>CM057452.1:3232500-4446000 GCA_016271365.2 Neoceratodus forsteri
TAGTACCATAGGGTGGGCTAGGGAGACCGGGAGATTGATAGGAATAGTGGTGTACTGGGAAGGAAGCACTGGCTGTTTGTATATGTGGTGGCATATCCTGGTTCTGTTCTGTAAGGAATGTTCTGGGGCTCAACTGAAGGCAGCCAGCTACCAAATTGGTAGTGGGCTAGGAAAAGCCCTAGTAGAGGGTCTGTACAAAATATACTAAAACAGGACTTTTGCCAGATCGCAAAATCTCAGAAAGAGCCCAGATATAATTTTTACGTTTCTATTTTGGAGAGTTGTTGAGTCTTGGAATAACAAGGGACAACTTTATGCAAATTGTCCAGAGCTGCATTAAGTCCATGCATTCGATTTCTCTCCCTGACATTTGCTTTCATGCATCTCAGTTTAAACCTCTCCATTCTGGCTTTTGTCATTTTCTTTTTCTTGGGGCCCCTCCTTTTAGGCTTTTGATCGCCATTGTCTGCTTCTTCTTCTTCTTCTTCATCCTCCTTTCCATTTCTAATACAGTCGTCTTCCTCTCCCATTATGGCTTCGTGGTTGTCATCATCTTTTTTTCTCAGCCTCATCATGTTCATCTTGAGAACTGATACATTCATCAGTCCAGCTCGGGGTACTTCGGGGCTCTGGCATTATACTGTTTTCCGTGTATGATTTTGTCATCTCCAAGTACTGCATTTATGGAGAGATAGAAAAGAAATGTAGTTTTAAAAAGAAAATGATCAGCATTCCACCTGAAAATGTACCATCAACATATTAGAGGAAACAAAATGAACTGTTGTTTATTGTAAATGGGTTGAAAAAGTTGTGTTTTAAAATATATTTTGTTTATTGTTGTCTTAAATAAACTCATCCCTTGTCCATCTGATCTTTTCCCATTGCTAATTAGGAAAGTGTATATGGTTAGGTAAATTAGTGATACTGACTGAGAACTTAGGTCAATTATACAATGGTAAACTTGATGGAATATGTGAATTACAAAACAATAATCAAATTAGGTATGAAGAAGTTTGAAGTGCTTGACATACACCCATAAACCAGGTTTGAACATTATTTCCTCTGAAAGTCGCAGGGTTTGTTCATTAATAAAAAAATTTTATATATTATGAAATTCAGAGCATATACGCAGGTGCAAGAACCCGTGGGGTGTCAGGTGCAAAAGCTGTCTCTTTAATAAACCTCCCATATGAAGGTTGGCTTCATCGCTTAATTTAGAGTTTTTCTCTTCCCAGCTACAGCCTTGATTTTTTTTTAAACTATAAAAGCGACCCTTACTTAAGGGCTATCAGGGCATGCTTGCAATTAGGGCATCAATTCAGTGCAACAGTGTCATCCATTTACGAGCTGTTCGCTTGTTCTGGTGTCTCTAGATACTGTAACAGGTAACATATGTTCCTATCTTCATGCCTCTCTTCTCCATTCTCCACAGAAATTAATAATTTATAGACTGTATCTGTTCTAATGTTGCATTTTGTAGCAGATTTTCGGAAATACACATATTTTGAACTTCTCTGACATTGAAGACAAAATCAGGAGCACAATTTGACAATTTTGAAATATAGCACTACTAAAATTATATAATGTATTTAAAAGTAGATAGTCTTCATACCCTGCAATAATTTATATGCATGGTGTGTGTGTGTGTGTGGGGGCTCTGCTCACTGAAGCTGAGATCTCCCTTTCAACTGTATACCACTGCATTTTCCTGCTGTCATAGACAGCTGCAGCAGTGTTGGCACACTGGGACTGTGCCTGCAAACACACTGACTGAATTGGAAAGAGGCTGACACACCTGTAGAAAACTCGTATGATGGCACTATGTTTCTTGCACATGCAAACAAAATAAAAACATTCTATGTTGGAACCAAAACTGCCCAGACATCAGGCCCAGTCCCTTTGTGCTACTTTTCTGTGTGTTATGTCGACGCCAGCTTCCCTAAGAATAGAAAGTGCAAATTTAATTGATTATTAAGTAATTTACGTGTCACACCCGGGATTAGGGAACATTAAAAGGGAGTAGGTGGCTTCCACCGATTCATACAGCTTCAAAGTATCAGTCAGAACTCTCATATTCCATAGATTCCACTATGTAAGTGCTTTTATGGGTACGAGAAACTATTTTCTGTTTTTCCTCCCTCTTGCTGACGGAATAATGCTGCCTCCCATAAGGTGCATTTTCTTAGAGTTTAAATTCATGATGGTCCAAGAAAACACAGGGCTAGCAGCTCTATAATTGGGATTGCAGCAGGTGGATTGTGGTAGAATGGGCATACCCTATACCCCACTCCATGATGGGAAGGCAGCATTGGTAACATACAGCACTGAACAGGTGTGGATCCCAGATTCAGACCCTATTGGCATCCTGTGACATTAAGCAAGTTACTACTTGTCCTCCTCCCTCTTTTTCAAGACCCAGAAGCAGAACCGCACTAAATGCAAGAACATATATTTCAGGTGGGCTTGACTTGCTAATTAAATTGTAAAACATGAGATCTATAAATGCTGCATCACCTTGGTGCCTAAGGCAATAAACCACAGTGTTGAATGTTGCTAGTCAATGAAATAAGTAAGTTGCATGTGATGGTGCCTGGCACTTCATAAACTGGATGGAAGTTCTGCCGGGACATGGCAACTTTGGTAGCATTACTTCTCTACCCCCACTAACAGGGCCAGGTGCAGTTTAGAAACAAAACTACCATTTAGGATGGTTTCCATTAACAGGTATCTCTCCAGCGGAGTTTACGATTATTGTAGCTCATCTGTAGTCCATTAACTGATAAACTTGGTACTGTAGCAACGGATTTTATTAGGGAGTATTGTGGAGTATATCTTAATTTATTTCCATTACACAATGAATTTGGTCTGTTTTACAATTTGATAGCCCAGCTAAGATGCAACATCTATTTTTCGAGGGGGTCCTGCAAATGTATTCAATACTGCAACAAATGATTTGATACCTTTTAATGGACCAACATAGATGTAACAAAAAGAACAAAGTGCTCTAGCTTTCGGACCAACCAGTCCTTCTTCAGAAGCTCATGGCAGTTGTTTAGAAAACACAATACTTATAACAGCTAGATAATGCAGAGAAAAACAGAAAAAAATCCCCATTGGTTTAAAATACTCATTTAAAAAAAAAAACAGAAGATGATGTCAGAGAAGTTTAACAGTACAATACGCCTTCAGTCTGAAAGAACCTTGTTCAGATGTGCTTGTGCAACACACATACAAAGAATCCTACTGCACATAAATTTAATTGACATAAGATAACACTGCTGAAGCAGATAACTCCTAAATCAAGCTATGAGTGTCACATTTAGTATAAGGATGTGATTACTGAAAGGCAACCCCCCACTCAGCTTAAAGACAAACTCAGATAGTTATAGGGCTCATGAAATTACAATGTTAGCATTAAATACAAGAATTACCAGTAAAGTTGTCTAAAAAACATAAAAAAATAACACTATTTAACCTTTTTTACTCTGTAGATATTATGAGACATAAGACCTTTTACTCAGGATTTCATGACAAGTTGTATTCCTTTGGGGAACAATTGCAGTGACTGAAGTTAATATTGGTTCATTAGGAGAGAGAGTGAGTGTGTGTGTATGTGTGTGTGTGTGTGTGTGTGTGTGTGTCTGTGGGAGAGAGAGAGAGAGAGAGAAAAAGGAGGGGAGAGAGAGACATCTCCTTTAAAGCAGCAGTACTACGAAATCAGGAAGTGATCAATCAAAATTCTGTTTTTCAGCTGTAAGCATGCGGCCAAAGTTCCAGTTTCCATACCAGTAAATATTTTTTCCCAGTCGTCCTTAGTTTTTTAGATATTTGCAATTTATTTGAAGTGTTGTAGCGTTACAACAAATATGGCGGCTGATTAATTTCAGCTGCGCTTTTTCTTCCGGTCGCATCACATCTTTTGACAACAGCAGAGGGACCCTCTGCTGACCATTCCTGATGTCCCTGCAAGTCATTCAAATGTGCAGTTGGCAGTAGAGGGGGTTCCAGTGCAACATGCTGGGTGGCAGAAATGTAAACAAAAGTAGAGAATAACTGAGCAAATTACTCTTGATAGTACAATGCCGACGAGAAAGAGTACCAGGTATATGATTAGCAGGGCACAGGGAATAAACTATCAAAAAAGTGCAAATTTTTTTTTCGTAGTACTGCTGCTTTAAACTATGTATCTCCCCCCACCCACATTATTGTGATGTGGGGTGGGTTAGGTGGTATTGTTTGTATGAAGAGGAGGAGAGAAATTACATTTTTATCTCTTTTTCAGACTCCTTAGACACTTGTGGTACATCAAGTTGCTACATTCTCAGTATATATTGACATCAGTACATACCAGGCTACATGGTCTTAATTCCTTGAGGTTCCTCGACTAGAGTTTTTTGTTTGACACTAATATTATCAATTTATATTTAAATTATCATGTATATAGTCCTGAGGTTTTTGAAATGTCTTGGGTCTTTTATTTAGCTTGAGAATACAGCTGGATGACATGTCCAGCTAGGTTTACACATCACACAGTGTGCACTGATGTTTTTAGACAACTTTACTGGTAATTCTTGTATTTAATGCTAACATTGTAATTTCATGAGCCCTATAACTATCTTAGTTTGTCTTTAAACTGATGGGGTTGCCTTTCAGTAATCATATCCTTATACTAAATGTGACACTCATGGCTTGATTTAGGAGTTATCTGCTTCAGCAGTGTGATCTTATGTCAATTAAATTTCTATGCAGTAGGATTCTTTGTATGTGTTGCACCAAGCACATCTGACCCAAGGTTCTTTCAGACTGAAGGCAGTATTGTACTGTTAAACTTCTCTGACATCATCTTCTGTTTTTTTTCTTAAATGAGTATTTTAAACCAATGGGGATTTTTTTTCTGTTTTTCTTCTGCATTATCTAGCTGTTATAAGTATTGTATTTTCTAAACAACTGCCATGAGCTTCTGAAGAAGGACTGGTTGGTCCGAAAGCTAGAGCACTTTGTTCTTTTTGTTACATCTATGTTGGTCCATTAAAAGGTATCAAATCATTTGCTTCTGGATCTATTCTTGCAAGGACCAATACAGCAGCTACTAAATCTAGATTTCAATACTGCAAGTAACTTAAATACTCGATATTTTAAAGTGTTTAATGAGCTTCAAAAATTAACTGTTGATGATGCCATGCTATGTGACTGCTACAGCTGTAATCGGACATTAAGAAATAATAATGAAACTCGCATTCCAAACAGAAAAACAAAAAAATTACAATAAGGAAAATCAGATAACTGTCAAATGTTTATGTTCCTTTCCTTTGAAGATGAATACACTGTTTTATTATTAATAATGAATTGCCAATTTTAGCCCCTCACTTAGTTTAACAAATATACTTTTTTTTTTTTTAACAAATGTTCCTTTCATTATAATTTTGAGTAAATACACAGGGCTAGGAAATACTGTATGACTACCCATAATCATTAGAAAATCTTTTGTAATTTTCAAGCTTTCCAGCCCTGTCCCCATCGATCCCTTGCTAACTTACTGCTATAGTGCTATGGTGTGCCGGCATTTTAATAAGTCGATTCTCAGTCTCTATCAACTTCACTTTAAAACAAATCTAGCTTCAGTAGTAGTGTAGCGGTCAGCAATTCGTACACCTCTTTACCACAAGACACCCAGGAAGACAGCGGATTAGCTGCCGTCTGTAAGGAAACTATTACTATCACTTGAATTCAGCTTGTGCCTTTTGGAACATCTGGCAACATGGGAACCCACTATAACTTACTGTGATCAATAGGCAACAGTGAAATATGCACCTCTGACATCACGAATAAACTGGGGTTAGGCGGTTAGCACTGCAGTAGCCTGCCAGGTGATGAACAGAGTGGGGGGAATCACATAAAATATATAAAAAAATTACAATAAATAAGTTTATTTGTTGATTACTCATTCATATTCTGAACCAAATAGCAATAGCTTGTGCCAGACACCCAGTGTATGTATGTATTTGTGTGAGTGTGTATGTATGATTTGTGAACTGTGGCTACAGTGTGTGTGTTTCCCCCTGTGATCCCTCCATGCAGGACCCTGTCAGTGCTAATAGGGTTGAGGGCTAAATGTGTGTGTATGTATGTATGTGTGTGTGGGGGGGCAGAACCATCCAACTCCAAGAATCCGAGTCACTCTCAAATGAGGATAGACATAGGCCACTGTAACCGGTGACTGACGCTTTAGATTAAGCGTGACACACTGGAAAAATAAAGGCTTCCTCAAAGAGAAAAGCCAACTGTCTGTAACAAAGGTAAGCAAATTAATAGAGTACTTCATGTAGTAAAATGAAGGAGAATGACACCGATGCAATCAAATCCCCCCCCCAATCCAGTAAAATTGTCCCAGCTGTATTTTTGCCCACATACTAGATTCTGTAACAAAGACAAACTACGCTATCAGCTGGGATGATTTTGAAGAATACAATAACGCCTACAGGTGCCGCTCAGATGCCATTATTTTTCGTTGAATATTTAAAGAGTTTTTTGGGCAGAGATAAATATACTTGTGAGTCTGCTACTTATAAAGCCTTACCCTGGCTAGAGAAAAAAAATCTGTCTATTCTTTATATATTAACAATTTTTGCTGGCTCCTCTAGAGTAACCCACTTAGCATGCTCACTTGTGTTTGCGTATGTGTGTTCAGAGACAAGCAGAGTGCATAGATTCAGCTTTATTCATAGATCTTTACCGTTATATCAGCGATTACTTGTGTCTGTTTATTATACTTTTTCTGCACATAACCAGTCTAAATTGTATTTTCATTTGCATGGTTTTGTTTCATCTGCTGCAGGAATAGATCAGAAAAGTGTCTTATATGGACGACCGTAGTGAAGTGCTGGACTTCTGCAACTAATATCACTGTCCAATACCTCCCAAGCATGTGGATAATATTTACCAAGGAAACCTGATTATTTTGTATTACCCATCTCAGACAGAATCAGGCATTAGTTATGTGAGTTTCACCTCCCCTCTTCCGATAAATTCAGAACAGGCTGGCTTATATAACAAAACTTAGCAAGTGTTTCTGTGTTGAGGATTTTTGAGGGTGGGGGTGGAAGTATATTACCAATTTGCAGCCGATGGTGGTTCCCATACTGAAAAGTAATAGCTCTCTTAACATTAGGAATTAAAGGCAGGGTCTAGGTCAAAACAACTACTACAAAACAGTGCCATCCAAAACAGCATGGACAAAACAGTGGACGTGAACATAGCAACATGAAAAACAGCAACAGTCACAAAAAACACTACTAGCACTGCACAGTGCTGCCCAACAAAACACAGTACAAGTGTGTCAATACACATAAAAGAAGAAGGGAACAACACTGGGTGGATGCAACATGGGGGAAAGTCAGGGGGTGGGCAGATTTACTATTGTAACTGTGCAGGGGACATGCAAGACGGGGTGAAGAAAGTCGAGGGTGGGGAGAAATTACTATCCTGACTCCAGAGGGAACAAAGTTGGGAGGGTTGAGATTTACTACAGTAGAAGCCCATTATAGGGGACCCAATTAAAGGAGATGGATGCTTAATTGCGATGATCCCTGGGCACTGATTTGTAGGTAATGTTATCCTATGAAGACTGTTTCCCCTTAATTGGGATGCCTATTCCATTTATAGGGAACGATTGAGCCTCGGCTTAGAGAGCTTTTAGCTAATTAATGCCCATTAATGCCTGATTAGTATAAATGGGATTAACAGCCAGCATTCTGTTTATAACTTGTTTGTTTCAGAGACGGCATCCAGCATGAGAATTGATCTTCCTCTTTCTAAAAATAATCAAGGTTTTGGAGATCCTTCAGCTTTCCAACTCCTTGCTCACTAAGGCTGCCAAACAATTTGCATTTCAAAGAGCCAGGCGGGAGGATACGTCATATAGGCGAGGCTTCAGGCTGAATGGCAACTGAACATCAACCCAAGCTGTAAATGGAAGAGGGAAGGAAAAGATAATGAGGTCGAGGAGGGCTTGCTGTCTTTGTTTAACCATGCAGGTAATCATGGAGCTAGACTGACTAGTCCCATTTTAAAACCAAAGAATGAGAAAATCGCTAAACATCTACAGCACAATGGTTTTGATGCCACTGACATCTGGCTAACCTGGAGGAATTACTGAAACAACATTGTGTGGAAACAGAAGCAGAGAGAGTGACTGGATGCAGATGCTTCCTGAGCAGCAGTATGGATAACATCAGTGCTCTCAGGTCTTATGCCTGAGTACCCAGCAGTTAACATTTTTAATGGCGACTAAACTGGTGTTTTCTACAGAGGGTACCCAGACAGAGGTCATATCCATAAATCCATAGAACTGCTCGGTGAAAAATAAATCCAAGGACCGCATTTTGCTCCTCTGCTGCACAAACAAGGATGGCTCAGAGAAATTGCCCGTGCCCTGCTTGTGATAGGAAAGTAAGAGACCCAGATGTCTCCCAGGGATCACTACTCTCTTTGTCACTTATCAGAGTTCAGCCAATGCTTGGATGACAGGGCAATTTTGGGGAATGATTGGCAGTGTGGAACAGTTGTCTTAGACGGCGACATAGAAGAGTGGTGCTGTTCGTTAACAATTGCATCGCCCATCCTAGTGCCCTAGCAGATAAGTTCAGCCACATAGTTGATATTTTGCCCCAAATACAACTAGCCTTATTCAGCCCCTTGACATGGAGGTTTTAATGTGTACTAAATTAAGGTGCCATTTTACTATTCAAACAAACAAACAAACACAATCTCACAAAAAGAGCTGTAATCACAATAACTGATTTCAATTGAGTGAATGTTGTCTGTTAATGTGTAAATTGCTAAACTTCTGCAGCACGATGGTTTTACACATTTTATGGGTGAGCCATTCAGTTGCAAACAAAGTTTAAAAACACAAAACAGCTTCTTTTTATCGGGACTGCCACTTAAATGGGATGACTCATTGTTCACAGAGCCATCCCCTTTGAGTGGCTTCTACTGTAATATAACTCCGGGGCAAGCAACAGGGGGGAGCGACATCAAAAAACACAAAAGAAAAAGAAGGTGTCAGAACTGAACCTAAGTCAGCTGGGTGTCGTAAGCCCATTCACAGCTTGTGACTAATCTCTGTAACACTGCTAGCACAGTTAGGCAACACACGCACACACACACACACACACACACACACACACACACACACACACACACTCTTGATGACTTATAGTGCCCTGCATGAGTGTAAACAAATACATGTACAGCGCTTTAATGTTTGCGCTATTATTTCTGTGTAACTGTTTTCACTTGCACTATTTTCTCAGAGTGCATTTTGCCAGCTGTTACTCCCACATGCTCTTGACTGGATACCTTAAAGCCCTTTTCTCAATGCTTTCCCTGTCCAAGACCTTAGCACGTACATTATATGACAAACTGGTCTCTTATTTAGACAAATGTAATGGGCAGTCATTGCACAAAAAGGCTTTTTGTAAAACCATAGTAAAACTACTACACTGGTTGAACTTACTGAGTATATTCTCAAGACCTTGACATTGAAAAGACATTTGACATGGACCATGTGCTGTTCTTAAAAAATATTGGACACACCCAGTCTATAGGCTGAACCATTTTATTGGCAAAAGCATTATTTCACTGGCCATACCAAAGGAAAAAATAAAAGATAAGTTTTCCAATACTTCGCTTGTGACCAGGGGTATCAGTTATCCATCCTAGGCCCCCTAGTATTTAATCTATTAGAAATTAACAGCCCTTTAGGGCTGGCAGTACAGCTTATAGGTTAGAGTACTGAGCCTTGAAGGAGCTTATTTATTTATTTACTTGAATTTTGATCGCCGGCTGGGCCCACTGAGACAAGCACGTCTCTTTTTCATGGGTGACTCAGGGAACATGAGCATTCCAATAAAATAGAGAAATATAAACATGTTATACAATCGGTAGGCAGCATCACTGTACAGGTACAATGGCTAGCAATCAAAGCAAGTCCGGTAAGGACAACAAAATTACAGACGGTAATCAGACATTTCCATAGCATTCCAAAATGTATAACGGTAAAGGTGGAACTGCATTGTAGTAGTTGACTAAGTAGCAAGAACAGTAGGTCAGGTAGGAGAGAGAGAGCGAGAACGAACACAGGTTGACAGAGAAAAGGGGGTACTTGCACTTAGAGTTGCAGATAGGAGGAGAGAAGAACATTTATTTGAAAAGTCTTCTGAATTGTGTTAGGTGCGTGCAGGACAGCAGTGTGTGAGGGAGGTTGTTAACTTTTTTTTTAATTCTCAAGCCAAGATACTGAAGAGGCCAGGGCCACCTGCTGACTGACTGATTATTTGACATCGCAGGAGGTGTGTGAGGTTTGAACCTGTCATCCCTCTTTCCTTTTCTGAAGGGTGGCGGATAGTTACCATGGGTCTAGTGTGGATGCCTCTTTCTCTCTACTTGTTGCTGGCATCTGCAGAGCCCAGGTAAGGGGTGGGGTGCATTGATGAAGGCGTGTGTGTGTGTGTGTGTGTGTGTTTTTTCTTTAACAAACATGCTTTAGGTCGTGTCCTGAATCTTTCCCTTGAGCACTCCATGCAGTTTTACTGTAGGTCATAGGGTGGGAAGGGAGGTGATAAATATAATTTATATTAGGAGCAGTGGTGCGGCTCTCTTGGTCACTGTTGATAACCTCCTAGCCTTTCAGTGAAGTTACATGTAAGGTGGACAGTGAGATTTACTCCTGTTATAACGGTTTGGACCAGGACACAGAAACAGCTAAAGTGTGTGTATGTGTGTGGAGGGGGCATGCCATTATCGCTGCTCACTGAAGCGGAGCTGTGCCTTTCAACTGTAGGACACTGCATTCTTGCTCTGCAAGCAAACATAAGAAGGAGTGGGGAAATACTTTAGATATATAACATAAGATTTTAGGTATTTTAGACTTTAGACCATTAATCCAGGGAGCCCGCACCACCACCAGTAATTAAAGTCTATGATTCATGTTTAGCGTTCTACTAAAACTGAAAAGTTTAGAATAAAATGTATTCATCTCCAGTGTGCTTTTTCTCTAGAAATGTGAACTCCTGTGGGGGGATGGGCATTTCTTTGTTAAAGTGCTCAGTCACTGAATTTTGGCCTTCTTACTTGGGTTGCAATTACAATTTGATTACATTGAGCACTGAGGGGTAATAACATACAAAAACAACAACATGTAATTCATAGGATATAATTAAGCTGCTCAGTAATGTCATTCTGAGAATCAAAATAAATGAATTTCTAATCCAAGTAATAGAAACTGACAGTATTTACATAAGGTTTTAAAGTGTGTACTTTGATGTACGTAGGACCTACCAGTCCACAGCCTGTCATAGGATATGTATATTTCTCAGCTTTGCCATTATCTACTAACCTGTACAACATATTAAACTACAAATAATGGAGCTGCTGTGGTGTATTTTCCAAAGAACTCGATCTACACCTCAGAACTGTACTTTTGAACATTTCATAAACAAAATCTGCCATACACTCTCTGGATCTCTTTAAAAAGGTTGGCAGCTGCATCATGTGATAGTTTGGATCACTTCTAGCTCCGCCATATAAACGTGAAAAAATAAATGGTATACAAATGGGATCTGAACACATGTTTATATTTTATTACCAAATGCAGTAACTTCTTACAGTGTGTTCACCGGTCAACTGGGCACATATTATCGCACTTATCAGCAAACTTAGCCTCACATCAGGTTTCTGAAACAGCTGGAAAACCTACTAGCGGTGCTTAAAACAATAAGTAACTGTACACAACTTCTCGCTTTACACATATATTCTTAATTGGAAGACCGGGCCGATTTTTTTGCTTAAGAACTGCCACTCCCTTAAATATACCGTGAAAAAGGATCGGAAGACTGAGTGATAAACTGCCCCACTTCCAATCAAAAGACGATGAAGCATGCTATTTTCTGAATAACTAATAATGCACAAAGATACATTTTGACTTGAGAAAAACCAATGGTCTATAGACCTCAAATGATAGCTCAGAAAACTGTTATAATGCAATTTTGTTTACCATAAAGGATCGATTTCTCGGTATATTAAGTCAGATTGGAAAATCCATTAGTTTTGCAAACACTCTAATAAAAAATTGCAAGAGTGCTACTTGAAGAACAAGGCTGAAGAATAAACAAAGTTGCTAGAGTAAGCTACATTTGTGGTGGCGGCTCGCAGAATGTCTTATAAAAAGGTACGTCTGAACCTTTGCAGCATCACGCAGTGCAGCCTATTTTCCAATACAGTTCATTTATTGTTGTCTGTCCTGAAGTATCACAAGCACTCATGAAAGAGGATTAGTGTATGACTTCACACTGTAAACTTCTACACCGAAAAGAGACAGCCTTGGAGATGGGTTGCATTTCGTGACTGCTACTTTCATTTTAAAGCAAAAGCAAAAAAGAAAACTTTTAATTGCCTTCAGTCAGCAGTATTCTTTAGCTTGAATTCCTTACCATTGCCTTCGACTGGAGATCCCTACAAGAGAAAGATTGGAATTCCCTCCTCAGTGAAATTACTGCTCTGGATATCTAGCATTATCCCTGTTGTGTGTGTGTGTGTGTGTAGGGGGAGCACGCATGAGCAGGCGATATCTTATCGCTGCTCACTGAAGCGTAGCTCCCCCTTTCAACTGTATGCCACTGCATATTTGGAGCTGTCATAGACAGCTCGAGCAGGCATTGCAGAACTGAGGCGCGCCTGCAAACACACTGCCTGAATTGAAGAGGGCTGCCACACTCCAAAACTCCGATGATGGCATTATGTTTCTTGCACATGCGTGCAAGCAAGCATAAAAACCACCTATGTGAATCAGTTACTGGTTAGTATTCCTATTTGTATTTGTGCTGTTATTAAATCGGTTGTTTGAGCCCAGTTTATTTTTAGATGTTAAGAGTTTGAAATGTCTGAAACCCGTTTTATCTTCTGGCATCCCAATGTTTCTCTCTGACTTTCCCTTCGGATGGCAGGCTTTCCCTTAGAACTGGATTGTGGGAGGCTATTCTATCTATGGAGTGTTGGCGCCATCTAGAAGTGACGTGTCACGGCACAAAAATACAATAAAATAATTTGTACTGTAGTCTGACAGTCAATGTATGAAGTGGTGACCTCCATTTTACAAAAAAACAAACATGCATTTCATTGTATTTTGTTATTTCTGTGCCATCTATGTTTATTTATTTTTGAATAGCTGATTGATTATAGGAATGGATTTCTGTAGTCAAAAATAGATTTTTGCGTACTGCAGGCTGAGCATGGATGGCATAGTGCTGTAACATGTCAAACCCGGACTGACAATTGAAGTCTTGCCGAGTTCAGGAAAACACCCATAGTTAATAAATCTATCAACATGTGGCAGCTGGCCATCGCTTTCAATATGCTTTCTGTTGTGTCGGAACAAAGCAGACTGTATTTCAGCGCTTTTTGTGCCTGAAAGAGTTATATACTTCCATGTAAGTGCAGGTGGTGTTTTTGTGACACAACAGTAAAGTAAATGACTGTAAACTATTTTTTTTTAGTTTAGTTTTTTGTTGACTGGAGTTGCACAAGACAAATCCTGCCTTTTTCAGAAATGACCGGGGAGGGGTATGCAGATGAATGCCACTACCTGAACCAGATTAAGCTGTTGGTGGTATTTTTAGTGAATGAGGGAAATGTGGCCAGGACAATGGGCTGGTAACCCCAATTCACTTCTTCCCCTCCAAGGTGCCATCTGCTGCTGCTGTTCAGACCCCCGCAAGCCCCATCTGCTATGATTCCCTTCCCTGGTCCAAGCCCATTCACTTCTGTCTCTCAAAGGCGGCATCTGCTTCTGCTGTCTCGACACCCACCAGACCTATCTGCTATGATTCCCTTACCTGGTCCAAGCCTTTTCACTCCCCTCTCTAATAGGTGGCATCTGCTGCTGTCCGAACCCCCGCCAACCCGATTTGTTATGATTAATTTCCATGGTCCAGGCCCATTCACTTCTGTCTCTTCAAGATGGCATCTGCTGCTGCTGTCTTGACTCCCTCCTGACCCATCTGCTATGATTCCCTTCCCTGGTCCAAGCCCATTCATTGCTTCCCTTATAAATGTGGCATCTACTGCTGCTGTCCCAACCCCGGCAGCGCCATCTGCTATGGTTCCTTCTCTGGCCCAAGCCCATTCACTTCTGTCTCTCCAGGTGGCATCTGCTGCTTGAGCCCAACCCCGCCAGCCCCATCTGCTATGATTCCTTCCCTAGTTGAAGTCCATTGACTTCTGTGTCTCCCGAGCTACATCTCATGCTGCTGTCCCAACCCCCGCAAACCCCAACTGCTATGATTCCCTTCCTTAGTCCAACCCCATTCACTTCTTCCTCTCTATGGTGGCATCTGCTACTGCTGTCCCAACCCCTGCTAGCCCCATCTCCTATGATTCCCTTTCCTGGTCCAAGCCCATTCACTTCTGTCTCTCCAAGGTGGCACCTGCTGATGCTGTCCCAGCCACTGGAAATCCCATCTGCTATGATTCCCTTCCCCAGTTCAAGCTCATTCACTTCATTCTCTCCAAGGTTGCATCTGCTACTGGTGTCCTGGCAACCTCCAGCCCCATCTGCAATGATTCTCTTCCCTGGTGCAAGCCCAATCACTTCTGTCCCCTCCAAGGTGTCATCTGCTGCTGCTGTCCCAACCCACGCCAGACTTATCTGCTGTGATTCCCTTCCCTGGTCAAAGCCCATTCACTTCTGTCTCTCCTGGTTTATACCTGCTGCTGCTTTCCCAAGACCCGCAAGCCCCATCTGCTATGATTCCTTTCCATGGTCCAAGCACTTTCACTTCTGTCTCTCGAAGGTGGCAGCTGCTGCTGCTGTCCCAAACCCCACCAGCCCCATCTACTTTGATTCTCTTCCATGGTAAAAGCCCATTCACTTCTGTCTCAACAAGCTGGCATCTGCTGCTGCTGTCCCAAACTCCGCAAAACCCACCTGCTATGATTCTCTTCCCTGGTCTAAGCCCATTCACTTCTGTCTCTCTAAGTTGGCATATCTGCTGCTGTCCCATCCCCTGGAAGTACTATCTGCTAAGATTTCCTTCCCTTGTCCAAGCCCATTCACTTCTTCCCCTATAAGATGGCATCCGCTGCTGCTGTCCCAACCAACCCAAGCGCCATCTGCTATGATTCCCTTCTGTGGTCCAAGCCCATTCAATTCTTCCCCTATAAAGGTGGCATCTGCTGCTGCTGCTGTCCCAACCCCCACCAGCCCCATCTGCTACTATTCCCCTTCCCTGGTTCAAGCCCATTCACTTCCTCCTTTTTTCTGGCATCTGCTGTGCTGTTCCCAACCACCACAAGCTCCATCTACTGAGATTCCTTCCCTGTTCAAGCCCATTCACTTCTTCCCTTAAATGTGGCATCTGCTGCTGCTGTCCCAACCACTGCAAGCTCCATCTGATATGATTCCCTTCCCTTTTCCAAGCCCATTCACCTCTGTCTCTCCAAGCTGGCATCTACTGCTGCTGTCCCAGCCACTGGAAGTCCCTTCTACTATGATTCCCTTCCCTAGTTCAAGCCCATTCACTTCTGCCTCCCTGAGGTCGTATCTGATGCTGGTGTCCCGGCACCCGCCAGCCCCATCTGCTATGATTAACTTCCCTGGTACAAGCCAAATCACTTCTGTCCCCTCCATGGTGGCATCTGCTGCTGCTGTCCAGACCCACACCAGCCCCATCTGCTAAGATTCCCTTCACTGGTCAAAGCCCATTCACTTCTATCTATCATGGGTTACATCTTCTGCTGCTGTCCCAAGACAAGCAAGTCCCATCTGTTATGATTCCCTTCCCTGATTCAAGCCCATTTGCTTCTTCACCTCCAAAGTGGAATCTGCTGCTGCTGTCCCGACCCCCGTCAGCCCCATCTGCAATGATTCCCTTTTCTGTTCCAAACCCATTCACTTCTGTCTCTCCATGGTGGCATCTGCTGCTGCTACCTCAACCCCGGCAAACCCCAGCTGCAATGATTCCCTTCCCTGGTCCAACCCCTTTCACTTCTGTCTCTCCAAGGTGGCATCTGCTGCTGCTGTGCCAACCCCTACATGCCATGTCTGCTTTGGTTCCCTTTCCTGGTCCAAGCCCATTCACTTCATCCCCTTCAAGTTGGCATCTGCAGCTGCTGTCCCAACCCCCACCTGCTCCATCTGCTATGATTCCCTTCCCAGGTCCATGTCCATTAACTTCTGTGACTGCAAGCATTGCTGCAGTCATAACCCCCACTAGCCCCACCTGCTATGGTTCCCTTCCACGGTCGAAGCCCATTCACTTCTGTCTCTCCTGGGTTACATCTGTTGCTGTCCCAAGACCCGCAAGCCACATCTTCTATGTTTCTCTTCCCTGGTACAAGCCCATTCACTTTTTCCCTTCCAAGATGGCATGTGCTGCTGCTGTCCCAACCCCCACAAGCCCCATCTGCTATGGTTCCCTTCCCTGGTCCAAGCACTTTCACGTCTTTTCTCCAAGGTAGAATCTGCTGCTGTTTCTCAAACCCGCATGCCCCATCTGCTATGATTATCTTCCGAGGTCCAAGCCTTCATTCTGTCTCACCAAGTTAGCATCTGCTGCTGCTGTTCCCAAACCCCACAAACCACATCTGCAAAGATTCTCTTCCCTGACCGAAGCCCATTCACTTCTGTCTCTCTAAGGTGGCATCTACTGCTACTGTCCCAATTCCAAAACCCCATCTGCTACGTTTCCTTCCCTCAACCAAGCCCATTCATCTGTCTCTCCAGGAGGCATCTGCTGCTGTCCCAACCCCAGCAAGCACTCTGCTATGATTCCTTCCTTGCCCAATCCCATTCACTTCACCTCTCAAGTTGGCATCTATTGCTGCTGTCCTGACCCTGACAGACCAATCTGTTACGATTCCTTCCCTGATCCAAGCCATTCAATTCTTCCCTCTAAGTATCATCTGCTGCTGCTGCTGTCCAAACCACCGCAAGTCCCATCTGCTGTGATTCCTTCCCTGGTCCAAGCCCATTCACTTCTTCCCATGTAAAGGTGACATCTGCTGCTGCTGTCCCAAATCCCACCAGCCCTACTTTTGTCTCTCCTGGGTTACATCTGCTGCTGTCCCAAGACCTGCAAGGCGCATCTGCTATGTTTCCCTTCCCTGGTACAAACCCATCCATTTCTTCCCCTCCAAGATGGCATCAGAGGCTGCTGTCCTGACTCCCACAAGCCCCATCTGCTATGATTCCCTTCCCTGGTCCAACCCCATTCACTTCTTTCCCTCTAAGTTGGCATCTACTACTGCTGTCTTGACCATCGCTAGTCCAATTTTATATGATTCCCTGGCCTGGTCCAAGCCCATTAACTTCTTTGACTCCATGCTGGCATCTGCTGCTGCTGTCCCAGACACTGGAATCCCCATCTGCAGTGATTGCCTTCCCTAGTTTAAGCCCATTCACTTCGGTCTCTCCAAAATGGCATCTGCTGCTGGTGTCCCAGCACCCGCCAGCCCGATCTGCAATGATTCTCTTCCCTGGGCCAAGCCCAGTCACTTCTGTCCCCTACAAGGTAGCATCTGCTGCTGCTGTCCCGACCCACTCCTGCACCATCTGCTATGATTCCCTTCCCTGTTCGATGCCTGTTCAATTCTGTCTCTCCTGGTTTACATCTGCTGCTGCTGTCCCAAGGCTTGCAAGCCCAATCTGCTATGATTCTCTTCCCTGGTCCTAGCCCATTTGCTTTTTCCTCCAAGGTGACATCTACTGCTGCTGCTGCCACCAAAACCCCACAAGACCCATCTACAATGATTCCTTCCTTGGTCCATGCCCCTTCACTTCTGCCTCTTCATGGTGGCATCTGCTGCTGCTGTGCCAACTCCTGCATGCCCAATCTGCTATGGTTCCCTTCCTGTCCAAGCCCATTCACTTTATCCCCTCTAGGTGACATCCACTGCTTCTGTCCCAACTCCCTGCCAACTCCATCTGCTATGATTCCCTTCCCTGGTCGAGCCTCACTTCTGTCTCTCTCATGGGTTACATCTGCTGCTACCAGCAGACCCACAAGCACCATCTGCTTTGATTCCCTTTCTGGTACAAGCCCTTCCACTTCTTCCCCAAGGTGCCATCTGCTGCCGCTGTCCTAAACCCTGCAAGACCCATCTGCTATGATTCTCTCTCTGGTCCAAGCCCATTCACCTGTCTCTAATAGGTGGCATCTGCTGCTGTCCCAACCCCCACCAACCCGATTTGTTATGATTCATTTCCATGGTCCAGGCCCATTCACTTCTGTCTCTTCAAGATGGCATCTGCTGCTGCTGTCCTGACTCCTGCCTGACCCATCTGCTATGATTCCCTTCCGTGGTCCAAGCCCATGCATTTCTTCCCTTATAAATGTGGCATCTACTGCTGCTGTCCTAACCCCCGGCAGCCCCATCTGCTATGGTTCCCTTCCCTGGCCCAAGCCCATTCACTTCTGTCTCTCCAAGGTGGCATCTGCTGCTGGTGACCCGACCCCCGCCAGCCCCATCTGCTATGATTCCCTTCCCTGGTCGAGGTCCATTGACTTCTGTGTCTCCCGGATTACATCTCATGCTGCTGTCCCAAACCCCGCAAACTCCAACTGCTAAGATTCATTTCCCTAGTCCAACCCCATTCACTTCTTCCCCTCTAAGGTGGCATCTGCTACTGCTGTCCTGACCCCTGCTAGCCCCATCTCCTATGAATCCCTTTCCTGGTCCAAGCCATTCACTTCTGTCTCTCCAAGGTGGCATCTGCTGCTGCTGTCCCAGCCACTGGAAATCCTGTAGCTTGCTCCAAGGTGGCATCTGCTGCTGCTGTCCCAACCCACACCAGACTCATCTGCTGTGATTCCCATCCCTGGTCGAAGCCCATTCACTTCTGACTCTCCTGGTTTACACCTGCTGCTGCTGCTGTCCCAAGACCCACAAGCCCCATCTGCTGTGATTCCTTTCCGTGGTCCAAGCACTTTCACTTCTGTCTCTCGGAGGTGGCAGCTGCTGCTGCTCTCCCAAACCCCACCAGCTCCATCTACTATGAGTCCTTTCCATGGTAAAAGCCCATTCGCTTCTGTCTCAACAAGTTGCCATCTACTGCTGCTGTCCCAAACTCCGCAAACCCCACCTGCAATGATTCTCTTCCCTTCTCCAAGCCCATTCACTTCTGTCTCTCTAAGTTGGCATATCTGCTGCTGTCCCATCCCCTGGAAGTACTATCTGCTAAGATTTCCTTCCCTTGTCCAAGCCCATTCACTTCTTCCCCTATAAGATGGCATCTGCTGCTGCTGTCCCAACCATCCCAAGTGCCATCTGCTATGATTCCCTTCCATGGTCCAAGCCCATTTAATTCTTCCCCTATAAAGGTGGCATATGCTGCTGCTGTCCCAGCCCCTGCGAGCCCCATCTGCAACGATTCCCTTCCCTGGTTCAAGCCCATTCACTTCCCCATTTTGTGGCATCTGCTGCTGCTGTCCCAACCACCGCAAGCTCCATCTGCTGAGATTCCCTTCCCTGGTCAAAGCCCATTCAATTCTTCCCCTACAAAGGTGGCATCTGCTGCTGCTGTCCCAACCACCATGAGCCCCATCTGCTACGATTCCCTTCCTTGGTTCAAGCCCATTCAATTCCTCTCCTTTTTTTTGGCATCTGCTGCTGCTGTCCCAGCCACCACAAGCTCCATCTGCTGAGATTCCCTTTCTTGGTTGGTAGCCTATTCAATTTTCCCATAAACAAGGCCCTAGAATTCTGTGTCCGAGAATTTTTTGTACAGAACTTGTAATCTAGCAGAGAACTTAAGTGCTGCAGAATTCCATTTTCTTGGTTATTTTTATTAATATTTCTGTTTATCCATAGAATCTGGTTCCTCTCTCTTTTTATATCCAAACCCCTTATATGTTTCAGAATGTGAGTTATCATTGCTATAACATCATACATTAGCTAATGAAATGACTGCATTCTGCAACAGAAATGAACAGTCACTTATCTACCACAGCTCCCACTGCCAGAGTTGGTGCAGCACATCATGCATAGTGATATTTGCTCAACCTGCACTACAGCCTAATGCAATTTTCTGTCTTACATTATTGCGCTTAGGGCCAACTTAAACAAAACCTTGTCAATAGTACAAACTTGTTAAGTCCATACCTCACTTTTGTACAAAACCTATTTGTGCCTTTAAGGTATAGCGATGCCATCTGAAATGAATAGCTGGTAAAATTAATTTAACTGTCATTTTAAGAAAATAAAGTAATTATGTTCAGAAAAGTGGAATATAATAACGTGTAGACCTGTTGAAAGAATAGACCTATTAAATAAATAATTGCACTGTAAGCATTTTTGCCAGAGTTATTGATTACATATTGTCATTGATTGATAGAATCATCTAAAAGTTATGGAGAAATGTTGTGTGCAGGGACAGCTGTTGGGTCAGAGGGAAGCATGCTGTGCTTCTGTGCCGCAACTCAGTTTCAGAGATTAGCTCTGGGAGCTGGCTGGGCAGCACAAGGATTGGTGGAACACATTAGTGCTCAGAGCCTGGGAAGGTGCGTACAGTGTTCTGTCACACCATGGATACATTGTGATAGACTGGAGAGCACTATCTCACTATCTGTTCACATGCATGTCATGGCCTGATGGTGTTACGCAATGTCAGGAAAGCAGGTGACATGAAAATGAGTTTTGTAATAACTCCTCTATTCCATTTCCAATGGGACCTGTATGAATGAAGATGCAAGTTCATGGAAATTTTGAAATATATATATATATATATATATATATATATATATGTATATACATACATACACACACACAGTATCTCTGTCTCCCTCTCACCACACACACACACACACACACACACACACACACACACACATATTTGTATGTACTGTATGTTACAGACTGCATATAAATATATAAGTGATACACAGTGGGAACCTTATGAGTGGTGTAGAAAGCACATACAAATATATAAGTGATAGACAGTGGAAACCTCAGTAGTGGGATAGATAGCATGCATATAGAAATACCTTATTTATCACATAAGATCCTCTCTACATATGTCATTTATGCAACAGGCTAGGACCTAAAGGTAGAGACATTTGTTTTGCTTTTAGGCATAAAATTATTTTCATAAGTCGTTATTTTTGAACTAGTGTTACTGTGCTTTCCACCATCCTGATGGCTATAACTACTGCCATGAAAGTGAAGTCAGAATGACAAGCTGACACTGTGATGTGATAGTTTGTTGTGCCACAGAACTTCTGTAGAAATTACAACCATCACAAGAGAAGTTCAAGGCAAATGGTAGTCTTGTCAAGAACTTGGTCCCACTGTGCCGCAGAAAAGTAGGAACCCTGCCTATAAATGTGGCATCAGCTGCTGCTCTCCCAACTGCCACCAGCACCATCAGCTATGTATCCCTTACCTTTTCCAAGCCCATTCACCTCTGTCTCTCTAAGTTGGCATATGCTGCTGCTGTCTCGGCCACTGGAAGTCCCTTCTACTATGATTCCCTTCCCTAGTTCAAGCCCATTCACTTCTGCCTCTCCAAGGTCGTATCTGCTGCTGGTGTCCCAGCACCCGCTAGTCCCATCTGCTATGATTCACTTCCCTGGTACAAGCCAAATCACCTCTGTGCCCTCCATCGTGGCATCTGCTGCTGCTGTCCAGGCCCACACCAGCCCCATCTGCTATGATTCCCTTCACTGGTCGAAGCCAATTCACTTCTGTCTATCATGGGTTACATCTTATGCTGCTGTCCCAAGACAAGCAAGCCCCATCTGTTATGATTCCCTTCCCCAGTCCAAGCCCATTCGCTTCTTCATCTCCAAAGTGGCATCTGCTGCTGCTCTTCCGACCCCCGCAAGCCCCATCTGCTATGATTCTCTTTCCTGGTCCAAACCCATTCACTTCTGTCTCTCCAAGGTGGCATCTGCTGTTGCTACCTCAACCCCCGCAAACCCCAGCTGCATTGATTCCCTTCCCTGATCCAAGCCATTTCACTTCTGTCTCTCCATAGTGGCATCTGCTGCTGCTGTGCCAACCCCTACATGCCACATCTGCATTGGTTCCCTTCCCTGGTCCAAGCCCATTCACTTCATCCCCTCCAAGTTGGCATCCACTGCTGCTGTTCCAACCCCCACCTGCTCCATCTGCTATGATTCCCTTCCCAGGTCCAAGTCTATTAACTTCTGTGCCTGCAAGGTGGCATCTGCTGCTGCTGTCACAACCCCCACCTGCTATAATTCCCTTCCGCAGTCGAAGCCATTCACTTCTGTCTCTCCTGGGTTACAAATGTAGCTGTCCTAAGACCCACAAGCTCCATCTTCTATGTTTCTCTTCCCTGGTACAAGCCCATTCACTTCTTCCCTTCCAAGATGGAATCTGCTGCTGCTGTACCAACCCCCACAAGCCCCATCTGCTATAATTCCCATCCCTGGTCCAAGCTCTTTCACATCTGTCTCTCCAAGGTGGCATCTGCTGCTGCTTTCCCAACAACGCATGCCCCATCTGCTATGATTACCTTCCGAGGTCCAAGCCCATTAACTTCTGTCTCACCAAGATGGCATCTGCTGCTGCTGTCCCAAACCCCACAAACTGTATCTGCTAAGAGTCTCTTCCTGGTCGAGGCTCCATTAAATTCTGTCTATCCAAGGTGGCATCTGCTGCTACTGTCCCAATTCCCGGAAACCCCATCTGCTATGTTTCCTTCCCTTGACAAGCCCATTCACATCTGTCTCTCCAGGTGGCATCTGCTGTTGCTGTCCTATCCCCGGCAAGCACCGTCTGCTATGATTCCCTTCCCTTGCCCAATCCCATTCACTTCATCCCCTCCAAGACGGCATCTGCTGCTGCTGTCCCGACTGCTGACAGACCAGTCTGTTACGATTATCTTCCCTGGTCCAAGTCCATTCAATTCTTCCCCTCTAAGGTGGCATCTGCTGCTGCTGTCCAACCCACCGTAAGTCCCATCTGCTGTGATTCCTTCCCTGGTCCAAGCCCATTCATTTCTTCCCTTGTAAAGATGACATCTGCTGCTGTCTCAAAATTCACCAGCCCGATTTGCTATAATTCCCTTGTCTGGTCCAAGCCCATTCACTCTGTCTCTAGAGGGTAACGTCTGCTGCTGTCCCAACCCCCGCCAGCCCCACTTCAGTCTCTCCTGGGTTACATCTACTTCAGTCCCAACACCCACAAGCCCCATCTGCTATGTTTCTCTTCCCTGGTACAAGCCCATTCACTTCTTCCCCACCAAGATGGCATCTGAGGCTGCTGTCCTGACTCCCACAAGCCCCATCTGCTATGATTCCCTTCTCTGGTCCAACCCCATTCACTTCTTCCCCTCTAAGTTGGCATCTAGTACTGCTGTCCTGACCATCGGTAGCCCAGTCTGCTATGATTCCCTTGCCTGGTCCAAGCCCAATAACTTCTCTGACTCCAAGCTGGCATTTGCTGCTGCTGTCCCAGACACTGGAAGTCCCATATGCAGTGGTTCACTTCCCAAGTTCAAGCCCATTCACTTCTGTCTCTCCAAGGTGGCATCTGCTGCTCGTGTCCCGGCACCCGCCAGCCCGATCTGCGAAGATTCTCTTCACTGGGCCAAGCCCAATCATTTCTGTCCCCTACAAGGTGGCATCTGCTGCTGTTGTCCCAACCCACTACTGCACCATCTGCTGATTCCTCCCAGTTCGAAGCCTATTCACTTCTGTCACTCCTGGGTTACATCTGCTGCTGTGCTGTCCCAAGGCCGCAAGCCCTATCTTCTATGATTCTCTTCCTGGTCCAAGCCCATTCGCTTTTCCCTCCAAGGTGACATCCACTGCTTCTGTCCCAGCCCCACCAACTTCATCTGCTATGATTCCCTTCCTAGTTAAAGCCCTTTCACTTCTGTCTCTTGGGTTACATCTGCTGTTGCTGACCCAACTCATGCAAGCTCCAGCTGCTTGATTCCTTCCTGGTCCATCCCCATTCACTTCTTCCTCTGTTGGCATCCGCATGTCTCCGACCCCCACTAGCCCCATTTGCTATGATCCCTTCCCTAGTCCAAGCCCATTCACATCTGTCTCTCCAAGGTGGCATCTACTGCTGCTGTCCAGCCCCCCACCAGCCCCATCTGCTATGATTCCCTTCCTTGGTCAAAGCCCAGGAGCCTTAGCAACAAGATGGAAGATCTGGAGGCTGTCATGGCACAGTCAGACCTGGACATTGTGGCCATCACTGAAACCTGGTGTAATGATAACCATGACTGGGAGATGGCCATACCTGGCTACAACATATTCAGAAGAGACAGAGCAGGCAGGAAGGGAGGAGGAGTGGCACTGTATGTAAAATGACATAAGGGCCACAGAGAACCAGGAGGAACAAAATGAGGGAGAGATACTGTGGGTTGGCTGGAAGGAAAATGGGACAGCCATCCGCACAGGTGTGGTCCATAGACCACCAGCCCAGGAGGAAGAAACAGATAGGAGTTGATGCTAGCCATCAAAGGATGGCAGACAACGGTGAGGTAGTACTGGTTGGAGACTTCAATATTCCAGAAGTGGACTGGAGCATCCCAGCAGCAGCATCAACTAGGAGCAGATTTATCCTGGACTCTTCAGGGTGCCTTCTCAAGCAACTGGTCATGGAACCAACTCAGCAGAATGCAATACTGGACCTTGTGCTCACAAACAGGGACATTGTGATGGGTGTAACAGTGGGGAGCACCTGGAAACAGTGACCACCAGTCATTGTGGTTTGAAATCACAGAAAGAGCAGAACCAACCACACAAAACACATATCCTGGATTTTAGGGGGCAGACTTTGGGAAAATGGGGAGATACTTGAAAGAGGCATTAAGGGGAATGGGACAGGAATCAGGGTTGAGAAACAGTGGGCAGTATTTAAATGGGATTACAAGAACAACAGAATTATGCATTAAGCAGATTAGCAAGAGGAAAAGGAAGAGGAGACCATTATGGTTTTCCAAAGAGGTAGCAAAGAAAGTGAAAGCCAAAGATTGCATTCAGGCAATACAAAAGACACAGGCAGAAGGGATGGGAGAAGTACCAGGAGAAGCAAAGGGAGGCAGGAGGTCAGTAAGGAAGCCAAAGCTCAGACAGAAGAACACATTGCAAAATCAGTGGGTAGAGGGACAAAACCTTACAGGTACATAAGGAAAAAGAAAGACAAAGGGAGGGATAGTGAGACTGAAGAGAGGATGGGGCCGCGTGGAGGATGACAACAGTAAAGCTGACATATTGAACAGGTATTTCTGCTCAGTCTTTACTGAGGAAGAGGAGGGTAATGGGTCTGAGGAGGATACAAGGGTGAAATGATGCAGAAATGGACACAAGTCCCTTTACACGAGAAAGGGTCCTGAAGGAACTGGAAGTAATGAGTTGATAAAGCAATGGGGCCAGATGGGGTGCACCCTAGGGTCCTTAAAGAACTAAGAGAGGTGGTGGCTGAACCTCTGGCTATCCTGTTTAGCCGATCACTGGAAACAGGGGAGGTACCCAAAGACTGGAGGACAGCAGATGTAGTCCCCTTATACAAAAGTGGGAACAAAGAGGAAGCAGGGAACTAAGACCAGTCAGCCTCACCTGGTAGTGGGGAAGATCATGGAAGCACTACTGAAGGAGAGATTGGTGGAAGATCTGGTTGTCAATGGACTACAGGACCCAAGGCAGCATGGTTTCACCAGGAAGAGGTCATGTCAGACCAACCTCGTTGAATTTTTTGACTGGGTGACTAGGGAGGTGGATCAGGGAGGCAGGGACATGGCCTATTTGGACTTCAGCACGGCCTTGACACTGTGCCACATAGAAGACTATTACACAAACTGGGGAATATGGGTGTGGGCAGGACAGTAGTGTGGTGGGTAGGTAACTGGCTGGGTGGCAGGACACAGAGGGTGGTGGTAAATGGCTGTCACCCACAGAGGGAAGAGTGACCAGGGGTACCACAGGGATCAGTGCTGGGACCGGTCCTATTCAACATCTTCATCAGTGACATTGCGAGGGACCTAGAAGGCAGAATTTCACTGTTTGCTGATGACACAAAGCTCTGTAATAGAGTAGACACACCAGAGGGTGTAGACAGAATGAGAAGCGACCTGCAGTAACTTTGAAGAATGGTCAGGGGTTTGGCAGTTGAAATTCAATGCAAAGAAGTGCAAGATAATGCATATGGGGCACACAAACCCTGGCACAACATATCAGTTGGGGGTGAGGATATAGCATGCACCAAGCAGGAAAGGGATCTTGGGTTGTCTTCTGATGTCCTCAAGGTAGGGAAACAGTGTGACAAGCAGCAGGTAAAGCAAATAGGATGCTGGGATGTATAGGCAGGGGCATCACCAGCAGGAAAAGGAGGTCATAATTCCGCTATACAAGACAGTAGCGAGGCCCACCTGGAGTACAGTGTACAGTTCTGGAGACCATACCTACATAAGAACATAGACAGGGTAGAGAAGGTTCAGAGGAGGGCAACAAAGATGGTGCATGGATTGCATCACAAGTCCTATGAAGACAGGTTGAAGTAACTGAACATGTACTCCTGGAGGAGGAGGAGAGAGGGATATGATAGAGACATACAAGTATCTTACAGGGAGGAACAGGTGCAAGAAAACACTATTTTTAAGTGAAAAGATGTTCCAGGACTAGAGGCATGGGATGAAGTTGGAGGAGGACGATTCAGAGGAAACATGAGAAAGAATTTCTTCACAGAACGGTGGTGGACAAGTGGAACACCCTGCCAGAGGAAGTGTGGGGCTGAAACAATCACGGATTTAAGAATGCATGAGATAGACATAAAGGAATTCTGGAGGTCAGTGGTAAGGGGCAACAGACTTCTAGGAAAACAAACTGAACTTACAAGCTCAAATGGGCAGACTGGGTGTGCCATAGGCCCTTATCTGCCGACACTGTATATGTATCTATGTATCTAAGATGGCATCTACGTGCTGTGCCCAAACCCCAAAACCATGTATGCTATGATTCCTTCCTGGTCCAACCCCATTCACTTCTTCCCCTGCTGGGTGAATTACTACTGCTGTCCTCACCATCGGTAGCCCAGTCTGCTATGATTCCCTTGCCTGGTCCAAGCCCATTAACTTTTCTGACTCCAAGCTGGCATCTGCTGCTGCCCTCCCAGACACTGGAAGTCCCATATGCAGTGATTCTCTTCCCTAGTTCAAGCCCATTCACTTCTGTCTGTCCAAGGTGGCATCTGCTGCTGGTGTCCCGGCACCCGCCAGCCCAATCTGCGATGATTCTCTTCCCTGTTTGAAGCCTATTCACTTCTGTCATTCCTCGTTTACATCTGCTGCTGCTGTCCCAAGGCCTTCAAGCCCTATCTGCTATGATTCTCTTCCCTGGTCCAAGCCAATTCGCTTTTTCCCCCTCCAAGGTGACATCTGCTGCTGCTGCTGCTGCCTCAACCCCCGCAAGACTCATCTGCAATAATTTCCTTCCTTGGTCCATGCCCCTTCACTTCATCCCCTCCAAGGTGGCATCCACTGCTTCTGTTCCAACCCCCGCTAACTCCATCTGCTATAATTCCCTTCCTTGGTTGAAGCCCATTCACTTCTGTTGCTCTTGAGTTACATCTGATCTGCTGTTGCTGACCCAACTCCCGCAAGCCCCAGCTGCTATGATTCCCTTCCCTGGTCCATCCCCATTCACTTCTTCCACTCTAAGCCGGCATCCGTTACTGCTGTCCTGACCCCCACTAGCCCCATTTGCTATGATTCCCTTCCCTAGTCCAAGCCCATTCACATCTGTCTCTCCAAGGTGGCATCTACTGCTGCTGTCCAGCCCCCCACCAGCCCCATCTGCTATGATTCCCTTCCTTGGTCGAAGCCCATTCACTTCTTCCCCTCCAAGGTGGCATCTGCTGCTGCTGTCCCAAACCCCGCAAACCATGTATGCTATGATTCCCTTCCCTGGTCCAAACCCATTCACTTCTGTCGCTCTAATGTGGCATCTACTGCTACTGTCCCAACCTCCAGCAGCCCCATCTGCTAGGGTTCTCTCTCTGGCCCAAGCCCATTCACTTCTGTCTCTCCAAGGTTGCATCTGCTGCCTGGTGACCCGCCCCGCCAGCCCCATCTGCTATGATTCCTTCCTGATCGAAGTCCATTGACTTCTGTGTCTCCAGGGTTACATCTCATGCTGCTGTCCCAACCCCGCAAACCCCAACTGCTGAGATTCCCTTCCCTAGTCCAACCCATTCACTTCTTCCCCTCTAAGGTGGCATCTGCTACTGCTGTTCCTGACCCCTACTAGCCACAACTCCCATGATCCTTCCCTGTCCAGGCTCATTTACTTCTGTCTCCAAGGTGGCATCTGCTGCTGCTGCTGTCCCAGCCACTAGAAATCCCATCTGCTATGATTCCCTTCCCCAGTTCAAGCTCATTCACTTCTTTCTCTCCAAGGTGGCATCTGCTGCTGGTGTCCCGGCAACCACCAGCCCCATCTGCTATGATTCCCTTCCCTGGTGTAAGCCCATTCACTTCTGTCCCCTCCAAGGTGGCATCTGCTGCTGCTGTCCCAACCCCCACCAGACTCATCTGCTGTGATTCCCTTCCCTGGTCGGAGCCCATTCACTTCTGTCTCTCCTGGTTTACACCTGCTGTTGCTGCTGCTGTCCCAAACTCTGTAAACCCCACTTGCAATGATAGTCTTCCCTGGTCCAAGCCCATTCACTTCTGTCTCTCTAAGTTGGCATATCTGCTGCTGTCCCATCCCCTGGAAGTACTATCTGCTAAGATTTCCTTCCCTTGCCCAAGCCCATTCACTTCCTCCCCTATAAGATGGCATCTGCTGCTGCTGTCCCAACCATCCCAAGTGCCATAGAAACATAGAAACATAGAATTTGATGGCAGATAAGGACCGCTTGGCCCACCCAGTCTGCCCATTTCCCTACCTACTGGATAAGCTGCAGATCCTAGTTAACCAGCAGCCTAATTCTTTCTACCCCCACCCCCCAGAATTGCCTTATGACTATCCCACGTACGCTTGAATTCCACCACTGATTTTGACTCCACAACCTTCCTCCGGAAGGCCATTCCATGCATCCACAACCTCTGTGAAAAAATACTTTAAATTACCTCTGAGCCACCCCCCTCTGTCTTCAAATTGTGCCCTTGTTCTTGCACTCTTTTTGAAAGATGCTACCTCTTGACTTTGTTGATTCCCTGAGGTACTGAGAGTTTCTATCATGTCCCCCTCTCCTCCTTTCCTCGGGGCTATACATATTAAGCTCCTTAAGTCTCTCTTCATATGTCCTCCGGTGCAGACCCTGCACCATTTAGTTGCCTCCTCTGGACAGCTTCCATCCTGTCTATGTCTTTGCGGAGATTGGGTCTCCAGAACTGCACACAGTACTCAGATGGGGTCTCACCAGCTGTCTGTACAGAGGATAATAACTTCCTGTTTTCTACTGGTGATGCCTCCCTATGCATCCCAGTATCCCCCAGCCCTCCTTGCTGCCTCTCACATTGCTTGCCCACCTTTAGGTCATCTGATATGACTACCCCCAGGTCCCTTTCCATTTTGTTGTTGTTAGTATCTCACCCCCATTGTGTACTCTTCCCTGGGTTTTGTTTCCCAGGTGCATTACCTTGCACTTCTTAGCATTGAATCTAAGCTGCCATACATTTGACCATTCCTCTAACCTTGCCAAGTCCCTTCTCATCCTTTCCACCCCACCCTGTGCATCAACTCTGTTGCAGATCTTAGTGTCATCTGCAAAGAGACATACTTTCCTTCCAGTCCTTCTGCAATGTCGCTTATAAAGACATTGAAGAGGACTGGTCCTAATACTGAACCCTCATGTGTACCCCGCTTAGTAACCTCCTTTCTTCTGAGTGGACTCATTTACTATTACTCTGTGTCCTATTCTCCAGCCAATTCTTTATCCAGGCTGTCATCTTGGGACCCACTCCAGGCTGGCTAACTTATATATTAATCTTTTTGTGGGACTGTGTCAAATGCCTTGCTAAAGTCTAGGTAGGCCATGTCCGCAGCCCTCCCCTGATCTACTACTTTGGTCACCCAGTCAAAGAAATCTATCAGATCTGTCTGGCATGACCTTCCCGCTGTGAATCCATGCTGCCTAGGGTCTTGTGCCCTCTGGCCTCTAGATACTCGACAATTCTTTCCTTTAGAAGTGATTCCATCATTTTCCCTATCACTGAGGTTAAACTAACAGGTCTATAGTTTCCTGCTTCTGCCTTGCTCCCACTTTTGTGAAGGGAATCACATCTGCCCTCCTCCAGTCCTCGGGTACCACCCCATCCTCCCATGATTTGTTAAAGAGGGTAGTCAGTGGTGTCACTAGTTCTACCCTTAGTTCTTTTTAGAATTCTGGGATGAATCCCATCAGGCCCCATTGCTTTGTCCACCTTCAGTTTTAAGAGTTCTTTCAGAACCCTTTCTTCTGTAAATGGGCTGGTATCAACTTCTGTATCCAGAGTGTTACTACTGTTTGTTTTATGTACCTCCCCCTCTTCCTTTGTAAATACTGAGCAAAAATATTTGTTTAGTATCTAACATACTAACATACTATTTGCCAGCAGATTAGGCCTTATGGTCTATCAAGTCTGCTCGAACCTAGATCCTTAGTATCTCTGCACTCTTTCACATTCTCCCTCTGCCCACCCTCCTCCCTTTATTAAGCCTCACTATCCTCCCTTGGTCTTCCTTTGCTCTGATGTACCTATAAAGGTTTTATTCCCTTCTTAACTGAGTTGGCTATCTTTTCCTCAGTTTGTGCCTTTGCTGTTCTGACTGCCTTCCCAGCCTCCTTTTGCTTTAACTGATACAGTTCTCTGTCCTGCTCCTGCTGTATTCCTTGTACTTCCTGAATGCTTTCTTTTCTCTTGAACCTTCACTGCCACTTCCTTTGAGAACCATAGTGGTTTCTTACATCGTCTTGTTTTGTTTATTTGCTTCACACAAAGGCTCGTTACCTCTGTGATGGCAGTTTTATTATTCCCATTGTTCTTCCACCCTCCTTCCCAACCATTTGCTAGTGCATTCCTTAGGCACTCACCTATTTTGGCAAAGTCAGCCCTCCCAAAGTCCAGTACTTTGTCTTTGTATGGCTTGACTCTATTGCTGTGTTTATTGTGAACCATACTGTCTGGATGGCGCTAGTTCCCAGATGGCTACCCACTTCACATCTGTGATCCCTCTCCATCTCCATTTGAGAGTATCAAGTCTAATATTGTCTCTCGAGTGGGCTCCAGTACTAGTTGTCTGAGGCATGCCCCTGTAGGCATCTAGAATAACTGCACTCTTAGTGGCGCGCAACTGCGCTCCAGTTAACATCTGGCATATTCAGATCTCCATCATCAATCATCTCCTTTTTCTGCCATTCTAAGTATACTTTCATCATTTCCTTGTCCATTCCTCCCTGAGAAGGGGGTCTGGATACAACCCTGTGCGGATTGTGGTGCCATTGCCTGTCTCCACAACTTACCCACAGTGCTTCTTTCTCCTCCCTGTTTACACCTTTTTTGTTCTGTTGCTTTTATTCCTTCCCTATGTAAAGAACTACTCCTCCCTCTTTACCCTCCTGTCCCTCCTGTAGATAGTGTATCCTGGTATGTTTACGTCCCAGTCATGGTTTTGTGTGTACCATGTTTCTGTGACTGCCACGATATCCAGATGTTCCTCCTCCATCAAGGCCACTAATTCAGGAAGCTTGTTACCTAGACTACGGGCATTGGTACTCATTGCTCTCCATTTTTTGATGGCCTTACCTTCTGTTGCAGCATCCCCCACTGACCGTTCTATCTTGGTCTTTTTCTCATTTAGTACCCTGTTTTGTAGGGAGAGGCTGGGATTTTTCTGCTGCTTGTCAGTGCCTCTCCCATTGACTAGTTTAAAAGCTTGCCAATGAAGCATTTAAACCGATTGCTCAAAAGACTTGTTCCCTTCCTGGACAGATGCAGACCATCCTGCCAGTATAGGCTGGTGTCCCTCCAGGTGGAACCCCAGTCCCCAATGAAGTTAAACCCTGTGTCTGCACCATTTTTCAACCATTCATTAAACTGCATGGTGCCACTACCCTCGCCTCCCCATGCCTTTGACAGGCAGCACCTCTGAGAAGGATACTGTGTTTGCTACTTGTCTTAGGCCCTCCCCAACTCTGCAATGTCCTCCTGCACTGCTTTAACCTCATGATGAGCGATGTCATTTGTCCCTAGGTGGACAATTACGTCCAGCTCAGAATCCTTTGCAGCTGTTGTTGTGATCCTGAGGATGCGCTCCTGTCCCTCCAAGCCATGGCACCAGGCAGGCACCTTACTTCAGATTTCCAGCTCCTCCCAGTTCTATCCCCTCATAATTGAGTCCCCCACCAGGAGCTGCTTCCTTCCTTGTGGTGTCCTCTGCCTCCTTCCTGTGGGCCTCCTTGTGACAGTTGTCCTCAGCCTCCTTAGTCTCCTCTCTGGTGTATCTATAGGGGAGCTATGCTCCCCAGAATGGCGTATGGATTGTGGTGTTAACATGGACTGGGTGTGCCTCTGTTTCACCATCCTCATCCTCCTGAGCCCACTGTGGTCCAACTGCTGTGCTTTCTTTGCAACCTCTGAGGTAGTGGTGGTGGTTCTGGTGCTCCCTGGATGGGGGAGGTTCCCTTCCTACTGTCCATTGTGGCTTGGGGGAGGTTCCCATCTTCTATGATTCCCTTCCGTGGTCCATGCCCATTCAATTCATCCCCTATAAAGGTGGCATCTGCTGCTGCTGTCCCAACCCCCGCGAGCCCCATCTGCTATGATTCCCTTCCCTGGTTCAAGCCCATTCACTTCCTCCCTTTTTGGCATCTGCTGCTGCTGTTCCAACCACCGAAGCTCCATCTGCTGAGATTCCTTCCTTGGTCGAAGCCCATTCACTTTTTCCTTATAAATGTGGCATCAGCTGTTGCTCTCCCAACTGCCACCAGCACCATCTGTTATGATTCCCTTCCCTTTTCCAAGCCCATTCACCTCTGTCTCTCCAAGCTGGCATGTGCTGCTGCTGTCCCAGCAACTGGAAGTCCCTTCTACTATGATTCCCTTCCCTAGTTCAAGCCCATTCACTTCTGCCTTTCTAAGGTCGTATCTGCTGCTGGTGTCCCAGCACCCGCCAGCCCCATCTGCTATGATTCACTTTCCTGGTACAGGCCAAATCACTTCTGTCCCCTCCATCATGGCATCTGCTGCTGCTGTCCAGACCCACACCAGCTCCATCTGCCATGATTCCCTTCACTGGTTGAAGCCCATTCACTTCTATCTATCATGGGTTACATCTTCTGCTGCTGTCCCAAGACAAGCAAGCCCCATCTGTTATGATTCCCTTTCCTGGTCTAAGCCCATTCGCTTCTTCACCTCCAAAGTGGCATCTGCTGAAGCTGTCCCGACCCCCGAAAGCCCCATCTGCTATGATTCTCTTCCCTGGTCCAAACCCATTCACTTCTGTCTCTCCAAGGCAGCATCTGCTGCTGCTACCTCAACCCCCGTAAACCCCAGCTGCAATGATTCCCTTCCCTGGTCCAAGCCCTTTCACTTCTGTCTCTCCATGGTGGCATCTGCTGCTGCTGTGCCAACCCCTACATGCCATGTCTGCTTTGGTTCCCTTCCCTGGTCCAAGCCCATTCACTTCATCCCCTCCAAGTTGGCATCCACTGCTGCTGTCCCAACCCCCACCTGCTCCACCTGCTATGATTCCCTTCCCAGGTCCAAGTCTATTAACTTCTGTGCCTGCAAGGTGGCATCTGCTGCTGCAGTCACAACCTGCACCAGCCCCATCTGCTATGAATCCCTTCCGTGGTCGAAGCCCATTCACTTCTTTCTCTCCTGGGTTACATCTGCTGCTGTCCCAAGACCCGCAAGCCCCATCTTCTATGTTTCTCTTCCCTGGTACAAGCCCATTCACTTTTTCCCTTCCAAGATGCAATGTGCTGCTGCTGTCCCAACCCCCACAAGCCTCATCTGCTATGATTCCCTTTCCTGGTCCAAGCCCTTTCACTTATGTTTCTCCAAGTTAGCATCTGCTGCTGCTTTCCCAACCCCGCATGCCCCATCTGCTATGATTACCTTCCGAGGTCCAAGCACATTCACTTCTGTCTCACCAAGTTGGCATCTGCTGCTGCTGTTCCAAACCCCACATACCACATCTGCTAAGATTCTCTTCCCTGATCAAAGCCCATTCACTTCTGTCTCTCCAAGGTGGCATCTACTGCAACTGTCCCAATTCCTGCAAAACCCCATCTCTGTGTTTCCTTCCCTTGCCAAGACCATTCACCTCTGTCTCTTCAGGTGGCATCTGCTGCTGCTATCCCATCCGGCAAGCACTATCTGCTTATGATTCCCTTCCCTGGTCCATCCCCATTCACTTCTTCCCTCTAAGTTGGGATCCTTTACTGCTGTCGCACCCCCACTAACCCATTTGCTATGATTCCTTCCTGTTGAAGCCCACTCACATCTGTCTCTCCAAGGTGGCATCTACTGCTGCTGTCCAGACCTCAACCAGACCCATCTGCTATGATTCCCTTCCTTGGTTGAAGCCCATTCACTTCTTCCCTCCAAGGTGGCATCTGCTGCTGCTGTCCCAAACCCTGCAAACCATGTATTCTGTGATTCTCTTCCCTGGTCCAAACCCATTCACTTCCATCACTCTAATGTAGCATCTTCTGCACCTGTCCCATCCCTGCATGCACCATCTGCTGATCTCCTTCCCTTTCCAAGCCTATTCACTCTTCCCTCCAAGATGGCATCTGCTGCTGCTGTCCAAACCATCACAACCACATCTACTATGATTCCTTCCTGTTCTAAGCCCATTCACTTCTGTCTCATTAGGTGTCATCTGCTGCTGTCTCAACCCCACCAGCCCTTCTGTTATGATTCATTTGCATGGTGCAAGCCCATTCACTTCTGTCTCTCCAAGATGGCATCTGCTGCTGCTGTCCCTACTCCCACCTGCACCATCTGCTATGATTTCCTTCCCTGGTACAAGCCCATTCACTTCTATCTCTCCAAGGTTTCATCTGCTACTGCTACCCAGACCCCTGCCAGCCCCATCTGCTATGATTAACTTCCCTGGTCCTTGCCCATTCATTGCTTCCCTTATAATCGTGGCATATGCTGCTGCTGTCCCACCCCCTGCAGCCCCATCTGCTATGGTTCCCATCCCTGGTCCAAGCCCATTCACTTCTATCTCTCCAAGGTGGCATCTGCTGCTGGTGACCTGGCCCCCGTCAGCCCCATCTGCTATGATTCCCTTTCCTGGTCAAAGTCCATTGACTTCTGTGTCTCCAGGGTTACATCTCCTGCTGCTGTCCCAAGACCTGCAAGCCCCATCTGCTATGATTCCCTTCACTGGAACCAGTCCATTCACTTCTTCCCCTCCAAGATGGCATCTACTGCTGCTGTCCTGACCCCCGCTAGCCCCATCTGCTATGATTCCCTTGCCTAGTCCAAGCCCTTGCATTTCTGTGTCTCCAAGGTGGCATCTGCTGCTGCTGTCTCAGCCACTGGAAGTCCCGTTTGCTATGATTCCCTCTCTCAGTTCAAGCCCATTCACTTCTGTCTCTCCAAGGTGGCATCTGCTGGTGGTGTCCCGGCAACCACCAGAACCATCTGCTAAGATTCTCTTCCCAAGTCCAAGCCCAATCACTTCTGTCCCCTCCAAGGTGGAATCTTGTGCTGCTGTTCTGACCCACACCAGCCTCATCTGCTATGATTCCCTTCCCTGGTCCAAGCCCATTCACTTCTGTCGTTCCTTGTTTATATCTGCTACTGCTGCTGTCCCAAGACCCACAAGCCCGATCTGCTATGATTCCTTTCCCTGATACAAGCCCTTTCACTTCTGTCTCTTGAAGGTGACAGCTGCTGCTGCAGTCCCAAACCCCACCAGCCCCATCTACTGTGATTCTCTTCCGTAGTCCAAGAACATTCACTTCTGTCTCTCCAAGTGGCATCTGCTGCTGCTGTGCCAACCACTGCAAGCTCCATCTGCTGACATTCCCTTCCCTGGTCGAAGCCCATTCACTTCTTCCCCATAAATGTGGCATCTGCTGCTGCTGTCCGAAACCCCACCAGCCCCATCTGCTATGATTCCCTTCCGATTTCCAAGCCCATTCACTTCTTCCCCTCCAAGATGGCTTCTGTTGCTGCTGTCCCAACCACTGCAAGCCCCATCTGCTATGATTCCCTTCCCTGGTCCAAGCCCATTCACTTCCGCCTCTAATACACATCTTTCTGCTGCTGCCCAACCCCGCTAGCCCCTTCTGTTATGATTCATTTGCATGGTCCAGGCCCATTCACTTCTGTCTCTCCAAGATGGCATCTGCTGCTGCTGTCCCGACTCCTGCTTGCACCATCTGCTTTGATTCCCTTGCCTGGTCCATGCCCTTTCACTTTTGTCTCCAGAGGGTTAAATCTGCTGCTGCTGTCCCAACCCCTACAAGCTCCAAATGCTATGATTCCCTTCCCTGGTCCAACCCCATTCACTTCTTCCCCTCTAAGTTGGCATCTACTACTACTGTCCCGACCATCGCTAGCCTCATCTGCTATGATTCCCTTGCCTGGTCCAAGCCTCTTTCACTTCTGTGTCTCCAAGGTGGCATCTACTGCTGCTGTCCCAGCCACTGGAAGTCCCATCTGCAATGATTCTGTTCCCTAGTTCAAGCTCATTCACTGCTGTCTCTCCAAGGTGGCATCGGCTGCTGCTGTCCCGACCCACTCCTGCACCATCTGCTATGATTCCTTCCCTGTTCGACGTTTATTCACTTCTGTCTCTCCTGGTTTACATCTGCTGCTGCTGTCCCAAGGCCTGCAAGCCCCATCTGCTATGATTCCCTTCCCTGGTTCAGGCCCATTCACTTCTGTCTCTCCAAGACAGCATCTGCTACTGCTGCCCCAACCCCCACAAGCCCCATCTGCAACGATTCCCTTACTTGGTCCACGCCCCTTCACTTCTGTCTCTCCAAGGTGGCATCTGCTGCTGCTGTGCCAGCCCCCACATGCCCCATCTGCTATGGTTCCCTTCCCTGGTCCATGCCCATTCACTTCATCCCCTCAAAGATAGCATCCACTGCTTCTGTCCCAACCCCTGCCAACTCCATCTGCTATGATTCCCTTCCCTGGTTGAAGCCCATTCACTTCTTTCTCTCTTGGGTTACATCTGCTGCTGCTGCTGTCCCAACCCCTGCAAGTTCCAGCTGCTATGATTCCTTTCCCTGGTCCATTCCGTTCCTTCTTCCCTCTGAGCAGCATCTGTTGCTGCTGTCCCGACCCGCTCGCTCCATCTGCTGTGAATCCTTCCCTTTTCTGTCCATTCACATCTGTCTCTCCAATGTAGCATTTACTGCTGCTGTCCAGACCCCACCAGCCCCATCTGCTATGATCTCTCTCTGGTCAAAGCCTGTTCACTACTGTCTCACCTGGGTTATGTCACTAGCTTTGTGACTGTTACAACTAATCTCCTCATCTCCGCTATGATTTGTCATCCTTCACATTTTCCCCTCCCTCCTATAAGTTTCTTCATCAGTCCCCATCTTTTCCTCCTGCCCTCCACCCCTATACTCTCCCTACCCTTTCTGTACTCTTTCGGTTTTTGGCTCTCCTTCCTTACCCCAATAACATACCAATCGGAATCTTTTTCCCCACCTTCTCACTTCCTCAACTACATGCACTTACTTGCTACCTACTAGCTACTCGTACGACAAATGCCTTTGGCTGCCTGTGCACCCACTCCACCCCCTCCTTCCCCTTCACAGGTTGTTGCTATTTGTTGTTTCTTGTGTTGTAACCACTGTTGTGTTAGACTTTCCTTGTCTCTGTCAAGAAATGTTGTTCTCTGACGTGGAACCTTTGTAAAAGAGCCTTGGCTCAAAGGTATTGTAATCCTAAAATGCATCTGCTGCTGCAGTCCTGACCCCCACAAGCCCCATCTGCTATGATTCCCTTCCCTGGTCCATGGCCATTCACTTCTGTCTCTTCAAGGTGGCATCTGCTGCCAGTGTCCCGGCCCTCGCCAGCCCCATCTGCTACGATTCCCTTCACTGGCCCATGCCCATTCACTCTTGTCTCTCCAAGGTGGCATCTGCTGCTGCCCCAACCCCCACCAGCCCCATCTGCTATGATTCCATTCCCTGGTCCAAGTCCATTCACTTCTGTCTCTCCATGTTGGCATCTGTTGCTGTTGTCCCAAACCCCACAAACCATATCTGCTAGGATTCCCTTCCCTCGTCCAAACCCATTCACTTCTGTCCCTCTAATGTGGCATCTACTGCTGCTGTCCCTTCCCCGGTAAGCACCATCTGCTATGATTCCCTTCCCTTTTCCAAGCCCATTCACTTCTTCCCCTCCAAGACGACATCTGCTGCTGCTGTCCCAACCACTGCATGCCCCATCTACTATGATTCCCTTCCCTGGCCCAAGACCATTTACTTCTTCCTCTATAAAGGTGGCATCTGCTGCTGCTTTCCCAACCCCCAACAGCCCCATCTGCTACGATTCTCTTCCCATGTCCAAGCCCATTCACGTCTTCCCCGCTATGGAAGCATCTGCTGCTGCTGTCCCAACCACAGCAAGCCCCTTCTGCTATGATACCCTTCCCTGGTCCAGGCCCATTCACGCCTGTCTCTCCAAGAAGTCTTCTACTGCTGCTGTCCCGACCCCCACCTGTCCTTTCTGCTGTGATTCCCTTCCCTTGTGCAAGCCCATTCAATGCTTTCCTTATAAACATGGCATCTGCGGCTGCTGTCCCAATTCCTGCCAGCCCCATCTGCTATGATTTCCTTCCCTGGTCCAAGCCCTATCACATCTGTCTCTCCAAGGTAGAATCTGCTGCTGCTCTCCCAACCCCCAGCAGTCCCATTTGTTATGGTTCTCTTCCCTGGTCCAAGGCCAATCACTTCTGTCCCCTGCAAGGTGGCATCTGCTGCTGCTGTCCTAACCACACCAGCCCCATCTGCTATGATTCTTTTCCCTGGTCATGGCCCATTCACTCTGTCTCCTGGGTTACATCTGCTGCTGTCCCATGACCCACAAGCAAAATCTGTGATTCCCTTCCCTGGTCCAATCTTTTCATTTCTGTCTTTCCAGTGGCATCTGCTGCTGCTGTGCCAACTCCATGTTCCATCTTCTGGTTCCCTTCCTGGTCCAACATAGAAACATAAGACATTGGCGGCGGTAAAGGACCCAAGGCCCATCCAGTCTGCCCATTTCTTTTTACCTTATGAATGTGCCATTGGCTTTTGCTTTGTCAATAGCCTATCTATTCATACTCATCTGTACTGCCCTTATGCTAACCCATGCCTGTTTCAAGTCCTGCACTGTTTTCATATCCACCACTTCCTGAGGTAGGCTGTTCCATGCATCCACTACCTTTCTGGAAAAAGAACTTCCTACATTACACCTTAATAGGCCTCCCTCTAATCTCACGCTGTGTCCTCTTGTCCCGCTATTTTCTTATATTGAAACGTTAGACTCTTTCACCATGTTAATTCCCTTAAAGTGTTTGAATGTTTCAATCATATCACCTCTCTCTCTCTTTGATCTAGGGTATACTTATTGAGCTCAGTCAATCTGTCCTCATATGTTTCTGATGCAGTCCTGCACCATTTTGGTGCCCTTCTCTGGACTGCCTCAATTGGGTTAATGTCCTTGTGAAGATGTGACCTCCAGTACTGCACGAGTACCCAGATGGGCCTAACCAATGACTTGAAAAGAGGGATTACTCCCTCTTCCAACTTGTGATACCTACTAATACACCCCAACATCCTCTAGCATTACCTACTGCTTTAGTGGTCTGCTTGATGATTTCAGGTCGGTGATGATGAGTGCCGCCCAAATCTCTTTCTTCCTTTGTGACTCCCGCAACTCCCTCCCAGCCTATAGGTGGCTTTAGGGTTTTCTTCCCATGTGCATGATCTTGCACTTTAAACCCCAATGTCACTCTTCGACCATTTTGCTAGTTTATCAGGTCTCTTTTCATTCCTGCCACATCTGGATCATCTACTCTGTTGCAGATCTTGGTATCATCTGCAAACAAACAAACTTTACCCTCCAGTCCATCTGCAATGTCACTGATGAAGCTCATTCACTTCATCCCTTCCAAGATGGCATCCGCTGCTGCTGTCCCAACCCCCACCTGCTCCATCGGGTATGATTCCCTTCCCTGGTCCAAGCCCATTAACCTCTGTCCCTGCAAGGTGGCATCTGCTGCTGTGGCCCCGACCCCCACCAGACCCATCTGCTATGATTCCCTTCCCTGGTCGAACCCCACTCACTTCTGTCTCTCCTGGGTTACATCTGCTGCTGCTGTCCCAAGACCCACAAGCCCTATCTGTTATGATTCCCTTCACTGGAACAAATCCATTCACTTCTTCACCTCCAAGATGGCATCTGCTGCTGCTGTCCAGACCCCCACAAGCCCCATCTGCTATGATACCCTTCCCTGTTCAAGCCCTTTCACATCTCTTTCTGCAAGGTGGTATCTGCTGCTGCTGTCCTAACCCCCACTTGCCCCACCTGCTATGATTACCTTCCGTGGTCCAAGCCCATTCAAGTCTGTCTCACCAGGTTGGCATCTGCTGCTGCTGTCCCAAACCATGCAAACCCCAGCTAATATGATTCTCTTCCCAGGTTGAAGCCCATTCATTTCTGTCTCTCCAAGGTGGTATCTGCTGCTGCCCCAGCCTCCACCAGCCCCATCTGCTATGATTTCATCCCCTGGTCCAAGCCCATTCACTTATGTCTCTCTCCGTTGGCATATCTGCTGCTGTCCATCCCCTGCAAGCACCATCTGCTAAGATTCCTTCCCTTGCCAAGCCCATTCACTTGCTCTCCAACATGGCATCTGCTGCAGCTGTCCCAACCATTCCAAGCACCATCTGCTATAGTTCCCTTCCATTGGTCAGAAATCCCCTACAATTCTTTCCCTATAAATTGAAATACTGCTGCTGCTGCTGCTGTCGAACCCCGTCAGCCCCATCTCCTATGATTCCCTTCCTGGTTCAAGCCTCATAAACTTCCCTTGTCCTAGTCTATTCACTTCTTCCCACAAGTGTGAGATCTGCTGCTGCTGTCCCAAACCCCACCAGCACCATCTGCTATGATTCCTTCCTGGTCGAAGCCCATTCTCTTCTGTCTCTCAAGAGTTACATCTGCTGCTTCTGTCCCAAGACCCACAAGTCACATCTGCTTTGATTCCCTTCCTTGGTACAAGCCAATTCACTTCTTCCCCTTCAAGGTAGCAACTGCTGCTGCTGCTGTCCCAAGCCCTGCAAACCCCATCTGGTATTATTCTCTTCCCTGGTCGAAGTCCATTCACTTCTGTCTCTCCAAGGTGGCATCTGTGCTACAGTTCCAATCCCTGCAAACCCCATCTCCTATGATTTCCTTCACTCATCCAAGCCCATTCACTTCTGTCTCTCCAAGTTGGCATCTGCTGCTGCTGTCCCATCCCCCACAAGCAACATCTCCATTCCCTGGTAGAAGCCAATTCACTGCTGTCTCTCCTGGGTTACATCTGCAGCTGTTGTCCAAAGACCAACAAGCCCCATCTGCTTTGATTCCCTACCTTGGTACCAGCCCATTCACTTCTTCCTCTCCAAGGTGGCATCTGCTGCTGCTGACCCAACCCCCACAAGCCCCATCTACTATGAATCCCTTTTCTGGTTGAAACCCATTCACTTCTGTCTCTCCTAGGTGGCATCTGCTCTGCTGTCCCAACCCTGGGAGACCCATCTGTTGTGACTCATTTGCACGGTCCAGCCCCATTCACTTCTGTCTCTCCAAGATGGCATTTGCTGCTGCTGTCCGACCCCCTCCTGACCCATCTGCTATGATTCCCTTCCCTGGTGCAAGCCCATTCACTGCTTCCCTTATACATGTGGCATCTGCTACTGCTGTCCCAATTCCCACCAGCCCCGTCTGCTATAATTCCAATCCCTGGTCCAAGCCCCTTAACTTCTCTCTCTACAAGGTGGAATCTGCTGCTGCTGTCCCAACCCCCGGCAGCCCATCTACAATGGTTATCTTCCCTGAACCAAGCCCATTCACTTCTGTCTCTCCAAGGTGGCATCTGCTGCTTGTGACCTGGCCCCTGTCAGCCACATCTGCTATGATTTCCTTCTCTGGTCTGAGCCCTATCACTTCTGTCCCCTCCAAGTTGGCATCAGCTGCTGCTGCTTTCTCTACCCCCACCAGCCCCATCTGCTATGATTCCTTACCTGGTTGGAGCATTCACTTCTGTCTCCAGGGTTACATCTGTTGCTGCTGGCCAACTCCTGCAAGCCCAACTGCTAGGATTCTCTTCCTGGTCAAACTCCATTAACTTCTTTCCTCTAATTTGGCATCTGCTACTGCTGTTCCGCCCCCACCCGCCCATCTGCTATGATTTCCTTTTCTGTTTCAAGCCCATTGAATTCTGTCTTCACATTGCAGCATCCATTGCTACTGTCCCAACCTCCAACAGCCCCATCTGCAATGATTCCCTACTCAGTTCTAAGCCCTTTTCACTTCTGTCTCTCCTAGGTAGCATCTGCTGCTGCTGTCCCATGCCTCGCAAGCACCATCTGCTATGATTTCCTTCCCTTGTCCAAGCCAAATCACTTCTTCCCCTCCAAGATGGCATCTGCTGCTGCTTCCCCAACTACCGCAAGCCAAATTTGCTATGATTCCCTTCAGTGGCCCAAGCCCATTCACTTCTTCCCCTATAAAGGTGGTTTCTGCTTTTGCTGTCCCAAACAACGCCAGCTCGATCTGCCATGATTCCCTTGCCTGGTCCAAGCCCATTCTCTTCTTTTTCTCCAAGGTGTCATCTGTTACTGCTGTCCCGAACCCCACCAGCCCCATCTGCTATGATTCCCTTCCCTGGTCAAAGGCTATTCACCTCTGTCTCTCCTGGGTTACTTCTGCTGCTGCTGTCCCAGGACCTTCAAGCCATGTCTGCTATGACTTCCTTGCCTGGTACAAGCCCATTGACTTCTTCCCCTCTAAGGTGGCATCTGCTGCTGCTGTCCCAACCCCCGCAAGTCACATCTGCTATGATTCCCTTCCCTGGTTCAAGCTCATTCACTTCTGTCTCTCCAAGGTGGCATCTGCTACTGCTGTTCCAAACTCCAACAGCCTGATTTGCTATGATTCCCTTCCCTGGTCATAGCCTATTCACCTCCGTCTCTCCTGGGTTACATCTGCTGCTGCTGTCCCAGGACCTGCAAGCCCCATCTGCAATGATTCCCTTCCCTGGTCCAAGCCCTTTCACTTCTGTCCCTCCAAGATGGCATCTGCTGCTGCCCCAAACCCTGCCATCCCCATCTGCTATAATTCCATTCCCTGGTCCAATCGCTATCACTTTTGTCCCCTCCAAGGTAGCATCTGCTGCTGCTGTCCCTACCCCGCCAGCCCCATCTGCTATGGTTCCTTCCCTGCTGGAAGCCCATTCACTTCTGTCTCTCCAGGGTTACATCTGCTGCTCCTGGAACAACTCTCTGGGTTACATCTGCTTGTGCTGTCCCAAGACACGAAGCTCCATTTGCTTTGATTTCCTTCCTGGTACAAGCCCATTCACTACTTCCTTCCAAGGTGGCACCTGCTGCACTGTCCCTACCCACAAGCCCATCTGCTATGCTTCCCTTCCCTGGTCCAAGCCCACTCACTCTTGTCTCTTCAATGTGACATCTGCTGTGCTGTCCTGACCCTGCCAGTCCCATCTGCTATGTTTCCTTTCCTGGTCCAAGCTCTTCACTTTGTCTTCTCTAGCTGGCATCTGCTGCTTCTGTCCCATCCCCTGCCAGCCCCATCTGTTATGATTCATTTCCTTGTCCAAGCCCATTCACTTCTGTCTCTCCAAGGTTTCATCTGCTACTGCTGAGGAGACCCCTGCCAGCCCCATCTGCTATGATTCCCTTTCCTGGTCCAAGTCCATTCACTGCTTCCCTTATAAATATGGCATGCACTGCTGCTGTCCCCATCCCCGCCAGCCCCAACAGCTATAATTCCCTTCCCTGATCCAAGCCCATTCACTTCTGTCTTTTCAAGGTGGCATCTGCTACTGCTGTCCTGACTCCTGCCATACCTATCTGCAATGTTTCCCTTTCCTGGTCCACACCTTTTCACTTCAGTCTCTACGAGCTGGCATCTGCTACTGCTGTCCCATCCGCTGCCAGCCCTGTTGTTATGATTCATTTCCTGTTCCAAGCCCATTCACTCCTGTGTCTCCAAGGTTTCATCTGCTACTGCTGTCGAGACCCCTGCCATCCCCATCTGCTATGATTTCCTTCCCTGGTCCAAGCCCATTCACTTCTGTCTCTCCAAGGTTTCATCTGCTACTGCTGTCGAGACCCATGCCATCCCCATCTCCTATGATTCCCTTCCCTGGTCCAAGCCCTTTCACTTCTGTCTCTCCTAGGTAGCATCTGCTGCTGTCTGTCCCATCCCCCGGAAGCACCATCTGCTATGATTTTCTTCCCTTGTCCAAGCCGAATCACTTCTTCCCATCCAAGATGGCATCTGCTGCTGCTGCAACCACCGCAAGCCAGATTTGCTATGATTCCCTTTGCTGGTCCTAGCCCATTCACTTCTTCCCCCGTAAAGGAGGCATCAGCTGCTGCTGTCCGAATCCCCACCCGATCCATCTGCTACGATTCCCTTCCATGGTCAAAGGAAATTCACTTCTTCCCCTCCAAGGTGGCATCTGCTGCTGCTCTCCCAACCCCCGGAAGCCCCATCTGCTATTATTTCTTTCCCTGGTCCAAGCCCATTCACTTCTGTCCCATCCAAGGTGGCATCTGCTGCTGCTGTCCTGAACCCAACCAGCCCCATCTGCTATGATTGCCTTCCTGGTCAAGCCCATTCACTCTGTCCTCCTGGATTATAGCTACTGCTGCTGGTAGCAAGACCAGCAAGCCACATCTGCAACGATTCCTTCCATGGTGCAAGCATTATCACTTTCTGTCCCATCCATGAGGCATCTGCTGCTGCTGTCCCTACCCCCGCCAGCCCCATCTGCTCTGGTTCCCTTCCCTGCTTGAAGCCCATTCACTTCTGTCTCTCCAGGGTTACATCTGCTGCTCCTGGAACAACTCTTCTGGGTTACATCTGCTGCTACTGTCCCAAGACACGCAAGCCCATCTGCTATGATTCCCTTCCTTGGTACAAGCCCATTCACTACTTCCCTTCCATGGTGGCATCTGCTGCTACTGTCCCTACCCACGCAAGCAACGTCTGCTATGCTTCTCTTCTCTGGTCCAAGCCCATTCACTTCTGTCTCCTCAAGGCGGCATCTACTGCTGCTCTCCCGACCCCTGCCAGTCCTATCTGCTATGTTTCCCTTTCCTGGTCCATGCCCTTTCACTTTTGTCTCTCCTAGCTGGCATCTGCTGCTGCTATCCCATCCCCTGCCAGCCCCATCTGTTATGATTAATTTCCCTTGTCCAAGCCCATTCACTTCTGTCTCTTCAAGGTTTCATCTGCTACTGCTGACGAGACCCCTGCCAGTCCCATCTGCTATGATTCCCTTCCCTGGTCCAAGCCCATTCACTGCTTCCCTTATAAATGTGGCATGCTCTGCTGCTGTCCCCACCCCCACCAGCCCCATCTGTTATGATTCCCTTCTCTGGTCCAAGCCCACTCACTTCTGCCTCTTCAAGGCGGCATCTGCTGCTGCTGTCCCATCCGCTGCCAGCCCCATTTGTTATGATTCCCTTCCCTGGTCCAAGCTGATTCACTGCTTCCCTTATAAATGTGGCATGCTCTGCTGCTGTCCCAACTCCCAGCAGCCCCATCTCATCTGCTTCCCTTCCCTGTTCCAAGCCCAATCACTTCTGTCTCTCCAAGGCGGCATCTGCTGCTGGTGACCTGACAGCCCTTGCACCTCCCCATCTTTGATCTTCTCTCTGGTCCAAGCCCATTCACTTCTTCCCTTCCAATGTGGCATCTGATGCTGCTGTCCTGACACCTGTGAGCCCCAGGTGCCATGACTCCTTTCCTGGTCCAAGCCCATTCACTTTTCTCCCTCTGAGGTGGCATCTACTGCTGCTGAGCCAGCCCCTGAAGCACCATCTGCTGCACTCCTTCCCTTGTCCAATCCCATTCACCTCCTCCTCCAAGATTTCATCTGCTGCTGCAGTCCCAACCTCTGCGAGCCCCATCTGCTATGATTCCTTCTCTGTTCCAAGCCCATTCACTTCTTTCCTTCCATTGGCATCTGATGCTGCTGTCCTGACCCCTGCGAGACCCAGCTGTTATGATTCATTTACCTGGTCCAAACCCATTCACTTCTGTCTCTCCAAGGTTTCATCTGCTTCTGCTGTTGAGAACCCTGCCAGCCCAATCTGCTATGATTCCCTTCCCAGGTGCAAGCCCTATCACTTCTGTCCCCTCCAAGGAGGCATCTGCTGCTGCTGTCCCTACCCTTGCCAGTCCCATCTGCTATGTTTACCTTCCCTGGTCGAAGCCTACTCACTTCTGTCTCTCCAAGGTTATATCTGCTGCTCCTGGAACAACTCTCCTGGGTTACATCTGCTGCTGCTGCCCCAAGACCCACAAGCCCCATCTGCTTTGATTTCCTTCCTTGGTAGAACACCATTCACTACTTCCCTTCCAAGGTGGCATCTGCTGCTGCTGTCCCATTCACTGCCAGCTCCATTTGTTATGATGCCCTTCCCTGTTCCAAGCCCAATCACTTCTGTCTAACATAGAAACATAGAAACATAGAAGTTGACGGCAAATAAGGACCGCAAGGCCCATCCAGTCTGCCCATTTCTTTTTCTACCTTATAAATGTGCCATGAGGCCTTTGCTCTGTCAGTAACCTATCTATTCATAGTCATTTATGTTGTTGCTCCCATATGCCTACTCCATGCCTGTTTGAAGCCTGCACTGTATTCATAGCCACCACTCTTGTGGTAAGCCATTCCATGCATCTACCACCCCTTTCTGTGAAAAAAGAATTTCTCACATTCCCCTTAATCGGCCTCCCTCTAATTCATGCTGTGTCCTCTTGTCCTGCAATTTTCTTATATTTAAACATGTTAGACTCTTTCACCTTGTTTATGCCTTAAGGTGTTTGAATACCTGATCATATCACCTCTCTCCCTCCTTTGCTCAAGGGTATACATATTGAGCTCCGTTAATCTGTCCTCATATGTCTTCTGGATGCAGTCCCTGCACCATTTTGGTTGCCCTTCTCTGGACTGCCTCAATTTGGTTAATGTCCTTGTGAAGGTGTGGCCCAATACTGCACGGTACTCCAGATGGGGCCTAACCAATGACTTGTACAGAGGGATTATTACCTCCCTCCCACGCACTTGTGATGCTACCCCCAGCTCATCACACCCCTAACACCCCTGCCTTACCTACTGCTTTTAGAGGTCTGCTTGGATGATTTTAGGGTCATCAGTGATGATGATGCCCAAGTCTCTTTCTTCCTTTGTGACTGCTAGCAACTCCCTCCCAGCCTATAAGTGGCTTCAGGTTTCTCTTCCCTATGTGCATGATTTTGCACTTCTTTGCATTAAATCCAGTTGCCACTCTTCTGACCATTCTGCTAGTTTATCCAGATCTCTTCTCATTCTGCCCACCCCATCTGGATCATCTACTCTGTTGCAGATCTTGGTGTCATCTGCAAACAGACAAGCCTTACCCTCTAGTCCATCTGCGGGTCACTAATGAAGATGTTGAATAGGACTGGCCCAGGACTGATCCCTGAGGTACCCCACTTGTGACTTGCATCTCTTCTGACTGTATACCATTTACCACCACTCTCTGTTTTCTGCCAGTCAACCAGTTTGCCACCCAGTTGACCAACTTCTGACCCACCCCGAGCCTACCTGGCTTATTTATCAATCTTCTATGTGGAACAGTGTCGAAAGCTTTGCTGAAGTCAAGGTAGGCGACATCAACTGCTCCCCCTTGGTCCACCACTCTGGTTACCCAGTCAAAGAAATCTATGAGATTAGTTTGACAGGACCTTCCTTTTGTAAACCCATGCTGTCTTGGATCCTGTGCCCTATGGATTCCAGGTGTTGCACTATTCTTTCCTTAAGGAGTGCCTCCATAATCTTGCCCACTACTGAGGTGTAAGACTGGACCGGTCTGTAGTTCCCTGCCTCCTCCTGCCTACCACTCTTGTGGAGTGGGATCACATGAGCCCCTTCTCCAGTCTTCTGGGACCTCTCCTGTGCTCAGAGACTCACTAAACAATTCTGCTAATGGCTCTGCTAGTTCCTGCTTTAGCTCCTTAAGTACCCTGGGATGTATGCCATCAGGTCCCATTGCCTTATCCACCCTGAGCTTAGCAAGCTGTTGTAGGACCCTTTCTTTTGTGAAGAGTAGTGCTCACCTCCCTCCCCTGTGTCCATGATGCTGAGCTGTGGGCCTGCCCTACCTTCTCTTCAGTAAATACTGAGCAAAAGTATCTATTTAGGATAGATGCCTTTACAGGGTCCTCCTCCTCACATGCTCCCTTTCTCCATTAAGCTTTAGCAACCCCTCTGGACTTTCTCCTTTCACTAATGTATCTATAGAAGTCTTGTCACCTTCTTTTTTACTGTGCTAGTGTTTCCTCAGTTTGGGACTTTGCCTTGCCTTACTGCTCACCTGCTTCCCTTAGGGCAGTTTGGTATGCCTCCCTATCTTCATCCCGCTGTGTTCCTTATATTTCCTGAAGGCCAGCATTTTGGCTCTGTCCTTTTCTGCTACTGTATTTGAGAACCAAAGTGGTTTCCTTCTTCTTTTGCACTTCCTTTCTCTGTCTAACACAATGGGATGTTGCTTCAAGTATTGCATCCTAATGCTGCTGCCCACTTTGCCTGTACCCCTCACCTGTGTTTCTTTTGCCAGGGCTGCTTAACCTGTTGGCCAACTTATCAAGTCAGCTCCTCTGAAGTCCCATATTTTGCCTTGGAATGGGATGATTTAGATGAGTAGCCAATTGAACCATACCATGTGATGGTCACTGGCCCCAGGTGACCTTCTCACCTGGAGATCTTGATCCCATCTTTTGTTAGTCAGTACTAGATCTAGGATAGCCCTGTCTCTTGTGGGTTGCTGTACCAGTTGTTTGAGGCCCTCCCTGCAGGGAATCCACTATGAGTCTAGTTCTGGCAGATGTTCCTGCTGGTATTGACCAATCTGTATCTGGCATGTTGAAGTCTCCCATTATCAGAACCTCCTTTAGCTGTCATGTTTTGTATATCTTCTAACAGTAATGTGTCTATGTCCTCCCTCTGGTCTGGGGCCTGTAGACAACCCCAGTTCTTATGGCTGTCCCATTTCCTGTTTCCAGGGTGACCCACAGTTCTTCTGGCTCCTTATGTGTATTCTGAATTTCTGTAGCTTGATATTTTCATTAACATACAGAGCCCTCCTCACCCCTTTTTGCCCTCGGTCTCTTCTGAACAATACATAGCCAGGTACTGAAGTCTCCCAAGGTGTGGTTACTGGTAAACCATGTCTCACTAATTGCTACTATGTCCAGTTTAGCCTCTGACATTGTGCCTGCAGGTCTGGGATCTTATTTCCCAGGCTGTGAGCATTGTGTCATGATTTTCCATTGGCCAGATTTTGGTGTGTTAGTTGTTGGTGAGTTTGGCATTACCCTGTGCATCGTATGGGAGACAAACCTTTTTTCTTACCTGGTGATGCAAATGAGCAGCAAACCATGAATTCCTGTTTGACCACTAGCTGAGGGGAGGGTGTTCTTCCCATTCGACGTATGGGGTGCTGCCCCTCTCCCCATTGCTAGTTTAAATATTCTGCAAAGAGCGTCAAACTTCTGCCCCAATGCACTGACTCCTCTTTAGTCAGATGCAGTCCATCAAATTTAAAGAACTTTCGCTCCCAGAACTGTTGCCAGTTCCTACAAATCTGTGTCCTTTTCCTGGCACCAGTCCTTGAGCCACGTGTTTAACTCCCTATCTCCTTCTCTGACCTTCCGTCCATCTGCTCCCTTCTCCCAGACTGGCAGGATCTCAGAGAAGGAGATGCCGGACGAAATAGATGATAGTTTGTCACCCAGCCTAGTCAGGTGTTCCTTGGTCTCCACAACTGACCGGGCTGGTGAGATCATTAGTCCCTATTGTACTAGGACATCAATGTTTTCTCCTGCTTTGTGAACACTTTTAGCAATGCGGTCAGTGTCTCCATGCTGATGTATCTGGAGACATCTGACCATCACCCCTGGCTGAGATGGTATCAACTCCCGAATCATGGAGTCTCCTATGATCAGAAGTTTTTTGGATTTCCTTTGTGCTTGTTTAGTTTTGGTTCCTGATTTGGGTGAGTATTGTTGTGCTAGCTCCTGTGTGCAGTGTCCTGCTCTGCAGTGTCTTCTGCCTCTTTATTTGATTTCAGAGATAGAGGCAGATACCTGTTTGTAGTGTTTATATGGTTTTGGGTAAAGTGTTGGAGAGCGAGAGTGATGGGGCACCTGATTTGCTCCTCTCAACCACCTGCCAACCTCCTGGACCAACTACCTCTGCAGTCGAGGTTTTTCTGTTGGATGCTGGGAAATGGCGGTGGTTCTTATAATGTGTTTCCTCTCTCAATATGAAATTTGAGGCGGCAATCTCTGCCCATGCTGCCGGAGCTGAGACCTAAGATCTTCAAAGGCCCAGCATGTAGGACAGTGTCCTAAATCCTGTAAGACTGTCCTTCTGAAAATTGTTCCACAGTACCTGCAGTTAATGAAATCCATTCCAAATAAGTTGCTGGGTTTGTAACCTGGTCAGAGTAATTAGAAGGAAAGAAAAAGGAAAAAATGCAATGTATGGTTTAATTGTGCTTTGTTTAACTTGTTATAACAAGTTAAATTACTAGTGCTCCTCTCATGCAGCATCTGCTGCTGGTGACCTAACCCCACACCTACCCCATCTATTATGATTCCCTTCCCTGGTCCAAGCCCATTCACTTCTTCCTTGTCAATGTGTCATCTGATGCTGCAGTCCTGACCCCCGCTAGCCCTATCTTCTATGACTCCCTATCCTGGTCACAAGCCCATTCACTTTTGTCCCTCTAAGGTGGCATGTACTGCTGCTGTGCCTTCCCCCGCAAGCACCATCTGCTACAATTCCCTTCCCTTGTCCAAGCCCATTTACTTCTTCCCCTCCAAGATTTCATCTGCTGCTTCAGTCCTAACCACTGCGAGACCCATCTGCTATGATTCCCTTCCCTGGTCCAAGCCCATTCACATCTTCCCCTCCAAGGTGGCAACTGCTGCTGCTGTCCGAACCCCCACCAGTCCCATCTGCTATGATTCCCTTTCGTGGTCAAAGGCCATTCACTTCTTCCCCTCCAAGGTGGCATCTGCTACTGCAGTCCCAACCGCCACAAGCCCCATCTACTATGATTCCCTTCCGTGGCCCAAGCTCATTCATTCACTTCTGTCTCTCCAAGGTGGCAACTGCTGTTGTCCCACACATCACCAGACCCATCTGCTATTATTCCGTTCTCTGGACCAAGCCAAATTCACATCTGTCCCCTCCAAGATGGCATCTACTGCAGCTGTCCAGCCCCCCACCAGCCACCATCTGCTATGATTCCCTTCCCTGGTCCAAGCCCATTCACTTCTTCCCCTCTAAGTTGGCATCTGCTACTGCTGTTCCGACCCCCACCAGCCCCATCTGCAACGATTCCCTACCTAGGTCCAAGCTCTTTCACTGCTGTCTCTCCTAGGTAGCATCTGCTGCTGCTGTCCCATCCCCCGGAAGCACCATCTGCTATGATTTTCTTCCCTTGTCCAAGCCGAATCACTTCTTCCCCTCCAAGATGGCATCTGCTGCTGCTGCTGCAACCACCGCAGTCAGATTTTCTATGATTCCATTTGCTGGTCCAAACCCATTCACTTCTTCCCCTGTAAAGGTGGCATCTGCTGCTGCTGTCCGAACCCCCACCTGCCCCATCTGCTATGATTCCCTTCCATGGTCAAAGGAAATTCACTTTGTCCCCTCCAAGGTGGCATCTGCTTCTGCTGTCTTGAACCTCACTAGCCCCATCTGCTATGATTGCCATCCTGGTCGAGCCCATTCACTTCTGTCTCTCCTAGGTTACAGCTACTGCTGCTGTAGCAAGACCCACAAGCCACATCTGCTATGATTCCCTTCCATGGTGCAAGCCCTATCACTTCTGTCCCCTCCAAAGAGGCATCTGCTGCTGCTGTCCCTACCTCTGCAAGCCCCATCAGCTATGGTTCCCTTCCCTGCAGGAAGCCCATTCACTTCTGTCTCTCCAGGGTTACATATGCTGCTCCTGGAACAACTCTCCTTGGTTACATCTGCTTGTGCTGACTCAAGACACGCAAGCCCCATCTGCTTTGATTCCCTTCCTTGGTACAAGCCCATTCATTACTTCCCTTCCAAGGTGGCATCTGCTGCTACTGTCCCTACCCATGCAAGCCCCATCTGATATGCTTCCCTTCCCTGTTCCAAGCACATTCACTTCTGTCTCTTCAAGTGGCATCTGCTGCTGCTGTCCCAACCCCTGCCAGCCCTATCTGCTAAGTTTCCCTTTCCTGGTCCAAGCCCTTTCACTTCTGTCTCTCTTAGCTGGCATCTGCTGCTTCTGTCCCATCCCCTGCCAGCCCCATCTGTTATGATTCATTTCCCTTGTCCAAGCCCATTCACTTCTGTCTCTCCAAGGTTTCATTTTGCTACTGCTGACTAGACACCTGCCAGCCCCATCTGCTATAATTCCTTCCTGGTCCAAGCCCATTCACTTCTGTCTCTTCAAGATGCATCTGCTGCTGCTGTCCCCACCCCGCCAGCCCCATCTGCTATAATTCCCTTCCTTGGTCCAAGCCCATTCACTTCTGTCTCTTCATATGGCATCTGCTGCTGCTGTCCTGACTCCTGCCATACCTATCTGCAATGTTTCCTTTCCTGGTCCACGCCTCTTCACTTCTGTCTCTACTAGCTGGCATGTGCTGCTTCTGTCCCATCCCCTGCAATCCCCATCTGCTATGATTCCTTTCTGGTCTAAGCCCATTCACTTCTGTCTCTCCAAGGTTTTATCTGCTACTGCTGTCGAGACTCCTGCCATCCCCATCTCCTATGATTCCCTTCCCTGGTCCAAGCCCATTCACTTCTGTCTCTCCAAGGTTTCATCTGCTACTGCTGTCGAGACCCCTGCCATCCCCATCTCCTATGATTCCCTTCCCATGTCCCAGCCCTTTCACTTCTGTCTCTCCTAGGTAGCATCTGCTGCTGTCTGTCCCATCCCCTGGAAGCACCATCTGCTATGATTTTCTTCCCTTGTCCAAGCCGATTCACTTCTTCCCATCCATGGTGGCATCTGCTGCTGCTGCTGCTGCAACCACCGCAAGCCAGATTTGCTATGATTCCCTTTGCTGGTCCAAGCCCATTCACTTCTTCCCCTGTAAAGGAGGCATCTGCTGCTGCTGTACAAATCCCCACCTGCCCCATCTGCTACGATTCCCTTCCATGGTCAAAGGAAATTCACTTCTTCCCCTTCAAGGTGGCATCTGCTGCTGCTCTCCGAACCCCGGGCCCATCTGCTATTGTTCCTTTCCTGGTCCAAGCCCATTCCACTTCTGTCCCATCCAGGTGGCATCTGCTGCTGCTGTCCTGAACCTCACCAGCCCATCTGCTATGATTGCCTTCCTGGTCAAGTCCATTCACTTTTGACTCTCCTGGAGTTGCAGCTACTGCTGCTACTGTAAGACCACCAAACCCACATCTGCTACTTAGATTCCCTTCCATGGTGCAACATTATCACTTCTGTCCCCTCAAGGAGGCATCTGCTGCTGCTCTCCCTACCCCCGCCAGCCCCATCTGCTGTGGTTCTCTTCCATGCTTGAAGCCCATTCACATCTGTCTCTCCAGTTTTACATCTCCTGCTCCTGGAACAACTCTCCTGTGTTACATCTGCTGCTACTGTCCCAAGACACGCAAGCCCCGTCTGCTATGATTCCCTTCCTTGGTACAAGCCCATTCATTACTTCCCTTCCAAGGTGGCATCTGCTGCTACTGTCCCTACCCACACAAGCCCCATCTGCTATGCTTCCCTTCCCTGGTCCAAACCCATACACTTCTGTCTCTTCAAGGCGGCATCTACTGCTGCTGTCCCGACCCTTGCCAGTCCTATCTGCTATGTTTCCCTTTCCTGGTCCAAGCCCTTTCACTTTTGCCTCTCCTAGCTGGCATCTGCTGCTGCTATCCCATCCCCTGCCAGCCCCATCTGTTACGATTCAATTCCCTTGTCCAAACCCATTCACTTCTGTCTCTCAAGGTTTCATCTGCTACTGCTGAAGAGACCCCTGCCAGCCCATCTGTATGATTCTCTTCCTGGTCCAAGTCCATTCACTGCTTCCCTATAAATGTGGCATGCTCTGCTGCTGTTCCCACCCCACCAGCCCCATCTGCTATAATTCCCTTCCCTGGTCCAAGCCCTTTCACTTCTGTCTCTGCTAGCTAGCATCAGCTGCTGCTGTCCCATCCGCTGCCAGCCCTGTTTGTTATGATTCATTTCCCTGTTCCAAGCCCATTCACTTCTGTCTCTCCAAGGTTTCATCTGCTACTGCTGTCGAGACCCCTGCCATCCCCATCTGCTATGATTCCCTTCCCTGGTCCAAGCCCATTCACTTCTGCCTCTCCAAGGTTTTATCTGCTACTGCTGTTGAGACCCCTGCCATCCCCATCTCCTATGATTCCCTTCCCTGGTCCAAGCCCTTTCACTTCTGTCTCTCCTAGGTAGCATCTGCTGCTGTCTGTCCTATCCACTGGAAGCACCATCTGCTATGATTTTCTTCCCTTGTCCATGCCTAATCACTTCTTCCCCTTCAAGATGGCATCTGCTGCTGCTGCTGCTGCAACCACCGCAAGCCAGATTTGCAATGATTCCCTTTGCTGGTCCAATCCATTCACTTCTTCCCTGTAAAAGGTGACATCTACTTTGCTGCTGCCCCCCAACCACCACCTACCCCATCTACTCGATTCCTTCCAGGTTCAAGGAAATTCACTTCTTCCCTCCAAGGTGGCATCTGCTGCTGCTGTCCCAACCCCCGGAAGCACAATCTCCTATTATTCCATTCCCTGGTCTAAGCCCATTCACTTCTGTACCATCCAAGGAGGCATCTGCTGCTGCTGCTGTCCTGAACCTCACCAGACCCATCTGCTATGATTGCCTTCCTGGTCGAAGCCCATTCACTTCTGTCTCTCCTGGGTTACAGCTACTGCTGCTGTAGCAAGACCCTGCAGCCACAGCTGTGAGATTCCTTCCATGGTGCAAGCATTACCACTTCTGTCCCTCCAAGGAGGCATCTGCTGCTGTCTGTCCTTCCCCCGCCAGCCCCATCTGCTATGGTTCTTTCCTACTTGAAGCCCATTCACTTCTGTCTCTTCAAGGTGGTATCTACTGCTGCTGTCCCGACCCCTGCCAGTCCTATCTGCTTGTTTCCCCATTCCTGGTCCAAGCCTTTTCTTCTGTCTCTCCTAGCTGGCATCTGCTGCTATCCATCCCCTGCCAGCCCCATCTATTGTAATTCATTTCTTTAGTCCAAGCCCACTCCTTCTGTCTCTTGGGACTCATCTGCTCTCTTTGACAGACCCTGCCAGTCCATCTGCTGTGATTCTCTCTTCCCTGGTCCAAGCCCATTCACTGCTTCCCTTATAAATGTGGCATGCTCTGCTGTCCCCACCCCACCAGCCCCATCTGTTATGATTCCCTTCCCTGGTCCAAGCCCATTCACTTCTGTCTCTTCAGGCATCTGCTGCTGCTGTCCCGACCATGGCAGACCTTCTGCTATGTTTCCCTTTCTGGTCCAGCCCTTTCACTTCTGTTTCTACTAACTGGCATCTGCTGCTGCAGTCCCATCCACTGCCAGCCCCATCTACTATGATTCATTTCCCTGTTCCAAGTCCTTTCACTGCTTCCCTTATAAATGTGGCATGCTTTGCTACTGTACCATCTCCCAGCAGCCCCGTCTCATCTGCTTCCCTTCCCTGTTGCAAGAACAATCACTTCTGTCTCTCCAAGGCGGCATCTGCTGCTGGTGACCCAACAACCACACCAGCCCAATCTATTATGATTCCCTTCTCTGGTCAAAGACCATTCACTTTTGTCCTTCTAAGGTGGCATCTACTGCTGCTGTGCCATCCCCCGCAAGCACCATCTGCAACGATTCCCTTCCCTTCCCTTGTCCAATCCCATTCACCTCCTCCCCTCCAAGATTTCATCTGCTGCTGCAGTCCCAACCTCTGCGAGCCCCATCTGCTATGATTCCCTTCTCTGGTCCAAGCCCATTCACTTCTTCACTTCCAACGTGGCATCTGATGCTGCTATCCTGACCCCTGCCAGCCCATCTGTTGCATTCATTTCCATGGTCCAAACCCATTCACTTCTGTCTCTCCAAGGTTTCATCTGCTACTGCTGTTGGAGACCCTGCCAGCCAATCTGCTGATTCCTTCCCAGGTACAAAGCCCTATCACTTCTGTCCCTCCAGGAGGCATCTGCTGCTGCTGTCCCTACCCCTGCCAGTTCCATCTGCTATGTTTCCCTTCTCTGGTCGACGCCTATTCACTTCTGTCTGTCCAGGGTTACATCTGCTGCTCCTGGAACAACTCTTCTGGGTTACATCTGCTGCTGCTGCTGCCCCAAGACCCACAAGCCCCATCTGCTTTGACTCCTTTCCTTGGTACAGGATCATTCACTTCTTCCCTTCCAAGGTGGCATCTGCTTCTGCTGTCCCATCCGCTGCCAGCCCCATTTGTTATGATTCATTTCCCTGTTCCAAGCCCAATCACTTGTCTCTCCAGTGGCATCTGCTGCTGGTGACCCGATCCCACACCAACCCCATCTCTTATGATTCCTTCCCTGGTCCAAGCCCATTCACTTCTTCCTTCCAATGTGTCATCTGATGCTGCTGTCCTGACCCCGCTAGCCTATCTTCTATAACTCCTATCCTGGTCACAATCCATTCACTTTATCCCTCTAAGGTGGCATCTACTGCTGCTGTGCCATCCCCTGCAAGCACTATCTGCTACAATTCCTTCCCTGTACAAGCCCATTCACTTCTTCCCTCCAAGATTTCATCTGCTGCTACTGTCCCAACCACTGCGAGACCCATCTGCTATGATTCCCTTCCCTGGACCAAGCCCATTCACTTCTTCCCCTCCAAGGTGGCAACTGCTGCTGCTGTCTGAACCCCCACCAGTCCCATCTACTATGATTCCCTTCCGTGGACAAAGCCCATTCACTTCTTCCTCTCCAAGGTGGCATCTGCTGCTGCAGTCCCAATCCCCGCAAGCCCCATCTGCTATGATTCCCTTCCGTGGTCCAAGCTCATTCATTCACTTCTATCTCCAGGTGGCATCTGCTGTTGTCCCACCCATCACCAGACCCATCTGCTATTCCATCTCTGGACCAAGCCAAATTCACTTCTGTCCTCCAGGTGACATCTACTGCTGCTGTCCAGCCCCCACCAGCCCCATCTGCTATGATTCCTTACCTGGTCGAAGTCCATTCACTTCTGTCTCTCAGGGTTACTTCTGCTGCTGTTGGCATAACTCCTACAAGCCCCAACTGCCAGGATTCTCTTCCTTGGTCAAACTCCATTAACTTCTTCCCCTCTAAGGTGGCATCTGCTACTGCTGTTCCGACCCCCGCTCAACCCATCTGCTATGATTCCCTTCTCTGTTTCAAGCCCAATGAATTCTTTCTCTACAATGCGGCATCTGCTGCTAGTGTCCCAACCCCCAACAGCCCCACCTGTAGCGATTCCCTTCCTAGGTCCAAGCTGTTTCACTTCTGTCTCTCCAAGGTAGCATCTGCTGCTGCTGCCCCATCCCGAGGCACCATCTGCTATGATTTTCTTCCTTGTCCAAGCCGAATCACTTCTTCCTCAAGATGGCATCTGCTGCTGCTGCTGCAACCACTACAAGCCAGATTTGCTATGATTCCCTTTGCTGGTCAAAGCCCATTCACTTCTTCCCCTCTAAAGCTGGCATCTGCTGCTGCTGTCCGAACACCCACCTGCCCCATCTGCTACGATTTCCTTCCATGGTCAAAGGAAATTCACTTCTTCCCCTCCAAGGTGGCATCCGCTGCTGTTCTCCCAACCCCCGGAAGCCCCATCTCCTATATTCCATTCCCTGGTCTAAGCCCATTCACATCTGTCCCATCCAAGGTGGCATCTTCTGCTGCTGTTGTCCTGAACCTCACCAGCCCCATCTGCTATGATTGCCTTCCTGGTTGGCATTCACTTCTCTGTCTCTCTTGGATACAGCTACTGGTGCTGCTGTAGCAAGACCCTGCAGCCATCTGCTACGATTCCTTCCATGGTGCAGCATTATCACTTCTGTCCCCTCCAAGGAGGCATCTGCTGCTGCTGCCCTACCACCGCCAGCCCCATCTGCTTGGTTCCCTTCCTGTTGAAGTCCATTCACTTCTGTCTCCCAGGGTTACATCTGCTGCTCCTGGAACAACTCTCTGGGTTACATCTGTGTTACTGTCCCAGAGACATGCAAGCCCCATCTGCTGTGTTTCCTTCCTTGGTAGAAGCCATTCATCTTCCTTCCAATTGGCATCTGCTGCTACAGTCCCTACCCACGCATGCCCCATCTGCTATGCTTCCCTTCCTAGTCCAAGCCCATTCACTTCTGTCTCATCAAGGGCATCTACTGCTGCTGTCCCGACCCTGCCAGTCCTATCTGCTAAGTTTCCCTTTCCTGGTCCATGCCTTTCACTTCTGTCTCTCTTAGCTGGCATCTGCTGCTTCTGTCCCATCCCTTGCCAGCCTCATCTGTTATGATTCATTTCCCTTGTCCAAGCCCATTCACTTCTGTCTCTCCAAGGTTTCATCTGCTACTGCTGACGAGACATCTGCATCCCCATCTGCTATGATTCCCTTCCCTGGTCCAAGTCCATTCACTGCTTCCCTTATAAATATGTCATGCTCTGCTGCTGTCCCCACCCCTGCCAGCCCCATCTGCTATAATTCCCTTCCCTGGTCCGAGCCCATTCACTTCTGTCTCTTCAAGGAGGCATCTGCTGCTGCTGTCCTGACCCCTGCCATACCTATCTGCAATATTTCCCTTTCCTGCTCCACGCTTTTCACTTCTGTCTCTACTAGCTGGCATGCTGCTGCTGTCCCATCCGCTGCCAGCCCTGTTTGTTATGATTCATTTCCCTGTTCCAAGCCCATTCACTTCTGTCTCTCAGGTTTCATCTGCTACTGCTGTCGAGACCCCTGCCATCCCCATCTGCTATGATTCCCTTCCTGGTCCAAGCCCATTCACTTCTGCCTCTCCAAGTTTTATCTGCTACTGCTGTTGAGACCCCTGCCATCCCCATCTCCATGATTCCCTTCCTGGTCCAAGCCCTTTCACTTCTGTCTCTCCTAGGTAGCATCTGCTGCTGTCTGTCCCATCCCCCGGAAGCACCAACTGCTATGATTTTCTTCCCTTGTCCAAGCCTAATCACTTCTTCCCCTTCAAGATGGCATCTGCTGCTGCTGCTGCAACCACGGCAAGCCAGATTTGCAATGATTCCCTTTGCTGGTCCAATCCCATTCACTTCTTCCCCTGTAAAGGTGACATCTGCTGCTGCTGCCCCAACCACCACCTGCCCCATCTGCTACGATTCCCTTCCATGGTCAAAGGAAATTCACTTCTTCCCCTTCAAGGTGGCATCTGCTGCTGCTGTCCCAACCCCCGGAAGCCCCATCTCCTATTATTCAGTTCCCTGGTCTAAGCCCATTCACTTCTGTCCCATCCAAGGTGGCATCTGCTGCTGCTGCTGTCTTGAACCTCACCAGCCCCATCTGTTATGATTGCCTTCCTGGTGAAGCCCATTCACTTCTCTCTCCTGGGTTACAGCTGCTGCTGCTGTAAGACCCTGACCCACCAGCTATGAGATTCCTTCCATGGTGCAAACATTACCACTTCTGTCCCTCCAAGGAGGCATCTGCTGCTTCTGTCCTTCCCCCGCCAGCCCCATCTGTTATGGTTCTTTCCTACTTGAAGCCCATTCACTTCTGTCTCTTCAAGGTGGTATCTACTGCCTGCTGTCCCGACCCCTGCCAGTCCTATCTGCTATGTTTCCCATTCCTGGTCCAAGCCTTTTCTTCTGTCTCTCTAGCTGGCATCTGCTGCTGCTATCCATCCCCTGCCAGCCCCATCTGTTGTAATTCATTTCTTTAGTCCAAGCCCACTCCTTCTGTCTCTTGGGTCTCATCTGCTACTGCTGACAAGACCCTGCCAGTCCCATCTGCTATGATTCTCTTCCCTGGTCCAAGCCCATTCACTGCTTCCCTTATAAATGTGGCATGCTCTGCTGCTGTCCCCACCCCCACCAGCCCCATCTGTTATGATTCCCTTCCCTGGTCCAAGCCCATTCACTTCTGTCTCTTCAAGGGGGCATCTGCTGCTGCTGTCCCGACCCATGGCAGACCTCTCTGCTATGTTTCCCTTTCCTGGTCCACACCCTTCCACTTCTGTTTCTACTAGCTGGCATCTGCTGCTGCAGTCCCATCCACTGCCAGCCCCATCTACTATGATTCATTTCCCTGTTCCAAGTCCATTCACTGCTTCCCTTATAAATGTGGCATGCTCTGCTACTGTCCCAACTCCCAGCAGCCCCGTCTCATCTGCTTCCCTTCCCTGTTGCAAGCCCAATCAATTCTGTCTCTCCAAGGCGGCATCTGCTGCTGGTGACCAAACAACCACACAAGCCCCATCTATTATGATTCCCTTCTCTGGTCCAAGCCCATTCACTTTTGTCCCTCTAAGGTGGCATCTACTGCTGTTGTGCCATCCCCCGCAAGCACCATCTGCTACAATTCCCTTCCCTTCCCTTGTTCAATCCCATTCACCTCCTCCCCTCCAAGATTTCATCTGCTGCTGCAGTCCCAACCTCTGCGAGCCCCATCTGCTATGATTCCCTTCTCTGGTCCAAGCCCATTCACTTCTTCCCTTCCAACGTGGCATCTGATGCTGCTATCCTGACCTCTGCCAGCCCCATCTGTTATGATTCATTTCCATGGTCCAAACCCATTCCTTCTGTCTCTCCAGGTTTCATATGCTACTGCTGTTGAGACCCCTGCCAGCCAATCTGCTGTGATTCCCATCCCAGGTGCAAGCTGTACACTTCTGTCCCTCCAAGGAGGCATCTGCTGCTACTTTCCTACTCCTGCCAGTCACATCTGCTATGTTTCCCTTCTCTGGTTGGCCTATTCACTTCTGTCTGTCAGGGTTGCATCTGCTCCTGGAACAACTCTTCTGGTTACATCTGCTGCTGCTGCTGCAGCTGCCCAAGACCAATAGCCCCATCTGCTTTGATTCCTTCTGGTACAAGATCATTCACTTCTTCCCTTCCAAGGTGGCATCTGCTTCTGCTGTCCCATCCACTGCAAGCCCCATATGTTATGATTCCTTTCCTGTTCCAAGCCCAATCCTTGTCTCTCCACATGGCATCTGCTGCTGGTGACCCGATCCCCACACCAACCCCATCTCTTATGATTCCCTTCCTGGTCCAAGCCCATTCACTTCTTCCTTCCAATGTGTCATCTGATGCTGCTGTCCTGACCCCGCTAGCCTATCTTCTATAACCCTATCCTGGTCACAATCCCATTCACTTTTATCCCTCTAAGGTGGCATCTACTGCTGCTATCCATCCCTGCAAGCACTATCTGCTACAATTCCCTTCCCTTGTACAAGCCCATTCACTTCTTCCCCTCCAAGATTTCATCTGCTGCTACTGTCCCAACCACTGCGAGACCCATCTGCTATGATTCCCATCCCTGGTCCAAGCCCATTCACTTCTTCCCCTCCAAAGTGGCAACTGCTGCTGCTGTCCGAACCCCCACCAGTCCCATCTGCTATGATTCCCTTCTGTGGTCAAAGCCCATTCACTTCTTCCTCTCCAAGGTGGCATCTGCTGCTGCAGTCCCAACCCCCGCAAGCCCCATCTGCTATGATTCCCTTCCATAGTCCAAGCTCATTCATTCACTTCGGTCTCTCCAAGGTGGCATCTGCTGTTGTCCCACCCATCACCAGACCCATCTGCTATTATTCCATTCCTGGACCAAGCCAAATTCACTTCTGTCCCTCCAGGTGACATCTACTGCTGCTGTCCAGCCCCCACCAGCCCCATCTGCTATGATTCCTTTACCTGGTCGAGGCCCATTCACTTCTGTCTCTCAGGTTACTTCTGCTGCTGTTGGCATAACTTCTACAAGCCCCAACTGCTAGGATTCTCTTCCCTGGTCAAACTCCATTAACTTCTTCCCTCTAGTTGGCATCTGCTACTGCTGTTCCGACCCCCGCTCACCCCATCTGCTAGTTCCCTTCTCTGTTTCAAGCAATAATTCTTTCTCTACAATGCGGCATCACTGCTGCTACTGTTAACCCCCACCAGCCCCACCTGTAGTGATTCCCTACCTAGGTCCAAGCCCTTTCACTTCTGTCTCTCCAAGGTAGCATCTGCTGCTGCTGCCCCATCCCCCGGAAGCACCATCTGCTATGATTTTCTTCCCTTGTCCAAGCCAAATCACTTCTTCCCCTCCAAGACGGCATCTGCTGCTGCTGCTGCAACCACTGCAAGCCAGATTTGCTATGATTCCCTTTGCTGGTCCAAGCCCATTCACTTCTTCCCTGTAAAGGTGGCATCTGCTGCTGCTGTCAAACCCCCACCTGCCCCATCTGCCGGTTCCTTCCATGGTCAAAATTCACTTCTTCCCCTCCAAGGTGGCATCTGCTGCTGCTGTCCCAACCCCAGGCCCCATCTCCTGTTATTCTATTCCCTGGTCTAAACCCATTCACATCTGTCCCATCCAAGGTGGCATCTACTGCTGCTGCTGTCCTGAACCTCACCAGCCCCATCTGCTATGATTGCCTTCCTGGTTGGCCCATTCACTTCTGTCTCTCTTGGATACAGCTACTGGTGCTGCTGTAGCAAGACCCTCAAGCACATCTGCTCGATTCCTTCCATGGTGCAAGCATTATCACTTCTGTCCCTCAGAGGCATCTGCTGCTGCTGTCCCTACCCCGCCAGCCCCATCTGCTGTGGTTCCTTCCATGCTTGAAGTCCATTCACTTCTGTCTCCCAGGGTTACATCTGCTGCTCCTGGAACAACTCTAGTTAGTTACATCTGCTGTTACTGTCCCCAAGACATAAGCCCCATCTGCTGTGTTTCCTTCCTTGGTACAAGCCCATTCACTACTTCCCTTCCAATTGGCATCTACTGCTACAGTCCCCACCCACGCAAGCCCCATCTGCTATGCTTCCCTTCCTAGTCCAAGCCCATTCACTTCTGTCTCTTCAAGGCGTATCTACTGCTGCTGTCCTGACCCTGCCAGTCCTATCTGCTAAGTTTCCTTTCCTGGTCCAAGCATTTCACTTCTGTCTCTTAGCTGGCATCTGCTGCTTCTGTCCCATCCCTGCCAGCCCCATCTGTTATGATTCATTTCCCTTGTCCAGCCCATTCACTTCTGTCCTCCAAGGTTTCATCTGCTACTGCTGACGAGACACCTGCCATCCATATCTGCTATGATTCCCCTTCCTGGTCCAAGTCCATTCACTGCTTCCCTTATAAATATGTCATCCTCTGCTGCTGTCCCCACCCCCGCCAGCCCCATCTGCTATAATTCCCTTCCTTGGTCCAAGCCCATTCATTTCTGTCTCTTCAAGGCGGCATCTGCTGCTGCTGTCCTGACTCCTGCCATACCTATCTGCAATGTTTCCCTTTCCTGGTCCATGCCTCTTCACTTCTGTCTCTACTAGCTGGCATGTGCTGCTTCTGTCCCATCCCCTGCAATCCCCATCTGCTATGATTCCCTTCCCTGGTCTAAGCCCATTCACTTCTGTCTCTCCAAGGTTTTATCTGCTACTGCTGTAGAGACCCCTGCCATCCCCATCTGCTATGATTCCCTTCCCTGGTCCAAGCCCATTCATTTCTGTCTCTCCAAGGTTTCATCTGCTACTGCTGTCGAGACCCCTGCCATCCCCATCTCCAATGATTCCCTTCCCTGGTCCAAGCCCTTTCACTTGTCTCTCCTAGGTAGCATCTGCTGCTGTCTGTCCCATCCCCCAGAAGCACCATGCTATGATTTTCTTCCCTTGTCCAAGCCGAATCACTTCTTCCTCAAGATGGCATCTGCTGCTGCTGCTGCAACCACATAAGCCAGATTTGCTATGATTCCTTTGCTGGTCCAAGCCCATTCACTTCTTCCCCTGTAAAGGAGGCATCTGCTGCAGCTGTAATGAATCCCTCCTGCCCCATCTGCTACGATTACCTTCCATGGTCAGGAAATTCCTTCTTCCACTCCAAGGTGGCACTGCTGCTGCTGTCCCAACCCCTGGAAGCCCCATCTGCTATTGTTCCTTTCCCTGGTCCAAGCCCATTCACTTCTGTCCCATCAAGGTGGCATCTGCTGCTGCTGTCCTGAACCTCACCAGCCCCATCTGCTATGATTGCCTTCCTAGTCGAAGCCCATTCACTTTTGTCTCTCCTGGGTTACAGCTACTGCTGCTACTGTAGCAAGACCTGCAGCTACATCTGCACTGATTCCCTTCCATGGTGCAAGCATTATCACTTCTGTCCCTCCAGAAGGCATCTGCTGCTGTCCCTACCCCGCCAGCCCCATCTGCTGTGGTTCCCTTCCATGCTTGAAGCCCATTCACTCTGTCTCTCTCCAGTTATACATCTCCTGCTTCTGGAACAACTCTCCTGGGTTACATCTGCTGTTACTGTCCCCAAGACATGCAAGCCCCATCTGCAATGATTCCCTTCCTTGAGCTGAGCCATTCACTACTTCCCATCCAGGTGGCATCTGCTGCTACTGTCCCTACCCATGCAAGCCCCGTCTGCTATGCTTTCCTTCCCTGGTCCAAGCCCATACACTTCTGTCTCTTCAAGGCTGCATCTACTGCTGCTGTCCCGACCCCTGCCAGTCCTATCTGCTATGTTTCCCTTTCCTGGTCCAAGCTCTTTCACTTTTGCCTCTCCCAGCTGGCATCTGCTGCTGCTATCCCATCCCCTGCCAGCCCCATCTGTTCTGATTCAATTCCCTTGTCCAAGCCCATTCACTTCTCTCTCTCCAAGGTTTCATCTGCTACTGCTGACGAGACCCCTGCCAGCCCCATTGGCTATGATTCTCTTCCCTGGTCCAAGTCAATTCACTGCTTTCCTTATTAATATGGCATGCTCTGCTGCTGTCCCCACCCTCGCCAGCCCCATCTGCTATAATTCCCTTCCCTGGTTCAAGCCCATTCACTTCTGTCTCTTCAAGGTGGCATCTGCTGCTGCTGTCCTGACCCCTGCCATGCCTATCTGCAATGTTTCCCTTTCCTGGTCCACGCTTTTTCACTTCTGTCTCTACTAGCTAGCATCAGCTGCTGCTGTCCCATCCGCTGCCAGCCCTGTTTGTTATGATTCATTTCCCTGTTCCAAGCCCATTCACTTCTGTCTCTCCAAGGTTTCATCTGCTACTGCTGTCGAGACCCCTGCCATCCCTATCTGCTATGATTCCCTTCCCTGGTCCATGCCCATTCACTTCTGCCTCTCCAAGGTTTTATCTGCTTCTGCTGTTGAGACACCTGCCATCCCCATCTCCTATGATTTCCTTCCCTGGTCCAAGCCCTTTCACTTCTGTCTCCTAGGTAGCATCTGCTGCTGTCTGTCCCATCCCAGGCTTTCAACTGCTATGATTTCTTCCTTGTCCAAGCCTAATCACTTCTTCCCCTCAAGATGGCATCTGCTGCTGCTGCTGCAACCACCTACAGCCAGATTTGCAATGATTCCCTTTGCTGGTCCAAGCCCATTCACTTCTTCCCCTGTAAAGGTGGCATCTGCTGCTGCTGTCCGAACCCCCAACTGCCCCATCTGCTACGATTCCCTTCCATGGTCAAAGGAAATTCACTTCTTCCCCTCCAAGGTGGCATCTGCTGCTGCTGTCCCAACCCCCGGAAGCCCCATCTCCTATTATTCTGTTCCCTGGTCTAAGCCCATTCACTTCTGTCCCATCCAAGGTGGCATCTGCTGCTGCTGCTGTCCTGAACCTCACCAGCCCCATCTGCTAGGATTGCCTTCCTGGTTGAAGCCATTCACTTCTGTCTCTCCTGGAGTTGCAGCTACTGCTGCTGCTGCTGTGAGACCGCAAGCCCATCTGCTACGATTCCCTTCCATGGTGCAAGCATTATCACTTCTGTCCCCTCCAAGGAGGCATCTGCTGCTGCTGTCCCTACCCCCGCCAGCCCCATCTGCTATGGTTCCTTCCCTGCTTGAAGCCAATTCACTTCTGTCTCTCCAAGTGGCATCTACTGCTGCTGTCCTGACCCCTGCCAGTCCTATCTGCTATGTTTCCCATTCCTGGTCCAAGTCCTTTCACTTGTCTCTCCTAGCTGGCATCTGCTGCTGCTATCCCATCCCCTGCCAGCCCCATCTGTTATGATTCATTTCCTTGTCCAAGTCCATTCACTTCTGTCTCTTCAAGTTTCATCTGCTACTGCTGAAAAGACCCTGCCAGTCCCTCTGCTATAATTCCTTCCCTGGTCCAAGCCCATTCACTTCTTCCCTCCAAGGTGGCAACTGCTGCTGCTGTCAGACCCCCACCAGTCCCATCTGCTTTGATTCTCTTCCATGGTCAAGCCCATTCACTTCTTCCTCCAAGGTGGCACTCTGCTGCAGTCCCAACCCCATAAGCCCCATCTGCTATGATTTCCTTCCATGGTCCAAGCTCATTCATTCATTTCTGTCTCTCAAGGTGGCATCTGCTGTTGTCCCACCCATCACCAGACTCATCTGTTTTTATTCCATTCCCTGGAGAAAGCCAAATTCACTTCTGTCCCCTCCAAGGTGGCATCTCCTGCTGCGGTCCAGCCCCCCGCCAGCCCCATCTGCTATGCTTCCCTTCCCTAGTCCAGGCCCATTCACTTCTGTCTCTTCAAGGCGGCATCTACTGCTGCTGTCCTGACCCCTGCCAATCCTATCTGCTAAGTTTCCCTTTCCTGGTCCAAGCATTTCACTTCTGTCTCTCTTAGCTGGCATCTGCTGCTTCTGTCCCATCCCCTGCCAGCCCCATCTGTTATGATTCATTTCTCTTGTCCAAGCCCATTCACTTCTGTCTCTCCAAGGTTTCATCTGCTACTGCTGACGAGACACCTGCCATCCATATCTGCTATGATTCCCCTTCCTGGTCCAAGTCCATTCACTGCTTCCTTATAAATATGTCATCCTCTGCTGCTGTCCCCACCCCGCCAGCCCCATTTGCTATAATTCCTTCCTTGGTCCAAGCCCATTCACTTCTGTCTCTTCATATGGCATCTGCTGCTGCTGTCCTGACCCCTGCCATACCTATCTGCAATGTTTCCTTTCCTGGTCCACGCCTTTTCACTTCTGTCTCTACTAGCTGGCATGTGCTGCTTTGTCCCATCCCCTGCAATCCCCATCTGCTATGATTCCCTTCCTGGTCTAAGCCCATTCACTTCTGTCTCTCCAAGGTTTTATCTGCTACTGCTGTAGAGACCCCTGCCATCCCCATCTGCTATGATTCCCTTCCCTGGTCCAAGCCCATTCATTTCTGTCTCTCCAAGGTTTCATCTGCTACTGCTGTCGAGACCCCTGCCATCCCCATCTCCAATGATTCCCTTCCCTGGTCCAAGCCCTTTCACTTCTGTCTCTCCTAGGTAGCATCTGCTGCTGTCTGTCCCATCCCCCGGAAGCACCATCTGCTATGATTTTCTTCCCTTGTCCAAGCCGAATCACTTCTTCCCCTCCAAGATGGCATCTGCTGCTGCTGCTGCAACCACCGCAAGCCAGATTTGCTATGATTCCCTTTGCTGGTCCAAGCCCATTCACTTCTTCCCCTGTAAGGAGGCATCTGCTGCAGCTGTACTAATCCCTCCTGCCCCATCTGCTATGATTCACCTTCCATGGTCAGGAAATTCACTTCCACTCCAAGGTGGCATCTGCTGCTGCTGTCCCAACCCCTGAGCCCCATCTGCTATTGTTCCTTTCCCTGGTCCAAGCCCATTCACTTCTGTCCCATCAGGAGGCATCTGCTGCTGCTGTCCTGAACCTCACCAGCCCCATCTGCAATGATTGCCTTCCTAGTCGGCCCATTCACTTTTGTCTCTCCTGGGTTACAGCTACTGCTGCTACTGTAGCAAGACCCACAAGCCACATCTGCTACGATTCCCTTCCATGGTGCAAGCATTATCACTCTGTCCCCTCCATGAGGCATCTGCTGCTGTTGTCCCTACCCCCGCCAGCCCCATCTGCTGTGGTTCCTTCCATGCTTGAAGCCCATTCACTTGTCTCTCTCCAGTTTTACATCTCTGCTTCTGGAACAATCTCCTGGGTTACATCTGCTGTTACTGTCCCAAGACACGCAAGCCCCATCTGCATGATTCCCTTCCTTGTAGCCCATTCACTACTTCCATCCAGGTGGCATCTGCTGCTACTGTCCCTACCCACGCAAGCCCCTGCTGCTATGCTTCCCTTCCTGGTCCAAGCCCATACACTTCTGTCTCTTCACATGCATCTACTGCTGCTGTCCCGACCCCTGCTAGTCCCATTCACATGTTTCCCTTCCTGGTCCAAGCCCTTTCACTTTGTTCTATTAGCTGGCATCTGCTGCTATCCCATCCCCTGCCAGCCCCATCTGTTCTGATTCATTTCCCTTGTCCAAGCCCATTCACTTCTGTCTTCGTTTCATTTGCTACTGCTGAGAGACCCTGCCAGTCCCCTCTGCTATGATTCCCTTCCATGGTCCAGCCCATTCCTTCTTCCTCCTAGGTGGCATCTGCTGCTAGTCCCAACCCCATAAGCCCCATCTGCTATGATTTCCTTCCATGGTCCAAGCTCATTCATTCATTTCTGTCTCTCTCCAGTGACATCTGCTGTTGTCCCACCCATCACCAGACCTCATCTGCTTTTATTCCATTCCCTGACCAGCCAAATTCACTTCTGTCCCTCCACAGTGGCATCTCCTGCTGTGGTCCAGCCCCCCGCCAGCCCCATCTGCTATGCTTCCCTTCCTAGTCCAGGCCCATTCACTTCTGTCTCTTCACATGCATCTGCTGCTGTCTCTGACCCCTGCCAATCCTATCTCACAGTTTCCCTTTCCTGGTCCAAGCATTTCACTTTGTCTCTCTTAGCTGGCATCTGCTGCTTCTGTCCCATCCCCTGCCAGCCCCATCTGTTATGATTCATTTCTCTTGTCCAAGCCCATTCACTCTGTCTCTCCATGTTTCATCTGCTACTGCTGACGAGACACCCACATCCATATCTGCTATGATTCCCTCCTGGTCCAAGTCCATTCACTGCTTCCCTTATAAATATGTCATCCTGCTGCTGTCCCCACCCCGCCAGCCCCATTTGCTATAATTCCTTCCTTGGTCCAAGCCCATTCACTTCTGTCTCTTCATATGGCATCTGCTGCTGCTGTCCTGACCCCTGCCATACCTATCTGCAATGTTTCCCTTTCCTGGTCCACGCCTTTTCACTTCTGTTCTACTAGCTGGCATGTGCTGCTTCTGTCCCATCCCCTGCAATCCCCATCTGCTATGATTCCTTCCTGGTCTAAGCCCATTCACTTCTGTCTCTCAAGGTTTTATCTGCTACTGCTGTGAGGCCCCTGCCATCCCCATCTGCTATGATTCCCTTCCCTGGTCCAAGCCCATTCATTTCTGTCTCTCCTGTTTCATCTGCTACTGCTGTCGAGACCCCTGCCATCCCCATCTCCAATGATTCCTTCCCTGGTCCAAGCCCTTTCACTTCTGTCTCCTAGGTAGCATCTGCTGCTGTCTGTCCCATCCCCGAAGCACCATCTGCTATGATTTTCTTCCTTTGTCCAAGCCGAATCACTTCTTCCTCCAAGATGGCATCTGCTGCTGCTGCTGCAACCACCATGAGCCAGATTTGCTATGATTCCCTTTGCTGGTCCAAGCCCATTCACTTCTTTCCCTGTAAGGAGGCATCTGCTGCAGCTGTACTAATCCCTCCTGCCCCATCTGCTACGATTACCTTCCATGGTCAAGGAAATTCACTTCTTCTACTCCAGGTGGCATCTGCTGCTGCTGTCCCAACCCCGAAGCCCCATCTGCTATTGTTCCTTTCCCTGGTCCAAGCCCATTCACTTCTGTCCCATCAGTGGTATCTGCTGCTGCTGTCCTGAACCTCACCAGCCCCATCTGCAATGATTGCCTTCCTAGTGAAGCCCATTCACTTTGTCTCTCCTGGTTACAGCTACTGCTGCTACTGTAGCAAGACCCACAAGCCATCTCTCACGATTCCCTTCCATGGTGCAAGCATTATCACTTCTGTCCCCTCCAGGAGGCATCTGCTGCAGCTGTCCCTACCCCGCCAACCCCATCTGCTGGTTCCCTTCCATGCTTGAAGCCCATTCACTGTCTGCTCCAGTTTTACATCTCCTGCTTCTGGAACAACTCTCCTGGGTTACATCTGCTGTTACTGTCCCAAGACACGCAAGCCCCGTCTGCTATGATTCCCTTCCTTGGTAGAAGCCCATTCACTACTTTCCATCCAAGGTGGCATCTGCTGTTACTGTCCCTACCCACGCAAGCCCCGTCTGCTATGCTTCCCTTCCCTGGTCCAAGCCCATACACTTCTGTCTCTTCAAGGCGGCATCTACTGCTGCTGTCCCGACCCCTGCTAGTCCCATCTGCTATGTTTCCCTTCCTGGTCCAAGCCCTTTCACTTTGTTCTCCTAGCTGGCATCTGCTGCTGCTATCCCATCCCCTGCCAGCCCCATCTGTTATGATTCATTTCCCTTGTCCAAGCCCATTCACTTCTCTCTTCAAGGTTTCATTTGCTACTGCTGAGAGACCCCTGCCAGTCCCCTCTGTGATGATTCCCTTCCCTGGTCCAAGCCCATTCACTTCTTCCCCTCCAAGGTGGCAACTGCTGCTGCTGTCCGAACCCCCACCAGTCCCATCTGCAATGATTCCCTTCCCTTCCATGGTCAAAGCTCATTCACTTTTTCCTCTCCAAGGTGGCATCTGCTGCTGCAGTCCCAACCCCCGCAAGTACCATCTGCTATGATTTCCTTACGTGGTCCAAGCTCATTCATTCATTTCTGTCTCTCCAAGGTGGCATCTGCTGTTGTCCCACCCATCCCCAGACTCATCTGCTTTTATTCCATTCCTTGGACCAAGCCCATTCACTTCTGTCTCTTCAAGGCTGCATCTACTGCTGCTGTCCTGACCCCTGCCAGTCCTATCTGCTAAGTTTCCTTTCCTGGTCCAAGCATTTCACTTTTGTCTCTCTTAGCTGGCATCTGCTGCTTCTGTCCCATCCCCTGCCAGCCCCATCTGTTATGATTCATTTCCCTTGTCCAAGCCCATTCACTTCTGTCTCTCCAAGGTTTCATCTGCTACTGCTGACGAGACACCTGCCATCCATATCTGCTATGATTCCCCTCCCTGGTCCAAGTCCATTCACTGCTTCCCTTATAAATATGTCATCCTCTGCTGCTGTCCCCACCCCCGCCAGCCCCATCTGCTATAATTACCTTCCTTGGTCCAAGCCCATTCACTTCTGTCTCTTCAAGGTGGCATCTGCTGCTGCTGTCCTGACTCCTGCCATACCTATCTGCAATGTTTCCCTTTCCTGCTCCACGCCTTTTCACTTCTGTCTCTACTAGCTGGCATGTGCTGCTTCTGTGTCATCCCCTGCAATCCCCATCTGCTATGATTCCCTTCCCTGGTCTAAGCCCATTCACTTCTGTCTCTCCAAGGTTTTATCTGCTACTGCTGTAGAGACCCCTGCCATCCCCATCTGCTATGATTCCCTTCCCTGGTCCAAGCCCATTCATTTCTGTCTCTCCAAGGTTTCATCTGCTACTGCTGTCGAGACCCCTGCCATCCCCATCTCAATGATTCCCTTCCCTGGTCCAAGCCCTTTCACTTCTGTCTCTCCAGGTAGCATCTGCTGCTGTCTGTCCCATCCCCCGAAGCACCATCTGCTATGATTTTCTTCCCTTGTCCAGCCGAATCACTTCTTCCTCCAAGATGGCATCTGCTGCTGCTGCTGCAACCACCGCAAGCCAGATTTGCTATGATTCCCTTTGCTGGTCCAAGCCCATTCACTTCTTCCCCTGTAAAGGAGGCATCTGCTGCAGCTGTACGAATCCCCTCCTGCCCCATCTGCTACAATTACCTTCCATGGTTAAAGGAAATTCACTTCTTCCACTCCGAGGTGGCATCTGCTGCTGCTGTCCCAACCCCTGGAAGCCCCATCTGCTATTGTTCCTTTCCCTGGTCCAAGCCCATTCACTTCTGTCCCATCCAAGGTGGCATCTGCTGCTGCTGTCCTGAACCTCACCAGCCCCATCTGCTATGATTGCCTTCCTAGTTGAAGCCCATTCACTTTTGTCTCTCCTGGGTTACAGCTACTGCTGCTACTGTAGCAAGACCCGCAAGCCATCTGCTCACGATTCCCTTCCATGGTGCAAGCATTATCACTTCTGTCCCCTCCAAGAAGGCATCTGCTGCTTGTCCCTACCCCGCCAGCCCCATCTGCTGTGGTTCCTTCCATGCTTGAGCCCATTCACTTCTGTCTCTCCAGTTATACATCTTCTGCTTCTGGAACAACTCTCTGGGTTACATCTGCTGTTACTGTCCCAAGACATGCAAGCCCCATCTGCAATGATTCCCTTCCTTGGCCAAGCCCATTCACTACTTCCCATCCAAGGTGGCATCTGCTGCTACTGTCCCTACCCACGCAGCCCGTCTGCTATGCTCCCTCCACCTGGTCCAAGCCCATACACTTCTGTCTCTTCAAGGTGCATCTACTGCTGCTGTCCCGACCCCTGCCAGTCCTATCTGCTATGTTTCCCTTTCCTGGTCCAAGCCCTTTCGCTTTTGCCGCTCCTAGCTGGCATCTGCTGCTGCTATCCCATCCCCTGCCAGCCCCATCTGTTCTGATTCAATTCCCTTGTCCAAGCCCATTCACTTCTCTCTCTCCAAGGTTTCATCTGCTACTGCTGACGAGACCCCTGCCAGCCCCATTGGCTATGATTCTCTTCCTAGTCCAGTCAATTCACTGCTTTTCCTTATTAATATGGCATGCTCTGCTGCTGTCCCCACCCCTAAGCCAGCCCCATCTGCTATAATTCCTTCCTGGTTCAAGCCCATTCACTTGTCTCTTCAAGGTGGCATCTGCTGCTGCTGTCCTGACCCCTGCCATGCCTATCTGCAATGTTTCCCTTTCCTGGTCCACGCTTTTCACTTCTGTCTCTACTAGCTAGCATCAGCTGCTGCTGTCCCATCCGCTGCCAGCCCTGTTTGTTATGATTCATTTCCTGTTCCAAGCCCATTCACTTCTGTCTCTCTAGGTTTATCTGCTACTGCTGTCAGAGACACCTGCCATCCCCTATCTGCTATGATTCCCTTCCCTGGTCCATGCCCATTCACTTCTGCCTCTCCAAGGTTTTATCTGCTTCTGCTGTTGAGACACCTGCCATCCCCATCTCCTATGATTTCCTTCCCTGGTCCAAGCCCTTTCACTTCTGTCTCTCCTAGGTAGCATCTGCTGCTGTCTGTCCCATCCCCCGGAAGCACCAACTGCTATGATTTTCTTCCCTTGTCCAAGCCTAATCACTTCTTCCCCTCCAAGATGGCATCTGCTGCTGCTGCTGCAACCACCGCAAGCCAGATTTGCAATGATTCCCTTTGCTGGTCCAAGCCCATTCACTTCTTCCCCTGTAAAGGTGGCATCTGCTGCTGCTGTCTGAACCCCCAACTGGCCCATCTGCTACGATTCCCTTCCATGGACAAAGGAAATTCACTTCTTCCCCTCCAAGGTGGCATCTGCTGCTGCTGTCCCAACCCCCGTAAGCCCCATCTCCTATTATTCCGTTCCCTGGTCTAAGCCCATTCACTTCTGTCCCATCCAAGGTGGCATCTGCTGCTGCTGCTGTCCTGAACCTCACCAGCCCCATCTGCTATGATTGCCTTCCTGGTTGAAGCCCATTCACTTCTGTCTCTCCTGGGTTACAGCTACTGCTGCTGCTGTAGCAAGACCCACAAGCCACATCTGCTACGATTCCCTTCCATGGTGCAAGCATTATCACTTCTGTCCCCTCCAAGGAGGCATCTGCTGCTGCTGTCCCTACCCCCGCCAGCCCCATCTGCTATGGTTCCCTTCCCTGCTTGAAGCCAATTCACTTCTGTCTCTTCAAGGTGGCATCTACTGCTGCTGTCCTGACCCCTGCCAGTCCTATCTGCTATGTTTCCCATTCCTGGTCCAAGTCCTTTCACTTCTGTCTCTCCTAGCTGGCATCTGCTGCTGCTATCCCATCCCCTGCCAGCCCCATCTGTTATGATTCATTTCCCTTGTCCAAGTCCATTCACTTCTGTCTCTTCAAGGTTTCATCTGCTACTGCTGAAAAGACCCCTGCCAGTCCCCTCTGCTATAATTCCCTTCCCTGGTCCAAGCCCATTCACTTCTTCCCCTCCAAGGTGGCAACTGCTGCTGCTGTCCGAACCCCCACCAGTCCCATCTGCTTTGATTCTCTTCCATGGTCAAAGCCCATTCACTTCTTCCTCTCCAAGGTGGCATCTGCTGCTGCAGTCCCAACCCCCGCAAGCCCCATCTGCTATGATTTCCTTCCATGGTCCAAGCTCATTCATTCATTTCTGTCTCTCCAAGGTGGCATCTGCTGTTGTCCCACCCATTACCAGACTCTTCTGCGTTTATTCCATTCCCTGGAGCAAGCCAAATTCACTTCTGTCCTCAGGTGGCATCTCCTGCTGCGGTCCAGCCCCCACCAGCCCCATCTGCTATGATTCCCTTTGCTGGTCCAAGCCCATTCACTTCTTCCCCTGTAAAGGTGGCATCTGCTGCTGCTGTCCGAACCCCCACCTGCCCCATCTGCTACGATTCCCTTCCATGGTCAAAGGAAATTCACTTCTTCCCCTCCAAGGTGGCATCTGCTGCTGCTGTCCCAACCCCCGGAAGCCCCATCTCCTATTATTCCGTTCCCTGGTCTAAGCCCATTCACTTCTGTCGTATCCAAGGTGGCATCTGCTGCTGCTGCTGTCCTGAACCTCACCATCCCCATCTGCTATGATTGCCTTCCTGGTCGAAGCCCATTCACTTCAGTCTCTCCTGGGTTACAGCTACTGCTGCTGCTGCAGCAAGTCCCGCAAGCCACATCTGCTACGATTCCCTTCCATGGTGCAAGCATTATCACTTCTGTCCCGTCCAAGGAGGCATCTGCTGCTGCTGTCCCTACCCCCACCAGCCCCATCTGCTATGGTTCCCTTCCCTGCTTGAAGCCCATTCACTTCTGTCTCTTCAAGGTGGCATCTACTGCTGCTGTTCCGACCCCTGCCAGTCCTATCTGCTATGTTTCCCATTCCTGGTCCAAGCCCTTTATCACTTCTGTCTCTCCTAGCTGGCATCTGCTGCTGCTATCCCATCCCCTGCCAGCCCCATCTGTTATGATTCATTTGCCTTGTCCAAGCCCATTCACTTCTGTCTCTTCAAGGTTTCATCTGCTACTGCTGAAAAGACCCCTGCCAGTCCCATCTGCTATGATTCCCTTCCCTGGTCCAAGCCCATTCACTTCTTCCCCTCCAAGGTGGCAACTGCTGCTGCTGTCCGAACCCCCACCAGTCCCATCTGCAATGATTCCCTTCCATGGTCAAAGCCCATTCACTTCTTCCTCTCCAAGGTGGCATCTGCTGCTGCAGTCCCAACCCCCGCAAGCCCCATCTGCTATGATTCCCTTCCGTGGTCCAAGCTCATTCATTCATTTCAGTCTCTCCAAGGTGGCATCTGCTGTTGTCCCACCCATCACCAGACTCATCTGCTTTTATTCTGTTCCCTGGACCAAGCCAAATTCACTTCTGTCCCCTCCAAGGTGGCATCTACTGCTGCTGTCCAGCCCCCCACCAGCCCCATCTGCTATGATTCCCTTACCTGGTCGAAGCCCATTCACTTCTGTCTCTCCAGGGTTACTTCTGCTGCTGTTGGCATAACTCCTACAAGCCCCAACTGCTAGGATTCTCTTCCCTGGTCAAACTCCATTAACTTCTTCCCCTCTAAGTTGGCATCTGCTACTGCTGTTCTGACCCCCCTCCCCATCTGCTATGATTCCCTTCTCTGTTTCAAGCACATAATTCTTTCTCTACAATGCGGCATCACTGCTGCTACTGTTAACCCCCACCAGCCCCACCTGTCTGATTCCTACCTAGGTCCAAGCCCTTTCACTTCTGTCTCTCCAAGGTAGCATCTGCTGCTGCTGCCCCATCCCAGAGCACCATCTGCTATGATTTTCTTCCCTTGTCCAAGCCGAATCACTTCTTCCCCTCCAAGATGGCATCTGCTGCTGCTGCTGCAACCACTGCAAGCCAGATTTGCAATGATTCCCTGTGCTAGTCCAAGCCCATTCACTTCTTACCCTGTAAATGTGGCATCTGCTGCTGCTGTCCGAACCCCACCTGCCCCATCTGCTACGATTCCGATCCATGGTCAAAGGAAATTCACTTCTTCCCCTCCAAGGTGGCATCTGCTGCTGCTGTCCCAACCCCCGGAAGCCCCATCTCCTATTATTCCATTCCATTGTCTAAGCCCATTCACATCTGTTCCATCCAGGTGGCATCTGCTGCTGCTGCTGTCCTGAACCTCACCAGCCCATCTGCTGTGATTGCCTTCCTGGTCGAAGCCCATTCACTTCTGTCTCTCTGGGTTACAACACTGCTGCTGTAGCAAGACCCAGCTTACATCTGCAGGATTCCTTCCATGGTGCAAGCATTATCACTTGTCCTCCATGAGGCATCTGCTGCTGCTGTCCGTACACCGCCAGCCCCATCTGCTATGGTTCCCTTCCCTGCTTGAAGTCCATTCACTTCAGTCTCTCCAGGGTTACATCTGCTGCTCCTGGAACAACTCTCCTGGGTTACATCTGCTGCTACTGTCCCAAGACATGGAAGCCCCATCTGCTGTGTTTCCCTTCCTTGGTACAAGCCCATTCACTACTTCCCTTCCAAGGTGGCATCTACTGCTACAGTCCCTACCCACGCAAGCCCCATCTGCTATGCTTCCCTTCCCTAGTCCAAGCCCATTCACTTCTGTCTCTTCAAGGCGGCATCTACTGCTGCTGTCCTGACCCCTGCCAGTCCTATCTGCTAAGTTTCCTTTTCCTGGTCCAAGCATTTCACTTCTGTCTCTCTTAGCTGGCATCTGCTGCTTCTGTCCCATCCCCTGCCAGCCCCATCTGTTATGATTCATTTCCCTTGTCCAAGCCCATTCACTTTGTCTCTCCAAAGTTTCATCTGCTACTGCTGATGAAACACCTGCCAACCCATCTTATGATTCCCTTCCTGGTCCAAGCCATTCACTCCTGTCTCTTAGTGGCATCTGCTGCTGCTGTGCCATCCGCTGCAAGCACCATCTGCTATGATTCCCTTCCCTTGTCCAAGCCCATTCACTTCTTCCCCTCCAAGATTTCATCTGCTGCTATTGTCCCAACCACTGCGAGCCCCATCTGCTATAATTCCCTTCCCTGGTCCAAGCCCATTCACTTCTGTCTCTTCAAGGCGGCATCTGCTGCTGCTGTCCAGACCCCTATCACTTCTGTCCCCTTCAAGGAGGCATCTGCTGCTGCTGTCCCTACCCCTGCCAGTCCCATCTGCTATGTTTCTCTTCTCTGGTTGACGCCTATTCACTTCTGTCTGTCCAGGGTTACACCTGCTGCTCCTGGAACAACTCTTCTGGGTTACATCTGCTGCTGCTGCTGCCCCAAGACCCACAAGCCCCATCTGCTTTGATTCCCTTCCTTGTTACAAGATCATTCACTTTTTCACTTCCAAGGTGGCATCTGCTTCTGCTGTCCCATCCGCTGCCAGCCCCATTTGTTATAATTCATTTCCCTGTTCCAAGCCCAATCACTTGTCTCTCTCCAAGGTGGCATCTGCTGCTGGTGACCCGATCCCCACACCAACCACATCTCTTATGATTCCCTTCACTGGTCCAAGCCCATTCACTTCTTCCCTTCCAATGTGTCATCTTATGCTACTGTCCTGACTCCCGTTAGCCTTATCTTCTATAACTCCCTATCCTGGTCACAAGCCCATTCACTTTTGTCCCTCTAAGGTGGCATCTACTGCTGCTGTGCCATCCCCCGCAAGCACAATCTGCTACAATTCCCTTCCCTTGTACAAGCCCATTCACTTCTTACCCTCCAAGATTTCATCTGCTGCTACTGTCCCGACCACAGTGAGACCCATCTGCTATGATTCCCTTCCCTGGTCCAAGCCCATTCACTTCTTCCCCTCCAAGGTGGCAACTGCTGCTGCTGTTCGAACCCCCACCAGTCCCATCTGCAATGATTCCCTTTTGTGGTCAAAGCCCATTCACTTCTTCCTCTCCAAGGTGGCATCTGCTGCTGCAGTCCCAACCCCTGCAAGCCCCATCTGCTATGATTCCCTTCCGTGGTCCAAGCTCATTCATTCACTTCTGTCTCTCCAGGTGGCATCTGCTGTTGTCCCACCCATCACCAGACCATCTGCTATTATTCATTCCTCCCTGGATAAGCCAAATTCACTTCTGTCCCCTCCAAGTGGCATCTACTGCTGCTGTCCAGCCCCAGGCCCATCTGCTATGTTTCCTTACCTGGTCGAAGCCCATTCACTTCTGTCTCTCCAGGGTTACTTCTGCTGCTGTTGGCATAACTTCTACAAGCCCCAACTGCTAGGATTCTCTTCCCTGGTCAAACTCCATTAACTTCTTCCCCTCTAAGTTGGCATCTGCTACTGCTGTTCCGACCCCCGCTCACCCCATCTGCTATGATTCCCTTCTCTGTTTCAAGCCCAATGAATTCTTTCTCTACAATGCGGCATCTGCTGCTACTGTCCCGACCCCCAACAGGCCCACCTGTAACAATTCCCTACCTAGGTCCAAGCCCTTTCACTTCTGTCTCTCCAAGGTAGCATCGCTGCTGCTGCCCCATCCCCCGGAAGCACCATCTGCTATGATTTTCTTCCCTTGTCCAAGCCAAATCACTTCTTCCCCTCCAAGATGGCTTCTGCTGCTGCTGCTGCAACCACCGCAAGCCAGATTTGCAATGATTCCCTTTGCTGGTCCAAGCCCATTCACTTCTTCCCCTGTAAAGGTGGCATCTGCTGCTGCTGCCGAACCCCCACCTGCCCCATCTGCTACGATTCCCTTCCATGGTCAAAGGAAATTCACTTCTTCCCCTCCAAAGTGGCATCTGCTGCTGCTGTCCCAACCCCCGGAAGCCCCATCTTCTATTATTCCATTCCCTGGTATAAGCCCATTCACATCTGTCCCATCCAAGGTGGCATCTGCTGCTGCTGCTGTCCTGAACCTCACCAGCCCCATTTGCTATGATTGCCTTCCTGGTTGAAGCCCATTCACTTCTGTCTCTCCTGGGTTACAGCTACTGGTGCTGCGGTAGCAAGACCATAGCCACATCTGTTACGATTCCCTTCCATGGTGCAAGCATTATCACTCTGTCCTCAAGGAGGCATCTGCTGCTGCTGTCCCTACCCGTCAGCCCATCTGCTATGGTTCCTTCCCTGCTTGAAGTCCATTCACTTCTGTCTCTCCAGGGTTACATCTGCTGCTCCTGGAACAACTCTCCTGGGTTACATCTGCTGCTACTGTCCCAAGACACGCAAGCCCCATCTGCTGTGTTTCCCTTCCTTGGTACAAGCCCATTCACTACTTCCCTTCCAAGGTGGCATCTGCTGCTACAGTCCCTACCCACACAAGCCCCATCTGCTATGCTTCCCTTCCCTAGTCCAAGCCCATTCACTTCTGTCTCTCCAAGGTTTCATCTGCTACTGCTGACGAGACACCTGCCATCCATATCTGCTATGATTCCCCTTCCTGGTCCAAGTCCATTCACTGCTTCCCTTATAAATATGTCATCCTCTGCTGCTGTCCCCACCCTCGCCAGCCCCATTTGCTATAATTCCCTTCCTTGGTCCAGCCCATTCCTTCTGTCTCTTCAAAGGCGGCATCTGCTGCTGTGTCCTGACCCCTGTACCTATCTGCAATGTTTCCTTTCCTGGTCACGCCTTTTCCTCTGTCTCTACTAGCTGGCATGTGCTGCTTCTGTCCCATCCCCTGCAATCCCCATCTGCTATGATTCCCTTCCCTGGTCTAAGCCCATTCACTTCTGTCTCTCCAAGGTTTTATCTGCTACTGCTGTAGAGGTCCCTGCCATCCCCATCTGCTACGATTCCCTTCCCTGGTCCAAGCCCATTCATTTCTGTCTCTCCAAGGTTTCATCTGCTACTGCTGTCGAGACCCCTGCCATCCCCATCTCCAATGATTCCCTTCCCTGGTCCAAGCCCTTTCACTTCTGTCTCTCCTAGGTAGCATCTGCTGCTGTCTGTCCCATCCCCCGGAAGCACCATCTGCTATGATTTTCTTCCCTTGTCCAAGCCGAATCACTTCTTCCCCTCCAAGATGGCGTCTGCTGCTGCTGCTGCAACCACTGCAGCCAGATTTGCTATGATTCCCTTTGCTGGTCCAAGCCCATTCACTTCTTTCCCTGTAAAGGAGGCATCTGCTGCAGCTGTACGAATCCCTCCTGCCCCATCTGCTACGATTACCTTCCATGGTCAAGGAAATTCACTTCTTCTACTCCAAGGTGGCATCTGCTGCTGCTGTCCCAACCCCGGAAGCCCCATCTGCTATTGTTCCTTTCCCTGGTCCAAGCCCATTCACTTCTGTCCCATCCAGGTGGCATCTGCTGCTGCTGTCCTGAACCTCACCAGCCCCATCTGCAATGATTGCCTTCCTAGTCGAAGCCCATTCACTTTTGTCTCTCTGGGTTACAGCTACTGCTGCTACTGTAGCAAGACCCACAAGCCACATCTGCTACGATTCCCTTCCATGGTGCAAGCATTATCACTTCTGTCCCCTCCAAGGAGGCATCTGCTGCAGCTGTCCCTACCCCCGCCAACCCCATCTGCTGTGGTTCCCTTCCATGCTTGAAGCCCATTCACTTCTGTCGCTCCAGTTTTATATCTCCTGCTTCTGGAACAACTCTCCCTGGGTTACATCTGCTGTTACTGTCCCAAGACATGCAAGCCCCATCTGCAATGATTCCCTTCCTTGGTACAAGCCCATTCACTACTTCCCATCCAAGGTGGCATCTGCTGCTACTGTCCCTACCCACGCAAGCCCCGTCTGCTATGCTTCCCTCACCTGGTCCAAGCCCATACACTTCTGTCTCTTCAAGGTGGCATCTACTGCTGCTGTCCCGACCCCTGCCAGTCCTATCTGCTATGTTTCCCTTTCCTGGTCCAAGCCCTTTCACTTTTGCGCTCCAGCTGGCATCTGCTGCTGCTATCCCATCCCCTGCCAGCCCCATCTGTTCTGATTCAATTCCCTTGTCCAAGCCCATTCACTTCCTCTCTCTCCGTTTCATCTGCTACTGCTGACGAGACCCCTGCCAGCCCATTGGCTATGATTCTCTTCCCTGGTCCAAGTCAATTCACTGCTTTCTTATTAATATGGCATGCTCTGCTGCTGTCCCCACCCCTCGCCAGCCCCATCTGCTATAATTCCTTCCCTGGTTCAAGCCCATTCACTTGTCTCTTCAAGGTGGCATCTGCTGCTGCTGTCCTGACCCCTGCCATGCCTATCTGCAATGTTTCCCTTTCCTGGTCCACGCTTTTTCACTTCTGTCTCTACTAGCTAGCATCAGCTGCTGCTGTCCCATCCGCTGCCAGCCCTGTTTGTTATGATTCATTTCCCTGTTCCAAGCCCATTCACTTCTGTCTCTCTAAGGTTTTATCTGCTACTGCTGTCGAGACACCTGCCATCCCTATCTGCTACGATTCCCTTCCCTGGTCCATGCCCATTCACTTCTGCCTCTCCAAGGTTTTATCTGCTTCTGCTGTTGAGACACCTGCCATCCCCATCTCCTATGATTTCCTTCCCTGGTCCAAGCCCTTTCACTTCTGTCTCTCCTAGGTAGCATCTGCTGCTGTCTGTCCCATCCCCCGGAAGCACCAACTGCTATGATTTTCTTCCCTTGTCCAAGCTAATCACTTCTTCCCTCCAAGATGGCATCTGCTGCTGCTGCTGCAACCACCGCAGCCAGATTTGCAATGATTCCCTTGCTGGTCCAAGCCATTCACTTCTTCCCTGTAAAGGTGGCATCTGCTGCTGCTGTCCGACCCCCACCTGCCCCATCTGCTCAATTCCCTTCCATGGTCAAAGGAAATTCACTTCTTCCCTCCATGGTGGCATCTGCTGCTGCTGTCCCAACCCCCGGTAGCCCCATCTCCTATTATTCCGTTCCCTGGTCTAAGCCCATTCACTTCTGTCCCATCCAAGGTGACATCTGCTGCTGCTGCTGTCCTGAACCTCACCAGCCCCATCTGCTGTGATTGCCTTCCTGGTCGAAGCCCATTCACTTCTGTCTCTCCTGGATTACAGCTACTGCTGCCGCTGTAGCAAGACCTGCAAGCCACATCTGCTACGATTCCCTTCCATGGTGCAAGCATTATCACTTCTGTCCCCTCCAAGGAGGCATCTGCTGCTGCTGTCCCTAACCCCGCCAGCCCCATCTGCTATGGTTCCTTCCCTGCTCAAAGCCCATTCACTTCTGTCTCTTCAAGGTGGCATCTACTGCTGCTGTCCTGACCCCTGCCAGTCCTATCTGCTATGTTTCCCATTCCTGGTCCAAGTCCCTTTCATCTGTCTCTCCCTAGCTGGCATCTGCTGCTGCTATCCCATCCCCTACCAGCCCCATCTGTTTGATTCATTTCCCTTGTCCAAGTCCATTCACTTCTGTCTCTCCAGGTTTCATCTACTACTGCTGAACCAGATATAATTTTTACGTTTCTATTTTGGAGAGTTGTTGAGTCTTGAATAACAAGGGACAACTTTATGCAAATTGTCCAGAGCTGCATTAAGTCCATGCATTCGATTTCTCTCCCTGACATTTGCTTTCATGCATCCTCAGTTTAAACCTCTCCATTCTGGCTTTTGTCATTTTCTTTTCTTGGGGCCCCTCCTTTTAGGCTTTTGATCGCCATTGTCTGCTTCTTCTTCTTCTTCTTCATCCTCCTTTCCATTTCTAATACAGTCGTCTTCCTCTCCCATTATGGCTTCGTGGTTGTCATCATCTTTTTTCTCAGCCTCATCATGTTCATCTTGAGAACTGATACATCATCAGTCCAGCTCGGGTACTTCTGCTCTGGCATTATACTGTTTTCCGTGTATGATTTGTCATCTCCAAGTACTGCATTTATGGAGAGATAGAAAAGAAATGTAGTTTTAAAAAGAAAATGATCAGCATTCCACCTGAAAATGTACCATCAACATATTAGAGGAAACAAAATGAACTGTTGTTTATTGTAAATGGGTTGAAAAAGTTGTGTTTAAAAATATATTTTGTTTATTGTTGTCTTAAATAAACTCATCCCTTGTCCATCTGATCTTTTCCCATTGCTAATTAGGAAAGTGTATATGGTTAGGTAAATTAGTGATACTGACTGAGAACTTAGGTCAATTATACAATGGTAAACTTGATGGAATATGTGAATTACAAAACAATAATCAAATTAGGTATGAAGAAGTTTGAAGTGCTTGACATACACCCATAAACCAGGTTTGAACATTATTTCTCTGAAAGTCTAGGGTTTGTTCATTAATAAAAAATTTTATATATTATGAAATTCAGAGCATATATGCGGTGCAAGAACCCGTGGTGTCAGGTGCAAAAGCTGTCTCTTTAATAAACCTCCCATATGAAGGTTGGCTTCATCAGCTTAATTTAGAGTTTTTCTTCCCAGCTACAGCCTTGATTTTTTTTTAAACTATAAAAGCGACCCTTACTTAAGGGCTATCAGGGCATGCTTGCAATTAGGGCATCAATTCAGTGCAACAGTGTCATCCATTTACGAGCTGTTCGCTTGTTCTGGTGTCTCTAGATACTGTAACAGGTAACATATGTTCCTATCTTTCATGCCTCTCTTCTCCATTCTCCACAGAAATTAATAATTTATAGACTGTATCTGTTCTAATGTTGCATTTTGTAGCAGATTTTCGTGGCAAATACACATATTTTGAACTTCTCGTACATTGAAGACAAAATCAGGAGCACAATTTGACAATTTTGAAATATAGCACTACTAAAATTATATAATGTATTTAAAAGTAGATAGTCTTCATACCCTGCAATAATTTATATGCATGCTTGCGTGTGTGTGTGTGGGGGGCTCTGCTCACTGAAGCTGAGATCTCCCTTTCAACTGTATACCACTGCATTTTCCTGCTGTCATAGACAGCTGCAGCAGTGATTGGCACACTGGGACTGTGCCTGCAAACACACTGACTGAATTGGAAGAGGCTGACACACCTGTAGAAAACTCGTATGATGGCACTATGTTTCTTGCACATGCAAACAAAAAATAAAACATTCTATGTTGGAACCAAAAACTGCCCAGACATCAGGCCCAGTCCCTTTGTGCTACTTTTCTGTGTGTTATGTCGACGCCAGCTTCCCCAAGAATAGAAAGTGCAAATTTAATTGATTATTAAGTAATTTACGTGTCACACCGGGATTAGGGAACATTAAAAGGGAGTAGGTGGCTTCCACCATCCATACAGCTTCAAAGTATCAGTCAGAACTCCATATTCCATAGATCCCACTATGTAAGTGCTTTTATGGAGTACGAAACTATTTTCTGTTTTTCCTCCTCTTGCTGAATAAATCTGCTGGAATAATGCCCCCCCCATAAGGTGCATTTCTTAGAGTTTAAATTCATGATGGTCCAAGAAAACACAGGGCTAGCAGCTCTATAATTGGGATTGCAGCAGGTGGATTGTGGTAGAATGGGCATGCCCTATACCTCCATGATGGGAAGGCAGCATTGGTAACATACAGCACTGAACAGGTGTGGATCCCAGATTCAGACCCTATTGGCATCCTGTGACATTAAGCAAGTTACTACTTGTCCTCCTCCCTCTTTTTCAAGACCCAGAAGCAGAACCGCACTAAATGCAAGAACATATATTTCAGGTGGGCTTGACTTGCTAATTAAATTGTAAAACATGAGATCTATAAATGCTGCATCACCTTGGTGCCTAAGGCAATAAACCACAGTGTTGAATGTTGCTAGTCAATGAAATAAGTAAGTTGCATGTGATGGTGCCTGGCACTTCATAAACTGGATGGAAGTTCTGCCGGGACATGGCAACTTTGGTAGCATTACTTCTCTACCACTAACAGGGCCAGGTGCAGTTTAGAAACAAAACTACCATTTGGATGGTTTCCATTAACAGGTATCTCTCCAGCGGAGTTTACGATTATTGTAGCTCATCTGTAGTCCATTAACTGATAAACTTGGTACTGTAGCAACGGATTTTATTAGGAGTATTGTGGAGTATATCTTAATTTATTTCCATTACACAATGAATTTGGTCTGTTTTACAATTTGATAGCCCAGCTAAGATGCAACATCTATTTTTCGAGGGTCCTGCAAATGTATTCAATACTGCAAAAATGATTTGATACCTTTTAATGGACCAACATAGATGTAACAAAAGAACAAAGTGCTCTAGCTTTCGGACCAACCAGTCCTTCTTCAGAAGCTCATGGCAGTTGTTTAGAAAACACAATACTTATAACAGCTAGATAATGCAGAGAAAAACAGAAAAAAATCCCCATTGGTTTAAAATACTCATTTAAAAAAAAAACAGAAGATGATGTCAGAGAAGTTTAACAGTACAATACTGCCTTCAGTCTGAAAGAACCTTGGGTTCAGATGTGCTTGGTGCAACACACATACAAAGAATCCTACTGCACATAAATTTAATTGACATAAGATAACACTGCTGAAGCAGATAACTCCTAAATCAAGCTATGAGTGTCACATTTAGTATAAGGATGTGATTACTGAAAGGCAACCCCCCACTCAGCTTAAAGACAAACTCAGATAGTTATAGGGCTCATGAAATTACAATGTTAGCATTAAATACAAGAATTACCAGTAAAGTTGTCTAAAAAACATAAAAAATAACACTATTTAACCTTTTTACTCTGTAGATATTATGAGACATAAGACCTTTTACTCAGGATTTCATGACAAGTTGTATTCCTTTGGGGAACAATTGCAGTGACTGAAGTTAATATTGGTTCATTAGGAGAGAGAGTGAGTGTGTGTGTATGTGTGTGTGTGTGTGTGTGTGTGTGTGTGTGTGTGTCTGTGGGAGAGAGAGAGAGAGAGAGAAAAAGGAGGGGGGAGAGAGAGAGACATCTCCTTTAAAGCAGCAGTACTACGAAATCAGGAAGTGATCAATCAAAATTCTGTTTTTCAGCTGTAAGCATTCGGCCAAAGTTCCAGTTTCCATACCAGTAAATATTTTTTCCCAGTCGTCCTTAGTTTTTTAGATATTTGCAATTTATTTGAAGTGTTGTAGCGTTACAACAAATATGGCGGCTGATTAATTTCAGCTGCTTTTTCTTCGGTCGCATCACATCTTTTGACAACAGCAGAGGGACCCTCTGCTGACCATTCCTGATGTCCCTGCAAGTCATTCAAATGTGCAGTTGGCAGTAGAGGGGTTCCAGTGCAACATGCTGGGTGGCAGAAATGTAAACAAAAGTAGAGAATAACTGAGCAAATTACTCTTGATAGTACAATGCCGGCGAGGAAAGAGTACCAGGTATATATGATTAGCAGGGCACAGGAATAAACTATCAAAAAGTGCAATTTTTTTTCAGTAGTACTGCTGCTTTAAACTATAGGAGCCCCCCACCCACATTATTGTGATGTGGGGTGGGTAAGTGGTATTGTTTGTATGAAGAGGAGGAGAGAAATTACATTTTATCTCTTTTTCAGACTCCTTAGACACTTGTGGTACATCAAGTTGCTACATTCTCAGTATATATTGACATCAGTACATACCAGGCTACATGGTCTTAATTCTTGAGGTTCCTCGACTAGAGTTTTTGTTTGACACTAATATTATCAATTTATATTTAAATTATCATGTATATAGTCCTGAGGTTTTTGAAATGTCTTGGGTCTTTTATTTAGCTTGAGAATACAGCTGGATGACATGTCCAGCTAGGTTTTACACATCACACAGTGTGCACTGATGTTTTTTAGACAACTTTACTGGTAATTCTTGTATTTAATGCTAACATTGTAATTTCATGAGCCCTATAACTATCTTAGTTTGTCTTTAAACTGAGTGGGGGTTGCCTTTCAGTAATCATATCCTTATACTAAATGTGACACTCATGGCTTGATTTAGGAGTTATCTGCTTCAGCAGTGTGATCTTATGTCAATTAAATTTCTATGCAGTAGGATTCTTTGTATGTGTGTTGCACCAAGCACATCTGACCCAAGGTTCTTTCAGACTGAAGGCAGTATTGTACTGTTAAACTTCTCTGACATCATCTTCTGTTTTTTTTTCTTAAATGAGTATTTTAAACCAATGGGGATTTTTTTCTGTTTTTCTCTGCATTATCTAGCTGTTATAAGTATTGTATTTTCTAAACAACTGCCATGAGCTTTGAAGAAGGACTGGTTGGTCCGAAGCTAGAGCACTTTGTTCTTTTGTTACATCTATGTTGGTCCATTAAAAGGTATCAAATCATTTGCTTCTGGATCTATTCTTGCAAGGACCAATACAGCAGCTACTAAATCTAGATTTCAATACTGCAAGTAACTTAAATACTCGATATTTTAAAGTGTTTAATGAGCTTCAAAAATTAACTGTTGATGATGCCATGCTATGTGACTGCTACAGCTGTAATCGGACATTAAGGAAATAATAATGAAACTCGCATTCCAAACAGAAAAACCAAAAAAAATTACAATAAGGAAAATCAGATAACTGTCAAATGTTTATGTTCCTTCTCCTTTTGAAGATGAATACACTGTTTTATTATTAATAATGAATTGCCAATTTTAGCCCCTCACTTAGTTTAACAAATATACTTTTTTTTTTTTTAACAAATGTTCCTTTCATTATAATTTTGAGTAAATACACAGGGCTAGGAAATACTGTATGACTACCCATAATCATTAGAAAATCTTTTGTATTCTAAGCTTTCCAGCCCTGTCCCCATCGTATCCCTTGCTAACTTACTGCTATAGTGCTATGGTGTGAGGCATTTTAATAAGTCGATTCTCAGTCTCTATCAACTTCACTTTAAAACAAATCTAGCTTCAGTAGTAGTGTAGCCAGCAATTGTATACCTCTTTACCACAAGACACCCAGGAAGACAGCGGATTAGCTGCGTCTGTAAGGAAACTATTACTATCACTTGAATTCAGCTTGTGCCTTTTGGAACATCTGGCAACATGGGAACCCACTATAACTACTGTGATCAATAGGCAACAGTGAAATATGCACCTCTGACATCACGAATATAAACTGAGGGTTAGGGTTAGCACTGCAGTAGCCTGCCAGGTGATGAACAGAGTGGGGGAATCACATAAATATATAAAAAATTACAATAAATAAGTTTATTTGTTGATTACTCATTCATATTCTGAACCAAATAGCAATAGCTTGTGCCAGACACCCAGTGTATGTATGTATTTGTGTGAGTGTGTATGTATGATTTGTGAACTGTGGCTACAGTGTGTGTGTGTTTCCCTGTGATCCCTCCATGCACAGGACCCTGTCAGTGCTAATAGGGTTGAGGGCTAAATGTGTGTGTATGTATGTATGTGTGTGTGGGGCAGAACCATCCAACTCCAAGAATCCGAGTCACCTCAAATGAGGATAGACATAGGCCACTGTAATCGTGTGACTGACGCTTTAGATTAAGCGTGACACACTGGAAAAATAAAGGCTTCCTCAAAGAGAAAAGCCAACTGTCTGTAACAAAGGTAAGCAAATTAATAGAGTACTTCATGTAGTAAAATGAAGGAGAATGACACCGATGCAATCAAATCCCCCCCCCAATCCAGTAAAATTGTCCCAGCTGTATTTTTGCCCACATACTAGATTCTGTAACAAAAGACAAACTACGCTATCAGCTGGGATGATTTTGAAGAATGAATACAATAACGTCTACAGGTGCCGCTTCAGATGCCATTATTTTTCGTTGAATATTTAAAGAGTTTTTTGGGCAGAGATAAATATACTTGTGAGTCTGCTACTTATAAAGCCTTACCCTGGCTAGAGAAAAAAAATCTGTCTATTCTTTATATATTAACAATTTTTGCTGGCTCCTCTAGAGTAACCCACTTAGCATGCTCACTTGTGTTTGCGTATGTGTGTTCAGAGACAAGCAGAGTGCATAGATTCAGCTTTATTCATAGATCTTTACCGTTATATCAGCGATTACTTGTGTCTGTTTATTATACTTTTCTGCACATAACCAGTCTAAATTGTATTTTCATTTGCATGGTTTTGTTTCATCTGCTGCAGGAATAGATCAGAAAAGTGTCTTATATGGACGACCGTAGTGAAGTGCTGGACTTCTGCAACTAATATCACTGTCCAATACCTCCCAAGCATGTGGATAATATTTACCAAGGAAACCTGATTATTTTGTATTACCCATCTCAGACAGAATCAGGCATTAGTTATGTGAGTTTCACCCTCCTCTTCCGATAAATTCAGAACAGGCTGGCTTATATAACAAAACTTAGCAAGTGTTTCTGTGTTGAGGATTTTTTTGAGGGTGGGGTTGGAAGTATATTACCAATTTGCAGCCGATGGTGGTTCCCATACTGAAAAGTAATAGCTCTCTTAACATTAGGAATTAAAGGCAGGGTCTAGGTCAAAACAACTACTACAAAACAGTGCCATCCAAAACAGCATGGACAAAACAGTGGACGTGAACATAGCAACATGAAAACAGCAACAGTCACAAAAACACTACTAGCACTGCACAGTGCTGCCCAACAAAACACAGTACAAGTGTGTCAATACACAAAAAGAAGAAGGGAACAACACTGGGTGGATGCAACATGGGAGAAAGTCAGGGGTGGGCAGATTTACTATTGTAACTGTGCAGGGACATGCAAGACGGGGTGAAGAAAGTGAGGGTGGGGAGAAATTACTATCCTGACTCCAGAGGAACAAAGTTGGGAGGGTTGAGATTTACTACAGTAGAAGCCCATTATAGGGGACCCAATTAAAGGAGATGGATGCTTAATTGCGATGATCCCTGGGCACTGATTTGTAGGTAATGTTATCCTATGAAGACTGTTTCCCCTTAATTGGGATGCCTATTCCATTTATAGGGAACGATTGAGCCTCGGCTTAGAGAGCTTTTGGCTAATTAATGCCCATTAATGCCTGATTAGTATAAATGGGATTAACAGCCAGCATTCTGTTTATAACTTGTTTGTTTCAGAGACGGCATCCAGCATGAGAATTGATCTTCCTCTTTCTAAAAATAATCAAGGTTTTGGAGATCCTTCAGCTTTCCAACTCCTTGCTCACTAAGGCTGCCAAACAATTCTGCATTTCAAAGAGCCAGGCGGGGAGGATACGCCTTAATAGGGCGAGGCTTCAGGCTGAATGGCAACTGAACATCAACCCAAGCTGTAAATGGAAGAGGGAAGGAAAAGATAATGAGGTCGAGGAGGGCTTGCTGTCTTTGTTTAACCATGCAGGTAATCATGGAGCTAGACTGACTAGTCCCATTTTAAAACCAAAGAATGAGAAAATCGCTAAACATCTACAGCACAATGGTTTTGATGCCACTGACATCTGGCTAACCTGGAGGAATTACTGAAACAACATTGTGTGGAAACAGAAGCAGGGAGAGTGACTGGATGCAGATGCTTCCTCAGCAGCAGTATGGATAACATCAGTGCTCTCAGGTCTTATGCCTGAGTACCAGCAGTTAACATTTTTAATGGCGACTAAACTGGTGTTTTCTACAGAGGGTACCCAGACAGAGGTCATATCCATAAATCCATAGAACTGCTCGGTGAAAAATAAATCCAAGGACCGCATTTTGCTCCTCTGCTGCACAAACAAGGATGGCTCAGAGAAATTGCCCGTGCCCTGCTTGTGATAGGGAAAAGTAAGAGACCCAGATGTCTCCCGAAGGATCACTACACTCTCTTTGTCACTTATCAGAGTTCAGCCAATGCTTGGATGACAGGGGCAATTTTGGGGGAATGATTGGCAGTGTGGAACAGTTGTCTTAGACGGCGACATAGAAGAGTGGTGCTGTTCGTTAACAATTGCATCGCCCATCCTAGTGCCCTAGCAGATAAGTTCAGCCACATAAAGTTGATATTTTGGCCCCCAAATACAACTAGCCTTATTCAGCCCCTTGACATGGAGGTTTTAATGTGTACTAAATTAAGGTGCCATTTTACTATTCAAACAAACAAACAAACACAATCTCACAAAAAGAGCTGTAATCACAATAACTGATTTCAATTGAGTGAATGTTGTCTGTTAATGTGTAAATTGCTAAACTTCTGCAGCACGATGGTTTTACACATTTTATGGGTGAGCCATTCAGTTGCAAACAAAGTTTAAAACAAAACAGCTTCTTTTATCGGGACTGCGCCTAAATGGGATGACTCATTGTTCACAACCATCCCTTTGAGTAGCTTCTACTGTAATATAACTCCAGGGCAACAGCTTGAGGGGAAGTGCGACATCAAAAAACCAAAAGAAAGAAGGTGTCAGAACTGAACCCAAGTCAGCTGGATGTATAAGCCATTCACAGCTTGTGACTAATCTCTGTTAACTGCTAGAACACACACACACACACACACACACACACACACACACACACTCTTGATGACTTATAGTGCCCTGCATGAGTGTAAACAAATACATGTACAGCGCTTTAATATTTTGCGCTATTATTTCTGTGTAACTGTTTTCACTTGCACTATTTTCTCAGAGTGCATTTTGCCAGCTGTTACTCCCACATGCTCTTGACTGGATACCTTAAAGCCCTTTCTCAATGCTTTCCCCCTGTCCAAGACCTTAGCACGTACATTATATGACAAACTGGTCTCTTATTTAGACAAATGTAATGGGCAGTCATTGCACAAAAAGGCTTTTGTAAAAACCATAGTAAAACTACTACACTGGTTGAACTTACTGAGTATATTCTCAAGACCTTGACATTGAAAAAGACATTTGACATGGACCATGTGCTGTTCTTAAAAAATATTGGACACACCCAGTCTATAGGCTGAACCATTTTATTGGCAAAAGCATTATTTCACTGGCCATACCCAAAGGAAAAAAATAAAAGATAAGTTTTCCAATACTTAGCCTGTGACCAGGGGGTACCTCAGTTATCCATCCTAGGCCCCCTAGTATTTAATCTATTGTGAAATTAACAGCCCTTTAGGGCTGGCAGTACAGCTTATAGGTTAGAGTACTGAGCCTTGAAGGAGCTTATTTATTTATTTACTTGAATTTTGATCGCCGGCTGGGCCCACTGAGACAAGCACGTCTCTTTTTCATGGGTGACTCAGGGAACATGAGCATTCCAATAAAATAGAGAAATATAAACATGTTATACAATCGGTAGGCAGCATCACTGTACAGGTACAATGGCTAGCAATCAAAGCAAGTCCGGTAAGGACAACAAAATTACAGACGGTAATCAGACATTTCCATAGCATTCCAAAATGTATACAGTAAAGGTGGAACTGCATTGTAGTAGTTGACTAAGTAGCAAGAACAGTAGGTCAGGTAGGAGAGAGAGCGAGAGCGAACACAGGTTGACAGAGAAAGGGGTACTTGCACTTAGAGTTGCAGATAGGAGGAGAGAAGAACATTTATTTGAAAAGTCTTCTGAATTGTGTTAGGTGCGTGCAGGACAGCAGTGTGTGAGGGAGGTTGTTAACTTTTTTTTTAATTCTCAAGCCAAGATACTGAAGAGGCCAGGCCACCTGCTGACTGACTGATTATTTGACATCAAGGAGGTGTGTGAGGTTTGAACCTGTCATCCCTCTTTCCTTTTCTGAAGGGTGGCGGATAGTTACCATGGGTCTAGTGTGGATGCCTCTTTCTCTCTACTTGTTGCTGGCATCTGCAGAGCCCAGGTAAGGTGGGGTGCATTGATGAAGGCGTGTGTGTGTGTGTGTGTGTGTGTTTTTTTTTAACAAACATGCTTTAGGTCGTGTCCTGAATCTTTCCCTTGAGCACTCCATGCAGTTTTACTGTAGGTCATAGGGTGGGAGGGGAGGTGATAAATATAATTTATATTAGGAGCAGTGGTGCGGCTCTCTTGGTCACTGTTGATAACCTCCTAGCCTTTCAGTGAAGTTACATGTAAGGTGGACAGTGAGATTTACTCCCGGTGCTATAACCGGTTTGGACCAGGACACAGAAACAGCTAAAGTGTGTGTATGTGTGTGGAGGGGGGGGCGCATGCCATTATCGCTGCTCACTGAAGCGGAGCTGTGCCTTTCAACTGTAGGACACTGCATTTCTTGCACATGCCTGCAAGCAAACATAAGAAGGAGTGGGGGAAATACTCTTTAGATATATAACATAAGATTTTAGGTATTTTAGACTTTAGACCATTAATCCAGGGAGCCCGCACCACCACCAGTAATTAAAGTCTATGATTCATGTTTAGCGTTCTACTAAAACTGAAAAGTTTAGAATAAAATGTATTCATCTCCAGTGTGCTTTTTCTCTAGAAATGTGAACTCCTGTGGGGGGATGGGCATTTCTTTGTTAAAGTGCTCAGTCACTGAATTTTGGCCTTCTTACTTGGGTTGCAATTACAATTTGATTACATTGAGCACTGAGGGGGTAATAACATACAAAAAAACAACAACATGTAATTCATAGGATATAATTAAGCTGCTCAGTAATGTCATTCTGAGAATCAAAATAAATGAATTTCTCTAATCCAAGTAATAGAAACTGACAGTATTTACATAAGGTTTTAAAGTGTGTACTTTGATGTACGTAGGACCTACCAGTCCACAGCCTGTCATAGGATATGTATATTTCTCAGCTTTGCCATTATCTACTAACCTGTACAACATATTAAACTACAAATAATGGAGCTGCTGTGGTGTATTTTCCAAAGAACTCGATCTACACCTCAAACTGTACTTTTGAACATTTCATAAACAAAATCTGCCATACACTCTCTGGATCTCTTTAAAAGGTTGGCAGCTGCATCATGTGATAGTTTGGATCACTTCTAGCTCCGCCATATAAACGTGAAAAAATAAATGGTATACAAATGGGATCTGAACACATGTTTATATTTTATTACCAAATGCAGTAACTTCTTACAGTGTGTTCACCGGTCAACTGGGCACATATTATCGCACTTATCAGCAAACTTACGCGTCCACATCAGGTTTCTGGAAACAGCTGGAAAACCCTACACTAGCGGTGCTTAAAACAATAAGTAACTGTACACAACTTCTCGTTTTACACATATATTCTTAATTGGAAGACCGGGCGCCGATTTTTTTGCTTAAGAACTGCCACTCCCTTAAATATACCGTGAAAAAGGATCGGAAGACTGAGTGATAAACTGCCCCACTTCCAATCAAAAGACGATGAAGCATGCTATTTTCTGAATAACTAATAATGCACAAAGATACATTTTGACTTGAGAAAAACCAATGGTCTATAGACCTCAAATGATAGCTCAGAAAAACTGTTATAATGCAATTTTTGTTTACCATAAAGGATCGTATTTCTCGGTATATTAAGTCAGATTGGAAAATCCATTAGTTTTGCAAACACTCTAATAAAAAAATTGCAAGAGTGCTACTTGAAGAACAAGGCTGAAGAATAAACAAAGTTGCTAGAGTAAGCTACATTTGTGGTGGCGGCTCGCAGAATGTCTTATAAAAAGGTACGTCTGAACCTTTGCAGCATCACGCAGTGCAGCCTATTTTCCAATACAGTTCATTTATTGTTGTCTGTCCTGAAGTATCACAAGCACTCATGAAGAGGATTAGTGTATGACTTCACACTGTAAACTTCTACACGAAAGAGACAGCCTTGGAGATGGGTTGCATTTCGATGCTACTTTCATTTTAAAGCAAAAGCAAAAGAAACTTTTAATTGCCTTCAGTCAGCAGTATTCTTTAGCTTGAATTCCTTACCATTGCCTTCGACTGGAGATCCCTACAAGAGAAAGATTGGAATTCCTCCTCAGTGAAATTACTGCTCTGGATATCTAGCATTATCCCTGTTGTGTGTGTGTGTGTGTGTAGGGGGAGCACGCATGAGCAGGCGATATCTTATCGCTGCTCACTGAAGCGTAGCTCCCCCTTTCAACTGTATGCCACTGCATATTTGGAGCTGTCATAGACAGCTCGAGCAGGCATTGCAGAACTGAGGCCGCGCCTGCAAACACACTGCCTGAATTGGAAGAGGGCTGCCACACCTCCGAAAACTCCGATGATGGCATTATGTTTCTTGCACATGCGTGCAAGCAAGCATAAAAACCACCTATGTGAATCAGTTACTGGTTAGTATTCCTATTTGTATTTGTGCTGTTATTAAATCGGTTGTTTGAGCCCAGTTTATTTTTAGATGTTAAGAGTTTGAAATGTCTGAAACCCGTTTTATCTTCTGGCATCCCAATGTTTCTCTCTGACTTTCCCTTCGGATGGCAGGCTTTCCCTTAGAACTGGATTGTGGGAGGCTATTCTATCTATGGAGTGTTGGCGCCATCTAGAAGTGACGTGTCACGGCACAAAAATACAATAAAATAATTTGTACTGTAGTCTGACAGTCAATGTATGAAGTGGTGACCTCCATTTTACAAAAAAACAAACATGCATTTCATTGTATTTTGTTATTTCTGTGCCATCTATGTTTATTTATTTTTGAATAGCTGATTGATTATAGGAATGGATTTCTGTAGTCAAAAATAGATTTTTGCGTACTGCAGGCTGAGCATGGATGGCATAGTGCTGTAACATGTCAAACCCGGAACTGACAATTGAAGTCTTGCCGAGTTCAGGAAAAACACCCATAGTTAATAAATCTATCAACATGTGGCAGCTGGCCATCGCTTTCTAATATGCTTTCTGTTGTGTCGGAACAAAGCAGACTGTATTTCAGCGTTTTTGTGCCTGAAAGAGTTATATACTTCCATGTAAGTGCAGGTGGTGTTTTTGTGACACAACAGTAAAGTAAATGACTGTAAACTATTTTTTTTTTAGTTTAGTTTTTTTGTTGACCGGGTAATTGCACAAGACAAATCCTGCCTTTTTCAGAAATGACCCGGGGGAGGGGTATACAGATGAATGCCAACTAACCCTGAACCAGATTAAGCTGTTGGTGGTATTTTTAGTGAATGAGGGAAATGTGGCCAGGACAATGGGCTGGTAACCCCAATTCACTTCTTCCCTTCCAAGGTGCCATCTGCTGCTGCTGTTCAGACCCCCTCAAGCCCCATCTGCTATGATTCCCTTCCCTGGTCCAAGCCCATTCACTTCTGTCTCTCAAAGCGGCATCTGCTTCTGCTGTCTCGACACCCACCAGACCTATCTGCTATGATTCCCTTACCTGGTCCAAGCCTTTCACTCCCTCTCTAATAGGTGGCATCTGCTGCTGTCCGAACCCCCGCCAACCCGATTTGTTATGATTAATTTCCATGGTCCAGGCCCATTCACTTCTGTCTCTTCAAGATGGCATCTGCTGCTGCTGTCTTGACTCCCTCCTGACCCATCTGCTATGATTCCCTTCCCTGGTCCAAGCCCATTCATTGCTTCCCTTATAAATGTGGCATCTACTGCTGCTGTCCCAACCCCCGGCAGCGCCATCTGCTATGGTTCCCTTCTCTGGCCCAAGCCCATTCACTTCTGTCTCTCCAAGGTGGCATCTGCTGCCTGGTGACCCAGCCCCCGCCAGCCCCATCTGCTATGATTCCCTTCCCTAGTTGAAGTCCATTGACTTCTGTGTCTCCCGAGCTACATCTCATGCTGCTGTCCCAACCCCCGCAAACCCCAACTGCTATGATTCCCTTCCTTAGTCCAACCCCATTCACTTCTTCCTCTCTATGGTGGCATCTGCTACTGCTGTCCCAACCCCTGCTAGCCCCATCTCCTATGATTCCCTTTCCTGGTCCAAGCCCATTCACTTCTGTCTCTCCAAGGTGGCACCTGCTGATGCTGTCCCAGCCACTGGAAATCCCATCTGCTATGATTCCCTTCCCCAGTTCAAGCTCATTCACTTCATTCTCTCCAAGGTTGCATCTGCTACTGGTGTCCTGGCAACCTCCAGCCCCATCTGCAATGATTCTCTTCCCTGGTGCAAGCCCAATCACTTCTGTCCCCTCCAAGGTGTCATCTGCTGCTGCTGTCCCAACCCACGCCAGACTTATCTGCTGTGATTCCCTTCCCTGGTCAAAGCCCATTCACTTCTGTCTCTCCTGGTTTATACCTGCTGCTGCTTTCCCAAGACCCTCAAGCCCCATCTGCTATGATTCCTTTCCATGGTCCAAGCACTTTCACTTCTGTCTCGAAGTGTGGCAGCTGCTGCTGTCCCAAACCCCACCAGCCCCATCTACTTTGATTCTCTTCCATGGTAAAAGCCCATTCACTTCTGTCTCAACAAGCTGGCATCTGCTGCTGCTGTCCCAAACTCCGCAAAACCCACCTGCTATGATTCTCTTCCCTGGTCTAAGCCCATTCACTTCTGTCTCTCTAAGTTGGCATATCTGCTGCTGTCCCATCCCTGGAAGTACTATCTGCTAAGATTTCCTTCCCTTGTCCAAGCCCATTCACTTCTTCCCCTATAAGATGGCATCCGCTGCTGCTGTCCCAACCAACCCAAGCGCCATCTGCTATGATTCCCTTCTGTGGTCCAAGCCCATTCAATTCTTCCCCTATAAAGGTGGCATCTGCTGCTGCTGCTGTCCCAACCCCCACCAGCCCCATCTGCTACTATTCCCCTTCCCTGGTTCAAGCCCATTCACTTCCTCCCCTTTTTTCTGGCATCTGCTGCTGCTGTCCCAACCACCACAAGCTCCATCTACTGAGATTCCCTTCCCTGTTCGAAGCCCATTCACTTCTTCCCCTTTAAATGTGGCATCTGCTGCTGCTGTCCCAACCACTGCAAGCTCCATCTGATATGATTCCCTTCCCTTTTCCAAGCCCATTCACCTCTGTCTCTCCAAGCTGGCATCTACTGCTGCTGTCCCAGCCACTGGAAGTCCCTTCTACTATGATTCCCTTCCCTAGTTCAAGCCCATTCACTTCTGCCTCCCTGAGGTCATTATCGATGCTGGTGTCCCGCACCCGCCAGCCCCATCTGCTATGATTAACTTCCCTGGTACAAGCCAAATCACTTCTGTCCCCTCCATGGTGGCATCTGCTGCTGCTGTCCAGACCCACACCAGCCCCATCTGCTAAGATTCCCTTCACTGGTTAAAACCCATTCACTTCTATCTATCATGGGTTACATCTTCTGCTGCTGTCCCAAGACAAGCAAGTCCCATCTGTTATGATTCCTTCCCTGATTCAAGCCCATTTGCTTCTTCACCTCCAAAGTGGAATCTGCTGCTGCTGTCCCGACCCGTCAGCCCCATCTGCAATGATTCCTTCTGTTCCAAACCCATTCACTTCTCTCCATGGTGGCATCTGCTGCTGCTACCTCAGCCCAGCAAACCCAGCTGCAATGATTCCCTTCCTGGTCCAACCCCTTTCACTTCTGTCTCTCAAGGTGGCATCTGCTGCTGCTGTGCCAACCCCTACATGCCATGTCTGCTTTGGTTCCTTTCCCTGGTCCAAGCCCATTCACTTCATCCCCTCCAAGTTGGCATCTGCAGCTGCTGTCCCAACCCCACCCTGCTCCATCTGCTATGATTCCTTCCCAGGTCCATGTCCATTAACTTCTGTGACTGCAAGCGTGCTGCAGTCACCAACCCCCCACTAGCCCCCACCTGCTATGGTTCCTTCCACCCAGTGAAGCCCATTCACTTCTGTCTCTCTGGGTTACATCTGTTGCTGTCCCAAGACCCGCAAGCCACATCTTCTATGTTTCTCTTCCCTGGTACAAGCCCATTCACTTTTTCCCTTCCAAGATGGCATGTGCTGCTGCTGTCCCAACCCCCACAAGCCCCATCTGCTATGGTTCCCTTCCCTGGTCCAAGCACTTTCACGTCTTTCTCTCCAAGGTAGAATCTGCTGCTGTTTTCTCAAACCCGCATGCCCCATCTGCTATGATTATCTTCCGAGGTCCAAGCCCATTCACTTCTGTCTCACCAAGTTAGCATCTGCTGCTGCTGTCCCAAACCCCACAAACCACATCTGCAAAGATTCTCTTCCCTGACCGAAGCCCATTCACTTCTGTCTCTCTAAGGTGGCATCTACTGCTACTGTCCCAATTCCCGCAAACCCCATCTGCTACGTTTCCTTCCCTCAACCAAGCCCATTCACATCTGTCTCTCCAGGAGGCATCTGCTGCTGCTGTCCCAACCCCAGCAAGCAGCATCTGCTATGATTTCCTTCCCTTGCCCAATCCCATTCACTTCACCCCTTCCAAGTTGGCATCTATTGCTGCTGTCCTGACCCCTGACAGACCAATCTGCTACGATTCCCTTCCCTGATTCAAGCCCATTCAATTCTTCCCCTCTAAAGTATCATCTGCTGCTGCTGCTGTCCAAACCACCGCAAGTCCCATCTGCTGTGATTCCTTCCCTGGTCCAAGCCCATTCACTTCTTCCCATGTAAAGGTGACATCTGCTGCTGCTGTCCCAAATCCCACCAGCCCTACTTTTGTCTCTCCTGGGTTACATCTGCTGCTGTCCCAAGACCTGCAAGCCGCATCACTATGTTCCCTTCCTGGTACAAACCCATCCATTTCTTCCTCCAAGATGGCATCAGAGCTGCTGTCCTGACTCCCACAAGCCCCATCTGCTGATTCCCTTCCTGGTCCAACCCCATTCACTTCTTTCCTCTAAGTTGGCATCTACTACTGCTGTCTTGACCATCGCTAGTCCAATTTTATATGATTCCTGGCCTGGTCCAAGCCCATTAACTCTTTTTGACTCAGCTGGCATCTGCTGCTGCTGTCCCAGACACTGAACTCCCCATCTGCAGTGATTGGCTCTCCCTAGTTTAAGCCCATTCACTCGGTCTCTCCAAAATGGCATCTGCTGCTGGTGTCCAGCACCGCCAGCCGATCTGCAATGATTCTCTTCCTGGGCCAAGCCAGTCACTTCTGTCCCTACAAGTAGCATCTGCTGCTGCGTCCCGACCTCCTGCACCATCTGCTCAAGTGATTCCTTCCTGTTCGAAGCCTGTTCAATTCTGTCTCTCCTGGTTTACATCTGCTGCTGCTGTCCCAAGGCTTGCAAGCCCAATCTGCTATGATTCTCTTCCCTGGTCCTAGCCCATTTGCTTTTTCCCCTCCAAGGTGACATCTACTGCTGCTGCTGCCGCCAAAACCCCCACAAGACCCATCTACAATGATTCCCTTCCTTGGTCCATGCCCCTTCACTTCTGCCTCTTCAAGGTGGCATCTGCTGCTGCTGTGCCAACTCCTGCATGCCCAATCTGCTATGGTTCCCTTCCTTGGTCCAAGCCCATTCACTTCATCCCCTTCTAGGTGACATCCACTGCTTCTGTCCCAACCCCTGCCAACTCCATCTGCTATGATTCCCTTCCCTGGTCGAAGCCCATTCACTTCTGTCTCTCATGGGTTACATCTGCTGCTACTGTGCCAAGACCCACAAGCACCATCTGCTTTGATTCCCTTTCTTGGTACAAGCCCATTCACTTCTTCCCCTCCAAGGTGCCATCTGCTGCTGCTGTCCTAAACCCTGCAAGACCCATCTGCTATGATTCTCTTCCCTGGTCCAAGCCCATTCACTTCTGTCTCTAATAGGTGGCATCTGCTGCTGTCCCAACCCCCACCAACCCGATTTGTTATGATTCATTTCCATGGTCCAGGCCCATTCACTTCTGTCTCTTCAAGATGGCATCTGCTGCTGCTGTCCTGACTCCTGCCTGACCCATCTGCTATGATTCCCTTCCATGGTCCAAGCCCATGCATTTCTTCCCTTATAAATGTGGCATCTACTGCTGCTGTCCTAACCCCCGGCAGCCCCATCTGCTATGGTTCCCTTCCCTGGCCCAAGCCCATTCACTTCTGTCTCTCCAAGGTGGCATCTGCTGCTGGTGACCCGACCCCCGCCAGCCCCATCTGCTATGATTCCCTTCCCTGGTCGAAGTCCATTGACTTCTGTGTCTCCCGGATTACATCTCATGCTGCTGTCCCAAACCCCGCAAACTCCAACTGCTAAGATTCATTTCCCTAGTCCAACCCCATTCACTTCTTCCCCCCTAGGAGCATCTGCTACTGCTGTCCTGACCCCTCAGCCCCATCTCCTATGATCCCTTTCCTGGTCCAAGCCATTCACTCTTGTCTCTCCAAGGTGGCATCTGCTGCTGCTGTCCCAGCCACTGGAAATCCTGTAGCTTGCTCCAAGGTGGCATCTGCTGCTGCTGTCCCAACCCACACCAGACTCATCTGCTGTGATTCCCATCCCTGGTCGAAGCCCATTCACTTCTGACTCTCCTGGTTTACACCTGCTGCTGCTGCTGTCCCAAGACCCACAAGCCCCATCTGCTGTGATTCCTTTCCGTGGTCCAAGCACTTTCACTTCTGTCTCTCGAAGGTGGCAGCTGCTGCTGCTCTCCCAAACCCCACCAGCTCCATCTACTATGAGTCCTTTCCATGGTAAAAGCCTCATCTGCTTCTGTCTCAACAAGTTGCCATCTACTGCTGCTGTCCCAAACTCCAAAACCCCACCTGCAATGATTCTCTTCCTTCTCCAAGCCCATTCACTTCTGTCTCTAAGTTGGCATATCTGCTGCTGTCCCATCCTGGAAGTACTATCTGCTAAGATTTCCTTCCTTGTCCAAGCCCATTCACTTCTTTCCTATAAGATGGCATCTGCTGCTGCTGTCCCAACCATCCCAAGTGCCATCTGCTATGATTCCCTTCCATGGTCCAAGCCCATTTAATTCTTCCCCTATAAAGGTGGCATATGCTGCTGCTGTCCCAGCCCCTGCGAGCCCCATCTGCAACGATTCCCTTCCCTGGTTCAAGCCCATTCACTTCCCCATTTTGTGGCATCTGCTGCTGCTGTCCCAACCACCGCAAGCTCCATCTGCTGAGATTCCCTTCCCGGTCAAAGCCATTCAATTCTTCCCTACAAAGGTGGCATCTGCTGCTGCTGTCCCAACCACCATAGGCCCATCTACTACGATTCCTTCCTTGGTTCAAGCCCATTCAATTCCTCTCCTTTTTTTTGGCATCTGCTGCTGCTGTCCCAGCCACCACAAGCTCCATCTGCTGAGATTCCCTTTCTTGGTTGAAGCCCATTCAATTCTTCCCCTATAAACAAGGCCCCTAGAATTCTGTGTCCGAGAATTTTTGGTACAGAACTCATAATCTAGAAGAGAACTTAAGTGCTGCAAATTCACTCTTCTTGGTTATTTTTATTAATATTTCTGTTTATCCATAGAATCTGGTTCCCTTCCCCTCTTTTTATATCCAAAACCCCCCTATATGCTCAGAATGTGATGTTATCATTGCTATAACATCATACATTAGCTAATGAAATGACTGCATTCTGCAACAGAAATGAACAGTCACTTATCTACCACAGCTCCCACTGCCAGAGTTGGTGGCACAGCACATCATGCATAGTGATATTTGCTCAACCTGCACTACAGCCTAATGCAATTTTCTGTCTTACATTATTGCGCTAGGGCCAACTTAAACAAAACCTTGTCAATAGCACAAACTTGTTAAGTCCATACCTCACTTTGTACAAAACCTATTTGTGCCTTTAAGGTATAGCGATGCCATCTGAAATGAATAGCTGGTAAAATTAATTTAACTGTCATTTTTAAGAAAAATAAAGTAATTATGTTCAGAAAAGTGGAATATAATAACGTGTAGACCTGTTGAAAGAATAGACCTATTAAATAAATAATTGCACTGTAAGCATTTTTGCCAGAGTTATTGATTACATATTGTCATTGATTGATAGAATCATCTAAAAGTTATGGAGAAATGTTGTGTGCAGGGACAGCTGTTGGGTCAGAGGGAAGCATGCTGTGCTTCTGTGCCGGCAACTCAGTTTCAGAGATTAGCTCTGGGAGCTGGCTGGGCAGCACAAGGATTGGTGGAACACATTAGTGCTCAGAGCCTGGGAAGGTATGGCACAGTGTTCTGTCACACGGCGGATACATTGTGATAGACTGGAGAGCACTATCTCACTATCGGTTCACATGCATGTCATGGCCTGATGGTGTTACGCAATGTGTCAGGGAAAGCAGGTGGACATGAAAAATGAGTTTTGCAATAACTCCTCTATTCCATTTCCAATGGGACCTGTATGAATGAAGATGCAAGTTCATGAATTTGAAATATATATATATATATATATATATATATATATATATATATATATATATGTATACATACATACACACACAGTATCTCTGTCTCCTCACCACACACACACACACACACACACACACACACACACACACATATTTGTATGTACTGTATGTTACAGACTGCATATAAATATATAAGTGATACACAGTGGGAACCTTTATGAGTGGTGTAGAAAGCACATACAAATATATAAGTGATAGACAGTGGAAACCTCAGTAGTGGGATAGATAGCATGCATATAGAAATACCTTATTTATCACATAAGATCCTCTCTACATATGTCATTTATGCAACAGGCTAGGACCTAAAGGTAGAGACATTTGTTTTGCTTTTTTAGGCATAAAATTATTTTCATAAGTCTGTTATTTTTTGAACTAGTGTTACTGTGCTTTCCACCATCCTGATGGCTATAACTACTGCCATGAAAGTGAAGTCAGAATGACAAGCTGACACTGTGATGTGATAGTTTGTTAGTGCCACAGAACTTCTGTAGAAATTACAAACCATCAAGAAGTTCAAGGCAAATGGTAGTCTTGTCAAGAACTTGGTCCCCTACTCGTGCCGCAGAAAGTAGGAATCCTGCCTATAAATGTGGCATCAGCTGCTGCTCTCCCAACTGCCACCAGCACCATCAGCTATGTATCCCTTACCTTTTCCAAGCCCATTCACCTCTGTCTCTCTAAGTTGGCATATGCTGCTGCTGTCTCGGCCACTGGAAGTCCCTTCTACTATGATTCCCTTCCCTAGTTCAAGCCCATTCACTTCTGCCTCTCCAAGGTCGTATCTGCTGCTGGTGTCCCAGCACCCGCTAGTCCCATCTGCTATGATTCACTTCCCTGGTACAAGCCAAATCACCTCTGTGCCCTCCATCGTGGCATCTGCTGCTGCTGTCCAGGCCCACACCAGCCCCATCTGCTATGATTCCCTTCACTGGTAGAAGCCAATTCACTTCTGTCTATCATGGGTTACATCTTATGCTGCTGTCCCAAGACAAGCAAGCCCCATCTGTTATGATTCCCTTCCCCAGTCCAAGCCCATTCGCTTCTTCATCTCCAAAGTGGCATCTGCTGCAGCTGTTCCGACCCCCGCAAGCCCCATCTGCTATGATTCTCTTTCCTGGTCCAAACCCATTCACTTCTGTCTCTCCAAGGTGGCATCTGCTGTTGCTACCTCAACCCCCGCAAACCCCAGCTGCATTGATTCCCTTCCCTGATCCAAGCCATTTCACTTCTGTCTCTCCATGGTAATCTGCTGCTGCTGTGCCTTCATAGCCACATCTGCATTGGTTCCCTTCCTGGTCCAAGCCCATTCACTTCATCCCCTCCAAGTTGGCATCCACTGCTGCTGTTCAACCCCCACCTGCTCCATCTGCTGTGATTCCTTCCCAGGTCCAAGTCTATTAACTTCTGTGCCTGCAGGTGGCATCTGCTGCTGCTGTCACAACCCCACCTGCTATAATTCCTTCCAGTCAAGCCATTCACTTCTGTCTCTCCTGGGTTACAAATGTAGCTGTCCTAAGACCCACAAGCTCCATCTTCTATGTTTCTCTTCCCTGGTACAAGCCCATTCACTTCTTCCCTTCCAAGATGGAATCTGCTGCTGTACCAACCCCACAACGCCCCATCTGCTATAATTCCCATCCCTGGTCCAAGCTCTTCACATCTGTCTCTCTCCAAGGTGGCATCTGCTGCTGCTTTCCCAACAACGCATGCCCCATCTGCTATGATTACCTTCCGAGGTCCAAGCCCATTAACTTCTGTCTCACCAAGATGGCATCTGCTGCTGCTGTCCCAAACCCCACAAACTGTATCTGCTAAGAGTCTCTTCCCTGGTCGAAGCCCATTAAATTCTGTCTATCCAAGGTGGCATCTGCTGCTACTGTCCCAATTCCCGGAAACCCCATCTGCTATGTTTCCTTCCCTTGACAAGCCCATTCACATCTGTCTCTCCAGGTGGCATCTGCTGTTGCTGTCCTATCCCCGGCAAGCACCGTCTGCTATGATTCCCTTCCCTTGCCCAATCCCATTCACTTCATCCCCTCCAAGACGGCATCTGCTGCTGCTGTCCTGACTGCTGACAGACCAGTCTGTTACGATTATCTTCCCTGGTCCAAGTCCATTCAATTCTTCCCTCTAAGGTGGCATCTGCTGCTGCTGTCCAACCCACGTAAGTCCCATCTGCTGTGATTCCTTCCTGGTCCAAGCCATTCATTTCTTCCCTTGTAAAGATGACATCTGCTGCTGTCTCAAAATTCACCAGCCCGATTTGCTATAATTCCCTTGTCTGGTCCAAGCCCATTCACTCTGTCTCTAGAGAGGTAACGTCTGCTGCTGTCCCAACCCCGTCAGCCCCACTTCAGTCTCTCTGGGTTACATCTACTTCAGTCCCAACACCCACAAGCCCCATCTGCTGTGTTCTCTTCCTGGTACAAGCCCATTCACTTCTTCCCCCACAAGAATGGCATCTGAGGCTGCTGTCCTGACTCCCCACAAGCCCCATCTGCTATGATTCCCTTCTCTGGTCCAACCCCATTCACTTCTTCCCCTCTAAGTTGGCATCTAGTACTGCTGTCCTGACCATCGGTAGCCCAGTCTGCTATGATTCCCTTGCCTGGTCCAAGCCCAATAACTTCTCTGACTCCAAGCTGGCATTTGCTGCTGCTGTCCCAGACACTGGAAGTCCCATATGCAGTGGTTCACTTCCCAAGTTCAAGCCCATTCACTTCTGTCTCTCCAAGGTGGCATCTGCTGCTCGTGTCCCGGCACCCGCCAGCCCGATCTGCGAAGATTCTCTTCACTGGGCCAAGCCCAATCATTTCTGTCCCCTACAAGGTGGCATCTGCTGCTGTTGTCCCAACCCACTACTGCACCATCTGCTGATTCCCTTCCCAGTTCGAAGCCTATTCACTTCTGTCACTCCTGGGTTACATCTGCTGCTGCTGTCCCAAGGCGCGCAAGCCCTATCTTCTATGATTCTCTTCCCTGGTCCAAGCCCATTCGCTTTTTCCCCTCCAAGGTGACATCCACTGCTTCTGTCCCAGCCCCCACCAACTTCATCTGCTATGATTCCCTTCCCTAGTTAAAGCCCTTTCACTTCTGTCTCTCTTGGGTTACATCTGCTGTTGCTGACCCAACTCATGCAAGCTCCAGCTGCTTCGATTCCCTTCCCTGGTCCATCCCCATTCACTTCTTCCCCTCTAAGTTGGCATCCGTTACTGCTGTCCCGACCCCCACTAGCCCCATTTGCTATGATTCCCTTCCCTAGTCCAAGCCCATTCACATCTGTCTCTCCAAGGTGGCATCTACTGCTGCTGTCCAGCCCCCCACCAGCCCCATCTGCTATGATTCCCTTCCTTGGTCAAAGCCCAGGAGCCTTAGCAACAAGATGGAAGATCTGGAGGCTGTCATGGCACAGTCAGACCTGGACATTGTGGCCATCACTGAAACCTGGTGTAATGATAACCATGACTGGGAGATGGCCATACCTGGCTACAAATATCTAGAAGAGACAGAGCAGGCAGGAAGGGAGGAGGAGTGGCACTGTATGTGAAAAATGACATAAGGGCCACAGAGAACCAGGAGGAACAAAATGAGGGAGAGATACTGTGGGTTAAGCTGGAAAGGAAAATGGGGACAGCCATCCGCACAGGTGTGGTCCATAGACCACCAGCCCAGGAGGAAGAAACAGATAGGGAGCTGATGCTAGCCATCCAAAGGATGGCAGACAACGGTGAGGTAGTACTGGTTGGAGACTTCAATATTCCAGAAGTGGACTGGAGCATCCCAGCAGCAGCATCAACTAGGAGCAGATTTATCCTGGACTCCCTTCAGGGTGCCTTCCTCAAGCAACTGGTCATGGAACCAACTCAGCAGAATGCAATACTGGACCTTGTGCTCACAAACAGGGACATTGTGATGGGTGTAACAGTGGGGGAGCACCTGGGAAACAGTGACCACCAGTCATTGTGGTTTGAAATCACAGAAAGAGCAGAACCAAACCACACAAAAACACATATCCTGGATTTTAGGGGGCAGACTTTGGGAAAATGGGGAGATACTTGAAAGAGGCATTAAGGGAATGGGACAGGAATCAGGGTTGAGAAACAGTGGGCAGTATTTAAAATGGGATTACAAGAACAACAGAATTATGCATTAAGCAGATTAGCAAGAGAAAGGAAGAGGAGACCATTATGGTTTTCCAAAGAGGTAGCAAAGAAAGTGAAAGCCAAAGATTGCATTCAGGCAATACAAAAGACACAGGCAGAAGGGATAGGAGAAGTACCAGGAGAAGCAAGGGAGGCAGGAGGTCAGTAAGGGAAGCCAAAGCTCAGACAGAAGAACACATTGCAAAATCAGTGGGTAGAGGGACAAAACCTTTACAGGTACATAATGAAAAAGAAACAAAGGGAGGGATAGTGAGACTGAAGAGGAGGATGGGGCAGCGTGGAGGATGACAACAGTAAAGCTGACATATTGAACAGGTATTTCTGCTCAGTCTTTACTGAGGAAGAGGAGGGTAATGGGTCTGAAGAGAGTACAGGGTGAAATGATGCAGAAATGGACACAAGTCCTTTACACGAGAAAGGGTCCTGAAGGAACTGGAAGTAATGAGTTGATAAAGCAATGGGGCAGATGGGTGCACCCTAGGGTCCTTAAAGAACTAAGAGAGTGGTGGCTGAACCTCTGGCTATCCTGTTTAGCCGATCACTGGAAACAGGGGAGGTACCCAAAGACTGGAGGACAGCAGATGTAGTCCCCTTATACAAAAGTGGGAACAAAGAGGAAGCAGGGAACTAAGACCAGTCAGCCTCACCTCGGTAGTGGGGAAGATCATGGAAGCACTACTGAAGGAGAGATTGGTGGAAGATCTGGTTGTCAATGGACTACAGGACCCAAGGCAGCATGGTTTCACCAGGAAGAGGTCATGTCAGACCAACCTCGTTGAATTTTTTGACTGGGTGACTAGGGAGGTGGATCAGGGGAGGGCAGTGGACATGGCCTATTTGGACTTCAGCACGGCCTGACACTGTGCCACATAGAAGACTATTACACAAACTGGGGAATATGGGTGTGGGCAGGACAGTAGTGTGGTGGGTAGGTAACTGGCTGGGTGGCAGGACACAGAGGTGGTGGTAAATGGCTGTCACTCCACAGAGGGAAGAGTGACCAGTGGGTACCACAGGGATCAGTGCTGGGACCGGTCCTTCAACATCTTCATCAGTGACATTCCAGGGACCTAGAAGGCAGAATTTCACTGTTTGCTGATGACACAAAGCTCTGTAATCAGAGTAGACACACCAGAGGGTGTAGACAGAATGAAGCGACCTGCAGTAACTTTGAAGAATGGTCAGGGGTTTGGCAGTTGAAATTCAATGCAAAGAAGTGCAAGATAATGCATATGGGGCACACAAACCCTGGCACAACATATCAGTTGGGGGGTGAGGATATAGCATGCACCAAGCAGGAAAGGGATCTTGGGGTTGTCTTCTCTGATGTCCTCAAGGTAGGGAAACAGTGTGACAAGGCAGCAGGTAAAGCAAATAGGATGCTGGGATGTATAGGCAGGGGCATCACCAGCAGGAAAAGGGAGGTCATAATTCCGCTATACAAGACAGTAGCGAGGCCCCACCTGGAGTACAGTGTACAGTTCTGGAGACCATACCTACATAAGAACATAGACAGGGTAGAGAAGGTTCAGAGGAGGGCAACAAAGATGGTGCATGGATTGCATCACAAGTCCTATGAAGACAGGTTGAAGTAACTGAACATGTACTCCTGGAGGAGGAGGAGAGAGGGATATGATAGAGACATACAAGCATCTTACAGGAGGAACAGGGCAAGAAAACACTATTTTTAAGTGAAAAGATGTTCCAGGACTAGAGGGCATGGGATGAAGTTGGAGGGAGGACGATTCAGAGGAAACATGAGAAAGAATTTCTTCACAGAACGGTGGTGGACAAGTGGAACACCCTGCCAGAGGAAGTGGCGGGGGCTGAAACAATCACGGGATTTAAGAATGCATGAGATAGACATAAAGGAATTCTGGAGGTCAGTGGTAAGGGGCAACAGACTTCTAGGAAAACAAACTGAACTTACAAGCTCAAATGGGCAGACTGGGTGTGCCATAGGCCCTTATCTGCCGACACTGTATATGTATCTATGTATCTAAGATGGCATCTACTGCTGCTGCGCCAAACCCAGCAAACCATGTATGCTATGATTCCCTTCCCTGGTCCAACCCCATTCACTTCTTCCCCTCTAAGTTGGCATCTACTACTGCTGTCCTCACCATCGGTAGCCCAGTCTGCTATGATTCCCTTGCCTGGTCCAAGCCCATTAACTTTTCTGACTCCAAGCTGGCATCTGCTGCTGCCCTCCCAGACACTGGAAGTCCCATATGCAGTGATTCTCTTCCCTAGTTCAAGCCCATTCACTTCTGTCTGTCCAAGGTGGCATCTGCTGCTGGTGTCCCGGCACCGCCAGCCCAATCTGCGAGTAGATTCTTCCCTGTTTGAAGCCTATTCTTCTGTCATTCTCGTTTACATCTGCTGCTGCTGTCCCAAGGCCTTCAAGCCCTATCTGCTATGATTCTCTCCCTGGTCCAAGCCAATTCGCTTTTTCCCCCTCCAAGGTGACATCTGCTGCTGTTGCTGCTGCCTCAACCCCCGCAAGACTCATCTGCACTAATTTCCTTCCTTGGTCCATGCCCCTTCACTTCATCCCCTCCAAGGTGGCATCCACTGCTTCTGTTCCAACCCCCGCTAACTCCATCTGCTATAATTCCCTTCCTTGGTTGAAGCCCATTCACTTCTGTTGCTCTTGAGTTACATCTGATCTGCTGTTGCTGACCCAACTCCCGCAAGCCCCAGCTGCTATGATTCCCTTCCCTGGTCCATCCCCATTCACTTCTTCCACTCTAAGCCGGCATCCGTTACTGCTGTCCTGACCCCCACTAGCCCCATTTGCTGATTCCCTTCCCTAGTCCAAGCCCATTCACATCTGTCTCCAAGGTGGCATCTACTGCTGCTGTCCAGCCCCCACCAGCCCCATCTGCTATGATTCCCTTCCTTGGTGAGCCCATTCACTTCTTCCCCTCCAAGGTGGCATCTGCTGCTGCTGTCCCAAACCCCGCAAACCATGTATGCTATGATTCCCTTCCCTGGTCCAAACCCATTCACTTCTGTCGCTCTAATGTGGCATCTACTGCTACTGTCCCAACCTCCAGCAGCCCCATCTGCTAGGGTTCTCTTCTCTGGCCCAAGCCCATTCACTTCTGTCTCTCCAAGGTTGCATCTGCTGCCTGGTGACCCGGCCCCCGCCAGCCCCATCTGCTATGATTCCCTTCCCTGATCGAAGTCCATTGACTTCTGTGTCTCCAGGGTTACATCTCATGCTGCTGTCCCAACCCCCGCAAACCCCAACTGCTGAGATTCCCTTCCTTAGTCCAACCCCATTCACTTCTTCCCCTCTAAGGTGGCATCTGCTACTGCTGTTCCGACCCCTACTAGCCACAACTCCTATGATTCCCTTTCCTGGTCCAAGCTCATTTACTTCTGTCTCTCCAAGGTGGCATCTGCTGCTGCTGCTGTCCCAGCCACTAGAAATCCCATCTGCTATGATTCCCTTCCCCAGTTCAAGCTCATTCACTTCTTTCTCTCCAAGGTGGCATCTGCTGCTGGTGTCCCGGCAACCACCAGCCCCATCTGCTATGATTCCCTTCCCTGGTGTAAGCCCATTCACTTCTGTCCCCTCCAAGGTGGCATCTGCTGCTGCTGTCCCAACCCCACCAGACTCATCTGCTGTGATTCCTTCCTGGTCGAGCCCATTCACTTCTGTCTCTCCTGGTTTACACCTGCTGTTGCTGCTGCTGTCCCAAACTCTGTAAACCCCACTTGCAATGATAGTCTTCCCTGGTCCAAGCCCATTCACTTCTGTCTCTCTAAGTTGGCATATCTGCTGCTGTCCCATCCCCTGGAAGTACTATCTGCTAAGATTTCCTTCCCTTGCCCAAGCCCATTCACTTCCTCCCTATAAGATGGCATCTGCTGCTGCTGTCCCAACCATCCCAAGTGCCATAGAAACATAGAAACATAGAATTTGATGGCAGATAGGACCGCTTGGCCCACCCAGTCTGCCCATTTCCCTACTCCACTGGATACAAGCTGCAGATCCTAGTTAACCAGCAGCCTACTTTTTCTACCCCCCACCCCCAGAAATTGCCTTATGACTATCCCACGCACGCTTGAATTCCACCACTGATTTTGACTCCACAACCTTCCCGGAAGGCCATTCCATGCATCCACAACCTCTGTGAAAAAATACTTTAAATTACCTCTGAGCCACCCCCCTCTGTCTTCAAATTGTGCCCTTGTTCTTGCACCTCTTTTTGAAAGATGCTACCCTCTTGGACTTTGTTGATTCCTTGAGGTACTTGAAAGTTTCTATCATGTCCCCTCTCCTCCTTTCCTCGAGGCTATACATATTAAGCTCCTTAAGTCTCTCTTCATATGTCCTCCGTGCAGACCCTGCACCATTTTAGTGCCCTCCTCTGGACAGCTTCCATCCTGTCTATGTCTTTGCGGAGATTGGGTCTCCAGAACTGCACACAGTACTCCAGATGGGGTCTCACCAGCTGTCTGTACAGAGGATAATAACTTCCTGTTTCTACTGGTGATGCCTCTCATGCATCCCAGTATCCCCCAGCCCTCCTTGCTGCCTTCTCACATTTGCCCACCTTTAGGTCATCTGATATGACTACCCCCAGGTCCCTTTCCATTTTGTTGTTGTTAGTATCTCACCCCATTGTGTACTCTTCCCTGGGTTTTGTTTCCCAGGTGCATTACTGCACTTCTTAGCATTGAATCTAAGCTGCCATACATTTGACCATTCCTCTAACCTTGCCAAGTCCCTTCTCATCCTTTCCACCCCACCCTGTGCATCAACTCTGTTGCAGATCTTAGTGTCATCTGCAAAGAGACATACTTTTCCTTCCAGTCCTTCTGCAATGTCGCTTATAAAGACATTGAAGAGGACTGGTCCTAACTGAACCTCATGTGTACCCCGCTTAGTAACCTCCTTTCTTCTGAGTGGACTCATTTACTATTACTCTGTGTCCTATTCTCCAGCCAATTCTTTATCCAGGCTGTCATCTTGGGACCCACTCCCAGGCTGGCTAACTTATATAATCTTTTGTTGAGACTGTGTCAAATGCCTTTTCAAAGTCTAGGTAGGCCATGTCCGCAGCCCCTCCCCTGATCTACTACTTGGTCACCCAGTCAAAGAAATCTATCAGATCTGCCTGGCATGACCTTCCCGCTGTGAATCCATGCTGCCTAGGGTCTTGTGCCCTCTGGCCTCTAGATACCGACAATTCTTTCCTTTAAAGTGATTCCATCATTTCCTATCACTGAGGTTAAACTAACAGGTCTATAGTTTCCTGCTTCTGCCTTGCTCCCACTTTTGAAGGGGAATCACATCTGCCCTCCTCCAGTCCTCGGGTACCACCCCATCCTCCATGATTTGTTAAAGAGGGTAGTCAGTGGTGTCACTAGTTCTACCTAGTTCTTTAGAATTCAGGATGAATCCATCAGGCCCCATTGCTTTGTCCACCTTCAGTTTTAAGATTCTTTCAGAACCCTTTCTTCTGTAAATGGGCTGGTATCAACTTCTGTATCCAGAGTGTTACTACTGTTTGTTTTATGTACCTCCCCTCTTCCTTTGTAAATACTGAGCAAAAATATTTGTTTAGTATCTAACATACTAACATACTATTTGCCAGCAGATTAGGCCTTATGGTCTATCAAGTCTGCTCGAACCTAGATCCTTAGTATCTCTGCACTCTTTCACATTCTCCCTCTGCCCACCTCCTCCCCTTTATTAAGCCTCACTATCCCTCCCTTGGTCTTCCTTTGCTCCTGATGTACCTATAAAGGTTTTATTCCCTTCTTAACTGAGTTGGCTATCTTTTCCTCAGTTTGTGCCTTTGCTGTTCTGACTGCCTTCCCAGCCTCCTTTGCTTTAACTGATACAGTTCTCTGTCCTGCTCCTGCTGATTCCTTGTACTTCCTGAATGCTTTCTTTTCTCTTGAACCTTCACTGCCACTTCCTTTGAGAACCATAGTGGTTTCTTACATCGTCTTGTTTTGTTTTTGCTTCACCAAGGCTCGTTACCTCTGTGATGGCAGTTTTATTATTCCCATTGTTCTTCCACCCCTCCTTCCCAACCATTTGCTAGTGCATTCCTTGAGCACTCACCCATTTAGCAAAGTCAGCCCCCTAAAGTCCAGTACTTTTGTCTTTGTATGGCTTGACTCTATTGCTGTGTTTATTGTGAACCATACTGTTCGATGGTCGCTAGTTCCCAGATGGCTACCCACTTCATCTGAGATCCTCTCTCCATCTCCATTTGAGAGTATCAAGTCTAATATTGCTCCTCTCGAGTGGGCTCCAGTACTAGTTGTCTAAGGCATGCCCCTGTGGGCATCTAGAATAACTGCACTCTTGAGTGGCAGCTGCAACTGCGCTCCAGTTAACATCTGGCATATTCAGATCACCCATCAGCAATATCTCCCTTTTTCTGCCATTCTAAGTATACTTTCTATCATTTCCTTGTCCATTTCCTCCCCTGAGAAGAAGTCTGTATCTAACCCTGTGCGGATTGTGGTGCCATTGCCTGTCTCCAAATTTACCCACAGTGCTTCTTCTCCTCCCTGTTTACCTTTTTGTTCTGTTGCTTTTATTCCTTCCCTTATGTAAAGAACTACTCCTCCCCTTTTACCCTCCTGTCCCTCCTGTAGATAGTGTATCCTGGTATGTTTACGTCCCAGTCATGGTTTTGTGTGTACCATGTTTCTGTGACTGCCACGATATCCAGATGTCTCCTCCATCAAGGCCACTAATTCAGGAAGCTTGTTACCTAGACTACGGGCATTGGTACTCATTACTCCATTTTTGATGGCCTTACCTTCTGTTGCAGCATCCCCACTGAACCGTTCTATCTTGGTCTTTTTCTCATTTAGTACCCTGTTTTGTAGGGAGGCTGGGATTTTTCTGCTGCTTGTCAGTGCCTCCCCATTGACTAGTTTAAAAGCTTGCCAATGAAGCATTTAAACCGATTGCTCAAAAGACTTGTTCCTTCCTGGACAGATGCAGACCATCCTGCCAGTATAGGCTGGTGTCCTCCAGGTGGAACCCCAGTCCCTAATGAAGCTAAACCCTGTGCTCGCACCATTTTTCAACCATTCATTAAACTGCATGGTGCCACTACCCTCGCCTCCCCATGCCTTTGACAGGCAGCACCTCTGAGAAGGATACTGTGTTTGCTACTTGTCTTAGGCCCTCCCAACTCTGCAATGTCCTCCTGCACTGCTTTAACCTCATGATGAGCCAAGTCATTTGTCCCTAGGTGGACAATTACGTCCAGCTCAGAATCCTTTGCAGCTGTTGTTGTGATCCTGAGGATGCGCCCTGTCCCTCCAAGCCATGGCACCAGGCAGGCACCTTACTTCAGATTTCCCAGCTCCTCCCAGTTCTATCCCCCCTAATTGGGTCCCCCACCAGGAGCTGCTTCCTTTCCTTGTGGTGTCCTCCTCTCCTTCCTGTGGGCCTCCCTTGTGACAGTTGTCCTCAGCCTCCTTAGTCTCCTCTCTTGGTGTATCTTAGAGGAGCTATGCTCCCCAGAATGGCGTATGGATTGTGGTGTGTAACATGGGACTGGGTGTGCCTCTGTTTCACCATCCTCATCCTCCCTGAGCCCACTGTGGTCCAACTGCTGTGCTTTCTTTGCAACCTCTGAGGTAGTGGTGGTGGTTCTGGTGCTCCCTGGATGGGGGAGGTTCCCTTCCTACTGTCCATTGTGGCTTGGGGGAGGTTCCCATCTTCTATGATTCCCTTCCGTGGTCCATGCCCATTCAATTCATCCCCTATAAAGGTGGCATCTGCTGCTGCTGTCCCAACCCCCTCGAGCCCCATCTGCTATGATTCCCTTCCCTGGTTCAAGCCCATTCACTTCCTCCCCTTTTTTGTGGCATCTGCTGCTGCTGTTCCAACCACCGCAAGCTCCATCTGCTGAGATTCCCTTCCTTGGTCGAAGCCCATTCACTTTTTCCCTTATAAATGTGGCATCAGCTGTTGCTCTCCCAACTGCCACCAGCACCATCTGTTATGATTCCCTTCCCTTTTCCAAGCCCATTCACCTCTGTCTCTCCAAGCTGGCATGTGCTGCTGTCCCAGCAACTGGAAGTCCCTTCTACTATGATTCCCTTCCTAGTTCAAGCCCATTCACTTCTGCCTCCTGTTGTCGATCTGCTGCTGGTGTCCCAGCACCCGGCCAGCCCATCTGCTATGATTCACTTTCCTGGTACAGGCCAAATCACTTCTGTCCCCTCCATCATGGCATCTGCTGCTGCTGTCCAGACCCACACCAGCTCCATCTGCCATGATTCCCTTCACTGGTTGAAGCCCATTCACTTCTATCTATCATGGGTTACATCTTCTGCTGCTGTCCCAAGACAAGCAAGCCCCATCTGTTATGATTCCCTTTCCTGGTCTAAGCCCATTCGCTTCTTCACCTCCAAAGTGGCATCTGCTGAAGCTGTCCCGACCCCATAGCCCCATCTGCTATGATTCTCTTCCTGGTCCAAACCCATTCACTTCTGTCTCTCCAGGCAGCATCTGCTGCTACCTCAACCCCATAAACCCCAGCTGCAATGATTCCCTTCCTGGTCCAAGCCTTCACTTTGTCTCTCCATGGTGGCATCTGCTGCTGTGCCAACCCCTACATGCCATGTCTGCTTTGGTTCCTTCCTGGTCCAAGCCCATTCACTTCATCCTCCAAGTTGGCATCCACTGCTGCTGTCCCAACCCCCACCTGCTCCACCTGCTATGATTCCCTTCCCAGGTCCAAGTCTATTAGCTTCTGTGCCTGCAGGTGGCATCTGCTGCTGCAGTCACAACCTGCACCAGCCCCACCTGCTATGATTCCTTCCGTGGTGAGGCCCATTCACTTCTTTCTCTCCTGGGTTACATCTGTTGCTGTCCCAAGACCTGCAAGCCCCATCTTCTATGTTTTCTTCCCTGGCAAGGCCCATTCACTTTTTCCCTTCCAAGATGCAATGTGCTGCTGCTGTCCCAACCCCACAAGCCTCATCTGCTATGATTCCTTTCCTGGTCCAAGCCCTTCTCTTATGTTTCTCAAGTTAGCATCTGCTGCTGCTTTCCCAACCCCGCATGCCCCATCTGCTATGATTACCTTCCGAGGTCCAAGCACATTCACTTCTGTCTCACCAAGTTGGCATCTGCTGCTGCTGTTCCAAACCCCACATACCACATCTGCTAAGATTCTCTTCCCTGATCAAAGCCCATTCACTTCTGTCTCTCCAAGGTGGCATCTACTGCAACTGTCCCAATTCCTGCAAACCCCATCTGCTATGTTTCCTTCCCTTGACAAGACCATTCACCTCTGTCTCTTCAGGTGGCATCTGCTGCTGCTATCCCATCCCCGGCAAGCACTATCTGCTATGATTCCCTTCCCTGGTCCATCCCCATTCACTTCTTCCCCTCTAAGTTGGGATCCTTTACTGCTGTCCCGACCCCCACTAACCCCATTTGCTATGATTCCCTTCCTTAGTTGAAGCCCACTCACATCTGTCTCTCCAAGGTGGCATCTACTGCTGCTGTCCAGACCCCAACCAGACCCATCTGCTATGATTCCCTTCCTTGGTTGAAGCCCATTCACTTCTTCCCCTCCAAGGTGGCATCTGCTGCTGCTGTCCCAAACCCTGCAAACCATGTATTCTGTGATTCTCTTCCCTGGTCCAAACCCATTCACTTCTGTCACTCTAATGTAGCATCTACTGCAACTGTCCCATCCCCTGCATGCACCATCTGCTATGATTCCCTTCCCTTTTCCAAGCCTATTCACTTCTTCCCCTCCAAGATGGCATCTGCTGCTGCTGTCCAAACCATCACAAGCCACATCTACTATGATTCCCTTCCCTGTTCTAAGCCCATTCACTTCTGTCTCTAATAGGTGTCATCTGCTGCTGTCTCAACCCCCACCAGCCCCTTCTGTTATGATTCATTTGCATGGTGCAAGCCCATTCACTTCTGTCTCTCCAAGATGGCATCTGCTGCTGCTGTCCCTACTCCCACCTGCACCATCTGCTATGATTTCCTTCCCTGGTACAAGCCCATTCACTTCTATCTCTCCAAGGTTTCATCTGCTACTGCTACCCAGACCCCTGCCAGCCCCATCTGCTATGATTAACTTCCTGGTCCTTGCCCATTCATTGCTTCCTTATAATCGTGGCATCATGCTGCTGCTGTCCCACCCCTGCAGCCCCATCTGCTATGGTTCCCATCCCTGGTCCAAGCCCATTCACTTCTATCTCTCCAAGGTGGCATCTGCTGCTGGTGACCTGGCCCCGTCAGCCCCATCTGCTATGATTCCCTTTCTGGTCAAAGTCCATTGACTTCTGTGTCTCCAGGGTTACATCTCCTGCTGCTGTCCCAAGACCTGCAAGCCCCATCTGCTATGATTCCTTCACTGGAACCAGTCCATTCACTTCTTCCCCTCCAAGATGGCATCTACTGCTGCTGTCCTGACCCCCGCTAGCCCCATCTGCTATGATTCCCTTGCCTAGTCCAAGCCCTTGCATTTCTGTGTCTCCAAGGTGGCATCTGCTGCTGCTGTCTCAGCCACTGGAAGTCCCGTTTGCTATGATTCCCTCTCCTAGTTCAAGCCCATTCACTTCTGTCTCTCCAAGGTGGCATCTGCTGGTGGTGTCCCGGCAACCACCAGAACCATCTGCTAAGATTCTCTTCCCAAGTCCAAGCCAATCACTTCTGTCTCCTCAGGTGGAATCTTGTGCTGCTGTTCTGACCCACCAGCCTCATCTGCTTGATTCCCTTCCCTGGTCCAAGCCCATTCACTTCTGTCGTTCCTTGTTTATATCTGCATATTGCTGCTGTCCCAAGACCCACAAGCCCGATCTGCTATGATTCCTTTCCCTGATACAAGCCCTTTCACTTCTGTCTCTTGAAGGTGACAGCTGCTGCTGCAGTCCCAAACCCCACCAGCCCCATCTACTGTGATTCTCTTCCGTAGTCCAAGAACATTCACTTCTGTCTCTCCAAGTGGCATCTGCTGCTGCTGTGCCAACCACTGCAAGCTCCATCTGCTGACATTCCCTTCCCTGGTCGAAGCCCATTCACTTCTTCCCCATAAATGTGGCATCTGCTGCTGCTGTCCGAAACCCCACCAGCCCCATCTGCTATGATTCCCTTCCGATTTCCAAGCCCATTCACTTCTTCCCCTCCAAGATGGCTTCTGTTGCTGCTGTCCCAACCACTGCAAGCCCCATCTGCTATGATTCCCTTCCCTGGTCCAAGCCCATTCACTTCCGTCTCTAATACACATCTTCTGCTGCTGTCCCAACCCCCGCTAGCCCCTTCTGTTATGATTCATTTGCATGGTCCAGGCCCATTCACTTCTGTCTCTCCAAGATGGCATCTGCTGCTGCTGTCCCGACTCCTGCTTGCACCATCTGCTTTGATCCCTTGCCTGGTCCATGCCTTTCACTTTTGTCTCCAGAGGTTAAATCTGCTGCTGCTGTCCCAACCCCACAAGCTCCAAATGCTATGATTCCTTCCTGGTCCAACCCCATTCACTTCTTCCCCTCTAGTTGGCATCTACTACTACTGTCCCGACCATCCATAGCCTCATCTGCTATGGATTCCCCTTGCCTGGTCCAAGCCTCTTTCACTTCTGTGTCTCCAAGGTGGCATCTACTGCTGCTGTCCAGCACGAAGTCCCATCTGCAATGATTCTGTTCCTAGTTCAAGCTCATTCACTGCTGTCTCTCCAAGGTGGCATGCTGCTTGCTGTCCCGACCCACTCCTGCACCATCTGCTATGATTCCTTCCCTGTTCGACGCTTATTCACTTCTGTCTCTCCTGGTTTTACATCTGCTGCTGCTGTCCCAAGGCCTGCAAGCCCCATCTGCTATGATTCCCTTCCCTGGTTCAGGCCCATTCACTTCTGTCTCTCCAAGACAGCATCTGCTACTGCTGCCCCAACCCCCACAAGCCCCATCTGCAACGATTCCCTTACTTGGTCCACGCCCCTTCACTTCTGTCTCTCCAAGGTGGCATCTGCTGCTGCTGTGCCAGCCCCCACATGCCCCATCTGCTATGGTTCCCTTCCCTGGTCCATGCCCATTCACTTCATCCCCTCAAAGATAGCATCCACTGCTTCTGTCCCAACCCCTGCCAACTCCATCTGCTATGATTCCCTTCCCTGGTTGAAGCCCATTCACTTCTTTCTCTCTTGGGTTACATCTGCTGCTGCTGCTGTCCCAACCCCTGCAAGTTCCAGCTGCTATGATTCCTTTCCCTGGTCCATTCCCGTTCCTTCTTCCCTCTGAGCAGCATCTGTTGCTGCTGTCCCAACCCCCGCTCGCCCCATCTGCTATGAATCCCTTCCCTTTTCTATGCCCATTCACATCTGTCTCTCCAATGTAGCATTTACTGCTGCTGTCCAGACCCCCACCAGCCCCATCTGCTATGATTCCCTTCTCTGGTCAAAGCCCGTTCACTACTGTCTCACCTGGGTTACAAGTCACTAGCTTTTGTGACTGTTACAACTAATCTCCTCATCTCCGCTATGATTTGTCATCCTTTCACATTTTCCCCTCCCCTCCTATAAGTTTCTTCATCAGTCCCCCATCTTTTCCTCCTGCCCTCCACCCCCTACTTTCCCCCTCTCTCCCCTACCCCTTTCTGTACTCTTTCGGTTTTTGGCTCTCCTTCCTTACCCCAATAACATACCAATCGGAATCTTTTTCCCCACCTTCTCACTTCCTCAACTACATGCACTTACTTGCTACCTACTAGCTACTCGCATGACAAATGCCTTTGGCTGCCTGTGCACCCACTCCACCCTCCTTCCCTTCACAGGTTGTTGCTATTTTGTTGTTTCTTGTGTTGTAACCACTGTTGTGTTAGACTTTCCTTGTCTCGTCAAGAAATGTTGTTCTCTGACGTGGAACCTTTGTAAAGAGCCTTGGCTCAAAGGTATTGTAATCCTAAAATGCATCTGCTGCGCAGTCCCTAGCCCCATAAGCCCCATCTGCTATGATTCCCTTCCCTGGTCCATGGCCATTCACTTCTGTCTCTTCAAGGTGGCATCTGCTGCCAGTGTCCCGGCCCTCGCCAGCCCCATCTGCTACGATTCCCTTCACTGGCCCATGCCCATTCACCCTTGTCTCTCCAAGGTGGCATCTGCTGCTGCCCCAACCCCCACCAGCCCCATCTGCTATGATTCCATTCCCTGGTCCAAGTCCATTCACTTCTGTCTCTCCATGTTGGCATCTGTTGCTGTTGTCCCAAACCCCACAAACCATATCTGCTAGGATTCCCTTCCCTCGTCCAAACCCATTCACTTCTGTCCCTCTAATGTGGCATCTACTGCTGCTGTCCCTTCCTCGGTAAGCACCATCTGCTATGATTCCCTTCCCTTTTCCAAGCCCATTCACTTCTTCCCCTCCAAGACGACATCTGCTGCTGCTGTCCCAACCACTGCATGCCCCATCTACTATGATTCCCTTCCCTGGCCCAAGACCATTTACTTCTTCCTCTATAAAGGTGGCATCTGCTGCTGCTTTCCCAACCCCCAACAGCCCCATCTGCTACGATTCTCCCATGTCCAAGCCCATTCAATGTGCCCTTCCCTCGCCATGGAAGCTATCTGCTGCTGTCCCAACCACAGCAAGCCCTTCTGCCATGATACCCTTCCCTGGTCCAGGCCCATTCACGCCTGTCTCTCCAAGAAGTCTCTACTGCCGTCCCTAATTCCCCACCTGTCCTTTCTGCTGTGATTCCCTTCCCTTGTGCAAGCCCATTCAATGCTTTCCTTATAAACATGGCATCTGCGGCTGCTGTCCCAATTCCTGCCAGCCCCATCTGCTATGATTTCCTTCCCTGGTCCAAGCCCTATCACATCTGTCTCTCCAAGGTAGAATCTGCTGCTGCTCTCCCAACCCCCAGCAGTCCCATTTGTTATGGTTCTCTTCCCTGGTCCAAGGCCAATCACTTCTGTCCCCTGTAAGGTGGCATCTGCTGCTGCTGTCCTGACCCACACCAGCCCCATCTGCTATGATTCTTTTCCCTGGTCATAGCCCATTCACTTCTGTCTCTCCTGGGTTACATCTGCTGCTGCTGTCCCATGACCCACAAGCAAAATCTGCTATGATTCCCTTCCCTGGTCCAAGTCTTTTCATTTCTGTCTTTCCAAAGTGGCATCTGCTGCTGCTGTGCCAACTCCCGCATGTTCCATCTTCTATGGTTCCCTTCCCTGGTCCAACATAGAAACATAAGACATTGACGGCAGTAAAGGACCGCAAGGCCCATCCAGTCTGCCCATTTCTTTTTCTACCTTATGAATGTGCCATTGGCCTTTGCTTTGTCAATAGCCTATCTATTCATACTCATCTGTACTGCTCCCTTATGCCTAACCCATGCCTGTTTCAAGTCCTGCACTGTTTTCATATCCACCACTTCCTGAGGTAGGCTGTTCCATGCATCCACTACCCTTTCTGGAAAAAGAACTTCCTTACATTACACCTTAATAGGCCTCCCTCTAATCTCACGCTGTGTCCTCTTGTCCCGCTATTTTTCTTATATTGAAACGTTAGACTCTTTCACCATGTTAATTCCCTTAAAGTGTTTGAATGTTTCAATCATATCACCTCTCTCCCTCTTTTGATCTAGGGTATACTTATTGAGCTCAGTCAATCTGTCCTCATATGTTTTCTGATGCAGTCCCTGCACCATTTTGGTTGCCCTTCTCTGGACTGCCTCAATTAGGTTAATGTCCTTGTGAAGATGTGACCTCCAGTACTGCACGCAGTACTCCAGATGGGGCCTAACCAATGACTTGAAAAGAGGGATTATTACCTCCCTCTTCCAACTTGTGATACCTACTAATACACCCCAACATCCCTCTAGCATTACCTACTGCTTTAGTGGTCTGCTTGGATGATTTCAGGTCATCGGTGATGATGATGCCCAAATCTCTTTCTTCCTTTGTGACTCCCAGCAACTCCCCTCCCAGCCTATAGGTGGCTTTAGGGTTTCTCTTCCCTATGTGCATGATCTTGCACTTTAAACCCCAATGTCCACTCTTCCGACCATTTTGCTAGTTTATCCAGGTCTCTTTTCATTCTGCCCACCCCATCTGGATCATCTACTCTGTTGCAGATCTTGGTATCATCTGCAAACAAACAAACTTTACCCTCCAGTCCATCTGCAATGTCACTGATGAAGCTCATTCACTTCATCCCTTCCAAGATGGCATCCGCTGCTGCTGTCCCAACCCCCACCTGCTCCATCGGGTATGATTCCCTTCCCTGGTCCAAGCCCATTAACCTCTGTCCCTGCAAGGTGGCATCTGCTGCTGTGGCCCCGACCCCCACCAGACCCATCTGCTATGATTCCCTTCCCTGGTCGAACCCCACTCACTTCTGTCTCTCCTGGGTTACATCTGCTGCTGCTGTCCCAAGACCCACAAGCCCTATCTTCTATGATTCCCTTCACTGGAACAAATCCATTCACTTCTTCACCTCCAAGATGGCATCTGCTGCTGCTGTCCAGACCCCACAGCCCCATCTGTTATGATACCCTTCCCTGTTCAAGCCCTTTCACATCTCTTTCTGCAAGGTGGTATCTGCTGCTGCTGTCCTAACCCCCACTTGCCCCACCTGCTATGATTACCTTCCGTGGTCCAAGCCCATTCAAGTCTGTCTCACCAAGTTGGCATCTGCTGCTGCTGTCCCAAACCATGCAAACCCCAGCTAATATGATTCTCTTCCCAGGTTGAAGCCCATTCATTTCTGTCTCTCCAAGGTGGTATCTGCTGCTGCCCCAGCCTCCACCAGCCCCATCTGCTATGATTTCATCCCCTGGTCCAAGCCCATTCACTTATGTCTCTCTACGTTGGCATATCTGCTGCTGTCCCATCCCCTGCAAGCACCATCTGCTAAGATTTCCTTCCCTTGCCAAGCCCATTCACTTGCTCTCCAACATGGCATCTGCTGCAGCTGTCCCAACCATTCCAAGCACCATCTGCTATGATTCCCTTCCGTGGTCCAATCCCCTACAATTCTTTCCCTATAAATTGAAATATCTGCTGCTGCTGCTGTCGAACCCCCGCCAGCCCCATCTCCTATGATTCCCTTCCCTGGTTCAAGCCCATAAACTTCCCTTGTCCTAGTCTATTCACTTCTTCCCCTACAAAGGTGGCATCTGCTGCTGCTGCTGTCCCAAACCCCACCAGCACCATCTGCTATGATTCCCTTCCCTGGTCGAAGCCCATTCTCTTCTGTCTCTCAAGAGTTACATCTGCTGCTTCTGTCCCAAGACCCACAAGTCACATCTGCTTTGATTCCCTTCCTTGGTACAAGCCAATTCACTTCTTCCCTTCCAAGGTAGCAACTGCTGCTGCTGCTGTCCCAAGCCCTGCAAACCCCATCTGGTATTATTCTCTTCCCTGGTCGAAGTCCATTCACTTCTGTCTCTCCAAGGTGGCATCTGTGCTACAGTTCCAATCCCTGCAAACCCCATCTCCTATGATTTCCTTCACTCATCCAAGCCCATTCACTTCTGTCTCTCCAAGTTGGCATCTGCTGCTGCTGTCCCATCCCCACAAGCAACATCTCCATTCCCTGGTAAGCCAATTCACTGCTGTCTCTCCTGGTTACATCTGCAGCTGTTGTCCAAAGACCAACAAGCCCCATCTGCTTTGATTCCCTACCTTGGTACCAGCCCATTCACTTCTTCCTCTCCAAGGTGGCATCTGCTGCTGCTGACCCAACCCCCACAAGCCCCATCTACTATGAATCCCTTTTCTGGTTGAAACCCATTCACTTCTGTCTCTCCTAGGTGGCATCTGCTCCTGCTGTCCCAACCCCTGGGAGACCCATCTGTTGTGACTCATTTGCACGGTCCAGCCCCATTCACTTCTGTCTCTCCAAGATGGCATTTGCTGCTGCTGTACCGACCCCCTCCTGCCCCATCTGCTATGATTCCCTTCCCTGGTGCAAGCCCATTCACTGCTTCCCTTATACATGTGGCATCTGCTACTGCTGTCCCAATTCCCACCAGCCCCGTCTGCTATAATTCCAATCCCTGGTCCAAGCCCCTTAACTTCTCTCTCTACAAGGTGGAATCTGCTGCTGCTGTCCCAACCCCCGGCAGCCCATCTACAATGGTTATCTTCCCTGAACCAAGCCCATTCACTTCTGTCTCTCCAAGGTGGCATCTGCTGCTTGTGACCTGGCCCCTGTCAGCCACATCTGCTATGATTTCCTTCTCTGGTCTGAGCCCTATCACTTCTGTCCCCTCCAAGTTGGCATCAGCTGCTGCTGCTTTCTATACCCCCACCAGCCCCATCTGCTATGATTCCCTTACCTGGTTGAAGCTCATTCACTTCTGTCTCTCCAGGGTTACATCTGTTGCTGCTGGCCCAACTCCTGCAAGCCCCAACTGCTAGGATTCTCTTCCCTGGTCAAACTCCATTAACTTCTTCCCCTCTAATTTGGCATCTGCTACTGCTGTTCCGCCCCCACCCGCCCATCTGCTATGATTTCCTTTTCTGTTTCAAGCCCATTGAATTCTGTCTCTACATTGCAGCATCCATTGCTACTGTCCCAACCTCCAACAGCCCCATCTGCAATGATTCCCTACTCAGTTCTAAGCCCTTTTCACTTCTGTCTCTCCTAGGTAGCATCTGCTGCTGCTGTCCCATGCCTCGCAAGCACCATCTGCTATGATTTCCTTCCCTTGTCCAAGCCAAATCACTTCTTCCCCTCCAAGATGGCATCTGCTGCTGCTTCCCCAACTACCGCAAGCCAAATTTGCTATGATTCCCTTCAGTGGCCCAAGCCCATTCACTTCTTCCCCTATAAAGGTGGTTTCTGCTTTTGCTGTCCCAAACAACGCCAGCTCGATCTGCCATGATTCCCTTGCCTGGTCCAAGCCCATTCTCTTCTTTTTCTCCAAGGTGTCATCTGTTACTGCTGTCCCGAACCCCACCAGCCCCATCTGCTATGATTCCCTTCCCTGGTCAAAGGCTATTCACCTCTGTCTCTCCTGGGTTACTTCTGCTGCTGCTGTCCCAGGACCTCGCTCATGTCTGCTATGACTTCCTTGCCTGGTGTATGCCTCCATTGACTTCTTCCCCTAAGGTGGCATCTGCTGCTGCTGTCCCAACCCCCGCAAGTCACATCTGCTATGATTCCCTTCCCTGGTTCAAGCTCATTCACTTCTGTCTCTCCAAGGTGGCATCTGCTACTGCTGTTCCAAACTCCAACAGCCTGATTTGCTATGATTCCCTTCCCTGGTCATAGCCTATTCACCTCCGTCTCTCCTGGGTTACATCTGCTGCTGCTGTCCCAGGACCTGCAAGCCCCATCTGCAATGATTCCCTTCCCTGGTCCAAGCCCTTTCACTTCTGTCCCTCCAAGATGGCATCTGCTGCTGCCCCAAACCCTGCCATCCCCATCTGCTATAATTCCATTCCCTGGTCCAATCGCTATCACTTTTGTCCCCTCCAAGGTAGCATCTGCTGCTGCTGTCCCTACCCCCGCCAGCCCCATCTGCTATGGTTCCCTTCCCTGCTGGAAGCCCATTCACTTCTGTCTCTCCAGGGTTACATCTGCTGCTCCTGGAACAACTCTCCTGGGTTACATCTGCTTGTGCTGTCCCAAGACACGCAAGCTCCATTTGCTTTGATTTCCTTCCTTGGTACAAGCCCATTCACTACTTCCTTTCCAAGGTGGCACCTGCTGCTACTGTCCCTACCCATGCAAGCCCCATCTGCTATGCTTCCCTTCCCTGGTCCAAGCCCACTCACTTCTGTCTCTTCAAGGTGACATCTGCTGCTGCTATCCCGACCCCTGCCAGTCCTATCTGCTATGTTTCCCTTTCCTGGTCCAAGCCCTTTCACTTCTGTCTCTCTTAGCTGGCATCTGCTGCTTCTGTCCCATCCCCTGCCAGCCCCATCTGTTATGATTCATTTCCCTTGTCCAAGCCCATTCACTTCTGTCTCCCCAAGGTTTCATCTGCTACTGCTGAGGAGACCCCTGCCAGCCCCATCTGCTATGATTCCCTTTCCTGGTCCAAGTCCATTCACTGCTTCCCTTATAAATATGGCATGCACTGCTGCTGTCCCCATCCCCGCCAGCCCCAACAGCTATAATTCCCTTCCCTGATCCAAGCCCATTCACTTCTGTCTTTTCAAGGCGGCATCTGCTACTGCTGTCCTGACTCCTGCCATACCTATCTGCAATGTTTCCCTTTCCTGGTCCACACCTTTTCACTTCAGTCTCTACGAGCTGGCATCTGCTACTGCTGTCCCATCCGCTGCCAGCCCCGTTTGTTATGATTCATTTCCCTGTTCCAAGCCCATTCACTCCTGTGTCTCCAAGGTTTCATCTGCTACTGCTGTCGAGACCCCTGCCATCCCCATCTGCTATGATTTCCTTCCCTGGTCCAAGCCCATTCACTTCTGTCTCTCCAAGGTTTCATCTGCTACTGCTGTCGAGACCCATGCCATCCCCATCTCCTATGATTCCCTTCCCTGGTCCAAGCCCTTTCACTTCTGTCTCTCCTAGGTAGCATCTGCTGCTGTCTGTCCCATCCCCCGGAAGCACCATCTGCTATGATTTTCTTCCCTTGTCCAAGCCGAATCACTTCTTCCCATCCAAGATGGCATCTGCTGCTGCTGCAACCACCGCAAGCCAGATTTGCTATGATTCCCTTTGCTGGTCCTAGCCCATTCACTTCTTCCCCCGTAAAGGAGGCATCTGCTGCAGCTGTGAATCCCCCTGATCCATCTGCTACGATTCCCTTCCATGGTCAAAGGAAATTCACTTCTTCCCTCCAGGTGGCATCTGCTGCTGCTCTCCCAACCCCCGGAAGCCCCATCTGCTATTATTTCTTTCCCTGGTCCAAGCCCATTCACTTCTGTCCCATCCAAGGTGGCATCTGCTGCTGCTGTCCTGAACCTAACCAGCCCCATCTGCTATGATTGCCTTCCTGGTCGAAGCCCATTCACTTCTGTCTCTCCTGGATTATAGCTACTGCTGCTGCGGTAGCAAGACCAGCAAGCCACATCTGCAACGATTCCCTTCCATGGTGCAAGCATTATCACTTCTGTCCCATCCAAGGAGGCATCTGCTGCTGCTGTCCCTACCCCCGCCAGCCCCATCTGCTCTGGTTCCCTTCCCTGCTTGAAGCCCATTCACTTCTGTCTCTCCAGGGTTACATCTGCTGCTCCTGGAACAACTCTTCTGGGTTACATCTGCTGCTACTGTCCCAAGACACGCAAGCCCATCTGCTATGATTCCCTTCCTTGGTAGAAGCCCATTCACTACTTCCATCCAAGGTGGCATCTGCTGCTACTGTCCCTACCCACGCAAGCCCGTCTGCTATGCTTCCCTTCCTGGTCCAAGCCCATACCTTCTGTCTCTTCAAGCGGCATCTACTGCTGCTCTCGACCCCTGCCAGTCCTATCTGCTATGTTTCCCTTTCCTGGTCCAAGCCCTTTCACTTTTGCTCTCCTAGCTGGCATCTGCTGCTGCTATCCCATCCCTGCCAGCCCCATCTGTTATGATTAATTTCCCTTGTCCAAGCCCATTCACTTCTGTCTCTTCAAGTTCATCTGCTACTGCTGCGAGACCCCTGCCAGTCCCTCTGCTGATGATTCCCTTCCTGGTCCAAGCCCATTCACTGCTTCCCTATAAAGGTGGCATGTCTGCTGCTGTCCCCCACCCCACCAGCCCCATCAGCCCCATGATTCCCTTCTCTGGTCCAAGCCCACTCCCTTCTGCCTCTTCAAGGCGGCATCTGCTGCTGCTGTCCCATCCGCTGCCAGCCCCATTTGTTATGATTCCCTTCCCTGGTCCAAGCTGATTCACTGCTTCCCTTATAAATGTGGCATGCTCTGCTGCTGTCCCAACTCCCAGCAGCCCCATCTCATCTGCTTCCCTTCCCTGTTCCAAGCCCAATCACTTCTGTCTCTCCAAGGCGGCATCTGCTGCTGGTGACCTGACAGCCGCACCTTCCCCATCTATTATGATTCCCTTCTCTGGTCCAAGCCCATTCACTTCTTCCCTTCCAATGTGGCATCTGATGCTGCTGTCCTGACACCTGTGAGCCCCAGGTGCTATGACTCCCTTTCCTGGTCCAAGCCCATTCACTTTTCTCCCTCTGAGGTGGCATCTACTGCTGCTGAGCCAGCCCCCGCAAGCACCATCTGCTACAATTCCCTTCCCTTGTCCAATCCCATTCACCTCCTCCCCTCCAAGATTTCATCTGCTGCTGCAGTCCCAACCTCTGCGAGCCCCATCTGCTATGATTCCCTTCTCTGTTCCAAGCCCATTCACTTCTTTCCTTCCAATGTGGCATCTGATGCTGCTGTCCTGACCCCTTCGAGACCCAGCTGTTATGATTCATTTACCTGGTCCAAACCCATTCACTTCTGTCTCTCCAAGGTTTCATCTGCTTCTGCTGTTGAGAACCCTGCCAGCCCAATCTGCTATGATTCCCTTCCCAGGTGCAAGCCCTATCACTTCTGTCCCCTCCAAGGAGGCATCTGCTGCTGCTGTCCCTACCCTTGCCAGTCCCATCTGCTATGTTTACCTTCCCTGGTCCAGAGCCTACTCCACTTCTGTCTCCAGGTTCATATCTGCTGCTCCTGGAACAACTCCTGGGTTACATCTGCTGCTGCCTTAAGACCCACAAGCCCCATCTGCTTTGATTTCCTTCCTTGTAGAACACCATTCACTACTTCCTTCCAAGGTGGCATCTGCTGCTGCTGTCCCATTCACTGCCAGCTCCATTTGTTATGATGCCCTTCCCTGTTCCAAGCCCAATCACTTCTGTCTAACATAGAAACATAGAAACATAGAAGTTGACGGCAAATAAGGACCGCAAGGCCCATCCAGTCTGCCCATTTCTTTTTCTACCTTATAAATGTGCCATAGGCCTTTGCTCTGTCAGTGACCTATCTATTCATAGTCATTTGTATTGCTCCCTTATGCCTATCCCATGCCTGTTTGAAGCCCTGCACTGTATTCATAGCCACCACTTCTTGTGGTAAGCCATTCCATGCATCTACCACCCCTCTTCTGTGAAAAAAGAATTTCTCACATTCCCCTTAATCGGCCTCCCTCTAATCTCATGCTGTGTCCTCTTGTCCTGCAATTTTTCTTATATTTAAACATGTTAGACTCTTTTCACCTTGTTTATGCCTTAAGGTGTTTGAATGCCTGATCATATCACCTCTCTCCCTCCTTTGCTCAAGGGTATACATATTGAGCTCCGTTAATCTGTCCTCATATGTCTTCTGGATGCAGTCCCTGCACCATTTTGGTTGCCCTTCTCTGGACTGCCTCAATTTGGTTAATGTCCTTGTGAAGGTGTGGCCTCAATACTGCACGGCAGTACTCCAGATGGGGCCTAACCATGACTTGTACAGAGGTGATTATTACCTCCTCTACGACTTCGAGGATACCTCCAGCTCATCACACTCCTAACACCCCTAGCCTTTACCTATTGCTTTTGAGGTCTTGATGATTTTGGTCAGTGATGATGATGTTCAAGTCTTCTTCCTTGTGACTGCTAGTAACTCCTCCCAGTTTATAAGTGGCTTCAGGGTTTCTCTTCCCATGTGCATGATTTTGCACTTCTTTGCATTAAATCCCAGTTGCCACTCTTCTGACCATTCTGCCAGTTTATCCAGATCTCTTCTCATTCTGCCCTCCATCTGGATCATCTACCTGTTTTAAGATCTGAGTGTCATCTGCAAACAGACAAGCCTCACCTCTAGTCCATCTATGCAGGTCACTATTAAGATGTTGACTAGACTGTCCCAGGACTGATCCCTGAGGTACCCCTAATTTGTGACTTGCATCTCTTCTGACTGGTATACCATTTACCACCACTCTGTTTTCTGTCCAGTCAACCAGTCACACCCAGTTGACCAACTCTGACCCACCCCGAGCCCACCTGGCTTATTTTCGATCAATCTCTGTGGAACAGTGTCAGTGCTTTTGGATAGTCCAGGTAGGCTACATCAACTGCTCCCCTTGGTCCTACTCTCTGGTTACCCAGCAAAGAAATCCATGGATTAGTTTGATTAGGACCTTTTGTAAACCCATGCTGTCTTGATCCTGTGCTCTATGGATTCCAGGTGTGTTGCATTATCCTTTCCTTATGAGTGCCTCCATAATCTTGCCCACTACTGAGGTGTAAGACTGACCGGTCTGTAGTCCCCTGCCTCCTCCCTACCACCTTGTGGAGCGGGATCACATGAGCCCCTTCTCCAGTCTCTGGGACCTCTCCTGTTCTGTGGGACCACCAAACATCTGTTAATGGTTCTGCTAGTTCCTGCTTTAGCTCTTAAGCAATTGTGACGTTGCGCTGAGGTCCCATTGTCATCCACCGGTGCTTTCAGTGTGTAGGACCCTTTGTGACGTGAGTGCCACCTCCTCCCCTGTGTCCATGTGCTGAGCTGTGGCCTGCCCTACCTTCTCTTCAGTAAATACTGAGCAAAAGTATCTATTTAGGATAGATGCCTTTACAGGGTCCTCCTCCTCACATGCTCCTTTTCTCCATTAACAGCAATACCCCCTCTGGACTTTCTCCTTTCACTAATGTATCTATAGAAAGTCTTGTCACCTTCTTTTACTGTTCTGCTAGTGTTTCCTCAGTTTGGGACTTTGCCTTTGCCTTACTGCTCCAGCCTCCTGCTCCCCTTAGGCAGTTTGGTATGCCTCCCTATCTTCATCCCGCTGTGTTCCTTATATTTCCTGAAGGCCAGCATTTTGGCTCTGTCCTTTTCTGCTACTGTATTTGAGAACCAAAGTGGTTTCCTTCTTCTTTTGCACTTCCTTTCTCTGTCTAACACAATGGGATGTTGCTTCAAGTATTGCATCCTAATGCTTGCCCACTTTGCCTGTACCCCTCACCTGTGTTTCTTTTTGCCAGGGCTAGCTTAACCTGTTGGCCAACTTATCAGCTCAGCTCCTCTGAAGTCCCATATTTTGCCTTGGAATGGGATGATTTAGATGTAGTAGCCAAATTGAACCATACCATGTGATGGTCACTGGCCCCAGGTGACCTTCACCTCGAGATCTGTGATCCCATCTTTGTTAGTCAGTACCTAGATCTAGGATAGCCCTGTCTCTTGTGGGTTGCTGTACCAGTTGTTTGAGGCCTCCCCTGCAGGAATCCACTATGAGTCTAGTTCTGGCAGATGTTCCTGCTGGTATTGACCAATCTGTATCTGGCATGTTGAAGTCTCCCATTATCAGAACCTCCCCTTTAGCTGTCATGTTTTGTTATATCTTCTAACAGTAATGTGTCTATGTCCTCCTCTGGTCTGGGGCCTGTAGACAACCCCAGTTCTTATGGCTGTCCCATTTCCTGTTTCCAGGGTGACCCACAGTTCTTCTGGCTCCTTATGTGTATTCTGAATTTCTGTGCTTTGATATTTTCATTAACATACAGGGCCACTCCTCACCCCCTTTTTGCACCTCGGTCTCTTCTGAACAATACATAGCCAGGTACTGAAGTCTCCCAAGTGTGGTTACTGGTAAACCATGTCTCACTAATTGCTACTATGTCCAGTTTAGCCTCTGACATTATTGCCTGCAGGTCTGGGATCTTATTTCCCAGGCTGTGAGCATTTGTGTACATGATTTTCCATTGGCCAGATTTTGGTGTGTTAGTTGTTGGTGAAGTTTGGCATTACCCTGTGCATCGTGATGGGAGACAAACCTTTTCTTACCTGGTGATGCAAATGAACGCAAACACGCTGAATTCCTGTTTGACCCTAGCTGAGGGGAGGGTGTTCTTCCCATTCGACGTATGGGGGCTGCACCCTCTCCCATTTGCTAGTTTAAATATTCTGCAAAGACGTCAAACTTCTGCCCCAATGCACTGACTCTCTTAGTCAGATGCAGTCCATCAAATTTAAAGAACTTTCGCTCCCAGAACTGTTGCCAGTTCCTACAAATCTGTGTCCTTTTCCTGGCACCAGTCCTTGAGCCACGTGTTTAACTCCCTATCTCCTTCTCTGACCTTCCGTCCATCTGCTCCCTTCTCCCAGACTGGCAGGATCTCAGAGAAGGAGATGCCGGACGAAATAGATGATAGTTTGTCACCCAGCCTAGTCAGGTGTTCCTTGGTCTCCACAACTGACCCGGCTGGTGAGATCATTAGTCCCTATGTGTACTAGGACATCAATGTTTTCTCCTGCTTTGTGAACAACTTTAGCAATGCGGTCAGTGTCTCTCCATGCTGATGTATCTGGGAGACATCTGACCATCACCCCTGGCTGAGATGGTATCAACTCCCTGAATCATGGAGTCTCCTATGATCAGAAGTTTTTGATTTCCTTTGTGCTTGTTTAGTTTGGTTCCTGATTTGGGTGAGTATTGTTGTGCTAGCTCCTGTGCCGCAGTGTCCTGCTCTGCAGTGTCTTCTGCCTCTTTATTTGATTTCAGAGATAGAGGCAGATACCTGTTTGTAGTGTTTATATGGTTTTGAGGTAAAGTGTTGGAGCAGAGGTGATGGGGCACCTGATTTGCTCCTTCAACCACCTGCCAACCTCCTGGACCAACTACCCTCTGCAGTCGAGGTTTTTCTGTTGGATGCTGGGAAATGGCGGTGGTTCTTATAATGTGTTTCCTCTCTCAATATGAAATTTGAGGCGGCAATCTCTGCCCATGCTGCCGGAGCTGAGACCTAAGATCTTCAAAGGCCCAGCATGTAGGACAGTGTCCCAAATCCTGTAAGACTGTCCTTCTGAAAATTGTTCCACAGTACCTGCAGTTAATGAAATCCATTCCAAATAAGTTGCTGGGTTTGTAACCTAGTCAGAGTAATTAGAAGGAAAGAAAAAGGAAAAAAATGCAATTAATGGTTTAATTGTGCTTTGTTTAACTTGTTATAACAAGTTAAATTACTAGTGCCCTCTCCAAGGCAGCATCTGCTGCTGGTGACCCAACCCCCACACCTACCCCATCTATTATGATTCCCTTCCCTGGTCCAAGCCCATTCACTTCTTCCTTGTCAATGTGTCATCTGATGCTGCAGTCCTGACCCCCGCTAGCCCTATCTTCTATGACTCCCTATCCTGGTCACAAGCCCATTCACTTTTGTCCCTCTAAGGTGGCATGTACTGCTGCTGTGCCTTCCCCCGCAAGCACCATCTGCTACAATTCCCTTCCCTTGTCCAAGCCCATTTACTTCTTCCCCTCCAAGATTTCATCTGCTGCTTCAGTCCTAACCACTGCGAGACCCATCTGCTATGATTCCCTTCCCTGGTCCAAGCCCATTCACATCTTCCCCTCCAAGGTGGCAACTGCTGCTGCTGTCCGAACCCCACCAGTCCCATCTGCTATATTCCCTACCGTGGTCAGCCATTCACTTCTTCCCTCAATTGCATCTCTGCTGCAGTCCCAACCGCCACAAGCCCCATCTACTATGATTCCTTCCGTGGCTCAAGCTCATTCATTCACTTCTGTCTCTCCAGGTGGCAACTGCTGTTGTCCCACATCCACCAGACCCATCTGCTATTATTCCGTTCTCTGGACCAAGCCAAATTCCATCTGTCCCTCAAGATGGCATCTACTGCAGCTGTCCAGCCCCCACCAGCCACCATCTGCTATGATTCCCTTCCCTGGTCCAAGCCCATTCACTTCTTCCCTCTGTTGGCATCTGCTACTGCTGTTCCGACCCCCACCAGCCCCATCTGCAACGATTCCCTACCTAGGTCCAAGCTCTTTCACTGCTGTCTCTCCTAGGTAGCATCTGCTGCTGCTGTCCCATCCCTCGGAAGCACCATCTGCTATGATTTTCTTCCCTTGTCCAAGCCGAATCACTTCTTCCCCTCCAAGATGGCATCTGCTGCTGCTGCTGCAACCACCGCAAGCCAGATTTTCTATGATTCCATTTGCTGGTCCAAACCCATTCACTTCTTCCCCTGTAAAGGTGGCATCTGCTGCTGCTGTCCGAACCCCCACCTGCCCCATCTGCTATGATTCCCTTCCATGGTCAAAGGAAATTCACTTTTGTCCCCTCCAAGGTGGCATCTGCTTCTGCTGTCTTGAACCTCACTAGCCCCATCTGCTATGATTGCCATCCTGGTCGAAGCCCATTCACTTCTGTCTCTCCTAGGTTACAGCTACTGCTGCTGTAGCAAGACCCACAAGCCACATCTGCTATGATTCCCTTCCATGGTGCAAGCCCTATCACTTCTGTCCCCTCCAAGGAGGCATCTGCTGCTGCTGTCCCTACCTCTGCAAGCCCCATCAGCTATGGTTCCCTTCCCTGCAGGAAGCCCATTCACTTCTGTCTCTCCAGGGTTACATATGCTGCTCCTGGAACAACTCTCCTTGGTTACATCTGCTTGTGCTGACTCAAGACACGCAAGCCCCATCTGCTTTGATTCCCTTCCTTGGTACAAGCCCATTCATTACTTCCCTTCCATGGTGGCATCTGCTGCTACTGTCCCTACCCATGCAAGCCCCATCTGATATGCTTCCCTTCCCTGTTCCAAGCACATTCACTTCTGTCTCTTCAAGTGGCATCTGCTGCTGCTGTCCCAACCCCTGCCAGCCCTATCTGCTAAGTTTCCCTTTCCTGGTCCAAGCCCTTTCACTTCTGTCTCTCTTAGCTGGCATCTGCTGCTTCTGTCCCATCCCTGCCAGCCCCATCTGTTATGATTCATTTCCTTGTCCAAGCCCATTCCACTCTGTCTCCATGTTTCATCTGCTACTGCTGACGAGACACCCTGCCATCCATATCTGCTATGATTCCCTCCTGGTCCAAGTCCATTCACTGCTTCCCTTATAAATATGTCATCCTCTGCTGCTGTCCCCACCCCCGCCAGCCCCATCTGCTATAATTCCCTTCCTTGGTCCAAGCCCATTCACTTCTGTCTTTCAAATGGCATCTGCTGCTGCTGTCCTGACTCCTGCCATACCTATCTGCAATGTTTCCCTTCCTGGTCCATGCCTCTTCACTTCTGTCTCTACTAGCTGGCATGTGCTGCTTCTGTCCCATCCCCTGCCATCCCCATCTGCTATGATTCCCTTTCCTGGTCTAAGCCCATTCACTTCTGTCTCTCCAAGGTTTTATCTGCTACTGCTGTCGAGACTCCTGCCATCCCCATCTCCTATGATTCCCTTCCCTGGTCCAAGCCCATTCACTTCTGTCTCCCCAAGGTTTCATCTGCTACTGCTGTCGAGACCCCTGCCATCCCCATCTCCTATGATTCCCTTCCCATGTCCCAGCCCTTTCACTTCTGTCTCTCTAGGTAGCATCTGCTGCTGTCTGTCCCATCCCTGGAAGCACCATCTGCTATGATTTTCTTCCCTTGTCCAAGCCGATTCACTTCTTCCCATCCATGGTGGCATCTGCTGCTGCTGCTGCTGCAACCACCGCCGGCAGATTTGCTATGATTCCTTTGCTGGTCAAGCCCATTCACTTCTTCCCTTAAGGAGGCATCTGCTGCTGCTGTACAGATCCCACCTGCCCCATCTGCTACGATTCCTTCCATGGTCGAAATTCACTTCTTCCCTCAAGGTGGCATCTGCTGCTGCTCTCCGAACCCCAGGCCCATCTGCTATTGTTCCTTTCCCTGGTCCAAGCCCATTCACTTCTGTCCCATCCAAGGTGGCATCTGCTGCTGCTGTCCTGAACCTCACCAGCCCATCTGCTATGATTGCCTTCCTGGTCAAGTCCATTCACTTTTGACTCTCCTGGAGTTGCAGCTACTGCTGCTACTGTAAGACCACCAAACCCACATCTGCTACTTAGTTCCCTTCCATGGTGCAAGCATTATCACTTCTGTCCACTCCAAGGAGGCACCTGCTGCTGCTTCCCTACCCCGCCAGCCCCATCTGCTGTGGTCTCTTCCATGCTTGGCCATTCACATCTGTCTCTCCAGTTTTACATCTCCTGCTCCTGGAACAACTCTCCTGGGTTACATCTGCTGCTACTGTCCCAAGACACGCAAGCCCCGTCTGCTATGATTCCCTTCCTTGGTACAAGCCCATTCATTACTTCCCTTCCAAGGTGGCATCTGCTGCTACTGTCCCTACCCACACAAGCCCCATCTGCTATGCTTCCCTTCCCTGGTCCAAACCCATACACTTCTGTCTCTTCAAGCCGGCATCTACTGCTGCTGTCCCGACCCTTGCCAGTCCTATCTGCTATGTTTCCCTTTCCTGGTCCAAGCCCTTTCACTTTTGCCTCTCCTAGCTGGCATCTGCTGCTGCTATCCCATCCCCTGCCAGCCCCATCTGTTACGATTCAATTCCCTTGTCCAAACCCATTCACTTCTGTCTCTCCAAGGTTTCATCTGCTACTGCTGACGAGACCCCTGCCAGCCCCATCTGCTATGATTCTCTTCCCTGGTCCAAGTCCATTCACTGCTTCCCTTATAAATATGGCATGCTCTGCTGCTGTTCCCACCCCCACCAGCCCCATCTGCTATAATTCCCCTTCCCTGGTCCAAGCCCTTTCACTTCTGTCTCTGCTAGCTAGCATCAGCTGCTGCTGTCCCATCCGCTGCCAGCCCTGTTTGTTATGATTCATTTCCCTGTTCCAAGCCCATTCACTTCTGTCTCTCCAAGGTTTCATCTGCTACTGCTGTCGAGACCCCTGCCATCCCCATCTGCTATGATTCCCTTCCCTGGTCCAAGCCCATTCACTTCTGCCTCTCCAAGGTTTTATCTGCTACTGCTGTTGAGACCCCTGCCATCCCCATCTCCTATGATTCCTTCCCTGGTCCAAGCCCTTTCACTTCTGTCTCTCCTAGGTAGCATCTGCTGCTGTCTGTCCTATCCACTGGAAGCACCATCTGCTATGATTTTCTTCCCTTGTCCATGCCTAATCACTTCTTCCCCTCCAAGATGGCATCTGCTGCTGCTGCTGCTGCAACCACCGCAAGCCAGATTTGCAATGATTCCCTTTGCTGGTCCAAGCCCATTCACTTCTTCCCCTCTAAAGCTGACATCTGTTGCTGCTGTCCGAACCCCCACCTGCCCCATCTGCTACGATTCCCTTCCATGGTTAAAGGAAATTCACTTCTTCCCCTCCAAGGTGGCATCTGCTGCTGCTGTCCCAACCCCCGGAAGCACAATCTCCTATTATTCCAGTTCCTGGTCTAAGCCCATTCACTTCTGTCCCATCCAAGGTGGCATCTGCTGCTGCTGCTGTCTTGAACCTCCTGACCCCATCTGTTATGATTGCCTTCCTGGTGAAGCCCATTCACTTCTGTCTCTCCTGGGTTACAGCTACTGCTGCTGCTGTAGCAAGACCCTGCAAGCCACACTGCTATGATTCCCTTCCATGGTGCAAACATTACCACACCTGTCCCCTCAAGGAGGCATCTGCTGCTTTCTGTCCTTCCCCCGCCAGCCCCATCTTCTATGGTTCTTTTCCTGCTTGAAGCCCATTCACTTCTGTCTCTTCAAGGTGGCATCTACTGCTGCTGTCCTGACCCCTGCCAGTCCTATCTGCTGTTTCCCATTCCTGGTCCAAGCCCTTTCACTTCTGTCTCTCCTAGCTGGCATCTGCTGTTGCTATCCCATCCCCTGCCAGCCCCATCTGTTATGATTAATTTCCCTTGTCCAAGCCCATTCACTTCTGTCTCTTCAAGGTTTCATCTGCTACTGCTGACAAGACCCCTGCCAGTCCCATCTGCTATGATTCTCTTCCCTGGTCCAAGCCCATTCACTGCTTCCCTTATAAATGTGGCATGCTCTGCTGCTGTCCCCACCCCCACCAGCCCCATCTGTTATGATTCCCTTCCCTGGTCCAAGCCCATTCACTTCTGTCTCTTCAGGCATCTGCTGCTGCTGTCCCGACCATGGCAGACCTCTCTGCTATGTTTCCCTTTCTGGTCCAGCCCTTTCACTTCTGTTTCTACTAGCTGGCATCTGCTGCTGCGGTGCCATCTGCTGCCAGCCTCATCTGCTATGATTCATTTCCTGTTCCAAGTCCTTTCACTGCTTCCCTTATAAATGTGGCATGCTCTGCTACTGTACCAACTCCCAGCAGCCCCGTCTCATCTGCTTCCCTTCCCTGTTGCAAGCCCAATCCAGTTCTGTCTCTCCAGGCATCTGCTGCTGGTGACCAAACAACCACACAAGCCCCCCATCTATTGTGATTCCCTTCTCCAGTCCAAGCCCATTCACTTTTGTCCTTCTAAGGTGGCATCTACTGCTGTTGTGCCATCCCCCAAGCACCATCTACCTGATTCCCTTCCCTTCCCTTGTTCAATCCATTCACCTCCTCCCTCCCAAGATTTCATCTGCTGCTGCAGTCCCAACCTCTGCGAGCCCCATCTGCTATGATTCCCTTCTCTGGTCCAAGCCCATTCACTTCTTCACTTCCAACGTGGCATCTGATGCTGCTATCCTGACCCCTGCCAGCCCCATCTGTTATGATTCATTTCCATGGTCCAAACCCATTCACTTCTGTCTCTCCAAGGTTTCATCTGCTACTGCTGTTGAGACCCCTGCCAGCCCAATCTGCTTGATTCCCTTCCCAGGTACAAGCCCTATCACTTCTGTCCCCTCCAAGGAGGCATCTGCTGCTGCTGTCCCTACCCCTGCCAGTTCCATCTGCTATGTTTCCCTTCTCTGGTCGACGCCTATTCACTTCTGTCTGTCCAGGGTTACATCTGCTGCTCCTGGAACAACTCTTCTGGGTTACATCTGCTGCTGCTGCTGCCCCAAGACCCACAAGCCCCATCTGCTTTGACTCCTTTCCTTGGTACAGGATCATTCACTTCTTCCCTTCCAGTGGCATCTGCTTCTGCTGTCCCATCCGCCTGCCAGCCCCATTTGTTATGATTCCTTTCCCTGTTCCAAGCCCAATCACTTGTCTCTCCATGGCATCTGCTGCTGGTGACCCGATCCCCACACCAACCCCATCTCTTATGATTCCTTCCTGGTCCAAGCCCATTCACTTCTTCCTTCCAATGTGTCATCTGATGCTGCTGTCCTGACCCCCGCTAGCCCTATCTTCTATAACTCCCTATCCTGGTCACAATCCCATTCACTTTTATCCCTCTAAGGTGGCATCTACTGCTGCTATGCCATCCCCTGCAAGCACTATCTGCTACAATTCCCTTCCCTTGTACAAGCCCATTCACTTCTTCCCCTCCAAGATTTCATCTGCTGCTACTGTCCCAACCACTGCGAGACCCATCTGCTATGATTCCCTTCCCTGGACCAAGCCCATTCACTTCTTCCCCTCCAAGGTGGCAACTGCTGCTGCTGTCTGAACCCCCACCAGTCCCATCTACTATGATTCCCTTCCGTGGACAAAGCCCATTCACTTCTTCTCCCTCTCCATGGCATCTGCTTGCTCAGTCCCAACCCGCAGTCCCATCTGCTATGATTCCTTCCGTGGTCCAAGCTCATTCATTCACTTCTATCTCCAGGTGGCATCTGCTGTTGTCCCACCCATCACCAGACCCATCTGCTATTATTCCATTCTCTGGGACCAAGCCAAATTCACTTCTGTCCCTCCAGGTGACATCTACTGCTGCTGTCCAGCCCCCACCAGCCCCATCTGCTATGATTCCTTACCTGGTCAAGCCATTCACTTCTGTCTCTCCAGGGTTACTTCTGCGCTGTTGGCATAACTCTCAAGCCCCAACTGCTAGGATTCTCTTCCCTGGTCAAACTCCATTAACTTCTTCCCCTCTAAGTTGGCATCTGCTACTGCTTTTCCGAACCCAGCCCACCCCATTTGCTATGATTCCCTTCTCTGTTTCAAGCCCAATGAATTCTTTCTCTACAATGCGGCATCTGCTGCTACTGTCCCACCCCCACCAGCCCCACCTGTAGCGATTCCCTTCCTAGGTCCAAGCCCTTTCACTTCTGTCTCTCCAAGGTAGCATCTGCTGCTGCTGCCCCATCCCACGGAAGCACCATCTGCTATGATTTTCTTCCTTGTCCAAGCCAAATCACTTCTTCCTCCAGATGGCATCTGCTGCTGCTGCTGCAACCACAAAGCCAGATTTGCTATGATTCCCTTTGCTGGTCCAAGCCCATTCACTTCTTCCCAGCTGTGGCATCTGCTGCTGCTGTCCGAACAACCACCTGCCCCATCTGCTACGATTCCCTTCCATGGTCAAAGGAAATTCACTTCTTCCCCTCCAAGGTGGCATCCGCTGCTGTTCTCCCAACCCCCGGAAGCCCCATCTCCTATATTCCATTCCCTGGTCTAAGCCCATTCACATCTGTCCCATCCAAGGTGGCATCTTCTGCTGCTGTTGTCCTGAACCTCACCAGCCCCATCTGCTATGATTGCCTTCCTGGTTGAAGCCCTTTACTTCTGTCTCTCCTGGGATACAGCTACTGCTGCTGCTGTAGCAAGACCCGCAAGCCAAATCTGCTACGATTCCCTTCCATGGTGCAAGCATTATCACTTCTGTCCCCTCCAAGGAGGCATCTGCTGCTGCTGCCCCTACCACCGCCAGCCCCATCTGCTATGGTTCCCTTCCCTGCTTGAAGTCCATTCACTTCTGTCTCTCCAGGGTTACATCTGCTGCTCCTGGAACAACTCTCCGGGGTTACATCTGCTGCTACTGTCCGAAGACATGCAAGCCCCATCTGCTGTGTTTCCCCTCCTTGGTACAAGCCCATTCACTACCTCCCTTCCACGGTGGCATCTGCTGCTAAAGTCCCTACCCACGCAAGCCCCAACTGCTATGCTTCCATTCCCTGGTCCAAGCCCATTCACTTCTGTCTCATCAAGGCGGCATCTACTGCTGCTGTCCCGACCCCTGCCAGTCCTATCTGCTAAGTTTCCCTTTCCTGGTCCATGCCCTTTCACTTCTGTCTCTCTTAGCTGGCATCTGCTGCTTCTGTCCCATCCCTTGCCAGCCTCATCTGTTATGATTCATTTCCCTTGTCCAAGCCCATTCACTTCTGTCTCTCCAAGGTTTCATCTGCTACTGCTGACGAGACATCTGCATCCCCATCTGCTATGATTCCCTCCCTGGTCCAAGTCCATTCACTGCTTCCCTTATAATATGTCATGCTCTGCTGCTGTCCCCACCTGCCAGCCCCATCTGCTATAATTCCCTTCCTGGTCCAGGCCCATTCACTTCTGTCTCTTCAAGGCGGCATCTGCTGCTGCTGTCCTGACCCCTGCCATACCTATCTGCAATATTTCCCTTTCCTGCTCCACACTTTTTCACTTCTGTCTCTACTAGCTGGCATGTGCTGCTTCTCTCCCATCCCCTGCCAGCCCCATCTGTTATGATTAATTTCTCTTGTCCAAGCCCATTCGCTTCTGTCTCTCCAAGGTTTCATCTGCTACTGCTGTCGAGACCCCTGCCATCCCCATCTGCTATGATTCCCTTCCCTGGTCCAAGCCCATTCACTTCTGCCTCTCCAAGGTTTTATCTGCTACTGCTGTTGAAACCCCTGCCATCCCCATCTCCTATGATTCCCTTCCCTGGTCCAAGCCCTTTCACTTCTGTCTCTCCTAGGTAGCATCTGCTGCTGTCTGTCCCATCCCCGGGAAGCACCAACTGCTATGATTTTCTTCCCTTGTCCAAGCCTAATCACTTCTTCCCCTCCAAGATGGCATCTGCTGCTGCTGCTGCAACCCGGCAAGCCAGATTTGCAATGAATTCCCTTTGCTGGTCCAATCCATTCACTTCTTCCCTGTAAAAGGTGACATCTACTTTGCTGCTGCCCCCCAACCACCACCTACCCCATCTACTCGATTCCTTCCATGGTCAAGGAAATTCACTTCTTCCCTTCAAGGTGGCATCTGCTGCTGCTGTCCCAACCCCCGGAAGCCCCATCTCCTATTATTCAGTTCCCTGGTCTAAGCCCATTCACTTCTGTCCCATCCAAGGTGGCATCTGCTGCTGCTGCTGTCTTGAACCTCACCAGCCCCATCTGTTATGATTGCCTTCCTGGTCGAAGCCCATTCACTTCTGTCTCTCCTGGGTTACAGCTACTGCTGCTGCTGTAGCAAGACCCGCAAGCCACAGCTGCTATGATTCCCTTCCATGGTGCAAACATTACCACTTCTGTCCCCTCCAAGGAGGCATCTGCTGCTTTCTGTCCTTCCCCCGCCAGCCCCATCTTTATGGTTCTTTCCTACTTGAAGCCCATTCACTTCTGTCTCTTCAAGGTGGTATCTACTGCACTGCTGTCCCGACCCCTGCCAGTCCTATCTGCTATGTTTCCCCATTCCTGGTCCAAGCCTTTCTTCTGTCTCTCTAGCTGGCATCTGCTGCTGCTATCCATCCCCTACCAGCCCCATCTGTTATAATTCATTTCTTTAGTCCAAGCCCACTCACTTCTGTCTCTTCAAGGTTTCATCTGCTACTGCTGACAAGACCCCTGCCAGTCCCATCTGCTATGATTCTCTTCCCTGGTCCAAGCCCATTCACTGCTTCCCTTATAAATGTGGCATGCTCTGCTGCTGTCCCCACCCCCACCAGCCCCATCTGTTATGATTCCCTTCCCTGGTCCAAGCCCATTCACTTCTGTCTCTTCAAGGCGGCATCTGCTGCTGCTGTCCCGACCCATGGCAGACCTATCTGCTATGTTTCCCTTTCCTGGTCCACGCCCTTTCACTTCTGTTTCTACTAGCTGGCATCTGCTGCTGCAGTGCCATCTGCTGCCAGCCTCATCTGCTATGATTCATTTCCCTGTTCCAAGTCCATTCACTGCTTCCCTTATAAATGTGGCATGCTCTGCTACTGTCCCAACTCCCAGCAGCCCCGTCTCATCTGCTTCCCTTCCCTGTTGCAAGCCCAATCAATTCTGTCTCTCCAAGGCGGCATCTGCTGCTGGTGACCAAACAACCACACAAGCCCCATCTATTGTGATTCCCTTCTCTCGTTCCAAGCCCATTCACTTTTGTCCCTCTAAGGTGGCATCTACTGCTGTTGTGCCATCCCCCATAGCACCATCTGCTCTGAATTCCCTTCCCTTCCCTTGTTCAATCCCATTCACCTCCTCCCCTCCAAGATTTCATCTGCTGCTGCAGTCCCAACCTCTGCGAGCCCCATCTGCTATGATTCCCTTCTCTGGTCCAAGCCCATTCACTTCTTCCCTTCCAACGTGGCATCTGATGCTGCTATCCTGACCTCTGCCAGCCCCATCTGTTATGATTCATTTCCATGGTCCAAACCCATTCACTTCTGTCTCTCCAAGGTTTCATATGCTACTGCTGTTGAGACCCCTGCCAGCCCAATCTGCTATGATTCCCATCCCAGGTGCAAGCTTTATCACTTCTGTCCCCTCCAAGGAGGCATCTGCTGCTACTTTCCCTACTCCTGCCAGTCACATCTGCTATGTTTCCCTTCTCTGGTTGACGCCTATTCACTTCTGTCTGTCCAGGGTTACATCTGCTCCTGGAACAACTCTTCTGGGTTACATCTGCTGCTGCTGCTGCAGCTGCCCCAAGACCCAATAGCCCCATCTGCTTTGATTCCCTTCCTTGGTACAAGATCATTCACTTCTTCCCTTCCAAGGTGGCATCTGCTTCTGCTGTCCCATCCACTGCAAGCCCCATATGTTATGATTCCTTTCCCTGTTCCAAGCCCAATCACTTGTCTCTCTCCAAGGCGGCATCTGCTGCTGGTGACCCGATCCCCACACCAACCCCATCTCTTATGATTCCCTTCCCTGGTCCAAGCCCATTCACTTCTTCCCTTCCAATGTGTCATCTGATGCTGCTGTCCTGACCCCCGCTAGCCCTATCTTCTATAACTCCCTATCCTGGTCACAAGTCCGTTCACTTTTGTCCCTCTAAGGTGGCATCTACTGCTCCTGTGCCATCCCCTGCAAGCACTATCTGCTACAATTCCCTTCCCTTGTACAAGCCCATTCACTTCTTCCCCTCCAAGATTTCATCTGCTGCTACTGTCCCAACCACTGCGAGACCCATCTGCTATGATTCCCATCCCTGGTCCAAGCCCATTCACTTCTTCCCCTCCAAAGTGGCAACTGCTGCTGCTGTCCGAACCCCCACCAGTCCCATCTGCTATGATTCCCTTCTGTGGTCAAAGCCCATTCACTTCTTCCTCTCCAAGGTGGCATCTGCTGCTGCAGTCCCAACCCCCTCAAGCCCCATCTGCTATGATTCCCTTCCATAGTCCAAGCTCATTCATTCACTTCGGTCTCTCCAAGGTGGCATCTGCTGTTGTCCCACCCATCACCAGACCCATCTGCTATTATTCCGTTCCCTGGACCAAGCCAAATTCACTTCTGTCCCCTCCAAGGTGACATCTACTGCTGCTGTCCAGCCCCCCACCAGCCCCATCTGCTATGATTCCCTTACCTGGTCGAAGCCCATTCACTTCTGTCTCTCCAGGGTTACTTCTGCTGCTGTTGGCATAACTCCTACAAGCCCCAACTGCTAGGATTCTCTTCCCTGGTCAAACTCCATTAACTTCTTCCCTCTAGTTGGCATCTGCTACTGCTTTTCCGTACCCACCCATTTGCTATGATTCCTTCTCTGTTTCAAGCAATAATTCTTTCTCTACAATGCGGCATCACTGCTGCTACTGTTAACCCCCACCAGCCCCACCTGCTTGATTCCTTCCTAGGTCCAAGCTGTTTCACTTCTGTCTCTCCAAGGTAGCATCTGCTGCTGCTGCCCCATCCCCGGGAAGCACCATCTGCTATGATTTTCTTCCCTTGTCCAAGCCAAATCACTTCTTCCCCTCCAAGACGGCATCTGCTGCTGCTGCTGCAACCACTGCAAGCCAGATTTGCTATGATTCCCTTTGCTAGTCCAAGCCCATTCACTTCTTCCCCTGTAAAGGTGGCATCTGCTGCTGCTGTCCAAACCCCCACCTGCCCCATCTGCTACGATTCCCTTCCATGGTCAAAGGAAATTCACTTCTTCCCCTCCAAGGTGGCATCTGCTGCTGCTGTCCCAACCCCCGGAAGCCCCATCTCCTGTTATTCTATTCCTGGTCTAAACCCATTCACATCTGTCCCATCCAGGGTGGCATCTCTGCTGCTGCTGTCCTGAACCTCACCAGCCCCATCTGCTATGATTGCCTTCCTGGTTGAACCATTCACTTCTGTCTCTCTTGGATACAGCTACTGGTGCTGCTGTAGCAAGACCCATGCTCACATCTGCTACGATTCCTTCCATGGTGCAAGCATTATCACTTCTGTCCCCTCCAAGGAGGCATCTGCTGCTGCTGTCCCTACCCCCGCCAGCCCCATCTGCTGTGGTTCCCTTCCATGCTTGAAGTCCAATCACTTCTGTCTCTCCAGGGTTACATCTGCTGCTCCTGGAACAACTCTAGTTGGTTACATCTGCTGTTACTGTCCCAAGACATACAAGCCCCATCTGCTGTGTTTCCCTTCCTTGGTAGAAGCCCATTCACTTCTTCCCTTCCAAGGTGGCATCTGCTGCTACAGTCCCTACCCACGCATGCCCCATCTGCTATGCTTTCCCTTCCTAGTCCAAGCCCATTCACTTTGTCTCTTCATATGTGTACCATTGCTGCTGTCCTGACCCTGCCAGTCCTATCTGCTAAGTTTCCTTTTCCTGGTCCAAGCATTTCACTTGTCTCTCTTAGCTGGCATCTGCTGCTTCTGTCCCATCCCCTGCCAGCCCCATCTGTTATGATTCATTTCCCTTGTCCAAGCCCATTCACTTCTGTCTCCATGTTCTCATCTGCTACTGCTGACGAGACACCTGCCATCCATATCTGCTATGATCCCTCCCTGGTCCAAGTCCATTCACTGCTTCCCTATAAATATGTCATCCTCTGCTGCTGTCCCCACCCCCGCCAGCCCCATCTGCTATAATTCCCTTCCTTGGTCCAAGCCCATTCACTTCTGTCTCTTCAAGGCGGCATCTGCTGCTGCTGTCCTGACCCCTGCCATACCTATCTGCAATGTTTCCCTTCCTGGTCCACGCCTTTTCACTTCTGTCTCTACTAGCTGGCATGTGCTGCTTCTGTCCCATCCCCTGCAATCCCCATCTGCTATGATTCCCTTCCCTGGTCTAAGCCCATTCACTTCTGTCTCTCCAAGGTTTTATCTGCTACTGCTGTAGAGACCCCTCCATCCCCATCTGCTATGATTCCCTTCCTGGTCCAAGCCCATTCATTTCTGTCTCTCCAAGGTTTCATCTGCTACTGCTGTCGAGACACCTGCCATCCCCATCTCCAATGATTCCCTTCCCTGGTCCAAGCCCTTTCACTTCTGTCTCTCCTAGGTAGCATCTGCTGCTGTCTGTCCCATCCCCCAGAAGCACCATATGCTATGATTTTCTTCCCTTGTCCAAGCCGAATCACTTCTTCCCTTCCAAAATGGCATCTGCTACTGCTGCTGCAACCACTGCAAGCCAGATTTGCTATGATTCCTTTGCTGGTCCAAGCCCATTCACTTCTTCCCCTGTAAAGGAGGCATCTGCTGCAGCTGTGCAATAATCCCTCCTGCCCCATCTGCTACGATTACCTTCCATGGTCAGGAAATTCACTTCTTCCACTCCAAGGTGGCATCTGCTGCTGCTGTCCCAACCCCTGGAAGCCCCATCTGCTATTGTTCCTTTCCCTGGTCCAAGCCCATTCACTTCTGTCCCATCCAAGGTGGCATCTGCTGCTGCTGTCCTGAACCTCACCAGCCCCATCTGCTATGATTGCCTTCCTAGTCGAAGCCCATTCACTTTTGTCTCTCCTGGGTGACAGCTACTGCTGCTACTGTAGCAAGACCCGCAAGCCACATCTGCTACGATTCCCTTCCATGGTGCAAGCATTATCACTTCTGTCCCCTCCAAGAAGGCATCTGCTGCTGCTGTCCCTACCCCCGCCAGCCCCATCTGCTGTGGTTCCCTTCCATGCTTGAAGCCCATTCACTTCTGTCTCTCCAGTTTTACATCTCCAGCTTCTGGAACAACTCTCCTGGGTTACATCTGCTGTTACTGTCCCAAGACATGCAAGCCCCATCTGCAATGATTCCCTTCCTTGAGACAAGCCCATTCACTACTTCCCATCCAAGGTGGCATCTGCTGCTACTGTCCCTACCCACGCAAGCCCCGTCTGCTATGCTTCCCTTCCCTGGTCCAAGCCCATACACTTCTGTCTCTTCAAGGCGGCATCTACTGCTGCTGTCCCGACCCCTGCCAGTCCTATCTGCTATGTTTCCCTTTCCTGGTCCAAGCTCTTTCACTTTTGTCTCTCCCAGCTGGCATCTGCTGCTGCTATCCCATCCCCTGCCAGCCCCATCTGTTCTGATTCATTTCCCTTGTCCAAGCCCATTCACTTCTCTCTCTCCAAGGTTTCATCTGCTACTGCTGACGAGACCCCTGCCAGCCCCATCTGCAATTATTCTCTTCCCTGGTCCAAGTCCATTCACTGCTTTCCTTATTAATATGGCATGCTCTGCTGCTGTCCCCACCCCGCCAGCCCCATCTGCTATAATTCCCTTCCCTGGTTCAAGCCCATTCACTTCTGTCTCTTCAAGGTGGCATCTGCTGCTGCTGTCCTGACCCCTGCCATGCCTATCTGCAATGTTTCCCTTTCCTGGTCCACGCTTTTTCACTTCTGTCTCTACTAGCTAGCATCAGCTGCTGCTGTCCCATCCGCTGCCAGCCCTGTTTGTTATGATTCATTTCCCTGTTCCAAGCCCATTCACTTCTGTCTCTCTAAGGTTTTATCTGCTACTGCTGTCGAGACACCTGCCATCCCTATCTGCTACGATTCCCTTCCCTGGTCCATGCCCATTCACTTCTGCCTCTCCAAGGTTTTATCTGCTACTGCTGTTGAGACACCTGCCATCGCCATCTCCTATGAGTTCCTTCCCTGGTCCAAGCCCTTTCACTTCTGTCTCTCCTAGGTAGCATCTGCTGCTGTCTGTCCCATCCCCCGGAAGGACCAACTGCTATGATTTTCTTCCCTTGTCCAAGCCTAATCACTTCTTCCCCTTCAAGATGGCATCTGCTGCTGCTGCAACCACCGCAAGCCAGATTTGCAATGATTCCCTTTGCTGGTCCAAGCCCATTCACTTCTTCCCCTGTAAAGGTGGCATCTGCTGCTGCTGTCCGAACCCCCACCTGCCCCATCTGCTACGATTCCCTTCCATGGTCAAAGGAAATTCACTTCTTCCCCTCCAAGGTGGCATCTGCTGCTGCTGTCCCAACCCCTGGAAGCCCCATCTCCTATTATTCTGTTCCCTGGTCTAAGCCCATTCACTTCTGTCCCATCCAAGGTGGCATCTGCTGCTGCTGTCCTGAACCTCACCAGCCCATCTGCTAGTGATTGCCTTCCTGGTTGAAGCCCATTCACTTCTGTCTCTCCTGGATTACAGCTACTGCTGCTGCTGTAGCAAGACCTGCAAGCCACATCTGCTACGATTCCCTTCCATGGTGCAAGCATTATCACTTCTGTCCACTCCAAGGAGGCATCTGCTGCTGCTGTCCCTACCCCCAAGCCCCATCGGCTATAGGTTCCCTTCCCTGCTTGAAGCCAATTCACTTCTGTCTCTTCAAGGTGGCATCTACTGCTGCTGTCCTGACCCTGCCAGTCCTATCTGCTATGTTTCCCATTCCTGGTCCAAGTCCTTTCACTGTCTCTCCCTAGCTGGCATCTGCTGCTGCTATCCCATCCCCTGCCAGCCCCATCTGTTATGATTCATTTCCCTTGTCCAAGCCCATTCACTTCTGTCTCTTCAAGGTTTCATTTGCTACTGCTGAAAAGACCCCTGCCAGTCCCCTCTGCTATGATTCCCTTCCATGGTCAAAGCCCATTCACTTCTTCCCTCCAAGGTGGCAACTGCTGCTGCTGTCCGAACCCCCACCAGTCCCATCTGCTATGATTCCCTTCCATGGTCAAAGCCCATTCACTTCTTCCTCACCAAGGTGGCATCTGCTGCTGCAGTCCCAACCCCCGCAAGCCCCATCTGCTATGATTTCCTTCCATGGTCCAAGCTCATTCATTCATTTCTGTCTCTCCAAGGTGGCATCTGCTGTTGTCCCACCCATCACCAGACTCATCTGTTTTTATTCCATTCCCTGGAGAAAGCCAAATTCACTTCTGTCCCCTCCAAGGTGGCATCTCCTGCTGCGGTCCAGCCCCCCGCCAGCCCCATCTGCTATGCTTCCCTTCCCTAGTCCAGGCCCATTCACTTCTGTCTCTTCACATGCATCTACTGCTGTCTCTGACCCCTGCCAATCCTATCTGCAAGTTTCCCTTTCCTGGTCCAAGCATTTCACTTCTGTCTCTCTTAGCTGGCATCTGCTGCTTCTGTCCCATCCCCTGCCAGCCCCATCTGTTATGATTCATTTCTCTTGTCCAAGCCCATTCACTTCTGTCTCTCCAAGGTTTCATCTGCTACTGCTGACGAGACACCTGCCATCCATATCTGCTATGATTCCCCTCCCTGGTCCAAGTCCATTCACTGCTTCCCTTATAAATATGTCATCCTCTGCTGCTGTCCCCACCCCGCCAGCCCCATTTGCTATAATTCCCTTCCTTGGTCCAAGCCCATTCACTTCTGTCTCTTCAAGGCGGCATCTGCTGCTGCTGTCCTGACCCCTGCCATACCTATCTGCAATGTTTCCCTTTCCTGGTCCACGCCTTTTCACTTCTGTCTCTACTAGCTGGCATGTGCTGCTTCTGTCCCATCCCCTGCAATCCCCATCTGCTATGATTCCCTTCCCTGGTCTAAGCCCATTCACTTCTGTCTCTCCAAGGTTTTATCTGCTACTGCTGTAGAGACCCCTGCCATCCCCATCTGCTATGATTCCCTTCCCTGGTCCAAGCCCATTCATTTCTGTCTCTCCAAGGTTTCATCTGCTACTGCTGTCGAGACCCCTGCCATCCCCATCTCCAATGATTCCCTTCCCTGGTCCAAGCCTTTCACTTCTGTCTCCTAGGTAGCATCTGCTGCTGTCTGTCCCATCCCGAGCACCATCTGCTATGATTTTCTTCCCTTGTCCAAGCCGAATCACTTCTTCCTCAAGATGGCATCTGCTGCTGCTGCTGCAACCACCTCAAGCCAGATTTGCTATGATTCCCTTTGCTGGTCCAAGCCCATTCACTTCTTCCCCTGTAAAGGAGGCATCTGCTGCAGCTGTACTAATCCCCTCCTGCCCCATCTGCTACGATTACCTTCCATGGTCAAAGGAAATTCACTTCTTCCACTCCAAGGTGGCATCTGCTGCTGCTGTCCCAACCCCCGGAAGCCCCATCTGCTATTGTTCCTTTCCCTGGTCCAAGCCCATTCACTTCTGTCCCATCCAAGGTGGCATCTGCTGCTGCTGTCCTGAACCTCACCAGCCCCATCTGCAATGATTGCCTTCCTAGTCGAAGCCCATTCACTTTTGTCTCTCCTGGGTTACAGCTACTGCTGCTACTGTAGTAAGACCTACAAGCACATTCACATGATTCCCTTCCATGGTGCAAGCATTATCACTTCTGTCCCCTCCAAGAAGGCATCTGCTGCTGCTGTCCCTACCCCCGCCAGCCCCATCTGCTGTGGTTCCCTTCCATGCTTGAAGCCCATTCACTTCTGTCTCTCCAGTTATACATCTCCTGCTTCTGGAACAACTCTCCTGGGTTACATCTGCTGTTACTGTCCCAAGACATGCAAGCCCCATCTGCAATGATTCCCTTCCTTGGTAAAGCCCATTCACTACTTTCCATCCAAGGTGGCATCTGCTGCTACTGTCCCTACCCACGCAAGCCCCGTCTGCTATGCTTCCCTTCCCTGGTCCAAGCCCATACACTTCTGTCTCTTCAAGGCGGCATCTACTGCTGCTGTCCCGACCCCTGCTAGTCCTATCTGCTATGTTTCCCTTCCTGGTCCAAGCCCTTTCACTTTGCCTCTATTAGCTGGCATCTGCTGCTATCCCATCCCCTGCCAGCCCCATCTGTTCTGATTCATTTCCTTGTCCAAGCCCATTCACTGTCTCTTCAGGTTTCATTTGCTACTGCTGAGGAGCCCCTGCCAGTCCCCTCTGCTATGATTCCCTTCATGGGTCCAAACCCATTCCTTCTTCCTCCTAAGGTGGCATCTGCTGCAGTCCCAACCCCATAAGCCCCATCTGCTGTGATTTCCTTCCATGGTCCAAGCTCATTCATTCATTTCTGTCTCTCCAAGGTGACATCTGCTGTTGTCCCACCCATCACCAGACTCATCTGCTTTTATTCCATTCCCTGAAAGCCAAATTCACTTCTGTCCCCTCCAAGGTGGCATCTCCTGCTGCGGTCCAGCCCCCCGCCAGCCCCATCTGCTATGCTTCCCTTCCCTAGTCCAAGCCCATTCACTTCTGTCTCTTCAAGGCGGCATCTACTGCTGCTGTCCTGACCCCTGCCAATCCTATCTCCTAAGTTTCCCTTTCCTGGTCCAAGCATTTCACTTCTGTCTCTCTTAGCTGGCATCTGCTGCTTCTGTCCCATCCCCTGCCAGCCCCATCTGTTATGATTCATTTCTCTTGTCCAAGCCCATTCACTTCTGTCTCTCCAAGGTTTCATCTGCTACTGCTGACGAGACACCTGCCATCCATATCTGCTATGATTCCCCTCCCTGGTCCAAGTCCATTCACTGCTTCCCTTATAAATATGTCATCCTCTGCTGCTGTCCCCACCCCGCCAGCCCCATTTGCTATAATTCCCTTCCTTGGTCCAAGCCCATTCACTTCTGTCTCTTCAAGGCGGCATCTGCTGCTGCTGTCCTGACCCCTGCCATACCTATCTGCAATGTTTCCCTTTCCTGGTCCACGCCTTTTCACTTCTGTCTCTACTAGCTGGCATGTGCTGCTTCTGTCCCATCCCTGCAATCCCCATCTGCTATGATTCCTTCCCTGGTCTAAGCCCATTCACTTCTGTCTCTCAAGGTTTTATCTGCTACTGCTGTAGAGGTCCCTGCCATCCCCATCTGCTATGATTCCCTTCCCTGGTCCAAGCCCATTCATTTCTGTCTCTCAAGGTTTCATCTGCTACTGCTGTCGAGACCCCTACCATCCCCATCTCCAATGATTCCTTCCCTGGTCCAAGCCCTTTCACTTCTGTCTCCTAGGTAGCATCTGCTGCTGTCTGTCCCATCCCAGAGCACCATCTGCTATGATTTTCTTCCCTTGTCCAAGCGAATCACTTCTTCCCTCCAAGATGGCGTCTGCTGCTGCTGCTGCAACCACTGAGCCAGATTTGCTATGATTCCCTTTGCTGGTCCAAGCCCATTCACTTCTTTCCCTGTAAAGGCATCTGCTGCAGCTGTACGAATCCTCCTGCCCCATCTGCTACGATTACCTTCCATGGTCAAGGAAATTCACTTCTTCTACTCAGGTGGCATCTGCTGCTGCTGTCCCAACCCGAAGCCCCATCTGCTATTGTTCCTTTCCTGGTCCAAGCCCATTCACTTCTGTCCCATCCAAGGTGGCATCTGCTGCTGCTGTCCTGAACCTCACCAGCCCCATCTGCAATGATTGCCTTCCTAGTCGAAGCCCATTCACTTTTGTCTCTCTGGGTTACAGCTACTGCTGCTACTGTAGCAAGACCCACAAGCCACATCTGCTTACGATTCCCTTCCATGGTGCAAGCATTATCACTTCTGTCCCCTCAAGGAGGCATCTGCTGCAGCTGTCCCTACCCCGCCAACCCCATCTGCTGTGGTTCCCTTCCATGCTTGAAGCCCATTCACCTGTCGCTCCAGTTTTACATCTCCTGCTTCTGGAACAACTCTCCGGGTTACATCTGCTGTTACTGTCCCAAGACCATAAGCCCGTCTGCTATGATTCCCTTCCTTGGTAGAAGCCCATTCACTACTTTCCATCCAAGGTGGCATCTGCTGCTACTGTCCCTACCCACGCAAGCCCCGTCTGCTATGCTTCCCTTCCCTGGTCCAAGCCCATACACTTCTGTCTCTTCAAGGCGGCATCTACTGCTGCTGTCCCGACCCCTGCTAGTCCTATCTGCTATGTTTCCCTTTCCTGGTCCAAGCCCTTTCACTTTTGCCTCTCCTAGCTGGCATCTGCTGCTGCTATCCCATCCCCTGCCAGCCCCATCTGTTATGATTCATTTCCCTTGTCCAAGCCCATTCACTTCTCTCTTCAAGGTTTCATTTGCTACTGCTGACGAGACCCCTGCCAGTCCCCTCTGTGATGATTCCCTTCCCTGGTCCAAGCCCATTCACTTCTTCCCCTCCAAGGTGGCAACTGCTGCTGCTGTCCGAACCCCACCAGTCCCATCTGCAATGATTCCCTTCCCTTCCATGGTCAAAGCTCATTCACTTTTCCTCTCAAGGTGGCATCTGCTGCTGCAGTCCCAACCCCACAAGTACCATCTGCTATGATTTCCTTACGTGGTCCAAGCTCATTCATTCATTTCTGTCTCTCCAAGGTGGCATCTGCTGTTGTCCCACCCATCCCCAGACTCATCTGCTTTTATTCCATTCCTTGGACCAAGCCCATTCACTTCTGTCTCTTCAAGGCGGCATCTACTGCTGCTGTCCTGACCCCTGCCAGTCCTATCTGCTAAGTTTCCTTTTCCTGGTCCAAGCATTTCACTTTTGTCTCTCTTAGCTGGCATCTGCTGCTTCTGTCCCATCCCCTGCCAGCCCCATCTGTTATGATTCATTTCCCTTGTCCAAGCCCATTCACTTCTGTCTCTCCAAGGTTTCATCTGCTACTGCTGACGAGACACCTGCCATCCATATCTGCTATGATTCCCCTCCCTGGTCCAAGTCCATTCACTGCTTCCCTTATAAATATGTCATCCTCTGCTGCTGTCCCCACCCCCGCCAGCCCCATCTGCTATAATTACCTTCCTTGGTCCAAGCCCATTCACTTCTGTCTCTTCAAGGTGGCATCTGCTGCTGCTGTCCTGACTCCTGCCATACCTATCTGCAATGTTTCCCTTTCCTGCTCCACGCCTTTTCACTTCTGTCTCTACTAGCTGGCATGTGCTGCTTCTGTGTCATCCCTGCAATCCCCATCTGCTATGATTCCTTCCTGGTCTAAGCCCATTCACTTCTGTCTCTCAAGGTTTATCTGCTACTGCTGTGAGACCCCTGCCATCCCCATCTTCTATGATTCCCTTCCCTGGTCCAAGCCCATTCATTTCTGTCTCTCCAAGGTTTCATCTGCTACTGCTGTGAGACCCCTGCCATCCCCATCTCAATGATTCCCTTCCCTGGTCCAAGCCCTTTCACTTCTGTCTCTCAAGGTAGCATCTGCTGCTGTCTGTCCCATCCCCGAAGCACCATCTGCTATGATTTTCTTCCCTTGTCCAAGCCGAATCACTTCTTCCCTCAAGATGGCATCTGCTGCTGCTGCTGCAACCACCAAGCCAGATTTGCTATGATTCCTTTGCTGGTCCAAGCCCATTCACTTCTTCCCCTGTAAAGGAGGCATCTGCTGCAGCTGTGCAGATCCTCCTGCCCATCTGCTACAATTACCTTCCATGGTTAAAGGAAATTCACTTCTTCCACTCCGGTGGCATCTGCTGCTGCTGTCCCAACCCCTGGAAGCCCCATCTGCTATGTTCCTTTCCCTGGTCCAAGCCCATTCACTTCTGTCCCATCAAGGTGGCATCTGCTGCTGCTGTCCTGAACCTCACCAGCCCCATCTGCTATGATTGCCTTCCTAGTTGAAGCCCATTCACTTTGTCTCTCTGGGTTACAGCTACTGCTGCTACTGTAGTAAGACCATAAGCCCATCTGCTCGATTCCCTTCCATGGTGCAAGCATTATCACTTCTGTCCCCTCCAAGAAGGCATCTGCTGCTCTCCCTACCCGCCAGCCCCATCTGCTGTGGTTCCCTTCCATGCTTGAGCCCATTCACTCTGTCTCTCTCCAGTTATACATCTTCTGCTTCTGGAACAACTCTCTGGGTTACATCCTGCTGTTACTGTCCCAAGACATGCAAGCCCCATCTGCAATGATTCCCTTCCTTGGTACAAGCCCATTCACTACTTCCCATCCAAGGTGGCATCTGCTGCTACTGTCCCTACCCACGCAAGCCCCGTCTGCTATGCTTCCCTTCCCTGGTCCAAGCCCATACACTTCTGTCTCTTCAAGGTGGCATCTACTGCTGCTGTCCCGACCCCTGCCAGTCCTATCTGCTATGTTTCCCTTTCCTGGTCCAAGCCCTTTCGCTTTTGCCGCTCCTAGCTGGCATCTGCTGCTGCTATCCCATCCCCTGCCAGCCCCATCTGTTCTGATTCAATTCCCTTGTCCAAGCCCATTCACTTCTCTCTCTCTCAAGGTTTCATCTGCTACTGCTGACGAGACCCCTACCAGCCATTGGCTATTGATTCTCTTCCTAGTCCAGTCAATTCACTGCTTTTCCTTATTAATATGGCATGCTCTGCTGCTGTCCCCACCCTCGCCAGCCCCATCTGCTATAATTCCCTTCCTGGTTCAAGCCCATTCACTTGTCTCTTCAAGGTGGCATCTGCTGCTGCTGTCCTGACCCTGCCATGCCTATCTGCAATGTTTCCCCTTCCTGGTCCACGCTTTTCACTTCTGTCTCTACTAGCTAGCATCAGCTGCTGCTGTCCCATCCGCTGCCAGCCCTGTTTGTTATGATTCATTTCCCTGTTCCAAGCCCATTCACTTCTGTCTCTCTAAGGTTTTATCTGCTACTGCTGTCGAGACACCTGCCATCCCTATCTGCTACGATTCCCTTCCCTGGTCCATGCCCATTCACTTCTGCCTCTCCAAGGTTTTATCTGCTTCTGCTGTTGAGACACCTGCCATCCCCATCTCCTATGATTTCCTTCCCTGGTCCAAGCCCTTTCACTTCTGTCTCTCCTAGGTAGCATCTGCTGCTGTCTGTCCCATCCCACGGAAGCACCAACTGCTATGATTTTCTTCCCTTGTCCAAGCCTAATCACTTCTTCCCTCAAGATGGCATCTGCTGCTGCTGCTGCAACCACCAAACAGATTTGCAATGATTCCCTTTGCTGGTCCAAGCCCATTCACTTCTTCCCCTGTAAAGGTGGCATCTGCTGCTGCTGTCTGAACCCCCAACTGGCCCATCTGCTACGATTCCCTTCCATGGACAAAGGAAATTCACTTCTTCCCCTCCAAGGTGGCATCTGCTGCGCTGTCCCAACCCCAGGCCCCATCTCCTATTATTCCGTTCCCTGGTCTAGCCCATTCACTTCTGTCCCATCCAAGGTGGCATCTGCTGCTGCTGCTGCTGTCCTGAACCTCACCAGCCCCATCTGTATGATTGCCTTCCTGGTTGAAGCCCATTCACTTCTGTCTCTCCTGGGTTACAGCTACTGCTGCTGCTGTAGCAAGACCCGCAAGCCACATCTGCTACGATTCCCTTCCATGGTGCAAGCATTATCACTTCTGTCCCCTCCAAGGAGGCATCTGCTGCTGCTGTCCCTACCCCCTTAACCCCATCGGCTGGTTCCCTTCCCTGCTTGAAGCCAATTCACTTCTGTCTCTTCAAGGTGGCATCTACTGCTGCTGTCCTGACCCCTGCCAGTCCTATCTGCTATGTTTCCCATTCCTGGTCCAAGTCCCTTTCTTCTGTCTCTCCCTAGCTGGCATCTGCTGCTGCTATCCCATCCCCTGCCAGCCCCATCTGTTATGATTCATTTCCCTTGTCCAAGTCCATTCACTTCTGTCTCTTCAAGGTTTCATCTGCTACTGCTGAAAAGGCCCCTGCCAGTCCCTCTGCTATAATTCCTTCCCTGGTCCAGCCCATTCACTTCTTCCCTCAAGGTGGCAACTGCTGCTGCTGTCAGGACCCCCACCAGTCCCATCTGCTTTGATTCTCTTCCATGGTCAAAGCCCATTCACTTCTTCCTCTCCAAGGTGGCATCTGCTGCTGCAGTCCCAACCCCCTCAAGCCCCATCTGCTATGATTTCCTTCCATGGTCCAAGCTCATTCATTCATTTCTGTCTCTCCAAGGTGGCATCTGCTGTTGTCCCACCCATTACCAGACTCTTCTGCGTTTATTCCATTCCCTGGAGCAAGCCAAATTCACTTCTGTCCCCTCCAAGGTGGCATCTCCTGCTGCGGTCCAGCCCCCCACCAGCCCCATCTGCTATGATTCCCTTTGCTGGTCCAAGCCCATTCACTTCTTCCCCTGTAAAGGTGGCATCTGCTGCTGCTTTCCGAACCCCCACCTGCCCCATCTGCTACGATTCCCTTCCATGGTCAAAGGAAATTCACTTCTTCCCCTCCAAGGTGGCATCTGCTGCTGCTGTCCCAACCCGCGGAAGCCCCATCTCCTATTATTCCGTTCCTGGTCTAAGCCCATTCACTTCTATGCGTATCCAAGGTGGCATCTGCTGCTGCTGCTGTCCTGAACCTCACCATCCCCATCTGCTATGATTGCCTTCCTGGTGAAGCCATTCACTTCAGTCTCTCCTGGGTTACAGCTACTGCTGCTGCAACAAGTCCATAAACCACATCTGCTCGATTCCTTCCATGGTGCAAGCATTATCACTTCTGTCCCGTCAGGAGGCATCTGCTGCTGCTGTCCCTACCCCCACCAGCCCCATCTGCTATGGTTCCCTTCCTGCTTGAAACCCATTCACTTCTGTCTCTTCAAGGTGGCATCTACTGCTGCTGTTCCGACCCCTGCCAGTCCTATCTGCTATGTTTCCCATTCCTGGTCCAAGCCCTTTATCACTTCTGTCTCTCCTAGCTGGCATCTGCTGCTGCTATCCCATCCCCTGCCAGCCCCATCTGTTATGATTCATTTGCCTTGTCCAAGCCCATTCACTTCTGTCTCTTCAAGGTTTCATCTGCTACTGCTGAAAGACCCTGCCAGTCCCATCTGCTTAGATTCCCTTCCTGGTCCAAGCCCATTCACTTCTTCCCTCCAAGGTGGCAACTGCTGCTGCTGTCCGAACCCCACCAGTCCCATCTGCAATGATTCCTTCCATGGTCAAAGCCCATTCACTTCTTCCTCTCCAAGGTGGCATCTGCTGCTGCAGTCCCAACCCCATAAGCCCCATCTGCTATGATTCCTTCCGATGGTCCAAGCTCATTCATTCATTTCCAGTCTCTCAAGGTGGCATCTGCTGTTGTCCCACCATCACCAGACTCATCTGCTTTATTCTGTTCCTGGACCAAGCCAAATTCACTTCTGTCCCCTCCAAGGTGGCATCTACTGCTGCTGTCCAGCCCCCACCAGCCCCATCTGCTATGATTCCTTACCTGGTCGAAGTCCATTCACTTCTGTCTCTCAGGGTTACTTCTGCTGCTGTTGGCATAACTCCTCAAGCCCCAACTGCTGATTCTCTTCCCTGGTCAAACTCCATTAACTTCTTCCCTCTAGTTGGCATCTGCTACTGCTGTTCTGCCCCACCCCACCCCATCTGCTATGATTCCCTTCTCTGTTTCAAGCCCAATGAATTCTTTCTCTACAATGCGGCATCTGCTGCTACTGTCACGACCCCCACCAGCCCCACCTGTAGCGATTCCCTACCTAGGTCCAAGCCCTTTCACTTCTGTCTCTCCAAGGTAGCATCTGCTGCTGCTGCCCCATCCCCAGAAGCACCATCTGCTATGATTTTCTTCCCTTGTCCAAGCCGAATCACTTCTTCCCCTCCAAGATGGCATCTGCTGCTGCTGCTGCAACCACTGCAAGCCAGATTTGCAATGATTCCCTGTGCTAGTCCAAGCCCATTCACTTCTTACCCTGTAAATGTGGCATCTGCTGCTGCTGTCCGAACCCCCACCTGCCCCATCTGCTACGATTCCGATCCATGGTCAGAAAATTCACTTCTTCCCTCAAGGTGGCATCTGCTGCTGTCCCAACCCCAGGCCCATCTCCTATTATTCCATTCCATTGTCTAAGCCCATTCACATCTGTTCCATCAAGGTGGCATCTGCTGCTGCTGTCTGAACCTCACCAGCCCCATCTGCTGCTGATTGCCTTCCTGGTTGAAGCCCATTCACTTCTGTCTCTCTGGGTTACAGCTACTGCTGCTGCTGTAGCAAGACCCACAAGCCACATCTGCTATGATTCCCTTCCATGGTGCAAGCATTATCACTTCTGTCCCCTCCAAGGAGGCATCTGCTGCTGCTGTCCGTACACCCGCCAGCCCCATCTGCTATGGTTCCCTTCCCTGCTTGAAGTCCATTCACTTCAGTCTCTCCAGGGTTACATCTGCTGCTCCTGGAACAACTCTCCTGGGTTACATCTGCTGCTACTGTCCCAAGACATGGAAGCCCCATCTGCTGTGTTTCCCTTCCTTGGTACAAGCCCATTCACTACTTCCCTTCCAAGGTGGCATCTACTGCTACAGTCCCTACCCACGCAAGCCCCATCTGCTATGCTTCCCTTCCCTAGTCCAAGCCCATTCACTTCTGTCTCTTCAAGACGGCATCTACTGCTGCTGTCCCGACCCCTGCCAGTCCTATCTGCTAAGTTTACCTTTCCTGGTCCATGCCCTTTCACTTCTGTCTCTCTTAGCTGGCATCTGCTGCTTCTGTCCCATCCCCTGCCAGCCCCATCTGTTATGATTCATTTCACTTGTCCAAGCCCATTCACTTCTGTCTCTCCAAAGTTTCATCTGCTACTGCTGATGAAACACCTGCCAGCCCCATCTGCTATGATTCCCTTCCCTGGTCCAAGCCCATTCACTCCTGTCTCTTCAAGGTGGCATCTGCTGCTGCTGTGCCATCCGCTGCAAGCACCATCTGCTATGATTCCCTTCCCTTGTCCAAGCCCATTCACTTCTTCCCCTCCAAGATTTCATCTGCTGCTATTGTCCCAACCACTGCGAGCCCCATCTGCTATAATTCCCTTCCCTGGTCCAAGCCCATTCACTTCTGTCTCTTCAAGGCGGCATCTGCTGCTGCTGTCCAGACCCCTATCACTTCTGTCCCTTCCAAGGAGGCATCTGCTGCTGCTGTCCCTACCCCTGCCAGTCCCATCTGCTATGTTTCTCTTCTCTGGTTGACGCCTATTCACTTCTGTCTGTCCAGGGTTACACCTGCTGCTCCTGGAACAACTCTTCTAGGTTACATCTGCTGCTGCTGCTGCCCCAAGACCACAAGCCCCATCTGCTTTGATTCCTTCCTTGTTACAAGATCATTCACTTCTTCACTTCCAAGGTGGCATCTGCTTCTGCTGTCCCATCCGCTGCCAGCCCCATTTGTTATAATTCATTTCCCTGTTCCAAGCCCAATCACTTGTCTCTCTCCAGGTGGCATCTGCTGCTGGTGACCGATCCCCACACCAACCCCATCTCTTATGATTCCCTTCACTGGTCCAAGCCCATTCACTTCTTCCCTTCCAATGTGTCATCTTATGCTACTGTCCTGACTCCCTCTAGCCTTATCTTCTATAACTCCCTATCCTGGTCACAAGCCCATTCACTTTTGTCCCTCTAAGGTGGCATCTACTGCTGCTGTGCCATCCCCCCCAAGCACAATCTGCTACAATTCCCTTCCCTTGTACAAGCCCATTCACTTCTTACCCTCCAAGATTTCATCTGCTGCTACTGTCCCGACCACAGTGAGACCCATCTGCTATGATTCCCTTCCCTGGTCCAAGCCCATTCACTTCTTCCCCTCCAAGGTGGCAACTGCTGCTGCTGTCCGAACCCCCACCAGTCCCATCTGCAATGATTCCCTTTTGTGGTCAAAGCCCATTCACTTCTTCCTCTCCAAGGTGGCATCTGCTGCTGCAGTCCCAACCCCTGCAAGCCCCATCTGCTATGATTCCCTTCCGTGGTCCAAGCTCATTCATTCACTTCTGTCTCTCCAAGGTGGCATCTGCTGTTGTCCCACCCATCACCAGACCCATCTGCTATTATTCAGTTCCTGGACCAAGCCAAATTCACTTCTGTCCCCTCCAAGGTGGCATCTACTGCTGCTGTCCAGCCCCCCACCAGCCCCATCTGCTATGTTTCCCTTACCTGGTCGAAGCCCATTCACTTCTGTCTCTCCAGGGTTACTTCTGCTGCTGTTGGCATAACTTCTACAAGCCCCAACTGCTAGGATTCTCTTCCCTGGTCAAACTCCATTAACTTCTTCCCTCTCAGTTGGCATCTGCTACTGCTGTTCCGACCCCCGCTCACCCCATCTGCTAGTTCCCTTCTCTGTTTCAAGCAATAATTCTTTCTCTACAATGCGGCATCACTGCTGCTACTGTTAACCCCCACCAGCCCCACCTGCTTGATTCCTTCCTAGGTCCAAGCCCTTTCACTTCTGTCTCTCCAAGGTAGCATCTGCTGCTGCTGCCCCATCCCGGGCACCATCTGCTATGATTTTCTTCCCTTGTCCAAGCCAAATCACTTCTTCCCCTCCAAGATGGCTTCTGCTGCTGCTGCTGCAACCACCGCAAGCCAGATTTGCAATGATTCCCTTTGCTGGTCCAAGCCCATTCACTTCTTCCCCTGTAAAGGTGGCATCTGCTGCTGCTGTCCGAACCCCCACCTGCCCCATCTGCTACGATTCCCTTCCATGGTCAAAGGAAATTCACTTCTTCCCCTCCAAAGTGGCATCTGCTGCTGCTGTCCCAACCCCAGGAAGCCCCATCTTCTATTATTCCATTCCCTGGTATAAGCCCATTCCATCTGTCCCATCCAAGGTGGCATCTGCTGCTGCTGCTGTCCTGAACCTCACCAGCCCCATTTGCTATGATTGCCTTCCTGGTTGAAGCCCATTCACTTCTGTCTCTCTGGGTTACAGCTACTGGTGCTGCGTAGCAAGACCATAAGCCACATCTGTTACGATTCCCTTCCATGGTGCAAGCATTATCACTTCTGTCCCCTCCAAGGAAGCATCTGCTGCTGCTGTCCCTACCCCCGTCAGCCCCATCTGCTATGGTTCCCTTCCCTGCTTGAAGTCCATTCACTTCTGTCTCTCCAGGGTTACATCTGCTGCTCCTGGAACAACTCTCCTGGGTTACATCTGCTGCTACTGTCCCAAGAACCGCCAGCCCATCTGCTGTGTTTCCTTCCTTGGTACAAGCCCATTCTCACTTCCCTTCAAGGTGGCATCTGCTGCTACAGTCCCTACCCACACAAGCCCCATCTGCTATGCTTCCCTTCCCTAGTCCAAGCCCATTCACTTCTGTCTCTCCAAGGTTTCATCTGCTACTGCTGACGAGACACCTGCCATCCATATCTGCTATGATTCCCTTCCCTGGTCCAAGTCCATTCACTGCTTCCCTTATAAATATGTCATCCTCTGCTGCTGTCCCCACCCTCGCCAGCCCCATTTGCTATAATTCCCTTCCTTGGTCCAAGCCCATTCACTTCTGTCTCTTCAAGGCGGCATCTGCTGCTGCTGTCCTGACCCCTGCCATACCTATCTGCAATGTTTCCTTTCCTGGTCACGCCTTTTCCTTCTGTCTCTACTAGCTGGCATGTGCTGCTTCTGTCCCATCCCTGCAATCCCCATCTGCTATGATTCCTTCCTGGTCTAAGCCCATTCCTTCTGTCTCTCAAGGTTTTATCTGCTACTGCTGTAGGGACCCTGCCATCCCCATCTGCTATGATTCCTTCCCTGGTCCAAGCCCATTCATTTCTGTCTCTCAAGGTTTCATCTGCTACTGCTGTCGAGACCCCTGCCATCCCCATCTCCAATGATTCCTTCCCTGGTCCAAGCCCTTTCACTTCTGTCTCTCCTAGGTAGCATCTGCTGCTGTCTGTCCCATCCCAGGCACCATCTGCTATGATTTTCTTCCTTGTCCAAGCCGAATCACTTCTTCCCCTCAAGATGGCGTCTGCTGCTGCTGCTGCAACCACTGCAAGCCAGATTTGCTATGATTCCCTTTGCTGGTCCAAGCCCATTCACTTCTTTCCCTGTAAAGGAGGCATCTGCTGCAGCTGTACGAATCCTCCTGCCCCATCTGCTACGATTACCTTCCATGGTCAAGGAAATTCACTCTTCTACTCCAAGGTGGCATCTGCTGCTGCTGTCCCAACCCCGGAAGCCCCATCTGCTATTGTTCCTTTCCTGGTCCAAGCCCATTCACTTCTGTCCCATCCAAGGTGGCATCTGCTGCTGCTGTCCTGAACCTCACCAGCCCCATCTGCAATGATTGCCTTCCTAGTGACCCATTCACTTTGTCTCTCTCCTGGTTACAGCTACTGCTGCTACTGTAGCAAGACCCACAAGCCACATCTGCTTTCACGATTCCCTTCCATGGTGCAAGCATTATCACTTCTGTCCCCTCCAAGGAGGCATCTGCTGCAGCTGTCCCTACCCCCGCCAACCCCATCTGCTGTGGTTCCCTTCCATGCTTGAAGCCCATTCACTTCTGTCGCTCCAGTTTTATATCTCCTGCTTCTGGAACAACTCTCCTGGGTTACATCTGCTGTTACTGTCCCAAGACACGCAAGCCCCGTCTGCTATGATTCCCTTCCTTGGTAGAAGCCCATTCACTACTTTCCATCCAAGGTGGCATCTGCTGCTACTGTCCCTACCCACGCAAGCCCCGTCTGCTATGCTTCCCTTCCCTGGTCCAAGCCCATACACTTCTGTCTCTTCAAGGCGGCATCTACTGCTGCTGTCCCGACCCCTGCTAGTCCTATCTGCTATGTTTCCCTTTCCTGGTCCAAGCCCTTTCACTTTTGCCTCTCCTAGCTGGCATCTGCTGTGCTATCCCATCCCCTGCCAGCCCCATCTGTGTATGTTCATTTCCCTTGTCCAAGCCCATTCACTTCTCTCTTCAAGGTTTCATTTGCTACTGCTGTGAGACCCCTGCCAGTCCCCTCTGTGATGATTCCTTCCCTGGTCCAAGCCCATTCACTTCTTCCCTCCAGGTGGCAACTGCTGCTGCTGTCCGAACCCCACCAGTCCCATCTGCAATGATTCCCTTCCCTTCCATGGTCAAAGCTCATTCACTTTTCCTCTCAAGGTGGCATCTGCTGCTGCAGTCCCAACCCCGCAAGTCCCATCTGCTATGATTTCCTTCGTGGTCCAAGCTCATTCATTCATTTCTGTCTCCAAGGTGGCATCTGCTGTTGTCCCACCATCCCCAGACTCATCTGCTTTTATTCCATTCCTTGGACCAAGCCCATTCACTTCTGTCTCTTCAAGCAGCATCTACTCTGCTGTCCTGACCCTACCAGTCCTATCTGCTAAGTTTCCCTTTCCTGGTCCAAGCATTTCACTTTTGTCTCTCTTAGCTGGCATCTGCTGCTTCTGTCCCATCCTACCAGCCCCATCTGTTATGATTCATTTCCTTGTCCAACCCATTCACTTCTGTCTCAAGGTTTCATCTGCTACTGCTGACGAGACACCTGCCATCCATATCTGCTATGATTCCCTCCCTGGTCCAAGTCCATTCCTGCTTCCCTTATAAATATGTCATCCTCTGCTGCCTGTCCCCACCCCATGCCCCATCTTATAATACCTTCCTTGGTCAAGCCCATTCACTTCTGTCTCTTCAAGGTGGCATCTGCTGCTGCTGTCCTGACTCCTGCCATACCTATCTGCAATGTTTCCCTTTCCTGCTCCACGCCTTTTCACTTCTGTCTCTACTAGCTGGCATGTGCTGCTTCTGTGTCATCCCCTGCAATCCCCATCTGCTATGATTCCCTTCCCTGGTCTAAGCCCATTCACTTCTGTCTCTCCAAGGTTTTATCTGCTACTGCTGTAGAGACCCCTGCCATCCCCATCTGCTATGATTCCCTTCCCTGGTCCAAGCCCATTCATTTCTGTCTCTCCAAGGTTTCATCTGCTACTGCTGTCGAGACCCCTGCCATCCCCATCTCCAATGATTCCCTTCCCTGGTCCAAGCCCTTTCACTTCTGTCTCTCCAAGGTAGCATCTGCTGCTGTCTGTCCCATCCCAGGCACCATCTGCTATGATTTTCTTCCTTGTCCAAGCCGAATCACTTCTTCCCTCAAGATGGCATCTGCTGCTGCTGCTGCAACCACATAAGCCAGATTTGCTATGATTCCTTTGCTGGTCCAAGCCCATTCACTTCTTCCCCTGTAAAGGAGGCATCTGCTGCAGCTGTCAGATCCCCTCCTGCCCCATCTGCTACAATTACCTTCCATGGTTAAGGAAATTCACTTCTTCCACTCCGGTGGCATCTGCTGCTGCTGTCCCAACCCCTGGAGCCCCATCTGCTATTGTTCCTTTCCTGGTCCAAGCCCATTCACTTCTGTCCCATCAAGGTGGCATCTGCTGCTGCTGTCCTGAACCTCACCAGCCCCATCTGCTAGTTGCCTTCTAGTTGAAGCCCATTCACTTTGTCTCTCTGGGTTACAGCTACTGCTGCTACTGTAGCAAGACCATCAAGCACATCTGCTACGATTCCCTTCCATGGTGCAAGCATTATCACTTCTGTCCCCTCCAAGAAGGCATCTGCTGCTGCTGTCCCTACCCCGCCAGCCCATCTGCTGTGGTTCCTTCCATGCTAGGCCCATTCACTTCTGTCTCTCCAGTTATACATCTTCTGCTTCTGGAACAACTCTCCTGGGTTACATCTGCTGTTACTGTCCCCAAGACATGCAAGCCCCATCTGCAATGATTCCCTTCCTTGGTACAAGCCCATTCACTACTTCCCATCCAAGGTGGCATCTGCTGCTACTGTCCCTACCCACGCAAGCCCCGTCTGCTATGCTTCCCTTACCTGGTCCAAGCCCATACACTTCTGTCTCTTCAAGGCGGCATCTACTGCTGCTGTCCCGACCCCTGCCAGTCCTATCTGCTATGTTTCCCTTTCCTGGTCCAAGCCCTTTCGCTTTTGCGCTCTAGCTGGCATCTGCTGCTGCTATCCATCCCCTGCCAGCCCCATCTGTTCTGATTCAATTCCCTTGTCCAAGCCCATTCACTTCTCTCTCTCTCAAGGTTTCATCTGCTACTGCTGACGAGACCCCTACCAGCCCATTGGCTGTGATTCTCTTCCTAGTCCAGTCAATTCACTGCTTTCCTTATTAATATGGCATGCTCTGCTGCTGTCCCCACCCCTACGCCAGCCCCATCTGCTATAATTCCCTTCCTGGTTCAAGCCCATTCACTTGTCTCTTCAAGGTGGCATCTGCTGCTGCTGTCCTGACCCCTGCCATGCCTATCTGCAATGTTTCCCTTTCCTGGTCACGCTTTTCACTTCTGTCTCTACTAGCTAGCATCAGCTGCTGCTGTCCCATCCGCTGCCAGCCCTGTTTGTTATGATTCATTTCCTGTTCCAAGCCCATTCACTTCTGTCTCTCAGGTTTTATCTGCTACTGCTGTCAGAGACACCTGCCATCCCCTATCTGCTACGATTCCCTTCCTGGTCCATGCCCATTCATTCTGCTCTCCAAGGTTTTATCTGCTTCTGCTGTTGAGACACCTGCCATCCCCATCTCCTATGATTTCCTTCCCTGGTCCAAGCCCTTTCACTTCTGTCTCTCCTAGGTAGCATCTGCTGCTGTCTGTCCCATCCCAGGCTTTACTAATGCTATGATTTCTTCCTTGTCCAAGCCTAATCACTTCTTCCTCTCAAGATGGCATCTGCTGCTGCTGCTGCCACACCAGCCAGATTTGCAATGATTCCCTTTGCTGGTCCAAGCCCATTCACTTCTTCCCCTGTAAAGGTGGCATCTGCTGCTGCTGTCCGACCCCACCTGCCCCATCTGCTACAATTCCCTTCCATGGTCAAAGGAAATTCACTTCTTCCCTCCAAGGTGGCATCTGCTGCTGCTGTCCCAACCCCCGGAAGCCCCATCTCCTATTATTCCGTTCCCTGGTCTAAGCCCATTCACTTCTGTCCCATCCAAGGTGACATCTGCTGCTGCTGCTGTCCTGAACCTCACCAGCCCCATCTGCTGTGATTGCCTTCCTGGTGAAGCCCATTCACTTCTGTCTCTCCTGGATTACAGCTACTGCTGCAGCTGTAGCAAGACCTGCAAGCCACATCTGCTAGATTCCCTTCCATGGTGCAAGCATTATCACTTCTGTCCCCTCCAAGAGGCATCTGCTGCTGCTGTCCCTACCCCCGCCAGCCCCATCTGCTATGGTTCCCTTCCCTGCTCGAAGCCCATTCACTTCTGTCTCTTCAAGGGGCATCTACTGCTGCTGTCCCGACCCCTGCCAGTCCTATCTGCTATGTTTCCCATTCCTGGTCCAAGCCCTTTCACTTCTGTCTCTCCTAGCTGGCATCTGCTGCTGCTATCCCATCCCCTGCCAGCCCCATCTGTTATGATTCATTTCCCTTGTCCAAGCCCATTCACTTCTGTCTCACCAAGGTTTCATCTACTACTGCTGTCGAGACCCCTGCCAGCCTCTTCTGCTATGATTCCCTTCCCTGGTCCAAGCCCATTCACTGCTCCCTTATAAATATGGCATGCTCTGCTGCTGTTCCACATCCCTCCAGCCCTGTCTCCTATGATTCCCTTCCCTGTTCCTAGTCCAACCACTTCTGTCTCTCCAAGGTGGCATCTGCTGCTGATGTCCTGACCCCTGCTTGCCCCATCTGCTGTGATTTCCCTTCCCTGGTCCAAGCCCATTCACTTCTTCCTCTCCATGGTGGCATCTACTGCTGCTGTCCGAACCCCCGCAGGCCCCATCTGCTATGATTCTCTTCAATGGCCCAAAGTCATTCACTTCTGTCTCTCTAAGGTGGCATCTGCTGTTCCCCAACCATCGCCAGACCCATCTGCTATTATTCTGTTCCCTGGTCCAAGACCATTCACTTCTGTCCTCTCCAAGTGGCATCTGCTGTTGCTATCCCGAACCCCAACAGCACCACCTGCTATGATTCCCTTCCTGGTCGAAGCCCATTCACTTCTGTGTCTCCTGGGTTACAGCTACTGCTGCTGCTGTAGCAAGACCCACAAGCCACATATGCTATGATTCCCTTCCCTGCTGAAACATAGAAACATAGAATTTGATGGCAGATAAGGACTGCTTGGCCAACCCAGTCTGCCCATTTCAATACCTAATGGATAAGCTGCAGATCCTAGTTAACCAGCAGCCTACTTCTTTCTTCCCCACCCCCAAGATTGCCCCTTATGACTGTCAATGCATGCTTGAATTCCACCACTGTTTTGACTCCTAAACTCCTCCGGGCATTCCATGCATCCACAACCTTCTTTGTGAAAAAATACTTCCTTAAAAATACCTCTGAGCGCCCCCCCATCTTCCAATGTGCCCCTTGTTCTTGCACCTCTTTTTTTGAAAGATGCTACCCTCTCGGATGTTGTTGATTCCCTTGAGGTACTTGAAAGTTTCTATCATGTCCCCCCTCTCTCTCCTTTCCCCGAAGCTACACATATTAAGCTCCTTAAGTCTCTCTTCATATGTCTTCCAGTGCAGACCCTGCACCATTTTAGTTGCCCTCCTCTGACAGCTTCCATCCTGTCTATGTCTTTTTGTGGAGATTGGGTCTCCAGAACTGCACACAGTACTCCAGATGGGTCTCACCAGCTGTCTGTACAGAGCGACATTAACTTCCTGTTTTCTACTGGTGATGCCTCTCTCTATGCATCCCAGTATCCCTAGCCCTCCTTGCTGCCCTCTCTCATTGCTAGCCCACCTTTAGGTCATCTGATATGACTACCCCAGGTCCTTTCCATTTTTGTTGTTGTTAGTATCTCAGCCCCATTGTGTACGCTTCCCCTGGGTTTTTGTTTCCCAGGTGCATTACCTTGCACTTCTTAACATTGAATCTAAGCTGCCATACATTTGACCATTCCTCTAACCTTGCCAAGTCCCTTCTCATCCTTTCCACCCCACCTTGTGCATCAACTCTTTTGCAGATTTTTGTGTCATCTGCAAAGAGACATACTTTTACTTCCAGTCCCTCTGCAATGTTGCTTATAAAGACATTGAAGAGGACCGGTCCTAATTCTGAACCCTGCAGTACCCTACTAGTAACCCCCCTTTCTTCAGAGTGGACTCCATTTACTATTACTCTCTGTGTCCTATTTTCCAGCCAATTCTTTACCCAGGCTGTCATCTTGGGACCCACTCCCAGGCTGGCTAAGTTGTATATTAATCTTTTGTGTGGGACTGTGTCAAATGCCTTGCTAAAGTCTAGGACGCCATGTCCACAGCCCCTCCCTGATCTACTACTTTGGTCACCCAGTCAAAGAAATCTATCAGATTCGTCTGGCATGACCTTCCTGCTGTGAATCCATGCTGCCTTGGGTCCTATGCCCCTCTGGCCTCTAGATACTCGACAATTCTTTCCTTCAGAAGTGATTCCATCATTTTCCCTATCACTGAGGTTAAAGTAACAGGTCTGTAGTTTTCTGCTTCTGCCTTGCTCCCACTTTTGTGAAGGAATCACATCTGCCCTCCTCCAGTCCTCGGTACCACCCCATCCTCCCATGATTTGTTAAAGAGGGTAGTCAGTGGTGTCACTAGTTCTACCCTTAGTTCTTTTAGAATTCTGGGATGAATCCCATCAGGCCCCATTGCTTTGTCCACCTTCAGTTTTAAGAGTTCTTTCAGAACCCTTTCTTCTGTAAATGGGCTGGTATCAACTTCTGTATCCAGAATGTTTCTACTGTTTGTTTTAGGTTCATCCCCCTCTTCATTTGTAAATACTGAGCAAAAATATTTGTTTAGCATCTCTGCCTTTTCACAGTCACCCTCTGCCCACCCTCCCTCCTCTTTATTAAGCCTCACTATCCCTTCCTTGGTCTTCCTTCGCTCCCTGATGTACCTATAAAAGGTATTATCCCCCTTCTTAACTGAGTTAGCTATCTTTTCCTCGGTTTGGGCCTTTGCTGTTCTGACTGCCTTCCCAGCCTCCTTTTGCTTTAACTAATACAGTTCTTTGTCCTGCTCCTTCTGTGATTCCTTGTACTTCCTGAATGCTTTCTTTTCTCTTGAACCTTCCTGCCACTTCCTTTGAGCCATAGTGGTTTTTACATCATTTGTTTTGTTTATTTGCTTCACACAAAGGCTCGCTTACCTCTGTGATGGCAGTTTTATTATTCCCATTGTTCTTCCACCCTCCTTCCTGCCCATTTGCTAGTGCATTCCTTAGGCACTCACCCATTTTGGCAAAGTCAGCCCTCCTGAAGTCCAGTACTTTTGCCTTTGTGGCTTGACTCTATTGCTGTGTTTAATGTGAATCATACTGTTAGATAATTAGCTAGTTCCCCAGATGGCTACCCACTTCTATATCTGTGATCCTCTCTCCATCTCCATTTGAGAGAACCAGCTCTAAGATTGCTCCCTCTCAAGTGGGCTCCAATACTAGTTGTCTACAGCATGCCCCCTGTAGGGCATCTATAAAAAACCCACTCTTCAAAGTGGCTGCTGCAACTGCACTCCAGTAAACATCTGGCATATTCAGATCACCCATCAGCAATATCTCCCCTTTTTCTGCCATTCTAAGTATACTTTCTATCATTTCCTTGTCCATTTCCTCCCCCTGAGAAAGGGGTCTGTATACAACCTCTGTGCGCATTGTGGCGCCATTGCCAGTCTCCAAATTTACCCACAGTGCTTCTTCTCCTACCTATTTACCCTTTTGTTCTGTTGCTTTGATTCCTTCCCTTATGTAAAGAGGTACTTCTCCTCCTCTTTTACCCTCCCTGTCCCTCCTGTAGATAGTGTATCCTGGTATGTTTACGTCCCAGTCATTGTTTTGTGTGTACCATGTTTCTGTGACTGCCACAATATCCAGATGTTCCTCCTCCATCAAGGCCACTAATTCAGGAAGCTTGTTACTCAGACTACGGGCTTGGGTACTCATTGCTCTCCATTTTTTGATGGCTTTACTTTCTGTTGCAGCATCCCCCACTGACCTTTCTACCTCTGTCTTTTTCTCATTTAGTACCCTGTTTTGTAGGGAGAGACTAGGATTTTCCTGCTGCTTATCAGTGCCTCCCACTTGACTAGTTTAAAAGCTTACCAAAGAAGCATTTAAACTGATTGCTCAAAAGACTTGTTCCCTTCCTGGACAGATGCAGACCATCCTGCCAGTATAGGCTGGTGTCCCTCCAGGTGGAACCCCAGTCCCCAATGAAGCCAAACTTCTGGACTCCACATCATTTTTTCAACCATTCATTAAACTGCATGGTGCAAAGTACCCTCACCTCACCCATGCCATTGACAGGCAGCACCTCTGAAAAGGATACTGTGTGTGCTACTTGTCTTAGGCCCCTCCCAACTCTACAAAGTCCTCCTGCACTGCTCTAATCTCATGATGAGCCAAGTCATTTGTCCCTAGGTGGACAATGACGTCCAGATCGAACTCCCATGCAGGTGTTCTCGTGATCCTGAGGATGCCTTCCTGTCCTCCAAGTCATGGCACCAGGCAGGCACTTACTCAGTTTTCCTGCTCCCCAGTTCTATCCCCTAATAATTGGAGTCCCCACCAGGCTGCTTCCTTCCTGTGGTGTCCTCTGCCTCCTTCCTGTGGGCTTCCCTTGTGACAGTTGTCCTCAGCCTTCTTAGTCTCCTCTGCGGGTGCATCCATAGAGAGCTATGCTCCCCAGAATGGTGTATGGATTGTGGAGTGAAACAACTGACTGGGTGTGCCTCTGTTCCACCATCCTCCACCCTCCTGAGCCCACTGTGGCCCAACTGCTGTGCTTTTTCACAACCTCTGGGAGTAGTGGTGGTGGCTTGGTGCTCCCTGGATGGGGGAGGTTCCCTTCCTACTGTCCAGTGCATCCTGGGGGAAGGTTCCCTTACTACTGTCCAGTGTGGCCTGAAGACGGGCAACTTCCTCCCTCAGGGCAGAGTTGTCTGCAAATAGTGCAGCATCTCAGCCTCCAGAAAGACTCCCAGAAGACTGCTCCCCCGCAGCCATTACACTGCACTACTCCCCACATGTTTATCTACTTTTTTTTGTGTGTGTGTGTGATTGGTTTGTTATATAGAAATATATATATATTATACAATATGTATGCTTATATTGTCAGTGCAGTGTGCTAGAGAGCATAGGACAGTGATATGCACCTTGCACTCTTGAGAAATGATGTCAGAACCCCAGGTATAAAGGAACTATTTCCAGGGGTGGGTGGGGTGAGGGGTGAGCAGGGGTTGGGCCTAAACTGTGCCCTCACGAAACAATCAGCTAAAAGCTCTGATCCACCGCTGCGATGAGTGACTTCCTGTCAGCAAGATGCCCTACATAACAATTTGACAGAGAAAATACCCTGCTAATCAAACAGAGAAAAATCCAGACATCCAAGTCAGACACAGGTAAACCTCCCCAGCCCCAAAACAGCCTGGTGGTTTGTGCTCTGAAAGCAGTCAGCCCCAAAATAAGTCAGCTGTGCTTTAAACTCTTCCTGCACTGAAAATCTTAAGAATTGTAACAAAAGTAAAGCTAGATCCAACTCCCTCTGTTGCTTGAAAGACTGTCTTTTCCTGATAATTCTAAGTTCCTTATTTCACCTTTCAGTTAGAAGTAGCCTCCACCTGCAGAATATCTGCTACAAACCAAAGACAATTGTAAGGTTCACCTCCCTCTGTTGTGAGCACAACTCGCTTTCTTGCAAATCCTATGTTCAGTATTGCAGCTTCCAGTAAGAGGTAGCTTCACCTGAAGAATAGTAGCTGTATTACACAGTGTTTACTCCCTCAGGAAGTCTGATTTTCTCCTCCTCAATGTACCTAGGACCAGCATTACGTTTGGCAAATGCGCTATCTCATGTTTGTTGCCAACTATTTGGAATCGGTTACAGACCTCTCTGAAATTATCCAGTATCATCCCTGTTAACTTTTTTAAAAGGTTAGCCATGGCCAAATTAAAAGACACCTGTAACTGTCATTAAATCGAATGTCATTTTTGGGGCATCCATTTAGCTACCACACGGTATCATAGGCTCCTTCTCTCTACCTCTCACCATCAACAGTGTATCTGATGGAACTCTTTTAGCGTGCTAGGTACAGTTATGTAATTACTGTTACTTTCTCCAGGAACATTATTTTTCTCGGGTGAAATCCTTATGCATGCCATGTATTGTCTTATAATTAGTGTCACCTCCCATCATGATTTTTGTGTATCCGGGGAGCTCTTTATGTACACTATGTAATATCATGTAATTCTCTTAATGTATTTGACTGTATGTCCATCTCAGGACCTCCTTGTGAATGAGCTTGCTCAATGGAGTTTTCCTGCAATAAACTTGAACTTGAACTTGAACTTGAACAATGAGTAAATTTAGTTTTTTTGTCTTTATTGTTGATTTTGTTTGTGTGTCTTATTTTAAATAAGGAAAATGGTGCTTATATTATTATGCCCCCCAAAATAGTTCCTTTTTATGATTTCAATGGGCTGTGGCTGTTAAATTCAAGTCAAAGCTCCAGCAAAAAATAAATGCGCATTGTATGCCAACACTGCAAAATACTGACAGATGCTGCTGCAGATTGCAACTGTCCAGTTACTTCGGATCATTTTTTCCCATTATCAGTGCTAAAAATAACAAATGTGTTTACAAGTACCCAGCCAACCCTTCCAAAGAAAAACATTGCAATTTCTGTATGTTGCTGGAAGGGTTAGCAAGAGGCACTAGAGCAACATTTCTCAATGACCCCTTCCTCTCCCTCGGTCCGACTGGTTCCACTTCCAAATAGATACCCCCTTCCCATTTTAATGATGGGCTCTCCCGAAGCTTCCCCATCCTGTCAGTGACACCCACTGAATGCTGAAGGCCTTGTACATCTATGACTCCTGGTCAGTACCTTCAAAAGCTACTGCAGCTCATTCCACAGTTCGTTCGAGGTGATGGATTCCCAACCTCTGTACCTGTGCCGCTGCTCAATTTAGGATGACCTCAACAGCAATGTCGCCATTTCCTGCTGTTGCCACATCATGCCGCCGCTCTCTTTACTTGGACTGCACCAGCAGTATTAGTTGATCGGAGCGACAGTAAGGAAGCAGCACAACTGCTCCTAGCTAGGTAGGGAATTACTTGGTTCAGATGGCCCCTTCTTTCCATCTCCTGGGACTGGACGGAGAAGAAACAACACAGAAGCATAGGACTGCAATACAGGCAATCATTTAAAAAATGTGTGCTTCTTATTTGAACAGACATGGTGGGAGGCTTGAACAGACTGCTGCCAGGGTGCTATTCAGGGCAAAATGTGGAGTACACAGTTGTCAGGGGCAGGGTTTTCAGAGTGCATTTTTGTTTTTAGTCAGAGTTTCCAAAGGATTTGCGAATTTTGTTCATTAGAAAAGTTTTGTGGTATTTGTGTTACATTTGTGGACTGCTGGTTTATTGGTCTGAAAGCCGGTTTGTTTTTAAAAGTGCATAGATTCATAGATACATAGACAGTGTCGGCAGATAAGGGTCTATGGCCCACCTAGTCTGCCCATTTGAGTTTGTAACTTCAGTTTATGTTTTCCTAGAACTCTGTTGCCCCTTACCCCTGACCTCCAGAATTCCTTTATGTCTATCCCATGCATTCTTAAATCCCATGATTGTTTCAGCCCCCCCCACTTCCTCAGGCAGGGTGTTCCACTTGTCCACCACCCGTTCAATGAAGAAATTCTTCCTCATGTTTCCTCTGAATCGTCCTCCTCCAACTTCATCCCATGCCCTCTAGTCCTGAAACATCTTTTTCACTTAAAAATAGTGTATTCTTGCACCCTGTTCCTCTCTGTAAGATACTTGTATGTCTCTATCATGTCCCCCCTCTCCCTCCTCTCCTCCAGAGAGTACATATTCAATTCCTTCAACCTGTCCTCATAGGACTTGTGATGCAATCCATGTACCATCTTTGTTGCCCTCCTCTGAACCTTCTCTACCCTGTCTATGTCCTTACATAGGTAAGGTCTCCAGAACTGTACACTGTACTCCAGGTGGGGCCTCACTAGTGTCTTGTGTAGTGGAATCATGACCTCCTTTTTCCTGCTGGTGATGCCCCTGCCTATACATCCCAGCATCCTATTTGCTTCACCTGCTGCCTTGTCACACTGTTTTCTACCTTGAGGTCATCAGAGATGATAACCCCAAGATCCCTTTCCTGCTTGGTGCATGCTATATCCTCACCCCCAACTGATATATTGTGCCAGGGTTTTGTGCCTATATGCATTATCTTGCACTTCTTTGCATTGAATTTCAACTGCCAAACCCCTGACCATTCTTCAAGTTTCTGCAGGTCCCTTCTCATTCTGTCTACACTCTCTGGTGTGTCTACTCTGTTACAGAGCTTTGTGTCATCAGCGAACAGTGAAATTCTGCCTTCTAGGTCCTGCATAATGTCACTGATGAAGATGTTGAATAGGACCGGTCCCAGCACTGATCCCTGTAGTACCCCACTGGTCACTCTTCCCTCTGTGGAGTGACAGCCATTTACCTACACCTTCTGTGTCCTGCCACCCAGCCAGTTACCTACCCACCACACTACTGTCCTGCCCACACCCATATTCCCTAGTTTGTGTAATAGTCTTCTATGTGGCACAGTGTCAAAGGCCTTGCTGAAGTCCAGATAGACCATGTCCACTGCCTGCCCCTGATCCACCTCCCTAGTCACCCAGTCAAAAAATTCAACGAGGTTGGTCTGTTAGGACCACCCCCTGGTGAAACCATGCTGCCTTGGGTCCTGTAGTCCATTGACAACCAGATCTTCCACCAATCTCTCCTTCAGTAGTGCTTCCATGATCTTCCCCACTACCGAGGTGAGGCTGACTGGTCTGTAGTTCCCTGCTTCCTCTTTGTTCCCACTTTTGTATAAGGGGACTACATCTGCTGTCCTCCAGTCTTTAGGTACCTCCCCTGTTTCCAGTGATTGGCTAAACAGGATAGCCAGAGGTTCAGCCACCACCTCTCTTAGTTCTTTAAGGACCCTGGGGTACCCGTCTGGCCCCATTAGCTATCAACTCTTATTACTTCCAGTTCCTTCAGGACCCTTTCTCGTGTAAAGGTACTTGTGTCCATTTCTGCACCATTCTCGCCCCTTGTACTCCCTTCAGACCCATTACCCTCCTCTTCCTCAGTAAAGACTGAGCAGAAATACCTGTTCAGTATGTCAGCTTACTGTTGTTGTCCTCCACGCGGCCCCCATCCTCCCTCTTCAGTCTCACTAACCCTCCCTTTGCCTTTCTTTTTTCACTTGTATACCTGTAAAAGGTTTTGCCCCCTCTACCCACTGATTTTGCAATGTGCTCTTCTATCTGAGCTTTGGCTTCCCTTACTGACCTCCCTGCCTCCCTTTGCTTCTCCTGGTACTTCTCCCTATCCCCTTCCGCCTGTGTCTTTTTGTATTGCCTGAATGAAATCTTTTTGGCTTTCACTTTCTTTGTTACCTCTGTGGAAAACCATAATGGCCTCTTCTTCCCTTTCCTCTTGCTAACCTGCTTAATGCATAATTCTGTTGCTCTTGTAATCCCGTTTTTTATTCAATAAACTTTATTAAGTTTTCAGTTTAACATACGCAACTCCACAAGTTGACTATCAATTGGGCAACCTGAATGGCCACCCCAATCTACACAGTATACTGGTCTTAACCAATATAATTACTCTGAGCACAAACAATATAAATGAGGGACCAGAAGAAACTACAATCATGGGGGCCATTCCGCTCCCTCAACTTTCCTCCTCCCATCCCACCTCCCTACTCTCTTCCTCCACTCCCACCCTGAGCCAAGTGTTATTCCTAGGCTTGTCCCTTAGAGTACTTAGAGGGAGTTCTTCAAGTGGAATGCTTATGGTTTCCAGATGGAGAGCAGAGCATATAAAGCTCATCTGTTCTAGTATGTCTGGTGCCTTTTACGCATTGAACATATATGTTTCTCCAATTGGAGTGCCATTAATATCTCCCTATACCATTCCATGGCAGATGGGGGTGTGCTGTCTTTCCAGTGTCTCATTATTGTTAGTTTTGCTGTAGCAGCAATCAAAACCATATGTGTTTTCCTAAATTTAGGGGTGCCGTGGGGAAAATAATTTAATAAGCAGACTTCTGGTGTGAATAATGGGTCAAAACCCAGAATTGGATCCGTTGATCGTTTGATTGCTTGCCAAAATACCTGTATGTTGGGGCAAGTCCACAACATGTGATACAAAGTACCCAGACTAGCTCCACATCATGAGCACACTGGTGAGGCTAATCTACCCAACCTGTGGAGCTTCACCGGTGTAAAGTACAGGTTGTGCAGGATATTGAATTGCACGAGTCGTAGCCCGTCCTGTTTAAGAAATTTATAAGAGTTAAGCCAAATTTTCCTCCAGAAGTCTACTTCAATACCTAATGATAATTCCTGGGCCCAGTAAAAACAGACTTCTTGGGGTAAATTGGGATTTAGGTATTGTATCTTTTTGTAGACTATGGAAATTGCATGAGGCTGCTTGGCCAATTGCAGGACTGTGGCTAGTTCAACGGTAACCGTTAAAGGGTTTTGAACTATTCCCATATGGGAGATAAGTGCTTCTTTGAGCTGTCGAAATTTAAAGATGGATCCCTCTGGCACATTAAATCTTTCCTGAAATGAGGGAAAAGATATTATATCCCCACCCACAAACAGATCTATGACTTTCTTTCCAATAAGGATGGGCCAGTAGAATTATATTATAGGATTGTTACCAATCTTAAAGTGGGGGTTACCTAGTATTGGCTGCTCCAAGGAAGTATGCCATTTAAGGGAGATATGTACTTGCAGCTGATGTAGTGCTTTAATAGACCATCTTAGGGGAGTATGCCTTAGGGGTTTGGGGATTGCACAGGGGTAGCGTATAACAGAGAGGGAAGTGAACATTTGTATTTGGCTGCCCAATACTTCTCAATTTCCAACCACATTGGTATATAACTTTGCGAGTTAAGTGCCTGCATCTCCTGCAACCAGTGCGCCAGCTTGCTAATGTGGTGGGCACAATAGTGTAAAAAAAAGATGGAACAGCATGACCATCTTGCCCCTTTGGTGCAGAAAGTTTAAGATACGACCGTCTAACACTTTTACCCTGCCATAAAAGCATTAAGAATGGACTGTACCTTAGTGAACCATTTTATTGGTAAAAAGCAGCCCAGCATACCCATTGGGTACAGGAGATGAGGCAACACATTCATCTTCACTGTGTTAATCCTCCCCCAAAGTGACAGCGAGAGAACACCCCATCTATCCAGGTCCGTCCTGAGTGTAGCCAAAAAATCGGCAAGGTTGGCTTTAATCATAGAGGTAATATCTCTGGTCACATGGATCCCTTCATATAGAAGGGAGTTGGGTTCCCATGAAAGGACAAACTCAGTCACATCTCTCTGAAATACTCTGTTGTTTAAGAGAAAAACCTTGGTTTTGGAGAGGTTGAACTTGTAGTGGGAAATAGTGGAAAAGCCTCAATTTCATCCAAAAGAGCTGGAATGCATTTGCGGGGGTCTTCTAGGTGTAAGAGCAAGTTGTCAGCATATGCTGAGAGAGTATATCTCTGTTCCTCTACTTGAATTCCCGGAAGTATCGGGGAAGTTATCAGTTTCCTGATCAGAGGCTCTAAATAAATGTTAAACAAGAAGGGGGTCATAGGGCAACCCTGTCTAGTACCCTGGTGCAGTCTAAATGACTCAGACAGAATACCATTACACTGAATTTGGGATGTGGGGGCAGACTATAACAGTTTGACCCATCTTAGAAAACCGTCAGGGATTCCAAAATGGGACATGGTAGTGAAAAGAAAGTCCCATGAGACTCTGTCGAAAGCCTTCTCGGCGTCCAGGGACACAAGAGCCATTGGAAGTTCTGAGTCCCTGGACACCAAGATGAAATGCATTAATTTACGCATGTGGTCACTCGAGGATCTCCTGGTCATAAACCCAATTTGTTCTTTGCCAATTATGGACGACAAGTTAGATCCCAACCTATTAGTCAAAATCTTGGCAAGGAGTTTAACATCCATGTTAATCAACGAGATGGGGTGATAATTCTCTGGGTAGTGTGGGTCCTTACCTTTTTTAGGAATTCAAGTAATTAAGGCCCTTAGAAATGCTGCTTCTGAGAAGCCCTTTTCGAACCAGAAGTTAAACACTTCTGTCAAAAATGGGGCTAATTCTGTCATCCAGGATTTATAAAGATTATTGGGTAAACCATCGGGGCCTGGGGATTTATCCAGTGGGAGTTGTTCCACAGCACTCCTCACCTCCTTGATGGTGATGGGACCACCAAGGGAAATAGTTTGGGGAAGTGACAATTTAGGAAGGGCTATCAAGCTAAGGTAATTGAGTATTTCCGTTTCAGAAGGATGTTTAGCTAAGTCCACTGAATAAAGATTTTGATAGTATTGCCTTAAAATCTCTGCTGTCGCTGTAGGGGCCGTGACCACTGGCTTATCTTTATCTGGCTTGATACCCGGGATAAATCTGGATGCTTCAGCTTGCCGTAATCTCATGGCCAATAATTTACTAGCTTTTCCCCCAACATCTAGATATTGGAATTTTGTACTTTTCAATGAGAGCTCAGCTTTCTGTGCCATTAAACTAAAGTATTGGGCCTGTAAACCATGTAGTTTGACCCAATCTTCATCTGGTGAGTGTTGGGTAAGTGAACACTCTAGTTGACTAACTGAGTAAAGTAAGGAGTCCAGCAATTGCTTGGACTGCCGATGTTTTGTGGCAGCAATTCAAATGCATTCTCCCCGCAATGAGCATTTTAATGCGGCCCAAACCACATCTGTTCTACTCACTGAGTCCCTGTTGATCTCTATGAAATTTAATACAAAATCTTTGATGTGTTGATGTGACTGGGACCTCTGTAGCAGCTGAGTATTTAGCTGCCACAGGGTGTCTCTCTTAATCCCAAGTCCAATTAGTAGTAGTAGGGATACTGGCAAATGGTCGGAAAAGACCCTGGCGTGTATACTAGTATTAATAACTCCCGGGAGGGCAAAGGAGCTCATGAGGAGGAAGTCAATTCTAGAAAATGTTTTGTGTGGGGAAGAAAAGAAAGTATATTGATGAGCCTCAGGGTTCAAAATTCTCCACACGTCTATGAGATCGACTCCCCACATGAGTTCATGTAAAGCCCTTTGCGCCGGAGATAAACCCCGTTTCCGGAGTTCCAATCTGTCTATGTGAGGTTGGAGAGTAATATTCCAGTTGCCCCCTAAAATAGTCAATCTGTGGGGGTTTGTAGCCACTAGTCCTATCATCCATGTGAAGAAGTAGGGGGAATCAATGTTTGGACCATATACAGCCCCCAATATCACTTGTTGGGATTCTAATAAGCCATAAAGTATAATATACCGCCCATCAGGATCCCAGAATTCCTTTTCCAAGGTGAAGGGAATTCTTTTATCAATTAGGATTGCCACTCCTCCCCTGTTAGTGGATTGCCCTGATCTGTATACCTGCCTTACCCATGTTCTGCAGAACAGATTGACATCCTCCCATTGGAGATGGGTTTCTTGGAGGAAAGCAATCCCTACCTTTAAGTGTTGGAGGTGCCGCAGTATAATTTGCCTTTTACAGTGATCTTTGGCACCCTTCACATTCCAACTTAAGAAATTATAAGGGCCACTCATAACAGGTATGCAGCTGTGACAATAGTCCTGTTGCCAACTTCGGTGATGTTGGTCCTGAAAACACTTGGCTCCTCTTTCCCCTCTAACTATTACCCCCATAAAAAGGAAACTTATATGCACTAATTGTCATCCCTATTATCCACAATCAACTAAATGTTTTATCTAATTAACTATATACACACTACTATGCTAAACCCCAGTTCTATGAAACTGCACCACAAAACAATCCCTGGTGGGTGATGTTTCACAAACCTGCATCACATTACATACCCACCCTGCCCCAGCCCCTCCTCTGCTGTTCAACAGAGTCTATCTTAACACACAGTAATGAAAAGTATAGTCATATAATATAGGTGATAATATCTAGACGTATTCAATACAATACAATTAGTATTAGTTCCCATGCACTACATTGTCTTGCAGAACTAAAATTATTTATTTTTTTTATTTTATTTTATTGAAATCTAGGATTACAATTATATTTGAGCAGGAACTGCTCATTTACAAAGGTTCCATGTCGAAGGAATGGGGGTTATACATACATACAGAGGTCAACATAATAATACATAGTTACACAATAAAAGTAGTAAGAGACTGAGACTTAGTAAATTCCAGTAATTAAAAATGTGCCAAATGTTAGGTAGCATGACATACCAGCCAAGGGCAATCTTAGAAATAAGCACTGCAGGTGAGAGGGAAGGGATTATGCAGGCAGGAAGGTCATTGTCGGAGGGTAGAGGGTGAGGGTAAGAGCTCTAAAGGGAGGAGGGAGGGATAAAGTCAGAAAATGCCCGGGGGGGGAGAAAGGGAGAGGGCGCAAAATTAGATACCAGAGGAAACATTACATTATTCTTAGCCTGTGGAAAGAGAAAAAAAAAAAAAAGGAAACCCTTCATGGCTGAAAAGACATAGGGAGTTAACTTTTCCCTCCATGTCCTGAAGCTTAAAACAATCTTCTGCTGACACCAGGGGTGACTCCATGATATCCAAGGGCCATTTTAACCATTATCATGAAGACAAACCAGCGACTGTCCAGACAGTGAAGAAGAGGAAAGGAAAATCAACATTTTGCTCTGCCCTGGGTTCTTGTCATTGTGTGTCCACCACTCCCAGTATCGTTACCCCTTGTAGCAGCTAGGGACTTTCACCGAACTTCGGAAACTAACAAAATCACAGTTACCGCAAATAGTGTCCCTTGCTCAACTAAAGAAATTGGTAGCTGTAGGAGCCATGTGGTCAACACTCACATTCTCATTGAAACCAGGCTGAAGGCTCCAAACTATTCTGTAGCCAGTCTAAAAATGTAACTCCAACATTTACCCCTGGAACTTCTTCATTTGAATAGATCTGGGAACAGGGTCTTAAGCTCTTTACTCGCTTGCTCTTGCAACTCAAATGAGAGCCACTGCTCTCCCTTTGACTTGAAGGATTGCTGGGTATCTCATACGGAAAGGTTTCCTGGCTGCGATAAGTTTTGAAACAGTGGAGTGCATTTCTCGCCGCTTCAGCAGGACAGATTGTGGAAGATCTTCTGTTATGCGGAGCTTATGCCCCTCCCAGAGAACCTCCTGAAGATCTTTGATTTTAGCCAAAATATGCTGCTTATCAAGAAAGTTCAGCAGCTTGAAGATGATGGGCCGGGGAGAGCCAGGAAGTGGAGTTGGGCGGAGGGCCCAATCGCCCTCTCGATAATGTACATTGTGCCATTCGGGATGGACCAGCTATCCTCTTGCACAGCTTCTGTAAGAAAAGTATTGGAGTGTTGCCCTCCTCTTTCTCTGGCACTCCGATAATCAGGAGATTATTCCTCCTGCTCCGACCCTCTAGATCTTCCAGCTTGTCTTCAAGCTGTTTCACCCTTTGGACCATTTGAATAAACTCCTGATCAGTTTTATCTTGCTTCTTTTCTAGGGATGTGATTATAGCCTCTGAGTCTCCCACACGCATTGAGAGTGATTGTACAGACTTTTTAATTTGCTGCAAATCCTCTGAGATTACCAAGATTTTCTCCTGAAGCAGCTGCATTATTTCCAAGAACCTCTCCTCCGAGAGGGCCGATGCCAGATTTGAAAGTTTAGATGGGCTTGCCGCATGTTGTTTTGGGCATTTTGCAGCCTTGTCCTTCTCTGGTGTCGGTAGTGGAGAGTGTCGTGGAGGTGCTCTCCTCATGTAAATATCCATTGTCTGGAGTTGAAAGAAACTATCCCTGGTGTCTGCTGTGTTTCTGAAGTTCTTACCAGCTGTTGGTTGGCGTCTGTTGGGTTAGTTTAGGGGTTTAAATGCCTAGAACTATCAGCAGGGGAATGGAGCTGCGGGTGAGTACTGCTGCTCTTCAGGCTGCCATCCCGTGACCTCGTAATCCCCATTTTAAATACTGTCCACTGTTCCTCAATCCCTGATTCCTGCCCCATTCCACTTAATGCCTCTTTCAAGTATCTCCCCATTTTCCCAAAGTCTGCCCCCCTACAATCCAGGATACGTGTTTTTGTGTGGTTTGGTTCTGCTCTTTCCGTGATTTCAAACCACAATGACTGGTGGTCACTGTTCCCCAGGTGCTCTCCCACTGTTACCCCCATCACACTGTCCCTGTTTGTGAGCACAAGGTCCAGTATTGCCTTCTGCTGAGTTGGTTCCATAACCAGTTGCTTGAGGAAGGCACCCTGAAGGGAGTCCAGGATAAATCTGCTCCTAGTTGATGCTGCAGCTGGGATGCTCCAGCCCATGTCTGGAATATTGAAGTCTCCAGCCAGTACTACCTCACCCTTGTCTGCCATCCTTTGGATGGCTAGCATCAGCTCCCTATCTGTTTCTTCCTCCTGGGCTGGAGGTCTATAGACCACACCTGTGCAGATGGTTGGACCCATTTTCCTTGCCAGCTTAACCCACAGTATCTCTCCCCCGTTTTGTTCCTCCTGGATCTCTGTGGCCCTTATGTCATTTTTCACATACAGTGCCACTCCTCCTCCTCCCTTTCTGCCTGCTCTGTCTCTTCTGAATATGTTGTAGCCGGGTATAACCATCTCCCAGTCGTGGTTATCATTACACCAGGTTTCAGTGATGGCCACAATGTCCAGGTCTGACTGCACCATGACAGCCTCCAGATCTTCCATCTTGTTGTTAAGGCTCCTGGCATTGGCACACATGGCTTTCCATGATTTGACCTCCCTAGACTGCTTCACTGTTCTACTCCAGCCCCTTCCTTGGTTGTCCTTTATCCCTGGTTCTCCTTGCTGTCTACCCTTCTGCTGATTTTGGCCCCTTTTCTGCCTATCCACCTCTTGGGCACTAATCTCCATCTTTTGCACACTGCTTTGTTGAGATATCCACTCCTCCGGTTCACTGGTTCCACTGCTAGCTGTGGGGGTGAGCAAGTAGGTACCCTCCTTACTGGCCTGCCATCCCCTTTGCTAGTTTAAATGCTTGTCAATGTAGCATTTAAACTTATCATTGAGTGCTTGGATTCCTCCAGGATGAATGCAGGCCATCAGGTTTGAACAAACCTCCATCCCTCCAGGTGGGTCCTCAGTCACCAATGGATCCAAACCCTTCCTCACAGCACCAGTTCTTCAACCATGAGTTAAGGTTCAATTGCATGCACCCCTATGCTCTCCCATGCCTCTCGCAGGTAGTACTTCTGAGAAGGTGACGAAGTAGCTACTTGCTTGAGACCCTCTCAATTTCCTAAACCCTTCCTGAACTTCCTTTGGCTCCCCATTTGCCAGGCCATTGGTACCTAGGTGGATAATGACATCCAACTCACCCTCCCATCTTGTCTTCCCAGCGATCCCCAGGATCTTCCTTCCATGCCGTGGCACCTGGTAGGCACCCCACCTCCCTGTCCTCCCCCCCCCTCCTGTGTTCCTAGCTGGATCCCTCTTATGATGGAGTCCCCCACCAGGATTCACTTCCTCCTCCTCCTCTGGTGTCCACTGCTCTCCCGGCTGAGGTCACCTCCTTGGCTAACCTCCACATCCTTTCCTTCCACTTCTCTGGGTACCTCTAGTTGGTTGCCCCCATTTGTTTTGTTTTTTTATGTTATGGTTTGGCATGACAGCAAGAGTTGTCATCTTTGTGAGTCCTGAGTTTAAAGCAGCAGTACAATTTAAAAAAAATATGTGCTTTTTTGACAGTTTATTCCCAGTGCTCTGTTGAGCATGTCCCTGGTAATCTTTCCTGATGGCATTGTACTATCACTCTGTAATTTGCTCAGATTTCCTTTTTTTTTTTTACATTTCTGCCACTTGCCATGTTGAAAGCAGCAGTACTAGATAGGCATCTGAGGTAGCCGCCATATTTACTGTAGCACTACAACACTGGTAATGGATCACTTATTGATTAGGTAATACTGTGAAGTGATTTCAGAGGGAGTTTAGATGCAGCTTTCTGGTGACTGGCACCTTTTCCCATGGGGTGATGCTAGGGTTTTCAAGGGGAAAAGATGCCAGTCAGGCAATTAGATTGCTGCATTTTTGAAGCCATTGTATACTACATATTATAAGGCTAATAGAATATTAATGAGGCTCCTTAACCTCTGATTGGTTACTGGATCGGTCAATAATGGCCAGTTAATGACCGATCCACATGTTTCAGTAGAGTGAGGAGCCCCTTCACACCAAATCACTATTTAACTGTGAATGCAGAAATTGCCATTTAAAAAAACAAAAAGAAAGTTAGTAGCTACTTTTTAAATATTTAAAATTAAGTGCTGCTGGAGTAGCCTTATAATTACAATTACGATCTTGCTCAGTCGTTATTGTATAATTATCTAATATAGGATGTAGTGCCACATTTGACTGCTAGATGGCGCAAATGCTCCATAAAGAGAATAGCCTCCTGCAATCACATTCTAAGGGAGAGCCTGACAGCCGAAGAGAAGGGACAGACAGAAACATTGGGATGCCAAAAGGTGAAATCGGGGGAGAATTAACATTACCACAATTCTGCGTGTCTGTGACCCAGATTTACATTTCAATACATGTGGTGCAGAATGATCTGGGCTCAAACAACCAATGCAATGATAGCACAAATAAAAACAATGACGCTGACCAGTAGCTGATTCAAATAGGTGTTACTTCTGGAATTCCTTCACATATTTTGAGTCTTCTTTTCAGTTATTTTTGGATCAGTGAGCAGCAGTAAACTTCCATTTTATAACCAACCAATGAACAAACAGCCCATTAGCTGTGTCTGCCTCAAACACCCATCCCCTTCATCCAGAGATCCAGGCCCTGTAACGGTGGACTGCTCACCGACACTTGGTCTGTTTTTTCATGGCTACAACACCTGATGTTCCTCTTGGGTTTTTCTTAAAAATGCTGAGCTATGATCCCTGGTCATAGTAGCGTTACTCAGGACTGTGTACCTTGCGATCCAGCAAAAGGTAAACTGAAAAGTTCATAAGTTAGCTAATTACCAAAGCTGTGATATTGGGATGTATTGCACATCAACACTCTTGGCATCAATGACAACATTCTCAGAGTCTGGGTGGCTCAATATCAGTTTCTTGTTCCTTTCCATAGCAGGCTTGGTAGAAAGGCTCAATTGCATGTAGTGTAGAAAATTATATCTGGCCTCTGATAGGTGGAAATTATCAACAAATGAAAACTGAACTTCATAAGCCATTATTTGCAAGCCATTTATCATTGCTGGAGGCTTGTGGGTGAGAGTTACATACTGTAGATGCTATATATCTCAGAGCCTTTCTTACATTGGCATTATCATTCAAAATGTTCAAAAAGTTTATTCATAATGCCAGAAACTGCCAAGCCAGCAGCACCCAAGAAAGGCTCCAAGAAAGTCACGAAGAAGACAGTGAAAAAAGACATCAAGAAGCGCCAAAACAGCCGCAAGTAGAGTTATTCGATCTACATGTACAAAGTGCTGAAACATGTTCACCCGGACACAAGCATCTCTTCCAAGGCCATGAGCATCATGAACTCATTTGTGAATGACATCTTGCCGCATTGCATCTGAAGCCTCTCACCTGGTTCACTACACCAAGTCCTTGACCATCACTTCCTGGGAGATCCAGACTGCCATGAACCTGCTGCTGCCATAGGAGCTGGCCAAGGATGTCGGGTCTGAGGGCACCAAGGCAGTCACCAAGTACACCAGCGCCAAGTAAAGGAGAGTGGCACATATCGAAGTACATAGGTGGCGCTACACCAGGGCACAACAGGACACGTGCCCTAGTCAAAAAATGCTGTGCCACAGTGCATGTCCTGGTGCTCCGAGTCCCTGCTGCAATGCTGCATATTGCAGCTTAAAACATTTTCACTTGCTGCCAGCTGCACCCAGGTCCCAAATCATTCATGTCCCAACTCCCAACGTTGAGTGCCCCACCATCCTCCACGTAGAAACATATACTTTGATGGTAGATAAGGACCACTTGGCCCATCTAGTCTCCCCATTTCCCTACCGACAGGATAGGCCGCAGATCCTAGTTAACCAACAGCCTATTTCTTCCTACCCCCACAGGAATTGCCTTATGTCTGTCTCATGCATTCTTGAATTCTCCCACAGTTTTAGAGTCCAAAACCTCCTCAGGAAGGCTGTTCCATGCATACACTAATCTCTCTGTGAAAAAAATACTTCCTCACATTGCCCCTGAACAGCCCCCCCTCTATCTTTAAATTGTGTCCCCTTGTTCTTGCACATCTCTTTTTCTGAAAGATGCTACCCTCTTGGACTTTGTTGATTCCAATGAGGTACTTAAAAGTTTCTATCATGTCCCCCCCCCCCTTTCCTCAACGGTATACATATTAAGCTCCTTAAGTCTCTCCTCATATGGCTTCTCTTGCAGACCTTGCACCATTTTAGTTGCCCTCCTCTGGACTGCCTCTATCCTGTCTATGTCCTTGCGGAGATGGGGTCTCCAGAACTGGATGCAGTATTCCAAATGGGGTCTCACCAACTGTCTGTACAGAGGGATAACAACTTCCTGTTTTCTGCTGGTGATGCCTCTCCCTACGCATCCCAGTATACCCCCAGCCCCCCCTACTGCCTTCTCGCATTGCTTGCTAGCCTTAAGGTCATCTGATATGATTACCCCCAGGTCCCTTTCCTTTTTTGTTGTTGTTACTACCTCACCCTAATGTGTATTCTTCCCCTGTGTTCTTGTTTCCCAGGTGCATTATTTTGCACTTCTTTGCATTGAATCCTAGCTGCCGTACTTCTGACCATTCCTCCAACCTTGCCAAGTCCCTTCTCATCCTTTCCACGCCTCCTTGTGTATCAACCCTGTTGCAGATCTTTATGTCATCTGCAAAGAGGCATACTTTTACTTCTAGTCCCTCTGCAATGTCACTTATAAAGACATTAACAAGCATTTGTCAGTGCCGAATGTTTGCTTGCTGGCATTGGTAGTGGTAGTGTAGAAGTTACAGAGCTGTGTAATAGGAATGGCAGTGAAGTACTGAACTGAAGCCAACCCCACCACCACATTGCAGAGAGTGACAGGCATTGGGGTGTGCCTTTGGCTCGTCAGGCATAACAGCCATGCCATTTCACCACACCCCACCCTGCAGACACTGACAAGTGTCACGGTGTGCCTTGGGATCTTTGGCCCTTATGCGCACCCCATTCCATCAGGAAGTACGGTGAGATGGGTGCGGTATAGGAGAATGGGGTGAACTTTGGGACCGAAGTGTCTAAGGCATACCTCGATGCCTCTCACTGGCTGCAGGGTGTGGAATGGTATGAGCATTACAGGCAAGAATCCCAAGTCACATACCTGATGCCTGTCATTCTCTACAGGGTTGGGCGTTATGGTTGGAAAGCCTAATACCTCAGGCATTCGTTGGTATTTTCACTCCAAATTTTCAACATGGTTTTTTTGTGACCCCACCTCATGAACAGTGGCAATATCAGTTTGTTAGCCAAAAGCTGCTTATGCAGAGCGATTACGGTATTTAGCGCCATGGGTGCAAAAACATTCCGAACAGGATGTAAAAAATGACAGCTGTACTATTCATGGGGAGGTGTAAAAAATGGCAATGTTGCAAATCTGCAATAAAAATATTAAAACAAGCATGCATGGACCCCCTCTCCCCGTCCTCTACTGTCTTCAAGATGTTTGCTGCATTGTTAGACACTATAAAGCCACATTTACGACCATGGGAATAAATGCAATCATCACAGAGCTCATTCAGTTCATACAAGATATCTGAAGCTGTGTGACTTTGCCCAAACTTATTTATGCACAGCAGTGCTACCTTTTGAGTTGTGCTTCTTCTGAAGAAACACAAGAAAATCTGACTCCATGAGCAATAAGGGACTTACAATCTACATTCTGACTGCTGATCCACAGACTGTATATATCATGACATGAATAAACTTGTCCTCTGTGTTTTTAAGCCTCACTGTTTCTTTAAATTATTGATAAATGTTTGTTATTTCAATACAAGCAAAGTACCTTTGATAAGGAACATTGTAAAAAGGCCCTGTAAGTTTGATGACTTCCCTAAAATCCTCTATCTACTAACGAATATGGGAGAAGAGCTCCAGCTGACGTTTCCCCTATTTTGTGATTAAGATGAAGACTCTCTGGATGACTTTTGTTACAAGCATTCTTTCTGTCAAATGCTTGAGACAATGTCAACTGCCTACATTATTCCCTGGTTTATTACAGACTGTGATTATTTCCCAGATGGATGTTGGGGCGGCGGAATGCCGGGAATGCAAGTGATGCTGACAGTACTGGTCGTAATGGCGGTCCTGGCAGTGGTTCTGTCTGCACCATATTCACAAAATTCACTATCCATTTTTATGTTTGCTTGCACGCATGTGCAAGAAACATAGTGCCATGAACGGAGATTTCGGAGGTGTGTCACCTCCTCCTCCAATTCAGGCACTGGGCTGGGAGGCGCGGCCCCTGTAAGCCAATGCATTTTGGAGCTGTCTGGTACGCTCCAAAATGCAGTAACTACAGTTGAAAGGAAGACTACGCTTGGTGAGCACCGATAAGATATTGGCTGCTCACGGCGCGGCTACCCCCACGCCTGAACCAGACATCTGGCGCCCGTACTGAATGGCAGGCCGAGTGCCCAATCCCCGTCGGCTGAACACCCCCAAGTCCTTGTGCCGCTGAGCCCACCCCAGCGTGGCAAACCGAATCTTGGCGTTTTTTGTTTTTATTTTGCCGCGGGGTGCCCAATCCCCGATCAGCTGAGCAACCCCCTCCCGCCCCAAGTCTTTGTGCCATGCTGAGAGCCCATCCCAGCGTGGCAAAGACGATCCTGACGTCTTTTTTATTTTAAGACCTGTAAAATAAAACTGTCCTTGGCGCGTCTCCCCAACGCCCTCCCACAACCGCACCCACCCTGCACCCAGTCTCCCGCACCCCCACCCCATGCCTACTGCGGACTCCGCGCGGCGATCTTCGGTGGACCGGGAACACGTCTGCACTCTTCAAAGCCGACCGCGAACTGAGGAAATGCCGGTAAGCTGTATAATGGGTTACATAGGGGGGTTTCAACTTTATTGCATATCTCGGGCATTTTTGGGAATTTTTGCACCAAATTTTCAACATGGGGTTTTTGGGACCCCTTCTCATGAATTATGTCACTGTCATGGCGGTATTCGTGCCCGAAGGGTGATTTCGCACAGTGACTGCGCAGTGACTGCAAAATCACCCTTTGGGCCTGAATACCACCATGGCAGTGACATCATTCATGAGAAGGGGTCCCAAAAACACCATGTTGAAAATTTGGTGCAAAATTCAAAAAATGACTGTTTCTGGCGTGCATTGCGCGCGTTCCTCCATGAGCTCGTAAGTTCGAAAATTTCAATATTTTCCTCCAGATTTTCAACATTGCCATTTACCACACCTTCCTATGAGTAGTATAGCTGTCATTTTCCATCTCACCCAAAATGTGTTTTCACCCATGTAGCACAGAATGGCGCAGTCGGTGTCTTGAAATCAATGTACAGGGACAAATTAAGAAAATCACAGTGACACTGTTCATGAGCAGAGGTCTTAAAATGGCTATGTTGAAATTTGGTAAAAATTCCTAAAATGACTGTTTTACGAGGGTGCATTGCGCAGTTCCTCGCTTACTTTCGTAAGGTCAGCCAATTTTCAATATTTTCACTCCAGATTTCCAACATTGCCATTTTATCACACCTTCTTATGAGTAGTACAGCTGTCATTTTCACATGTCACCCAAAGCGTGTTTCTGCCATGTAGCACACAATGGGCGCATGGTCGATTGTGCGAGATCAATGTCTCGGGATAAATTAAGAAAATCACAGTGACACTGTTCATGAGCTCAGGTGTTAAAATGGCTATGTTGAAAATTTGGTGAAAAAATTCCTAAAATGACTGTTTCTGGCGTGCATTGCACAGCTCCTATCGCCTTCGTGAGTTCACAATTTTCAATATTTTCCTCAGATTTCCAACATTGCCATTTTACCACACCTTCTTATGAGTAGTATAGCTGTCATTTTTCACATCTCACCCAAAGCGTGTTTCTGCCATATATGGCGCACAATGGCACAGTCGGTCTGAAAATCAATGTCGGGACAAATTAAGAAAGTCACAGTGACACTGTTCATGAACAAAGGTCTTAAAATGGCTATGTTGAAAATTTGGTGAAAAAATTCCTAAAAATGACTGTTTTACTGAGGGTGCATTAGCGGTTCCCACGCACACTTTCGTAAGTTGTAATTTTCAATATTTTCCTCCAGATTTTCAACATTGCCATTTACCACACCTTCTTATGAGTAGTATAGCTGTCATTTTCACATCTTGCCCAAAATGTGTTCCCACCCATGTAGTGCACAATGGCGCGAGTATGTGCAAAATCAATGTATGGGACACATTAAGAAAATCACAGTGACACTGTTCATGAGCAGAGGTCTTAAAATGGCTATGTTGAAAATTTGGTGAAAAAATTCCTAAAAATGACATTTCTGATGGCGTTGTGCAGTTCCTATACATGCTCGTAAGTTTGCAAATGTAATATTTTCCTCCAGATTTTCAACATTGCCATTTATTACACTTCCTTATGAACAGTACAGCTGCCATTTTTCATATATAGCCCAAAATGTGTTTCGCACATGTAGCGCACAATGGTGCTGTTGGTGTGCTGAAGCAATGTTTAGGACAGATTAAGAAAATCACAGTTACATTGTTCATGAGCAGAGGTCTTAAAATGGCTATGTTGAAAATTTGGTGACAAAAGTCCATAAAATGACTGTGTTATGAGTGAGCAATGCGAGTTTCCACACACCCTCGTAAGTTCATGACTTTGTAATATTTTCAGTCCAGATTTTCACCAGTGGCATTTTTTCACACTTCCTTATGAACAGTACAGCTGTCATTTTTCACAACATGGCTGAAGTGTGTTTTCACACTTTCAGCGCTGAGATGCGTGGTCGCTGTGGGGAATCATTGTTCAGCACAGATAAAGAAAATCACAGTGACACTGTTCATGATCGGAGGCACCAAAATGCCTGAGTTGACAATCTGCTGTAAAATATCCCCAACCTAATTATATTATGGGTGTGCGTTGCACAGTTTCTATATCGCTCATGACTTCACCATTTTTAAATATTTGTACTGCAGATTTGCAACATTGCCATTTTTACACCTCCCATGAACAGTACAGCTGTCATTTTTACATCCTGTTCGGAATGTTTTGCACCTGTGGTGCTAAATGCCGTACTCGCTGTTGTGCATAAGCAGCTTTCGCTAACAAACTGATATTCCCCGTTCATGAGGTGGGGTCACAAAAAAAACATGTTGAAAATTTGGGTGAAAATACCAGCGAATGCCTGAGGTATTAGGTTTCCAACCATAATGCCCAACCCTGTAGAGAATGACGGCATCAGGGGTGTGACTTGGGATTCTTGCCTGTAATGCTCATACCATTCCACACCCTGCAGCCAGTGAGAGGTATCGGTATGCCTTGGACTCTTCAGCCCCAAGTTCACCCATTCTCCTATATCGCACCCATCTCACGATTTCCTAATGAAATGGGTCAGCATAAGACCAAACACCCCAAGGAACACCATGACACTTGTCAGTGTCTGCAGGGTGGAGTGTGGTGAAATGGCAAGGCCATTATGCCTGATGACCCAAATGCACACCCCAATGCCTGTCACTCTCTGCAGGGTGGTGGTGGGGTTGGCTTCAGTTCAGTACTTCACTGCCATTCCTATTACGTAGCTCTGTAACTTCTACATTACCACTGCCAATGCCAGCAAGCAAACATTCGGCATTGACAAATGCTTGTTATATCCTGAGCCTTCTCATTGGTAATCTGGGAAATGGAGGACATTTGACTGATCAACCAGTATTGAATGTGTTTTCAGATAGCATTTGGTAGCTGTTGCATCCATACATAAAGCAAGTTTACCACAGCTTACACTTTGTTTACAGATGGTAGAAATTGCTCTGCTGGGATCAAGTTTACTGACAGAGTTGGTACGAATGCTAGGAAGATGATTGGAAACACTAATATCACCGTTTTTTTTTCACCTACTGTATGTGAGCAGAACCCAGGTCATCCAAACTTTTTGTACCTATGGTGCTAGTAGAGTGGGCACTCAAGGATTTTTCACTTGGATCCAGTGTAGAAGTGGCAGGTCTGTCGTTCTCATTGCAAACATTTGTGGATTTATTTGCAACTGCACTACTTAGTGCCTTGTCAGCAGACACACTCATTTGGGTTAGATGAGGAGCTGTTAATTCACCAGTCAGACTCAAAGAGCTACAGTCTGAGTCAGAGTCACTTGCACTACTTTTATTGCTAGCCACATGATTTTAAAAGCATGAACAGCATGCCTTACAGTGCCTCTACTTGTGGCAACAGCAGCTGCACAAGTTTTCTGAAAAGGTCCTCTGTATTACCATGGTTCCTTGTGGCTCTTATGGTGTTTGTATCATCACCTGAAATATTCGGAGCATTTTTTTCTACCACCAGGATTACCGACATCACCTGAGCCAGAAGCTGCAAAGTCAGATGCGTCATCTGCGTTGTCAGGCGTAACAGGATCAGTGATTGCTCGCATTTTCTGCTTCACAAAATGGTGCGGCTCAGCTTATAAATTTGATTTTAGTTTTATAACAGTGCAAGCAGTGGAAGTTAATTAAACATGGCAGGTATGCCTCACAGGAGTCACAGATATTTTTAAATTAATAAAAGATTTTCTCTCCTGCCATCTCCCAAAAATATTTATGGGATTTATCTGAGATGCCAAACACTGACTGCTGGGTGGCACACATTCACACTCTGGGCACAATGCAGTCAAAGGGAACGTAGCAGAGATAGCAAATACACCACACGAGTCACGTATATTTTAAAATGAATGAAGTCTTTTTCTCTCCTCAGACAAAATGCTTCTGCTGTATTTTCATAAATTTCCATGTGATTATGGTGAAAAAAGAATGGTGCATGTCAACATGGCGACTCTAAAATAATGCATACATAAACAGCGCACCTAAACAATGGCAACAAGTATTTTTGGGCAAATTTCAATGGCATAAAACATTGATACAGCAATGGATGTCCCTTCTGGCTCACCAGGTACGTTGTCATCCTTACAGGCATAGATTTGCACCTGGCGGCCTTTTCTTTCAGTGGGGGCTGTGCCCCCCACCCCGCTATCTCTAAGATTCTAAGTCTGAGGTGCACCTTGACACTGGGGTAGGTTAGCACCCTGAAGTCACCATTTACTACTTGTCGCCAATTGTTATAGATTGTCATTTTTGCTCTCGCCATTATGCCTACACCATTATTTTATCGCCATTTAAACTTCGCCTTATTCATGTGCTACCTTTTCATACAGAGCAGAGAAAACAGAGACCTCTCTCACCCTCAGCACACACTTCTCTTTTGCCACTGCCTGTCCTCCCAGGCCCTGCCTCATTTACTTATTTTCTTCAATTAAATTAATTTATTTTTCTTGAACTGTGTGTGTGCCTTCTCCCCAGACCTCCACACACAGGAGGAAAGATTGGTTTAGTTATTTTTAGGATAATTGGATAGGATTGAATTTTACAAGCTGCTCACCCAAAGATGTCACTCTGATACTGAATTCCTTCTAACTGCATCACAGGGTCACCAGACTGGAACCACATTTCAGCCATCACATGAATGAATTACAGGCATGGCCCACCCACTGCCAACATCACTCACCCCTCCATTCAGGCAGCACTCCATCACCTGGCTCTCTTGCTCTAGTGCTTCCTGTACCCACAGCACAGACCCATCAAATCACAACTGTACCCTTTCCATCTTGGAACGTTTCCCACACTTTCAACTTCTGACTTTGCCACTGGCACTATGCGCCCTGTTCATTCAGTTCTGCTAGTACCCTCCCACCTACCCCTCTTCCATCTTTCTTATTTACTTTGTATTGTACCCCTTCCTCCCTTCACTCCAGAGACAGCTCCAGACAACTGCCACTAGGAAAAGAGTGGACCTGCCTGACCTGTGACATGTACCGTGGATGCCCTCCCTCCTTTAGTCTCCCAGTCTCCTCCTGCCAGACAGTTGTGCAGGTACTAAGAGGATGATGGCTCAGTGACATCAGCTGGTGGAGGGGTGCCAATGCAACTCAGTGGTGCAGACTGCAGTGCTGCATTGTCTGCACCTGGAAACCTGGAGGTGAGCCAAAGCAAAAGATGAAACAAACAAGCATTTGTCAATGCCGAATGTTTGCTTACTGGCATTGGCAGTGGTAGTGTAGAAGTTACAGAGCTGCGTAATAGGAATGGCAGTGAAGTATTGAACTGAAGCCAACCCCACCACCACCCTGCAGAGAGTGACAGGCATTGGGGTGTGCATTTGGGTCATCAGGCATAACGGCCACGCCATTTCACTACACCCCACCCTGCAGAGACTGACAAGTGTCACGTGTTCCTTGGGGTCTTTGGCCCTTATGCGCACCCCATTTCATTAGGAAATATGGTGAGATGGGTGCGATATAGGAGAATGGGATGAAGTTTGGGGACGAAGAGTCCAAGGCATACCTCGATGCCTCTCAGTGACTGCAGGGTGTGGAATGGTATGAGCATCACAGGCAAGAATCCCAAGTCACACCCCTGATTCCTGTCATTCTATATAGAGTTGGGCGATTTAGTTGAAAAGTCTAATACCTCAGGCATTCATTGGTATTTAACTCCAAATCTTCAACATGTTTGTTTGTGACCCACCTCACGAACAGGGGAATATCAGTGTGGTAGACAGCTGCTTATGCACAGTGACTACAGGATTTAGCACCACAGATGCAAACATATTCCGAACAGGCTGTAAAAAATGGCAGCTGTACTCTTTCATGGGGAGGTGTAAAAATGGCTATGTTGCAAATGTGTAGTAAAAATATTTAAAAAAATGGTGAAGTCACAAGCGTACATAGAAACTGTGCAACGCACACCCGTTATATAAGTAGGTTGGGGATATTTTATAGCAGATTGTCAACTCAGGCATTTTGGTGCCTCCGATCATGAACAGTGTCACTGTGATTTTCTTTATCTGTGCCGAACAATGATTTCCCATAACGACCACGCATCTCTGCACTGAAAGTGTGAACACACTTTGGCCATGTTGTGAAAAATGGCAGCTGTACTGTTCATAAGGAAGTGTTGAAAAATGCCACTAGTGAAAATCTGGACTGGAAATATTACAAAGTCATGAACTAACGAGGATCGTGGAAACTGCACAATGCTCACTCGTAACACAGTCATTTATGGACTTTTGTCACCAAATTTTCAACATAGCCATTTTAAGACCTCTGCTCATGAACAGTGTAACTGTGAATTTCTTAATCTGTCCTAAACATTGCTTTCGCACACCAACAGCACCATTTATGCTTCATGTGCAATAACACATTTTGGGTGACATATGAAAAATTGCAGCTGTACTGTTCATAAGGAAGTTTAATAAAATGGACATGTTGAAAATCTAGAGTGAAAATATTAAATTTGCAAACTAACGAGCATGCATAGGAACTGTGCAGCATAGCGCTAAGCAAAGTCATTTTAGGCATTTTTCACCAAGTTTTCAACATAGCTATTTTAAGACCTCTGCTCATGAACAGTGTCACTGTGGTTTTGTTAATGTGTCCATACATTGAGGTTGCACACCGACTGCGCCATTGTCGCTACATGAAGCGAAACACATTTTGGGCAGGATGTGAAAATGACAGCTGTGCTGCTCATAAGGAGGTGTGGAAAAATGGCAATGTTGAAAATCTAGAGTGGAAATATTGAAAATTCACAAACCTACGTGACGTGTGAGAACTGTGCACACACTTAAGTAAAACAGTCATTTTTAGGAATTCTGTCACCAAATTTTCAACATAGCCATTTTAAGATCTCTGCTCATGAACAGTGACACTGTGATTTTCTTAATATGTCCTGTACATTGATTTCGCACACCGACTGCGCCATTCTGCGCTACAAGGGTGGAAACACATTTTGGGTGAGATGTGAAAAATGACAGCTGTACTACTCATAAGATGATGTGGTGAAATGGCAATGTTGAAAATCTGGAGTGAAAATATTGAAATTTCGCGAACTTACGAGCCTGCGTAGGAACTGCGCAACGCACACTCGTTAAACAGTCATTTTTTGGAATTTTGGCACCAAATTTTCAACATGGGGGTTTTGGGCCCCCTTCTCATGAATGATGTCACTGTCATGGCGGTATTCAGTCCTGAAGGGTGATTTCACAGTCACTGCAAAATCACCCCGAGCAGAATAAAGCCATGACAGTGACATCATTCATGAAGGAATCCAAAACCCCATGTTAAATTAGATGCAAAACTCCAAAAATCTCCGAGATATGCAATAAAGTTGAACCCTCTATCAGCCCATTATACAGCTTACGGCATTTCCTCAGTTCAGGTCGGCTTTGAAGAGTGCAGGCGTGTTCGGTCCACGAAGATCGTCGCGCGAGTCGGAGTAAGTATGGGGTGAGAGTGCGGGAAAACTGGGTGCGCAGTGGGTGAGTGCGGGTTGTGGGAGGGGTTCGAGAGGACGCCGTGGGACAGTTTTGTTTTACAGGGTAAAAAACAAAAAGGCGTCGCGGGACCGCTTGCCACGCTGGGTGGGCTCCCAGCATGGCACAAGGACTTTGGAGGCGTTCAGCCGGCGGGGATTGGGCACCCCAGTTGCAACATCCGGATTGCCATGCTGGGGTGGGCTCCCAGCGTGGCAGCAACTATTGGGAGGAGGAGACAAATAGTTCAGCCGATGGGGATTGGGCACCCGTCGGCTACTCGCGCTGCGTGCGGGGCGCGCGCGCCTGCGGCTGGGGGGCTGCGTGAGCAGCTCCTTCTCGCTACTCACTGAGCGTAGCTCCCCTTTCAACAGTATGCCACTGCATTTTGGAGCGTGTCATAGACAGCTCCAAAATGCATTGGCTCACAGGGGCCGCGCCTGCCAGCCCAGTGCCTGGATTGGAGGAGGAGGTGACACACCTCCGAAATCTCTGTTCACGGCACTATGTTTCTTGCACATGCGTGCAAGCAAACATAAAAATGGTTAGACTGTAATGTGAACCCTTGGGTTGCGAGTTCTAACTAAAACTCGAACACCAGACTTTGAGCATGGTTGGAATCTTTATACAATTAGTTCTGACAACCATATTTCCTATGTATTGTAACATCCTATTGGCTCTGCTGTACTGTATGTCTTGTTACACTAAGCAGTGACTCTAAGACCATCAGCTATGATCACCCGAAGTTCCTTTTAACCTTTATTTGGACTACCCTGACACCCTTAGTCAATACTTCAGTTTGGGATTATTTCTGCCAACATGTATGCAGGTAATATATGACAAAGTACAGAGCTGAATCCTGGTTTTATTGCCACTTCTTTTATTTTATCTCTGTCTTTTAGGTAACTGTATCCTGAATCCTGCAGTTCAAGTTTTTATTGCATCTAGATGTACAACAATTAATCATAATAACTGGCTTAGCCTTTTTTCTAATAGGGAAACCATGGCGTAATTTGCCATTATAAAGGAGCGTTTATAACGGCAAACACACACACGGTTTCCCTCGCTCTGTGCATGCCCCCACTGCTGCTTTTCCCTTTAGAATCGGGTGGGCTGCAGAACAACCTGCATTCATTTTATATAATTGCTGAGGAGAAAAAGGCAAACCCAGCAATTATATAAAATTAAACGTGGGTCAGTGTGTGTAAACTCGAAGTTTACACACACCCACGAGGTTAGATGCTTTTAATAGACCCCTCAAGCTTCGCTCTCGTGGTTTATGTAACATCTAACCCCTCAGGTGTGTGTAACCTTCTCATTACACATCCCGACCCATACTTTATTCTCTATGCTATATGAGAAGGCTACACTGTAATTGGCATGTTTATTAGCTGTGTTTCTGTATATTAGATAATGAAAGTGCTATTCTTTATTTAAGAGCAGACTAACGTTTGTTGTTTTTCACCTCATCCAGCCAGCAGGGTACACTTGGCAGGAAACGACAAGCAACTACCACTGAATTCAGATAACCTAGCGCTGCTGATAAAGGAAAAGCAAAGGCACAACCCCATTTAAATGCAAATGACCCACAAGAACAGGAAGACAGAAACAAACAAAAGCCAAGTAGGAGGCGGAAGCTGTTCCCAGAATCATATTTATTTACAAACTGGGGAGAGGACCTAACAGAGGAGGAGCAAGTAAAGGCCGAGGATTTGTTTAGAAAATATGGATATAATGTTTTTCTCAGTGACAAGATGCCACTTGTTAAGCCTCTGCCAGATACTAGACCATCCAGGTATGTGCATGCTTACGAGACGCTTCAGAAACCTACGGGCCTGTAAGCACAAGGAGTCTGCGCTATCACCGTAGACAATACCAACAGCTCATGAGGGGTTATAGAACTGGGCATGATATGACACTAGCCAGTGCCGCTATAGGCAGAATGGCTCTTTATTTTGGCAAATCACAGTTTCAGCTGGTAAGACACACATGCAATAAACTGAATGCACAGTCACACCCTCCACAGCACATTTGCTACTCAACAGAACCCCACTGCACACATTCTATAACACCTCCCATCTATAACTTCTTTTTTATATCTACCTTTCCATATGGGTGGACATTGGTCTTTTGAGTTCTCATTGTCTATGTTTCCCCTCGTTCCCCCCTCGCTCCACTATGATGAGAAGATGAATTGGAGCACCTTCCTCGAGCTGGCAGAGTGCTTAAGCATCCGCCTTCCTAGCATAAGTCAATGCCACACTTTGGTTGACTGCTACGAGTACATGGATACTGGGGGTGCGGCACCCACTTGCCCGGGAAACAAGCACCCCACCTCTGGAACATGCTGCCCCCCTTTGCTGGCCACAGTGTGAAATTCCAGCACTCCCATGCAGGCCCCAATTTTCCAAGTGCCCATATATGTGGTGCCATCAAGTCATTTAATATGAGCTACTACAATTTACTAGAATGTTTTGTTTTATTTCAGTACTCCTTCGATTTTAATTTGATGAACTGGTATAAGCAACACTGCCCATGTTTATGGGTAGCCAGGTTTCTTTTATTTGATTTCTTTTTAGTTTTCCTTCCCATGGTTTGTTTTTGTTTTGCCAACTCATTCTTGAAGTATGTGTCAAAAGTAATTCAGGTTAGGAAAAGTTTCTGCCCTCCAATGTAACCCTTGATGCTGATCTCTGCTGTTCAGTTTTGTTTCCAGATTGGCAGTGGTAGATGACTCTGGACCAGTGTTATTAGCATAGTGTAGCACAGTGGTATGCTATGCAATCTGCATTAATTAGGGTTAGAAGATGCTGTTGCTATTCTTCTTTTTTTTTGTGTACACCAACCCCTTCCATTTAAAATTAAAAAAATGGGGTGTGGAGCCATCAGTTTAAACAAAATTTAAAAAAAAACATCACAATTGGGGTTAAATTGGACAGGATCCCACAGGAAATCAGATACCCCACCTCTTATAAAACTGTACAAGAGTTCTGGCACCTGTCATTTTTCTCCGTTGAATGCCATAGTGGAGTTCCACCATCTAGAGATGACAGTTTCTCCACCTAAAACTATAGATGTGAGCACTCTCAATGTAAACATTTCCACTTTAACCACGATCCAGCTATACTAGCTAATCCTAACTACCAAAATAGTGTAGCATACTCCACTATTACTGCTTGTCCAGAGTTAACACCAACAACTCCAAATCCATTTATGTTGCCACATTCCGTTTTATGTTCCCCATGTTAGAGCTAAACTTTTGTGACCTGTAGGTAGCCCTTCTATTCTTTGTGTCCAATGTGGTTGGGGAGCAGTATCTGTTGCATGCTGGTTCACCTGAGGCACAAGAAATGTGCAACTGACTTACCGCAATAAGACACTGCAGGATTTGTCATTGTGGGATATTATAAATCATGACATCATCTGCAGCCAATCAGAGAGTGTGAAACACCAGCAGCCACCTACCTCTTATCATGTGTACAGCTGAAGTCTCCTGCAGCTCTAAATATGCCAGCAACTCACTGATTCACTGCTCAACTGCACAGCCCAATTTTCTGATTTAAAACTTTAGTGGTGGCTTATGATTCTAGATCAAAGAAACAACTTTAGAAAATGGGTTAGGAGCATTCTCCTTTCTGAATGGCTAATGATACCACCTACCCTGTCTGGTATCGGACAACAGTGACCATGACATGAGTCCCAGTCTCCTGCTGCCTGATCACCTTGCAAAATCACTGTCCCTTGGAATGCTCAATATAACAGAGTCACCATTTTTTTCTTTGCTTAGCAAGAGATACTACTCCCTCCCCAACACTCCGTAGTTCAGTGCCAGCTGCCCGACAAAACGGCATGTCAAGCTTCCCTGGGCTCGTTTCTTGCTACAGTTTTTTTTTTTTTTACAGTATCTTCTTGTCCCCTGTATGTTGTTGCTGTGATTGCCAAGAGTGCAACTTTCGGAGAGTCAGCCATGCTCTGGCGACCCCTCCAGGCTCCAGCTGACCACCTGCTCACTTTAAACTGGCAGTGCATCTCTTTCTGCAGGAGATTAATTGAATAAAGTACAACTGGTCTACTGTGATGACTGTGCGAGAGCAATTAGCTGCCGAAAATGAAGCTGCTTCTGATTTGCAGTGCTAGCAGAGGCTGCGCTGACATGTAAGCACTACATACTTTGGACCACGTCAATTCTGCCATTCCTCTACCATCACCCAAACCACGGTCATGGAATCATCCTGCTCACAAGTGGTCAAAAAAACAAACATTTAACCACAATTCATGTTCTGTTTTGGGGTGAAGGGGGCATAGTGGCTCACCCTTCGTTACCATCACCTCCCCCACTGTATTCCCAATTAATATTCTTTTAATTAAAAAAAAAGTGTATACAAAGAATACAGATGGATCCCACAAACTCTCAATTCTGCCAGTTAATTGCTGACAGCACATCTGCTATCCAGTTTTCTCTCTCTTTCTCAGCGCATACATACATTCCTCCCGACCGCTAATCAAATATCAGGAACACAGATTTTAAAAAACAATCTCAGTTCAGGTGATTAAAACAGTGCTAAGAACAGAAGTGTTCCGAGTGCTGACCAGTGTCCATATGATCTTTCTGCTTTTCAATTTCAGCAGCTGCTTCAGACAGAACAATAGCGAGCGAGACACTGGCAACTCCCAACTTAGCAGCCTCTCCATCTTCCACTGGCTTTCAACCCAACTCCTCATCTCCTTCTCTGAGTCCAGTTAGTAGTCAAGATATTTTGCAGTAGAAAGTATAAAATAGGTACCTAAATACTTACAGGCACGGGGGCTCTACTGCAAATTGCAGCAGTGGAAGGATTACTTTTTATTTGAAAGGCTTTGGGGAGCACAGCACAGCCGATGGAGGATTGGGCACCCCCGTCGGCTATAGAGTGTGTATGTGTGTGTGGGGGGATCATGCATTGTGCGTGTGTGTGTGTGTGTGTGTAGGGGGAGCTGCGCACGAGCAGGCGATATCTTATTGCTGCTCACTGAAGCGTAGCTCCCCCTTTCAACTGTATGCCACTGCATTTTGGAGCTTGTCATAGACAGCTCCAGCATGCATTGGCGGACAGGGGCCGCGCCTGCCAACACACTGACTGAATTGGAAGAGGGGGGTGACACACCTCCGAAAACTCAAATGATGGCACTATGTTTCTTGCACATGCGTGCAAGCAAACATAAAAAGGACTGGACTCAGTAATGAACCCTGCAGTACCCCACTAGTAACCGCTCTTTCTTCAGCATGGACTCCATTTACAATAACCTTCTGTGTCCAGTTGTCCAACCAATGTTTTACCCAGGCTACCACCCTGGGACCCACTCCCAGGCTGGTTAATTTGACTATTAATCTTTTGTGTGGGACTGTGTCAAATGCCTTGCTAAAGTCTAGGTTGGCCATGTCCACAGCCCTTCCCTGGTCTACTATTTTGGTCACCCAGTCAAAGAAATCTATTAGATTCGTCTGACATGACCTTCCCACTGTGAACCCATGCTGCCTTGGGTCCTGTGCCCCACTGACCTGTAGGTACTCAACAATTCTTTCCTTCAGAAGTGATTCCATCACTTTTCCTACCACAGAGGTCAAACTGACAGGTCTGTAGTTTCCTGCCTCTGTCTTGGTCCCACTTTTGTGAAGAAGAATCATATCCGCCTTCCTCCAGTCCTCGGGTACCACATCATCCTCCCATGATTTATTAAAAAGAGTAGCCAGTGGTTTCACTAGTTTCTCCTTAATTCTTGTAGAATTCTGGGGTGAATTCCATCAGGACCCATTGCTTTGTCCGCCTTCAGTTTTAGGAGTTCTTAGAGAATACTTTCTTATGTGAAAGAACTGGGATCAACCCCCCTATCAAGAGTGCTTCTGTTAATTGGATTTGGTACTTCCCCCTCCTCTTTTGTGAATACTGAGCAGAAATATTCGTTCAGTATCCCTGCTTTTTCACTGTCCCCCTCTGCCCACCCACCATTCATTCTATTCAGCCTCACTATCCCTCCCTTTGTCTTTCTACGCTCACTGATGTTCCTATAAAAGGTTTTATCCCCTTTCTTAACTGAGTTTGCTATCTTTTCCTCAGTTTGGGCCTTTGCTAATTCTGACTTCCCTCCCTGCTTCCTTCTGCCTTAACTGGTACAGCTCTCTGTCCTGCTCCTTCTGTGTTTTCTTATACTTCCTGAATGCTATCTTTTTCTTCCTGACTTTCCCAGCCATCTCTTTTGAGAACCACAGTGGCTTTTTCTTTCATTTTGATTTATTTACTTCACACAAAGGCTTGTTGCCTCTGTGATGGCAGTTTTGATGATTCCCCATCGTTGCTCCACCTCTCCTTCTAGCCTGTTTGCTAGTGCTTTTCTGAGGCACTCTCCCATCTTGCCAAAGTCAGCCTTCCTGAAGTCTAGTACCCTCACTTTTGTATGGCTTGACTCTGTAGCCGAGTTTAACGTGAACAACACTGATTGATGGTCACTTGTTCCCAGATGGCAACCCACTTCTAGATCTGAGATCATCTCACTGCCCCATTTGAGAGTACGAGGTCTAAGATTGCTCCCTCATGAGTGGATTCCAAAACTAGCTGTCTGATGCCTGCCACCTGTAGGTCATTGAGAATGGCCCTGTTCTTGGATGTGGCTGCAGCAAATGTGCTCCAGTTAACATCTGGCATATTCAGGTCCCCCATCAACAGTATCTCCACTTTCTCTGCCATCCTAAGAATGCCTTCTATCATGTCCTTGTCCATTCCCTCCCCCTGACGTGGGGGTCTGTACACAACCCATGTGCGTTATTGTGGTGCCCTTTCCAGTCTCCAAGGTGACCCACAGTGCCTCCTCTCCTCCCTGTTTACTCTTTTGTTCAGTTGCTTTTATCCCTTCCTTTACATAGAGAGCTACACCTCCCCCTCTTCTCTCCTGCCTGTCTGTCCTGTAGGTTATGTACCCTGGTATGTTAACATCCCAGTCATGGTTCTCTGCGTACCATGTTTCTATGACTGCTACGATATCCAAGCATCCCTCTTCCATCAAGGCCACCAGCTCAGGGAGCTTGTTGCCCAGACTACGGGTATTGGTACTCATTACCCTCCATTTCCTGATGGCCTTACTCCTTTTTGCCCCATCCCTGTCCTTCTTGCCTTTGTCACTTTCCCCATTTACCTCTGCCCTTCTCCCTATCAACACCTCTATGTTGGTGTTTACCATACTTACTACCATGATTTTGTTTGGGGGGGGCTAGGATTTCCCTAATCCTTTCCAGTGCCTACCCCCTTGGCTGGTTTAAATGCTTGCCAAAGAAGCATTTAAACTTATCACCTAGGATCCTGGTTCCCCTCCCGGACAGATGCAGCCCATCATGCCAGTATAGGCTTGCATCACTCCAGGTGGATCCCCAGTCCCCAATCAAGCCAAATCCCTGAGCTCCACACCAGGTTTTCAACCACTGGTTGAATCCCATGGTGCGGAACACCCTAGCCTCTCCTACGCCATAGATGGGCAGCACCTTCAAGAAGGTTACCGTGCATGCTACTTGTGTAAGGCCCTTCCCCAATTCCACAAACTCTTCCTGCACTTCTCTAATCCCTTTCTTAGCCAGGTCATTTGTCCCTAGGTGGACAATGACATCCAGCTCCCTCCCCTGTGCAGCTGCTCCAGCAACCCTGAGGATTCGCTCCCTGTCCCTCCAAGCCATGGCGTCAGGCAGGCACCTTACCTCCCTTCCTCTCCCCTTCCTCCCCCAGTTCTACCTTCCTAACAATGGAGTCCCCCACCAGGAGTTGTTTCCTTCCACTGTGGGGTCCCCTGCCACCCACATGTGGGTCTCCTTTGTGAAGGTTCCCAGCATCATCCTTGGTCTCCACTGCGGGTGCCTCCATAGAGGAACCACACTTTGCCAGAATGGCATAGGGATTGTGGAGAGGTACAACTGGAGGGAAGTGCCTCTGTTCCACCACCCTCACCCTCCCTGAGCCCACTGTGGTCCAACCACTCCTCTTTCTTGGCAACCTCTGAGGCAATGGCAGTGGCACTGGTGGTCCCTGGATGGAAGAGGAGGTCCCACAAATCCTGGCCAACTCAGCCTGGAGATGAGCAACCTCCTCCCTCAGCCCAGAGATGTGCTTGCAGATGGGACAACACAGCATCCTCCAGAACGTCTCCCTGAAGACTGCTGCTCCACAGCCACTGCACTGCACCACCCCCATCAAGTCTTATTTCTGGCCCCTTAACTGTTGGGAATCCTTACTCTTTCTTCTGTTTTTTTTTTCTCTTCTCTCTCTACTTACTTTCTGCCTGTGTGCCCTTTAAGCTCCTGATTGTCCTGTTCTGAGACAAGAATATCCTATATTTCTCAGTAGACCCCTTCCTTGCTCAGAGGCAGACCTCCAGCAGCTAGAGGGGGCCAGAGAGCTACTCTTGCCCTTCTAGAATGGTGGGTCTTTGGTGGTTCTGTGATCACTCACTTCCTGCTCCCAAACAGGAAGTTCCTGTTGTCAGTCAAATCCTGTGCCTATAAAAGTAGGACTAGCTTTGGGTGAGAGGGTGGAGGGCAATATAGTCCCAGTAGAGAAGTCCAGTCACACAGCAGTCCTTCCTCCTGGTGTCTTCTGCCAAGCTACTACCACGCACCAACTCCCATCCCATGGGCTGTGTGGCACTTATATTCTTTTTTTTTTTTTTTTCCATTTAAAATTTATTAGTTTTCAGCAGAGCAATTATCAACCAGGACATACAGTGTAAATATTCACCACCAGGAAAAAATGTCCTAACACAAACAATTAAAAGTTACTCTGCCCTTACCCTCCAACTTAACCCACTAATTACAAAATCCAATAAAACCATCCGCTACTACCCCTCCCCCCACACCGATATCAACCTAACAACACATCCCAAAGAACCCCCTCCCTCCCCACTCCCCCACCCCAGGCACGCGCAATGAGATAATATTGGGTTACTAGCGTTAGGATCTATTTGGTATAACAGGTTTCAAACAGTCCCCAGATCCTTTCAAAATGACGTAAATTATTGTGAGTAATGGCAATCATTCTTTCCAACCTCAAAAAAGTCAGGAGCTCATTTAACCACTCATTATAAGAAGGACAAAACTTATCCTTCCAGTGTCTAAGCACAAGTTTCTTAACTGTGATGGCAATCAAGAAAATATAAAACTTCCTATTCCTGATGGGAACAGCTGTCATTTCACCCAATACACAAACCTCCGGTCTAAACATATCTTCCAGACCCAAAAGCGGGTTCAGGTTATTTTGAATCTCAACCCACAATGGAACTACCAAGGGACAGTTCCAAAAAATATGCAAAGGTCGCCTGAACCCTTCACATCTATAACATTTGGGTCTCCTAATAGGCCTAGATCTTTCAACTTCTGAGGTGAGTAATAAATATTATGTATGACCTTAAATTGTATAAGCCTTAGTTGGTCATGCTTAAGATATCTATGACAAGCTGTCCAAATTCCCGTCCAGTCCAAAATGGCCTCTGGAAACGCCTGATTCCAATAAGTACACGGTGCAAGATTCACTGAGTAGGCCCATTGAAACAAGACCGCATACATCTTGGATACGACCTGCGTTACGCTCACCAATGGGCATACAGCCTCCAAAAATCCAATGGAAGGTATGTGCTCTTTACCCGTACCCACTTGCCGTAACAACACGTGCCTAAGCTGTAGCACTTTAAAGATGTCCTTGCTAGTCAAGTTGAATCGTTCAATTAATGCCTGAGCCGGAATTATACCCCCATTTGCATCAAGAAAGTCCCCAAGGAGCAGTCCTTAACTTCTCCAGCCATCCCGGATTAATCATTTTATTACCAATCAAGAAACGTGGATTCCCCAGACCGGCTGCCCCTGTCCATCAAATGGTCATGCTAAGGAATCTACATAACTGATGGTGAGACCTAACTGCCTCTCCAATGGGAGATCGTTTCAAGGCTAATGGCAATGTTCTAGGAGATAGGAAAAAAGAGCGGTGGTTAATCCCATATCTAATAATTAGCGCTTTCCAATTTGACCCATAAAGGAACATATTCGAGTGAGTTAGCTGTATTATCAAGCAGAGCCCATCTACTATATTTACTCAGTTGAGCAGCCCACCAGTAAAGGCCAAAATGGGGTAACCTTAAACCCCAAGCGTTTTGGGAGCAGCCAATTTGTAGTAAGCCATTCTTGATTTTTATGTTTCCATATAAAATCTGCAATTATAACATGTAAATTCTTGAACCAAGATAACGAAAGGAAAAAATCCAATCTACTGATAGGATAAAAAGCCTAGAAATATGTTCATTTCACTATACTAATTCTACCCCATAGGGACAAAGGGAGTTGAGTCCATCTCTTGAGATCAAGTTTGATAGTATGAATAAAAGAGTCCAAATTTAATTGTCGGAGCGTCCCATACCTCGAGTTAGAACCAAACCCAAGTATTTAAGAGAGTCTGAACTCCATTTTAATCCAAGCTCTGTTATTTCTCTCTTAAATACCCTGTTGTTAAGAGGGTAGACCACAGTTTTGTCTAAATTTAGCTTATAGTTGGAGACTTGGCTAAATCGCCTAAGCAGATCCAACAATTTAGGAATAGATTTACCCGGTCTCGACACGTATATCAAAAGGTCGTCTGCATACGCAGTAACCTTGATAGGAAATCCCTATATCTTAATAGGCTCTATCGCCTGCTCATAGAGTATCCTCTGTATTAAGGGCTCTAAATACAAATTAAATAATAGGGGAGATAGGGGACATCCTGCCTAGTACCCACACACAGTGAAAAGGTTTGGAGATAACTCATTACAACTAATTCTAGCTGATGAATTGGAATATAATGCTCTTAGCCATCCTAAAAATTTTCAGGAAACCCGAACCTTAGCATGGTCTCAAATAAGAAATCCCAGTAGACCCTATCGAAAGCCTTCTCGGCATCCAAGGAGACCAACGCCATTGGAAGGTTGGCCTCCTCGGAAGCCGAGAAGACATGAGCCAGAGTTCTAAAGTGATCAATCGATGATCTGCCCTTCATAAAACCCACCTGCTCACTTCCTATTAATTTAGGCAGTATCTTGTTAATACGATCTGCCAATATTTTGGCTAAGATCTTTAAATCAGAATTTAACAACGATATGGGTCTATAACTGGCCGGGTCAGTAGCGGGCCTATTGGGTTTAGGGAGTAAAACAATGAGAGCTTCAAAAAACACTTTCTCAATCTCATTCCCGGCACATATGTATCGGAACAGTTTGAGAAGGTGGGGAGCCAACAAGGAAGAAAATTTCCTGTAGAAATTGGATGAATACCTGTCCGGGCCTGGGGTCTTATCTAAAGCCAAATTCTTAATGGCCGATTCGACCTCAGTCAAGGTAATGTCTTCCAGTAAGGCACTACTTTCCCGCTCCGTAAGTACGGGTAAATCAAGATCCTTGAAAAAGTCGGTCATATGACATTTTGAGGGTGGAGTCACCATTTCCTTGTATAGGTTCCCAAAATAGTGGCGAAAAAGTTGGGCAATTTCAATTGGGGATGTTCTAACCATTCCATCTTCCCCAGAGACAATTCCCTCGATTAGTCTAGAAGATTCCAACTGAGAGAGACGTCTCGCCAATAATTTCCCAGGCTTTTCACCCTGATCGATATAATTGGCCTTCGTTTTAATCAGGGCCAATTCTGATTGTTCCCCAAGCAACCTAAGATAGGCATCTCTGGTCTTAATTAGCTCTTCTTCTTTGTTTCTATCAGAGTAGTGGTACATTCCACCTCTAAAGCCCATATCGTGCCAGTAAATCCTTCATGACTCTATTCTTTCTCTTTTCCTACTCACTGCTAGGCTGATCAATACCCCGTAAATAGGACTTAAGGGCCCCCAGAAAATATCTGGACGAACCTCATTACCCAAATTGTTCCGTGTGAATTCCTCAATCTGTTCAGTTATAAATTTAGTCACACTTGGAACCCTAAGTATTTGATTATTAAATTTCCACCTATTTCCTTTCCTCGTGAGGGACAACAATGAGATAGTAGCCATTAAGGCTGCATGATCTGAGATGGGCCCAGGTAGAATTTCAGATTTGAGAACACCTCTAAGAAGAGACCTGGAAAGAAAGATATAGTCCAGATGGGAAGAAGTCCCATGGACCGTGGATGTAAAAGTAAATTCCCTGGAATCCGGGTGGAGAACCCGCCAAATATCAGCCAGCCCGAGTTGATCTAGCAATTCCGACAATGCCTGGGTTGCCGGGGTAAAGTAAACCTGGGATTTGCTAGACCTATCCAGAAAGGGGTCCAAAGTCAAATTAAAGTCACCCCCCAGGACTATTGGAAGATGGACAAAGGGCAGCAACACCTTAAGCAGGCCCACAAAGAAGTCCTGGGTGTCTACGTTGGAGCCATATATGGATCCAGTAATATTTCATATTTAATAATTTCCTCTGACAAGGACATACCTCCCTCTGTATCCGGAATAACTTGCAGCGGTCTAAGCGGCAGAGAGCGGCACAAAAGCAACATGACCCCTGATCCGTGTACTACCCTGAGAGGCAAAACCTGGCTCACTTGTAACCTTCTCATAGTATTTGCTTCAGATAACAACAAATCGTTTCTTGCAGAAATCACTTCCGCCCCAATAAGGTCTATGTGCTTTAGAATTTTATATTGTTTATCTCTAAGTGAGCTCCTTTAACATTCCAAGTAAGAAACTTAGTGCTTATCAAAGTATCCATATTAGCTTCAGAAATGCTAGGTAGTTAACAAATCCTCCGTGCCAGCCATAACAATAGGAACTAAGAACTGCTGACCATAATTCTAAATATGTAGTGCCTTCTGAAAAATAACCCCCACCCTCCCCGATCCCTATCCCAAGGAAAGTTACCCCAAACCCCAAAACCCACCCCCAAACAATACACACGCTTGGTCCATGATTCCAGGACACCCAGCTTGCTCCCCGTCCGCCCGCCCCGAACAATCAATAACAAAGTATTACCATCAATATCCCTTCTCAAAGGTAATATTGCATAACTCATAACAAAAGGAGAAAGAAGAACATGAATAATCTATAGCAATGCAAGACAACTACTAAACTTAAGCCTGCAGGCCCTCTAGCCGTGTTCTGACCCCTCAATATAAGGCCCAATCTGGGTTAAACAATGTTGGACCAGCCATGTTCTCAAGCCATAAGGTCGTATTACAGAGTAAGACCAGGCTACAGGGACATTAGCCTCGCCATAATGTTGACTAGCACATTTCAGTCTCTTGAGAGTCCAGATTCACCCAAAAGTCCATTAGGCATTAAGACTTGCTAATAAAGTTGTCAGTCCAGAAAATACCTACAACTCCCCCTGTAACTACGAAAAAGTCCATGGTAATACAGGTCTTCACGGATCCTTAAATAGGGCAGGCAGACTTTTCTGTAGAGTTTCTTTCGCTAGTTCTGGCGACTCGAATGTTTTCCACTCATCTTGAATCTTCACCTGCAGCCTTGCAGGGTAGGCCATTCGGAATTTAACTTCAGCTGCTATCAGCTTCTTGACCACCATATGAAACGCAGCCCTCCTTTGCCTTACGGAGAATGGGAGATCCTGCACCACTCTAAGCTTCGCCCCCTCCCAATATAATTCTTTATTGTCCTTGACCTTGGTGACAAACAGTTGTCGCTCCTGAAAATTCAGGAACCGAAAAATTAATGATCTCGGTGGTCCACCGAGAACAGCAGGCGAGAACTCTGTGTGCTCGCTCAATAATGTATGAGGAGCCAAAGGCTAAGGCCCAGCCACTTTCAGAATTAGCTTTTGTATGAACTTAATGGGATCCGAACCTTCAACCTTCTCGGGCAAGCCAATAATCACAACATTGTTGCGACGGCTTCTCCCCTCTAAATCTTCAAGTTTTGAATACATCTTAACCATTTTTTGCTGCAAGGCATTTATACTGGCTTCCATCTGCTCCTTTGCTGTTTCCAAGGACTTGATTCTGGCAAAGTTGTCCGATATTTTCCTATTTAGATCTTCCATCATTGTCGACAGGGATTTAATTTCACAGGCCATATCATCCAAAGTGGCCCTGAAAGGTCTGAATTCTGCTAAGAACTTGGCTAGAGTTAAGGGCTCCTCTGCCCCTACTTCCCTGAGCTCTGTTTGTAACTGCAGCACGAGGCCTTGGATTTTTTTGCGGCCTTCTCGGGAGTAGTCGGGGGGTATGTTTAGGTGGCGCTTTTTTCATTTCTGCCTCCATATGCCGGTACCAACAGCCTGTCCGTAGCTTGCGACCACTGGATTTCACAAAAACGCTCCGCTAAACGGCTGATCAACGGGTCGAAGAGGATAAAATCGGGTACGGGTGGCGGAGCTCGCGGGGAACGCAGCCGCTACACGCGCCGCATCACGTGACTCCGTGTGGCACTTATATTCTGCAGTACCATCCCTGGCCCTGTTTCTGTTAGTTTGTGGTTGGAGTCAGACTTTTGCAGCTGTGACACTGACACACACACTGCGTCTGATGACAGTACACCAATGCAGCCAATTGTCTGTGCTGCAGCTCAACAGAGCTCCATCTGCAGTTTACCACCTCTGCCTCTAATGGCCAGTTATTCTGGTGGTCGGTCCCATCAGGTCCACGCTGCAGTCTGCGCATTCCCCTCCAACCCTCAGGGTGCTCTTGGACACACTGCAGTAGTCATCTGCTGAGCAAGTAGAATTAGCACCGGTCCATGATTGAAGCCACCATAGGATTACAAAATGGTGCAGCCAATGAGTGCAAGGACTGCCGTAGTAAAAAATCAGATGCTGCCTCACTTTCACCTGCCTGAATCAGGAACTGACTGGCCGACTGCTCCTGCTAAAACCAGAACTGTATTGGCATTGCTTGCAGACAGCAGCACAGAAGAACCCCCCAAAAAAAACAGTAACAGCCAACCTTAAAAACAGGTGTACTCTGTTGGCTTGTTTCACAAAAGACTAGAGCATGGTCTGTTCTGTAATGTGAGAGAGCAGCAGCAGCAGCTAGCCACCCTGCCTAGCCAGTAGCCACAGCACAGAGATAGCACCTTGAGTAAAAATCCAGCCAGCAGCAACAACAGATGAGAGAAGCTACCTGAAGAACCAGAGACAGGGCCCTGACTGCTTGTGCCTTTTTGTTAAGGTAAGTGGCTGGGTTTATTTAAAAAAAGTCTTAGTAATGTGGGAAGGGTAGAGACTCAAGGAACAGAGAAAACTCATGGTCTTCCATCTCCTGATGGGTGGGCAATCCATGGGGGACCAGTTTGGGAGGTGGCTACCTATTGGAAACGGGCAGCATGGCCCTGCTTCTTCTGGCTCAGGGGAGCATAGCCTTGCTTCTCCTGACTGGGGGTGGTGGCCATGCTTCTCCTGGCTCGGGGTGGGGGGGATAGCCCTGCTTCTCCTGGCTGGGGGCGGTGGTCCTGCTTCTTCTGGCCCGGAACAGGGGGTGGCCCTGCTTCTCCTGGCTCAGGAGGGATGACCCTGCTTCTCCTGGCTGGGGGGTGGAGGTGGCCCTGCTTCTCCTAGCTCAGAAAGATGGTTCTGCTTCTTCTGGCTTGGGGGGCGGGCTTTTCCAGCTCTGGTGACCCGGCTTCTCCTGACAGAAGAAGAAGGGCCCCCCCAAACCTGGAGAAACAGAGTCATCTCCTGTAAAAAATAAAATGGGAATTTTTTTATTTCAGAAACATAACATTCATCATTTGTTCAAATACCACAAGATGCAGGGGTGCATGCTTTCCATGAAGGTTACTCTAGATGCCCTGGTTGCCAACTGCAGTGCCCATCCAGTGCCCTGGTAACCAATAGAAGCAGGAACCACTACATAATGGAAAACACATTGGACCTTTTAAGGGCCACCCATCTGATCCAAAGAGAGCTGTAAACATGGAAATTGTATTTTATTGAAAGGCAAAACATTTTCTGTGTTTTTCATTCTCTGTAATGGGGTGGAATTGCAGGCTAGCCCAAAGTACACCTCTATAAACAAAGTGTCCCATAATACTAGGTCAGGATGCATTTTTTTTCTTGAATGAGCTGTAGTATAATTACCAGGAGGGTTTACTAAGCATCGCCTTGTTCACCAGTTATCTTAATACTGTCTAGATTTGTGAAATACTGCAGTATAGCATGTAGAGAATACATTGTACGTACAGTAACTTATTCTCTTTATTTAGCTTTCTTTATTTCAGTGCATCTTAGAAGTAAAGGTCAGAGCTGGCAGGAAATTAATTTTGCTATCAAATTTCTATGTTTATTGGGTACCGAGTACAGTAGTTGGCAGTGTTGTAAAATCAAAATGCCTTGATTGCCCATCTTTTCTATAAACTGTAAGCATGGAAATCATGATTTATTGAATGCAAAATATTTTCTTATTTGTGCAGGATTTCAAACTTTGCCAAATCTATTTACTTCAACAAAATAAAACTAGGTCACAGTACAGTAATGCGCAGGTTGTGACGTCACACCGGCTGTCAGTCACTGCTGTACACAAGTGGGGTGGGTCTAAGGGTAGGGGTGGATCAAAGATTCTGATTGATCATTTTGAACACCAGTTCACAAATCTCTAATTACTTTTTTTTACCAATGTCCCTTTACAATTTGAAATCCTCACATGCTTTTGAAACCATCCAATCCTGGGAAGCCTCTCATAACGACTGTATGAACAGAGCGCTCTCTGTATACTTTCTGTGGTGCTGTCCCACACCAGTCTGAATCCAAGAGATAAAATGTGGTGGTGCCATCGGAGATATATGCTGTACTCAGTGTAAACTGCAAAGGACAATCAAACGCACATTTACATTCAGCTTCCACAGAGATCTGCTTCTGTGTGCAAACATCTTTCTTCAGCTTGGAAAAAAAATGAAATGATACATTTCCACCTTCTTTGATCGAGTCCCATAATAACGTGATGAGAAAGCTTTGTTTCCTGTTGTTGCAGATTGCAATACTCAGAACAGAGATGGCATCTACTAACTAATTACCTCACTATTAGAACTATGTGTCTGTCCCAGGAGATGTGTTACCTTCTGTGAAAATCATGTTTAGTCCTTTTGCTTTATTTTATTTATTGGATTGGGGGGGGATCATTCTTGGGTAATCAGGGAAGGCAAGCTAGTAACATTTAGTAACAAGTAACGCAGTATCCTCCCTATCACCAAACAACCACTCGAACAAGTTTACTCGTACAAATACCATGGTGATCAGGCTGAACATGACAGTATAACAGGGATTAATATAAGGCTGACAGTATCCTAACAGCCAATTGGATTGCAGCATTTCTGAAACCCTTTTTATAATATTTGGTATTTGTTTAAAGGTGACTGGTCTAAAACTAGCTGTACAGTAGGTATACTTAAACCCTAACCTCTACCAATTCCTGCCCCCTGCTGTGTTCACTACAGCAATAGCAGGATCTTCATCACTAAAAAGTGGAGTTTCCCCAAAACACAAAGATGCCCCTCAATTGGGCTCCTTGGGAAACTGGATCAGCCTCCACGTGGTCCAGCACTTTGCTCCCCCACCCATATTACACCTCCACCAAACCGTCCCCCAATCGTTAGGTTCCACCAGCACAAAAAACATGTGCACTGTCAAAACTGCGCCTACTGATTGTCATGCAATTTGTAATTAACGGCACAAAATGTGGGTGATGTTTCACATTTAGCATAGTCCTGTAAATGCCTCTGACGCAACGTGTATTTCTTTGGCACCCATTCCCGGAGGCTCTGGGTGCCTTACACAAGAACATGAAAATAAAACACTACATACCACAAATACAGATAAACACAGAACAGAATACCAAAACAGCTGCAGAAATTCAGAATACTAAACAGCGAGTACAGCTTTTTATGAAAGGGTGGGTAGCTCTGAAAAGAGCCTTTGGATTCCGATTCCTTGTTCCTGTGTCCCTTTTACTTTTTGGGCATTGTTGCTGCTTTTTTAGTGTTTCCTGCTTCTTTGGGTTTCCCAGCCTTGGGCTTGGCTGCCTTCGGTTTAGCCAGGCTCTTGGCTGCCTTCTTTGGCTAAACAGGTTTAGCCTTTGGAGGCTCTTTGCTGCCTTTTTAGCCACCACTGCTGGTTTCTTCACTTTCTTTGGAGCCTTTCCTTGCTCCCTCCTGCTGCTGTCACCTTTTTGGGTTTCTTGGCTGCTGGAATAAATGTCTGACAAATTTTCATGCATGTTGATCAGCTAATTACATTTATTTAATTTGATGGTGACATGCCAGACATTCATAGATGTGTGATGGCAGAAAAGGACTGAACTAGGCCCACCAAGTCTGCCCTTGACTATGACAGCACTGGTGACAATGGCCCAAATGCCACAGCATTCCTGTTTTAGCTTAACTGCAGGAAACTTAATAGCATCTAAGCCCCAACATTGGAAGTGCCAAAAGCTAGAAAGATAGATAGATATAGGATAGATATATAGTACTAAATTAATTCACACATTTAGTATGATCGTAGTATGCCTTTTGATGGACCTTATTACACTTACACCAAAATGATCTTTCCATACAGTAAAGAGTGTCGAACATCAGTCTTACAGCATGGCAATGGCTGCCCTTCAAGGTGTAAACAGTGCAACTCTGATCCATCTGGCATAGCACCTAAACTGCATCACATAAGTAAGTGTCTAAACACATAAACTATTATTAATAGTAATATTATACCACCAACTATTTTCCATACTGGATGTTTTTTCTTGGCTGCTTTATCCTTGCTCCGCAACTCTTTTTTGTGTACTTTATATGACCCATCTATTCGGAGTCATATACTAGCATTGTTCTTGTCTATATTGTAGTCATCGGCCACGTTGGGCCCGGAGGGTTTCTTTTTTGATGCCGCCTTCTTTTTTGGAGCAGCTGCTGGGGCCGCTTCTTCCATCGTCAGAGAAAAAGCAATATACACCCGAACCTAGCAACCCAAAAACCTAGCTGTAATCACTACAGCCCAGTCAGTCAGTCCTATTTATAGTGCTCTAATAGTGGGCGGGGCTAGGGAGTGTCTCTGTCTCTGATTGGTCAGCTCCTTTGCCGGAAAGGCTCGTACTCGTAGTGTAGCCCTGCCTTTGAAATGGCAGCTGCTCCAAGAGTTGTGTTTCTTTCACTTACAAATCGGGGTGAAAGTAAATAAATTATCCGTTATGTATTTAAAATGGAAACCAATTATGATAGATAATGAAATGGGTTGTAACATAAATCAATTATTACTACTATAACTTTAAACACGGGTGTTTGAAACTGATGGAAATGCTGCTTGATTGTTTCACTGGACAAGCTGGATTAGTAGTTTATGATTTCTGTTTTAAATTCCATATGATGCAGAAAAGGACGTTATTAAGAATTTAACTTGATTATAACTGTCATGATGTGAATTATGCGTTTATCGTTCTATAAGGTGTCTGCCTCAAACGCTTTGTAATTAAAAGTGTTCATAAAATCGGTAGACTAACACAACAGGAAATAGGGTTGCCGCCTTTGGATGAGGCAAAACCCGGATCCTAAGCTGCGTCCCAAGCCCCACCTCTTTTCACAACTCATCATGCATTGTTCCCCTAGAATGCCATTTGTTATATCAATAAAAAACAAGACTTAAAGCAGCAGTTCAACAAAAAAGTTAAGACACTGTACTGTACTGTACCTGTTAAATTTGCTTTCCTAGGTTCTTCTTAGTTATTTATTTATGTACTTATTTATTTATTTATTGAGACTGGTTTACCAGATAACTATACAGAGATCAAAGCTTTAGCTGCTTATTGACTGCCTTACTCTCTTATTGTATGCATCACTCCTGTTTGTACTAACTTTTTGTTTACCCCATTGTTGTATTCCTTATTGTTGTAACATACTGTTGTGCTGTGTTATGTCTTTCTGTGACAAGGTACCTTTGTAAATGAGCCTCTGGCACAAAGGTTTTCAAACTGCTGTTCAAATAAATAAATAAATGTGCCATGGTGATCAGGCTGACCATGACAGTATAACAGGGATTAATATAAGGCTGACGGTATCCTAACAGCCAATTGGATCGCAGCACTTCTGAAACCCTTTTTATAATATTTGGTATTTGTTTAAAGGTGACTGGTCTAAAACTAGCTGTACAGTAGGTATACTTAAACCCTAACCTCTACCAATTCCTGCCCCCTGCTGCGTTCACTACAGCAATAGCAGGATCTTCATCACTAAAAAGTGGAGTTTCCCCAAAACACAAAGATGCCCCTCGATTGGGCTCATTGGGAAACTGGATCAGCCTCCACGTTTTCCAACACTTTGCTCCCCCACCCATATCACACCTCCACCAACCCTTCCCCCAAGTGTTAGGTTCTGCCAGCACAAAAACTATGTGCACTGTCAAAATTGCGCCTACTGATTGTCATGCAATTTGTAAATAGCAGCACAAAATGTGGGTGATGTTTCACATTTAGCATAGTCCTGTAAATGCCTCTGACGCAACGTGTATTTCTTCGGCGCCCATTCCCAGAGGCTCTGGGTGCCTTACACAAGAGCATGAAAATAAAACACTACATACCACAAATACAGATAAACACAGAACAGAATACTAAAACAGCTGAAGAAATTTAGAATACTAAACAGTGAGTACAGCTTTTTATGAAAGGGTGGGTAGCTCTGAAAAGAGCCTTTGGGTTCCAATTCCTTGTTCCTGGGTTGTTTTTGGGTCCCTTTTACTTTTTGGGCTTTGCTGCTGCCTTCTTAGCCTTCGCTGCTGCTTTGGGTTTCCCAGCCTTGGGCATGGCTGCCTTCGGTTTAGCCGGGCTCTTGGCTGCCTTCTTTGGCTAAACAGATTTAGACTTTGGGGGCTCTTTGCTGTCTTTTTAGCCACAGCTGCTGGTTTCTTCACTTTCTTTGGAGCCTTTTCTTGCTCCCTCCTGCTGCTGTCACCTATTTGGGTTTCTTGGCTGCTGGAATAAATGTCTGACAAATTTGCATGCATGTTGAACAGCTAATTACATTTATTTAATTTGATGGTGACATGCCAGACATTCATAGATTCATAGAAGCATGATGGCAGAAAAGGACTGAACTAAGCCCACCAAGTCTGCCCTTGACTATGACAGCGCTGGTGACAATGGCCCAAATGCCACAGCTTTCCTGTTTTAGCTTAACTGCAGGAAACTTAATAGCATCTAAGCCCCAACATCGGAAGTGCCAAAAGCTAGAAAGATAGATAGATATATAGTACTAAATTAATTCTCACATTTAGTATGATCATAGTATGCCTTTTGATGGACCTTATTACACTTACACCAAAATAATCTTTCCATACAGTAAAGAGTGGCGAACATCAATCTTACAGCATGGCAATGGCTGCCCTCCTAGGTGTAAACAGTGCAACTCGGATCCATCTAGCATAGCACCTAAGCTGCATCACACCACTAGGCATCTAAACACATAAACTATTATTAATAGTAATATTATACCACCAACTATTTTCCATACTGGATGTTTTTTCTTGGCTGCTTTATCCTTGCTCCGCAACTCTTTTTTGTGCACTTTATAGGACCCATCCATACTGACTCGTAATCGAGCCTTGTTCTTTTCCACATTGTAGCCATCGGCCATGCTGGGCCCGGAGGGTTTCTTTTTTGATGCCGCCTTCTTTTTTGGAGCAGCTGCTGGCGCCACTTCTGCCATCGTCAGAGAGAAAGTGTATATACACCCAAACCTAGCAACCCAAAAAGCTAGCTGTAATCACTACAGCCAAGTCAGCCCTATTTATAGTGCTCTAACAGTGGGTGGGGCTAGGGAGTGTCTCTGTCTCTGATTGGTCAGCTCCTTTGCCGGAAAGGCTCATACTCACAGTGTAGCCCTGCCTCTGAAATGGCAGCTGCTCCAAGAGTTGTGTTTCTTTCACTTACAAATCGGGGTGAAAGTAAATAAATTATCCGTTATGTATTTAAAATGGAAACCAATTATGATAGATAATGAAATGGGTTGTAACATAAATCAATTATTACTACTATAACTTTAAACACAGGTGTTTGAAACTGATGGAAATGCTGCTTGATCATTTCGCTGGACAAGCTGGATTAGTAGTTTATGAGTTCTGTTTTAAATTCCATATTATGCAGAAAAGGACGTTATTAAGAATTTAACTTGATTATAACTGTCATGATGTGAATTATGCGTTTATCGTTCTGTAAGGTGTCTGCCTCATACGCTTTGTAATTAAAAGTGTTCATAAAATCGGTAGACTAACACAACAGGAAATAGGGTTGCCGCCTTTGGATGAGGCAAAACCCGGATCCTAAGCTGCGTCCCAAGCCCCACCTCTTTTCACAACTCATCATGCATTGTTCCCCTAGAATGCCATTTGTTATATCAATAAAAGACAAGGCTTAAAGCAGCAGTTCAACAAAAAAAGTTAAGACACTGTATTGTACTGTACTGTACCTGTTAAAGTTGCTTTCCTAGGTTCTTCTTAGTTATTTATTTACGTACTTATTTATTTATTTATTGAGACTGGTTTACCAGATAACTATACAGAGATCAAATAAATCGCATTTACAGATATGATCTGGGGGAGACAAGGAAAATACTTAAAATAGCACACAACAGTGTACATGGTATATAATAATACATAATAAAGAAATTGTTTCCTGTAATGTGTACTTTATATCTTTTTCTGCTCCATTTTCTGTTCATGTCCACAGTACTACAGTATTTCAGAGCCAAAGAAATTGGGGAGGGGTCTCAAGCAACTAGTTACTTCTGTCACTTTCTCAGAAGTACTACCTGCGAGAGGTGAGGGAGAGCATAGGGGTGCATGCACCAGGAACTTTAACTCATGGTTGAAGAACTGGTGCTGTGAGGAAGGGTTTAGATTCATTGCTGACTGGAGACCCACCTGGAGGGATGGAGGTTTGTTGAAGCCTGACAGCCTGCATCCATCCTGGAGGGGAATCTAAGCACTCAATGATAAGTTTAAATGCTACATTGACAAGCATTTAAACTAGCAAAGGGGGTGGCAGGCCAGCAAGGAGGGTACCTACTTGCTCACCCCCACAGCTAGCAGTGGAACCAGTGAACTGGAGGAGTTTCTATCTCTACAAAGCAGTGGCAGAGCCAGAGGGGGGGCTGGGGGCGTGGTCGCCCCTCCTGGCTGCCCCAGTGTGAGTAGTGGCACCCTGCCACCATCTTTATTCACTGTTTAGTGCCCATTGTGGAGCCTGTCATTGACTGAATGGCCTTCCCTGGCTCCCAAATGATCCCTGCTACAAAGCAGTGTGCAAAAGACGGAGATTAGCGCCCAAGAGGTGGATCGGCAGAAAAGGGGCAACATTCAGCAGAAAGGCAGACAGCAAGGAGAACCAGGGATAAAGGACAACCAAGGAAGGGGTTGGAGTAGAACAGCTAAACAGTCTAGGGAGGTCAAATCATGGAAAGCTATGTGTGCCAATGCCAGGAGCCTTAGCAACAAGATGGAAGATCTGGAGGCTGTCATGGTGCAGTCAGACCTGGACATTGTGGCCATCACTGAAACCTGGTGTAATGATAACCATGACTGGGAGATGGCCATACCTGGCTACAACATATTCAGAAGAGACAGAGCAGGCAGGAAGGGAGGAGGAATGGCACTGTATGTGAAAAATGACATAAGGGCCACAGAGATCCAGGAGGAACAAAATGGGGGAGAGATACTGTGGGTTAAACTGGAAAGGAAAATGGGGCCAGCCATCCGCACAGGTGTGGTCTATAGACCACCAGCCCAGGAGGAAGAAACAGATAGGGAGCTGATGCTCGCCATCCAAAGGATGGCAGACAAGGGTGAGGTAGTAGTGGTTGGAGACTTCAATATTCCAGATGTGGACTGGAGCATCCCAGCAGCAGCATCAACTAGGAGCAGATTTATCCTGGACTCCCTTCAGGGTGCCTTTCTCAAGCAACTGGTCATGGAACCAACTTGGCAGAAGGCAATACTGGATCTTGTGCTCACAAACAGGGACAGTGTGATGGGGATAACAGTGGGGAGCACCTGGGGAACAGTGACCACCAGTCATTGTGGTTTGAAATCACAGAAAGAGCAGAACCAAACCACTCAAAAACACATATCCTGGATTTTAGGGGGGCAGACTTTGGGAAAATGGGGAGATACTTGAAAGAGGCATTAAGGGGAATGGGACAGGAGTCAGGGGTTGAGGAACAATGGGCAGTATTTAAAACGGAGATTACAAGAGCAACAGAAATTGCATTAAGCAGGTTAGCAAGAGGAAAAGGAAGAGGATACCATTATGGTTTTCCAAACAGGTAGCAAAAGAAAGTGAAAGCCAAAAAGATTGCATTCAGGCAATACAAAAAGACACAGGCGAAGGCGATAGGGAGAAGTACCAGGAGAAGCAAAGGGAGGCAGGGAGGTCAGTAAGGGAAGCCAAAGATCAGATAGAAGAACACATTGCAAAATCAGTGGGTAGAGGGGACAAAACCTTTTACAGGTACATAAGTGAAAAAAGAAAGGCAAAGGGAGGCATAGTGAGACTGAAGGGGGAGGATGGGGGCTGCGTGGAGGATGACAACAGTAAAGATGACATATTGAACAGGTATTTCTACTCAGTCTTTACAAGGAAGAGAGGAGGCAATGGGTCTGAAGAATCACGGTGAGACTGGTGCAGAAATGGACACAAGTCCCTTTACCGAGAAGGGTCCTGAAGGAACTGGAAGTAATAAAATTGATAAAGCAGTGGGGCCAGATGGGGTGCACCCCAGGGTCCTTAAAGAGCTAAGACAGGTGGTGGCTGAACCTCTGGCTATCCTGTTTAGCCGATCACTGGAAACAGGGAAGGTACCCAAAGACTGGAGGACAGCAGATGTAGTCCCCTTATACAAAAGTGGGAACAAAGAGGAAGTGGGAAACTACAGACCAGTCAGCCTCACTTCGGTAGTGGGGAAGATCATGGAAGCACTACTGAAGGAGAGACTGGTGGAACATTTGATTGCCAGTAGACTACAGTTCTGGAGACCTTCCTGACGTAAGGACACAGACAGGGTAGAGAAGGTTCAGAGGAGGGCAACAAAGATGGTACATGGATTGCATCACAAGTCCTATGAGGACAGGTTGCAGGAACTGAATATGTACGCCCTGGAGGAGAGGAGAGAGAGAGAGAGGGGATATGATAGAGACATTCAAGTATCTTACAGGGAGGAACATGGTGCAGGAATGCACTATTTCTAAGTGAAAAAGATGTTCCAGGACTAGAGGGCATGGGATGAAGTTGGAGGGAGCATGATTCAGAGGAAATGTGAGGAAGGATTTCTTCACAGAACGGGTGGTGGACAAGTTGAACACCCTTCCAGAAGAAGTGGTGGGGGCTGAAACAATCACAGGATTTAAGAATGCATGGGATAGACATAAAGGAATTCTGGAGGTCAGGGGTAAGGGGCAACACACTTCTAGGAAAACATAAACTGAACTTACAAGCTCAAATGGGCAGACTGGGTGGGCCACAGGCCCTTATCTGCCGACACTGTCTATGTATCTATGTATCTAAAAAATGACCATGCTTTTTTTCTTCAGGGAAAAAAAAATATTTAAAACATTTAAAAATGCCTAAATTTTGTTAGAGATGAAAATGTTTACCAGTAAATGAAAGTGGAAGACAACTGGCTCTGTTACTGTTGCTGTTACAAAAGGTGGGGACAGCTCTGCTGCTATGCCACTTTAAGATGCAGTGGAAAGATTAGGTTAAGTAAGTGCTAATGGTATTAATGGCCATACTTTACACCTCCCAGACTGACTGTTTTCACAAACAAAAGGCTAATTGACAACAGAACTTGTGTGTAACCTGTACATGTGACTGAAACAATGAATGTTATGACAAAATTGGTTTCAAAAGTATGTCAGCACTCAAAGTAGCTCAAAAACCTGACCAGCATAGAGCAAAACCAGATTACCTGATAGGGACCCTGAAAAGCTGATCAGCAGGTAAAAAACCTGACAGGTGGCAGTCAACCCTTACAGGAAAGCCTGCAGTTGCTCCTGTTAGAGGCGAGCTGGAGTGTTTTCCTGACTGGTAAAGGGACTGCCTGTTTGTCTCTTGTGCCTCATCTGTAAACATTGAATTCCTTCTAGCTGTAAACTGTATCCACCCTCAGCCACCAGTCAATTAACATAGATATGTCTAGAGAAATATTATTCTAACAAATCAGTAATTGCTGTCAGTGCTCTCTATGGGACCCGTGGTGTCTCAACTTCTTGATCCCCCAGTGGTTTCCTTCCTTCCTTTTCTATAGCGTATGGTGGAATGCGGTTTTCTAGACTTTTTGGCCATTTGCTAGTGTATTCCTCAGGTATTCACCCATTTTGCCAAAGTCAGCCTTTCTAAAGTACAGTATGCTTGTCTTTGTATGGCTTGTCTCCATGGTTGTGCTTATTGTGAAGCACACTATGCAGTGGTCGCTTGTTCCCAGATGTCTACTGACTTCTAAATTTGTGATCCTCTCTCCATTTGAGAGTACCAGGTCTAGTATTGCTTCCTCCTGAGTGGGTTCCAACACTAGCTATCTAAGGCCTGCCTCCTGCAGGGCATCGAGAAGGACCCTGCTCTTGGATGTGGCTGCAGTACATGTCCTCCAGTTAACATCTGCCATATTCAGGTCCCCCATCAACAGTATCTCCCCTTTTTCAGCCATTTTGAGAATGTCCTCTATCATTTTCCATTTAAAGATGGAAGGGGGACAGCTCAGGGGGCAATGTGAGGAAGTATTTTTTCACAGAGAGGGTGGTGAATGCATGGAACAGCCTTCCTAAGGAGGTTGTGGGGTCTAAAACTGTGGGAGAATTCAAGAATGCACGGGACAGACAAGGCAATTCTTGTGGGGGTAGGAAGAAATAGGCTGTTGGTTAACTAGATCTGCAGCTTATCCTGTAGGTAGGGAAATGGGCAGTTTAGGTGGGCCAAGCAGTCCTTATCTGCCGTCAAAGTCTATGTTTCTGTGTTTCCCACATTGGGCAGCCAGTTCCCTAGCCACTGACTGGTCCACGATTTCAACAGCTACCAAACTCAATTGTGCCCTCCAGTCTTTCCATTCAAAATTTATGGCTGTCTGGGACCACCATGCCCCCCCCCCAAGGAAAACCAGAGGCTGGGATTCCCACTTTCCCGTCGGTCTCTCCCAAGGTGATGGCCTGCCTTTGGGCCAGAGACCTAACCAGGCAATCTGGTAAGATCTCCGGCAACACTGGTGCCCTGATCAATTACCAGACATTTTGTAATGCTTGTGCCAAAGTCAACAGGCTTGCAAAATCCAAATATTTTAGCATCCATCTCCAGATCAACCTTAATCACCCTTCCAAGTTCTGAAAAGTAATCCACTCCCTTTTCTCCCCCACCCCAACTCATTCTTCCTTCTTCTCCTCAAGGTTGGCAACTCCCACTCTCACATTTCATTAACCCTGCTACCATAGTTTCCTTAACTTCTTTTATCACCTTTGCCCTTTCACTCCTCTCCCCCTTCCTACCTTCTCTCCTCCCTCTGCCCCTACATCCTCCTTTGCATTCATCTCCTCTATTACCACTCTACCCCTTTCTCAATCCCTCCTTTTTTACTCCCTTCCAGTGGCCAGTCCTTGGAACGTGGGGAGGATGGGTGTGACTGCACATGTCATTGTAACTTACTTGCTTGCTGCTGCTACAGTGTTGCAGAAATCTGCAATGTACTATGGTGCTCCTGCATGGACCATGTGCAGTGTCGCAGAGCTCTGTGGTGTGCTAAAGTGCTCCTGCATGGATCATGTGCAGTGTCACAGAACTCTGCAGTGTGCTACAGTGCTTCTGCATGGATCATGTGCAGTGTCACAGAACTCTGCGGTATGTTACAGTGCTCCTGCATGGATCATGTGCAGTGTCACAGAACTCTGTGGTGTGCTACAGTGCTCCTGCATGGATCATGTGCAGTGTCACAGAACTCTGCGGTATGCTACAGTGCTCCTGTATGGATCATGTGCAGTGTCACAGAACTCTGTGGTGTGCTACAGTGCTCCTGCATGGATCATGTGCAGTGTCACGGAACTCTGCGGTGTGCTAAAGTTCTCCTTCGTGGATCATGTGCAGTGTCACAGAACGCTGCGGTGTGCTAAAGTGCTCCCGCATGGATCATGTGCAGTGTCACAGAACTCTGTGGTGTGCTAAAGTGCTCCTGCATGGATCATGTGCAGTGTCACAGAACTCTGTGGTGTGCTAAAGTGCTCCTGCATCAATCATGTGCAGTGTCACAGAACTCTGCGGTATGCTACAGTGCTCCTGCATGGATCATGTGCAGTGTCACAGATCTCTGCAGTGTGCTACTGTGTTCCTGCATGGATCATGTGCAGTGTCGCAGAACTCTGTGGTGTGCTACAGTGCTCCTGCATGGATCATGTGCAGTGTCACGGAACTCTGCGGTGTGCTAAAGTTCTCCTTCGTGGATCATGTGCAGTGTCACAGAACGCTGCGGTGTGCTAAAGTACTCCCGCATGGATCATGTGCAGTGTCACAGAACTCTGTGGTGTGCTAAAGTGCTCCTGCATGGATCATGTGCAGTGTCACAGAACTCTGTGGTGTGCTAAAGTGCTCCTGCATCGATCATGTGCAGTGTCACAGAACTCTGCGGTATGCTACAGTGCTCCTGCATGGATCATGTGCAGTGTCACAGATCTCTGCAGTGTGCTACTGTGTTCCTGCATGGATCATGTGCAGTGTCACAGAACTCTGCGGTGTGCTACTGTGTTCCTGCGTGGATCATGTGCAGTGTCGCAGAACTCTGCGGTGTGCTACAGTGCTCCTGCGTGGATCATGTGCAGTGCCACAGAACTCTGCGGTGTGCTACAGTGCTCCCGCATGGATCATGTGCAGTGCCACAGAACCCTGCAGTGTGCTACAGTGCTCCCACGTGGATCATGTGCAGTGCCACAGAACTCTGTGGTGTGCTACAGTGCTCCTGTATGGATCATGTGCAGTGCCACAGAACTCTGTGGTGTGCTATAGTGCTCCTGTATGGATCATATGCAGTGTCACAGAACCCTGCGGTGTGCTACAGTGCTCCTGCATGGATCATGTGCAGTGTCACAGAACTCTATGGTGTACTACAGTGCTCCTGTATGGATCATGTGCAGTGCCACAGAACTCTGTGGTGTGCAACAGTGCTCCTGCATCTATCATTTGCAGTGTCACAGAACTCTGTGGTGTGCTACAGTGCTCCCACATGGATCAAGTACAATGTTGCAGAACTCTGTGCTGCAGTGCTCCTGCACAGATCATGTGCAGTGTCACAGAACTCTGCAGTATTCCCTGCCTCTCAGGGCCCCATTGCTACAGTAAATGAGAAGACTGACACATTGTCCCACAGTTTGCCTCAGCTCTCAAGACCTTGTTACTGTAGTAAGTAGAGAGATTGTTCAGTGTGTCCCACAATGTGCCTTGCCTCTCAAGACCCTGTTGCTAATGTAAATGGAGAGACTGGCTCAGTGTCTGGCAATCTGTCCTAGCTCTCAGAACCCAGTTGTTGCAGTAAATAAGAGATTGGCTCAGTGTCCGGCAGTCTGTCCTAGCTCTCAGAACACAATTGTTGCCGAAAATTTGGAGACTGGCTCAGTGTCCGGCAGTCTGGCCTAGCTCTCAGAACCCAGTTGGTGCAGTAAATTGGAGACTGACTCAATGTCCGGCAGTCTGTCCTAGCTCTCAGAACCCAGCTGGTGCAGTAAATCAGAGACTAACTTACTGTGTGGCATTCTGCCCTTGCTATCAGAATCCAATTGTTGCAGTAAATGGAAAGATTGGCTCAGTGTCTGGCAGTCTGTCCTAGCTCTCAGAACCCAGTTGTTGCAGTAATTGGGAGATTGGCACAGTGTCAGGTAGTCTGTCCTAGCTCTTTGGACCAGATTGTTACAATAAATGGGAGCTAGGCTCGTGTCCTGCAGTGTGTCATGGTTCTCATACATATTGTCGGTCACTTTCCTCAACTCTCAACACCCTGTTTCTACAGTAAATAGATTGGTCCTGTGTCCTGCAGAGTACATCAGCTTCCTGGGTCTGATTGTTACACTAAATGGGGAGATAGACTATGTCCCACAGTGCACCTTGATGCTCAGGACCCTGTTGTTACAGTAAATGGGGAGATTTGCACAGCATCGGGCAGTTTTCCTCAACTCTCTACACCCTATTGTTATAGTAAATGAACAGACTGATACTGTGTCTCACAGGGTACGTCAGCTCTCTGGGTCTCATTAATAAAGTAAAGGGGGAGACTGGCACAATGTACAGCAGTGTACAGTACCTCAGCACTCAGAATCCTACTGTAACAGATAAAAGGGAGATTGGCACACAGTGTATCTCAAGTTTCAGGACCCAGTTGCTACAGTAAATAGAGATTGGCTCAGTGTTGCACAATGTATCTGGCTCTAGACCCTATTGCTACAGTAACATGTGAGATTGGCTCAGTGCCCCACAGTGTGCCTCAGCTCTCAACACCCTGTTGCTATAGTAAATGGTGAGATTGTGCCAGAGTCCCACAGTGTGCCTCAGCTCTCAACACCCTATTGCTACAGTAACATGTGAGATTGGCTCAGTGTCCCACAGTGTGCCTCAGCTCTCAACACCCTGTTGCTATAGTAAATGGTAAGAATGTGTCAGGGTCCCACAGTGTGCCTCAGCTCTCAACACCCTATTGCTACAGTAAATGGTGAGATTGGCTCAGTGTCCCACAGTGTGCCTCAGCTCTCAACACCCTATTGCTACAGTAAATGGTGAGATTGGCTCAGTGTCCCACAGTGTGCCTCAGCTCGCAGAACTCTATTGGTATAGTAAATGGTGAGATTGTGTCAGGGCCCCACAGTGTGCTTCAGCTCTCAACACCCTATTGGTATAGTAAATGGTGAGATTGTGTCAGGGTCTCACAGTGTGCCTCAGCTCACAACCCCATATTGCTACAGTAAATGGTGAGATTGTGTCAGGGCCCCACAGTGTGCCACAGCTCTCAATACCCTATTGCTACAGTAAATGGTGAGATTGGCTCAGTGTCCCACAGTGTGCCTCAGCTCACAGATCTCTATTGGTATAGTAAATGGTGAGATTGTGTCAGGGCCCCACAGTGTGCCTCAGCTCTCAACACCCTATTGCTACAGTAAATGGTGAGATTGGCTCAGTGTCCCACAGTGTGCCTCAGCTCACAGAACTCTATTGGTATAGTAAATGGTGAGATTGTGTCAGGGCCCCACAGCCTCAGCTCTCAACCCCCTATTGCTACAGTAAATGGTGAGATTTGCTCAGTGTCCCACAGTGTGCCTTGGCTCTCAAGTCCCTATTGCTACAGTAAAACAAAGAGATTAACTCTGTGTCCAGCTGTTTGCCTCAGTTCCCTGTACCACATTGCTAAAATAAACCGAGAGATAGGTCAGTGTCCTGCGGTGTATTTTGACTCTCAAGACAATATTGCTACAGTAAATGAAGATATTTATTTATTTATTTATTTCAATCTAGGATTACAATACCTTTGAGTCGAGGCTCTTTTACAAAGGTCCCACCTCAGCATGTGCTACAGTCATCATTTTTAATTACAAACGTATAGTCACTGACTCACAAACATGTAATAACCAGTACAAAGACTTGAGCTATGAGCAAGACAAGGGGAGGATGGGGGTTGGTGGGGAGAAGTAAGGGTAGGAGATCGAGGTGGGTAGGAGGTGCAGGGTAAGGGGAGTATGGGAGGTGGTTGGGGGCAGAGGCAGGAGTGGAGACACGGGGGGAGGTGGGCGAGGGCGGGAGACAGTGCAGCCATGGGGCCTTGTCGAGATTGTCTCATTGTCCAGCAGAGTGCCCGGCTCTCAGGATCCTATTCCTACAGTAAATGGGGAGAATGGCACAGTGTCCTGCAGTGTGCCTGGCTCTTAGTACCCTAGTGCTACAGTAAATGGTGAGACTGACACAGTGTCCGACAGTGTGCACCTGCTCTCAGAATCCTACTGCTACAGTAAATAAAGAGACTGACTCTGTGTTCAGCAGTTTGCCTCACCTATCAGACCTGTAATACTACAGTAAATAGAGAGAGATTGATAAGTGTCCCATAATATGCTTTGGTTCTCAAGACTGTATTGCTGCAGTAAATGGTGAGATTGGCTCAGTGACTGACAATGTGCCCTGGCTCTCAGGACGCTATTGCTACAGCAAATGGAGAGAGTGACCCAGTGTCCCACAGTTTGCCTTAGTCCTCATGTGGAGTATGTCTTAATGTCCCACAGTGTGCGTCAGCTCTTGGTATCCTATTGCCACAATAAATAAAGACAAGCCCAGTGTCATGCAGTGCGTCTTGACTCTCAGGACCTTACTGCTACAGTAAATAAAGAATGGCTTAGTGTTCCACAGTGTGCTTGGCTCTCAGGACCATATTACTATGGTAAATGGACAGGCTGATTTGTGTTCCACAGTGTGCCCTGGGTCTCAGAACCCTACTGCTACAGTAAATGGAGCGACAGGTGCAGTGCTGGGCAGTTTTCTTGAGCTCACAGAAGCGTATTGGTACAGGAAATAGATAGACTGGTAGAGAGTTCTGAAGACTTCCTCAGCTCTCAAAACCCAGCTGCAACAATAAATTGGGAGATTGGCACAATGTATGTTGGTGTGCCTCAGCTCTCAGTATTCTGTTGCTACAGGTAATGGAGAGACTAGCACAGTGTCTCACAATGGGCTTATCTGTCAGGATCCAATTGCTACAGCTAATGTAGAGATTGGCTTAGTGCCCCTCCATTTGCCTCAGCTCCAGGACCCTACTGCTGCAGTAAATGTAAAGATTTGCACAGTGTCCCACAGTGTGCCAAAGATCTCAGGACCCTATTGTTATAGTAAATGTAGAGAATGACTCAATGTCCCACACTGTGCCAAAGATCTCAGGACCCTATTCCTACAGTAAATGGAGATACTGGCTCAGTGTCCCACAGTGTGCCACAGCTCTCAGGCCCCTATTGTTACAGTAAATGTAGAGAATGACTCAATGTCCCACACTGTGCCAAAGATCTCAGGACCCTATTGCTACAGTAAATGTAGAGACTGGCTCAGTGTCCCACAGTGTGCCAAAGATGTCAGGACCCTATAGTTACAGTAAATGTAGAGACTGGCTCAATGTCCCACAGTGTGTCAAAGATCTCAGGACCCTATTGTTACAGTAAATGGAGAGACTGACTCAGTGTCCCACAGTGTGCCAAAGATGTCAGGACCCTATAGTTACAGTAAATGTAGAGACTGGCTCAATGTCCCACAGTGTGCCAAAGATCTCAGGACCCTATTGCTACAGTAAATGCAGAGACTGGCTCAGTGTCCCACAGTGTGCCACAGCTCTCAGGACCCTATTGTTACAGTAAATGGAGAGACTGGCTCAATGTCCCACAGTGTGCCACAGCTCTCAGGACCCTATTGCTACAGTAAATGGAGAGATTGGCTCAATGTCCCACAGTGTTCCAAAGATCTCAGGACCCTATTGTTACAATAAATGGAGAGACTGACTCAATGTCCGACAGTGTGCCAAAGGTCTCAGGACCCTATTTTTACAATAAATGGAGAGACTGGCTCAATGTCTGACAGTGTGCCAAAGATCTCAGGACTGTGTTACTGCAGTATATGAAGGACACTGACACAGTGCTCCACAGTTTGTCTCAGCTCTCAGGACCCTCTATTGCTACAGTAAATAGAAAGACTGGCTCAGTGTCCTGCAATGTGCCTTGGCTTCAGAACCATATCGTTGCAGTAAATTGTGAGACAGATTCAGTATATCGAAGTTTACTGCAGCCATCAGTACCCTAGTGCTTCAGTAAATGGGGAGATTGCCACAGTGTCTGGCATTCCACCTCTGCTCATTGTACTGTATAACTACGTTAAAGAGGAGAATGGCTTTACATCCCACATTGTGCCTCAGCTTCTCCGGACCCTGTTGCTACAGAAAGTGGGGAGACTGGCACAGTATCTGGATCTCAGCCTTCGCTCTTAGCACCCCTCTTCTACAGTAAATGGAGAGACTAGTTCAGTGCCCCACAGTGTACCTCTGCTCCCAAGACTCTGGGCCCAACTCTCAAAATGGTGTAGTTCAATGCAAGCTGTGGAAAACAGCAGCTTGCACTGAAGCCCAGTTCATCAGGGACTCTGCACCTGATTCTGGCACAGGAGGGGTCCCAGCGCCTATGTCCTCACTCTTGTGGCAACCCCTCCCATGCGGCAAACACATGATGCATGAAAGGGATTAGCACAGACACCTTGCAGCAAAAGCAAGCGGTGCACCTTCCCCGATCCCTATGTCCCATTACAACAATATAAAGGGATAAAGGGCAGCCCCCTCTCATTGATGGTCCAGTGTCCATCCCGCCCCTATCTTTGATGTGCCCCTATATGTAAAATATACATTAACCATCCATTGGTGGTATAGCGGTCCTGCCACCTTGATCCCCAATGTGCCCCTATATCTAATATATATATAAACCCCTCGTTGACAGTATAGTGGCCCCCCACCAGGTTCACCGATGTCCCTGTCATTATGACATAAGAAACAGTTCCTCACATTAGTGGTCCAGTGGCCCCCCACCCCAGCAGCTAGTGCTCATCACCCCACTCCCCTGCATTCCAAGACAGAGCCAGGACCAGCACAGCCCTCCTTACACCTCCATGGCTGGTCCCTAACTGAACCATCACTGAGCGGACTGTAAAGTGTAAATCACACACTTGGGGCAGAGAAACCAGAGGGCTATATACTCATTGGCAGGAGAGGTACTGGTAATCACCAAACAGGAAAGGGACTTGGAGATAATCATTTCTAATGACCTGCAGGCAGCCAAGCAGAGTGAAAAGGCAGTGGGAAAGGCTAGTAGACTGCTGGGGCTCACAGGGAGGGTATCACCAGTAGGAATAAGGAGGCAGTGTTGCCACTGTACAGATAACTGGTAAGACTACACCTCAAGTACTGTGTCCAGTACTGAAGGCACCACCTCCAGAAGGACAGGGATAGGGTGGAGGCGGTGCAGAGGCAGGCAAGCAAAATGGTGCCGGGACTGCATCAAAAGCCCTTCAAGAAGAGACAAAGATAACGCAATATGTAATCGCTGGAGGAAATAAGGGAAAGGGATGATATGATAGAAACATTCAAATACATAACAGGTATTAATAAGGTACATGTAACTTTTTCCACAGAAAGACAGACTTGAGGACAAGGAGTCATGCTATTAAGTTGGGGGGGAGGTTCATTGGGGATGTGAGGAAATATTTCTTCACAAAGAGGGTGGTGGAAGCCTGGAATGACCTCCCAGCAGAGGTGGTAGGTGGCAAAACAGTCACAGGATACAAGCATGCATGGGACAGATACAAGGGGACCTTGGAAGTAAAATAGGGGGTGGGGACAACTGGAGAGTGCACAGGGGCTGTGGTGGCACAGTAGGCAGGAAAAATGGGCATACTGGGTGGGTCAAAGGGGTCTTTATTATCTGCCAACTACTTCTATGTTTCTATAACATAAAGCAAATAAAAGAACAATTAAATTGAATAGAACAGGCCTGGTGGCGCTGAGGGTTGAGGCGCTGGACACCACACCTCAAGCTACGCTGGCGAACTGAGTTCAGCAGTGAGCTCGGGTGCCAGCGGTCAGCAGGGGAGGGAGAGAATTGAGCATCCAAGGGACTGCTCTCCTTTCTCGGGGGAGGGCACAGTGCTGTCCAGCATCCTAATGAGCCCCGGTGGAGATCGGGGGCACTGCAGGATGCAGACCAAAGATGTGGGGGAGCGTGGCAGATGCCAGCAGAGTTGCCATGCGCCATGGCATCATTGCACACCACACTCAGGAGGGGGGAAGAGCGCAACAGAACAAGGAAACAACCAGCTTTGTGGGGTAGGTGACGGCACCTGCCTCCCATGCCCACCATCGGATCTCACCCACCCAGCCTTCCAGTTCCTCCACCCAGGCCTTCACCTGCAGCTGGGACAATCTATAAGACAGCGCCCAAAGAGGAAGGGTGGCCCCACCCTGGAAGGGTTAAGCTGGGGGCACTGGCTGCAGGAGGGAGGGGAGAGAGGAATGTGTAGTACGGTATGGGCCACATGCCCATTGGCTCATGCTGTGGACCAATGGGCATATAGCCCTACCTACGGTGTCAGTTGGCAGGCAGCAGTGCGGCAGGTGGGTGGGGTGCTGCCTCCCACTGCTGATCTGGGGTGGAGCGGTGTGGTGGGGATCAGTGGGCGGGTGGGGAGGGGTCACTGGACCACCAGGGATAGTGGATGTACTTTTGTTATACAAATGCCTGAGATCGGGCTGAGAGTGGTCCACTGGACCACCAGGGATATTGGATTGTCTTTATTTGTACACATGCCCGCGACTGGGCTGAGAGCGGTCCACTGGACCACCAGGGATATTGGACATTATTTTTAACAGATGCCTGCGATCGGGCATGTGGGGGTGGCACCACCACGGAGGTGCAGCCGGAGCTTGGGTGGCCACTCACAGGTGGCAGCTACCGTGTTGCACCCTGCAGTGTGGCAACCCACCTGTGGGTGGCCAGCCATTCCTTTTTTTTTTGGATGAACTTTGCGCGGCCCAAGTAGGGGTTGTGCATGCATGGACTCAGCACATCCCGGGCTGAATATCAGGATGTGCAGAGTATGCATGGGCACACCCCCCAGCTGCACCGCACACATTACTGATGCGCTGCGGTGCATCAGGATTTGTGCCAGGCACAATTCCCATTTGAATATCGCGCCAGGGCGCATCAGTGGGTTGCGCATGGTGCAAGTCTTTTGAATATCTGGGCCTTTGTGTTCATTTACAGTTCTGCTGCCCACTCCATTGACTAGTTAGGGGACGCCAGATTTTCTGTGGTGCTACAACAGCTCGCTCCCTGGTTGGGTAGTACTGCTGCTATAAATAATTGCTTGATACTACTCAAATATAGGTAGGCCTGTAAGGGGGGGAGAGAGGAGACAGCACAGAAAAATACACCATCTTCATTTGCAGAACCACACTTTATGGAAACTCAAAATTGAAAACCAAAAATAAAATCTTTACACAGCTGACAGTTCCCCTTTCAATCAATTGAAAAACGTGAATTGATTCACTTGCAATCGACTGAAGTGGCCATGTAAAAAAAAGGGGGTAAACTTTTTTTATTCTCTGGTAAGTAGGGAAGACACACAAGGTACAAGTGCCTCTTTTGAGGGGTGATCCGGGGTGGGGGGAATAACTGACTTGCTTGGAGTCCCACACTATGTAAGTGGAGTCTGTGGGAATCAAACCCAGGTTTGCTAGATGCTCTGCACCACATTTATTCACAGCTCTTTACTCTAACCTCTAGGCTATATTCTGAGTCAGGACCTGCTGTGCTGTATGCTCCATATATCTAATACACATTTACCGCATTGCTATATATTTATATTCGTAACACAATGGATTGAGGGTCCCCGACAGCTGGGTCAGTTGCCACGTGTGTCTCATTACCGTTACTTCACTTGCCTGAGTAGCATTAAGTTATGCTTACGTTTATAGCGGCGTGCGATTCCTGTAGCTTTTGCGCTATGCAACATCGGGTGGTCTAACTCGCCACTATCGCCGATGGTGATATCACTCAAGCGCTGAAGGATCGAGCAGAGAAATGTTAACATTTTTTAACAGCCCCACAGGCCAGTAAGTTATTGTATGGCTGATGCAGTCTGAATCTTATGGATCAGTGAACAGCAGTAGCCGCGACCGTCCGTCACCATTTGAAACCAAGTAATCGATGGTCAGCTCAGACTTTTTCAAAATATGGAGTGCGCACTCCAGATGGCTGCAGCCAATCCCTACCCTCAAACCATCAATGGAGTGCGAGAGTTTTTACAAACTGGGTAGTGCACACTGCAGACTGCTGCAGCCAATCCCTGCCCTCAAACCATCAATGGAGCACATGCACTGCAGAGTGCTGCAGCCAATCCCTGCCCTCAAACCATCAATGCAGCGTGAGAACTTTTACAAACTGTGGCACATGCTGGGGACTGTCTCCACCCATCAGTTGTCTCCCTGTTGCAACGCCGGGATCCTGCGCCTCGGATTGCTCCCTGCCTGTCCCAACCCATGTGCCCCAATCTGTTGCAACTGAATGTGCGCCATATATTTTACCATACTGCAACTGCAAAATTCCCCAGTATGAGTTTAGTTTTACGAAATCTCAATCGCCACCCCTCACAAACTGCAATCAATCCTATATCCTATAAAAAAATGTTTTAATGCAGCTCCGTCACGGGTTGTGGGTGGCTCTGAAAAGAGCCTTTGGGTTTGTTCTTTCGGGTCAGTCGGTTCTCGGTCACTTATTTCATTTTGCCAGGTTTCTCAGTTTTCTTGGGCAGCAGCACAGCCTGGATATTGGGCAGCACTCCTCCCTGAGCGATGGTCACCCCTCCTAGCAGCTTGTTGAGCTCCTCATCGTTGCGGACAGCCAGCTGCAGGTGCCATGGGATAATGCAGGTCTTCTTGTTGTCTCAGGCTGCTTTACCGGCCAATTCCAAGATTTTGTCTGTCAGGTACTCAAGCACTGCAGCCAAATAGACCAGGGCACCGGCCCCAACCCATTCGCATAGTTTCCCTTCCATAGCAGCCTATGCACACTGCCAACAGGAAACTGCAGACTGGCCCTAGAGGAGCGAGTCTTGGCTTTAGCGCAGGCTTTTCCTCTGGTCTTTCAACCACGTCCAGACATTTTTTTTTTTCTGGTCAAATCATAACACCAATTGGTTTCAAAACAGTGCTTTTATTCCATTCTGTTTGTAACCGCCCCTGAGCTGTGATTGGTGGATGCAATAACTAGCCAATCACAACTAAGAAAAGTAGCCCAACCCAATAGAATTAGAGCTTTTCGATCTCAAAATTAGCATATGCTTTCTAATTGGTAGCTTGGAATGGGCACGGCTAACGGGAATGTAGGGAGTGCATTTTTCATTCTGATTGGTGGTTATGCTCAACCACTAAAAAGTCAGCTATGTTTTTTCAAAGTTTGGTAACAGTTTGAAATCCTCTCGCGCTTTTCAGATGGAACAATGCCAGAGCCGCTCCTTATAACAACTGTCAGTACAGAGTGCATGCTGCATGCTTCTCGTGGTGCCGTCCAGTCCGAGTCTGACCTGAGAGGGAACACGGGGTGGGTAGCCAGTAAAAATCCGACATGGGGAAAATCGGTCCCTAGTATGAAGCACAGCCTGCCTGTTATTGTGCAGGTTAGTAAACTGCAGTTTAGGAAAACCATTCTTATTCCTTCATTTTCTGCGGCTGGGTTCCTACCGTTTCTGTTTCACTAACCGGTTGCTTGTTCCATGGAGCTCTGGCTACACGTGGCTCTTGTCAGATTAAAACAAATTCCTTTTGCAGAATTTCAGGAGAGGAAGTTGCTAGCAAGGAATCCATTTTTACACACCCTAGGAATTCAGGAAGGATCACTTAAACACCGCACTGAGGGGAACAGAATGAGGTCGCATTTACTACATATCTTTCCCAACGCTATCTAGTACCCCACTTAGAACTTGCTATGTAAATATTACATTCTGCTCTGGAAATGGATTTTGTTTCTACTTCGGCATCTATTTTGAAGAAGCAAATAAAAATAATAATTTTAAGATAATAGTTTCTGCTCTGAAAGTATTTTATAACCAGGTTATGAGATATCGTAGTTTCGCATTTTTAATTGTACAATGAATGTGTAACACGCTATACTATTTTTTAAATCTATAGGCACTGTTGGGAATGGGATGATAAGCTTTGATAACAATGGAGTCTGTGTTTCTGCAAAGAGAGTTGAGATCTCCAACTGGTGTCGTAAGTCAAAGGAAGTAATGTGCCAGTTATATTGGGGCTCACTGGAGCTGGGAGGGGGAGTAGCGATCATTAATAAAATGACTTGAAATTTCAAAACTGGTTGCAGGCATGCTCCTTCGTACCCAGTAGATCACTGGAGATCAGGCAAAACTGAATGCAATCTGGGGTATTTGTATTTATAAATTCAAAATTTATTAGTGTTTTAAAGTTTTACTGGATCTTCTAATAATACATACATTCATAAGGTTCATCTTACATACATACATCCTGGCCGGGTGATTAGCCCATGGATTACAAACTAAGCATACAGTAGTATTTATTTATATTCTCTACATATAGAGGATAATGCCTGATATACAGGTGATAACCATGGTGTAATCACCTCAAGTGGTTGCTAGGGCATCAGTAAACCTTGAGAGTGCAGCTCGAGAGGTTTATCATTGCCCTAGCAACCACGAGAGGTGATTACACCATGGTTATCACCTATACATCAGGCATTGTCATTTATAGTGCATGGGACTTGACATGAGAAGTTACACCCCCCCCCCAGCACAAGTAATTTAGCCTTACCTTATTAATGAATCTGCACTACAGCCACATGATTGTGTAGGAAAACAATTTATTAGGATAAATGGACTGAACGACAGTGGGCCGAAATAGCACCAGAGTTAAAATCGCTATCAGACATAGCGATTGCTAGACTTGGTAACATTAAACTGTGACAACTGGAATGTTATTTGAATACTGTACTGAGACTAACAATCTCATTCTGGGTGTGTAGAATGCTAAATAACACTGGCATTCCATTTTGTAAACCCACTGCTATGACATAGATGAGAGAGGCTTATAAGGTTCTGACATCACAACAGTGGGATGGCAAGGTTGTAAACAGCTTACTTTCAGTGGGTAATAAGGGCTACCCATACATTATATAGAGGATAATGTATGGGGAGCAGTTAACAACCGGGTTGTATTCTCATCGAGAGGTTACCATGGTCTGTAAACCTCGAGGCTGAGGCTCAAGAGGTTTTCGTAACCATGGTAACCTCAAGATGAGAATTCAAGACTTGTTAACTGCCCTCATACTTGTCTTTATAGTGTATGTGGAAGCAGTCCAGGCAATATAGTTTACAAAATAGGAAGGAACACAAACGCGTTTACCTAAGTGAAGACGAGACAGGATAAAAAAAAATCACTGTCCCGCCTTGTGACTAGGAAGTTTATAACTAGGGGTCAAAACGGGTCGATGTCAACAGTGCGCCATCCGGAAACACTTTGAGGGTACTCTTCTCGATTACCAGGTACCTGACGAGAAAAGTAAATTAAAAACTAAGCAAACGAGTAACAGCCGTTTTTTGAATGCTGCCAAGTACGGTGAAAGACTGTGATGAGCTGGTGTGGTGGAATGTTTATCTCGGCTGCATTCTGTTTTGTTATGCCATCGATGTGACGTACCATCGATGGGTTAACAACTTCATCACGTCACATCGATGGCATAACAACATGAGGAAAAGATAAAAAACACCAGATAACAACGTTCCACCATACATTATAAACCTATATTCACCAGTCTGATACCTGTATTCACAAGTGGTAAGCACTATGACTCTGTGTTCGTAGCCTATTCCAGAGGATTACTATTCTAGAACCAGTGCTAGCCTGAGACTGGATTATGGGTGTCCATGGGTCACTGTCCTGGGCTAAATCCTACCTAAACTGGATTTACTAGTTGCAGGGTCATCGCTCAGGTTGGCATCGGATGACTGGCATGTCCGAGGGTGGGGAAATGATCCCCTTGCAGCAATGGGGCTACCCTATTCCCTGTGGAAACATAGAATTTGACAGCAGATAAGGACCGCTTGGCCCACCTAGTCTGCACATTTCCCTACCTGATGTATAAGATGCAGATTCTAGTTAACCAACAGCTTACTTTCTCCTACCCCCACTAGAATTGCCTTATGTATGTCCCATGCATTCTTGAATTCCACCACTGTTCCTGACTCCACAACCTCCTTAGGAAGGCTGCTCCATGCATCCACAACCCTCTCTGTGAAAAAATACTTTCTAACATTACCTCTGAGCTGTCCCCCATCTATCTTCAGATTGTGCTTCCTTGTTCTAGCACATTTTTTTCTGAAAGATGCTACCCTCTTGTACTTCAATTCCCTTGAGATTCTTGAAAGTTTCTATCCTGTCCCCCCTCTCCCTCCTTTCCTCAAGGGTATACACATTAAGCTGCTTTAGTCTCCTCATATATCTTCCGGTGCAGACCCTGCACATTTTGGTTACCCTCCTCTGAACAGCCTCCACTCTAAGTCTTTGCAGAGATGGGGTCTCCAGAATTGCGTGCAGTACTCCAGATGGGGTCTTACCAACTGTCTGTACAGAGGGATAACTACTTACTGTTTTCTATTGTTGATGCCTCTTACTATGCATCCCAGTATAATTTAATTTAATTTAGTTGTTTAACCAGGTATAGCACACTAAGCTGGAAGCTTTTTTACAGGAGCGACCTGGGAGCACATCTCCCCAGCCCTCCTTACTGCCTTCTCACATTGCTTGTCCACCTTTAGGTCAGCTGATATAATTACTCCTAGGTCTCTTTCGATTTTTGTTATTATCTTACCCCCGCTGTGTACTCTTCCCCCTGGGTTTTTGTTTCCCAGCTGCATTACCTTCCACTTCTTTGCATTGAATCTAAGCTGCCATATATTTGACCATTCCTCCAACCTTACCAAGTCCCTTTTCATCCTTTCCACCCCACCTTGTGCATCAACCCTGTTCCAGATCTTTGTGTCATCTGCAAAGAGACATACTTTTCCTTCCAGGTGCTCTCCAATGCCACTTATAAAGACATTAAAGAGGACTGGTACCAGTACCGAATCCTGCACTACCCCCTCGAGTTACCCTGCTTTCTTCACTGTGGACTCTGTTTACTATTACCCTTTGCATCCTGTTGTCCGGCCAATTTTTTAATTTTTCTTTTGTCCGGGCTACCACCTTGGGACCCACTCCAAGGCTGGCTAACTTGCATATTAATCTTTTGTGTAAGACTGTGTCAAATGCCGTGCTAAAATCTAGGTAGGTGATATCCACAGCCCCCTCCCATGTCTACTATTTTGGTCACCCTATCAAGGAACTCTATTAGGTTCATCTGACATGACCTTCCTGCTGTGAAACCGTGCTGGCTTTCATCCTGTGCCCCTCTGTCCTCTAGGTACTCAACAATTCTTTCCTTCAGAAGTTATTCCATAATTTTCCCTACCACTGAGATCAAACTGGTCTGTAGTTTCCTGCCTCTGCCCTGCTCCCACGTTTGTGAAGTGGAATCACATCCGCCCTCCTTCAGTCCTCAAGTACCATCCCATCCTCCCATGATTTGTTAGAGAGTAGTCAGTGGTGTCAGTTGTTCTACCCTTGGTTATTTTAGAAATTTTTTTTTTAACCAGGAGAAACGCATTAACCTGAAGCTTGTTTACAGGTGTGACTTGGGAGCACAAGGAAGTTACAGCAGCAGTACTACTGAATCAGGAAGTGAGCTCTCAAAATTCTATTTTTCAGCTGTAAGCATGCAGCGAAAGTTCCAGTTTCCATACCTGTAAATGTTTTTTTTTCCAGATGTCTTTAGTTTTTTTGTTATTTGCAATTTATTTCAATTGTTGTAGTGCTACAAAAACATGGCGGACGACTAATTTTCAGCTGAGCTTTTTCTACCGGTCACATCAAGTCTTTTGACAACAGCAGACGGACCCTCTGCTGACCATTCCCAATGGCCCTGCAAGCTATTCACATGTGCTGTTGGCAGCAGGGGGTTCCAGTGCAACATGCTTAGTGGCAGAAATGTAAACAAAAGCAGAGAATAACTGAGCAAATTACTCAGCGATAGTACAATGCCGGTGAGAAAGAGTACCAAGTATATGATTAGCAGGGCAAAGGGAATAAATTATCAAAAAAGCACAATTTTTTTTGTAGTACTGCTGCTTTAAAGAGCAGGTACCTACTGTCTGGCACCCAGTTCCTCTCAAACATATATAATAGTAGATCTGCTCTACTGTTGACAGGCATGAAAATTACCATGCGCTTCCCTCTGGTTAAAAAGTTATGGCACCTCATATTTGCACCCCCATAAAAAAAAGCCTTGTCTGACACGCCTCCTTTTGTGATGTCAGAAAATGAAGGCTGCTTGTGTGTGCTTCATAGCTCTATATTGGTGCCATTTGTCAATGACGTTTAGTACTATTTAGAGTTGCCACCTGGAACAATGAAAGTGATCGCGCCAGTAAACAGGGACTGTTACTCCAGCGGCTGCTTTGGTTTGTCTACATGACACCTCTAAATAGTACTAAACACCTCAGACATATCGCATACATACAGCTTAATGACATGCACCCTCAGTATTCATTTTCTGACATCACAAAAGGAGGCGTGTCAGACAAGGCTTTGTTTTTATGAGGGTGCAAATTTGGGGTGCTATAACTTTTTAACCAGAAGGAAGTGCATAGAACTTTTAATGCCCCTCAACAGTAGAGCAGAGCTACCATTATACATGTTTGAGGGGAGCTGGGTGTCAGACAGTAGGTACCTGCTCTTTAAGTGACTTGCTCAGGGTCACACAGTATGCAAGTGGGAGCTGTGAGATTCAAACCCAGGTTTGCAGCTCAAAGCCTTAAATCACTGCGATATACTTCCTCCAAATTCTGGGGTGAATCACATCTGGCCCCATTGCTTTGTCCACCCTCAGTTTCAAGAGTTGTTTCAAAACCCTTTCTTCTGTGATTGGACTGATATTAACCCTCCTATCCAGAGTGTTTCTCTTGTTTGGTTTAGGTACCTTCCCCTCCTCTTCCATTGTGAATACTGAGCAGAAATATTCATTCAGTATCCCTGCTTTTTCACTGTCACCCTCTGCCCACATTCCCTCCCCTTTTTAAGTCTCTGTATCCCTCCTTTGGTCTTTCTTTGCTCCCTAATGTACCTATAAAATGTTTTATCCCCCTTCTTAACATAGTTGGCTATGTTTTCCTCAGTTTGGGCCTTTGCTATTCTAACTGCCTTCCCTGCCTCCTTCTGCTTTAACTGATAAAGTTCTCTGTCCTGCTTCTTCTGTGTTTCCTTATTTCCTGAATTCTATCCTTTTCTCCTTAACCTTCCCTTCCACCTCTTTTGAGAACCATAGTGCATTTTTTTTTCCTTCATTTTGTTTTGTTGATTCGCTGCACACAAAGTCTTGTTGCCTCTGTGAAGGCTGTTTTGATTATTCCCAATTGTTCCTCCACCCCACCTTCTTGCCTGTTTGCTAGTGCTTTTCTGAGGCACGCTCTCATTTTCCCAAAGTCAGCCTTCTTAAAGTCCAGTACTCTTGTTTTTGTATGGTTTGACTCTGGCTGTGTTTATTATGAACCACACTGTTTGGTGGTCACTTTTTCCCAGATGGCTACCCACTTCTAAATCTGAGATCCTCTTTCTATTCCCATTTGAGAGTACAAGGTCTAAGATTGCTCCCTCCCAAGTGGGTTCCAGCACTCGCTGTGTGAGGCATACCCCTTGTAGGGCATCAAGAATGACCCTGCTCTTGGATGTGGCTACAGCAAAGATGCTTCAGTTAACATCTGGCATATTCAGGTTCCCCATCAACAATATCTCCTGCCATTTTAAGGATGCCTTCTGTCATTTCCTTGTCCATTCCCTCCCCCCCTGAGATGAGAAGTCTGTACACAACCCTCATGCGGATTGTGGTGCCATTTCCTGTCTCCAGGTTGACCCATAGTGATTCATCAACTTCCTGTTTACTCTCTAGTTCTGTTGCTTCAATCCCTTCCCTTACATAGAGAGCTACTACTCTTCCTCCTCTCTTACCCACCCTGCCCTCCTGTAGATTGTGTATCCTGGTATGTTGAGTGGGGCCATTAGAAATAAAATACCGAATAGGGATCTTGCAGTATTTTAACCATAGGTAGACAGCATGTGTCCTCAAATAAGCTTAGTTGCCTTGAGATTTGTGAAGGACCCTTTCGAAACTGGCCGTTTTGCCAATCTCCATCAGCCATTCCTGTGTTGGTGGTGGGGGGGGGAGCTTTTTTTCCAGTATCCTAGGATAACTCTTTTGGCGTCTTAGTGCGCCCATCAACCAGGAAGATTGGGAACAACTTAGTGATGGAACTGTATTTGGGATGGTGTCTAAGCCTAGCATCACCAGTTGACCAGTTAGCTATACGTCTTGGGAGAATATGGTGGGGTAGGAGCCCTGTACCTCTTTCCAGTAGTTCAGCAGGGAGGGACAGGACCATATACATAGATACATAGACAGTGTCGGCAGATAAGGGCCTATGGCCCACCCAGTCTGCACATTTGAGCTTGTAAGTTCAGTTTATGTTTTCCTAGAAGTCTGTTGCCCCTTACCCCTGACCTCCAGAATTCCTTTATGTCCATCCCATGCATTCTTAAATCCCGTGATTGTTTCAGACCCCACCACTTCCTCTGGCAGGGTGTTCCACTTGTCCACCACTCATTCTGTGAAGAAATTCTTCCTCACGTTTTCTCTGAATCGTCCTCCCACCAACTTCATCCCATGCCCTCTAGTCCTGGAACATCTTTTTGGCTTAAAAATAGTGTATTCCTGCACCCTGTTCCTCCCTGTAAGATACTCGTATGTCTCTATCATATCCCCTCTCTCCCTCCTCTCCTCCAGGGGGTACATGTTCAGTTCCTTCAACCTGTCTTCATAGGACTTGTGATACAATCCATGCACCATCTTGACGTGTCCTGGCCAAATTTCCCTCATTCACTAAAATTACCACCAACAGCTTAATCTGGTTCAAGGTCAGTTGGCATTCATCTGTATCCCCCCTCCCCCGGGTCGTACCTGAAAATAGTCAGAAATTGTCTAGTGCACTTACCCGGTCAACAAAAGCTAAATAAATAAAATAAAATCTTTGTTGCCCTCCTCTGAACCTTCTCTACCCTGTCTATGTCCTTACGTAGGTATGGTCTCCAGAACTGTACACTGTACTCCAGGTGGGGCCTCACTAGTGTCTTGCATAGTGGAATTATGACCTCCCTTTTCCTGCTGGTGATGCCCCTGCCTATACATCCCAGCATCCTATTTGCTTAACCTGCTGCCTTGTCACACTGTTTCCCTACCTTGAGGTCATCAGAGATGATAACCCCAAGATCCCTTTCCTGCTTGGTGCATGCTATATCCTCACCCCCCAACTGATATATTGTGCCAGGGTTTTTGTGCCCCATATGCATTATCTTGCACTTCTTTGCATTGAATTTCAACTGCCAAACCCTGACCATTCTTCAAGTTTCTGCAGGTCCTTCTCATTCTGTCTACACCCTCTGGTGTGTCTACTCTGTTACAGAGCTTTGTGTCATCAGCGAACAGTGAAATTCTGCCTTCTAGGTCATGCGCAATGTCACTGATGAAGATGTTGAATAGGACCAGTCCCAGCACTGATCCCTGGGGTACCCCACTGGTCACTCTTCCCTATGTGGAGTGACAGCCTTTTACCACCATCCTCTGTGTCCTGCCACCCAGCCAGTTACCTACCCACCACACTACTGTCCTGCCCACACCCATATTCCTCAGTTTGTGTAATAATCTTCTATGTGGCACAGTGTCAAAGGCCTTGCTGAAGTCCAGATAGGTCATGTCCACTGCCCTCCCCTGATCCACCTCCCTAGTCACCCAGCCAAAAAATTCAATGAGGTTGGTCTGACATGACCTCTCCTGGTGAAACCATGCTGCCTTGGGTCCTGTAGTCCATTGACAACCAGATGTTCCACCAATCTCTCCTTCAGTAGTGCTTCCATAATCTTCCCCACTACCGAGGTGAGGCTGACTGGTCTGTAGTTCCTGCTTCCTCTTTGTTCCCACTTTTGTATAAGGACTACATCTGCTGTCCTCCAGTCTTTGGGTACCTCCCTGTTTCCAGTGATCGGTTAAACAGGATAGCCAGAGGTTCAGCCACCACCTCTCTTAGTTCTTTAAGGACCCTGGGGTGCACCCCATCTGGCCCCATTGCTTTATCAACTCTTATTACTTCCAGTTCTTTCAGGACCCTTTCTTGTGTAAAGGGACTTGTGTCCATTTCTGCCTCATTCTCACCCCTTGTACTCTCTTCAGACCCATTACCCTCCTCTTCCTCAGTAAAGACTGAGCAGAAATACCTGTTCAAACTGTCAGCTTTACTGTTGTCATCCTCCATGCGGCCCCCATCCTCCCCCTTCAGTCTCACTATCCCTCCCTTTGTCTTTCTTTTTTCACTTACGTACCTGTAAAAGGTTTTGTCCCCTCTACCCACTGATTTTGCAATGTGTTCTTCTGTCTGAGCTTTGGCTTCCCTTACTGACCTCCCTGCCTCCCTTTGCTTCTCCTGGTACTTCTCCCTATCCCCTTCTGCCTGTGTCTTTTTGTATTTCCTGAATGCAATCTTATAATATAATGTGAGCAATGGATTCCCCTGGACTATTGCATCTCCAACAGACACCTGAGGGGAGCAGGCCCCCATGCCTGTAGTTTTTAAGGGGTTTTATGCTACCTGTGTAGGATCTTTAATTGTGTAAACCTTCACTTTGTGTCTTTTGAGGCCTTCTGAGCCTCAGTCCAGCGTTTCCCCCAGGTGTCTGTGTCAATCTCACATCCCAACTCCTTTGACCATTGCAGCCTGGTCTTGGAGGATGGATCTGGCTGCAGGTCAGTTAGGTGTTGGTAGAGGTCCCTATTTGGGGTTATTTTACCCTGCCTGGGCCATAGCAGTTTGTCTATCTGGTTGTGCCTGGGTTGGGTCAGAACTGGACCTAGGATCACTCCCAAGGCATGCCTCAGCTGAAGGTATCGCCAATGATTATATAGTGTATGGTGGAATGTTGTTCTTGCTAGAAATTCCACCATACTGAAATGCTGTTCAGCCGCAGAGAAAACAATGAATGGAATGCTGTATTGACCATACGTGCAGAACAGCATTCCATTCATTTAAAATGAAAAGAGCGAGCAGTGTTTTCAAAATCAAACCGTGACACGGTACTATGATTGGAAACTCCACTGAGGATGGTCGCTGCATTTTTTTTAACAAGAGCACAGTTCTTTATTCAGGATCAACCAGATATAATCTGAGTACTTATCCCTCCAGTTTGTTAGTGAAGTCGCTAAGCGAGGCGTCCGGTCGCCATGTTTTTTTTGTTTTGTTTTGTTTTTTAATCCCTCCCAAACAAGGACATTAACCAATGAGAATGTGCGCTGTTAACGTAGGGATACTCAAGAACAAGCTGTAGCTCCCAAAGTATGGAATGGGAGGCAGCAATTTATTTTAACATGAAAAAATGATTTTTGGATAGCATTACATAATATTAAATTGATTAGAGGGGCACCATACACTATATAAAATACAGGATGGGCAACACCATGCAGAACCAGTGTGTTGTGCCACCTCGGGGTATGATTCCCAAGGACCACTCGATCTTCTCTCTCGAGGTCACAGGTAATTATACCCCTCTGTGGCAGAACACACTGGTTCTGCATGGCTGCCCATCCAGTATTCTCTATGTTGTGAGATGCCATACTGATTCCTGATCTGAGTGAAGGACATAATGGTATTCAGCATGGGGTGCATAATTTCTTGTAGAGTTGTGATCCTGGCCTTCTCCCAGTCCTTGTATTTCACTGGCTTACCCCTATGAGTAAATGCTGGTTGGCCCGCAATGGAAATTGCCTGGTCCCTACTGGTTTCCAGCCACTTAATCTGCAATAATATTTGGGCCAAACCAGCTTGGCCTGTGATATGGTGGGGCAGTACATGGGGCTTTGGGGTATGTGCCCGAATAGCAGGGCCTGGGCAAGGGGGGTTCTGATTGCTGCAGTCTCACAGTCTGCCCACCTGGGTCTCAGATTCTCAGGGGTACAAGGAACAGTCTGGGCCATCTGGGAGAGGGCTAGGGCATGGACTCTCAGGTGAAAGACTGGTAGCTTGAAGCCCCCTCATTCGTATTCTACCCTCAGCTTGAACCAGTTTGGGCAGTGCGGGTCTCCTCCCTAAAAGAAACTCCGCATTCTTGTTTGCAGGATTTTCAAAATCTTGGGGTCCGATCTCATGGGGAGGTTGTTCAAAATGTATTGGCTCTGGGGAGCAGCCATCAGTTTGAATTCCTGTGCTCTGCCCAGTGTGACAAGTTGAGCTTTCCCCATCTGAGGTCTGATTCCAGCTCTGCCATCGGGGGATATTTCATTTTCCTAGGTGTGCCAGGTTCCAACTTGAATTTTACTCCCAGGTATTCTATCCATGTGTGGGACTGCTTAAGGCCCCAGGGGTATTGGGGAGATTGGAAAAGCAGATGAAAGGAGGCCAGAAATTGTAATTTCACCTGCTTCAGTTTGTGTCCTGATAGTTTGCTATATGTAGAGATCAGTTCCAGTAGCTGGGGTACTGACCTTGCAGGTCCATGTTAGCAGAATATCAGACATGTATGCTACTAGCTTGTGCTGTCCCCCCAGGTTCACCCCTGTGATACCCTTCACCTGCTTATGGCTTGCAGAAGTGGCTGTAGTGCTAAGATAAAGAGTATGGGTGAGAGAGGGCAGCCCTGCCTGGTCCCCTCTCCAGGTAAAAGGGCTTGGACGGTGTTCCATTACTGACGACGTGTGCTGCTGCATCTTTATATAAGATGGACACCCACCTCCCGAAGTTAGGCCCAATGTTGAACTTGCCCAGGGTTTGGAATAGGTAGCCCCATTCCACCTTGTCGAATGCCTTCTCGGCATCAAGAGACAAGAGCATGCTGGCGGGGGGTGCGGGTGTTTCGTGTGGTCAATAAGTTCAGTAGGCACTTGATGTTATCGGTGCCTTTTTGCACCGGTACAAGGCCCACTTGGTCTTTGTGTGTTAAGTCTGGGATCACCCCCTTCAGCCTGTTTGCCAGCACTTTTTGCAAATAAGTTTGCAGTCTGCCATGATCAAGGAAATTGGCATGTAACTGTCACATAGGGAGGGGTCCTTGCCTAGTTTGGGCAATAAGAATATCCTGGCAGTGCTTATAGACTGAGGTAAGCCTCCAGTTTCACAGGCTTCCAAGAAGGCAGCCTGGAGTCTGGCCTCAGGCCTTGAGAGGTATGCTGGCCTGTAGCACCTCCATAAATGCTTTCAGGAATTCTACTGGGAGCCTGTCTCCTCTAGGTGCCTTTCCTGCTGGCATGCTCATTATTGCTTTCCTGACTTTGTCCCGTTCAATGGGGCAGTCTAATTTGGCCTGGCTAACTGAGTCTACAGAGGGTAAATGCAGTGAGTTTAAGGAAACCATCCATCTACTGCTTACTTGGGTTCACCTCAGAAGAGTAGAGGGAGGTGTAGAATTTCTGGAAGGCTTTGTTTATATGTACTTTGTTGCAAGTTAATTCCTCGGACACTTTTAATGGACTTAATAAAACATAGACTATGATGGCAGTGAGGGACCATCCTGTCTACTAGTCTGCCCATTTACCTACTTGGTTTGGCAATCACTACTCTTATCTGGACTGCCGTTCTCCTGCTCTGCTGCACAGTAGGATACTTTTATGCTTATCCCATGCACTTTTGAATCGCCATACTGTTTTCACTTCCACCATCTCCGCTGGTATGCTGTTCCACAGACCCACCACCCTCTCTGTGAAAAAAATACTTCCTAACATTCCCCCTAAGCCTTCCTCCCTCCAGTCTCATGTTATGTCCCCTTGTTCTTGCGCACTTTATTCTCTGAAATATGCTCCCCTCCAATACCCTCTTTATTCCTCTTAGGTATTTGAAAGTCTCTATCATATCTCCTCTCTCCCAGTGAATATATATTAAGTTCCTTGAGTCTTTCCTCATAAGGCTTGTGGTGTAGTGCATGTATCTTTCTTGCTGCTTCTCTGGACTGCTTCCATTCTGTCATGTGTCCTTCCTGAGATATGGTCTCCTGAATTGGACACAGTATTCCAATGAAAGCTTCATCAGTGATCTGTACAGTGGCATCACCACTTCGCTCCCCGTTACACAATCGAACACCAATTCTGAGTATTCCTGCCTTTACTTGAGCATATATGCCAGGAATCTGCCTGGCTTTTCACCTGACTCCCAAAAAGTCTGACTGGAGGCTGAATAGGATGTATTCCGCTTTGCATGGAGATGTTTAACTTCGAACCTGAGGCCTGTTCTTTCTGCAAGAATGTCCCTCTCCCCTGATGATTTCTCTTGGAACCACTTCTCCAGTTCCTTAAGCTTTGATAGGTGGGTCTCTAGTTCAATGCCTCAGGTTCTTTTTTGGTGAGAAGGATTCATTTGTGGATCTCCCCCGATGAATGCCTTAAGTGTCCCATCAAATGGCTGTAGATGTGTCTTCTGGTTTATTTATTTCCAGGAAGGCTCTAATCTCCTCTCTGAGGTTGTTGCAGAAGAGTGTGACTCTGTCCACAAAAATCACAGGTACTCACAGAGCAGTTGAATCTCAGGCAGCTTCAACACAGTCCAGACTGGACCAGAGGGATTGCCCCCGAATCCTGGAATCCACCCCATCCCTCCTGAGATGGGGCACTGTAAAACCACTTGGCTTTGTTTATACCACTTCATCACTAGGCTGCATTGTCTCACACACTAGGGTGAAAACAAACATAAACACTACTGGTAGCTCTCTTTACAGAGCTAAAGAGAGGCTGCACTACCTGCAACCTCCTCCACTGACTCTAACTGCAGAGCTCTCTCACCTTACTCAACATTCTAATGCTACCTCCCTGCAGCTAGCTCGTGGCTTTGGTGATGCTGTGACAGTTCCATGATTACATCACCCTCCAGCTCAGCTGAGACCTGAACCAGAGAACGAAATGTGAAATCCATTTAACTGGCATTTCACTAGCAACCCTCTCCCTGCCCCACTGATTCTATGGGATTCTCGTAACACAGAACAAGGGAGGTTACTCCCTTGAGACCACACAGTACAGGCAATATTTTTAAAAAATGTGCACTTCTTATTTGAACAGACTGGTGGGAGGCTTGAACAGACTGCTGCCAGGGTGCTATTCAGGGCAAAATGGAGTGCGCAGTTGTCAGGAGCAGGGTTTTCAGAGTGAATTTTTGTTTTTGTCAGAGTTTCCGAAGGATTTGTGAATTTTGTTCATTAGAAAAGTTTTGTGGTATTTGTGTTACATTTGTGGACTGCTGGTTTATTGATCTGAAAGCCAGTTTGTTTTTAAAAACCCTGTACGGGCCATAATTAATGCTGGGCTGGCAGTATAGCCTAGAGGTTAGAGGAATGAGGTGTGAATGAGCTTGGTACATCCAGCAGACTTGACCTGAGTTTGATTCTCACAACCTCCACTTGCATACTGTATGACTCTGAGCAAGTCCCTTAACTGCCCAGTGCTCCCAGGTCACCCCTGAAAAACAGGCACTTGTGCCTAGTGGGCCTACCAGTTACCAAAGACTAAAATAAAAGTAATGTGTTTTTGTTTGTTTGTTTTTATGTTATGGTTTGGCATGACAGTAAGAGTTGATGTCTTTGTGAGTCCTGAGTTTAATGCAGCAGTACAATGTAAAAAAATCTGCACTTTTTCGACAGTTTATTCCCAGTACTTTTGTTGAGCATGTCCCTGGTAGTCTTTCCTGATGGCATTGTACTATCTCCCTGTAATTTGCTCAGATTTCCTTTGTGTTTTTTTTACATTTCTGCCGCCTGCCATGTCAAAAGCAGCAGTACTAGATAGGCAGCTGATGCAGCCGCTATATCTACTGTAGCACTACAACACTGGTAACGGATCACTTTCTGATTAGGTAATACTGCTGAGTGATTTCAGGGGGAGTTTAGATGTGGTTGACTGGTGACTGGCACCTTTTCCCGGGGTGTGATGCTAGGGTTTACAAGGGGAAAAGGTGCCAGTCAGGCAATCATATTGCTGCATTTTTGAAGCCATTGTATACTACATATTATAAGGCTAATAGAATATTAATGAGGCTCCTACATGCTCTGACTGGTTACTGGATTTTCCATTAATTAATTAATTACTTTATTTATTTATTCAAGTGTTTCACCAGGAAGGCATGCTCAATTCCAGAGACTCAAAATATATGAAGGAATTACAGAAGTAACACCTATTTGAATCAGGTCGAATCCATGACTCCTGCACTTATTAAACTTTGATGCCTTTTTGTCTTATGTTTACCAATATATTGTAATTCCTACTTATTTAGTTTTTAGTTTAGTTTATTGTTCTAGAAATTATTACCTTTGAGCCAGAGGCTCTTTTACAAAGGTTCCACGTCAATTAGGTACAGTACAAAAGGTTACATAGATAACACAACAATTTGTGTTATGTCAAAACAGAAAACATATACAAATACATATCAAATCACTTTGCAAAAGGCCATGAGATATCAATAATCACATTATTATTACAAGAAAAGGTCATGCCAGATTAGGAGAAACAAATAGGAAAAAGTCCAGAACAGAGATTAAGTGAAAGGTGTGGGGAGCAGACAATAGCAGGAGAAAAGGTTTCCAAACATGTCTTTGTCAAAAAACGGAACAGGGTGGGTAGTGAGAAAATAGGAGGTTTAATCAGGCAGTCACAGGAGCTGGAGGTGGCAAGGTGAGAGAAAAACCTTGATTTGAAAATACCTAGAGAGGTGGAGGCAGTAATATGAGTGCTGAGGGCATTTAGCCAGCTGGGGGCACGATAGGCAAATGATCTTTGTCCCTGAGAAGTCTGGCATCGGGGGACTTGGAGAGGCTGGTGTTCTGATCTTCTGGTAAAATGGGTGCTAGCGCTTGGGCATAACAGGTCTTGGATACAGGGTGGAGTGAGGCCCAGAGTGGATTTTTTCGCCATCAGGCAGGTAAGATACTTTATCCGGTTTGAGAGTTGCAACCAACCTGAGTCAACATAGAGTTCACATGTGTGGGTACGTTGATGTGCACCAGTGAGCAGCCGACAGGCCTTATTTAGGGATGTTGTAATGCGACTAAGTGCTGTAGTAGTGGCAGATCCGTATATAACTAAGCCATAGTCAACGACTGAGATGATAGAAGATTGGATGGCAATCCTCAGTGCAGAATGGGAAAGAAGCTGTCGGTTCCGATACAGAATCCCAATTCGCTGATTAATAGTTTTTGCTGTACTATCAATGTGAGTTGCAAAGGTTAGGCCTTGATCAAAGTTGATTCCAAGATATTTGAAAATTGGCACTTGTTCAAGGGTATTTCCCAGGTATGTATTAATGGTGCAGGTGGGACTTGCCGTTTTTGTTTTGAAGGGTTAGAGAAGAGCATGGATTTAGTTTTTTGTGGTTTAGAACTAGCATATGTTCAAGGAACCACATCTCAACTTTGAAAAAGCATGCTGAAGGTTGAGGCTAAGAGGTTCAGATCTTTATGAGTGGCAAGAATCATGGCATCATCGAGCATAGAGGATTAATTGTTCAGGGCAGGATTTGGGAGGGAGTTTAGGAAAAGGCTGAAAGGAGGGGGCCCAGGATGGATCCCTGGGGAACCCTGAGCTTAACGGTTTTGAGTCTGAGAGAACTCCAGCTACTTTTACAGATTGAGAGCACTGAGCAAGGTAATTTTTACCCAGTCACCAGGACCCCACAGAGCCCTAGGATAGAAGTTGTTTGATAAGCAGGCCATGGTGAACTGTATCAAATGCCTTGGTTAAGTCAATGTAGACTGCTCCAGTTAGGTTTCCTTTATCCATGGCATTGTGGATTGCTCCTGAGAATTCAAGTAGGGCAGTCGATGTGCTGTGCCCTTTCCTAAATCCATGCTGCTGAGTGCACAGGATGTTGTGCTTTTCCAGGTAGTCTGAAAGTTGGTCCGCCACCAAGTGTTCAAGGGCCTTAGAGAGAGGTGGTAGTATTGATATCGGGTGATAGGTACCAGGCAGTGACTTATCACCACTTTTGTGCACCGGAGTGACAACTGCAGCCTTCCATTTCCTAGGGAATTGGCTGCAGCAGAGGGAGAGATAGAAAATTTTTGTGAGGGGGAGCAGTACTTCCTCCAGAGTGAGGGACAGAAGTTTAAGGTCAACAGTGTCGCTGCTTGCGGGACTTAGAAATGGCCTTCTTTACATATTTATAGACTTCATATGCCTTACTAGTTTGAAATGGAAGGTGGTTTGGTGAGAGGCAGTAGCAGAAGTAGAAATTGGAGGTCAACATCAGTAAAGAAATCAGATGAGAGGACACCACTAAGGTCCGTGAAGGTATCATTTAGGGTGTTCAATGATCTCTGGGTCTAATGTAGTGGTTCCATCCACATTCATTATTGTAGGAGAGGATTTGGACTGCTGACCCATGATATTCTTTATATGTTATCCCAGAAGGATTTCCTTCGCCCAGGAGTTGGAGAGGCATTCTTAAGTAGGGAGCTCTTCATCAAGCGGGATCTGTTTAGTACAGTGGTTGCGAGCCTGTTTATACTTTTGAATGTCTGACAGAGTGCCCAGTAGTTTTGCAGTGGCCCAGGAGACTACTTTTTGAGTTGCACCAATAGCTTTGCCGTGAGCCAGGGATTTGTGAGTGCTTTTGATTTTGCGCTTTTTACTGGTGCATAGGTGTCACAGGCAGTGTTGAAAGTAATAAAAGTAATCAAGGGCTAGGTCAACATCTTGAGTTTTGTAAATCAAGGACCAGTCTATCTGCCTAAAAGACAGGTCTTGAGATGAGTAAAGGTTGCCATAAAGGTAGGACTCTGCTATAGATGGTTTTGGGCTGACACAGAAACTTATTTGTCCAGGTACATATATTGGAGAGTGATCACTGAGCAGTCAGGAGAACACTTACATTAGGTTATCTGGGTAGGGTGGCTGGTAAGGATCCAGTCAATGAAGGGTGCTGGTCCCTGATTTGTAGTTTTTCCTGGTAGGGGTTTACCACTTGTGTTAAATTTGCTGCTAGGATAGCATCTTGTTTGACCCTGCATCAGTGAGAAGCCAATTCCATATTAAAGTCCCCAGGAGAAGGAGTTCGGCGTCAGAAGGTTGTGTGCCACAGACTCGAGGACAGCAGCAGCAGGCTGGAAGCAGGATCTTTTGGTGGGATATAGACAGCAGCAATCGTGAGGACTTTATTTTGGGCACCAAGTAGTATCTTGATAGGGAGGAGCTGCCCTGAGGTTTCTGTGGTGGGATAAGAACCAGGGAGACAGGTGAGGTAGTCCTTTATGTAGATTGCACATCCACCACCCCTTTTGAGGTCCTATCCAGCCTGAATATCTTGTAGCCTTGTATAGAGATGGCATGATCGGGAGTATTAGGGTGTCAGCCAAGTTTCGATGATGGCAAGATATCTGGGTTGTGTTGGCTGGAAAGATTTGAAGGAGGCCAGTTTGGGAGAGGAGACTGCAGATGTTTAAGGTAGCAATTTTGAGCCCTCCTCCATTTTGGCAGGCTTTGTTGTACTGTAGGAGACAGGGCCAGGATATGAGTGGACACTTCCTGATATCAAGGAGGAGATAGGAGTTAGAGACAGTTGCCGTGCCAAGTAGTCAAATAGAATTACACTTCACAGAGGCTTATGCGGAACTGGACCAGTGCAGGTGTCTAGGGACCCAGAGCAAGGAGATTGTTAGTAATAGAGGATGATATGCCCATTTATCCTTGTTGTAGCTTGTCAGTTGAACGTAGTCGCTGCAGATAAGTACTCTTTGTGGTTAAGTCAAAAGCCAAAGAATGATCAACAGCTGAGGTCCAGAGTCCTGAAATGTTAAAATTCCTGAAGGTGATTAACTGTGCCTGCACATATACAGGATGAAATCCCTTTGTCTGTATGCTTCTTTGTCATTCAAACAGGTTGCTGAAAAGCCCACATACAGATCATGGAGCAGGTCAGACGAAATGTGGATTCCAGCAGGACCCAGAGTCATCAAGTTTGTCAGATGTAGTTGCTTCACTTGTGTTTTGCTTAGGGATAGCTTCCAAAAAGTTGATTTTAAAATGAAAATAAAGATACCTGATGATGATTTTTTTGCAGAAAACCAGTCCAGGAGACTTTCACGGATGTAGTGAGCAAGAATGGTATAGTTACCACAAGCAGAAAAACATGTAAATCCACAAAAACTAAGCTACAGACACAGACAAACACAAGCAGCCACCACACAGACCCAGGGGGTGGGATATTGTTATCCTTGTATTAACTTGTTAATTACGGTAACCATGTGTGCTGTTGTTCCACTGTTCTTTGTTGTACTCTCCCGGGTCGTGCCTGAAAATAGTCATTTCATGGCTAGCGCACCTACCCAGTAAACAAAAAATAAATAAAAAATAAATACATTTTTAAATAAATCCAGCCACTTACCTTAACAAAAAGGCACAAGCAGTCAGGGCCCTGTCTCTGGTTCTTCAGGTAGCTTCTCTCATCTGTTGTTGCTGCTGGCTGGATTTTTACTCGAGGGGCTATCTCTGTGTTGCGGCTACTGGCTAGGCAGGGTGGCCAGCTGCTGCTGCTGTTCTCTCCCATTACAGACCAGACCATGCTCTAGTCTTTTGTGAAACAAGCCAACAGAGTACACCTGTTTTTAAGGTTGGCTGTACTGCTGGGTCTTGGGGAGGTTCTCTGTGTGCTGTCTGCAAGCAATGCCAATACAGTTCTGGTTTTAGCAGGAGCAGCCGGCCAGACAGTTCCTGATCCAGGCAGGTGAAAGTGAGGCAGCATCTGATTTTTTACTACAGTAGTCCTCGCACTCATCGGCAACACCATTTTGTGATCCTGTGGTGGCTTCAATCACGGACTAGTGCTAACTCTGCTTGCTCAGCAAACGACTACTGCAGTGTGTCCAAGAGCACACCGAGGGTGGAAGGGGATTGCGCAGGCTGCAGTGCGGACCTGGGAGGACCGACCACCAGAATAGCTGGCTGTTAGAGGCAGAGCTGGTAAATGCAGACAGACTCTGTTGAGCAGCAGCACAGCCAATTGGCTATATTGGTGTACCATCAGATGTAGGCCATCAGTGTCACAGCTGAGGTCATATTTGGAGAATTCAATAGTTTGGGTAGCTACAAGTTTTTCTAAAATTTTACTTAGAGCAGACAGGATTGCAATGGGCTTATAATTGAGTGGGTTTTTGGGGTCACCTTTCTTGAGAACAGGGGGTTATCCTTGTCCTCTTCCATACATCAGGGACATGATTTTGACTCAGCAAGAGATTAAAGATCTTGGTTAGGGGGGCAGCAATGACAGGAGCAGCTAGTTTTAGTAGCTTGGGCTCAAGATTGTCCGAGCCCACTGCTGCATCCTCAGGTATATTATTAAGTAATTTGAGTACCTCCTGGGATGAGACACATTTGAAATAGAAGGTTGGATGATTAACATGTGGATGAATAAGAGGAGGCGACTTGGCAGGGAAGGAGGAGGTGTATTTTGTTAGGTCAGAGAATTGATTATTGAAGAAATTAGCTATGGTGAGAGGGATTGCTGCAGTGGACACACTTGAGAGACATTTCATTAGGGGAGTATGGCATATTTGAGCCCATAAAAAGAATATAATAATGGGACCAGAACTTCTTTGAGTCTCCATAGGAATTGGTTAAAAGATCTTTGCAATAAGAGCTTTTGGCATGTTTGATATCCTTTTTACAGGAGTTACACAGGGCTCGGTAGGTGTTTAGATCTGCAGTATGGCCAGATCTCTTGTAGTGAATCCAGCTTTTATCTCTTAAACATAGCTTTCTGAGGACTCCTGATTTTAGCCACCTAGTTTGCCTGTTTTTTACTCTGCATGTTACCAGCTTGCAGTGTTGCTCCTGCAGCCCTAGGAAGTGGGATAAGAAGTTGTTTAGAGAGGACTGAGCATCACTAGCTCCTAAGAGAGAGCACCAGTCAGTACAGGCAACGTCTTGCAGAAAAGCTTGGGGCTTGAACTTAGTATAGGGTAGGAGGAAGTAAGCTGTTGGTTTACTAGGATCTGCAGCTTATCTGTTAGGTAGGAAAATGGGCAGACTAGGTGGGCCAAGCGGTCCTTATCTGCCGTCAAATTCTATGTTTCTATGTAAAGTCACGAAAGGTAATGAAGCGGGGCTGCATAGGTGAAGGCTTCCCTTTGCCCCAAATGCAGAAGGTGGGGGAATGGTCAGTAATAACATCAGCTAGCACACCTGAGTCGACAATGTGCTCAGGGTGGTTAGTCATGATCCAATCGAGCAGGGTGCCAGTGTTAGAGTGGGGGGAAATTCTAGTAGGTTCTAGGATAAGCTGGTGGAGATTAAGGCTTTGGATGCTTGACAGGGATGTGGGTTGAGAGTTACCCAACCAGTTTAAATTTAAGTCCCCAAGGATAAGGACTTCATTTCTTCCAGAGTGAACAGTGATTAGATCCAGCAGTTTCTCCAGACCTTTATGACCACTCCTGGGGGGGTTGTAGACACAGACTATATGTAATTTCTTAGAGCCGAGGGTGATGAGGGTACGAAGCACGTCACAGTGGTTGAGGGGGGATGAGCTAATAGCAGAAAGTTGGTGGTGACTTTTAAAATAAATGGCTGTGCCCCAACCTCTTTTGGGGGGTCTATCGAGTCACAGGAGGTTATAGGTTGGGATTGTATACAGAGTCTGGGGTGGACGTCTTGAACCAGATTTCCATGAGGCAGATTATATATGGCTCGTAGAGGGAGGTCCATGCTTGTAGTTCAGCAAGGTGTTTCCAGGCTCCTTATCTTATAGTGGACAATTGAGAGACCTTTAGCATTCAGGGCTGGGGTTGGTTTATACAATTTATTGGGCCAGGGTTAAGTTGGACATCACCTGAGAGCAGTATGGCTAGTGAGTAAATACAGCCTTTTTGCTTAAAAAGGAGCTTAGGGTGTTTAAAGGGGCGGCAATTTTATGGGCATGTGTAATCACAAAGTATCCAAGTTCTGCTTACCAGAAGGGGAGTAGTGGCATGGTGAGGTGTAGGCACAACCAGGAGATTTTAATTTTTCAAATCACTGGGTGTGTAGTGAGGAGGGCCTTTGGCAGTGCTGGGGACAGGTGACACAGTAAATAGAAATAGTAGCAGTGCGGGGACAAGGAGAAGTAGTAGGGTGACTGGCTTCATGATAGACTGCCTAAGGTTAAGAGAGTAGGTCAAAGAGGCTAGTGAGGATGCAGAGGGGACAATGGAAGGAGCAAAGCAACACACTAAACACAGGATCAGTCAGGTATTTGGCAGGAAGAAGATAGTAGAATACTGAGCAACCCATGTGGAAGTCCAGTAAAACAGGAGCTGACAGACAGAGGAGGAGCTAGATGTGTATTTAAAGGAGGCCTGGGCAGGGAGGGGTGGGAAGAAAATGCAGGCGCTAGTAGGTACAGGCTGGCAGAGAAAAACAGCTGTCTGTAGCAGGGGAAGAAAGCACTCCAATCAGCTTAGGCAAGAGCAGGAAGGAGGACCAATCACAGTCCAGCAGAAATGCCGCGCAATCGGAGAAGGGACGGTGGTAAGCTGCTTCAGCAGTGAGTACCTGCTTGAGGGATCCGATCGCGGCGATTCCAGAGGTGGGCAGAGTTGCCGGTCCGAGTTGGGCGGCGGCCACAGGGGGTTCAGTACTGTGGGAAGGGCAGAGACTCGAGGGAGAGAGAGAACTCATGGTCCTCTATCTTCTGATGGGTGCGCAATCCATGGGGGACCAGATTGGAAGGTGCATAGCTGCTGTAAAGGGGCAGCATGGCCCTTCTTCTTCTGGATTGGGGGGATGGCCCTGCTTCTCCTGACTGGAGGTGGTGGCCCTGCTTCTCCTGACTCCCAGGGTGGGGGGATGGCCATCTTCTCCTGGCTGGGGTGAGTGGCCCTGCTTGCTCCTGGCTCGGGGGATAGCTGCTTCTCCTGGCTCGGATGGTGGATGGCCCTGCTTCTCCTGGCTGGGGTGGTGGCCCTGCTTCTCCTGGCTGGGGTGGTGGCCCTGCTTCTTCTGGCTTAGGGTTGGGGGTGGCCTTGCTTCTCCTGGCTCAGGAGATGGCCCTGCTGCTTCTGGCTTGGGAGGCCTACTTCTAGCTTGGGTGACCCTGCTTCTCCTGCCAGAAGAAGGGCCATTCCCCACCAGAACCAGGAGAAGCAGAGCCATCTCCTGTAAAAAATAAATGGGAATGGCATTTTATTTCAGAAACATAACATTCATCATTTGTTCAAATACCCCAAGAGGCAGGGTGCATGCTTTCCATGCAGGTTTCTATAGACGCCTGGCTGCCAACTGTAGTGCCCATCCAGTGCCCTGGTAACCAACAGAAGCTGGAGCCGCCACATATCAGAAAACAGAATGGCCCTTTTAAAGCAGCAGTACTACGAAATCAGGAAGTGACTTATCAAAATTCTGTTTTTCGGCTGTAAGCATGTGGCCAAAGTTCCAGTTTCCATACCTGTAAATGTTTTTTTTTCAGTCGTCTTTTGTTTTTTAGATATTTGCAATTTATTTGAAGTGTTGTAGCCTACAACAAATATGGCGGCTGATTAATTTCAGCTGCGCTTTTTCTTCGGGTCGCATCACATCTTTTGACAATAGCAGAGGGACTCTCTGCTGACCATTCGATGTTTCTGCAAGTCATTCACATGTGTAGTCGGCAGCAGAGGGGTTCCAGTGCAACATGCTGGGTGGCAGACATGTAAACAAAAGCAGAGAATAACCAAGCAAATTACTCTGCGATAGTACAAAGCCGGCAAGAAAGAGCACCAGGTGTATGATTAGCAGGGCATGGAATAAACTGTCAAAACAGTGCAAATTTTTTTTTCGTAGTACTGCTACTTTAAGGGTCACCCACCTTATCTAATGAGAGCCATGAGCACAGAAATTGTATTCTATTGAAAGGCAAAATGTTTCCTGTTTTCTTCATTCTCTGTAATGGAGTGGTATTGCAGGCTAGCCCAAAGTACACCTCTATAAACAGTGTCCCATAATACTAGGTCAGAATACATTTTTTTCTTGAATGAGCTGTAGTATAATTGCCAGGAAGGTTTACCAAGCATCCCCTTGTTCGACAGTTATCCTATCACTGTCTAGATTTGTGAAATACTGCAGTATAGCTTGTAGAGAATACATTGCACATACAGTAACTTATTCTCTTTATTTAGCTTTCTTTATTCCAGTGCATCTTAGAAGTAGAGGTGAGAGTTGGCAGGAAATTCATTTCTCTGTCTAAATTCTGTTTATCAGGTGCTGAGTAGGGTAGTTGGTAGTGCTATAAAATGCCTTGATAGCCCACCTTTTCTAAGAACTGTAAGCATGGAAATTATGATTTATTGAAGGCAAAATATTTTCTTATTTGTGTAGGATTGAAAACTTTGTCAAATCTATTTTACTATGACAAACTAAAACTAGTCCACAGTACAGTAGTACACGGGTTGTGACATCACACCAGTTGACAGTCACTGCCTTACACAGGAGGGGGGGTGGTCTCGGGGTAGGGGTGGATCGCAGCTTCTGATTGGTCATTTTGAACACCAGTTTGCAAATATCTAATTACATTTTTTCCAATGTCCATTTACAGTTTGAAATCCTCATGCACTTTTGAAACCATTCAATCCTAGGAAGCCTCTCATAACAACTGTATGTCCAGAGTGCTGTCTGTATGCTTTCTGTGATGCCTGTCCCACCGAATCTGAATCTGAGAAATAAAATGTGGTGGTTGGTATTGTTTAACAACCGTCATCAGGGACATATACTGTACTCAGTGTAAACTGCAAAGGACAATCCAACAGCACATTTACATTCAGCTTCAGATTCCACAGAGATCTGCTTCTGTGTGCAAACATCTTTCTTCAGGTTGGAAAAAAATGAAAAAATATAGTTCTACCTTCTCTGATCAAGTCCCATAATAACCTGATGAGAAGGCTTTGTTTCCTGTTGTCGTGGACTGTGATCCTCAGGATGGAGATGGTGGGCTGGATAAATATCACCTGCCACACCCTGCACAACTATTTTGTGCAGCGCAAGGGCTTGCGCCACAGAATAGCGCAGTTTGAATATCCAGCCCCGTTTCTACTAACTAACTCACTAACTCACTATTAGAACTCTGTGTCTGTCCCAGGAGATGAATTACCTTTTCCAAAAAACGTGTTTAATCCTTTTGCTTTGTTTTATTTGTTGGGGTGGGTTATTCTTAGATAAACAGGGGAGGCAAGCTAGTAACAAGAGCCAGTTTTGAGGGGTGACCCGTTAGCACTTTCAGAGCAGCACTGTAATGTAAAAAAAATCTGTGCTTTTTGAACAGTTTATTCCCTGTGCTCTGCTGAGCATTTCCCTGGTACTCTTTCCCGCCGGCATTGTACTGTCACTGAGTAATTTGCTCAGTTTTCCTTTGCTTTTGTTTACATTTCTGCCACCCAGCATGTTGCACTGGAACCCCTTCTGCTGCCAACTGCACATGTGTATGACTGGCACTACTACACAGGACATTGGGAATGTTCAGCACAGGGTCCCACTGCAGTAACCAAAAGACGTGATGCAACAGAATGGGGTAGTGCAGCTCAAATGTAGACAGCCACCATATTTATTGTAGAGCTACAACAACTGGTTAATTATAAATATGTAAAAAAGTAAAGATGGTCCAAAAAAATATTTACAGATATGGAAACTGGAACTATGGCGCATGCTTACAGCTGAAAAGCAGAATTTTGATAAATCACTTCCTGATTATCCAGGACTGCTGCTTTAAACACAGAAAAAGCAACACACTTTGCTTCCTTTACAATTCTTAGATAAGGTGGGTGGCCCTTGCTGTGCATGGACTGATATTTTAGTCCAGAATTCCTATAGTTCTAATTCTGTTCGCGAATCCAAGCTATGCGATATGTGTTTTCCATACTATATATAAAACAATTTAAATTCTCATCAATACATTTACATTTTTTTTCAACTTTTTTACTGATGCCAACTTTCAGACTGTATGGAACTGCATCCGCCTGGTTCTCCAAACTGTGGCTGGCCCTTTGGTACAGCAGTAGCAATACACAATACGTAGCAATACACAAAATACTGGGCTCACTGATGTGCTCCAAACTGAGCCTGGCCCATCGGGTACAGTGGTAGCAGTGCCCAAAATACCACACTCACTGATACTGCTCCAAACTGGGGTTGGCACATTGGTACAGTGGTAGCACTACCCAGAATACCACTCACTGATACTACTTCAAACTGGGTGTAGCCCATTGGTACAGTGGTAGTAGTGCCCAAATACTGCACTCACTGATGCTGCTCCAAACTGGGGTTGGCCCATTGGTACAGTGGTAGCACTACCCAAATACCGTACTCACTGATGCTGCTCCAAACTGGACTGGCCCATTGGTGCACTGGTAGCATCTCCAGAATACCACACACTGATGCTGCTCCAAACTGAGGCTGCCCATCGTGTACAGTGGTAGCACTACCCAGAATACCGCACTCACTGATACTGCTCCAAACTGGGGCTGGCCCATCGGTACAGTGGTAGCACCACCCAGAATACCGCACTCACTGATGCTGCTCCAAACTGGGGCTGGCCCATTGGTACAGTGGTAGCACTACCCAGAATACTGCACTCACTGATGCTGCTCCAAACTGGGGCTGGCCCATTGGTACAGTGGTAGCACTACCCAGAATACTGCACTCACTGATACTGCTCCAAACTGGGGTTGGCCCATTGGTACAGTGGTAGCACTACCCAAAATACCGCACTCTCTGATGCTGCTCCAAACTTGGGTTGGCCCATTGGTACAGTGGTAGCACTACCCAGAATACCGCACTCTCTGATGCTGCTCCAAACTGGGGCTGGCCCATCCATACAGTGGTAGCACTACCCAGAATACCGCACTCTCTGATGCTGCTCCAAACTGGGGTTGGCCCATTGGTACAGTGGTAGCACTACCCAGAATACCGCACTCTGATGCTGCTCCAAACTGGGGTTGGCCCATTGGTACAGTGGTAGCACTACCCAGAATACCGCACTCACTGATGCTGCTCCAAACTGGGGCTGGCCCATTGATACAGTGGTAGCACTACCCAGAATACCGCACTCTCTGATGCTGCTCCAAACTGTTGTTGGCCCATCGGAACAGTGGTAGCACTACCCAGAATACCGCACTCACTGATGCTGCTCCAAACTGGAGCTGGCCCATAGGTACAGTTGTAGCACTACCCAAAATACCACACTCACTGATGCTGCTCTAAACTGGGGCTGATTCATCTGTACAGTGGTAGCACTACCCACAATATTGGATTTGGGAGCTCATTTAATTCCAGTAGGAAAAGTAAAAGGAAGACAGGAAGTATATAGTGAAGAAATAATTGTTTTGGGGTGCGGTGAGAGAAGGCAAAGAAGTTAGATAAGAAGATTGTGGGGAGGTTGGTGGACCTCTAAACTAAAAAGGCTGAGTGTGTGGGTGGGGGGGCAGATGGCTATAGGCAGCTGCCAAAAAAAAAAAGATAATAGAGGAAAAATGGGCTTTGATTTGACTGAGTGTGTAGGGACATAGAAACATAGATTTTCATGGCAGATAAGGACAGCTTGGCCCACCTAGTCTGCCATTTCCCTGCCTACAGGATAAGCTGCAAATCATATTTAATTAACAGCCTATTTCTTCCTACACCCCCCCCCACAAAAATTGCCTTATGTCTGTCCCATGCGTTTTTGAATTCTCCCACAGTTTTAGACCCCACAACCTCCTCGGGAAGGCTGTTCCATGCAATCACCACCCTCTATGTGAAATAATACTTCCTCACATTGCCCCTGAGCCGTCCCCCCTCTATCTTTAAATTGTGTCTCCTTGTTCTTGCACAACTCTGTTTCTGAAATATGATACCATCTTGGACTTTGTTGATTCCACTGAGGTACTTAAAAGTTTCTATCATGTCTCCCCTCTTCCTCCTTTCCTCAAGGATATACATATTAAGCTCCTTGAGCCTCTCCTCGTATGGCTTCTCTTGCAGACCCTGCACCATTTTAGTTGCTCTCTTCTGAACTGCCTCCATTCTGTCTATGTCCTTGCAGAGATGGGGACTCCAGAACTGGGCGTAGTATTCCAGAAGGAGTCTCAACAACTATTCTGTACAGAGGGATAACAACTTCCTGTTTTCTGCTGCTGATGCCTCTCCCTATACATCCCACTACCCCCCCAGCCTCCCTACTGCCTCCTCACATTGCTTGCTTACCTTAAGATCATCTGATATGATTACCCCAGATCCCTTTCCATTTTTGTTGTTACTACCTACCCCCATTGTGTAATCTTCCCCTGGGTTTTTGTTTTCCAGGTGCATTATTTTGCACTTCTTTGCATTGAATCCTAGCTGCCATACGTCTGACCATTCCTCCAACCCTGCCAAGTCCCTTCTCATCCTCTCCATGCCTCCTTGTGTATCAACCCTATTGCAGATCTTTGTGTCGTCTCCAAAGAGGCATACTTTTCATTCCAGTCTCTCTGCAATGTCACTTATTAAGACATTAAAAAGGACTGGACCCAGTACTGAACCCAGTGGTACCCCACTAGTAACCCCTCTTTCTTCAGAGTGGACTCCAATTACAATTACTGTCAGTGTCCTGTTGTCCAGCCAATGTTTTACCCAGACTACCACCCAGGGACCCACTCCCAGGCTGGTTAATTTGACTATTAATCTTTTGTATGGGACTGTGTCAAATGCCTTGCTAAAGTCTAGGTAGGCCATGTCCACAGCCCCTTCCTGGTCTTCTACTTTGGTCACCCAGTCAAAGAAATCAATTAGATTTGTCTGACATGACCTTCCTGCTGTGAACCCATGTACCTTGGGTCCTATGCCCCACTGGCCTCTAGGTACTCAACAATCCTTTCCTTCAGAAGTGATTCCATCACTTTCCTTACCACAGAGGTCAAACTGACAGGTCTATAGTTTCCTGCCTCTGTCTTGCTCCCACTTTTGTGAAGGGGTATCACATCCGCCTTCCTCCAGTCCTCAGGTACCACACCATCGTCCCATGATTTGTTAAAAAGGGTAGTCAGTGGTGTCACTAGTTCTCTCCTTAATTCTTTTAGAATTCTGGGGTGAATTCCATCAGGCCCCATTGCTTCGTCCACCTTCAGTTTTAGGAGTTCTTTTAGAACCCTTCTGTGAAAGGACTGCGATTGACCCTCCCGCCACCCAGACTGCTTCTGTTAATTGGATTAGGCACCTCTCCCTCCTCCTCTTTTGCAAATACTGAGCAGAAGTATTCATTCAATATCCCTGCTTTTTCACTGTCCCTCTCTGCCCACCCACCATCCATTCTATTCAGCCTCACTATCCCTCTCTTTGTCTTTCTATACTCCCTGATGTACCTATAAAAAGTTTTATCCCCTTAACTGAGTTGGCAATCTTTTCCTCAGTTTGGGCCTTTGCGATTCTGACTAACCTCCCTGCTTCCTTCTGCCTTAACTGGTACAGTTCTCTGTCCTGCTCCTTCTGTGTGTCCTAATACTTCCTAAATGCTATCTTTTTGTCCCTAACCTTCACCGTCACCTCTTGAGAACCATAGTGACTTTTTCTTTCATTTTGATTTATTTGCTTCACACAAAGGCTTGTTGCCTCTGTGATGGCAGTTTTGATGTTTCCCCATTGTAGATCCTTCTAGACCGTTTGCCAGTGCTTTTCTAGGGCACTCTCCCATCTTGCCAAAGTCAGCCCTCCTGAAGTCCAGAGCCCTCACTTTTGTATGGCTTGACTCTGTAGCTGAAACATAGAAACATAGACTTTGATGGCAGAAAATGACCACTTGGCCCACCCAGTCTGCCCATTTCCCTACCTACTGGATAAGCTGCAGATTCTAGTTAACCAACAGCCTGATTCCTGCAACCCCCCACTATAATTGCTTTGTGTCTGTCCCATGCATGTTTGAATTCCCCCACTGTTTTAGACCCAATGACCTCCTCAGGAAGGCTGTTCCATGTATCCACCACTCTCCTGTGAAAAAGAATTCCTCCCATTACCCTAGGCAGCCCCCCTCTATCTTTAAACCAGCCCCTTGTTCTTACACATCTCTTTTCTGAAAGATGCTACCCTCCTGGACTTTGTTGATTCCTTGAGGTACTTGAACGTTTCTATCATGTCCCCCCTGTCCCTCCTTTCATCAGGGTATACATATTAAGCTCTCTCAGTCTCTCTTCATATGGTTTCTGATGTAGACCCTGCACCATTTTAGTTGCCTTCCTCTGGACTGCTTCCATCCTGTTTATGTCCTTGCGTAGATGAGGTCTCCAAACTGCACACAGTACTCAGATGGGGTCTCACCAACTGTCTGTATAGAGGATAATTACTCTTTTCTACTTGTGATGCCCTTCCCATGTATCATCCCAGTATCCCCTGGCTCTCCTTACTGACTTTTCACATTGCTTACCCACCTTAGGTCATCTGATATGACTACTCCCAAGTCCCTTTCCATTTTTGTTGTTGTTAGTACCTCTCCTGCTATTGTGTACTTCTCCTGGGTTTTTGTTTCCCAGGTGCATTACTTGCACTTCTTTGCATTGAATCTAAGTTGCCATATGTCTGACCATTCCTCCAACCTTGCCAAGTCCTTCTCATCTTTTCTACCCCTCTTGTGTATCAACTCTGTTACAGATCTTGTGTGTCATCTGCAAGAGGCATACCTTTCCCTCCAGACCCTCTGCAATTTCACTTATAAAGATGTTAAAGAGGATTGGACCCAGTACTGAGTCCTGAGGTACTCCATTAGTAACCCCCCTTTCTTCAGAATGTGTTCCATTCACTATTACCTTCTGTGTCCTGTTGTGCAGCCAGTTCGCTACCCAGGCTACCACCCTGGGACCCACTCCTAGGCTGGCTAACTTGATTAATAATCTTTTGTGCGGGACTGTGTCAAATGCCTTGCTAAAGTCTAGGTAGGCCATATCCACAGCGCCTCCCTGGTCTATTACTTTGGTCACCCAGTCAAAAAATCAATTAGATTAGTCTGACATGACCTTCCTGCTGTAAATCCATGTTGCTTTGGGTCCTGTGCCCTGCTGGCTCTAGGTGCTCTACAATTCTTTCTTTCAGAAGTGATTCCATCATTTTCCCTACCACTGAGGTCAAACTTACAGGTCTGTAGTTTCCTGCTTCTGCCTTGCTCCCACTTTTGTAAAGGGAATCACATCTGCCTCCTCCAGTCCTCAGGTACCACCCCATCCTGCCATGATTTATTAAAAGTGTGGTCAGTGGTGTCACTAGGTCCCCCTTAGTTCTTTTAGGTTCTGGGGTGAATCCCATCAGGCCCCATTGCTTTGTCCACCTTTGAGTTTTAGGAGTTCTTTCAGGACTCTTTCTTCTGTGACTGGACTGGTATCAACCCTTACCCAGAGTGCTTCTATTGTCTGGTTTAGGTAACTGCTCCTCATCTTCTTTTGTGAATACTGAGCAAAAGTATTCATTCAGTATCTCTGCCTTTTCACTGTCTCCCTCTGCCCACCTCTCCTCTCCTTTATTAATCTTCACTATCCCTCCCTTAACCTTTCTATGATCCCTAATGTACCTATAAAAGGTTTTATCCCCCTTTTTGACCGAGTTGGCTATTTTTTCCTCGGTTTGTGCCTTTGCTATTCTGACAGCCTTTCCTACTTCTTTCTGCTTTAGTTGATACAGTTCCCTGTCGTGCTCCCTCTGTGATTCCTTATACTTTTTGAATGCAGCCTTTTTCTCCTTAACCTTCCCTGCCACCTCTTTTGAGAACCACAGTGGTTTTTTACTCCGCTTTGTTTTCTTTATTTGTTTCACACAAAGGCTTGTTGCCTCCATGATAGCAGTTTTGATTTTTCTCCATTGTTCTTCCATCCCTCCTATTTGGCCGTTTGCTAGTGCATTCTTCAGGTGTTCACCCGTTTTGACAAAGTCAGCTCTTCTAAAGTCCAGTATCCTTGTTTTTGTATGGCTTATCTCCATGGTTGTGCTCATTGTGAAGCACACTGTGCAGTGGTCACTTGTTCCCAGATGTCTACTGACTTCTAAATTTGTGATCCTCTCTCCATTTGAGAGTACCAGGTCTAGTATTGCTCCTCCCGGTGGTTTCAGCACTAGCTGTCTGGGTCTGTCCCTGCAGGGCATCGAGAATGACCCTGCTCTTGGATGTGGCTGCAGTACATGTCCTCCAGTTAACATCTGGCATATTCAGGTCCCCATCAACAGTATCTCCCCTTTTCAGCCATTTTGAGAATGTCCTCTATCATTTTCTTGTCCATTTCCTTCCCTTGAGATGGGGGTCTGTATACAACTCCTGTGTGGATTGTGATGCCATTCCCTGTCTCCAAGGTGACCCAGAGTGCCTCTTGTCCTCCCCCTTTACTTTTTAGTTCTGTAGCTTTGATCCCTTCCCTTATGTATAGAGCTACTCCACCTCCTCTATTGCCTTCCCTGTCCCTTCTGTAGATTGTGTACTCTGGTATGTTGACATCCCATTCATGGTTCTCGGTGTACCATGTTTCTGTGACTGCCACAATATCCAATTGTTCATCTTCCATCAAAGCTACTAGCTCAGAGAGCTTGTTTCCCAGACTACGGGCATTAGTAGTCATTGCCCTCCATTTAATGTTGGCTTGATCTTTTTTTTCCCATCCCTGCTCTTATTGCTGTTGTCTATTTTACCATTTACCCCCATCCTGCCCTGTGTTGAGCTCTGTACCTCAGTGTTTACCCTACTACCCCCCATGTTTTGTGGGGGGAGGCTTGACTTTTCCTGCCTTTTATCAGTACCTCCCCCCTTATCTAGTTTAAAAGCTTGCCAAGGAAGCATTTAAACCTGTCACCTAGGAGCTTGGTCCCCTTAGTGGACAAATGCAGACCGTCATACCAGTATAGACCTTTATCTCCAGGTGGACCCTCAGTCTCCAATGAAGCTAAAGCCCTGTGCTCTGCACCAGTTTTGCAACCATTCATTAAACTGCATGGTGTGCAGTACCCTAGCCTCACTCCTGCCATGGACTGGTAGCACCTCTGAGAAGGTTATTGTGCTTGCTACCCGTCTGAGGCCCCTCCCCAACTCCACAAATTCATTCTGCACTGCACTGATCCCATGCCTAGCTAGGTCATTTGTCCCAAGGTGGACAATGATATCTAGTTCCCTCTTGGACAGATGAAGACCATCACACCAGTCCCTGTGGTGGAACTAGTCTGAACTGAACAATTCAAATCTAAACAAAGTACTGATATCATTTTATCCAATGAGGTGTGATATACAAATAAAGAATTAATCGCTGAGCGTTACTTATCCCCACGTGCTTCCTACAGTTGCATCAGTAATGGAGACCTGTTAATTTTGCATATCAGAGATATTGAAGATGCACAGCAGGTACCAAGGTAGCTGGTGCTGAAGTGAGGGGATCACTTTGGTCCTAGAGTGGAGAAGAGGAGTTGGGGACAGAGGTTGCTAAGAAGTAACACCATTTTATACAATTTGACCTTAAAGCAACAGTACTACGAAATCAGGAAGTGACCTATCAGAATTGTGTTTTTTGGCTGTAAGCATGCGGCCAAAGTTCCAGTTTCCATACCTGTAAATGTTTTTTTCCAGTCATCTTTAGTTTTTAGATATTTGCAATTTATTTGAAATGTTGTAGCAGTGCAAAAAATATGGTGGCTGACTAATTTTCAGCTGCTCTTTTTCTTCAGGTCGCATCACATTTTTTGACAACAGCAGAGGGACCCTCTGCTGATCATTCCTGATGTGCTTGCAAATCATAAACATGTGCAGTTGGCAGCAGAGGGGGTTTATGTGCAACATGTTGGGTGCATATATGTAAACAAAAGCAGAGAATAAATGAGCAAATTACTCGGCGATAGTACAATGCCCATGAGAAAGAGTACCAGATATATGATTAGCAGGGCACAGGGAAAAAACTGTCAAAAAAGCACAATTTTTTTTTTTGTAATACTGCTGCTTTAAGCTCAGATTCTGACTGAAACCTGAGTAGAGGTGGGCAAGCCATTTTTTTTTCACTTGGAGCCAAGTGAGAGCCAAGCCAGGGGTCTGGCTTGACTCTACGAACCAAAACACCAGCCAGGCCCTGGCTACTGCAGGCTGTTTTCTACATAGGACTTGAATGTTTCAGACACTACACTAACTGCTCAGGCTGGCAAAAATGCTTACTTTGACCATGACTGGCTTGGCTTGACCTTGGCTCTCAATTGCTAATAGAGGTTAAGCCAAGCTGAGCTAGGCACTAAGCTTGAGCCAACAGGCCCAAGAGAAGTGGAATGCACCTAGCGGCATCAGGCAAGAGAACCAATAGACTGCCTGCATATACTGTAATTAGGAGCAGTATTCCATCTTTCCTATGTTTATCCCCATTAACAGCTTTACACTATGCTTATTTACAGAACTGCATTGGCGCTCCTGTCTGGGATTTGTCTGGCATCCATCCCTTACACCTAAACTTATTTACAGAACTGTGTTGGCACTGTCTGTCTGGGGCTTGTGTGGCATTCCAGGAGAACATAGAGTACCTGCAATAAATTAGGTGGTGTGAATGGTGCAAATATATTCCATATTTGTTTAAAGGTGACTGGCCTAAAACTAGTTGTACAGTAGGTATACGTCCTCTCACTGACACTTTAAAAACTGACTAATTCCCACTCCCTGCTGCGCTCACTACAGCACTAGCAGGATCTTCTTCACTAAAAAGAGGAGTTTCCCCAAAACACAAAGGCGCCCCTCGATTGGGCTCATTGGGAAACTGGCTCAGACTCCACGTTTTCCAACACTTTGCTCCACCACCGATACGACACCTCCAGCAACCCTTCCCCCAATCGTTAGGTTCCGCCAGCATAAAAACCATGTGCACTGTCTAAACTGTGCCTACTGATTGTCATGCAATTTGTAAACAGCAGTACAAAATGGGGTGATGTTTCACACTTAGCATAGTCCTGTAAATGCCTCTGACACATCCAGACTGGATTGGTAATATATCAGGGGTTTTATTTAACTCAAAGAATTGATTAACGTTTTGCTCATAAAAGGGCTAAAACATTGTGAAAATGCATAGTACTTGCCTCACTGTGTTAAACAAACATAACACTTCTAGAAAACTTACATAAATACTTTATGTACAGTTAGCATTGTCCCAAGGAAAAAAACTGCTAATCAATTACTTAAAACCCTGGTATATCATTGTTTAAAAAATAGTGGAAACGCTCCTTGACTCAATGTGCCACCTGCTACACCTAGATGTCTTTGCAGCTTCCTGATTTTGCCAACCTCAACATGAGACAGTGCTTTATGTGCTTGAGGCTAGACAATGCCGAGTGGTGTTGCCATTCTGTACTTTCTTTCTAGTTTTGTGGAGATCTGATTGAGCATAGCGTGGGGTGCGTGATGAGAGGTACTGCACACAGCACATGTATGGACTGTAGCAATTAAGGCAGAATTAAAAAAAGTGGGCTCGCATGGCAACAGTTTGATCACATAATGCACATATTGATCAAGGTGATGACTAGAATGGGAAAGAAACTGTGAAGTAATTGTCACAGCAAAGCATTTCCATCCCAGCCCTACCATTCACTGTGTTTTAAGATTATCTGATCAACAAGCACTGCTGCTGTTACAATATTGCACAACAGGCATCCTCCCGCCCACCTGTCTTACAACAACATTTCATGTATTTTATGCGGTGCACGTTATAGTAATAAAATAGGGCTCTTGCAGGTGATAACTCACAATTTCTGAGGCATCCGCCCACAGAACCTGGACAGTGGGAGGGAAATGATTTTCGGAGAGGTTAGTAGCCCATCTCCTGGGACGGACAGTACCTGCTGTCGCCACTAGATGGAACCAAACGCCACTCTCCCCAGCAGAGCGCTGCTGAGTGTTTACGGTCCCTGCTCTCAGGAGCGCAGTCCGGGACCGCAGCAAACAAAGCGGGGGCACCGAGTTACGGGACTCGATCGGAGAGGGTGCAAGGCAGCGCTTCTGTGTTTCAGGTTAAAACATAGCTGTCACAAAAAACGGAGCTTGCTGGAATTGGAAGAGTCATTAAAACGTGTTGCAGGATTTCCATGTGTTTCTGTTTTACATGATTGTGAAGCACTCTGCCAAAATAAGGGCACGACTTGTCCGGAGTGCTTCACAATCGCCTAGCTGTCCCCGGTGGCAACAGAGTACCGACCACATTTTGTATACTCTTGGGTTAATGTATTTATTTCAGATGCAGGGGGCGACCCACAGAGATCATATACTCCAGGGCTCTACAATGGTCAGGGCTTGGTTTGCTTGAAAAGCGCCAAGTGTTTCAAACTGTCAGCGGACAGAAAATGAAAGCGCTAGAGTTTGAGTTTTTGAATGGTGTTCAAACGGACCAATCAAAAGCTGAGATCCGCCCCCCTTCCTCGCTGAGGCAGTGATTGACAGCTCTCCCGACATCACAGCTTGCCTGTCTGCTTTCCGTGCATAATCAGCTGGGGGGTCTCGTGTGGGCAGAGTTTCTTGTTTATTACTAGCCTAAACAACTCTTCGGGAGAAACATGTGTTGTTTCGGATTCTAATTCCACAGAATATGGTGATCTTGGGACACAGCGAAATGAAGGATTAGCACCCTGAGCTGGGGAGAGAGCCTAGACCTGAAACCGCCGACCCGAGATGGATCAAATAACAGAAACCCAAAGGCTCTTCTCAGAGCCGCCAGCCCCTCACTAGAGAGCTGAAAATCAAGTTGCTTTACGCCCTTTGCAAGTGTTATGTGTTGCACTTCACCAGTGACGCACAGCATGATCACCATCTCGGCAGACATTTCTTGTTAGAGAAGCTATAATTGAGGCTGATGAGTGGGTACAAAGTTGGGGTGCTCAGTATATTTAGGAAAATGATCAGTTCAGATACAAGACTTGTCCATTCAGTTGTGTTGGTGAGCTCCAGTTCAAACCTTCTAGGTGACCGATCAGCATGTCCTATTGAACAGCGGGTGATCTTAATAAATTGTGGGTGCCGTAACTGAATAGCTTCACAAAAATGTTTTGCGCCCTTTGTAAGAATATAGTGTTACGTTTTACCGGTGATGCACAGAAGGATCACCATCCTGTGTGATCAGCCGACGTTCCTTGCTGTTAGGGCGGCTCTAATTCTGCTCATGAATGGATAAAAAAATGTCGGGCGGGGTCGCTCAGTTTATTTAGGAAACGGACCCGTTCAGGGCTAGGACTTTATTCATTTGTGTTGGCGAGCGCAGGTTCAAACTTTATGGTTGCCCCACGCACTTCGACTTCATGTTGAACAGCGGATAATTTTCTGAAAGTGGGTGCAATAACTTAATAGCTTTATAAAAATAAGCTTCGGGTCATTTTCTTTCTTTACTTTGCGCGGTAACTCGCATATTGTGCAGTTGGGGATCTCGGTTTCGAGCGCCTTTTCCCGGTGGGATTGACGGGCTGCACTGCACACGGAGCGCCGTCACCATCCAGCGACAAAGGGCGATGCCGCGCTCATTGTGTGGGGGCTAACCCCGCTGAAGCCCCCCCCCGAACCAGAATTAAGGGACTCAACCTCACACTGTCTCCTGCTTGTTAATCCCCCTCCCCTTTTTCCACACTCCCTGTAATCGAGGTCGGGGGCCGGAATGTAATGTGCCCCACTACCGAGAACACCATCGGCTGCTGAAATATAATCCGATCAGCGGTGCCCTCCGCACAACGAACGGCAGATCAGTAAATGAGCTGCACCAGCGCAGTGCTGCTGGCGAGGATTGTCTGCAACCAACAAAACCACATGCATCTGTGCGGCACAGACACACCAACATCGGAAGCCGCCGATTTGGCAGGGACTACAGCTTTTTTATGAAAGGGTTGGCGGCTCTGATTTAGGATAGGGGTCCGTCCTTGCAGTGTAATGTGAAACAGGGCTTACTGATGCCAGCGATCCAGGGCACTTTCACACGCTTGATAGCAGGCGCCAGCAGTTGAGCTGAACTTCTGTAGGGAGCGTGTCAGTCGGATCACCGATAAAGCAGAAAGGCTTAAAAATCGCACAAGACATTTGAGCTAAATGTTTTTACTACGAGAGAAAGTCCAAACACAAAATTGAAACCACCATATTCATCTCCATGAGGAATGAGCTGCAAATAATAAAAAAAAGTACTTCTCATTGGTTGAGTATAACCACCTATTTTTTTCTATTTCGGTAGAGTGACGCCCCTTCCTTTTCACCAATAAAAAATTTGCATGCAAATTTGGAGATCGTAGGGCGTCCAATCTATTGGGGTGGATTTTTGTCATGGTGATTGGTTAGTTATTGCATCCACCAATCAGTTCTCTGGGGCGGTGACAAACCAAAGAGAATAAAAGACCCTGTTTCGGCGGACGTTGATATTTCTAATAATCGTTGCATTGAAGACGATAGAGATGTCTGGACGTGGTGGTAAGACTGGTGGAAAAGCCCGCGCTAAGGCCAAGACTCGCTCCTCTCGGGCCGGGCTTCAGTTCCCTGTTGGCCGGGTACACAGGCTGCTGCGGAAGGGAAACTACGCGGAACGGGTTGGGGCCGGAGCTCCGGTCTATCTGGCCGCTGTGCTCGAGTACCTGACGGCCGAAATCTTGGAGCTGGCCGGTAACGCAGCCCGGGACAACAAGAAGACCCGCATCATCCCGCGGCACCTGCAGCTGGCTGTCCGCAACGATGAGGAGCTCAACAGGCTGCTGGGAAGGGTGACCATTGCTCAGGGAGGAGTGCTGCCCAACATCCAGGCGGTGCTGCTGCCCAAGAAAACTGAGAAACCCGCCAAGGGGAAATAAGCGCGACAGCTATCGAGAGAGACTGAACCCAAAGGCCCTTTTCAGGGCCACCCACACTCCAACAAAAGAGCTGGCTCGTGTTTTTCAGTTATTATGAAATGCATTGAATTAGATATTGGAAAACTATCAGCAGCAAGTGGAATGAGCTATTTTTGTACTCCGATGGTAAACAATTGATTTAAATTTGATGATTACAGGAAGGAAGCCAACTGCGGCGCTCTTCAATTTTTTTTTTTGGGGGGGGGAATTCCGTCTACGCCTCCTGCACGGAGTCCGATCTGAACCCGCAGTTTACAACCCCCTTAGGGCAGGCTTTGTGATTTATGTGGATATGGATTTTCTTCAGCAACCAAACTGTTTTATTGCATTTTTATCAATGTTGTAATATAGTGATCTGCTATATCTTTGCTGAACAAAAAATGAACCAGGCTGCTCGTTCCATGGTGCCCTGGCACCGCCTTGTGGTCAAAAGTGGACCCGCACAGTGTGGCAAGGTTCCTTGTGCAGAATTTCAGACCATTAATTCACTGTAAAGGAATCGGACTTTGAAATGTAGCCCCCTGTGTGTGTTAGGAAAACCTGCCCACGTTGACCTCTTGTACCAAGAAAATAAATATCATTGGAAGAGAATAATTATCTGTAAAATGGATGTACTGCAGTATTTCACAGACCTATTGCATTAGGACGCCTTTTGGGAACAGTGGCGATCCTAGGTAAGCCATCTTGTAATTCCAACAGTATGATATATATATTTAACCAAATTGAGGAAAAAAGCGATTAGTAAATATAAAAATATCCAATCCGTAATGAAAATGGGGATACAATGGAGGAATAAGAGTAGGGGAGATAGCTGTAGAGGCCAGAAATTGGGTTTAGGATGAGGAGGTAGGTCAAAACAGGTAGTAAAAGCGCTTGGCGTATGGTAAAATAAGAGGCAGGAAAGGTAATGCTAGGAGGGTAACTGAGCTAGGGTGGTTTGAAACAGGAGCACTTGCAAGAAGTGTTGATATGGATTGACATAGGACTAGTGGGAGAGGTGTTCCAGTAAAAGGGGGCATGACAGGCAGAAGTGCAAACTCAAGTGTAGGCAGGAGTATGCCACCGATAATGGCAAGCCTATAAGAGGTTCAGTTCCCCCCTACCATAGTGGCCATTTGAGATACATTCCGATCTAGTTATAACATACTAAACCACTTGGTTATACATATGTACCTTTATCAAAAGCGCAACTTCAATGAATATTAAATATTTAAAGTTATTTAATCTCAATAAAATGGCTTACAGTTCTACTTGGGTTACAAATTCACTTCTGGCAAGCTTACAATTCCATTAAATAAAATGCTAAATCAAAAAAGGAAAATTTCTGCGCTTACAGTTCTCTTTAGAGAAGGTGGGTGGCCCTTAAAAGGGCCGTTAGGTTCCGATGTGTGCTTCCTCCTCACGGCCTTTACTTGGCACTGGTGTACTTGGTGACCGCCTTGGTGCCCTCAGACACGGCGTGCTTGGCCAGCTCCCCTGGCAGCAGCAGCCGCACGGCAGTCTGGATCTCCCGGGAAGTGATGGTCGAGCACTTGTTGTAGTGAGCCAGGCGGGAGGCTTAGGCCGCGATGCGCTCGAAGATATCGTTCACAAACGAGTTCATGATACTCATGGCCTTGGAAGAGATGCCCGTGTCCGGGTGAACCTGCTTCAGCACTTTGTACACATAGATCGAGTAACTCTCCTTGCGGCTCTTTCGGCGCTTCTTGCTGTCTTTTTTGGCAGGTTTCTTCACCACTTTCTTGGAGCCCTTCTTGGGCGCTGCAGGCTTAGCGGGTTCAGGCATTGTACACAAACCAATCAGCCAACAACACTAAATAAAATGCTAAAGTAAAAGCGGGCCTCTACCTATATAGCATCTGTTTAACCCCGCCCACAGACCTCCACCAATCACGAATAGCATGCAAATAGAGGCTTGTGAAGTTAAGTTTTGATTTGCTCTTTAGTCCACCTATCAGAGACCTGCTATAGTTTCTCTACCCCAAGTTCTTGCGCCCGCATCTCGTTCCACCAATAACACTCGACATACTAATTTCTAGCCTGTCCACGATTTCAGTTGTGTAAGCAAAAGAAACGCCCACAGACACTGAGCCACCCAGTCTCCAACAACAGATCCCTCTCAACAATTTTGAAACGGAGTCTTTGTTTAAACTCCGAATGCCAGCGCTTCAGTAATTCGTTAATTTACAAACACTTGCAGCTCTGCAGTTTACATTCTGATGGATTGCAAGGTACACCCTCCCGAGTAGCGCTGTATTGCAAACTGGGGTCGGATCATCTCGGCGTTTGTCAGAGGAACAGCGGGTGTTGTAACCATGAACCGAGAGGCACTGAGTACTCTGCCGTCCGAGGGGGCCAGGTTCTCGGGGATACAGCGCCAGGGAGGGACACACAGCTGCGCGCGCCCCCTGCAGTAACCGTTTGTTTGAAAAAGCCCGCGCTGTTCGCTGATTGGTTGGTTGTCAGATGCCCCCCATACCTCTCAACCTCTAGCCTCATGAATCAGGGACAAGGTTTAAAAAAAAATCAGGGACACATCTTAAAATCTGGTACTACTCACTCAGAAAGCTGACAGAATAAAAGGATTTGCGTTATGATGTATTTTCTGAAGAAAAACAAGTCTTTTACTTTAATGTTTGATGTTATTTTGTGCTTTTTAATCTCCACTATTTTGTCACAAGAACACAAATTTAACAAGGGACAGAGGAAAAATCTGAGGCAAAATCAGGGACGTCCCTGAAAATCAGGGACAGTTGAGAGATATGATGCCCCCTACTGCTGCTGATCAGAGCCAGAAATAATGGAAGGGAATGTAAAACAACACCTACATGAGTCACTTACTGGCCAGCATTCATATTTTTATTTGTGCTGTTACTGAATTAGTTGTTTGTTCACAGTTATTTCTACAGTGTAGGGAGGTTTTCAATAAATAAATCTACATGGGGCACAGTCACACAGAACTACTTCACAAAACAAAACTTTTGATCTACTGTTACAGTTTTCCCTGATGTTACTGGTATCAATAGGTTGAACTATTAGAAATCCGTTTCACCATCTGGCACCTCAGTATTTCTCTCTTCGCGCCCCTTTCCCTTCGGGCGCCAGGCTCTCCCTTAGAACTGGAGTGTGGGAGGCTGTTCTATCCGTGCAGCGTTGGCGCCATCTAGCGGCGACATGCGGCGCGGCACAGAATACACACAATGATCTGTTCGGTAGTCTGACAGTCAGTGTACGAAGCGGTAACCTCCATTTTACAAAAAAACAAGCAGACATGCATTTCTTTGCATTTTGTTATGCCTGTGTCATCTGTGTTGTTTATTTTCGGAGCGTGGACTGATTAAAAGCATGGATTTCTGTAGTCAGAAATAAATAGACTATTTGCACTTCTGTCAGCCAGTTCAGGGAGTATGGTTTTCTGTGATGGAGGTACATTATGCGCTATCCATTTAATGCATAAACTGTTATTTATGTAGAAAGCTGCATATATTTTTTTCCGGTGGTTTGCTTCAACGAATCCTTGTGATACACCATATACAGCTTCCCATGATCTGATACAATTCTAAGAGTTCTAAAACATACAACAAGTAAACCATATTAGAACATGACAATAATATGAATTAACCCTTATTTTATATTTATTGTTTCATTACAAAATGCTTCCTATGTCTTGTTCTCACACTCTGTAACTCCCCAAAAAAGAGGCACTCTGTAAACCTAGACCAGTACTCTACTAATATGAATATAATATATCAACATAGACACATAGACTTTTATGGCACATAAGAACCACTTGACCCAACCAGTCTGCCCATTTCTCTACCTATTGGATAAACTGCAGATCCTAGTTAACCAACACCCTACTTCTTTCTATCCCCCACCAGAATTGCCTTATGTCTGTCCCATGCATTCTTGAACTCCACCACTGTAGAACCCACAACTTCCTCAGAAAGACCGTTCTATGTGTCCACCACCCTCACCCTTCAAACATTGTGTTGCTGTTACTCTGTGAACCCATGTACACTACTTCACAGTGATGACAGGGGGCACTGTTTTTGTTTTCCACTGCAGTTCCCGATACCAATATTGACCTAACAATAATGATCATTATAAGTGGATCATCTTTTCATTTCATAGAATTACTATCCATTCTTATACTTCCATTTCCAGTAAGGTTCCTGCATCATGGCAAGTGCCTCCGGTATAATATATGACATGTGAATTTAAAGATAGGTAGGTACTGTAGGTAGGTAGGTAGATAGATAGACAGACAGACAGATTTAGATAGATATACAGATCCATGAATAGATATTGATACAGATACATATTAGACAGAAAAAAATGTAAACCACAAGGTCATCATTTTGTTTTGGTCCCGACCCCCCATCCCCCTACCAGGGGAACAGTCCTACCTCATGCACCATACCCCCATGCCTGGGCTTACCTCCCCAGGTGGGGCCACCAGTTGGGCAGCCCACCCAATAGACTACAGGTCTCAAGCCCTGGCTTAACCCCCAGGGTGAGGCCATGGGAGCGGGCCCCCCCAGTGGACATGGGTCTAAGCATGAACAGTGGCAGGCAGGGCTTCATAGATGGGGGCCAGCTTTTTGTGGTGCTAAGTTCCCTGGGGGCAGGGATGTGTACTGATGCCAGCATCCACCCCACCCCGGTTACAAGAGGAGCCAGCAGAGGCGGTACCCACAGACTCTGTCAGAGGTCTGCAATGCACTAGACACTCTTCCCCCTCCCCGCCCAGAGAAGGAGAGTAGTCTCTGGAACACTCAATTCTTCTCACAGTGGCCAGCCCTCTGACTACTGAGTCCATTCCTGAACTCAGGATGTCAGTGCCACAAGCAGATACATTGCCGGTTCACTGACTGGCCAGCATACCACAAGGTCATCATAATTCAAGCAGCTGCAGGTTCTCCTGCTGTGTTAGTCTTCTGGTTATATGATAATTTTGTAATATTAAATGGATGAGGCAAATATATTATATAAATCTAAATGTATAGCTCAATCACTGCAATTAAAATGAAGTGAGTCCTTAATAACTTTCTTGTGTGAATAATTTGGAACCTTAAACAGAAATCGCAAAATACTAATCCAGCCTCTGCAGCAGGAAAAGCTGATCAGTCTTTCATTAGTTTTAAAAGCCAGAGTTAAAAGCCATTGTCTGAATCTTTGTATTCGGTTATAGTAATAAAATGAAGAAGCAGGAGCTACAGAACAAGGAGAAGACAGCTAAGAGGAATGATGCAACCAAAAGCAAGAAGCCAGCAGCAGCAGCCAAGAAACCACAAAAAGGCAGCAGCAGCAGGAGGGAGCAAGAAGGTAGCAGCAGCCAAGAAACCACAAAAAGGCAGCAGCAGCAGGAGGGAACAAGAAGGTAGCAGCAGCAGCCAAGAAACCACAAAAAGACAGCAGCAGCAGCCAAGAAACCACAAAAAGGCAGCAGCAGCAGGAGGGAGCAAGAAGGTAGCAGCTGGCAGCAAGGAAAAGGCTCCAAGGGAGGTGAGGAAACCAGCAGCTGTGGCCAAAAATGCACCAAAAAACCCCCCAAAAAGGCTAAACCTCCCAAGCCAAAGGCAGCCAAGAGCCTAGCCAAAGCTAAGGCAGCCAAGGCCATGACTAGTAGACCCAAACCAGCAGCAAAGGGCAAGAAAGCAGCAGCAAAGGCGGAAAAATAAAAGAGGCCCAAAACAAAGAGGACAGCAGTAAATTGGGACCCAAAAGCTGTTTTCAGAGCCACTCCACACTTTCATAAAAAAGCTGCTATTCATTGTTTAATACTGTATTAAATATATGATATCGGGTTGTAATAATGATCTGTCTCAGGGGTCCACATATGACTAGAATGTGCCGTATCAGTTTGAAAAATGCTTGCCTGCATAACTGAGCTGACAACTCATATACTAAACTGCTTTTTGTTTTCCTAAACACAATACCAGGCTCTCCCCCTTCCCCATTTTCAACAAACCAGTTCCAATTCATTCACATATCTGGACTGACTAGTACGGTATGGGCTGCATGCCCATTGGCTCATGCTCTGAACCAATGGGTGTGCAGCCATACTGAGCTCTCAGGCGGCAGGCGGGTGGGGTGCTGCCACCGGCCGGCTGGCGGGGAGTGGGGTGGTGGGGCTCAGTGGGCGTGTGGGGTTGGGGGTCCACTAGATCACCAGAGAGTTTGGACTTGGGGGGGGATAGAGGAATGCCTCCCGCGATCAGGCTAATCACAGTCCGCTGGACCAACAGGGATATTGGACTTTGGGGGGGTTAGTAATGCCCGCGATCAGGTTACTCGCAGTCCACTGGACAACCAGGGATGAGAGACATTCTTTGCCCCTTATGGGACGTCCCCCGATCGGGCTGCAGGGGGCGTCAGTCCTCGACGGCTGCTGCCTGGCAGGGTGCCAGGCGCAAGTCGTTGGGGAATCGGCACACCTGCATGCTAAAGGCATGCAAATGGGGCCGTAATCAGATGCAAATGGCCCCCCATGTGCCTTGCATAAATTATGACCCCATTTGCATGTTACCCTTTGAATATCACAGGTGCTGTGCATGGCACAATGGAACTCGCGCCACCGTATCTCAATGCTCCACTCTGACCAGTTGCGCTGGCGCAGTTCCACTAAGCCATGCACAGTGGGGGTGGCCAGGGTGCGATATTCAAAGCAGTTGTGCCATAACACAACTCTGTCGAATATTGCCCTGGCCACACCCCTGCGCAGCTATTTTCAGCGGTGCACAGGCTTGCTCCACAGACTGGCGCAGTTTGAATATCAAGGCCAGAGAGTAATAGTAAATGGAGTCCACTCTGAAGAAAGGGGGGTTACTAGTGGGGTACCGCAGGGTTCAGTATTAGGATCGGTACTCTTCAATGTCTTTATAAGCGACATTGCAGAGGGACTGGAAGGAAAAGTATGTCTCTTTGCAGATGACACTAAGATCTGCAACAGAGTTGATACACAAGGTGGGGTGGAAAGGATGAGAAGGGACTTGGCAAGGTTAGAGGAATGGTCAAATGTATGACAGCTTAGATTCAATGCTAAGAAGTGCAAGGTAATGCACCTGGGAAACAAAAACCCAGGGGAAGAGTACACAATGGGGGGTGAGATACTAACAACAACAAAAATGGAAAGGGACCTGGGGGTAGTCATATCAGATGACCTAATGGTGGGCAAGCAATGTGAGAGGGCAGCAAGGAGGGCTGGGGGGATACTGGGATGCATAGGGAGAGGCATCACCAGAAGAAAACAGGAAGTTATTATCCCTCTGTACAGACAGCTGGTGAGACCCCATCTGGAGTACTGCATGCAGTTCTGGAGACCCAGTCTCCACAAAGGCATAAACAGGATGGAAGCTGTCCAGAAGAGGGCAACTAAAATGGTGCAGGGTCTGCACCAGAAGACATATGAAGAGAGACTAAAGGAGCTTAATATGTATAGCCTCGAGGAAAGGAGGGAGAGGGGAGGACATGATAGAAACTTTCAAGTACCTCAGGGGAATCAACAAAGTCCAAAAGTGTAGCACCTTTCAAAAACAGAGGTGTGCAAGAACAAGGGGGCACAATTTGAAGATGGGGGGGTGGCTCAGAGGTAATTTAAGGAAGTATTTTTTCACAGAGAGGGTTGTGGATGCATGGAACGGCCTTCTGAAGGAGGTTGTGGAGTCACAAACAGTGGTGGAATTCAAGCATGCATGGGACAGTCATAAGGCAATTCTAGGGGTGGGGTAGGAAGAAGTAGGCTGCTGGTTAACTAGGATCTGCAGCTTATACATTAGGTAGGGAAAAGGGCAGACTAGGTGGGCCAAGCGGTTCTTATCTGCCTTCAAATTCTATGTTTCAAAGTTCATTACTCTAACCTCTAGGCTGTCTTTGTGTTTTTTCCTTTTCTCACAAATAATAAATAACTTTGTTAGATGTTCTCAGAATCTCTGAAATTAATGAGATATGATTTATTCTCGCTATCTCGCAGGATTTTCACACAAAGGACTATAATGTCCGAGAGATATGCCACTGCTTCCACCAACCTTGATCTAAGTCTTTCTGACCCTCCAAGAATTCTCTGCTCGACCACTGCTCTTTCAACGGTCCCCGGGCAGCGGCGCCCAAGAAGCCGGCACTTGAAACCGCAAGCCCAGACTCAAGTCACCTTGAATAATGCCTTGGTAAAACATTGGTAAAGCCGTAAACCCTTTGCAGCACGAGCACTTTTTGCCATCGACACCCAAACTAGCTCCTTACTCCACCCACCCCATCCTCTTTTTTTCCTCCTGCCACTACCCCCCACTATACCATACTAAGACTTCACCACCCTCCAAGAACTGTCTGCCCTATCATCGCTCCTCAAACAGTCACCAAGCAGCGATGCCCCACAAGCCGAAGCTCGAGACCACAAGCCTGGACTCAAGCCTCCTTGAATTGCAGTAAAGCCGTAAACCCATCACAGCACTAGCACCTGCCATGTACAACCAATCTGGATTCTCACTTCATCTACCCCATTCCTCACCTCCTCCTCTCACCACTACCCACTATGCTAAACTGCCCCTCAGATCTCCATGGGAAGATGCCCCAAGATCTACAGCCACCCTCGGTACCATATTTCTTGAAACTCTGTAGCTTTTGATTCTCTTACCTATCCCACCACCTGTCAAGTATAAAAAACCTGGTTATACTGTCAGGCACACACCGTATCACAGTCTCTTCTGCCCCTATCAGCTTACTTTCTTCTGGTCTTGCAATATGTACTCCAATACTGCCTGAACTTCTATGCGTTTATTGTATATAATGTCTCTCCTTATTTCCCTGACCCTACTGTTATTCACTGTTGATATTATCTTTTTTGTTGTTTCTCATACTGTTACAATGCCTGTATATCTGTATGACTATGTATAATTGTTTATGACTTGTGCGACGCAGGTCCACCTTGCAAATGAGCTTGCTCAACGGTGTCCGCCTGGATAAATAAAGATTTTGATTGATTGATTGATAATGTTAGACATTACATGTTGGTAACTATCTTCATATTATTACCTCTGTATTGCTCTGCAGGTTACTTTAATTCAATGCTATTTATACTTTATAGACCCGGTCCCCACTCCCACCCCAATACAGAGCTGTGCTGTGTTCTTTATAGTCCTGGTCTCCACTTCCACCCCAATACAGAGCTGTGTTGTGGACTTTATAGTCCTGGTCCCACTCCCACCCCAATACAGAGCTGTGCTGTGGACTTTATAGCCCTGGTCCTCACTCCCACCCCAATACAGAGCTGTGCTGTGGACTTTATAGCCCTGGTCCCCACTCCCACCCCAATACAGAGCTGTGCTGTGGACTTTATAGCCCTGGTCCCCACTCCCACCCCAATACAGAGCTGTGCTGTGGACTTTATAGTCCTGGTTCTCACTCCCACCCCAATATAGAGCTGTGTTGTGGACTTTATAGTCCTGGTCCCCACTCCCACCCCAATACAGAGCTGTGCTGTGGACTTTATAGTCCTGGTCCCCACTCCCACCCCAATACAGAGCTGTGCTGTGGACTTTATAGTCCTGGTCCTCACTCCCACCCCAATATAGAGCTGTGCTCTGGACTTTATAGTCCTGGTCCCCACTCCCACCCCAATACAGAGCTGTGCTGTGGACTTTATAGTCCTGGTCCCTGGGATGCATAGGGAGAGGCATCAATAGTAGAAAACAGGAAGTTGTTATCCCTCTGTACAGACAGTTGGTGAGACCCCATCTGGAGTACTGTGTGCAGTTCTGGAGAACGCATCTCCGCAAAGACATAGACAGAGTGGAGGCTGTCCAGAGGAGGGCAACCAAAATGGTGCAGGGTCTGCACCATAAGACATATGAAGAAAGACTAAAGGAGCTTAATATGTATACCCTTGAGGAAAGGAGGGAGAGAGGGGACATGATAGAAACTTTCAAGTACCTCAAGGGAATCAACAAAGTCCAAGAGGGTGGCATCTTTCAGAAAAAGAGATGTGCAAGAACAAGGGGGCACAATTTGAAGATAGAGGGGAGACGGCTCAGAGGTAATGTGAGGAAGTATTTTTTCACAGAGAGGGTTGTGGATGCATGGAACAGCCTCCCTGAGTAGGTCGTGGAGTCAAGAACAGTAGGTGAATTCAAGAATGCATGGGATAGACATAAGGCAGTCCTAGTGGAGGGTAGGAGGAAGTAAGCTGTTGGTTAACTAGGATCTGCAGCTTATCTGTTAGGTAGGAAAATGGGCAGACTAGGTGGGCCAAGCGGTCCTTATCTGCCGTCAAATTCTATGTTTCTATGTCCCCACTCCCACCCCAATACAGAGCTGTGCTGTGGACTTTATAGTCCTGGTCCCCACTCCCACCCCAATACAGAGCTGTGCTGTGGACTTTATAGTCCTGGTCCCCACTCCCACCCCAATACAGAGCTGTGCTGTGGACTTTATAGTCCTGCCCCCAACACACACACACACATAGCTGTTCAGCAGCACTTGCAGTTCAGCTACCCCTCACATAGCTACTAGGTGGCACTTCCACTCCTGGATCACCACACTTGTAGATCAGGTCCCACCATCCCAAACTCAGGGCCACTCAGCTATAATTGTAGATCCAAACTTCCCACCACATATCCGATTGTCAGCACTTGTAGTGCTGTTACCCTGCCACAGAGCAGCTGAGTGAAACTTACAGTCCCCTTCCCACCATAAAACTACTCAGTGGCACTTGGAGTTCTACTCATCCACAAAAAGCTGTGTGACCACATGTTATGCCCCTTCCCCACAAAGTTGCTGGTTGGTAGTTGTAATCCCATTTCTCTCCACTGGAGATGATTTGCTGCATCTGTAACCCCAGTTCTATTACCCTAATACCTTTCAATTCAGCAGTATTTCACATACTACCCCCCCCCCAAAGCTGCTCGGCATTAGTTCTGTTCCTTGTCCTGTGCCCCCAATACAACCCGTCTCAGTTACATTTGTATCTCCATCTCAAATCTCCACACCACCACAAATACAGAGCCTCTCAGAACTTCCATTCTTGTTCCACCAACAAAGCTACACCATTGCACTTTCTAGCCCGTGTCCTACCCCATCAATATAAAGCTGCTCAGACATAACTTCAATCCTACACCCCCCCCCCACCCATACACACAAAGCTGCTCGACTGCAGTTGTAGTCCCAGCCCCAGCCCAGTGCTCAGTGAAAGGACTGAACACGTTATGGACAGCTGGAATGTAAACTGAGAGGGGGAGGGGGACTGCCAAGCTTCACGGAACTGGACATTTCAACAGAATGTGGCAGGAAGGCCTACAACAAAACAGTGGGAAATAAAACAAAATGGATTTGTGGATACAGAAGGGTGAGAATTGGGGGCATAGGGGAATGAAAGCATGTAGTGAAGGGGGAGAGGGTCAGAGCAATGAGAGGGAGAAAGCAGAGGGAAAACCAGGAGTCTGGGGAGCTGGTAATGGCAGCGGGGGGGGGGGGGGACCAGGTAGTGTGGAAAGTGACATCAGAGATGGCAGGTGTCTGTGGAGAAGATGGGCAACCTTCAGGCCATGATGATGGAGGGCCAAATGACTCTGGTGGCAGTCACTGAGACCTGGAAGACCCCAAACATGCCTGGGACCTGTCTGATTCCCAATACACCATCTACAGAAAGGACAGAATAAAAGTAGGTGGGAGGGGTAACAATATACATTAGTGAGGGGATATCAGTCACCATAGTCACCAACTATCAGTACCATAGGTTGGTGGGATAAGGTACTATAGAAAAGGTAGACTCAATGAACCAAGAAACATTTCACAAAGTACAACAGGTTGCTGTGTGGTACCCTGCTTTGCAGGTCATGCAGAGTTCTGTGATGCTGCACTTGATTCATGTAGGAACACTGTGATCTGGGTCTGGGGGTAGTGTTTAATCTTTCACATACCAATGTGGTCATCCAATCACTGAAGACTTAAGAACAGTAATTTGTGACCTATTGCAGTATTTATCTTGATTTCAGGTTGTTTGTGGCAATTGCACTTCATGTGGAGAGATTTCTCTTATCTGTCCTGTCAGTTGTTTAATGTGTAAACTGATGTGTCAGTGAACACAGTGGGGTGGCATGATTGGCAACCAGACTAAGGGTCCACAAAATAGGTGCTCTGCTTTTAAAGTATGTTACCTCTCCCCACAAGCTTTTCTTGGTTATTACTTGAGCCTTTATTATTATTGTGCACTGGAAAGGAGCAGGGAAATCCTAGCCCCCTCCCCAAAAATCACTGTAGTAAATGCAGTAAACACCAACATAGAGGTGTCGATAGGGAGAAGGGCAGGAGTAAATCAAGAAAGTGACAAAGGCAAGAAGGACAGGGATGGAGCAAAAAGGAGTAAGGCCTTCAGGAAATGGAGGGTAATGAGTACCAATGCCCGTAGTCTGGGCAACAAGCTCCCTGAGCTGGTGGCCTTGATGGAAGAGGGATGCCGGGATATTGTAGCAGTCACAGAAACATGGTACACAGAGAACCATGACTGGAATGTTAACATACCAGGGTACATAACCTACAGGGGAGAAGAGGGGAGGAGTAGCTCTGTATGTAAAGGAAGGGATAAAAGCTACTGAACAAAAGAGTAAACAGGGAGGAGAGGAGGCACTGTGGGTCACCTTGGAGACTGGAAAGGGCACCACAATCTGCACAGGGGTTGTGTACAGACCTCCATGTCAGGGGGAGGGAATGGACAAGGATATGATGGAAGGCATTCTTAGAATGGCAGAGAAAGGGGAGATACTGTTGATGGGAGACCTGAATATGCCAGATGTTAAATGGAGCACGTTTGCTGCAGCCACATCCAAGAGCAGGGCCATTCTTGATGCCCTACAGGTGGCAGGCATTAGACAGCTAGTTTCAGAACCCACTCGTGAGGGAGCAATCTTAGACCTCGTACTCTCAAATGGGGACAGATAGAGGATCTCAGATCTAGAAGTGGGTTGCCATCTGGGAACAAGTGACCATCAAACAGTGTGGTTCACATTAAACTCAGCTACAGAGTCAAGCCATACAAAAGTGAGGGTGCTGGACTTTAGGAGGGCTGACTTTGGCAAGATGGGAGAGTGCCTCAGAAAAGCACTAGCAAACAGGCTAGAAGAAGATGTGAAGCAACAATGGGGAATCATCAGAACTGCCATCACAGAGGGAACAAGCCTTTGTGTGAAGCAAATAAATAAATCAAAATGAAAGAAAAAGCCACTATGGTTCTCAAAAGAGGTGGCTGTGAAAGTCAGAAAGAAAAAATAGCATTCCAGAAGTATAAGGAAATGCAGAAGGAGCAGGACAGAGAGCTGTACCAGTTTAGGCAGAAGGAAGCAGGGAGGGAAGTCAGAATAGCAAAGGCCCAAACTGAGGAAAAGATAGCCAACTCTGTTAAGAAGGGGGATAAAACCTTTTATAGGTAGATCAGCGAGCGTAGAAAGACAATGGGAGGGATAGTGAGGCTGAATAGAATGAACAGTGGGTGGGCAGAGGGGGACAGTGAAAAAGCAGGGATACTGAACGAATATTTCTGCTCAGTATTCACAAAAGAGGAGGGGGACATGCCTAATCCAATTATGACAACCTGACAGCAAGATGACAGCCTGGGTAAAGAATTGGCTGGAGAATAGGACACAGAGAGTAATAGTAAATGGAGTCCACTCAGAAGAAAGGAGGGTTACTAGTGGGGTACCGCAGGGTTCAGTATTAAGGACCAGTCCTCTTCAATGTCTTTATAAGCAACATTGCAGAGGGACTGGAAGGAAAAGTATGTCTCTTTGCAGATGACACAAAGATCTGCAACAGAGTTGATGCACAGGGTGGGGTGGAAAGGATGAGAAGGGACTTGGCAAGGTTAGAGGAATGGTCAAATGTATGGCAGCTTAGATTCAGTGCTAAGAAGTGCAGGTAATGCACCTGGGAAATAAAACCCAGGGAAGAGTACACAATGGGGGTGAGATACTAACAACAACAAAAATGGAAAGGGACCTGGGGGTAGTCATATCAGATGACCTAAAGGTGGGCAAGCAATGTGAGAGGGCAGCAAGGAGGGCTGGGGGGATACTGGGATGCATAGGGAGAGGCATCACCAGTAGAAAACAGGAAGCTATTATCCCTCTGTACAGACAGCTGGTGAGACCCCATCTGGAGTACTGTGTGCAGTTCTGGAGACCCAATCTCCGCAAAGACATAGACAGGATGAAAGCTGTCCAGAGGAGGGCAACTAAAATGGTGCAGGGTCTGCACTGGAAGACTTACGAAGAGAGACGAAAGGAGCTTAATATGTATAGCCTTGAGGAAAGGAGGGAGAGGGGGGACATGATAGAAACGTTCAAGTACCTCAAGGGAATCAACAAAGTCCAAGAGGGTAGCATCTTTCAAAAAAAGAGGTTTGCAAGAACAAGAGGGCACAATTTGAAGATAGAGGGGGGGGCGGCTCAGAGATAATTTAAGGAAGTATTTTTTCACAGAGAGGGTTGTGGATGCATGGAACGGCCTTCCGGAGGAGGTTGTGGAGTCAAAATCAGTGGTGGTATTCAAGCATGCATGGGACAGTCATAAGGCCATTCTAGGGGGTGGGGGTAGGAAGAAGTAGGCTGCTGGTTAACTAGGATCTGCAGCTTATCCAGTAGGTAGGGAAATGAGCAGACTGGGTGGGCCAAGCAGTCCTTATCTGCATCAAATTCTATGTTTCTATGTAACAGAAGCACTCTTGATAGATGGGTCGATCCTGGTCCTTTCATAGAAGAAAGGGTTCTGCAAGAACTCCTAACACTGAAGGTGGGCAAAGCAATGGGGCCTGATGGAATTCACCCAAGAATTCTAAAAGAATTAAGGGGGGAACTAGTGAAACCAGTGGCTACTCTTTTTAATAAATCATGCAAGGATGGTGTGGTACCCGAGGACTGGAGGAAGGTGGATGTGATCCCCCTTCACAAAAGTGGGACCAAGACAGAGGCAGGAAACTACAGACCTGTCAGTTTGACCTCTGTGGTAGGGAAAGTGATGGAGTCACTTCTGAAGGAAAGAATAGTTGAGTACCTAGAGGCCAGTGGGGCACAGGACCCAAGGCAGCATGGGTTCACAGCGGGAAGGTCATGTCAGATGAATCTAATAGATTTCTTTGACTGGGTGACCAAAGTAGTAGACAAGGGAGGGGCTGTGGACATGGTCTACTTTAACTTTAGCAAGGCATTTGACACAGTCCCACACAAAAGATTAATAGTCAAATTAAGCAGCCTGGGAGTGGGTCCCAGGGTGGTAGCCTGGGTAAAACATTGGCTGGACAACAGGACACAGAAGGTAACTGTAAATGGAGTCCACTCTGAAGAAAGAGGGGTTACTAGTAGGGTACCGCAGGGTTCAGTATTGGGTCCAGTCATTTTAATGTCTTCATAAGTGACATTGCAGAGGGACTGGAAGGAAAAGTATGCCTCTTTGTAGATGACACAAAGATCTGCAACAGGGTTGATACACAAGGAGGCGTGAAAAGGATGAGAAGAGACTTGGCAAGGTGGGAGGAATGGTCAGAAGTATGGCAGCTAGAATTCAATGCAAAGAAGTGCAAAATAATGCACCTGGAAAACAAGAACCCAGGGGAAGAATACACAATGGAGGGGAGAGATAGTAACAACAACAAAAAAGGAAAGGGACCTGGGGGTAATCATATCAGATGACCTTAAGGTTAGCAAGCAATGTGAGAAGGCAGTAGGGAGCGCTGAGGGGTGTACTGGGATGCATAGGGAGAGGTATCAGCAGCAGAAAACAGGAAGTTGTTATCCCTCTGTACAGTCAGTTGGTGAGACCCCATCTGGAGTACTGCGTCCAGTTCTGGAGACCACATCTCCGCAAGGACATAGACAGGATAGAGGCAGTCCAGAGGAGGGCAACTAAAGTGGTGCTGGGTCTGCAAGAGAAGCCGTCTGAGGAGAGACTAAAGAAGCTTAATATGTATACCCTTGAGGAAAGAAGGGAGAGGGGGGACATGATAGAAACTTTTAAGTACCTCAGTGGAATCAACAAAGTCCAAGAGGGTAGCATCTTTCAGAAAAAGAGACATGCATGAACAAGGGGACACAATTTAAAGACAGAGGGTGGGGCAGTTCAGGGGCATTGTGAGGAAGTATTATTTCACACAGAGGGTAGTGGATGCATGGAACAGCTTTCCTGAGGAGGTTGTGGGGTCTAAAACTGTGGGAGAATTCAAGAATGCATGGGACAGACATAAGGCAATTCTTGTGGGGGGTAGGAAGAAATAGGTCGTTGGTTAACTAGGATCTATGCCTATTCTGTAGGTAGGAAAATGGGCAGACTAGATGGGCCAAGCGTCCTTATAGAAACATAGATTTTGACAGCAGATAAGGACCGCTTGGCCCACCCAGTCTGCCCATTTCCCTACCTATGGATAAGCTGCAGATCCTAGTTAACCAGCAGCCTACTTCTTCCTACCCCCACCGCTAGAATTGCCTTATGACTGTCCCATGCATGCTTGAATTAGACCACTGTTTTTGACTCCACAACCTTCTCCTGAAGGCCGCTTCCATGCATCAACAACCCTCGTGAAAAATACTTCCTTAAATTACCTCTGAGCCGCCTTCCTTCTATCTTCAAATTGTGCCCTTGTTCTTGCACTACCTCTTTTGAAAGATACACTCTACTTTGTTGATCTCCTTGAGCTACTTGAAAGTTTCTATCATGTCCCCTCACCTCTCGAGGCTCATATCCAGCTCCTTAAGTCTCTCTTCATACAATATTCCCGTGCAGACCCTGCACCAGTTGCCACCCTGAGCAACCTCTCTATGTCCTTTGAGAGAATATCGAACTACACAATACCCAGATGGTCTCAACTGCTGGACAGAGGATAATAATTCCTGCTTTCTACTGGTGATGCCTCTCTATATGCATCCCAGTATCCCCCAGCCCTCCTTGCTGCCCTCTCACATTGCTTGCCCACCATTAGGTCATCTGATATGACTACCCCAGGTCCTTTCCATTTTTGTTATTGTTAGTATCTCACCCCCATTGTGTACTCTTCCCTGGGTTTTGTTTCCCAGGTGCAATACCTTGCACTTCTTAGCATTGAATCTAGCTGCCATACATTTGACCATTCCTCTAACCTTGCCAAGTCCCTTCCTCATCCTTTCCACCCCACTCAGTATCAACTCTGTTGCAGATCTTTGTGTCATTCTGCAAAGAGACATACTATTCCAGTCCCTCTGCAATGTCGCTTATAAAGACATTGAAGAGGACCGGTCCAACACTGAACCCTGCGGTACCCACTAGTAGCCCCTTCTTCAGAGTGGACTCCATTTACTATTACTCTCTGTGTCCTATTCTCCAGCCAATTCTTACCCAGGCTGTCATCTTGGGACCCACTCCCATGCTGGCTAACTTGTATATTAATCTGTGTGGGACTGTGTCAAATGCCTTGCTAAAGTCTAGGTAGGCCATGTCCACAGCCCCTCCCTGATCTACTACTTTGGTCACCCAGTCAAAGAAATCTATCAAATGTGTCTGGCATGACTTTCCCACTGTGAATCCATGCTGCCTTGGGTCCTGAGCCCCTCTGGCCTCTAGATACTCAACAATTCTTTCCTTCAGAAGTGATTCCATCATTTTCCCTACCACTGAGGTTAAACTAACAGGTCTGTAGTTTTCTGCTTCTGCCTTGCTCCCACTTTTGTGAAGGGGAATCACAACTGCCCTCCTCCAGTCCTCGAGTACCACCCCAACCTACCATGATTTGTTAAAGAGGGTAGTCAGTGGTGTCACTAGTTCTACCCTTAGTTCTTTAGAATTCTGGGATGAATCCCATCAGGCCCCATTGCTTTGTCCACCTTCGGTTTTAAGAGTTCTTTCAGAACCCTTTCTTCTGTAAATGGGCTGGTATCAACTTCTGTATCCAGAGTGTTTTACTGTTTGTTTTAGGTACCTCCCCACTTCCTTTGTAAATACTGAGCAAAAATATTTGTTTAGTAGCTCTGCCTTTTCACAGTCACCCTCTGCCCACCCTCCCTCCTCTTTATTAAGCCTCACTAGCCCTCCTTGGTCTTCCTTCGTTCCTGATGTACCTCTAAAGGTTTTATCCCCTTCTTAACTGAGTTGGCTATCTTTTCCTCAGTTTGGGCCTTTGATGTTCTGACTGCCTTCCCAGCTTCCTTTTGCTTTAACTGATACAGTTCCTATCCTGCTCCTTCTGTGATTCCTTGTACTTCCTGAATGCTTTCTTTTCTCTTGAACCTTCACTGCCACTTTCTTTGAGAACCATAGTGGTTTCTTACATCGCTTGTTTTGTTAATTTGCTTCACACAAAGGCTTGTTACCTCTGTGATGGCAGTTTTATTATTCCCATTGTTCTTCCACCCTCCTTCCTGCCCATTTGCGAGTGCATTCCTTAGGCACTCACCCATTTTGCAAAGTCAGCCTCCTAAAGTCCAGTACTTTTGCCTTTGTATGGCTTGACTCTATTGCTGTGTTTATTGTGAACCATACTGTTTGATGGTCGCTAGTTCCCAGATGGCTACCCACTTCTACATCTGTGATCCTCTCTTCATCTCCATTTGAGAGAACCAAGTCTAAGATTGCTCCCTCTCTAGTGGGCTCCAATACTAGTTGTCTAAGGCATGCCCCTTGTAGGGCATCTAGAATAACCCCACTCTTTGAAGTGGCTACTGCAACTGCATTCCAGTTAACATCTGGCATATTCAGATCACCCATCAGCAATATCTCCCCTTTTTCTGCCATTCTAAGTATTCTTTCTATCATTTCCTTGTCCATTTCCTCCCCCTGAGAAGGGGGTCTGTATACAACCCCTGTGCGGATTGTGGTGCCATTGCCGGTCTCCAAATTTACCCACAGTGCTTATTCTCCTCCCTGTTTTCCATTTTGTTCTGTTGCTTTGATTCTTTCCCTTATGTAAAGAGCTACTCCTCCTCCGCTTTTACCCTCCCTGTCCCTCCTGTAGATAGTGTATCCTGGTATGTTTATGTCTCAGTCATGGTTTTGTGTGTACCATGTTTCTGTGACTGCCACGATATCCAGATGTTCCTCCTCCATCAAGGCCACTAATTCAAGAAGCTTGTTACTCAGACTACAGGCATTGGTACTCATTGCTCTCCATTTTTTGATGGCTTTACCTTCTTTTGCAGCATCCCCCACTGACCTGTCTACCTCGGTCTTTTTCTCATTTAGTACCCTGTTTTGTAGGGAGAGGCTGGGATTTTCCTGCTGCTTATCAGTGCCTCCCCCCTTGACTAGTTTAAAAGCTTGCCAATGAAGCATTTAAACCAATTGCTCAAAGACTTGTTCCTTCCTGGACAGATGCAAACCATCCTGCCAGTATAGGCTGGTGTCCCTCCAGGTGGAACCCAGTCCCCAATGAAGCCAAACCTTGTGCTCACACCATTTTTCAACCATTCATTAAACTGCACAGTGCAAAGTACCTCGCCTCACTCATGCCATTGACAGGCAGCACCTCAGAGAAGGATATTGTGTGTGCTACTTGTCTTAGGCCCCTCCCAATTCTACAAAGTCCTTCTGCACTGCTCTAATCTCATGATTAGCCAAGTCATTTGTCCCTAGGTGGACAATGATGTCCAGCTCAGACTCCCGTGCACCTGTTCTCGTGATCCTGAGGATGCGCTTCCTGTCCCTCCAAGCCATGGCACCAGGCAGGCACCTTACTTCAGTTTTCCCTGCTCCCCCCAGTTCTATCCCCCTAATAATTGAGTCCCCCACCAGGAGCTGCTTCCTTTCCTTGTGGTGTCCTCTGCCTCCTTCCTGTGGGCCTCCCTCGTGACAGTTGTCCTCAGCCTCCTTAGTCTCCTTTGCAGGTGCATCCATAGGGGAGCTATGCTCCCCCAGAATGGTGTATGGATTGTGGTGTGGAACAACTGACTGGGTGTGCCTCTGTTCCACCATCCTCACCCTCCCTGAGCCCACTGTGGTCCAACTGCTGTGCTTTCTTAGCAACTTCTGATGTGGTGATGGTGGCTCTGGTGCTCTCTAGATGGGGGAGGTTCCCTTCCTACCATACAGTGTGGCCTGGGGGAGGTCCCCTTACTACTGTCCAGTGTGGCCTGAAGACGGGCAACTTCCTCCCTCAGGGTAGAGAGTTGTCTGCAAATAGGGCAGCATCTCAGCCTCCAGAAAGACTCCCGGAAGACTGCTGCCCCACAGCCATTACATTGCACTACTCCCCACATTTGTTTTTGTGTGTGTGATTGGTTTGTAATATAGAAATATATATATATATTATACAATGTGTATGCTTATATTGTCAGTGCAGTGTGCTAGAGAGGATATGACAGTGATATACACTTGCACTCTTGAGGAAATGATGTCAGAACCCAGGTATAAGGAACTATTTCCAGGGGTGGGTGGGGTGAGGTGTGGGAAGGGGTTGGGCCTAAACTGTGCCCTCACAAAACAATCAGCTAAAAGCTCTGACCCACCGCTGCGATGAGTGCCTTCCTGTCAGCAAGATGCCCTACACAACAATTCGACAGAGAAAACACCCTGCTAATCAGAGAAAAATCCACACATCCAAGTCAAACACTGCCATCAAAGTCTATGTTTCCATTGTGCAGTGTGTGTTTAACATACTGCAGAGCCCTAGGCAGTGTATGAATCTTGCTCAAAGTCCTGAATTTCAACCCAAGGATCACAGAACCTTTAGACCTGTGTTGCTCTTGTGTTCTGTGTCAGCAATGTGTGTTTTTACACATTGAATTGCTTTGTACTCCCATTACTTTGCACACTATGGCATGTAATAATAGAGATTGTTTTGTACTCCCATTACTTTGCACACTATGGCATGTAATAATAGAGATTGTTTTGTACTCCCATTACTTTGTACACTATGGCATGTAATAACAGAGATTGTTTTGTACTCCCATTACTTTGTACACTATGGCATGTAATAATAGTGATTGCTTTGTACTCCCATTACTGTGTACACTATAGCATGTAATAATAGTGATTGCTTTGTGCACTATGGCATGTAATAATAGTGATTGCTTTGTACTCCCATTACTGAGTACACTATGGCATGTAATAATAGTGATTGCTTTGTACTCCCATGACTTTGTACAGTATGGCATGTAATAATAGTGATTGCTTTGTACTCCCATTACTTTGCACACTATGGCATGTAATAATAGTGATTGCTTTGTACTCCCATGACTTTGTACACTGTTTCATGTAATAATAGTGATTGTTTTGTACTCCCATGACTTTGCACACTATGGCATGTAATAATAGTGATTGCTTTGTACTCCCATGACTTTGCACACTATGGCATGCAATAATAGTGATTGCTTCATACTCCCATTACTTTGTACACTATGGCATGTAATAATAGTAATTGCTTTGTACTCCCACGACTTTGCACACTATGGCATGCAATAATAGTGACTGATTCATACTCCCATTGCTTTGTACAGTATGACATGTAATAATAGTGATTGTTTTGTACTCCCATGACTTTGCACACTATGGCATGTAATAATAGTGATTGTTTTGTACTCCCTTTACTTTGTACACTATGGCATGCGATAATAGTGATTGCTTTTCACCCAGGACCTCCTTGAAAAATCAGTTTTGCTCAGCAGAGCTTTATCGTAGCAAAACAAAACACAGAAAAGCTGTAGCTGCTCATGTAAGTAATAACATTTGAAACCCGGGGCCAAAATCCCGCGCATGCGCAAAAGCAATACGCTCTTGCGAATGCGTGGGATCTTTGACAAGTCTTCTTTTGCGCATGCACGGGATTTTGTCCCCGGGTTTCAAATGTTGTTAGAAGAACTTACAGCACTCGGTTTCTTTTTGGTAACCCCACCAACACTTTGGATTACTGTGGCAGACCAGCAGAGCATGTTTTTAAACCATGCTTGTGAAAAATATGCAGTTCGGGACAGCGCTCGTGGCAGATGCGCATTCCTGAGCTCTCTCTACTTCCGGTAGGTGTGGGATTTCAGCTCGTCCCGGACAATAAACATACAATGTGAAAACAGCAAAGCAGGTAAAAAGTCTGAATTTTCAGACATAGAGGGTGATTCTAGAGTACTCATTTCATAGGAGGGTGACAAGATGTACACTGATGGGATGTAGGAAAAAACGGAGGGGTAAAGCTGACAGTGCCCCTTTAAGGGAACAAGAAAAGCAACTGGGAAGATTTGGGGCTGTAGGGAGAGGGAGCAGAGAGAGAGGGGAGAGAGAGAGAGAGAGAGAGAAGCCAGAAGAGGAAGGAAGGAAACATATTCAAGCCAGTGCTTTAGAGTAACTGGTAATTGCTATTTTTTTTTAAACTTAGATTGTGGATTTTTAGTGACACTGTACTTTCTTTGTTGTCTTTACTTAGAATTGTTTTTGAGCTGTTGAAAATTTAAAACGTAGTGGTGGTGTATTTCTGTGCTGTCTTTAATTGTTGCAAATTTTCGCCCCCCTTCCCCAAACTCTTACTTATATGCTCTGTTAAATCTGATTGACAGAAACTAAACACAGGATATTGTAAGGGGTATGCAGTAGGAGGGGCATAAGGGGGAAGAAGCCCACCCTCAGCACGACAAGTGTTTTGACTCATTTATTTATTGGTTTCTTTTCTCTCTTTTTTTTTTTTAAAGAAAATTATCTGAGGATCAGTGACAGGATTTTTAGGACAGTAAATTAATAAGAAAGGAACTAGGAGAGCTTCAGTAGCAGATAAGTAGTGGAATAGCAGTATAATTGCAGTATAATGTGGGGAGTGGTGCAATGCAGTGACTGTGGGGCAGCCATATTCAGGCAGACCTTCTGGACACTGAGGTGCTGCCCTATCTGCATGCATCTCTCTGGACTGCAGGATGAGGTAGCCAGACTCAGAGCAGAAGTAAACTGGGTCAGGAGTACCATCACCCCTATCCAGAGACCACCCAGTCCAATACAACTGCCTCAAAGATGCCGAGAACGAGGAGCACTTTGATGACAGTGGGCTCAGGGAGGTTAGAGTGGTCAGGCAGAGGCACATCCCAGATCCTATCCCACTCAAGAACTCATATGCCACACTGGCAAACAAGGACAACCAAATAGAGGTACCCAGAGAAGTGGAAGGAAAGGATGTGGAGGTTAGCCAAGGAGGTGACCTCAGCGGGAAAGCAGTGGACCCCAGAGGAGGAGGAAGTGAATCCTGGTGGGGGACTCCATCATAAGAGGGATCCAGCTAGGAACACAGGAGGGGAAGGACAGGGAGGTGAGGTGCCTACCAGGTGCCACGGCAAGGAGAGATGGAAGGAAGATCCTGGGGATCACTGGGAATGCAAGACGGGAGGGTGAGCTGGATGTCATTATCCTTCTAGGTACTAATGACCTGGCAAATGGGGAGCCAAAGGAAGTTCAGGAAGAGTTTAGGAAATTGGGGAGGGGTCTCAAGCAAGTAGCTACTTCTGTCACTTTCTCAGAAGTACTACCTGCAAGAGGCAAGGGAGAGCATAGGGGTGCATGCACTAGGAACTTTAACTCATGGTTGAAGAACTGGTGCTGTGAGGAAGGATTTGGATTCATTGGTTACTGGGGACCCACCTGGAGGGATGGAGGTTTGTTCAAGCCTGACGGCCTGCATCCATCCTGGAGGAGAATCCAAGCACTCAATGATAAGTTTAAATGCTACATTGACAAGCATTTAAACTAGCAAAGGGGGGTGGCAGGCCAGCAAGGAGGGTACCTACTTGCTCACCCCCCACAGCTAGCAGTGGAACCAGTGAACCAGAGGAGTGGCTATCTCTTCAAAGCAGTGTGCAAAAGATGGAGATTAGTGCCCAAGAGGTGGATAGGCAGAAAAGGGGCACAATTCAGCAGAAGGGCAGACAGCAAGGAGAACCAGGGATAAAGGACAACCAAGGAAGGGGCTGGAGTAGAACAGCAAAACAGTCTACGGAGGTCAAATCATGGAAAGCCATGTGTGCAAATGCCAGGAGCCTTAGCAACAAGATGGAAGATCTGGGGGCAGTCATGGTGCAGTCAAACCTGGACATTGTGGCCATCACTGAAACCTGGTGTAATGATAACCATGACTGGGAGATGGCCATACCTGGCTACAATATATTCAGAAGAGACAGAGCAGGCAGGAAGGGAGGAGGAATGGCACTTTATGTGAAAAATGACATAAGGGCCACAGAGATCCAGGAGGAACAAAATGGGGGAGAGATACTGTGGGTTAAGCTGGAAAGGAAAATGGGGACAGCCATCCGCACAGGTGTGGTCTGTAGACCACCAGCCCAGGAGGAAGAAACAGATAGGGACCTGATGCTAGCCATCCAAAGGATGGCAGACAAAGGTGAGGTAGTACTGGTTGGAGACTTCAATATTCCAGAAGTGGACTGGAGCATCCCAGCAGCAGCATCAACTAGGAGCAGATTTATCCTGGACTCCCTTCAGGGTACCTTCCTCAAGCAACTGGTCATGGAACCAACTCGGCAGAAGGCAATACTGGACCTTGTGCTCACAAACAGGGACAGTGTGATGGGGGCAACAGTGGGGCACCTGGGGAACAATGACCACCAGTCATTGTGGTTTGAAATCACAGAAAGAGCAGAACCAAACCACATAAAAACACGTATCCTGGATTTTAGGGGGGCAGACTTTGGGAAAATGGGGAGATACCTGAAAGAGGCATTAAGGGGAATGGGACAGGAATCAGGGGTTGAGGAACAGTGGGCAGTATTTAAAATGGGGATTATAAGAACAACAGAATTATGCATTAAGCAGGTAAGCAAGAGGAAAAGGAAGAGGAGACCATTATGGTTTTCCAAAGAGGCAGCAAAGAAAGTGAAAGCCAAAAAGATTGCATTCAGGCAATACAAAAAGACACAGGCAGAAGGGGATAGGGAGAAGTACCAGGAGAAACAAAGGGAGGCAGGGAAGTCAGTAAGGAAGCCAAAGCTCAGACAGAAGAACACATTGCAAAATCAGTGGGTAAAGGGGACAAAACCTTTACAGGTACATAAGAGAAAAAAAGAAAGACAAAGGGAGGATAGTGAGACTGAAGGGGGAGGATGGGGGCCGCGTGGAGGATGACAACAGTGAAGCTGACATATTGAACAGGTATTTCTGCTCAGTCTTTACTGAGGAAGAGGAGGGTAATGGGTCTGAAGGGAGTACAAGGGGTGAGAATGGTGCAGGAATGGACACAACTCCCTTTACACAAGAAAGGGTCCTGAAGGAACTGGAAGTAATAAGAGTTGATAAAGCAATGGGACCAGATGGGGTGCACCCCAGGGTCCTTAAAGGACTAAGAGAGGTGGTGGCTGAACCTCTGGCTATCCTGTTTAGCTGATCACTGGAAACAGGGGAGGTACCCAAAGACTGGAGGACAGCAGAGGTAGTCCCCTTATACAAAAGTGGGAACAAAGAGGAAGCAGGGAACTACAGACCAGGCAGCCTCACCTCAGTAGTGGGGAAGATCATGGAAGCACTGCTGAAGGAGAGATTGGTGAAACATCTGGTTGTCAATGGACTACAGGACCCAAGACAGCATGGTTTCACCAGGGGGAGGTCATGTCAGACCAACCTCGTTGAATTTTTTGACTGGGTGACTAGGGAGGTGGATCAGGGGAGGGCAGTGGACATGGCCTATCTGGACTTCAGCAAGGCCTTTGACACTGTGCCACATAGAAGACTATTACACAAACTGGGGAATATGGGTGTGGGCAGGACAGTAGTGTGGTGGGTAGGTAACTGGCCGGGTGGCAGGACACAGAGGGTGGTGGTAAATGGCTGTCACTCCACAGAGGGAAGAGTGACCAGTGGGGTACCACAGGGATCAGTGCTGGGACCGGTCCTATTCAACATCTTCATCAGTGACATTGCGCAGGACCTAGAAGGCAGAATTTCACTGTTCGCTGATGACACAAAACTCTGTAACAGAGTAGACACACCAGAGGGTGTAGACAGAATGAGAAGGGACCTGCAGAAACTTGAAGAATGCTCAGGGGATTGGCAGTTGAAATTCAATGCAAAGAACTGCAAGATAATGCATATGAGAAACAGAAACCCTTGCACAATATATCAGTTGGGGGGTGAGGATATAGCATGCACCAAGCAGGAAAGGGATCTTGGAGTTATCATCTCTGATGACTTCAAGGTAGGGAAACAGCGTGACAAGGCAACAGGTAAAGCAAATAGGATGCTGGGATGTATAGGCAGGGGCATCACCAGCAGGAAAAGGGAGGTCATAATTCCACTATACAAGACACTAGTGAGGCCCCACCTGGAGTACAGTGTACAGTTCTGGAGACCATACCTACGTAAGGAATTAGACAGGGTAGAGAAGGTTCAGAGGAGGGCAACAAAGATGGTGCATGGATTGCATCACAAGTCCTATGAAGACAGGTTGAAGGAACTGAACATGTACTCCATGAAGGAGAGGAGGGAGAGAGGGGATATGATAGAGACATACAAGTATCTTACAGGGAGGAACAGGGTGCAGGAATACACTATTTCTAAGCAAAAAAGATGTTCCAAGACTAGAGGGCATGGGATGAAGTTGGAGGGAGGACGATTCAGAGGAAACGTGAGGAAGAATTTCTTCACAGAACGGGTGGTGGACAAGTGGAACACCCTGCCAGAGGAAGTGGTGGGGGCTGAAACAATCACGGAATTTAAGAATGCATGGGATAGACATAAAGGAATTCTGGAGGCCAGGGGTAAGGGGCAACAGACTTCTAGGAAAACATAAACTGAACTTACAAGCTCAAATGGGCAGACTGGGTGGGCCATAGGCCCTTATCTGACAACACTGTCTAAGTATGTATCTATGTATCTATGAGCGAGAGAGAGAGAGAGAGAGAGAGAGAGAGAGAGAGAGAGAGGTGAAGGCTGCTATGAAATGTACAGCTGAATGAAGCTGAACAGTGTTTGGTTTTAGTTGCTCTGCCAAAAACAATTGACTGTGAACATTTGTTTGGTATAGATGTAAAGCAACCTTTCTTTGTTTAATTGAACTTTCTTTGCTGTGAGTTTTTTTCTGAAGGTTTCCCCAAAAGTCTCGGCTTGCTATAACACTTACATGTGGTTGACTTTAGCGTCAGGATTAAACTTCCCTTTGTCTAAATAGGAATGGTAGCACCCCAATGGTTGCTACAAAGCAGCAGGAAGGACAGCAGGGAGAGAAAGGGTTAATCCCCCACCCACCCCCACATCCAGTCAGCTAGCTTGCTGATCAAGCTAGCTGACTGCCACTTCCTGTCCTGGTCCCCCTCTCCCCCCTTCCCCTCCTGTACTCCCCCCCCCGGCTTCGGCCTTTGTTGTGGCCAAGGCAGAGCTCCGGCCAACACCTAAAGGTGCCATAAGTCAGCCCCTGGGGCTGATCTAGGCCCCAGGGACCCAATCATTTGGCCAGAAGCCAAGTCCAACCCAGGCTAGAAAAGGGTCTCCCCTTCTAGCCAGATTGCAGTTCTGGACTGGTTGGCTGACAGTGTACAGAGCACATGGGCATGGATGCCTTGAGGCTCACATGAGGCTCGGGTCTGCAGCTCCTTGGTGGCTGCTTCTCTGTAGCCAGGAGTCCTCCAGGTTCTTTGCCAGCAACAGGAGCAGCAATCTTCCAGCCTGAAGGGGGTGCAGCAGTCTGTCCCACCTCCAGCAGTAGTAGTCATCCTCCAGCTCAGCGTGGAATCCAGCAGCCCCCCCCCCCCAGTAGCAGCCAGCCCTATAGGGTAAATCCCATTAATTGTCTGCCCCTAGGCTAGTGGGTTTTCTCTCAGTTGCTTTTGTGGGTATCAGGGGTGTTTCTCCTGCCTGGGTGGTCCTTCTATTTGTCCCCCCAGCTGCAAGCTTTGGAGCCCAGCATGGTGGATGGACCCCATCAGTCCCCTTCTGACAGGCCTTAGTGCCAGCTACAACCCAGTGGGTTGTTCCGCTTCACCTCTGTTCTTGGAAGTTTGGTTTCTCTCTCCCTCCCCTTCTCCTTCTGTGCAAGTTCCCCCAACTTCGGTGGAATTCCTCCCACCTTTCCCCAGACCAGGCAGAGTCTAGTTCTGCAATTGGCGGCAGAGAGGGGGGTGCTTGTTAATATCCTCTTTCCCACTCCCCTGCTCCACTTGCCTCCTGCTCACCAGGGCGGCGCATACAGTGCCACAGCAGCTGCGGACCTGGTTTCACCGAGTGGCTGCAGTGTTGCATCGGGAGAGAGGGGAGCGGTTTAGTACCTGGACCATAGTGTCCCACTGCAATTTGCATCTGAGTGGAAATGCCCACCCCTGCTCTGAGCTTCTGCCTAGCGGTGGATTAAGGTACCGGAAACAGGGATAAAGCAAGCTCCCTGGTGACCTCACCATCACCAGCTGCAATTGTCTTTGCCCCGTAGGACCCTGGGCAGATGGTAAGTGGGCTGTAAGCCCAAAATTGCTTTTATTTAACACTGAGAGTGCCTACGAGTACAGGTAGGGGCATAGAGGAGCACAAGGGACACATCACCCACAAGGGTATAGCAAGAGGCACCGCGTGGCATGAGCCCCAGAGAGTAGGACTGGTGCCAAACAGGCACTCCATGACAGGGAAAGGAGCTAGGAAATCATCAGGAGTTAGAGTGGGGCTGAGGAATTCAAACCCTGATCTCCAGGTTGGCAGCTCAGACCCTGGCACCATTGTACTATACTGCCTCCTGGATTATAGGGGGAATGCAGCTGTGGACAGCACACCCAGGCCAAGAGTGCAGGGGTGGAACCAGGAGCTAAAGGGGCATTCATTGCTGTGCATAAAAGGCAGGGCTAGCTCCACGCCCTGTACCAATAGGACTGCTTGCTGGTGGCTGCTGCGGCCTGCAGATCGATTAAATGGCCAGGTGGATGCTGTGCTGCCTCTCACCCTGACCCTGGCCATCAGGTAAACCCAGTCCCTGGTACAGAAAAGTAATTATTGTGTATTTGCTGTGTTTAATGTTTGCCCAGATTGCACCCCAGGATGCTGTGACCCTAACTGATTGAACTATTTGCACTGGGGTCTACTCACAATTGCAACAGGGCCTGAACTTGCCTGCCCTGCACCTCGACCAGTAGGTTCCTGCACTGTCCTGAAAGGGGACCGAACTGCTTGCCCCCCCCACCACCAACTGAATTGAGACACATCAGTTCTCTCTCTCTCCCCTCCCAGTCTGAGCTGTTGCCATGGGGAAGTAGACAGGCTGCCTAACAGTGATAGCCCCATCACCCGGCTAATTGCCCTAAGAAGACTGCAATTGCCTGTGCCCCAAGGTCAGAGGTCACCCCCCTTTCGGCTAAGCATCCAGTGCCTCCCACCCAGCCTGCCAGCAACCCCCGAAGATGATGAAAGCCTGCTCTAGCCAGCATGGTGGTAGTCAGTAACCCCACCAGTCTAGTCAGCTTAGGAGCCACCCTGGCTCATGATAGTGAGGTTCCCTCCAAAGTATACAATTAGAAAATTGCCCCATTTTTGTTTTACTTGTTTGAGGTGGCCATAGCTCCCTTCCCTGGCTGGGCGGCAACTCATCAGGAGCCTTCCAGAAGACCCGTCATCACCATTGAAGGACATTGCCTCAACGATCCTCCATCCTCTCACCACCTGCATCTCCAGCTCTGGACCAGCCTGAATCCTCTTCATCTTCTAATCTTCATCTCCATCTTGTGGTCTTCAGCCCTCATGCCAGCCAACGAGACCAATTGGTTGCTCAGGTACTGTACCCCATTCTTCAAAGCTAGCTAGCCACCACCTGCACTGCACCAAAAAGACTGCTCTTCCTACAGGACTATCAGACTATAACTGGGGTGCCTTTCTAAGTATCCTTGGCCAAGGTGGTTAGGTCTTGATAAAGTATTATTATTGATGTCAGCAGACGTAGGGCACTAGGTGATCCTGTTAGAGGTATTTCGTACATTGTCAACAAATGTACGATTATTTATTTTTATAGTTACTGCTGTTTGACCTGTGTAATTGTCTCCTACTGCTAAAGACTATTTTGTGCAGGACAATTATCTAACCTATTACTTTCCACTGGAACCAGTGGCAGCTACCCATAAAAGCTATCTGTTTGCAGTTGGAACCATTGTGCCTGCCTCTCCTTGACCAGAAGTGATGAATCACCGACCCAAGTTCGGCCAGCACAAGGGGTAAGATGGACTCAGACAAAATAGTGAAATGATTGACAGAACAGGAAGAGCAACAGACCCAGATGCAAAGTACAACAGTTTAAGATGCAAAGAAACCAAGCATTTGTCAATGCCGAATGTTTGCTTGCAGCATTGGTAGTGCAGGAGTTAGAGAGATGCATAGTAGGAATGGCAGTGACGTAGTGAACTAACGCCAACCCCGCCCCTACCCTGCAGAGACTGACAGGCATTGGTAGTGCAGGATTTAGAGAGATGCATAGTAGGAATGGCAGTGATGTAGCGAACTAACACCAACCCCACCCCTACCCTGCAGAGACTGACAGGCACTGGTAGTGCAGGATTTAGAGATGTATAGTAGGAATGGCAGTGATGTAGTGAACTAACGCCATCCCCCAACCCTACCCTGCTGAGACTGACAAGCATTGGCAGAGAAGGAGTTAGAAGTGAACTAATGCCAACCCCCACCCCTTCCCTGCAGAGACTGACAGGCATTGGTAGTGCAGGAGTTAGAGAGATGCATAGTAGGAATGGCAGTGAGGTAATGTACTAACGCCAACCCCCACCCCTACCTTCCAGAGACTGACAGGCATTGGTAGTGCAGGAGTTAGAGAGATGTATAGCAGGAATGGCAGTAATGTAGAGAACTAATGCCAACCCTCACCCCTACCCTGCAGGGACTGACAGGCACTGGTAGTGCAGGAGTTAGAGAGATGCATAGTAGGAATGGCATTGATGTAGTGAACTAACGCCAACCCCCACCCCTACCCTGCAGAGACTGACAGGCATTGGTAGTGCAGGAGTTAGAGAGGTGCAGAGCAGGAATGGCAGTGACGTAGTGAACTAATGCCAACCCCCACCCCTATCCTGACAGGCATTGGTAGTGCAGGAGTTAGGGAGATGCACAGTAGGAATAGCAGTGACAAAGTGAACCAATGCCTACCCCCACCCCTGCCCTGCAGAGACTGACAGGCATTGGTAGTGCAGGAGTTAGAGAGATGCATAGTAGGAATGGCAGTGAGGTAATGAACTAACGCCAACCCCCACCCCTACCTTCCAGAGACTGACAGGCATTGGTAGTGCAGGAGTTAGAGAGATGTATAGCAGGAATGGCAGTAATGCAGAGAACTAATGCCAACCCTCACCCCTACCCTGCAGGGACTGACAGGCACTGGTAGTGCAGGAGTTAGAGAGATGCATAGTAGGAATGGCGGTGACGTAGTGAACTAATGCCAACCCCCACCACCCTGCAGAGACTGACAGGCATTGGTAGTGCAGGAGTTAGGGAGATGCACAGTAGGAATAGCAGTGACAAAATGAACCAACGCCTACCCCCACCCCTGCCCTGCAGAGACTGACAGGCATTGGTAGTGCAGGAGTTAGTGAGATGCATAGCAGGCATGGCAGTGACATAGTGAACTAACACAACCCCCACCGTACCCTGCAGGGACTGACAGGCACTGGTAGTGCAGGAGTTAGAGAGATGCATAGTAGGAATGGCAGTGAGGTAGTGAACTAATGCCAACCCCCACCCCTACCCTGCATAGACTGACAGGCATTGGTAGAGCAGGAGTTAGAGAGATGCATAGTAGGAATGGCAGTGAGGTAGTGAACTAAAGCCAACCCCCACCCCTACCCTGCAGGGACTGACAGGCATTGGTAGTGCAGGAGTTAGAGAGATGCATAGTAGGAATGGCAGTGACGTAGTGAACTAACGCCAATGCCCACCCCTAGCCTGCAGAGACTGACAGGCATTGGTATTGTAGGAGTTAGAGAGATGTATAGTAGGAATGGCAGTGATGTAGTGAACTAACATCAGCCCCCACCCCTACCCTGCAGAGACAGACAGGCACTGGTAGAGCAGGAGTTAGAGAGATGTATAGTAGGAATGGCAGTGATGTAGTGAACTAACGCCAACCCCCACCCCTACTCTGCAGAGACTGACAGGCATTGGTAGTGCAGGAGTTAGAGAGATGCATAGTAGGAATGGCAGTGATGTAGTGAACTAACACCAACCCTCACCCCTACCCTGCAGAGACTGACAGGCATTGCGGTGTGCCGTTGAGTCTATTTATTTATTTATTTATGTGGTATTCAGAAAATAACCTTTGAGTCAAGGCTCTTTTACAAAGGTTCCACATCATGTGAACAGAGTATAGACTTCGGTTAAGAAGGTTACAGAGTTTTAGGACATTTGAGACACTGAACAGCACAACAATCAGGAAAAGGTTACAGAGTTTCTTATACATTTAAGACACTATACAGCATAGGGACATCAACCGTAGTTGGTTACAAGTGCAGGTAAGGTGCAGAGGCACTAGAGGTTAGGTTAGGTTGGGCAGAGGGTCAATAAGGACAGGATTTTGGTAGGGGAGGAGGGGGGACCTCTAGTAAAAGTGCTCAAGGAGGCAGGGCTGAGGCCAGGGAGGCATAGACCCATCCTAGCGTGGAGATGGGGGGAAGGTGGGGAGGGAGTTGAGGGGTGTTCAGGAGCAGCCCCTTACAGTGATTCAGAGGCATTGTCAAGGAGCATGTGGGAGGGTGGCTTCTGTCTTGTGCTCAGAATAGTTGCTGTTAGCAGAGGGTCGGGAATAATGCTCACGCCATTCCACCTCACCCCACCCTGCAGAGAGTGACAGGTGTCACGGTGTGCCTTGAGGTCTTCGGCTGTTATGCTCACCCCATTCCATAAGGAAATATGGTGAGATGGGCACAGTACAGGAGAATGGGGTGAATGTTAGGGGCCAAAGACCCCAAGGCAATGCCGGTGAGCGGTTGCAAGGTGGGGGTGGAATGGAGTGAGCATTATGGCCGAGAACCCCAAGCCACACCCTCAATGCCTGTCAGTCTGTCTATCATAATCCTGTCTCTAGAATAATCCAATCTGCCCAAAACTGGCCAAAAAGCAGATTATAAATATACAAAAAGTGAGGCAGAGAGTGACATAATGAATACTATCAGTAGACAACTTCAGTTGTCAGTCCTATATGTTCTGCCCATAACATCACTCACTCCAACTTCGGTCCTCATAGTCTTTATTTATTTAAATCTAGGATTACATGATACCTTTGAGCCAAGGCTCTTTTACATAGGTTTCACATCAGAAGAACGGACAAGACAGTTTATGAAATTACAGAGTATGACAGTCATAATGCCTACTAGTTATAACAACTTGATTTCAAGTACAAGTAACACGACATACAGTATATAGAATAATGGATGGGGAAGGGTTTGATATGAGAATTTAATGTACACCCAAGTTGTAGGATGCTACATAAACCCCGAGGGCTAAGCCCGAGGTGTTTATCAAAGCATCCACAACGAGGGTGTGCATTAAATTCTCATATGAAACACCCTCCCCATCTTTTATTTTTTATAATAACAGGCCAGCAATTTTTCTCCAGCAGTTTGTGAGACTGTTTGCCCCGCCCACATACAGAATGTTGGCCAATGAGGCAGCAGCATAGTTTGACTGGCATGGCTCATGAATGTCATAGCGACCAGCCGGTTGTTATGGAAAATATCAACCTGGTCAGTACATTGAGAGAAATTGCTTACCAGTTATTATATTACAATATCAATAGGAGGTGTATTTCAACATAAGTGAGGGGAAAGGGAGAGAGTGGGGTAGAATAGAGTATTGCAGCCTAGAAGGCTTTGTCAGGACAGAGTATTTGAGTATAAGGTTGAGCAAGAGAAAGAGTAGGGGGACAGAGCAGTGTGAAGAGCAGGGTTAGCATGAACAGCAGTGGGTATGGGAGCTGCCAAAATGATGGTGCTCAGCCAAGGCAGTCACAGGTACTAGAAGGTACCAGAGATTTGTGGAGCTTCTTTCTGAAGGCGCCCAGAGTTGGCGAGGCATTGACGTCACTGGCAAGGTTATTGAGCCAGCTGGGGGCCCTGTAAGAGAAAGACATTTGACCTTGAGTGGTACGACAATGAGGGATTTACAGTAGCTGTGGTTTTGAGCTCCTGGTGTTGCAGTTGTTTACTCTGGTTGTAAGAAGGGAGCAGACTCCTGGTGGGGCAATGCCCATCATTATTTTCTTGGCTGTGATGCAGGTTTGATACTGAATTCAGTTTTTTAATTGAAGCCATCCCGTTTGGGAGTAGAGATCGCAGGCATGGGTGAGACGGTGTGCTCCAGTGGTGAGACGACATACTTTATTCAGGGAGGTGGCAATTTGTTTGAGTGTGGAGGTAATGGCAGAGCCATAGGCTACGAGTCCATAGTCAATAACACTCACAACTGAGCTTTGAACGGCAATAGACAATGCTTCAAAGGTTAGGTGTTTTTTTGGTAACTGTACAGTACACCCAGTCTGAAGTTGGCCATCTTGGCGACATTACTGATATAGGTGGCATAGGAGAGTCTGGAGTCAAGGGTGATGCCAATATATTTGAAAGTATCAACTTGATCAATGGTGGCTCCAAGATTGGTGTTGACTGTGAGGTGGTACTGTTTATTTTTGTTCTGCGAGCTGCTGAAGAGCATGGTCTTAGTTTTTTCTGATTTAGTAACAGCTTGTGTTTCAAGAGCCAATTTTCAATTGATGTGAAACCCTACTGGAGGTTACTTTGCAGTTCTACAGGATCGTGATGAGAGGCAAGGATAACGGCATCGTCTGCATAGAGTATTATCTTTTCTGGACTTGAGTCTCGAATTGCGTTCAGGAATAGGCTAAAGAGGAGGGGGCCTAGGACAGACCCTTGTGGAACATCGGAAAGGACTGGTCTGGCATCAGACAGTGTTTCAGTTATTTTTACTCCTTGTGTCCAGTTGCCTAGATAGCTATTGAACCAGTCGAATGAGTCAGGTGAGAGCCCAGCTTTCCGAAGTTGGACAAGTAGGAGATGGTGGTTGACAGTATCAAAGGGCTTAGTTAGATCGATGAACACAGCCCCAGTTAGTTTACCGTTATCCAATGAGCGGTGAATGGTTCCGGTGAATTCGAGTAATGCTGTAGAAGTGCTGTGACCCTTTCTAAAGCCGTGTTGTTGCTTGCAAAGGATGTTGTGAATGTCCAGGAATTCTGTGAGCTGGTCGGCCACAATACATTCAAGGGCCTTAGAGAGAGGAGGTAGAATGGAGATTGGGCGGAAATGTTCATGGGCATTTTTTTCACCACTTTTGAATATAGGGGTCACAGTGGCCAGCTTCCATTTGTCCAGGAATTGGCTGAGGCTGAGGGAGAGGTTGAAGATCTTGGTCAGTGGTCTGAGTACTTCTTCAAGGGTTTGGGACAGAAGTTTGAGGTCAAGAGAGTCGCTGCTGTATCTAGACTTCGCGATAGCTTTTGTGACATAGCTGCGGACCTGGTGTATCTTGACCAATTTAAAATAGAAAGGAGGGCGGTTTGAGGAGGCAGAGGAGATAGGGTGCACTGGAGTATCATCTTTGCTAAAGAAATTGGAGGGAAGTACAGAACTAAGGTCAGTGAAAGCAGTATTGAACATATCTGCAATAATTTTCGGATCAAGTGTGGTAACCCCGTCTATACAGAGCATGGATGGAGGGGACTTTGACTGCTTCCCGGTAACTTCTTTAATGTTGTTCCAGAAGTCTCTTCCATTTCCCCAGGAATTTGTGACAGCACTCTTAAAATAGGCAGATTTTGATTGCTGGATGGCTGTGGTGCAGTCATTCCGAGAACGTTTATAGTTACAGGTGTCAATTTGCCTGCCAGAGTTTCTAGCTAGTTCCCATAGTTGATCCTTTTCTTTTAGGCGCCTTAGGAGGTCTCCTGTGAGCCACTGGTTAGAGATAGCATTCATTTTACGCTTTTTGAGCAGAGCGAATTTGTTGCAGGCACCATTAAAGGTAATGATAAAGTGGTCAAGGGCGATGTTTACATTTGTTGCATTAAAAATTGGTGACCAGTCCAGTTGAAGAAGGTAGGTTTTAAGGTAATTGAGATGGCCATGGGGCAAGACTCTGCTGGTTATGGTTCTTGGGGTGGCTTGCTGAATTTATTTGTCCAGGTGCAACTGACGGGAGTGGTCACTGATTATGTCAGGGTGGACAGTGGTGTTGGAGATCCGGTGGGGTGATTGGTAAGTATCCAATCCAGAAGGGTGCTGGTGCCCATTTTAAAGTTTTTCCTGGTTGGAGAATCAACCATCTGGGTGGGATTTGCCACTGCTATAGAGTCCCTGTAAGCCGCAGCCTCTGCAGCAGGTCAGTTTATATTAAAGTCCCCAATAAGGATAGACTCAGAGTCCGGCAGGAGAGACCTGACAAAGTCCAGGGCTAAATTCAGGCCAAAGCCTTGTTCTTTTGGAGGAATGTAGATTGTGATCACTGTAAGGGTTTGTTGTGAGTGCCAAGGAGAATTTTTATAAAGAGAATATGTGCAGCACTGGTTTGGGGAGCAGTGCTAACGTGGTAATCCACATAGGTATTCTTTAGGTATACTGCGCATCCACCACCTCTTTTAGTCGTTCGATCAAGCTGAAAAACATTGTATCCAGGGAGGGCTAAGGCATGATCTGGGACCGAAGGAGAGAGCCAGGTTTCAACAATACCTAGAATGTCTGGACAGTGTTGATTAGCAAAGGCCTGAAGGGCACTGAGTTTGTGTAGGAGACTACAGATATTAGTGACATGATAGAAAGGGCCCCTGTGTGCTTTTTGTAGTTTGCAGCCTTAGTGGGTGTTGGGCCAGGATTAGGATAATAATAATAATAATAATAATTTTATTTTTAAAGCACCTTTCAAATTTCAAAGCGCAGTACAATCATACAAAAAATACAATCCAATACAATCATCATTATAATACAATATAAAACACTCGTAAAACCACAATTTTATAAACAGATCAGATAATACTATAAAAAGGCCATGTGATACAGATGGGTTTTAAGGCCGCTCTTAAATTCCCCCAAGGAGGTGCACTGCCATAACCGACGGGGTAGAGAGTTCCAGAGAGTGGGAGCTGCATAAGAAAAGGCTCTACAGCCAGATGAATTTAAACACTCTCGGAATCTCTAGCAACCCCTCGTCAGCCGAGCGGAGCAATCGGCCAGGGCAGTAAGATACAAGAAGATCTTTCATATAAGCTGGACCCTGATCATGTAGGGCTTTCAAAGTCAGTAAACAGACTTTCAAAGGTGATCCACCACCCGAACAGGAAGCAAGTGTATTATCGCCAGCACCGGAGTAATATGACAAGACCTACTGGTTCCGCTAAAACCCGGGCTGCCGCTGCCTGCACTAGCTGAAGGTGGCGGATTTCAACCCCAGAAAGCCCAAAATACAGGGAGTTGCAGTAGTCCAGACGAGAGGACACAAAGGCTTGGACCAACATAGGTAACATGTCAGACGGAACAAGGTGTTTCACTCTAGCGATATTCCTAAGATGCTAAAAGGAAGTCTTGACGACAGCTGACACCTGCGAATGCAGTGTCAGCCTGTCATCCAAGATAACCCCTAAGTTACGCACCTGTTCAGAGGTCGGAAGTGACACACCCACAAGAAAAATTCCTGACAGTGCAACAACAGGCGACCCCTCTATCCGACAGCCCAGGTCCACCACCAAAACCTCCGTCTTTTCTGCATTCAACTTCAGCCAGCTAGAATCCATCCAACCCTGGATTTCTCTCAGACAGCTGTTAAGCACTGAGGTAGCTCTATCCTGGTCAGGAGCAAAAGACAGGTATAGCTGGGTATCATCTGCATAGCAATGAAACCTCAGCTCATACCGTCTTATAATGTCTCTGAGGGGCAGCATATACACCGCAAATAACATGGGAGACAGCACAGAACCCTGAGGCACCCCAAATAACAAAGGTATAGGGCTGGAGGAAAAAAGCCCCGACACAACTCTTTGTGATCTCCCAGTGAGGAATGAGGTGAACCATCGGAGGACGGTTCCCGATATTCCACAAATCTGCCTCAGGTGTGCTAGCAACACCACGTGATCTATGGTGTCAAAAGCTGACGAGAGATCAAGAAGAACTAAGATAGAGCGTCTCTTCAGGTCTCTCTCCCTCAAGAGATCATTAAGCACCTGAACCAGCGCAGTCTCAGTGCTGTGTCTTTTATGAAAACCCGATTGGAAGGGTTCATAGATGCCATGGATGGTTAAATGGTTCTCCAGTTGGGACGCCACTACTTTCTCAATCACCTTCCCAATAAAGGGAAGGTTTGAGAATAGGTCTGTAGTTTGTGAAACAGTCTGGGTCCAAGGTAGCTTTTTCAAGAGGGGTGTCACCACCGCCTCTTTCAGGAGCTAGGAAACTCACCTGATTCCAAGGAGCACCAGACTATTTGCACAAGGATTGGGCCGATGATATCACAACAACCCAATATTAGGAAGTCGGTCCAGGATCCAAACTACAGCTCGTAGGACGCACACCATGGATAATCCTCATGACATCCACAAAATCTGGTCTTCTGAAGGAACACCAGGAAGACAGAGGTACTGTGAACTCATGCTGTTCAACAGCATCCCCCTTAGAAGCCACCGGACACAAATCCGTCCTGATGTCAGCCACCTTATTAGTAAAGAATCGAGCGAGCTCCTCGCACTCTAATTGCGAAAACACTTTCTGAACTTGTAGACAGGCTGGGTTGCACAGCCTGTCCACAGTTCGAAAACGCTGAGCCGGTCGATTCCTGGCTATTACAATCTCCCTGGACAGGATGAACATTGCCAGATAAAAGCAGAAGCGGAGGCACTAGTTTCATGGTACACAGGCGTAATTCCCTGTTTATGTGCTTTCACCCTCGTGTCTGGCGTGCACGCTGCTCACTAGCATGAGTCAGAGGGTGATAGTGCAGGTTAAGGATAAGAGTAGTATGAGAGGAAAATGGGGGAAGCCAAGGAGCAAAGGTGGGAGAGGGCGGCTCCATGTGGGAAGTCTGATCCCAGTGCAGAGGGCTAGATTCCAGAGCTAGGGGACCTAGATGTTTGTACACAGGATCAAGTAGGAAGTAGTTTGGGAGGGAAGGGAAGCAGGCGTTGAGAGGGTGAAGAAGAGGAAAGAGGAGAATAAGGAAGAGGAGAGGGGAGCACAGAGTATGTGTATGGAGTATGGTAGCCTATCAGTGAGGGTGGCGATTGAGAGATAGAACGGTGATGGGAAAGGTGAAAAGGAAGGGCAGGAGTGGTTAGTGTGATGGGGAAAGAACGCAAGGAATGCTGCAGAGATGAAAAACAGATTCAGTGAGACTGAGGTATCAGGACAGAGAATGGGCTGGTAGAAGGGGAGGATGAGGAAGGGGAGGGCCAGAAATAGGCACCCAATAAGAGAAAAGTAAAGGGGAGGAGCAGGAAAAGGGGCATGGGAATGGCCTATTTAATTAAGGCTGGGGGTTGGGGAGGAGGAGCAGGCGTAAAATTTCAGCTGCAACCACTACAAGTCTATGGTCGCAGCAGCCCCAAGTCAGAAGGCTCCAGCAGACCAATGTCTGCTGAGAAGAAATCAAAAGGGTCCAATCAGGTCACACTGCAGACGGCGGCAGCCAATGGTAGCAGCCCACAACAGCCCCGGTGTGTCCAGAGGTCTTACCTGGCTTTCCTCTTTGTCAGGGCGGGCATGCATGGGACAGTCATAAGGCAATTCTAGGGGATGGGGGTAGGAAAAAGTAGGCTGCTGGTTAACTAGGATCTGCAGCTTATCCAGTAGGCAGGGAAATGGGCAGACTGGGTGGGCCAAGCGGTCCTTATCTGCTGTCAAATTCTATGTTTCTATGTTTCTATGTAGCAGGTCAGCCAAGAGTGCTGAGCTGTGGCCGGACCAGTGGAGGGCTCGTACCCCAAGAGATGTAGGGGAATCTGGAAGGGTAGAGAGAAGAGATATGTAGATATTAGCAGTGGGAGGGCAGCTAAGACAAAAGGAGGTGATGATGGAGCTAAATCGGGGGGTGGAGAGCTAGGCACCGAAGATGGCACACATAGAAAGAGGAGATGGAGGGGGGCGCAGTGGCTGGGGCAGCTATTTAGTAAAATCAAGGCCTTAACCTGGCACCGCAGGGGGAGCAGAGAAATTAGCGGATAGACACAGGGAAAAAACTAGAGTTTAAACAGGGAGAAAAAAGCAGTCTTTAGAGGTAGAAAGTAGACTTGGGAGGGAGTTGAAAGGTATTAGGAGGGGTGGTTCAGACCCCGAGAAACACAGCAAACGGGAAACAGCAGATGAGACAGTCTAGGGGAATTAAAGCCAGTTTACAGGATGGCTGCAAAAGTCGATTTAGCTAACAGTACATCAGAATCTGAACACAACTTTAATGCAGCACTAAGCAGGAAAAAAAGGAGCTGCAGCCCAGTAACTTTATACTGACAGTGCAGAACAAGTCCTCGGAATTGACTTAACTGAATCACAGTTTAACAGTAGAATTATTGCAGGAAAGACAAAAGGTCAAGGCAGAGCAGCTCATGGCTGGCCGTAAAATTTCAGCCACAACCACTATAAGTCTATGGGCACAACAGCCCCAGGTTGGAAGGCTCCAGCAGACCAATGTCTGGTGAGGAGAAATCAAACGGGTCCAATCAGGGTGCACTGCAGACGGCAGCAGCCAATGGTAGCAGCCCACAACAGCGCCGGTGTGTCCAGAGGTCTTACCCAACTTTCCTCATTGTCAGGGCAGCCAGGAGGCATGCAGCAGGTCAGCCGATAGTGCCGAACCACGGCCGGACCAGCGGAGGGCTTGTAGCCCAAGAGATGTAGGAGAATCCGGCTTTCCTCATTGTCAGGGCAGCCAGGAGGTGTGCAGCAGGTTGACCGAGAGTGCCAAGCCGCGGCCCGAACAGCAGAGGGCTCGGAGCCCAAGAGATGTAGGGGAATCCAGCTTTCCTCATTGTCAGGGCAGCAAGATGACATGCAGCAGGTTGGCTGAGAGTGCCAAGCCATGACCGGACCAGCGGAGGGCTCAGAGTCCAAGAGACGTAGGGTATCCAGCTTTCCTCATTGTCAGGGTGGCCAGGAGGCATGCAGCAGGTCGGTCGAGAGTGCTGAGCCACGGCTGTAACAGCGGAGGGCTCATAGCCCAAGAGATGTAGTCAGGTGCCTCCTGCTCCAATCTTGCTTGAAATTCAGTCCCCCCCTGGAATTTTTTGTAGTTTCTTTCCTCCTCAGAAACGTAGTCTCCTCAGGCTGATGGTGCAGATAACCTATGCTGCTGTCTGGACTCACCCTGGTCCAACTACAGCGGGAGGTAGCAATCTGCGCTGCGGCGGGCTAAGCCTTTTAAAAAAGAATTCAATGATTTCAGCTCTTTATCAGAAGTTGTTCCAATCTCACAGCTCATTCTGATCCTCTTGGAGACTGCTCCCATCCCCAAAGGAACCACTACCTGGGCTAACCGTGTCATCTGTGAACTGAAGCAGCCTACTGTGCTGGAGACTCCGACTTTAAGATCATTGATGATGATTTTGAAGTGCAGTGGCCCCAGCCCTGATCTCACAAGGATGTCAAGTACCCCCCAACAGACTGCCCACCTCAAGCCTATAGATGCCCCAGAACGTCTATCCCTCCCTCCCTTCATGCGGTGCAAGTCGGAGTGCTGCAGGATGGGAGGCACTGGAATGCAACCCCAGGGAAGGGTAAGAAGCAGCAAAGCTAACAGGGCAACAATGGAGGGGCTGGAGGGGCAACAATGGAGGGGCTGGAGGGGTAACAACGGAGGGGCTGGAGGGGGCAACAATGGAGGGCTGGAGGGGCAACAACGGAGGGGCTGGAGGGGCAACAATGGAGGGGCTGGAGGGGCAACAACGGAGGGGCTGGAGGGGCAACAATGGAGGGGCTGGAGGGGCAACAATGGAGGGGCTGGAGGGCAACAACGGAGGGGCTGGAGGGGCAACAACGAGGGGCTGGAGGGCAACACTGGAGGCTGGAGGGCAACAATGGAGGGGCTGGAGGGGCAACAACGGGAGGCTGGAGGGGCAACAATGGAGGGCTGGAGGGGCAACAATGGAGGGGCTGGAGGGGCAACAATGGAGGGGCTGGAGGGGAAACAATGGAGGGCTGGAGGGGCAACAATGGAGGGCTGGAGGGGGTAAACAGAAGGAAAAGCCTCCAGCTCAGTGGTGCCAGCAGAATTTTTATTATTTATTTAGTATTTGTTGACCGGGTAAGTGTACTAGACAAATTCTGCCTATTTTCAGGCATGACCTGGGGAGGATATACAGATGAATACCAACTGACTTTTCACCAGATTCAGCTGCTGGTGTTTTTATTTTTAGTGAATGGGTAGAAATTTGGCCAGGGCACCGGGGAAATTCCCCTACTGCTCAGTAGGGGGAGAGCTGCTCTCCCGGACTGCTGTCCAAGATGGCTGCTCTGCAGGATGGTGGTCAGCATCAAGCAGACATGGAACTGGAAACTATGGGAAATGCACAGCCAAGTTCTGTTGTTCCTGGATTATCGGATGGCCAAGGTACTTCCCAGACTGGAGAGGGAGTGAGAGACGAGGTTTCCATGGTTCCTGTAGGCTCATCATGATCTCTGAACCGGAGCGATCGGAGATGGATTTGTTGGTTCACGGTGTCGCTACTGAAGCTGTGACCATGTCTTCACCTGAACAGGGTGTTTCGGACTTGGAGGAGTCGGAATTGCTGAAGATTCTGGATGCAGAAGAGAGAGCATTTTTATTTCATGAAATGCAACTCCAGAAACGTCTGTGGGATTTAAATGCGGGTAAGGGGCTGCGGCCTGTTATGTCTTCCCCCATGGGTACACCTGTTAAACAAACTGCATTATTGCAATCTTGAGCGGAGACCGTGGAGCAGGAGGAATGTTTAAATTTACTGCTTATTGCTCAACAAACAGTGATGAAAGTGAACAGGAACGTGCAGGAACTCTGCTCCTGTACCTTTTTTGCAGCAGGAACAGAGTTCCTGTACTTCCTCCCACTGACATTGGAACTGAAATTCTTAAACCAACAACATAATGATAGTTTCAGGCCCTGTGACCTAAAATCAGGGTTTCCATAACAACATTTGACTTGTACAACAGTGCAATTTTGCTAGAAATACTTCAATATCTCTAACTGAATCTACTACAGTCTAAACAGATAGACGTGTCTTCACACAGCTATCCTTCAGATTGAAGATCTTCATTCTGCATTTCATAGTTGACAGTGCTGGAGTTCCTGTCCTTCTGGTCTACCACTTGCACCACTGTCAACATGTAGATGTTGCGTCGGGAATGGCTAACGGATGCGGTGTGCAGCCTGACCTAGGTCATGCTGAGGTTACATCGGAGACTTGGGTCATTGGAGAGAAGCCATGGTCAGTAGATGAGGCTCTCCTTAATGCAGGATGGGAGAAGGCAGCCGATTCAGGTCAGTGGGTTGCGGGGAGTTCCCCTATTTGCATGTCTTCAGTCAGTGGAGTTTCTAAAGATTTGGCACTAGAATTGCCTGAGGAACTGAAACTCAGAATCCGGTATTACAGATGGTTTGTTCTGCTCAGCCTGATAATATCCCTGCCTGCACTACTGTATCTGTGGCACTAGCTAGCGTGGAGTTGTCCAAACTGCAGAAGCCCCTGAATTTAGTCCCGAGGGTTGCTCCTCATTCTTATTCTCTCTTTATTTAAGCTGCCGATTTTTCCTGCTAAAAGGCATAATGTGGTCCGTCTGTCTTATATTGGTGGACTGCAGGACTCTCCTGATAGATTATTTGTAGCAAAGACCTTATTAAAAGACTCAATAAAGTTTTTTACTACTGAAATTTATGCCCTGATACATGTTTCAGGGGAAACTACATTTTGATGCGAGTTTCAAGTCTGTGTCGGGATTGGAACATCTTTGGATGAAGTATTCTCAATTAAACACTTCTCCTTTATGGGCACCCCTTATTGTGATACCCCTCTCTAAACCAGCGCAGAAAGTTATCATGGAACTATTTTGGAATAAGGGTGTTAGCATGAATGACTTGATTTACTGGTTAAAGCAAAGATGTACTGTTATAGAAAATTCAGAGGCCATTCTAGATTCAGAGAACATTTGGACTGGGGGTGGAGGGTTAAGGTTCTGCTTAAAACCTCAGATACAGGAGTGTTACATCTGCCTAACTCCTTTTTTCTGAGACGGGATCGTGGTATCTTGTTTTACACAGGGCAACCTAAGATGTGTTAACGTTGTGGGTCTGAGACACATATTAGTAGTGTTTGTGATCAGGCAGGTGTAATGTTTGTGGGAGTTGGGGCATCTGGGATCTGACTGTACGAATGAATGTAAATGTAACCTATGTGATGCTTTGGGTCACACTTTCCAGAACTGCAAGTGGGCAGCGCACAATCTTTCTGATAGGGCTGCGGGGGATGAGCAGTGTTTGCTCATTACCCTGACACAAAAGAAAACCTTAGGTAACAAAAAGGGTCTCTTGGATATGAAGCAAACTGTGGTGACTACTTCTGGGGCTATGCATACTTCAGCTGTTGAGAGGCTTAGAGCTGACACAGGGAAGGTTGCTGGTGTGGTTGAAGAGTCTTTGTCTCAGTAAATGACTGATGCACATGAAGGGTCTCTGACGGTGGTGAATAGGAATCTGGAAGTGGCATCTACTTCTGCGATGGAGGTACCTGAGAATCCTATGCCCCCCCCCTTCACAGCCTTTTGATAAGTCAGTGGGCTGGACACATAATTCTAAACATCATACAAGGGCCTCTGTAATGAGAAAACAAGGGATTTCTATTCCTGTACCTACTTGTAATAAATTTAACATATTACAACCTGATCAAACTGGTGAAGAGTCAGATGATTCTTCAGTTGTCTCTTCATTGCCAGAGGTTACTTCAGATTCCGAGCTACTGCAATCAGTTAAGGGTCCTCAGAAAAGGAAAGCGAACTTAAAAAGGCAGAATGTTAGTCGGGGTAAATACAACTGATTGTTTTAACTTATGCTTATTCCCTTTACCTGTTATACCCTCAATGTTAATAGCATTAAGAGGGTTAGTAAGCATAGGATGTTTTTTCCTTTCTGCAAACTCTCTCCTTTGGCGTTTATTTTATACAGGATGTAAGATTTCATACTCTGAAAGAGTTGCAATTGGCCACTAGAGAGTGGTATGTGGGGCCTTCTTATTGTCCTTCGGGCAGGAAACCTGTTCAGGAGTAGGGATTTTGTTTTGGTTACCTGAATGTAAATTATTGAAAGTGTATGATTTCCTTCCGGGTAGGGCCCTTGTTCTGGATGTTGTGACACAGGGGGAGCTCTTTCATTGATTACTTTATGTGCACCCCAAACTAAGGAGCTGGATGTGCTTTATTGAAAGGATTCAGCCATTTTTGTTCACATCCCACCACCTGAGACTGGCTGGAGAGTTCAATTCTCCTCTGGTTGTAAAGTCCTTTAAAGCTTATCGTGACTCTAATCTTTGGAACAAATTGATTACCCAGACAGCTTTGAAGGATGCTTGGTATGCATACATGAATAAGCATGTGCCAACTTTTCAAAAAGGATCCCTGACTTCTATAATGTACTATGCTTTTTCTTCTAGTAATCTACCTATTTTAAGGGCAGAGAATATTCATGTTGAATTTACAGATCATAGGATAGTGGGGATTACACTAGGGAACCCTTTGCTAATTAGGAGGTGACCTGGGTTTTGGAAAATGAATATTTCTTTTTTGTCTGATACTGTATGTATTGTTTGCAACTTCTAAAGGATTTTATTATTCCTAGGAAGTCAGTGGTCACAAAAGCATGTACCAATGTAGGCAAGTCCCCGGACAGAACCAAGTGCTTAATCCTGGAGATATTCCTAAAATGATAAAAGGAAACCTTGATGATGGATGACACCTGAGCTCGTAAAGTCAGTCTGTCATCAAGCATTACACCCAGGTTTTGCACCAGTTCAGAGGATAGGATCTGAGAGCCCCCAACAAAAAGTCCAGAGGGATGATCAGTCCACAATCCCTCTATCCGGCAACCCGGATCCACTACCATCACCTCTGTCTTTCCAGCGTTCAACTTTAACCAGCTCGAATTCATCCAGTCCTGGATTTCAACAAGGCAGGAATTAAATACAGAGACAGCTCTATCCTGGTCGGGGCAAAAGACAGGTAGAGCTGGGTATCATCAGCATAGCAGTATCTCCAAAAGGCATCATATACACTGCAAACAACATGGGGGACAACACTGAACCCTGAGGTACCCCACATGGCAGGGAGAATGGGTCTGAGGAAAAAATTCCGGACACCACCCTCTGACTCCTGCCTGTGAGGAAAGATGTAAACCACCTGACGACTGTATCTGTCAGTCCACAGATGGATCCCAGATGTCCAAGCAGCACCCCATGGTCTACAGTGTCAAAGGCTGAAGAGAGATCAAGCAGCACCAAGATAGAGTGGCTTCTCCGATCTCTCACCTTCAGGAGATCATTGAGCACCCAAGCCAGCACATGGTGAAATATGTCACTGAACAGTAAATTAAGACAGCTATTGGTACTTTAGATAATAATACAACTCCGGGCCTGATAGTCTGACCTTGGAATTTTATAATGCGTGTATTTCAGATTTGGTAGGTGTTTTGTGTGCGGGGTTTAGTACAATTCTGGATGGACAAGAGGTGGCCCCACAGTTTGGTCATTCAGTTCAATTGTTTGTGTTTAAAAAATGAGACAGGAGTCTTTTACAGAACTGGCATCCACTGAGTCTTATGAATTCTGATCTGAAAATTTTAATGAAACTGCTGCAGAGTTGTCTCGGGATGGTGGCTCCCTTCCTCATTGACCCTAGTCAGGTTTGTATGGTAAAAGGACAGAAAATAATGGATACTCTACTGTTGAGAGAAGTAGTTTCTCAAGGACAGAGGGATGTACTGCGTGGATATTTGCTGAGCCTGGATCAGGAACAGGCATATGACAAAGTTTCACATCTGTATCTCAAAATGGTACTGGATCATTATGGTATACCCAGTCTTTTTACTGACTGGATCATGAAATTGTATTCTATTGCCTCCTCCAGTCCTTTAATTAATGGACATGTGGGAAGGCCTGTGCAAATTGCTCAAGGAGTCTGACAAGGATGCCCCATGAGCCCTATTTTGTGTATTTTTAGTCTGGATCCCGTGCTCCGCTTGATTAGACAACATCCTGAGATTAGCAGTATCCACCTTCCTGGGGTATCTGCCCTAACTAAAATGTTAGCTTATGCAGATGACATCTGTCTCCTGGTAGCAGATAAAGAATCGGCTGACTGTGCTTTAGAGGTAATTCAGCATTGTTCGCAACTTACAAGGTCTGCTTTGAATATCAAAAAAGTTGTGGATATATATTGAGCCCTAGTACTGCTCCCTTGGGTAAAATTCAGCATATTCGTAAGTCAGATGAGTGTATTACAATCTTGGGTATGACATTTGGGTCTGGTGACATGGCACGGGATAATTGGAGGAAGGTATTGGATAGCAGTGTAGAGAAAGTCAAAATTTGGAAAAACTGGCAACAAACAAAAAGAAATGTGTGTCGATTACTAAAACATTTTTTTTTGCCCTTGTTAACATATGTTGGTGTGGTATTTCCTCCCTCGAGTTCAATGGATGTCACCATTTTGAGCCGGACCTTACAACTGATACGAGGGAGTTGTATGAACCCAATTAAGAGGGAGGTCCTTTATAGGGCCATTAGGGAGGGAGGGAGGTTTGCAGTTACTAAACCCAATTAGTTATCTACATAGTCTCTTTTTGTTTAACATGGTATCAGCATTTATCCTACCAGGTGAGGATGCAGTGGAAATGGGTGGCGGCTCTCTGGATGGATCCATTGCTACAAATGTGGACACAGGGTCCTCTAGTTACATGGAAGCAGGAGCTTTGGCCTTTGTTTGTTGCGCATGATTTGGAGAAGATACGTTGCTGGAAGATGACGAAGGCACATCTTTCTGTGCCGAACAGGAAGATGTTGTATTTACCAATTCAAGAGGGGTCTCACCAGATTCCAGTGGCATAGCCTTCTCTGAGCTGTAGCGTCCATCCTTTATTGGAAACCTATTTGGTTGATGAGGACTCCACCGCAGATGTGGGATGTGTTGTGGTTGAGCACACATGGCCATCTTGGGGTTAAGGGTAATGCAAAGCACAAATATCTTGCATACAGGTTCTGCCCCAGGGAGCAATGTCAGCACCTGATAGAAACACAGGAGCATTTCTTCATACTCTGTCCGTATGCTGTGGACCTATGGTTGGAACCTGATCATAAAAAGGTGGGGGAGGGTGGGATGGTCAAAGCTTACTTATGTCAATATCCTTACAGGTTCTATGCAGCTTTCTGTGAATATTGATGCAGGAACGATCCGCCTTCTATTTACAAGTATTACGTTTTTGACGGAGCAGGTTTGTTGCAAATTTGTTCAACAGCAAAAGGACTTATTTATTTATTTATTTATTTATTTATGACTTTGATAACCGGGTGAATGCACTGATCCCAGGGATCGTTTTCAGGCATGACCCGGGCCATAACACATGGCACAGGGTGACAGTGGAGTACAAGGTAACAGTAACACACATGAAACAGATTTGATACAAGCAACAATAGTAGACACAATATACAGGTTTGATGCATAGGTCCATTTGAGAACAGTGAATACAAGATTTCAATATCAGACATGAGAAGACTTGGAACAAACAAACAAATCGTAGGCACAGTGTACAATGTGTGACTGCATCGTCCAGTGAGCAAGTAATACACAGAATACTCAGTAACAAATATATATACAATATGTACAGGCACGGAAGTCAAATATTACTGTGAAAAATGCAATATAACAGTTGTAGGTAAGAGAGCTGACTAGAGTGGGTAGGTGGGTAACCCCTGGGCTGGCGAGTTGACTAGTGTGGGTTGGTGTGAGACCCTGGGAGCATCGGCAGGATGAGTTTTCCAGGAACCAGAATTTAAGGCAGGACTTGAAACTGGAGTGTGTGTCAATGGAATGGAGTTCAGCCGGTAGTTTGTTCCACTGCAAAGGGGCAGCTGCAGACCAATCTCTGCTACCCAAGTTGGTGGATACCCTAGGAACAGCTAGAGGGGGAGTACCATTTGGGCGGTGGTTGCGGAGGAGTGTTCGGGTTTTCAGAAGGGCAGTTAGGGGGCAGGGCCGGCGTCAGAGGGGGTGCAAGGGATGCCACTGCACCAGGGCCCAGAGTTCCAGAGGACCCAAGCAAGCTCCGGAAGTCAAAATATATAAAAAACATTTTTTTTACTTTTAAATTGCTCAGAGTGACACCGCGGTGATGACCTCTCAGGCTCTCCACCTGCACCCCCGCTGCAGTCCAACTCTGTAGACTTTGGCTGGCCTGGCTGCTGGCTGGGCATTTAAAAATTAAATTCCCCCTCCCCTCCCTCCGGCTCCGCCTCCTCCCCTGCGCTTGCGCTGCTGCAGCCAGCCTGCCAAAATGCTCGCTCTTGCTCTGTCGGGCTCGTCGCTCGAGTCGCTCGCCTCCTCCCTGCCCGCTCCCTCCCCCAAGCCCCAACCCATCAAAATTTCCGGCCGGCGATTAACAATGGTGAATGGGCGATTCAATTCAATCGGGCAATTTAGACTTTTAGTCTATTCTCGAGTCCCACCCGGACCTCTCTACCAAGGGGCGTTAGTCACCACCTCACCCCAACAGTAGTGAACACCACCACTGGCCACCAGCAACATATGGAACGAACGTACCTGGACGGTCCTGCAGATGACTGTGTGTAGAGACTTCACTTAGGTGGCTAGTGGTTGACTGTTGCTGGGCTTCTTGCTGGCTGGTGATGTCATCATGTCGTGATGATGACAGCAGCTGCAGCTCCACCTCCTCAGCTGAGTTGGCTCCAGGCTCCTCCTCCGACCTCCTCCCCACGCAGCACACTGCCCAGGCCCTCCTCTGACTGGTGCCCGCCTCGCTCACGCAGCCACGCTCACCCTCGCTCGCAGCTCCTCCTCCCGTCCTCCTGAGTCAGTCCCCCCCTGCTCCCGTCCTGCCCTCCTAATGCCTGGGTGGCTGAGCAGCTCGGCAGCTGACTGGCTGTGTTCAGAACACAGTGTTCTGATTTGCTGGGTGCTGTGCTGTTGGCTGTTGCTAAGGCAAGGCATTGAAGGCAAGGCCATTATAAATTAATATTAATTATAGTGACGACTGACGCTTGCGCGCTGTTTGCAGTCAGGCATGCGCACCGGACCACTCGTGAGAGTCAGAGACATTTTTCTGGCGGCAGATGAGCTGGCGGAGGTGCGGAGCTGACTGTTAACTAACACATTACATTACTTGTCTCATCTGAGAGACTGTAATTTGTAAACTAAACATTAAAACATTTGCACACTTCTGTGTAACTTGTGGGCGGCTGAACACTGAACATCTTTATTCTTCACTGAAAAAACTAACTGTGCAGTGTGCAGGTAGCTAGCGTTAGGGCTGTAGTGCAGCAGTGACTCAGTGAATACTGTTGTGGCTGGCAGGGCCCAAGGCCACCAGCAGGCAGTCGTGGTGCCAGCCCGTGGCTGGCAGGGGAGAAATTGATGAATTAATAATTTAAATCTATTCTGAATAGGACAGAGTGCTGCTCTGCTGACTAGTAAGCTGTGGCTTACTTATCTTCAGAACTTCTCTAAGAAAATATATAAGAACTGAAGAAGAAGAACAGTCAGGCAGATTAGTCTGGGAGTCAGGGACACAGGGAGAACTTCGGAGAAGAAGTAAAAAATTAAAAGAACTGTGGGGCTACTACTAGTACTACTACTGCAGTAGTATTACTGCGTCTTGACTTGACTCACTCTCTTCACATTAGGAGGAGAAGAAGCTGCAGGCAGGAGGCAGCAGGTTTAGTTGGACTCTAGTACTAAGGTCAATAATCATCAGTGAGTGAGTGAGTGGTGAGTGACTGTAGGTAGTCACTGTACAAGACAATGCAACACAAATAAAATCTGAATTTGACTGCTTTGCTTCTGAGGCTGATAGAAATTATTAATAACAAATAAAATATACCGTACAGCTAGCATTTAAGCCTAGTTCCACTGTAGACGTTTCTGTTTTTGGCATTAAAATAACAAGATATTCTCTGGCTCTGCTGCTGCGGCCTGCCAGTGCCTAGTCTTCCTTAAAGTAAGCCAGCAGCAGCTAGCATTTAAGCCTAGTTCCACTGTAGACGTTTCTGTTTTTGGCATTAAAATAACAAGATATTCTCTGGCTCTGCTGATGCGGCCTGCCAGTGCCTAGTCTTCCTTAAAGTAAGCCAGCAGCAGCTAGCATTTAAGCCTAGTTCCACTGTAGACGTTTCTGTTTTGGCATTAAAATAACAAAGATATTCTCTGGCTCTGCTGCTGCGGCCTGCCAGTGCCTAGTCTTCCTTAAAGTAAGCCAGCAGCAGCTAGCATTTAAGCCTAGTTCCACTGTAGACGTTTCTGTTTTTGGCATTAAAATAACAAGATATTCTCTGGCTAGTAGTTTCAGAGTTCAGACAGTGCTGTCTCTCTGTCTGATGTGATTAAATTATTGATATTCAACAACAGTCTTCCTTCTGTCCCCACAGAGGAGTCTGCACTGTGTGTAAACTTGACTTGTAGTGGAAATTGCCCTCAGGAAAGGAACAGTCTAATTTAATCCTTAATTTCTGACAAAAAGAAGGACAATATTTTGCAGAGAAGAACAGTACATTCTCTGGACTGGCTGGCTGGCTCTGTTGTTTAACTCTGCCAGCCTGCTTCAAAGTCAGGCAGCAACTGCAAGGATAGGACTCAGGGGCAGCACATCAATACATTTTCTACACAATTGTCTGCTAGTGTTAAGTGAACCACCACAGCTCAAGTCATAGAGGTAGTATAAGTAGTAGTCAAAAGTACATTTTGCATTCATAAAAAAACAACATAGCTATCAAGACAAACCATTCATAACAGAAAGAAAAGAAAGAAAAATAAAGATGTCAAATACTGTAGCACTACCAAAGTACAAGTCTGGTTCTGCAAAACGTAAAGAACAAAAGACAGCTAGAACTGAGTCAGAAAGAAGCAGAAAATGCTAACAAAATATTTTGTAAATGGTTAAATTTGCCACCAGCAGCAGCAACTGCGACAACAGTGACCGCATCTGGTGAAAGCACCACAAGTGAGCAAGAACCATCAACCTCATCACATGAAAATGTAGCTGTAGAGGCAGTAGTAGAGGGGCCAGGAGAGACGACTGGGGAGTCAGGGAACCATGAATCTTACTCTGACTCACAAAGAAATGTACAGCTAACACTAGCAGAAATACATGAAAGAAATGTACAGCTAGGCCTAGAAGAAATACAAGATGAAAGAAATGCACAGGAAGAAGAAATACAACATATTGAACTGGAATCAGGTTGTGACATAAACCCTGAACCCAGTCAACCACCTTTCATGTATAATTTTATGACCCAGCTACCTGGCGAAAGTTTTGCTACAGAATCAGAGCGCCTCAGGGTTGAAATTGTGCAGCATAAGCCCCTGCAGCTGAAGGAAACTGACACTGAGTTCCCTAAAACAGCTGGTGCGCGGTTTACTTCAGCAAACTATGAGCGTAAAGTGGGATCCTCAAGATTCACAGGCCTTGGTTAATTTACTCAAGTCTGCTGATGCTGTATTTTGTTTCTGCTGTAAGCTTTTTGGTGAGGATAGGGTGTGTTTACACAAGGTTTCTCCAACTGGCAAAGTTATCACAAAGGCTAAGTCAGCATGAAGCTTACCCATCACACATGGAGAATTACTACAAGTGGAAACATTTAGAGTTAGGGCTACAGAAACAGGCTACAATAGACAGGAGTTTGCAAGAAAAGCTGGACAAGGAAAAGGAACGATGGCATGCTGTGCTTTGTCGAATTTTGGACTGTGTTTTATATTTAGCAGGCCAAAATTTAGCCTTTCGGGGTTCAGTAGACCGTCTGTATGTGAACAACAATGGTAATTGTTTGAAATTGTTGGAACTGTTGTCCCGGTATGACCGTATCATGGCTGATCACTTGGAACGTGTTCAGCGAGGAACAAATGTTCATTATTTAAGCAAAGATAGCCAGAACGGTTTATGCAGATGTTAGCTGAAGCTGTGACTAGTAAGATTAGGGACAAGATACACAATGCTCACTACTATAGTGTGCTGATGGACTGCACTCAGATATTTCTCACAAGGAGCAGTTATCACTAATGATTCGTTATGTTGAAATCAATGGTGATCAAGTTGAAATGCAGGAGAGCTTCCTGGGTTTCTCCATGTTGAAAATACAACAGGAGAGGCTTTGGCTGAATTATTGCTAAGTCGACTTACTAAACATGGCATTAAAATTGAAGACTGCAGGGGCCAGTGTTGACGATAATGGAGCCTTGTGAGGTATCCATCGAGGAGTTCAAGCGAGAGTCGACAGATGAATGAGCGTGCACTATCTTGCTTGCTGTCCTCATAATTGGAACCTTATGTTAGAACATACCTTAGAATCATCCTTGGAAGCAAAGGATTTCTTTGGAGTTCTACAGCGAGTTTACAGAATCTTCTCTGGGTCCACCAAACGTTGGGACATCCTTGTCAAGCACATGAAACGATATACCCTAAAGCCACTTTCAGAGACCCGATGGAGTGCCCGTGCTGATGCTGCAAAGGCAGTCTGTGAACAACTGCCTGAATTGTTGGATTCTTTTCTGGAAGTATCAGAAACTGGAAACTGTGACAGTGAAACCCTGTCTGACATTACAGGCCTTGTGAAAACACTGGAATCATTTCCATTTATTGTATCTTTACTTGTGTGGAATGAAGTGCTTAGTGCCATCAATCGGGTGACAGTGATTTTACAGTCACCTGCTTTAAATCTTTCAAATGCCATAGATGTGGTTTCAGTAATCAGGAACAACTGTCTGACTATCGAAAACAAGGATTCAGCGAGTATTAGAGGAAGCAAAGCTGCTAGCCCAAACCATGGACATCGAACCAACTTTTCCAGAAAAAGCGACCCAGACGTCGGCATACCAAGAGCTTGCAGATGAACCCTTGACTGGCCAAGAAAGCTTTGAAGTCAATTTTTTCAATTGCCTATTGGATCAAGTGCTGATGGAAATTGATGAGCGATTCCAATTTCTCCATGACTTTCAGTCACTTTTTGGTTTCTTGTTCAACATAAAAACATGTGGACATGATGAAAACTTACAAGTAGCATGCAATGAGTTGGCCCGATTTCTTGGGGACGTAGATGGTTCAGACATGTATAGAGAAATTATCTTGCTGGCTCGTCTGTTACCTGATGATGTGAAATCTCCATTTGAAGTGTTGCAGTACCTGGTACAGAAAGACCTGAGCAGAGGATTTCAAACACCCAAATTGGACTGCAAATACTGCTTACAATTCCAATTACAGTTGCCAGTGCTGAGCGTTCTTTCAGTAAACTGTCCCTGATAAAAATTACCTAGCTCCACAATGTTACAGGAGAGATTGTCTGCATTGGGTGTACTTTCCATGAAAATAGACTTGCAAGACAAGTAAATTTTTCTGATGTGATAGAAACATTTGCTGCAGCAAAATCTGCTCGAGTACACCTTTAAGTTCACAAAATGGAATAACAGCAGCGATATTTTTGGGTGACTTGGGAGAAAAGGGTGGGGGCACTTTGGGTGGGTGGCGCTGGGGCCCGTGGATGGGGGGGGCCCACTACAAAGTCTTGCACCAGGGCCCAGTGCATCCTAGAACCGGCCCTGTTAGGGGGATTCTGGAGCCATGTGGATGACATTGTCCACCATGTGGCAGAGTGTTAGGTCAAAGCAACCTTGCAGCGGTAGCCATCCAAGGGTATTATAGAGGGTACAGTTGTGGGTGGAGAATGGGCCAATAAAGCAAAGTGGCAGGTGCTGTTGTAAGCAGTGGAGAGTTTTACCATAGCAGTAGCTGAGATCCTGGCATTGATAGGGGAGCAGTAGTTGAGAATAGGGAGAAGATTAATCTGGACAATAGCTAGTCTAGCTTCAGGGGTTAGGTATTGCCTGGATCTATAGGCAGCACATAACTTTTGATGGAACCTTCTGACAAGGGAATTTGCATGCTCAGTGAAGGTAAGGGAGGGGTTAAGCAGTACTCCTAAGTATTTGTAGGTGTTGACGTCCTCCAGGGCTGTACCATCTGGGGTGAGAATGTGTAAGGGGACGTGGCTTTTAGTTTTGGCCAGAAAGGGCTTAGATCCAAACAGCACGGGTTTAGTTTTTTTGGCATTTACTAAGAGGAGGTTTTGAGAACCAGCTGAAGCTGCAACATAATTGTGCGAGAGAACTGAGGAGATTGCGGCCGTGTATTTGTCATCGTGGAAGAGGACAAGGTCATCGGCATACAGGAGAGAATGACAGTTGAGGCAGTCAAAGGGAAGCACATTAATGAATAAGGAGAAAAGGGGGGACCCAGGATTGAGCCTTGAGGGACCCCCACAAAGACAGGCAGGGTGGGGGAGCAGGTTTGACCAATACACACGAATTGTGAGCGATCAATAAGGTAGCTAGCGAACCAGTTTGTGACTTTCTGAGAACAACCAAGGAGGCTAAGCTTGGAGGTAAGGAGAACATGGTTAACCATGTCAAAAGCCTTTGAGAGGGCGATGAAGACAGCCCCAGTGGCTTTACCATTATCCATGTTAGAGAGGATGTGGTCAGTCAGTAGAGTGAGGGCAGTGGCGGTGGAATGATTCTTGTGAAAGCCATGCTGTTGGTTGCATAAGAGGGTGTATTTGCTTATATACTCAGTGAGCTGATTGTGGACTGCTCTCTCAAGTAGTTTACTGAGATGCGGGAGGATGGATATTGGACGGTAATTGTCGGAGATTTCGGGTCACTGGATTTAAGAATGGGGACAACCTTAGCTATCTTCCATGGGTCAGGCATGGAGGAGGTGGAAAGGGCAAGGTTAAAGATGAAGGTGAGTGGCTTGGCAATCGCCGAAGAGATCAGCTTAAGAAAGATTGGAGATAGGCCATCAGATCCGGAGGAGCCGTGGTTAGGTAGATGTTTGAGGAACTTCACTGTATCATGTATGGAGAGGGCTTTAAAATAGAATGGGGGTATTTGCAGGTGAGTGGCAGAGCTGGAGGAGGATGGCAGTGTGTCAGATACTAGGGCAGGGCTTTGAGGTTGGGCAGTTGGCAGCTTATTTAGGTATATGGATAAGTTGGTGAACTTACAGTTGAAGACACAGGCCACATCGTGAGGGTCAGTCAGCAGCCCATCCTGTGAGTTGAGATGTGGTGCAGCGTAGCTGGAGCGGGGGTTTAGGATGGAGCTGATTGAGTCCCAGAATTTTTAAAGGTCTCCAAGGTTGGACTTTTGCAGGTTGAAGAAGTGGGTCTGTTTCAAAAATTTGGCCAGCTATTTACATTTGTTCCTCATGTGCCTGTAAGCATCCCAGAGGGCAGGAGAGGGGGTTGCTTTAAAAGTGGACCAGGCATGGTCTCTGGCCTTCATAAGGGTTAGGAGGCCTTTAGAGACCCAGAGCGAGCACTCGCCTCTGACCCATCTGGTAGTGACAAGGAAAAAGTGATCCTGGAGTGTTAGTAGAGTCTGGGCAAATGTGGAAACTGCCATGGCTACATTGGAAAGGGAAAAAAGTGTGGACCAGTCCAAGGACTGGGCCTCCTCGAGGAGATTTGTGGAGACTGGGCAGCTGAAATTTCTGAGAGTTAGGTTTTTGGGTGGGGGGGCACTTTAGTTTGGAAGACCAGAGGAGATAGGTCAGTGAATGATCACTTACTGAGTCAGCCATGGTGCTAGTGTGTAATGCTCGGTCCTCCCTGTTTATGAGGATCCAATCGAGTAGAGTCTGGGTGGCTGAGCATGGATTAAGTCTGGTGGGGAGAGTGATCACCTGCACCAGGTTGTGCTGCTTTAACTTGGATACACAGTCAGGCTGGTGGCAGCTCAGCCAGTTTAGATTAAAGTCACCGAGAAGGACAGAGTCCCTATGGGGAGTTAGAGAGCTCAGGCCTTGGAGGAGGCAGGTGAGTCCAATGGTTCTGGTCGCGGGGGGAGTTGTAGCAGCAGCCAATATAGCGTTGCTTGCAGGATCCCAGGGTCAATTCAGAGAGTAGCCATTCACTAGCTGAGGAGGGGTCAGAGTGTAGGACAATGCTAGCTGAGAGGGGTTCCCTTAGGAGCAGGGCCGCAACGCCACCTTTTTTCCTGCCTGGTCTGTCGAAGCGTAGGTAAGAGTAGCCAGGTATTTTGAAGGTGTTTTCGGTGAGGTGTGGCTTTAGCCATGTTTCAGTGAGTCCCAGAATATGGGGCTTGTGTAGCTCAATCCAAGCCTCAAGGTCAGTGAATTTGGATGGAAGGCTGCATTCATTGATATGTGCGATTTTAAGACCAGGGGCTTTTGTCCAGATGCTGGAGGTGGGGATGATATGGGAGTTTGTTGGGCCAGGGCTGCATTCAATGTCCCCAGCAAGGGAGAGTAGTGATAGTAGGAGAATGTATGGGCAGGAGGGAATAGAAGGAGACCAGGAGAGGTTAACCAGGTAGTGGCCAGGGAGGCAGCGTCTCCTTTAGTGAGTAGGATGAGAGATGTATCCCAGGGTGGACTCATCCTAGTGGTGAGTGAAGAGGGGTTGAGACAGGCGGGGGGAAATGAGAGAAGAGGAGGCGCTGTTGATCGCGAGGCCAGCACTGTCGCTGAAGTCAGTCAATACCAGCGCAGTAGTTAGGGAGATGGCACATAATATAGGTAGTGCCAGCTTCATCTTTCCGAGGGAGAGTGGGGACAATGGAAAGTAGTAGGAGGGAATTAGCTTGGTTTGCCTTATGAAGGGGACAGGAGGGAGTGGTGAGGCAAGGGCAGTTAGAGATGTAGTTCTCTGGGGCAGGAACACACTCTAGAAGGTGTTCTGTAGCTTTAAATTTTTGTATGGCAAGATGGCCAATGGGAGAAAGGTGCACAGAAGGGGGAGTGGTTTAGGTGCATTTAACAAGTCATGGGGGGGGGGAGGAAAAAAAATCAGCTTCCACTGGTACCAAAATCCAAAAGTCAGGGCTAGTGCCTTGCAGTATAGAGGATTTCTGAAAAACTGTTTAGGTTCCAAAAATTGAGGGGTCCGTGGCCTGGTCAAGGCATGCTGGATCCCTGAAATAAAGTAGAAAAACAGGATTTTTAAAGGCTGGAAGAGGAGGCCTTTTACATCAGAACAAAGAGAATAATAGAAGTGGGCAGGGTCAGAGAGCACAGCACACTGCTTGGGGGTTGGGGAGGAGACAGAGTGCAGGCCAGACAGCAGAAGGATTTACATAGTCAAGGCTCGCAATTCACTTCTAATATCAACTAAGAACTTAAAATGACTGTAAGGATTAAACAAACTATTAAACCCTGGCACACAAATTCAACTAGAGAGACAGAGGGAGATACAGTAGCTAGAGATGTGTTCAGCAAAAATCAGCTTCCACTGGTACCAAAATCCAAAAGTCAGGGCTAGTGCCTTGCAGAATAGAGGAGTTCGGAAAAACTGTTTAGGTTCCAGAAATCGAGGGGTCCATGGCCTGGTCAAGGCATGCTGGATCCCTTGCAGTATAGAGGATTTCTGAAAAACTGTTTAGGTTCCAGAAATTGAGGGGTCCGTGGCCTGGCCAAGGCACGCTGGATCCCTTGCAGTACAGAGGATTTCTGAAAAACTGTTTAGGTTCCAGAAATTGAGAGGTCTGTGGCCTGGTCATCTCTCCCCGTATTCTGGTATGTATGATTGAAAAGAAATTGTTCTTAATGCAGACTTTGATAAGGAAAAGATGTCTTGGGAACAGTGGAAAAAGCGGTGGAAGAGTGTACCACTGCAGACTATGATTTAAGAATATGCTGAAGTATGCACGGGTATTAAGATGTACACAGTGTGATATACTGTGGGGTGTGTATTAGTGTTTTTTTTTCCTCTACACACTGGTGTGGTGGATATTATTTCCTGAAGAATGGTCCAGTTCCTGGTGGTCTCCCCACCCCTTTTTTTTTTTTGAAATGATGTTGTTTAAATTATTGTGTTTTTTTTTGTCCCCGTTAATATTTCTTTTCTTTTATGTATTGTTCAAGACCAAGAGGGATTACTCCATTATGTTGTCTTTGACTCATGTGTATTTTATGACATGGACTGTGAAAAAAATATTTTTTTTGGTTTATTTTGTAGTCATGTACTCTGAGTATTGCAGTGTATTGTTTAATGTCCCAGTTTTGTACTACTTATTTTTTTAAAAAAACTTCCCCTACTGTTTTTGAGAAGTGCCATGGGGTCTTTAACATCCACCAGAACAGGCAGAGGGGACCTCGGTTTATAGTCTCATCTGGAAAACAGCACCCCTCTCATGCAGCACTACAGTGTCAGTATTAAGATTTAACCCAAGTGCCTGGAGTGGGGCTAGAACCCACAGCCTTCTGATCTCCCAACCTCCGAGGTGAGCGTGCTACCTGCTGAGCCACCAACACTGAATTCATTGTGCTACTGCAAGAAACCTGGGGTTGTTGCTGTGGTAACCAGATTCCCCCCCATATCTGGAAGAGCCACGGCGAGGGAGGCAGTTGCAGAGTGCCTAGACATCCCTGCTAAAAACACATGCACAACCCCCTTGTTCACAGAACTGCATGCAGACCCATAAAGGAACCCCACTCCCTAGTATGTAAGGTAGTCCCCACAGCAGGAATAAGGGAAATCATCAGAAGTGTCTAGCATCAGCTGTAGGGGTAGTATTTTATAGGTCCTCCAGGGGTTCGGATCCTGTGCCTCAGCAGGAAGCTGGCTGTGGGCAGAATGTAGTAGAAACTGCAAGGAATAACCTGTAGGGGAAAAAGACAAAAAAAAGAAGAAATAGATGGAGACCCAACCGTGCAACTTTTTTAACTAGAGTATATGCTGAGGCAAGAGTGTTACAGAGCAGTAAATAGTGATCCACATTAACGTATGTACTAGTTCAACCTTTGCCTCAGTAAACATGGCTGCAGAGTAAATACACATGGTCATGGGGTACAGCATAATGCTGACGGAGTCACGTGGTGCAGTGTATTGATACAAGTAAGCAATAACCCACAACAGGGTGTGCGGTTATTGGGGATTAATTAACACCCTGGGACACCGGCATAGCCGAGGGAGATGAAAGTGTCTCAGTCCTCTGCATCAAATGGGGCAGATAAAATATATATATATTTTTTGGATATTTCTTTTTTACTTCTCCTACTGCTGTACCAGAGCTGCCCCATCAGGAGTCTCCAGTGAAGCCAGACCCTGCCACCATCTTACCTGCTGGTTGGGTATGTCCGTCCTGTAATGAATTGCCCCAGGGTGGGGGCAGGTTGGGGCAAGACACTCCTGTACCTTCAAGTCTCATCAGGTCCCAAGACAACTGGCAGATGGTGGCACATTGGGACTAGACTCAGCACTCCATCTTCCTAGCTTTGGAGGGTGTTTTTCCCTTTTCTGTGCTGATGTTGCATGCCCTGACATCTAGGCGTGAGTGCTGACATCCGCAACGTCCACCCCCCAATGTTGTAGCTCCTGGAGCTGAATGGTCAGCAGGCCTCCACCTGTGGCCAATCATACTCCTGAGGTGCTGACATGCTGTCAGGCCCTCAGCCTCTGCCAGGGGTCAGCACATGCTGGGTTGGATCCCGTCCCTCCCCTCCGAGAAGGTGAGTGGTCGTTGGATGCTCCAGCCTTTCTCCCGCCGGCAGCCAGGAGTCTGCTCCTGAACCTAGGTCACTGGTGTGGTGTGGGGTGCAGATAAAATATTTGTTATTCTAAAAAACATTGGTAAGCATGTGATACACTTCAGTCTAAATGCTGGATGTTCAAGGTGATGCACTTAGTGAAAATAAAGTCACCTACAGAACACTAGACAGGGTGAACGGCAGGCTGGCCACTACAGCTGAAGAGAGAGATCTGGGAGCCATCAGCGGCTCCCTCAAGTAAAGCAACCAGTGCAATCTAGGTTAATGCACCAGTGGTGATGGGGCCCAATGACAGCTTTCATCACACTGTCAGTCATGCTTGTATAATAAACAGGAGTTCGTTTTGTCTCACCATGTCTGATGTATTTATTTATTTACTTATCACTACTGTAGCTCTTTCAACACCCTATGCATATCAGCGTGGCCCCCTGCAGAGGAAGGGAAGATATAAATTGGTCACACTGTTTCAAATTTTGTCGCTGTCCCCTTAAGTCATATGTCAGTCTTTCCATAGGTAAAACATTTAAAACCAGGTTATGCCACATTTCAAAAGAGGGCTGTTGCTGATAGACCCGGGTATTTATTATGCATTTCCCCATAAGGAGGAGTAGAATATGTGCTACTCAGGGATAAGGATCCCAGTCATCTCCACCAGGTACTCTTAAAATGTAGAATTTGTTGGTAGAAAAAAAACTGGTAGGTCTATGCAGTCCATTTCTATACCTATTATCACCCCTAAGACCATATTTGGTCACACTGTGTCTTTCCTGTCTCCCTGACCCCTACTTATTATGTCCATGTGCCTGTCCTGTGCATGCTTGAAGGCCCTCACTGTCTCTGCCCCACCACCTCCTCTGGCAGGCTGTTTCCAGCATGTACCACCCTTTCTGAGAAGACTTATTGCCTCACATCCCTCTTTTCCACCCCAGAGGCAGTATAGCGCAGTGGTCTAAGGCTCTGAGCTGCAAATCTGGTGATATCCAGCAGATCAGACCTGGGTTTGAATCCCACAACTTCCACTTGCATACTGTGTGACCCTGAGCAAGTCACTTAACCTCCTTGTGCTCCCAGGTCGCTCCTGTGAAAAAGCTTTCAGCTTAGTGTGCTATACCTGGTTAAACAACTAAATAATAATAAAAAAGAGTCACTGCATGCCCCTGTGTTCTGGTGTTCCTCCTCCTCTGAAAGAAACTCTCTTGACTCCACACTTATACCTTAACTCCCATGATGTACTTACAGGTTTCAATCATGTCCCCTCTCCTTAAGGGAGTACATGTGGAGCTCTCATCGTAAGGTTTCTCTACAATCCATCACTGTTCTGGTACCCCTCCTCTGGATTGCTTCCACTCTGTCAACATAGCTGGTTTTAGGCACCAGCAAACCCTGTGGTCACTGTGGGCCCCCTACTCGTGGGGGGCCCCAACCAGAGCAGTTTCCCTTACTAATTTTCTTTTTAAACAGCAACACAGGACTGTGCAGCACCTTCTTATGTGGCATTATAATATGAAAGTACGAAAATGCCAGCAGAAACAGGCCATTTAGGTATACCAAGGCTGCTTGAGTGTGCAGCTCTTAGTAGATTTTACTGGAGCTGCCCCACCACCTCCCTTTTCATAGAAACATAGAAACATAGATTTTGATGGCAGATAAGGACCGCTTGGCCCAACCAGTCTGCCCATTTCCCTACCTAATGGATAAGCTGCAGATCCTAGTTAACCAGCAGCCTACTTCTTCCTACCCCCACCCCCTTGAATTGCCTTATGACTGTCCCATGCATGCTTGAATTCCACCACTGTTTTTGACTCCACAACCTCCTCTGGAAGGCCGTTCCATGCATCCACAACCCTCTCTGTGAAAAATACTTCCTTAAATTACCTCTGAACGCCCCCTTCTATCTTCAAATTGCCCCTTGTTCTTGCACACCTCTTTTTGAAAGATGCTACCCTCTTGGACTTTGTTGATTCCTTGAGGTACTTGAATGTTTCTATCATGTCCCCTCTCCCTCCTTTCCTCGAGGCTATACATATTCAGCTCCTTAAGTCTCTCTTCATATGTCTTCGATTGCAGACCCTACACCATTTAGTTGCCCTCCTCTGGACAGCCTCCATCCTGTCTATGTCTTTGCAGAGATTGGGACTCCAGAACTGCACGCAGTACTCCAGATGGGGTCTCACCAGCTGTCTGTACAGAGGGATAATAACTTCCTGTTTTCTACTGGTGATGCCTCTCCCTATGCATCCCAGTATCCCCCAACCCTCCTTGCTGCCCTCTCACATTGCTTGCCCACCTTTAGGTCATCTGATATGACTACCCCCAGGTCCCTTTCCATTTTTGTTGTTGTTAGTATCTCACCTCCATTGTGTACTCTTCCCTGGGTTTTGTTTCCCAGGTGCATTACCTTGCACTTCTTAGCACTGAATCTAAGCTGCCATACATTTGACCATTCCTCTAACCTTGCCAAGTCCTTCTCATCCTTTCCACTCCACCTTGTGCATCAACTCTGTTGCAGATCTTAGTGTCATCTGCAAAGAGACATACTTTTCTTCCAGTCTCTCTGCAATGTAAACATAAGACATTGAAGAGCACTGGTCCTAATACTGAACCTCTGCGGTCCCTACCACTAACCCCTTTTTTCAGAGTGGACTCCATTTACTATTACTCTCTGTGTCCTATTCTCCAGCCAATTCTTTACCCAGGCTGTCATCTTGGGACCCACTCCCAGGCTGGCTAACTTGTATATTAATCTTTTGTGTGGGACTCAGTCAAATGCCTTACAAGTCTAGGTAGGCCATATCCACAGACCCTCCCTGATCTACTACTTTGGTCACCCAGTCAAAGAAATCTATCAGATTTGTCTGGCATGACCTTCCAGCTGAGATCCATGCTGCCTTGGGTCCTGAGCCCCTCTGGCCTCTAGATACTCAACAATTCTTTCCTTCAAGTGATTCCATCATTTTCCCTACCACTGAGGTTAAACTAACAGGTCTGTAGTTTTCTGCTTCTGCCTTGCTCCCACTTTTGTGAAGGGAATCACATCTGCCCTCCTCCAGTCTCGGGTACCACCCCATCCTCCCATGATTTGTTAAAGAGGGTAGTCAGTGGTGTCACTAGTTCTACCCTTAGTTCTTTTAGAATTCGGGATGAATCCCATCAGGCCCCATTGCTTTGTCCACCTTCAGTTTTAGAGTTCTTTCAGAACCCTTTCTTTTGTAAATGGGCTGGTATCAACTTCTGTATCCAGAGTGTTTCTACTGTTTGTTTTAGGTACCTCCCACTTCCTTTGTAAATACTGAGTAAAAATATTTGTTTAGTATCCTGCCTTTTCACAGACACCCTCTGCCGCTCCCTCCTCTTTATTAAGCCTCACTAACCCTCCCTTGGTCTTCCTTCGCTCCCTGATGTACCTATAAAGGTTTTATCCCCTTCTTAACTGAGTTGGCTATCTTTTCTCGGTTTGGGCCTTTGCTGTTCTGACTGCCTTCCCAGCTTCCTTTTGCTTTAACTGATACAGTTCTCTGTCCTGCTCCTTCTGTGATTCCTTGTGCTTCCTGAATGCTTTCTTTTCTCTTGAACCTTCACTGCCACTTCCTTTGAGAACCATAGTGGTTTCTTACATCGTTTCATTTTGTTTATTTGCTTCACACAAGGCTTGTTACCTCTGTGATGGCAGTTTTATTATTCCCCATTGTTCTTCCACCCCGCCTTCCTGCCCATTTGCTAGTGCATTCCTTGGGCACTCACCCATTTTGGCAAAGTCAGCCCTCCTAAAGTCCAGTACTTTTGCCTTTGTATGGCTTGACTCTATTGCTGTGTTTATTGTGAACCATACTGTTCGATGGTCGCTAGTTCCCAGATGGCTACCCACTTCTACATCTGGAGTTTTTATCCCTCACAGTCTTTTACCCCCTACCCATAATCTCTCATGTTATGATTCTCCCTTTTACCCTGTCCCACCCCCTTTTAAAGCTGCTTACTGTTTTCAATGAAATCACCTCCTCAGGCAAATCGTTCAACGTGGACACCACGACTTCTGTGAAAAAGCACCTTCTCATTTCCTTTTTGAATCTTTCCCCCAACAATTCTAGACTATGCCCCCTAGTGAACCCATTTCCCCTTAAATTGAAAATGTCCTCTGTTCTAACCTTGTTCATATCCTTAAGATACTCAAAGGTCTCAGTCATGTCCCCCATCTCCTTTCCGTCCTCCAGTGAATACACCCTACGCTGTACTCCCTCCAAAGATCTGATGTCTTTTTTCAGATAAGGGCACCAGAACTGCACACAGTACTCCAAGTGTGGTCTTAAGTCACCAAAGACCTATACAAGGGCAAAATGACCTTCTCCTTTCCTAGAGGTGATTCCTGTGGTGATGCAACCCACCATTTTGTTTGCTTTGGCTGCCACTTTATGACATTGTGCAGGGTGCCTCAGGTCCCTCTTGATTTATTTTATTTTTAATTTATTTAAAGATTGGTTACTGGGAAAGGCACACTGAGCCAAGTCTTGTTTCCTGGTGTGATGGCTGGTGTAAGGGAGAATTATACATATAAAAATATAAAATACAGAGTGGCAAAATAAGGTGTACAATATGAAGCATTCAGCTACCCCTAGATATTTTTCCTCCTCAGAACTGGTAACCTGTACACCTCCCAACCAGTAACTGGCCCCTGGGTTCTTAGCTCCCAGGTGCAAGACCATGCAACTATTAGTACTGAACCCCAACTGCCAGATACTCAACAATTTCTCGAGCCTAGCCAAGGCCTCCTAGAGCTCCTGTCTCCCCTCCTCTATGTCTACTCTGCCACAGAGTTTTGTGTAATAAGCAAATAAGCAGATTTTACTTTTGACCCCATCCACTATGTCACCAACAAAAATGCTAAACAACACTGGTCTGAGTACTGGGCCCTTTGGGATCCCATTGGCCACAGATTTAGACTGATAGCTCCACCTCATTATCACCCTCTAGTTTCTGTTCTGTAGCCAGCTCTTGACCCACTCTGCCAGCTTTCCCCTGACTCCCAGGATCCTCAGTTTACTGAGCCAGTTCCCATTTTGGCTCAGAGTCAAAGGCCTTACAGAAGTCCAGACACAGGACATCTACCATCTGGTCCCTGTGCAACTATCCTATGACCCAATTAAAGAAGTCAATCAAGTTGGTCTGGCAGGCTGTCCCCAAGAAAAACCCATGCTGCCTTTAATCCTGTAGATCATTTACCTCCAGGAAGCTCACTTGTCTTTCCTTTAGTATGGTCTCCATTAGCTTTCCTACAATGGAGGTAAGGCTGACTAGTCTATAATTACTAGGTTCATCCTTGGGTCCACTCTTGTGGAGAGACACCACTTGTGCCATTCTTCAGTCCTAAGGCAAGCCCCCCATTTAAAAAGCCTTACTAAGCTATGATCCAGTCAATAAGAGGCAAATGGGCAGCAATGGATGGGAGAGGAAGAATAGCCCCAAGGACTGACACTACTGACTTTTCTAAGAAATTTAAATATGCTGTATTACTGGTTGTACTGAGAAAGGAAAAAAATGCACGTATGGGCTACAGTCCAACACATTAGGTGAAAGTGGGTCAAGTAAGGAGTGCCCCATGGCTTCACAAATCTTGCTGGGGGCCCCCAAAACCCTAAAACTGGCCCTGTCTGTCAATGTCCTTGCAGAGATGTGGCATACCGATTGATAAAATACCACCTCCCTTCTCCTGTTAGAACACTCCCTCACTGTGCACCTCAGACTCCCACTCGCTTTGCAAACAGCCCTGTTGTACTGGCCTGCCAACTTGAGATCAGATACAGTTACTCCAAGGTTCCTTTATTGTTTGGTAACTGCAATACCCACCTCCAGTCTTGTACACAGCCACCAGGTTTCCCACCCCAGGTGTATGACTTCAGACTTGTTGGTATTGAAACCCAGCTACCACTCCGTAAACCACTCCCCTAGTTTCCCCAGATTACATACCATTCTCTCTGTCCTTTTCTAGGAATCTATCCTTATACAGATTTCTGTGTCATCTGCAAACACTCACATCTTCTCCTCTGATTCCTCAGCAATGTCACTCATGAAGACTTTGAAAAGGACAGGACTCAATACTGATCCTGGGGATACTCCATTGGTCACTATCCTGCCCCCAAGTGACTTTCATTACAACACTGTCTGTCTCAGACTCTTCAACAAGTTTGATACCCAGCTTACAATTTTCTCCCCAGCCCCAGGGGTGTTCAGAGTCAAACTTTTAGGACTTGACCAGCCATGGCCGTAGCTGAATTTTCCCCCTGCCCCTATTTATTACAATACATTTAGCTCTCTTTTTGTACTTCTCCTTCAGAGAAATGTTACTTGGCCCAGACAGGGGCAACAGGATTTGCACACTGCTGCCGCCCCCAGTTGCTAAGTTTCTTTATTAGACTCTTGGGTGGCACATTGGGAAAAGACTTACTGAAACCCAGATAGGCCACATCCACTGCCTTCAGCTGATCCCCCTCCATGGTCACCCAGTCAGAAATCGAGGAGATTTATTGGACATTACGCCCCCCCGTGAAACCATGCTGCTGGGGGTCCTGCAGCCAATTCCCTCCCCCCAGGTACTCCTTCAGTAGGGTATCCAATAATTTCCACACCACTGGTATGTGAGAATGAATGGCCTGTAAGTGCGAGCCTCCTTCCTACTGCTGCTCTTGTGCATAGAGACCACACTGGCCCTCATGCAGTGCTCAGGAACTAGCACATCTCCATCTCCAATGAGATGCTGAATAGTGTTGCTAGAGCGATGGAATTCATGTATTGACTACTGCGCAGCACATTCCACCCCCCCCCACTACCAGCCATCAGCTGACTGGATATCAACAATATGATACAGATTTTGCCACCCATACACACACGGTGAACGTCTGACATTATCTAATGCACCACTTTCCACCCCCTCGCTGGTATCAACAAAATGTTGAGGACTGTGACACACACACATCCTTGAAGAGAAACAGCTATTACACACAGTACTGCCCACCATCAAAGACAGAATTTCTTCAAGTATAAGGCAAATTTTGACATGTATGCATTTCACACTGCAAACGCACGCAGAAGAAGCTTTCATGGCAGGTATTGACAACAACTCTCCCCTCTCCCATCACAGTTGGAGAATTACAGTATTGGCTATTTACAAAGCGTTGCAGACTAGGAATTCAACACACATGCATGCGCACATGCGAACACACACATACACATACACACACACACACACACACACACACACACACACACACAGCAGTGCAGGGCTTCAAACAGGCATGGGATAGGCATAAGGGAGCAATACAGATGAGTATGAATAGATAGGCCACTGACAGCAAAGGACGATGGCACATTTATAAGGTAGAAAAAGAAATGGGCAGACTGGATGGACCTTGCGGTCCTTATCTGCCGTCAGCTTCTATGTTTCTTTGTTCTGTGTAAAAACTATTGAGCGTTGAGCCTTGCATGCTTCCCCAACTAACAGCTAGCTTACTTTCATGCATTAAAAAAAATTGATGTGGTTTACAACTGGTCCAGTGGCATAGAGGGATGAGATGCTATGTGCATTACCCCCCACCATGCTGGCAAACCAAGTCCGGTAACAAGCTCAGGTTGCTGGGTGTCATCTGGGAAGGGGGAACTGAGCATCCACCAGATAGCTCTCCTCTCCTGAAGTGGGGATGCATACTGACTCAACCCTTGACTGTCCCCAACTGGAGGCCTGGGGGTAGCACCAGAAACTATAGTGACAGCTGGCCCACCAGTGCAGTGGAAAGATTCATAGCTGTGATGCTGGTGACCTGGGTTTGGAAACGGACTCGGGCATTGGAGAGCCAGCTGGGGGGAAACGTCTTGAGCATCCAATGACTACTCGTCTTCTCCCAGGGGAGGGGGATCTGTGGCCCAGTATTTGCTGACTCCTGGCGGTGGCCAGGAGAACAGCAATGCGGCAGGCCTCATTGCCTAAGAAGCATGATGAATGGTGGCATATACCCTGATGTCAGCGGCACATCATGCTCCCGTGGGGAGAAAACCAACAGACCAGGTGAAGGTCGCCAGCCCCGTCACTGCAAAAAGCCCTGGAAAGCCGGACCACCTCAGCAGCACCCCAGGCCAATTGTAGAGTGTGCAGGTAACCCCCACTGGCACTTCCTCCTTGGAAGGGGAGACCCATCTGAATAAAAAGGGTTATCCTGGGTTACCTGGGGTAGGCTGCAATCTGAGGTGGTGGCTGACGGCATGGATGAGTGCTGGCGTGGTCCATGGTGGCCCCAAGGAGAGGCTGGTCAGAGGAGGGAGGAGCGAGGAGCAAAAAAAAGAAACTATAGTGACATTGAACTGTCATTCAGTAGCATGTGTGCATGTCCACGTGTAGACGCTTACTTGCTACCACATCAGGGGATCCAAGGGGAAAAAACTGTCAGTGCAGGCTTCATGAAGCCATGCCTGTCTGCCTACCTCTGTCCCACACCACTTGGGTCACCAGCCAAATTCAGGATGTGAGTCACAGAGTGTGGGGAGAACTGCCCATCGCCATGCCAGCCCTGCAACAGGAGGCAATCCATGCAGCACTTCAGGTTCAGTGGGTCCAGGGGAGGTGGGGGCAGGGATGAAAGTCTGCCTGCATTGAATGCCAAGCCAGAAAGATTGAAGGTAAGAAAACAAAAATGTTGCTGCAATATGTATCACCTCAATAAACACACACACACACACACACACACACACACACACTATACTCACAGACACACACACTCCAGAACACACACGCACAAACACATTCACACACACACACACACACACACACTCACACAGACACACACACGCACACACACACACGCACGCATGCACACACACACACACGCATACGTAGACACGCAGTAGTGGGAGCTGCCGCAGAGTTACAGCAAACCTACCAGCTATTTGTGGCCATTGTTTCGATTGTCAGATCACTGCTGTTAGTGTAGCGTAGGCTATAAATACAGCGTAATTTCATCATGTACTGTTAATTTTGGTTTTGTCCGTTTATTTGAGTTGCAGGCCCCCAGTTTTGCTTTGTTTTTAAAGGGGTTGCGGGGGGCAAAACATCCCAATGCAAATAAACTAATAAAAAAATAACCGAAAGTCCGATTTGTCCAAGTAGCGTAACTTGAGCTCTATGCCAACAGCGTAGGTCTCATAATTGACACAATAGCCAAATAGGTAATATGTAGAGAGTCTCTTACCTAAGTAATATGGAGCCAGAGGTAGGAATCTTGAAGGGACGGTGTCTGTCAGACCTGTAAAATAAACTATAGGAAAGGGATCACAAAGGACTCATAGTTCTTGGGGAGCAAAAAGGAAGGACATAGCAGGTTAAATACAGAGTGATACTTATCTGATGGGGAAGGAGTCAGTATCCTGTCACACCTGTTAAAGTAAAGAGGAAAACAGGTTAACATGGAGAAAATACAGTGGCGAGATCATAGACAGAACATGAAGAGATATGAATGTGATACACTCTATGACGAGGGGAAGGTTTAGTGAGTGAAATGATTATAAAGGAATACGTTTGGGAGTGCTTCAGGTCGGTGGACTTTGCGGATGCAATAAATCATGTGATGGGGCACTCAGAGAGTCTGGCAGGGTGCAAAAATCAATGATGCGATGTGGATGTGAGGTGAGGGCCCAATCTAATGGGGTGCGTGTGGCTGAGTGATCTGGGGTTTAGTCTAGTTGGAGTAGTTAGGTTAGGGTTAGTGATTCTACCTTTGAGCATGTTTTGGAGTTAGTGGGAGAGAGTCAGTCCAGGTTTGTAACAACCAGAATATCTAGTTCCCTGGAGGAGGAGTGAGTGGTAATGTTTGTCATGAGTTCGGTTAATGTACTGTAGATGCAGAGAAGCCAGGGCAGCAATATGTGCCAGCTGTGAATACAGGGAGTGCGTATGGCAGGGAAAAGCTTGATAAGGAGGAGTTTGTGTTGAGAGGGGGAGGACAGGTTGCTAGATAAGTACATGCAGTAGTTACACCTCTGTCTTTTCTGGGTCAATCTTGCTGGATAAGTGTGTAGCCGGGAATGATGAGACTGTTGTTGGGTATTTTGTGAGAGAGCATAGTTTCTGAGGGAACTAAAACATCTGGGACTCTGTCTTGTATGAGTGGCAGGAGGAGGGGTTATTACGCAGAAACACAGAAGGTGACAGCAGAAGGGGATCTCGAGGTCCATCTAGTCTGCCCATGTTTAAGTTTTCTATCCCTCCCTCTTTGCCTTTATGGTGCCAAAGTCCTCTGCGTCTATCCCATGCTGTCATGAAACCCCTGAATGTTTCGGCTCCCACGGCCTCAGAGGGTAGGCTCTCCCAGGCGTCAACTACCCCTCAGTAAAGAAGAACTTCTTTACATTCATCCTGAACTCTCCCCCTTCCCTTCATTCTCAAGGCATGTACCCTGGTTCTGTTTTCCTTGAACTGAAAGAGTTCCTGCACCGGTACTTTATTTACACCCTTGATGTATCTGAAGGTTTCAATCATGTCTCCCCCCCCCCCGTTTCAGTGAGTACATGTTTAGTTCTTTAAACCTTTCCTCATATGGCATTTGGTGCAATCCTTTAATCATTTTTGACGCTCTTCTTTGTACTGCTTCCTTCCAGTCCCTGTCCTTTCAGAGATGGGTTCCCCAAAACTGGACACTGTATTTCAGGTGGGGACTGACCAGTGCCCTGTAGTGACAATACCACCTTCCTCTTTCTGCTCGTGATACCCCTCCCTGTGCATTCCAGCATGCAACTGGCTTTTAGCGCTACCTTCTCACACTGCCTCCATTGTTTCTGGGAGATGGCTTCGGATATTAAGTGTGATTTTTAGTTCTTTTGGGAGGTGTGTGGGAGGAGGGAGGTCAGTGTTGAGTTCAGTATCACCAGCTGTGATCAGTAGTAGGGTGATCACTAGTTTAGACAGTATGTGTCCATTCTAAAGATGTAGGACATGGAGGGGTGATTTGGGGGTGTAATCCGGTGTGAACTTGGACAATTGTAAGGTAGCAAAGCAGGGGTAGTAGAGGTGGTGTGTATGAATGTGCAAGGTGGCCAAGGGTTGATGGATAGGGCAGAAGGAGAGGGAAGTCAGGTGAGAGTTGGGGGATTTGCTAGCTGACAGGTGAGAGGTGGGTGTGGAGGGGAAAGTGGAGGGGAGAAAGAATAAGGAGGGGAGGAGAGCTACACTGTAATAATGTAAAATGTTATTTGGTACATTGTAGCCCACAATGCCACAGCAGCAGCAGGCGGGTGGGTGTGGGGAGGGTGGGATACAGCGCAGTGTTGCAGCAGCAGCCCAGGATGATGGGATACACCACAATGCCACAGCAGCAGCAGCCGGGTGGGAGTGGGAGGTGGGATACAGCACAGTGTTGCAGCAGCAGCCCAGGTTGAAGGGACACCACAATGCCACAGCAGCAGCAGGCGGGCGGTGTGGGGAGGGTGGGATACAGCGCAGTGTTGCAGCAGCAGCCCAGGTTGATGGGATACACCACAATGCCACAGCAGCAGCAGCCGGGTGGGTGTGGGGAGGTGGGATACAGCACAGTGTTGCAGCAGCAGCCCAGGATGATGGGATACACCACAATGCCACAGCAGCAGCAGCCGGGTGGGTGTGGGGAGGGTGGGATACAGCACAATGTTGCAGCAGCAGCCCAGGTTGATGGGATACACCACAATGCCACAGCAGCAGCAGCCGGGTGGGAGTGGGGAGGGTGGGATACAGCACAGTGTTGCAGCAGCAGCCCAGGTTGATGGGATACACCACAATGCCACAGCAGCAGCCGGGTGGGTGTGGGGAGGGTGGGATACAGCACAATGTTGCAGCAGCAGCCCAGGTTGAAGGGATACACCACAATGCCACAGCAGCAGCAGCCGGGTGGGTGTGGGGAGGGTGGGATACAGCACAGTGTTGCAGCAGCAGCCCAGGATGATGGAATACACCACAATGCCACAGCAGCAGCAGCCGGGTGGGTGTGGGAGGTGGGATACAGCACAGTGTTGCAGCAGCAGCCCAGGATGATGGAATACACCACAATGCCACAGCAGCAGCAGCGGGTGGGTGTGGGGAGGGTGGGATACAGCACAGTGTTGCAGCAGCAGCCCAGGATGATGGGATACACCACAATGCCACAGCAGCAGCAGCAGCTGGGTGGGTGTGGGGAGGGTGGGATACAGCACAGTGTTGCAGCAGCAGCCCAGGATGATGGGATACACCACAATGCCACAGCAGCAGCAGCCGGGTGGGTGTGGGGAGAGTGGGATACAGCACAGTGTTGCAGCAGCAGCCCAGGATGATGGGATACACCACAATGCCACAGCAGCAGCAGCAGCTGCCGGGTGGGTGTGGGGAGAGTGGGACACAGCACAGTGTTGCAGCAACAGCCCAGGATAGTGGAATACACCACAATGCCACAGCAACAGCAGCTGGGTGGGTGTGGGGAGGGTGGGATACAGCACAGCGTTGCAGCAGCAGCCCAGGATGATGGAATACACCACAATGCCACAGCAGCAGCAGCTGGGTGGGTGTGGGAGGGTGGGATACAGCACAGTGTTGCAGCAGCAGCCCAGGATGATGGGATACACCACAATACCACACAGCAGCTGCTGGGTGGGTGTGGGGAGGGTGGGATACAGCACAGTGTTGCAGCAGCAGCCAAGGATAGTGGGATACACCACAATGCCACAGCAGCAGCTGCTGGGTGGGTGTGGGGAGAGTGGGATACAGCATAGTGTTGCAGTAGCAGCCCAGGTTGATGGGATACACCACAATACCACAGCAGCAGCAGCTGGGTGGGTGTGGGGAGGGCAGGATACAGCACAGTGTTGCAGCAGCAGCCCAGGATGGTGGGATACACCACAAAGCCACAGCAGCAGCAGATGGGTGGGTGTGGGAAGGGTGGGATACAGCACGGTGTTGTACCAGCAGCCCAGGATGATGGGATACACCACAATGCCACAGCAGCAGCAGCCTGGTGGGTGTGGGGAGGGTGGGATACAGCACAGTGTTGCAGCAGCAGGCCAGGATGATGGGATACACCACAGTGCCACAGCAGCAGCCGGGTGGGTGTGGGGAGGGTGGGATACAGCATAGTGTTGCAGCAGCAGCCCAGGATAGTGGGATACACCACAATACCACAGCAGCAGCAGCCAGGTGGGTGTGGGGAGAGTGGGATACAGTACAGTGTTGCAGCAGCAGCCCAGGTTGATGAGATACACCACAATGCCACAGCAGCAGCAGCTGCTGGGTGGGTGTGAGGAGGGTGGGATACAGCACAGTGTTGCAGCAGCAGCCCAGGATGATGGGATACACCACAATGCCACAGCAGCAGCAGCAGCAGCCGGGTGGGTGTGGGGAGAGTGGGACATAGCACAGTGTTGCAGCAGCAGCCCAGGATGATGGGATACACCACAATGCCACAGCAGCAGCTGCTGGGTAGATGTGGGGAGAGTGGGATACAGTATAGTGTTGCAGCAGCAGCCCAGGATGATGGGATACACCACAATGCCACAGCAGCAGCCTGAGGTGAACAATCAGGCCAGTTTGCCTATAGAAAATGCAGCGTAGCTCGGCCTGGGTAATGGCAGTGTGTACTTGTGAAGCATGGAGTTTCTGTACCTTGAATAGTTCTTCTCTTGTGGTCAGGGCAGCCACGGGAGTGGGGTGGGGGAGGGCTGTGCATGAGCTACCCTCTCAACCTCCCAAGGAGAACTCTGCAAGTCTGAGGAGAGCCTGGTGGAGGAAAGTATAAAGGTGGGTTGGGCAATCAGAGAGTGAGATCACGTGCAACTATGTTTGAATAACAAAACATTCCTGCCAAGACAATCTGGGATGGATTGGGGGTGAGGGGACAGAGATCATTTAGATGATAGATGGCAGACTGGGGGAGGCAGAGATGCCAGAGTAATGGAGACTGCAAAAGAGAAAGGAGGGAATATGCTAACTAAACAGGAGCACTGTGTGAATCTTGGCACTTGGTAAATTCAGAACTTAGAGAGGCAGTATGAGGTCGCAAACAACAGCTGTATGGCTTGTAACAATGTGAATTAAATAATAATATAAAATCCCTGCTCTCTAAATGTGCCAGTGCTGTAAATAAATACAAGTAAAACCTTTGCTCCGAGTGGCGTAGTCCTCGCTGTAAGGCCTGTAACTTAATGTGAATTACATCAATAATTACTATTTGCCACTGCCCCCTTCCTACTCACCATTGTCTATCTTCCACCAAACAAACACAAACTTGCCTTCCAGACCATCCTGAACTATATCACGACTCTTCCACCTCAACTTGAAAAAATAGTCTTGAGTGACTTCAATAAAAACTGGCAGTGCACAAAAGCAGCCCCTTATTCTAATGATGCCTCAGTGCTCAACCTCACTCAGGTTGTCACCTCACCCACCAGAACAAATCCCTGCACAGGAACCTCCTCCCTCCTGGATATGGTCTTCACAAACCGCCCGCACCGAATCACCAATACCCAAGTACTCCCCAGTGCTCTAAGCGACCACTCTCCTGTGCTCTGCTCCTAGTCTTGCAGGGCACCTAAACACCCTCCCCTAAAATTACCTTACAATGCACCCTTGGCCCTGGCAAACTCACCCAACTCAAGGCCTTCCTTACAAACTGGGACTGGACACCCCTCGTTGACACCCCAGACCCTGATCAGGCGCTAGATCTATTTACCTCCACTTTCAATAGTATCTGTGATAAATTCGGCCCCCACCAAGAAAATGTCCGAAGGCTACCAGGTCCCCTGGTTCTCTGCACATTTCCTGGGCCTAATAAAACAATGTGACTCCCTTTGGCATATTGCCACTGAAACCAAACAGTCAGCTGACATGCAATGCTTTCGGGAGGCTTGTAACGCACATGGTCCCTCCGCACCGCCAACGTGGATTATTACAAAGCGTCCTTAACTTCCACAATATTAAGGAACTCTGTAGCAAATCCCCAAACCAGCTGCCAGACCAATTAGAACTAGACGGTGACATTGCCACAGACCCCTACCGCATAGCCTCAGCCCTAAACTCCTTTTTCACAAATCTCAGCCATATTCTGCCCCCTAACTTCTTCGATCCCCTGCCAACTGGACCCACCCCTCCCCTTGCTCCCCCTTTTGCCTTCACGTTCCATCCCATGCAGAGGCCAGACCCTACCTACACAAAGCCCTTAGCCACTCAACAAACCACAGTGGCCCCCTTGATCTGAAACTTCTTCGCCTTACTCTCCAGGAAGTCCTCCTCCCTCTCACTCATACCCTAAATCGCTCCCTCTGTCAAGGGAAATTTCCCTCTAAATGGAAGCTGGCCAACATCACCCCTATCTTTAAGAATGGGGACCGCACCTACCCCAACAACTACCATCTCATATCCATTCTCCCCCCAAAGCCTTAGAATGAATTGTCGCCGATCAAATCACTGACCACTTGACTAAATACAAACTTCTCTGCGACCAACAACATGGTTTCCATAAGGGTCATAGTACCACCACTGCCCTCCTCACTTTCACCTCGCATGTCCACTCCACCCTGGATAGCGGTCACCTCATAGGTGCCATCTTCTTGGATCTCTCTAAAGCCTTTGACACTGTCAATCATGCCCTTCTCCTGAACACTCTCTCCTCCAGTGGCTTCTCCAATGATACTTTAAAATGGTTCACCAGTTACCTGTTGGATAGAACACAACAGGGGGTGGGGGCAGGAAGAAGTAGGCTGCTGGTTAACTAGGATCTGCAGCTTATCCATTAGGTAGGGAAATGGGCAGACCAGGTGGGCCAAGCGGTCCTTATCTGCCATCAAATTCTATGTTTCTATGTTACAACAGGTAAAGGTTGGCACTGTCTTGTCCCCTTGCCTCCTGGTCTGCTCTGGAGTACCGCAGGGGTCAATTCTTGGCCCCTTAATTTTCAGTCTATTCCTAAACTCCCCCTCATCGGCCGTCCCTGGTAACGTGCTCCTCTATGCAGATGACGCAGTACTCTTCACCTCCGACTCCGACCCACTTAATCTCCACCAAACACTCCAACATAGTTTCCACGAAGCAGAACACTGGTTCTCCAACCAGCTGCTAACTATCAACTACAAGAAAACTAAAGTCATGATCTTCTCCCACCCGCAGAACCCTCGCAAGAACCACTGTCCCCCATTTCTCACTATCAACCACACCCCCCTCGAGCAAGTTAGCTACTTTAAATACCTAGGGATCACTCTGGAGCAGCCCTCAGCTATAAACAACACATTCTCCTCCTTGCATCGACCCTAAACTCGAGACTAGGTGTGCTTTATAGACAGATATTGCCTCACCCCAGAAGCCCTACTGCTTGCCGTCAACTCCTCCGTCCTTGCCCTCCTTGACTATGGTATTACCATATACTGTGATGCCCCTGAGTCTCCGCAATAAAAGTAAAGATGCCAGGCGATGCTCACTACTCCCAGCCCATACGGAGCTCAGGCTGCAACCTGCTGCTGCGAGACCCCGCAATAAAAGTAAAGATGCCAGGTGATGCTCACTACTCCCAGCCCGTACGGAGCTCAGGCTGCAACCTGCTGCTGCGAGTCCCCGCAATAAAAGTAAAGATGCCAGGTGATGCTCACTACTCCCAGCCCATACGGAGCTCAGGCTGCGGCCTGCTGCTGGTAGTGCGAGTCCCTGCAATAAAAGTGAAGATGCCAGGTGATGCACACTACTCCCAGCCCGTACGGAGCTCAGGCTGCAACCTGCTGCTGCGAGTCACCGCAATAAAAGTAAAGATGCCAGGTGATGCTCACTACTCCCAGCCCGTACGGAGCTCAGGCTGTGACCTGCTGTTGGTAGTGCGAGTCCCTGCAATAAAAGTGAAGATGCCAGGTGATGCACACTACTCCCAGCCCATACGGAGCTTAGGCTGCGACCTGCTGCTGCGAGTCCCCCCAATAAAAGTAAAGATGCCAGGCGATGCTCACTACTCCCAGCCTGTACGGAGCTCAGGCTGCGGCCTGCTGCTGGAAGTGCAATTCCCCACAATAAAAGTAAAGATGCCAGGCGATGCTCACTACTCCCAGCCCATACAGAGCTCAGGCTGTGGCCTGCTGCTGCGAGTCCCCCCAATAAAAGTAAAGATGCCAGGCGATGCTACTCCCAGCCCGTACGGAGCTCAGGCTGCGGCCTGCTGCTGGTAGTGCGAGTCCCCGCAATAAAAGTGCAGATGCCAGGTGATGCTCACTACTCCTAGCCCATACGGAGCTCAGGCTGCGGCCTGCTGCTGGTAGTGCGAGTCCCCGCAATAAAAGTAAAGATGCCAGGCGATGCTCACTACTCCAAGCCCATACGGAGCTCAGGCTGCGGCCTGCTGTGTGTGGATTGGGGGGGGGGAAGCCCCTCAGGACAGAACTTAGAAGCTCCTCAGGACAAGGGGAATGGTATAGGTGTACCTCCCTCTATCTACCTGAGCCAATGTACAGTAAATGCCCCGAAGTGCTTGGGAAGAGGAGAAGCGGGGGCTGCTAGACTACCAAATAGTGAGCCTCACTCACAGTTGACCACCCAGTCGAAGTGTTAGATGGCAGCGAGAAGCATCACAGCTGTGATGATTGGAATGAGTCCTGAATCCAACCGTGGCTAGGAGCAGGAGTGGGAGTCCCAAAGAGATGGCAGGACGAGGGGGAGTGGGACAGCCACAGGAAGCAGGAAGGGACCCCCATGGCAAGGGGAGGGTCGTGGATCACCTTGGGGCGGCACTGTGTGATATTTTGGTAGGTTCCACTTTCCTTGTTTTGTTGGGGATTTATAAAACAGAACAAGAGTTATTACAAAGGAGAACAGAGTTTATAGTTTGATTTATTAAGTTGGTTGCCTGGTAGCTGGCATTGTAAGAAAACAAAACAAAAAGCTGCTTTTATCCCCACAGTTGCTGAACCGCATTGGAATGCCAATTTTCACTGTGGTCTGGGCTCACATCTTGCCCCAGTCAGTTTTACTGGTGGGAGGGACATGCATACCTTTCAACCTCCTGCCTTGCAACTCAGCGATAGGATTTATCGGGAATGAATGAAACCAGCTGTAATTGGCTGCTGCAGTCAGGGACCGCCCCACAAACACAGCTGATCATGACGGGGCGCTCCCTGATTGCAGCGGCCAGTTTCTTTGTGCATAGTGGCATGCTCATTAACTGCCGCTACTGAAGCAAGGTGTTTCTTGCGCGCATGCGATGAATATGGGGCTGGGAAAAAAGCATTAATGAGGGACTCTGACTACGGAAACAACAATGCCCCATTACAAAATAAAAACACACAAACCAATACACTGGCAGTATTAGAAACAGACTTCAGATTGTCTTAATTTCCAATTATATTAAAAAAATGTAAAAAACAAGCAAAATGTATGTTCCCTTTAAGTGAAAGCAAAATTGTGTCTGAATAATAAGCCTTGAAACATTTCTCCAGAGACCAAAAAAACTGTATTCATACTTCAGGCAAACTGCTCTGCTCTTTAAATACGTCCAACAGGAGACCTAAGAACAAACAGCACACATTTTAAAAAGCATCTGCCTATTAAAATAATGTCAACATTTTATAATGCTAATGTTGAATGTTGGAGAGGCTTTTCTTTTTAACCTTTCTTCTGTTGTTGATCCCCTTAAAGGTGACCTGTAAAGAAAGACTGCAGCCCGCTGCCATTCCCACATACCTTAAAATGCTGCTGCGGGAGCCTGGGGCGGTAGTGAGCTTCAGTTTTAATCCAGCATGTTTTTTGTAATAAAATGCTGAAACTTTCAGCCGAACACAGAAGCGCCGTGGGTTCCCATATGAGGGGGCAAAGAGTCATGGGTATTACACCCATTTAGTGACGTCACTACCACCACTGCTCTTATTATAGTAGCAGTGGTGGTACTTCTTACTGATTTTTCTCTGTGCTGGTCTGTGCCCCCACTTTCTACTTTTTATTGATTTTATGTGCTGGCCTGTGCCCCCGTACTTTCTACTTTGTATTGATTTTCTCTGTGCTGGCCTGTGCCTCCTTGTACTTTCTACTTTGTATTTATTTTCGCTGTGCTCACCTGAGCCCCCCCCTTGTACTTTCTACTTGTTATTGATTTTCTCTGTGCTGGCCAACAACATACCTCCGCTCCTCCTATGCTTTGCTCCTTGGTTGCCTTGGTCTAGCCGAGACGAGACGGCCCTCAACATCACGATCATGTCACAGGTGGTGGCACAACGATTCGGGAATCAGACAGGACAGGACAGGTCATGGACCACCAGGCCCAGCTGTTGGCTGCACCAAAGGAATTCTTCTCCATCATCAATACTATACACCGCAGCAACAAAGCAACAGGTGAAGCAAGGGGCTTGCCGCTTAAATTAAATAAATCTGGCTATCCGACTCAGTGGCCGGTGGCCCGCTCTAGTTTCTCTCTCTCTTACAGTCACAGCTTGCTTATTTTTTTGCTTCTTTTTTCAATCGAGTCGAGAGAGACACACAGATGACTTAGGAACACCTCCACTGATGATAAGTATGACCGTCGATGATGAGCGACATGGTCTATTCAGCTCTGTTTCTCAACATTCTCATCTTCCTTCTCCTGATGTCCTCTTCTTGTCAAGTCCATCGACTCCTCACTGCAGGGTCCTGACAGATGCAACACAGGCACACACACACTGCCGGTTTGCCACAGTGATTCCTGCTCCTCAGGACTTAGCTACACCTCTGGACTCCGGAGGACCTCTCACACATTAACGATTGGTGTGTGGTCTGCAGAGGCAGAATCACAGCTGAAAGGCTCGCTCACTGAGGGAGAATGGGGTGTCAGGCTGGGAACCACTCAACCACTGGAGCTTTTTGGGGGCCTGGGGGTGCAATTTGGCTCCCGATCACACAGCAAGCAGGGTGGGGGAAAGGTTAAGAAAAATTAGAAAAGTAAAAAATTACAAATCAGCAGCTACAGTGAGTGGAGCATGGTGGTGACAAAAAATGCTAAGCTTCTGGAAAACGAGCGGTAAGCCCCAGCACAGCTGAACTTCCTGACCACATGCCTTTGAAAAGGAAACACAGGTGAGAAACCAAGCATAATTGGCTGCTGCAGTCAAGGACCGCCCCACAGCAAAAACAGCTGATTGCGCAGTGACGGAGCACTCCCTGATTACAGCGGCTCACTTTCTTTGATATAGTGGCCATCTCATTAACTGTCGCCATTAACAGCATGCTCCTCTATTGGCGTGGCAGAGACCAGCCCAAAAATGGACTGCTGCCGTTGGCCACAACACTGCCGCGCCTCCACAACCTGCTTGTGAAGAAAGCTGATGCAAAGTGTTTCTTGCACATACGTGCAAACACAAAAATGTGAATTAACTGTATAACCACTTTAAAGGAGTAATGTCATACAAACAGTGCATCAACACCTTTGATGTATTAAATGTATCTACCAAGGTAATTCTTATGCATATTTTGTATTAGTGTATAGCAGGTCTCTGTGTTGCTATGTTACAGCAATGAGCTATCATTACAACCTGTCTGTACAAATTTTTTGCACTGTAATTATGTAACCCTGTGATTGTCTCTGTATTCTCTGATGAGGAGCCTTTGGAAATGAGTCCATGACCCAAAGGATTGTAATTCCGATATGGACAAATAAACATATAAATTGATAAGGCCTGCTCTTGGCAAAACCTGATTATCTGGCCCAGCCCTTAGATTCCAGCAAAGACACATTCCTGCTCCCTCTAACCCCCCAACCCCATCTTCCAGACCCTCCTCCTGCTTAGGACCCACTTATACTTTTAGGCCATAAGGTCTACACCCCCATCTGACCCTGTACCCTATAAGCACTGTCGCCTCCCCAACAGGCACTTGTACACATTGTGGTCTTCTTGCAAACTCATCCACATGTCAGTCGCATTGCACCATGCAGCTGTTTACCTAACTAGTCGCTACATGCTCACTGCACCTGCTCCGATTGCGTAAAGAACAGGTACCTACTGTCAGACACCCAGCTCCCCCCAAACATATATAATAGTAGATCTGCTCTACTGTTGAGGGGCATTAAAAATTCTATGTGCTTCCCTCTGGTTAAAAAGTTATAGCACCCCAAATTTGTACCCCCATAAAAACAAAGCCTTGTCTGACACGCCTGTTTTTGTGATATCAGAAAAAGATCTATATTGGTGCCATTTATCAATGACGTTTAGTACTATTTAGAGTTGCCACCTGGAACAATGAAAGTGACTGCTCCAGTAAACAGGGACCGTTACTCCAGCGGCTGCTTTGATTTGTCTACATGGCACCTCTAAATAGTACTAAACACCATAGACATATCGCATACATACAGGTTAATGACATGCACCCTCAGTATTCATTTTCTGACATCACAAAAGGAGGCATGTCAGACAAGGCTTTATTTTTATAGGGGTGCATATTTGGGGTGCTATAACTTTTTAACGAGAGGGAAGCGCATAGAATTTTTAATGCCCCTCAACAGTAGAGCAAATCTACTATTTTATATGTTTGAGGGGAGCTGGGTGTCTGACAGTAGGTACCTGCTCTTTAAATAACACGCTGATGTTTTACATTGCCTGTGTCCCTTTCTCCTGGGTCGCACCTGGAAGCAAGCCTTGGCTTAGCGTGTCTCCCGGTTAACAGTTTTAACCTTGCAACAGAGGTGCAGATCAGCGAGAGAGCAGAGTGCAGTTTGCGGTTGATTTATGATCTGCAGTTTAGAAGTTCAGGGAGCCCAGTCACAGTTTGCTCCCATCTCTGCACATTTCCGTTTGATTGACTGTAGGATCTGGCCGTGTAGCGCGATCGCCATCTACTGGACAAGTGCGGCACTACAATGGGGGCAGAACATGGAGTTTGGGAAAGTAATCGGGCAGACTGCTGGTTGCTGAACAAGAGCACTTGGCTATCAATTTAACCCCCTTGCTTGAAGTACAATTCCCTATGGCTTCCTATGCAGTTTTGCTCAATGGCTTTCAGCACTCCTACTATAAAAATTGTTCCAGTGCCACTGTTTACAGCTGTATTGGTTCACTTATTTTTGGAAGGGGTGAGAAAAAGAGTAAAGACAGTGGCCCGGATATTCAGAAGGGCTGCGCATGGTGCAACAGTGTTGCACCATGCACAACCCAGTGATGCGCCCTGACATGATATTCAAACAGGGATTGTGCCAGAGCGCATCAGTAATATATGCAGTGCAGGTGGGGGTGTGTGTCCTACCATACACTATCAGTCGGTGGGCAGCAGGCAGGAGGGTGCTGCCACCCGCTGACTGGGGAGTGGGGCGATGGGGCTCCAGTGGACGGGTGGGGAGGGGGGTAGTGTGGAGCTCTCCTTATTATCACATATGCCCGCAATCGGGCTGCAAGCGGTCCACTGGACCACCAGGGATATTGGACATATATTCTTACACTGTAGCCCACGATCGCGCTGCAAGCAGTCCACTGGACCACCAAGGGTATTGAATGATTTATGAATCTACATATGCTCACAATTGGGCAGAGGGGCACATTGCAGCGCTGTGCAGGGGGCGACGGTCCCCGACAGCTACTGCCTAGCAGGCGCTAGGCGCAAATCGCCAGGGATCGGCACACCTGCATCCCTTGCATGTGCACTTTTGAATATAATGGTTGTTGCACATAGCGCAATGGTGAACTTGCGCTAGCGCATCCCCCTGCTCCACTCTGGCCACTTGCACTGGCACAGTGCCACTGCGCCATGCGTACTGCGGGTGGCCAGGGTGTGATATTCAATGATGCTGTGCCATGGCGCAGCTCCATTGAATATCATCCAGTCAACACCCCCGCGCAGCCTAGTTGCGCTGTGCCCAGGCTTGTGCCACAGCCCAGGCGCAATCTGACTATCCGGGCCAGTGAGTGTTGAAGCTCACAGTTTGTGGGCAAATATCCCACTCTAGTGTGTAATAAGCCAGATTCAAAAACCAGTTTTAGTGGCGGGAAACGTGCCAGTAGGAGAAACATCAGTAGTGTACAAATATCTGATAATAATTAGATTGCTTTACGGGTGGCCCCATCAATATAAATAATTGCCTGATACTCAAATTAGGTAGTCCTGTAGAAAAAAAAAACAGCACAGTAAAAAGACACCACCTTCATTTGCACAACCACACTTTACCTTTATGGAGACTCAAAATTGAAAAGGGAAATGGAGCATTGTTTAACCAGGAGTAGCACACTAAGCCGAAGCTCGTTTCCAGATGCGACCTGGAAGCGACTTGCGCAGGATCACACAGTATGTGCCCCTAGGTGGCTGTGGGATTCAAATCCAGGTCTCCAGATTAGAGCCTTACCCCACTGCACCCTAAACTAAAAAACCCTTTTCACAGCTGAGTGTCCCTTTCAATCAGTTGAAAAATGTGAATCTATTCACTTACAATCGACCGAAGTGGCCATGTAAAAAGGGAGGTAAATGTTTTTATTTGCTGGTAAGACCCATAAGGTATAAACGCCTCTTTTGAGGGGTGTTGGGGGTTTAAACTGACTTGCTCAGAGTCCCACAATATGCAAGTGGAGTCTGGGGAATCAAATCCAGGTATGCTGGATGCACGAAGCTTTTTCAGCTCATTACTTTTAACATCTCGACTACATTCCCAGCCGGGACCTGCACTATACTGTGTTCTCTGCATATTTAATGTTTCTAGCCGACTCACAAACCAGTAACTTATTGCACGGCTGATGCATTCTGAACCTTCAGATTAGTTTTGGATCGGTGAGCAGCAGTAGCCGCGACCATTACCATTTGAAACAAAATAATCAATGGGCAGCACAGGCTTTTTCAAACTATGGAGAGAGCACACTGGGGAACCACCTCTGCTCATCAATTGTCTCGCTCTGCTGTAAGGCCAGGAGTGCGCTGTGGACCGCGTCTGCCCATCAATTGTCTCGCTCTGCTGTAAGGCCAGGAGCGTGCGCGCTGGGGACTGCCTCTGCCCATCAATGGTCTCCCTCTGCTGTAAGGCCAGTCAATTTGCTCCCTTTGCTCCAACACCGGGATCCCGGGTGTCGGACTGCTCCCCCGCCTGTCCCAACCTGAGCCCCAATTTTGAGTAACCACAGTTTCCTATGAAACCAGTTACAGCATCACCCATTATACGAGATCTCGGTCTTCATTCTTCACAAACTGCACCCACTCCTTTATACCAGTATCAGATGTACTGTACAGGAAAGTGATACAGCTCTGTCGAGGGTTGTGGGTGGCTCTTAAAAGAGCCTTTGGGTTTTTGTCACGGGCCAGACCACTCTCTACTGTGGTTACTTTCCTTTGGCGGCTTTCTCAGTTTTCTTGGGCAATAACACAGCCTGGATGTTGAGCAGCACCCCTGCCTGGGAAATGAGATCCCAGACCTGCAGGCAATAATGTCAGAGGCTAAACTGGACATAGTAGCAATTAGTGAGACATGGTTTACCAGTAACCACACTTGGGAGACTTCAGTACCTGGCTATGTATTGTTCAGAAGAGACCGAGGTGCAAAAAGGGGGGGAGGAGTGGCCCTGTATGTCAATGAAAATATCAAAGCTACAGAAATTCAGAATACACATAAGGAGCCAGAAGAACTGTGGGTCACCCTGGAAACAGGAAATGGGACAGCCATAAGAACTGGGGTTGTCTATAGGCCCCCAGACCAGGGGGAGGACATAGACACATTACTGTTAGAAGATATACAAAACATGACAGCTAAAGGGGAGGTTCTGATAATGGGAGACTTCAACATGCCAGATACAGATTGATCAATACATAGAAACATAGAAACATAGACTTTGACGGCAGATAAGGACCGCTAGGCCCATCTAGTCTGCCCATTTCCCTACCTACAGGATAGGCCGCAGATCCTAGTTAACCAACAGCCTATATCTTCCTGCCCCCCACAAGAAGTGCCTTATGTCTGTCCCATACATTCTTGAATTCTCCCACAGTTTTAGACTCCACAACTTCCTCAGGAAGGCTGTTCCATGCATCCACTACCCTCTCTGTGAAATAATACTTCCTCACATTGCCCCTGAACCGCCCTCCTTCTATCTTTAAATTGTGTCCCCTTGTTCTTGCAAGTCTCTTTTTCTGAAAGATGCTACCCTCTTGGACTTTGTTGATTCCTTGAGGTACTTGAAAGTTTCTATCATGTCCCCCCTCTCCCTTCTTTCCTCAAGGGTATACATATTAAGCTCCTTTAGTCTCTCCTCATACAGCTTCTCTTGCAGACCCTGCACCATTTTAGTTGCCCTCCTCTGGACTGCCTCTATCCTGTCTATGTCCTTGCAGAGATGGGGTCTCCAGAACTGGACACAGTATTCAGATGGGGTCTCACCAACTGTCTGTACAGAGGGATAACAACTTCCTGTTTTCTGCTGCTGATGCCTCTCCCTATACATCCCAGTATACCCCCAGCCCTCCCTACTGCCTTCTCACATTGCTTGCTAACCTTAAGGTCATCTGATATGATTACCCCCAGGTCCCTTTCCTGTTTTGTTGTTGTTACTACCTCCCCACCCATTGTGTATTCTTCCCCTGGGTTCTTGTTTCCCAGGTGCATTATTTTGCACTTTTTTGCATTGAATCCTAGCTGCCATACGTCTGACCATTCCTCCAACCTTGCCAAGTCCCTTTTCATCCTTTCCACACCTCCTTGTGTATCAACCCTGTTGCAGATCTTTGTGTCATCTGCAAAAAGGCATACTTTTCCTTCCAGTCCCTCTGCAATGCCACTGATGAAGACATTAAAAAGGACTGGACCCAATACTGAACCCTGCGGTACCCCACTAGTAACCGCCCTTTCTTCAGAGTGGACTCCATTTACAATTACCTTTTGTGTCCTGATGTCCAGCCAATGTTTTACCCAGGCTACCACCCTGGGACCCACTCCCAGGCTGGTTAATTTGACTAATAATCTTTTGTGTGGGACTGTGTCAAATGCCTTGCTAAAGTCTAGGTAGGCCATGTCCACAGCCCCTCCCTGGTCTACTACTTTGGTCACCCAGTCAAAGAAATCTATTAGATTCATCTGACATGACCTTCCGCTGTGAACCCATGCTGCCTTGGATCCTGTGCTCCACTGACCTCTAGGTACTCAACTATTCTTTCCTTCAGAAGTGACTCCATCACTTTCCCTACCACAGAGGTCAGACTGACAGGTCTGTAGTTTCCTGCCTCTGTCTTGGTCCCACTTTTGTGAAGGGAATCACATCCGCCTTCCTCCAGTCCTCAGGTACCACACCATCCTCCATGATTTATTAAAAGAGTAGCCAGTGGTTTCACTAGTTCCTTCTTAATTCTTTTAGAATTCTGGGGTGAATTCCATCAGGACCCATTGCTTTGTCCACCTTCAATTTTAGGAGTTCTTGCAGAACCCTTTCTTCTGTGAAAGGACTGGGATCGACCCCCCTATCAAGAGTGCTTCTGTTAATTGGATTAGGCACTTCCCCCTCCTCTTTTGTGAATACTGAGCAGAAATATTCGTTCAGTATTCCTGCTTTTTCACTGTCCACCTCTGCCCACCCACCGTTTATTCTATTCAGCCTCCCTATCCCTCCCTTTGTCTTTCTATGCTCGCTGATGTACCTATAAAAGATTTTATCCCCCTTATTAACTGAGTTGGCTATCTTTTCCTCAGTTTGGGCCTTTGCTATTCTGACTTCCCTCCCTGATTCTTTCTGCCTTAACTGGTACAGCTCTCTGTCCTGCTCCTTCTGTGTTCCTTATACTGGAATGCTATCTTTTTCTTCTTGACTTTCACAGCCACCTCTTTGAGAACCATAGTGGCTTTTCTTTCATTTTGATTTGTTTATTTGCTTCACACAAAGGCTTGTTGCCTCTGTGATGGCAGTTTGATAATTCCCATTGTTGCTCCACACCTCCTTCTAGCCTGTTTGCTAGTGCTTTTCTGAGGCACTCTCCCATCTTGCCAAAGTCAGCCCTCTTAAGTCCAGTACCCTCAGTTTTGTAGGCTTGACTCTGTAGCTGAGTTTAACGTGAACCACACTGTTTGATGGTCACTTGTCCCCAGATGGCAACCAGTTCTAGATCTGAGATCCTCTCACTGCCCCCATTGAGAGTACGAGGTCTAAGATTGCTCCCTCACGAGTGGGTTCAAAACTAGCTGTCTAATGCCTGCCACCTGTAGGGCGTCAAGAATGGCCCTGCTCTTGGATGTCGCTGCAGCAAATGTGCTCCAGTTAACATCTGACATATTCAGGTCTCCCATCAACAGTATCTCCTTTCTCTGCCATTCTAAGAATGCCTTCCATCATATCCTTGTCCATTCCTTCCCCTGACATGGGGGTCTGTACACAACCCTGTGCGATTGTGGTGCCCTTCCAGTCTCCAAGGTGACCCACAGTGCCTCCTCTCCTCCCTGTTTACTCTTTTGTTCAGTTGCTTTTATCCCTTCCTTTACATAGAGAGCTACTCCTCCCCCTCTTCTCCCCTGCCTGTCTGTCCTGTAGGTTATGTACCCTGGTATGTTAACATCCCAGTCATGGTTCTCTGTGTACCAGCAGGAACATCTGCCAGAACTAGACACATAGTGGATTCCCTGCAGGGGGAGGGCTTCAAACAACTGATACAGCAACCCACAAGAGACAGGGCTATCCTAGATCTAGTACTGACTAACAGGGAAGGGATCACAGATCTCCAGGTAGAAGATCACCTGGGGGCCAGTGACCATCACATGGTATGGTTCAATTTGGCTACTACATCTAAATCATCCCATTCCAAGGCAAAAATATGGGACTTCAGAGGAGCTGACTTTGATAAGATGGCCAACAGAGTTAAGCTAGCCCTGGCAAAAAGAAACACAGGTGAGGGGGTACAGGCAAAGTGGGCAAGCATTAAGGATGCAATACTTGAAGCAACATCCCATTGTGTTAGACAGAAAAGGAAGTGCAAAAGAAGAAGGAAACCACTTTGGTTCTCAAATACAGTAGCAGAAAAGGTCAGAGCCAAAAGGCTGGCCTTCAGGAAATACAAGAGAACACAGCGGGATGAAGATAGGGAGGCATACCAAACTGCCCTAAGGGAAGCAGAGAAGGCAGTAAGGCAGGCAAAGTCCCAAACTGAGGAAACACTAGCACGAACAGTAAAGAAGGTGACAAGACTTTCTATAGATACATTAGTGAAAGGAGAAAAGTCCAGAGGGGTATTGCTAAGCTTAATGGAGAAAAGGGAGCATGTGAGGAGGAGGACCCTGTAAAGGCATCTATCCTAAATATATACTTTTGCTCAGTATTTACTGAAGAGAGAGGGCAGGGCCCACAGCTCAGCATCATGGACACATGGGGAGGAGGTGAGCACTACTCCCTTCACAAAAAGAAAGGGTCCTACAAGAGCTTGCTAGCTCAGGGGTGGATAAGGCAATGGGACCTGATGACATACATCCCAGGGTACTTAAGGAGCTAAAGGTGGAACTAGCAGAGCCATTAGCAGAACTGTTTAGTGAGTCTCTGAGCACAGGAGAGGTCCCAGAAGACTGGAGAAGGGCTCATGTGATCCCGCTCCACAAGAGTGGTAGCAGGGAGGAAGCAGGGAACTACAGACCAGTCAGTCTTACCTCAGTAGTGGGCAAGATTATGGAGGCACTCCTTAAGGAAAGAATAGTGCAACACCTGGAATCCATAGGGGCACAGGACCCAAGACAGCATGGGTTTACAAAAGGAAGGTCCTGTCAAACTAATCTCATAGATTTCTTTGACTGGGTAACCAGAGTGGTGGACCAAGGGGAGCAGTTGATGTCGCCTACCTTGACTTCAGCAAAGCTTTTGACACTGTTCCACATAGAAGATTGATAAATAAGCTGGGTAGGCTCGGGGTGGGTCAGAAGTTAGTCAACTGGGTGGCAAACTGGTTGATGGGCAGAAAACAGAGAGTGGTGGTAAATGGTATACAGTCAGAAGAGATGCAAGTCACAAGTGTGGTACCTCAGTGATCAGTCCTGGGGCCAGTCCTCTTCAACATCTTCATTAGTGACCTTGCAGATGGACTAGAGGGTAAGGCTTGTCTGTTTGCAGATGACACCAAGATCTGCAACAGAGTAGATGATCCAGATGGGGTGGGCAGAATGAGAAGAGATCTGGATATAGTAGCAAAATGGTCAGAAGAGTGGCAACTGGGATTTAATGCAAAGAAGTGCAAGATCATGCACATAGGGAAGAGAAACCCTGAAGCCACCTATAGGTTGGGAGGGGAGTTGCTAGCAGTCACAAAGGAAGAAAGAGACTTGGGCATCATCATCACTGATGACCTGAAATCTTCCAAGCAGACCTCTAAAGCAGTAGGTAAGGCTAGGCCCCATCTGGAGTACTGCGTGCAGTATTGGAGGCCACACCTTCACAAGGACATTAACCAAATTGAGGCAGTCCAGAGAAGGGCAACCAAAATGGTGCAGGGACTGCATCAGAAGACATATGAGGACAGATTAACAGAGCTCAATATGTATACCCTTGAGCAAAGGAGGGAGAGAGGTGATATGATTGAGGCATTCAAACACCTTAAGGGCATTAACAAGGTGAAAGAGTCTAACATGTTTAAATATAAGAAAAATAGCAGGACAAGAGGACACAGCATGAGATTAGAGGGGGGCCGATTAAGGGGGAATGTGAGGAAATTCTTTTTCACAGAAAGGGTGGTGGATGCATGGAATGGCTTACCTCAAGAAGTGGTGGCTATGAATACAGTGCAGGGCTTCAAACAGGCATGGGATAGGCATAAGAGAGCAATACAAATGAGTATGAATAGATAGGCCATTGACAGAGCAAAGGCCGATGTAACATTTATAAGGTAGAAAAAGAAATGGGCAGACTGGATGGGCCTTGCGGTCCTTATCTGCCGTCAACTTCTATGTTTCTATGTTTCTATGTTTCTATGGTCACCCCTCTGAGCAGCTGGTTGAGCTCCTCATCGTTGCGGACAGTCAGCTGCAAGTGCCGCAGGGTGATGCAGGTCTTCTTGTTGTCCTGGGCTGCGTTACCAGCCAGCTCCAAGATTTCAGCCGTCGGGTACTGTAGCACAGCGGCCAGATAGACCGGAGCTCTGGCCCCAACCCATTCCGCATTGTTTCCCTTGCGCAGCAGCCTGTGCACCCGGCCAACAGGGAACTGCAGCCCAGCCCGAGAAGAGTGAGTCTTGGCCTTATCGCGGGCCTTTCCTGTAGTCTTTCCACAGCCAGACATGATGTTCAAAACACCTTTTTCGAAATAATAGAAATTGCAGGAAATGAAGATGAAACAGTGTATTTTATTCCTTTTTGCTTGTAACCGGCCCTGAGTAATGATTGGTGGATACAATGACTAGCAAATCACAACAAAGAAATGTAGTGTGACCCAATAAAATCACTGACTTACGATCTCACAATTTGCATACACTCTCTAACTGGTAGAAAAGAATGGGCAGGGCTAAACGGGAATGTAGGGAGCATGTTTTGCTCTGATTGGTGGTTGTGCTCGGCTACTAAACAGTAAGCTGTATTGACTCCTTATTCGCATGTAGTTCCTCATTGCATTAATGTTGTGGGGGGGGGTCTGTGATGGAAACAATTCTGCATTTATATATAAAGTTCTGAGTACGATAGCTGATGGCATTGTGAAGAAATACAGTAAAATGGAAACACTGATAACGAGACCCTTTATCCCCTGAAGTCACCGGGCTGCATTAAAAAGTCTGATTATTTACTACAGAATTCTTCTTCTGAAATAATGCAAAAAACACATTTTTGCCACACTGTGCAGAACTGGTTTTGACCACAAGGTTGGGCCAGAGCTCCATGGGAGGAACAAACTGTTAGTGAAATAGAAACGGAGGGAACCGAGGTCGGAAAAGGATTAAATCAGAAGGGAGTTCTACAGCTGCAGGTTGCTAACCTGTACAGTAACTGGCTGCATTCCCTTTTACTAACCAGAAGCTTCCCATGCTAGATTTTATTTACTCCGAACTTCCCTTGGACAAAGTTAAATCCATCTGAATAATATTAGACGGCTTCCTCTTACTATAACTTGTGCTGTCATGCTCTGGCTACGATATTACTTATCTAAGGCAAGCAGCATAGTGCACTGGCTGAAGGCTCTGAGCTGAAGATGTGGACACCTGGGTTTGATTCCCACAGACACCTAGATGCATACTGTGTGAACCACACCAAGTCACTAAAAGCAGCAGTACTACCAAATCAAGAAGTGATCTATCAAAATCCTGCTTTTTGGCGGTAAGCATGCGACCAAAGCTCCAGTTTCCATACCGTTAATTTTTTTTCAGTCATCTTTAGTTTTTTTTTTTTATATATTTGGAATGTATTTGAATTGTTGTGGCACTACAATAAATATGGCGGCTGACTAATTTTCAGCTGTGCTTTTCCTTACGGTCGCATCATATCTTTTGACTACAGCAGTGGGACCCTCTGCTGACCATTCCCGATGTCTCTGCAAGTCGTACACATGTGCAGTTGGCAGCAGAGGGGGTTCCAGTGCAACATGCTTGGTGGCAGAAATGTAAAAAAAGCAGAGGATAACTGAGCAAATTGCTCCATGATAGTACAATGCCGGTGGGAATGAGTACCAGGTATATGATCAGCAGAGCACAGGGAATAAACTGAAAAAAGTGCACATTTTTTTACGTAGTACTGCTGCTTTTACTTCCTTGTGCTCCCAGGTCACATCTGGAAACAGGCTTCGGCTTAGTGTGCTACTCCTGGTTAAACAGTGTTCCCTTTCCCAAAGTATTTAACCTGTACATACTGCCATCACTCAGGATGGGGAGCTGCCCAACATACAGGTTGTGCTGCTGCCCTAGAAAACTGCCAAAGGAAAATAAACAGCAGCAGCAACCGAGACATGAATAACTGCCAGAGGAATGGACTGAAACCCAAAGGCTCTTCTCAGAGCCACCCACAACCACTGACGGAGCAGGGTCACTTCTATTTTTAATATGTAATATTAGGACAAGTCTATGGGTAGGGCTTTGTTCAAAGGCAGAACAGTAAGTTAACTTACTCAGGGCTCTCATTTTTCAGGATGTCTACGAAGAACACTGTTGTGAGGAAAAGACTGGGAGGCGGGGAGTAGTCAGAGAGGGCCGGGATCTAGTTTTCTCCTTGTTGTACCAATAGCCGGCTATTATTACTTTTTATCTTAAACATATAATGCTACCTATGCTTCCTGTTAGGATAATGTCTTACCATCTAAACGTGTTGAAATCTGTATACTTTGTTCTGCCACCCACACATATAATGTTTGTTTCCTTCCTTGTTGGATATGGTTTTCATCATGTTCTGTACTCTCCCAGGTCATACCTGAAAATAGTCATGTTGTTGGCTAGTGCACCTACCCGGTAAACAAAAACTAAATAAAATAAAACATTACAGCAGACATAATAAATGGGCAGAGGCAGTCAGCAGCGTGTGCTCCATAGTTTGAAAAATCCCGCACTGCCGATAGACAGTTCAAGGGCCGGGATATAGGGGTTACAACATGGATTGAAACAGTCAGCAGCGTGTGCTACATAGTTTGAAAAAGCCCGCACTGCCCATAGACAGTTCAAGGGCCGGGAAATAGGGGTTACAGCATGGATTGAAGCAGTCAGCAGCGTGTGCTACATAGTTTGAAAAAGCCCGCACTGCCCATAGATAGTTCAAGGGCTGGGATATAGGGGTTACAACATGGATTGAAACAGTCAGCAGTGTGTGCTCCGTAGTTTGAAAAAGCCCGCACTGTCCACCGATTAGTTGGTTTCAAATGGTAACGATCACTGTGGCTCACTGATACAAAACTAAATGGGAGGTTTGATATTAACAACCGTACAAATGAACTACTGGATCATGAGGCTGGAGTTAAAAACTGATTAGGTGGCTCCATCCCATAGAGTTCAATAAGTAATAGAGGCTAGAGTGCGGACTGATGGTATCAGCCTATTGGCTCAGCTGAAGCTGTGCATCCGCCATATTTCTGGAGGAGTCACTTCACGGAAGTTGGTTGGAATCACAGTGCTTTCCTGCAGTAAGCACAGAATTAAAAAGAAGTTAGACTGACAGCTCCCATGTTACCTCACATGAAGTACATCCCATTGTGTGGATGGCAAAATTGCAATGTCTCCAAGGAGTTGCCTCTGGGTTGCATGCAGTTTTGACAGCTTTGCAATGCTGTGTTACCCCCAGACCACATGCAGCCCATATTCCTGCACTCCTGGCCCCTCAAACTGCAGATAGGGGCCAGGGAGTACCCATGGCATCTATTCTGTATGGCTGAAAACCACACATATATGCTGCTCCCTAGCCCTATTCTATACTGGAAACAGTGGCGGGGGAGCACACAACTATCATTTTTCATCTGTGGGGTCCAGCTAGGAGGAGGGAGTGGAAGTTCAATTGCTGAGAGTTTTACTGGGGTCTGGAAAAAATGATCCAGCTGCAGGGGGATTTGTGAGCAGGGGGTGGGTCTGGTACATAGGCAGAAAGGTTGATTAGGTTAGATCCAGCTCCAGCAAGGGTGGTCATTTGTGATGAGATGCTGGTTCAGGGAAGTGGGGTGGTTCAGCTGTTAGGAGGGTGCTCAGCTTGGGGGGGCAGTCTAGGGGTGGGAAGGTTGGTCCCAGGGGTGTACAGCTGCAGGGAGAGTTGTCGGCTGGGGCAGAATGGTCCAGAACATGGATGGGTGATCCAGCAGGATGGAGGGAAGGTGGTCAAAGGGTGTAGGCTGCTTTAGGTGGTGGTTGTGGTGGGGTGTGTCAGCTGAAGGGAGGGAGGAGGCTGGTCCAGTTGCAGGACACTGGTTAGTTCAAGGTGAGAGGGCTCCAGGGAAGGGGCTCTGCTTGGTAAAGCATGGTGCTCAGCTTGGAGATGGGTGGTCACCTGGGGAGGGTTCTAGCAACAGGAAAGGTGGTTGGCACGTGGTGGGTTGGTGTCTTATCCACTGGTGGACTGTATTTGGGGACAGGAAAGGTGGTCCAGTTGCAAGGAGGGTGGTTGGGAGTGTTTCAGGGAGATTTGTCAGCAAGTGGTGGGCTGGTCCATAGGCATGAAGGTGATCCATGTGTGTGGGGGCATACGGAGTTTAGATGCTGGTCCAGGCACTGTGGGGTGGTGTGGCTCAGGTAGAGTTCTCAGCTGGGGGGGACATAGGACTGGGAAGAGTAGTGCTGGTTTGGAGATGGGTAGGTCCATCCACTTAGCACTGAAGGGTTGCCCACCAGCATGGAGTGTAGCTGGTTGGTCTTGGGGAGGAGGGGTTGGGTGTGACCTAGTGGAAATCTCCTCCAGATGGCCAGTCGGGATGAAGCCAAGAAAGGGTACTAGGAAGCATGGAAGACAGAGGTAGAGGCTCTGAAATCAAAGCTAGTCCATCATTGCCTAAAACCCTTATAAGTCTTCAGTCTCACCTCTGTGTTTTGCCTTTCATTTTGTAATACAGTAATAACAGCATTTAATATGACATTCTGTTCTGCAGTATACCTAAAGGACTACTGTTTTTTTACACATTTGTTTAGCATGGTTCTTTTGACATGCCTCCACACATGCAATATTTTGGGAACCAATCACGAAAATGTCTTGGGGGGGGCCCATTAATTAAATCACTCATGTGTGGACTTGGTCACAAAACAAAACCCAGCATATTCTGAAACCTCAGCTAGCGCTCAGTTGCAGAACCACTTTGTAACTGTGTGAGTAGCAGAACAGTGGTGGCAATATTCAGCTGTGCCACACTGCAGTCTGCACTTACAACGCCATGGAGGCAGTCAGCCATCATGATGCAAAATATTGTAAATTAGCTTTCAGTGAATGCCATGTTGCCTTGTCACCCACCTTTGTGACCTCCTCCCAGCTCCTCCTAACCTTACCTGTCCCCGCCACAGTACCAGAAAGAAGAAATATATAATAATAAAAAAATCATACCTGGCTGTTGGTTTCTGTGTTGCAATTAACTTGCAAAGTAGAAAAGCAGAATAGGAACAGGAGCAGCTACAGGCAGCAGCAGCAGACAGAGGTCTGCCGTGTCCAGTGGATGGGTTCTTATTCTGAAGTCCTCTTGTGTCCTGAATCCCAACCATCTGCTAACCTAGGCTATCTGGCAGTCTGGCTTTGACCCATAATTTTTAAAGGGCAAAAACTTAAAAAGCAGCACCCTGTGTTATGTACCAGACCATCTGTCACTGTCAGTCCAGCCTGAGCCACTGACTAGTAATCCACAAACTTTCCTGTCCAAAGTGAAGTCCGAACAACAGCTCACACCAACAAACAAAGCCTTTGCAGGAGTCAGTGCCGTGCTGGTTAACTCAGTCTTTCTCTCTCAGCAAGGCAGCAAACATGAAGCGAGTCAATCAGGAAGAACAGCTTTATTGTCAGACTTAACAGAATTAGAAATGATGTGGTATACTTACCTAACCCCAGCTAGCTGCCATGCCCCTGCTACCACCTGGCTTCTCAGTTCAGTCTTGGGCTCAGTAGTTGGAACTTCCCACATGGCTGCTATCACACCAATTCAAATTGCTGTTTCCATCCTGTTTGAAGTTTCTGTAGAGATCAGACCCACAGGTGCCAACACAGGCAGGAGGACAAGGACAAACTTAGGTAGGTGTTAAATCCCGACCCACCAGAACAAAGAGAGGTGTTAAGGGCAGGGCAGGGGCGGGCTGGAATCCAGTGACAAAGTCATAAAGTAATGTGGCTTACAGAGTCATTTATAAGGAACAGGAAAAGGTTCAGACCTCTTCTTTAGACTGAATGATGTCTAGATTGTTAATAAAAGTATGTTTTTACCTCATTACGGCTCCTGTCTTTATTTTGATCTGATTTGTTTCACTTTTTCACAGTCCTGGTGCTGCTCCGATGCTGAGTATTCTTTGTATGGCATGAGAGTAACTTGATAAAATGGTAGTTCTAAATGATGTCCTTGTTTCAGGCAGCATTAAGGCAAACAGATTGAAAGAAACTTCAAATAAGGCATTATTATGTTAATATTTTTTATCCCAATTTTTTTCTAATGTAGTGCCTGCATTAATTTATTTTTTTCTTTTCTTTGAAAGGACTCAAACTAGTATGTTAACTGTTTTATGAATTTATAAGCACATATGAAAGGTTAGATTTAGTTCATCAACAAATACTGTCTCTGTGCAAAAACATTCTGCATACTGAGGAACTAATACTCAGAAGGAACTGGAAGGGGACAGGATCAGTTGTGTTCCAGGACAGTAGCTGCTTCTTGTTGTTTTCACAGGGTTTCTTGTGGATTTTACTTGGTAGAAGGTTATTTCTTTTCTTTCTTACTTCTAAGGGGCTAGCAGGGTATTGTTTTGGGGGCTGTTGGAAGTTTGAAAACTGGTTTGGTGGCTCTAAGTGGGCTCATTTGTTGGATGTTTCACTGTGTAACAGGCTGCGCTGGTGGAGGCCTATTTCTTCTGATTTAAAACCTATTTGGTGGGATTTGCTTGGGGCTGGTTCTTTGGCTACAGGGCTTGGAGGGGCAGACACAGGGCTGATACTCTCTCTCGAGAGAGAGTCGGGTGTAGGCCAAGACCCACCCTCCCCACCCCTCCCTCCCGAGCTCTGCTAATTTATAGGAACACCTGCCTGCAATTGGAGGAAAAGGCTGCAGGTGCAGCTCATGTAGTTCTAGGCATTGTGGGTTGGATTTAAAGGCTGGGAGAGAGGAACTTAGGGAGTTGTTCACTTCCCTTATAAGTTTACTGTGTTGTACTGCACCTAGTAACAGGGTTACGGTGTACTTTGGGACTGTATCTAGGATTAGTGGGTGACCTGATTAGGCAGTAGGGGTGTATCTTGGACTAGTGGGGAACCTGGTGGCTCACCCAAGGAAATCTACTTGGAGGGGGATGGGACCACACGTCATTAGGGCCGGCATCTTTGGGAGGGTGGTGGGGTGCACAGGGTGTGGGGCAGCCATGATACTGGACTGGGCTTGGAAGTTCGGTGGTTGCCCAGTGTGCTACCAGCTGGCACAGCTTAGGAAGGAGGTTGTGGGGATTAGGAGACAGCTGGGGGAAGGGGGCTGGGGATCTCCCACGAGGTTGCACCAAGCACTGGGGGCAGGGGCATAGGGAAAGGAGTGCAGGAGAATACTCTGGGGTCACATAGGGACCCTGGCAGAGGGAGCCCAAAAGGAGGACACTACCAAGGAAGTAGGCAGGTAACTGGGGACCCTGACAAAGGGGGGCCAGAGGGACAACATTCTCAGGGAAGTAGGCAGATGGCCAGGGCTGGACAGAAGGAAGCAAGGCGGGGAGGTGGATCGGACCTTACGCTCAGAAACCGCTTCAATTCTCTTCTTCTGCTTGAGAATGAGGGGGGTGATGTAGCCATGACAGGGGTGGTTAGAGACGGAAGGGGAAGGGAGTGGGGGCAGGATGCGGGGCTGGATAGCAGGAGGAACAGGGGAACCTCGAATGCAGGAAAATGGGGGGAGCAGTGAATCAGAGCAGGAGGGGCAGGGGGAAGAGTGAGGAAAGCACAAGGAGAAGAACCAGTTGGGAGGAAAAGGCAAGGAGAAGGACCAGAAGTACAAGGAGGATACAGTAAAGGGAGCTGAGGGTTTAGGCCAGGGGAGCATGACAAGCAAGGAGGGACTAAACGGAGACAGGAAGGAAGGGAGGACGAGCCAGGCTAGTTTAGTGGATGGGGGAGAAGGACCAGTCACAAGCAGTGAGGGGGGAATTAGCAAGGTACAGAAGGATACTCAGGAGGAGGAAAGGCATAGGGATTGAGGAGGGGTGGCCAGGGTAAATAAGGAGGTGGCATGTGGCACCCAGATAGGGGAGGAACAAGAGCCGGCTGGGTGGAGGGCCAGTAGAAAGGATGAGGGACATGGAAGGGAGGAAATAGAGAAAAGGAGGCGGTCAGAGTGCTCCTGTTGGGAGATTCTATGATCAGGGTATCAAATGGGATAGAGAGGGAAAGCCTGGCCAGTTAGAACAAAATGCTTCCCTGGACTAATGGTGCACAGGGCTAAGCACGAGGTATCAGCTGGCAAAGGATTGTGGGGTTCCCCAGACATACTGGTCTACCTGGGCACAAATGACATTGAGGGAAATAGCGAGCTAGAGATACAGGCAAGATTCAGGGAGCTCGCCGGGTCTGTCATGACATAGGATGCACAGTTTCCTTCTCAGAAATCCTGCAGTGCCAAGGGCTAGTGGGGAACACAAAGGAAGATTAGGAGATAAACCAGTGGCTCAGGGAGAGGTGTGAGGCCAGAGGGTATGGGTTGATGGGGATTGGGGAGACCTGGGAGGATAAGGAGCTGTATGCTAGAGATAGACTCCATCTCAATTTGGAGGAAGGAGAATCCTGAGTTGGAAATAGAGGGTTCATTGGTGAAAAGTGGGGCTTAAACTTGAGAAGGGGATGGGAGAAAAGGCTGTCGAGGGGTGCCGATAAGGAGGACTCTGTCTCCACCTCCTGGGAGCTGGAGGATTGGGAAAAGGCCAACTGGCAGAAGTGCAGACCAGGGAAACAGAATCCCATGGGAACACGAGCAGGGAAATGGAACTATAGGAAAGGGTGGAAGGTAGTCCTGCTAAATGCCAGGAGCTTGGGCAATAAAATGCCTGAGCTCCAGGCGTGCTAACTGAGGAGCGGTGGATGTGGCAGCAGTCACTGAGACCTGGGCCACCACAGCACACGACTGGGACCTGAACCTGGAGGGTTACACTATGTTCAGGAAGGACAGGGGGGAGAGAAGGGGAGGAGGGGTAGCAATGATGGTCAAAAACTGCATTGGCAGAGGAGGAGTAGAGGAGGCAGAGGGAACCGTGGAGGCAATTTGGGTCACCTTGATAACAAGGTGGGGCAAGACAGTAAAAATAGGAGTGGTATATAGACCCCCTGCACTGGTGGAGAAGCTGGAGGAAAGTCTGGTGGCAGATGTTGGGAGACACTGCAGACTGGGCAGGGGAAGGGTGGTGGTGTTGGGGGACTTAAACATGCCAGGAAAAGACTGGGAGACTATGACATCCTCGATGACCAGGGAACAGAGGTTGTTGGATGTCTTTCAAGACGTGTTCCTAACTCAGCAGGTGGGGGAACCGACCAGGGAGGCGTGGGTACTGGATGTGGTCCTGGCAGACAGTGACCAGATTAGGGGCCTGGAGGTAAGGGACCCGTTGGTGGGGAGTGACCATGCCATGGTCTGGTACTGCCTGGACCTAGGAGGGGTAGAAGGCTGCACAAAGACAGAGGTAACTGACTTCAGGGGGCAGATTTTAAGGAAATGGGAAGGATCCTTAAGGAGCATTTGGATGGGATTGGGTCAGACATGGACACTGATAGTAGGTAGGAAATCATCAGGAGAGGGGTGCAGGATGCTACCAGCACCTGTGCAAGAGTAAGACGAAAATGTGGTAGGGCCCAAAAACCCTGCTGGTGGACCAGGGAGGACCAGGAAGTGGTGCGGGGAAAGAAGGCAGCCTATAGGCGATTCAAGTGCTCAAGGAGTGAAAGGGATCGAGGGGAGTATGAGCTGATGGCTAGAAGGGCCACTAGGGTGGTGAGAGTGGCTAAGGCAAAGAAGGAGCAGAACCTGGCCAGGGAAATTAGGAGAGGGAACAAGGGGTTCTTTAGATACATTGGGGAAAACGAAGGGTGAAGGGCAGATTAGCAGGATTAAAACAGGGAAAGATGGGCACAAGACCTGGGGAGCAGGCTGAGGTACTAAATGAGTGCTTCACACTAGTTTCACCAAGGAAAATGGGGATGCTGCATCATACATAGGAGGAAACAGTGATACTGAGGAGGGGGGGCCCTTACCGATCGGCGGGTCTGGGGAGAGGGGGAGGCATCACTGGCAGGAAGGGGGAAGGCTAAGCCGGGTGAAGAGGTAGTGGAAATGGAAATCACAGCAGAGAGTGAGGGAAGCCCTCAGGTCCCTTAAGATGGAGAAAGCACCGGGGCTGGATAAATACTGTATATACCTATCCGCGATCCAACTAGCCCAGGGGGTGTATACAACAATGTTATAAGTTATATTATGACCAATCCAGTCCTTGAGCTATTCTCCACTCCTATGTATGATGACCTGTATATATCTTTCAGTTGAACTAGCTAGTCTAGAGTGTATAATCTGAAATGTGCTTACTACTGTGTGTTTTCCCTAGCGTCAAATGATGTATTTCCCACATGTTTGTTTACTGTGACAAAAAAAACTGTACTCTCTTTGCCATGTCTCCTTGACTGTTGTTCCTGATGTTGTACTCTCCCGGGTCATTCCTGAAAATAGGCATAATACTTGTCTAGTGTACTTACCCGGTAAACAAAAGCTAAATAAATAAATAAATTACATCCCAGAGTGCTGAAGGAACTTGCGGATGTCCTGGCGAAACCCCTGGCAGAACTTTTCACCATCTCACTGAGGACAGGGTGGGTGCCCCAGGACTGGAAGGTTGCGCATATAGTGCCTATCCACAAGGAGGGATCAAGGGAGGTGGCAGGGAACTACAGGCCTGTCAGCCTGACATCGGTGGTGGGCAAGGTGATGGAGGGCATTGCCAAGGAGAGGCTAGGGGGGGACCTGGAAAAGTCAGGGTGCCTGGACGATAGACAGCATGGATTCGCCTCGGGGAAATCATGTCAGACAAACCTTGTGGCGTTCTATGACTGGGTGACAAGTGCCTTGGACCTGGGTAGACCAGTGGACGTCCTATTTCTAGACTTCAGCAAGGCATTTGACTCTGTTCCTCACATGGACCTGTTGGAAAAGCTGGAACAAATGGGGTGGAGAGCCAGATGATCAGATGGATAGGCAGTTGGCTCCAGGATCGGACCCAGAGGGTTGTAGTTGGCAGGATAGTCTCATCCTCAAGGAGGGTCATTAGTGGGGTCCCACAGGGATCAGTCCTTGGGCTCCTCCTGTTTAATGCCTACATCTCTGACATAAGGACAGGTATCAGGAGTGAGATGAGTCTCTTTGCAGATGACTCAAAACTGGGGGCAGTGGTAGATGGGGAGGAGGGGAAGGTAGCCCTACAGGGGGACCTGGAGACTCTGGAAAGATGGTCTAGAAAGTGGAAGCTGAGGTTCAATGCAGGGAAATGCAAGGTACTGCACCTGGGGGCCAGAAACCCAGGCCAAGTGTACAACCTGAGGGGGGAAATGCTACAAGTCTCGATGGCTGAGAGGGACCTGGGGGTGGTGGTGGATATCAAGATGAACAAATCGGAGACTTGTAGGAGGGCAGCAGCCAAGGCCAACAGGATGCTGGGATGCATCGCTAGGGGGATCACCTCCAGAAGGAGGGAAGTGATACCCCTCTGTATAACTGCTTGAGGGCCGCACTGAGTACTGCATGCAGTTTTGGAGGCCACACTTAAAGAGGGACATTAAACTCCTGGAGAGGGTCCAGAGGAGGGCAACCAAAATGATTTGGGGCTTGGGGGACAGGACCTATGAGGAGAGGCTCGAAGAGCTAAATATGTACACATTGGAAGAGAGAAGCGACTGGGAGGACATGATAGAGGTCTTCAGGTACATGAAAGGGGTAAATAGGGGAGGAACAGTCTGGGTGCTTCGAAGGAAGGAGGAGGGGGCCACTAGAAGGCCTGGGTGGAAGCTGGAGGGGGGAAGATTCAGGGGAGAAAGGAGGAGGTGCTACTTCACTGAGAGGGTGGTGGAGCCATGGAATGCGCTGCCTAAGGGGCTAGTGGAGGCAGAGACGGTGGAGGGGTTCAAGAGGGGGTGGGACAGGTACAGGGAAGGGTTCTGGAAGAAAAATCCAATGCAGCGAGAATATCCAGAACTGGGAAGGGAGAAGACAGAGAAGGTGAGGGGGGCAGCAAGGTCAGCTCCCAGGGTGGGGGCTGACCAAATGAGCAGATGCAAAAGACCGTTAGGCCTATTCTGCTGGTATTTTAGTATGTTAGTATGTTAGATTTGTTATACAAAGGGCAAGACATTTACTATTAAATATTACTCCAGGTGTAGAGATGTTTGCAAAGCTGAAACCACTATGCTGGTATGCAAATTACATAAGTTTGTTCTTGGAAGGATGCAGGCTAGGTAGAGTTGAGGTGATGGTTAGGAGAATTTTAATAAAAAAATATGCATGTCTCTTTTAAAAACCAGTCCGTCCCATATTAGGAACCCCACTCTCCAAATGTTCAAGCCACAGCAGCGGCTACACAAGGGTCAGAATCCTCCTGTACCTTTTTTGAAAGTGCCTAAACAACTGCTGAAAGAAAGGTAAGCAGCAGTACTAGTTTTTCTCTAACTTTGGTCCCTGTCTCAAAAAATAACAGAAGGATAGATTTGTTGATGTGAGTGACATCTGAGTAGGAGGGACAGACCAAACATGTTTGGTGCAGTTTCGAGCTCTTTATTTTTAAGTTATGCTGACAGGGATGGGGGGGTGGAGGAACGGAACCGCATGCCTCTCAACTGTCCCTGATTTTCAGGGACGTCCCTGATTTTGACACAAACATTTCACTGGTCCCTCCTAAATTTGGCAATTTTGATGCAAAAAAGTAGTGATTTGAAGCTTACATTATTACAGACTTTAATGCTACAATCCAGTTCTCCTTCAGATAGTGCTTTTCACACCAGTCCCCACAATATAACAGGCTTCTTGAGCAGATATTTCCTTTTTGTAAGATGTGTCCCTGATTTTAGTAATTTGTCCCTGATTATTTTCAGCCCTGTCCCTGATTTGCAAGAAAGGAGGTTGAGAGGTATGCGGAACCGTAGATTTGCTACTGCATTTAAGAAAGGAAAGGCTGACAGAATGTAAGTGGGAGTATCAAATAAAGAAAAAAGAAGAGATAAAACAGGCTGAAGCAGTTACGTCATGTTTTAATTTTGCTCTGTGGAGCCTGTGATTATAGCCAACGCACTGACCATTTGGGATCTTGTAGCGTTTAAGTAGGTACACCATATACAACCTCTGGTGGATTCCTTGGTTAGCAAATTCTCAGACTAACATTTCATTATCAAGAGTTTATTACTTGATATCCAGCCATATTACTGGTAAATATGCTAACATAATTATTAGAAGACTGAAAGAGATAGAGATAGCTGTTTCTCCTGGCTGTAATTATCTGTGTGACCCTCACTGAACACAGCATTTTTAATTTTCCTGTTTTAATTTTCCACTTTACCATGGTGTAATATCGACTCACATTTCTAAAAACAAAAGTATTGGAACGTTTTCTTTTTATGTCTAAAATGCCTTGCTTTAGAACTAAAGACTGTGCCAAATTTAAAGTGATCCCGATCCATACTGCCGCTCAACCACAGGGATTCTGAGGAGCTTCCTGAACCACCCTCTTCCTCCCCGATCTCCCTGCTCACAGAACCATCTAAGTTCAGTGTCTTTTCACGTTCATTACTGAGATCAGTGATACCAACTTTTCTTTAAGCAGTCATTGAAACCCTGGGAATAGCATACTACATCCAGTGGCAGTCGACTGTTAGGTGTTTGCTAGCAAAGGACTCTAGCAGGGAGCCGGGCTGAAGGTGTAGACAGTATACAGGTGGCAGTAAACCTGACTTGGCTGAGGGAGGTATCGGGATGGAACACCATTCTGCTGAGAAGGAAACTGTGATTACCTTGAACTGCCTCTTTAACTCTGTTTACTCCTAGGCGATAAACAGCAAAGAATGGCTCATGGCGGAAGGGGAGTGAGTTTAACAAACTGTTTCCTTTCCTTGAGTGTACCTGCTTTCCTGGAGCACCCTTGTGCTGAGAGGGTGGTGTGTTTATCTTACACTGCCTAATTTTACTCTGTACCTATTATTTAGCAAGGAGCTCTGTCATGCTGGAAGGGGAGTGAGTGTATATTAAGTTGATTTTATTTCCTTGAGTGTACCTGTTTTTTTGACTGCTATATGCAGTACATCTATTGCCCCTAGCGAGGAAGCTAGACAGACTCAAACAGCCTCCTCCAAAGTGTGGTGGAGGCAAAAGCAGCCATTCAAGAATGCATGGGATAAATACATGGGCATCATAAGATAACACTGAGTAGGCGATGAGGGGGAGGGGATAAGTTCTTGGGCAGACTAGATCGATCTTGTGGTCCCCTTCTGCCATTAACTTCTAAATAGCTTGGCAGAAGACACCAGGAGAAAGGACTGCTGTGTGACTGGACTTCTCTCCTGGGACTAAAGAAGAAGAACTCTTATACTTGGACCTTTAATTTAGGGTAAAAAAAAACTAACAAGCAAAACAAAAAAAAAAGTGTGTGTTTGTCTGAGTTAACTGAACTGAATGGTTATCTGAACAGTTATCTAGGTGTAAAATCTCAGGTGGTTGAAAGGACTTAATAGTTGTGAGGTTTAAATTACTTGTAGAAAGATCTAGTAAGTAGGGGGAGTGGCTTAGCTAGAAGGAAGCTACATTTAAAGACTGCCTTAGAAAGATTTAGCTAATAGCTTGGCAGAAGACACCAGGAGAAAGGATTGCTGTGTGACTGGACTTCTCTGCTGGGACTAAAGAAGAAGAACTCTTGTACTTGGACCTTTAATTTAGGGTAAAAAAAAAACTAACAAACAAAAAAAAAAAAGTGTGTGTTTGTCTGAGTTAACTGAACTGAATGGTTATCCGAACAGTTATCTAGGTGTAAATCTCAGGTGATTGAAAGGACTTAATAGCTGTGAGGTTTAAATTACTTGTAGAAAGATCTAGTAAGTAGGGGGAGTGGCTTAGCTAGAAGGAAGCTACATTTAAAGACTGCCTTAGAAAGATTCAGCTAATAGCTTGGCAGAAGACACCAGGAGAAAGGACTGCTGTGTGACTGGACTTCTCTACTGGGACTATATTGCCCTCCTTCCCTCCTCTCCACCCTCCCACCCAAAGCTAGTTCTACTTTTGTATGTAGACACAGGATTTGACTGACAACAGGAACTTCCTGTTTGGGAGCAGGAAGTGAGTGACCACAGATCCACCAAAGACCCACCATCCTAGAAGGGCAAGAGTAGCTCTCCGGCCCCCTCTAGCTGCTGGAGGTCTGCCTCTGAGCAAGTAAGGGGTCTACTGAGAAATATAGGATATTCTTGTCTCAGAACAGGACAATCAGGAGCTTAAAGGGCACACAGGCAGAAAGTAAGGAGAGAGAAAAACAGAGGAAAAGTAAGGATTGCAAACAGTTAAGGGGCCAGAAATAAGACATGATTGGAGTGGTGCAGTGCAGTGGCTGTGGAGCAGCAGTCTTCCGGGAGATGTTCTGGAGGATGCGGTGTTGGGCATCTGCAGGCACCTCCTCTGGGCTGAGGGAGGAGGTTGCTCATCTCCAGGCTGAGTTGGCCAGGATTTGTGGGACCTCCTCTTCCATCCAGGGACCACCAGTGCCACTGCTGTTGCCTCAGAGGTTGCCAAGAAAGAGGAGCGGTTGGACCACAGTGGGCTCAGGGAGGGTGAGGGTGGTGGAACAGAGGTGCATCCCTCCAGTTGTACCTCTCCACAATTCCTATGCCATTCTGGCAAAGTGTGGTTCCTCTATAGAGGCATCTGCAGTGGAGACCAAGGAGGATGCTGGGAACCTCCACAAAGGAGACCCACAGGAGGGTGGCAATGGACCCCACAGGGGAAGGAAACAACTCCTGGTGGGGGACTCCATTGTTAGGAAGGTAGAACTGGGGGAGGAAGGGGAAAGGGAGGTAAGCTGCCTTCCTGGCACCACGGCTTGGAGGGACAGGAAGTGAATCCTCAGGATCGTGGGAGGAGCTGCACGAGGGAGGGATCTGGATGTCATTGTCCACCTAGGGACAAATGACCTGGCTAGGAATGGGATCAGAGCAGTGCAAGAGGAGTTTGTAGAGTTGGGGAGGGGCCTTAGACAAGTAGCGCATATGGTAACCTTCTCAGAGGTGCTGCCTGTCTATGGCAAGGGTGATGCTAGGGACTCCTCACCAGGGAATTCAATGAGTGGTTGAAAAACTGGTGTGGAGCTCAGGGTTTTGGCTTCATTGGGGACTGGGGAGCCACCTGGAGGGATGCAGACCTATACTGGTGCAATGGTCTGCGTCTGTCCGGGGGAACCAGGATCCTAGGTGAGAGGTTTAAATGCTCCTTTGGCAAGCATTTAAACTAGCCAAGGGGGGGGCACTGAAAAGGAGCAGGGAAATCCCAGCCTCCCCCCACAAAACATTGTAATTAGTGAGGTAAACACCAAGGTAGAGAAGTTATTAGGGAGCAGGACAGAGGTAAATGTAAAAAAAGACAAAGGCAGTAAGGACAGAAATGGGGCTAGAAGGGGTAAGGCCATCAAAAAGTGGAGGGTGATGAGTACCAATGCCCGTAGTCTGTGTAACAAGCTCCCTGAACTAGTGGCCTTGATGGAAGAGGGTTGCCTGGATATTGTGGCAGTCACAGAAACATGGTTCACAGAGAACCATGACTGGGATGTCAGCATACCAGGATACACAATCTACAGGAGGGACAGGGAGGGTAAAAGAGGAGGAGAAGTAGCTCTCTATGTAAAGGAAGGGATCAAAGCAACAGAACTAAAGAGTAGACAGGGAGCAGATGAGGCACTTTGGGTCACCCTGGAGACAGAAAATGGCACCACAATCCGCATGGGGGTTGTATACAGACCCCCATCTCAGGGGTAGGGAATGGACAAGAAAATGATAGAAGGCTTTCTTAGAATGGCAGAAAAAGGGGAGATATTGTTGATGGGGGACCTGAATATGCCAGATGTTAACTGGAGTACCTTTGCTGCAGGCACATCCAAGAGCAGGGTCATTCTTGATGCCCTGCAAGGGGGCATGCCTCAGACAGCTAGTATTGGAACCCACTCAGGAGGGAGCAATCTTAGACCTGGTACTCTCAAATGGGATGGAGAAAGAATCTCAGATTTAGAGATGGGTAGACATCTGGGAACAAGCGGCCACCAAACAAAAGTGTTCACTATAAACACAGCCATACAATCTAGCCATACAAAAGCAAGAGTATTGGATTTTAGGAGGGCTGACTTTGGGAAATGAGAGTGCTTTAGAAAAGCACCAGCAAACAGGCAAGAAGGAGGGGTGGAGGAACAATGGGGAGTGATCAAAACAGCCATCACAGAGGCTACAAGCCTTTGTGTAAAGCAAATCAATAAAACACAATGAAGGAGAAAAACATTATGGTTTTTTTTTTATTTTTATTTATTTATTTATTCATTTGTGAGAATCAGTTTACAACCTTTAAGCCAGAGGCTCGTTTCCAAAGGTATCTTGTCACATTGAGACATACATAGCATTTTAGATTACATAGTTCAGGTTTTCTTCAAGTAGGCGTTTGTTCGAGACGCCACATCACACTGTGGTAAAACAACATACATTTGAGTTACAGGGTACAAGCAATTGAAATAGGTCTTACACAATTGGTTTCACATGTTGAGCAGATCAACTGGCATGAGACAGCAGGCTCTGGGCCAGGTTATACTTAGGAATGGTGCACTGGCAAGGGTGGGGGGTGGGCTGGGTGGGGAGCTGCCTAGTGGGCATTGTCATGAGTGGAAAGGTTGTGGTGGGCCCTCATTTAGAGACAGGAGCAGCTACGAGTGTGAGAAGTTGGTTACGAAGGGTGGTTTTGAATTTGGAGATTGTGGTGGCATTGGAGATGGTGGCAGGGAGAGAGTTAAACCAGAATGGGGCTCTGTACCAGAAAGACCTCTGACCATGAGTGGTTCTTGTCCTAGGGACCAGTAGGGCGGTCCTGTTGGAGGACCATGTAGCAACAGTGGGCAGGATCCGGTGAATGGATGCAGTCACCCCAGGTGGGGACAGCCCAAGTAGGGTTTTTTTAGTGAGTAGGCAGGTATGATAGTGGAGTCATTCATCTAGGGTCAGGAGTTTAGCATCATTATACAGTTGACAGGTGTGTGTGTGAGCCTGGGGGAACCAGTAATCAGTCTGCACACCTTATTTAGGGTTATGTGAATTTTTTTGAGGGTAGTCGTGTTAGCAGCACCATAGACTGGTAAACCATAGTCTACAAGGGACAGTACTGAGGATGTGACAGCAAGCCGGAGAGCATTTGGGGGAGGCAGTTTCGATGGCGGAAGAGGATGCCAAGCCAAATGTTGGTGGCGGATGCAAGAGCATTAATGTGGTCATGGAATGAGAGGGCTGAGTCGAAGGTAATCCCGAGGTATTTGTAGGAGCAGACTTGTTCAGGGGCTGTTTGGTACTAGGAAGAATATGGAGTAGGTGGTTGCTAGCTTTGTTTTGGGGGTGGGCAAAAAAGCATATCTTTGTTTGTTTTAAGATTAATGATAAGTCTGTGTTCCTTGAACCAGGCATCTGCCTCATTGAAAGACTGTTGGAGGGAATCCTGAAGGGAGATGGGATTGCGATGGGTGGCAAAAATGACAGCATCATCAGCATACAGAAGCATTTTGCCAGAGCAAGCACTGGGCAGGGTGTTCAGATAGAGTGAGAAGAGGAGGGGGAGGGGGCCCAGGATGGAGCCTTGGGGAACTCCTGAGTGTATGGGATGGGTATCAGAGAGTGTTCCATTTATTTTAACACACTGTGACCGAGCGTCAAGGTAGCTTGAGCACCATGCTAGAGGGCCAGCCGCGAGACCAGTGTGACAGAGGGCATTCAGCAGAAGAGGGTGGGAGACAGTGTCGAAAGCCTTTAATAGGTCGATGAACACTGCACCAGCCAGTGAGCTGGTGTCCAGGGAGGAGTGAAGGAAATTGGAGAATTTGATTAGTGCAGTGTTGGTACTGTGGCCAGCACAGAAGCCATGCTGCTCAGGGCATAAGATGTTATGCTTGGATAGATATTCGGTGATTTGAGTGGCCACAACTTTTTCCAGGGCTTTTGGGGGGGGGGGGGGGGAGGATGGAGATTGGTCGGTAGTTGTTGGTTGAAGACCTACCTGTCACCACCTTTATGAATGGGCGTGACTATGGCTGTTTTCCAGGTGGTGGGAAATTGTCCCAGGCAGAGCGATCGGTTAGTAGGCTGGTGAGCGGAGCTAGGACTTCATCTAGTACCAACCTGAGGATACTGGGATCCAGTGAGTCACTGCTGGGATTGTTGCTATTTAAAGCTTTGATAAGGATGGGTCTGGCCTCCCGAGCAGACACCTTGCGCAGGTGGAAGCTGGGGTGGTGGTGGATGGGGGGGGTTGGTTTGGGGAGGTTTAAAGAAATTACTGGGGAGGACTGAGCTAAGGTCGGTGAAAGCGGTGTTGAGGCAGTTAGCTATGAAGGCAGAATCGGTGGAGGTAGTACCATCGCTAGAGAGCTGAGATGGGGGAGGGGAAGGGAGCGTGACTTACCATTCAACTGTTTAATATTATCCCAGAACTTGTGGGCCAAGCCCCAGGAAGAGGTGAGGGTGGCCTGGTAATGGTCAGCCTTGGCTTTACGGACCACCCAAGAGCACTTATTCCGGGCTGCATTGTAGGCTTGTCTATCAGACAGCTGGCCCGTTTCAGTGGCACGGTGCCAGAGGTTATCCCGATTTCTAAGCAATTGTAGGAGGGCAGGGCTGACCCAGGGTGCATTCTGTTTTTTGGATCGGATTTTTGTGAAGGGTGCAAAGAGATCACAGGCATTGTTGAACATTTGGGAGAAGACAGCGAGGGCAGTGTCAATGTCGGATGCATGCTGAATGGGGGACCAGTTTATCTGGGTGAGAAACTGCTTAAGTTTTTTCAGACCACCGGACCGGAGGCACCTGCGGAGGGTGGTCTGTGCTTTGGGTTTGGGGTTGGAGGCTGCCCAAAGAAATAGAATAGGGGAGTGGTCACTTAGGGAGTCTGGTAGGACCTGGATGTTTTGGATTTTTTGGGTCGGTTAGTGATGAGTACATCCAGTAGGGTGCTGGTTCCTGTTTTTGGGTTTATTCTAGTGGGTTGGGTGATGAGTTGTGTCAGATTTTGGGTGGCAAAAGTGTCCCTGGTTGAGGAAGAGGAGGTGCTGAGCCAGTTTATGTTAAGGTCACCAACTAGGATTTGCTCCGCCATATGGTGAAGGGAGGCCAGATAGTCAGTTAGTGATACCAGAGCTGGGTTCTGTTTTTTGGGGGGAATGTAGGCAGTGGTGAGATAGAGAGGGCCCCTAGAGGGCTCCGGGGTGAGCTTGAGGGTGAGGGCCTGGGCCTCATTTACAAGGGCAGGGGTAGGGAGTGCTTGACCAGTAATTGTGTCCCTAGTGTAGATTGTACAACCTCCCCCTCGTTTGCCTACTCTGTCCTCCCGGTATAGTGTATAGCCAGGGAGGGAGACAAATGAGTCAGGGGTGGATTTGGACAGCCAGGTTTCTACCAGGGCTATGATGTCCGGTTGGTGTGCCGTGGCCCAGCACTGGAGGGCGTCAATTTTTTCAGCAGGCTGCATATGTTCATAGAGGCTATTTTAAGGCCAGTGGGCCAGGTTGATGGGTGGGAGGGGGCTGGGCCTGGGTTGGGATGTATGTTGCCAGAAAGTAGAAGCAGGAGAACCAAGGCTCTGGTCTGGGCATGGCAGCAAGTCAACTTCTTTGGCGTACGCTGGGAAGGGGGGGGTGGCCTTGGCAGTGAAAGGAATGGGCAGGGTTTGAAGGTTTGGGAGGGCATGGACAAATTCCAACCATGGAGAGTCAGGGTAGACAGAGGGGGGTGGCTAGGGGGTGGATGCCATGGGCCAGGGTCCATGGACAGTGTGGGGTGTGATTGGACTAGGTCAGGGAGAGTTGTGGGTGCTGGGATGAGTGGGCCTGTGCAAATGCTTGGCTGATGAGTTGTGTGTGCTAGCAGGAGAATGAGGTGGAGACATTTGAGGAGAAGGGGTACAAACATAATGCCTATGTAAGCAGCAGTGCAGGAAGGGTACAAGTTGGAGTAGTGGTAGGGTCACGGACTCTGGTGGACAGGGTACAAGGTTCTAACCTCTGGTCAGGCAAGAGGAAAAAGGACCTGGACAGGTGTAGGTTCCACTATCCAGGTGGCTCAGAACTGGCTGGTATTGGACCAAAAATCGGGGTGGAAATAGCGACTCCTAGTGGTCACTGTAGGTTAGTGTCAGGCTAGGGTAGGGTCTGACAGTTGCGTCAGACCAGTGTGCCAGGCTAGCTTGAAGTCTGGGTATAGGAATGTGGAGAGGTCAGAGACAGGAGTGGGAGTAAGGGGAGAGAAATACTGCGTGTGGGTAGAGGGGTTCCAGGAAGTAGGAGAAGGGAACTTCAGCTAGTGAAACTGTTGTGGGTAGTCAGGGGTCCCTCTGGTGGCAGGCTGGTATAAGCCGCTAATGGGAAAAGTGGGGACTTAGAAAAAATAAGGAACAGGATATGATGTCATAGGTAAGAGACTATATAAGTAGAGCTGATCCTGGGTGGGTGGGGCAGTCGATGCGCGCAGCATGTTGAGGGGCTAACCCCTCCCTTCCAAGGGTGCACTGCAGGAGGTAGTTTAATTACCTCCGTGCCTGTTGGAGCTTCAGTAGCTCAACTGCTCCTTGGTGAGTTTGTTGGCCAGGGGCAGGATCGGACAGGGAAAGTTAAGGAGAAAAGGATGGCACTAAGGAACTACAGAAGGAACGTTATCAGTTAAAGCAGAAAGAGGCTGGGAAGGCAGTCAGAATAGCAAAGGCCCAAACCAAGGAAAGGATAGCCAGTTCTGTTAAGAAGGGGGGATAAGACATAGGGAGGCAGTATAGCACAGTGGTTTAAGGCTCTGAGCTGCAAATCTGGAGACCTGGGTTTGAATCCCACAGCCCCTACTTGTATACCGTGTGACCCTGAGCAAGTCACTTAACTTCCCTGTACTCCCAGGTTGCACCTGTAAAACAAGCTTTCAGCTTAGTGTGTCTCACCTGGTTTAAAAAAAAAAAAGACCTTTTATAGGTACATTAGGGAGCGAAGAAGGACCAAGGGAGGGATACTGAGGCTTAAGAAAGGGGAGGGAATGTGGGTAGAGGGGGACAGTGAAAAAGCAGCAGGGATACTGAATGAATATTTCTGCTCAGTATTCACAAAGGAAGAGGAGGGGGAGGTTCCTAAACCAAACAAGAGAAACACTCTGAAGATGGGGGTCGATACCAGTCCATTTACAGAAGAAAGGGTTCCGAAAGAACTAATAAAATTGAAGGTGGACAAAGCAATGGGGCCTGATGGGATTCACCCCAGAGTCCTAAAAGAACTAAGGGTAGAACTAGTGACACCGCTGACTACTCTCGTTAACAAATCATGGGAGGATGGGTTGGTACCTGAGGACTGGAGGAGGGCAGATGTGATTCCTCTTCATAAAAGTGGGAGCAGGACAGAGGCAGGAAACTACAGACCAGTTAGTTTGACCTCAGTGGTAGGGAAAATGATGGAATCATTTCCTGAAGGAAATAATTGTTGAATACCGTGGGGCACAGGACCCAAGGCAGCATGGATTCATGATCAGAAGGTCATGTCAGACGAATCTAATAGATTTCTTTGACTGGGTGACCAAAGTAGTAGACCAGGGAGGGGCTGTGGACATGGCCTACCTAGATTTTAGCAAGGCATTTGATACAGTCCCACACAAAAGATTATTACACAAGTTAGCCAGCCTTGGAGTGGGCCCTGAGGTGGTAGCCTGGATAAAAAAATTGGCTAGACAACAGGACGCAAAGGGTAGTAGTAAATGGAGTGCAGAGTGAAGAAAGGGTTACTAGCGGGGTTCCACAGGGTTCAGTACTGGGTCCAGTCCTTTTTAATGTCTTTATAAGTGACATTGCAGAGGAACTGGAAGGAAAAGTATGTCTCTTTGCAGACGACACAAAGATCTGCAACAGGGTTGATACACAAGATGGAGTGGAAAGGATGAGAAGGGACTTGGCAAGGTTAGAGGAATGGTCAAATGTATGGCAGCTCAGATTCAATGCAAAGAAGTGCAAGGTAATGCACATGGGAAACAAAAACCCAGGGGAAGAGTACACAATGGGGGGTGAGATACTGACAACAGTAAAAATGGAAAGGGACCTGGGGGTAATTATATCAGATGACCTAAAGGTGGGCAAGCAATGTGAGAAGGCAGTAAGGAAGGCTGGGGGGGATACTGGGATGCATAGGAAGAGGCATCAATAGTAGAAAACAGGAAGTTGTTATCCCTCTGTACAGACAGTTGGTGAGACCCCATCTGGAGTACTGTGTGCAGTTCTGGAGACCCCATCTCCGCAAAGACATAGACAGAGTGGAGGCTGTCCAGAGGTAGGCAACCAAAATGGTGCAGGGTCTGCACCAGAAGACATACAAAGAAAGGCTAAAGGAGCTTAATATGTATACCCTTGAGGAAAGAAGGAGAGAGGGGACATGATAGAAACTTTCAAGTACCTCAAGGGAATCAATAAAGTCCAAGAGGGTAGCATCGTTCAGAAAAAGAGATGTGCAAGAACAAGGGGGCACAATTTGAAGATGGGGGGCAGCTCAGAGGTAATGCGAGGAAGTATTTTTTTCATGGAGAGGGTTGTGGATGCATGGAACAGCCTCCCTGAGGAGGTTGTGGAGTCAAGAACAGTGGAGGAATTCAAGAATGCATGGGACAGACATTAGGCAGTCCTGGTGGGGGGGGGTAGGAGGAAGTAAGCTGTTGGTTAACTAGGATCTGCAAGTAATTTCTATAAAGCTTTTCTGCCGGATATCGCACCAATCTTACTTGATACTTTCAGATTCTGGTTCGACTCTGGTATTTCCGATTCGGGGTTCTTAGAGGCTACAATATCCCTAATTTTAAAGCCAGGTAAGGATCCATCCAATCTAGACAGCTACCGGCCAATATCGCTTCTTAATACTGATATTAAAATACTTGCAAAAATATTGGCCAATAGACTGTCAATGGTGATGGATTGACTTATCTGCAGGGAACAAGTGGGGTTTATGAAAGGGAGACTATCCCATGACCATATGAGGAAGCTCATTCACCTTATGGCAGTAGCTAAAGATTCTAAAATTCCAATGGCACTCTTATCACTCGATGCCGAAAAGGCCTTTGATCGTGTATCTTGGCCATTTTTATCTGCCTCCTTTCGGCTTTTGGTATGCCCCCAAATTTCCTAAATTGGATCAGAATCCTATATTCTTGCCCTTCGGCGAGGGTGAAATGCAATGGCTTTCTGTCTCCAGCCTTTAAATTGGAACGTGACACTAGACAGGGCTGCCCTTTGTCCCCTTCATTATTTAATATGTATCTAGAGCCATTACTATGAAGGCTTATGAAGAATCCTTTAATCGAAGGTATACAAATAGGGGACTCCAGATATGTATGCTCGGCATACGCGGATGACGTGTTATTACATATAGAAACCCAGGGACCTCAAGTCCTTCTATTCTAAATGAGATTATTTGCTTCTCTAGAGTATCTTCATATAAAATTAAACTGCGCTAAATCCAAAGTCTTCCCTCTAAATCACCTTAGAGGAGAGCAGACTTACAGGATTTAGGGTTGCATGGGAAACAAATCCATTACATATTTGGGTATATACATGTCTGAATCTCTCACAAATGTTTAGAGATAATTTAGGCCCCTATATTGCAAGAGATCTCGGAAGATCTTAAGAGGTGGGATTCAGTCTCCTTATCATTATGGGGTAGACTGAATCTTATAAAGATGATGGTTCTCCCAAAGATTCTCTATCCTTTAGACATGATGGGAACCTACCTACCTAAGAACTGGTTCTTGATGATACAGAAGTTATTTAATTCTTTCTTGTGGCAAAGTAAAGCTACCTGTCTATCATATTTTAAACTCACGGCTCCCAAGTCTAAAGGTGGTTTAGCCAGCCCTTCCCTTTTTATGTATTACCTAGCCCAACATGTTAGTAAAATGGCCTTTTGGAAGAGAGACCAGATAAGAGCAGTTTATACCCCTCTTTGATTGGACATTGAATGGGCTCTGGTGAAGAGGACGAAATGCTCTTTACATGCATTACTGTTTGCCCCTTTGACTTCTTTACCTAAATCCTTTAAAGATAATCCTTTGGGCTGGTCCTTTAGAGCCTATCATCAGCTGCAACGTTATTTGGGGCCCGATAGTGGTCTTGTGGTTCCCAGCCCATTATAGACAACCCTCAAATTAGAATTAATGGATCTCCTATTCCGGTAGCTTTCTGGCCTCGAATAAGCAATTGTACGGTAGATGATTTTTGGGATCAGGATGGACCTTGCTCTTTTGAGGTTTTAAAAAAAAAATGGGGTCTTACAGATACTGATTTTTATAAATGGCTACAGATCAGCAAGGCTCTGACCCAGGTCTTTTCTTCAGTTGGTTTAGCTGATGAGGGGAAGATAAATGTCCACGTCCTTTTTATGACTGCTAAGCAACAGTATGCAGTAGCCAAGGTTCACAGACTTCTCCAAGAATGGGACCACAGACTTCCTCCGAATTTGTTTCTATTGGGTAGAGGCCCTGAACATTAGTGCCTCCTCGAGTATGGCAAACTCTGTGGAGCACAGCGTATAGATATATCAAGCAAGATAGGCTAAGATTGGTTCATTTTAACATTATGCACCACCTGTACTCTAACCCATCTTTATATAGAAGGGTGTGCTTGGCTCTCCTCTTTGTGGGAAATGTAAAGAGAAGATGGAACCTTATTTCACTTATTATGGCAGTGCCCGGAGGTTCAAAGGCTTTGGAGATCAGTGGGTACCCTGTTGGGCCCTATCCTTGGCTCTCTCAGATTGGATGCCCCAGGGATTTGGTTGCTGGGCGCCTTCCCTGCTGCCACTACCAAAGCCTGGAGGGCTCGTGTCTCCCTGGTCTCAGCTGTAATGAAGTTGTTAATTCTGAGACATTGGACCTCGGATAAGGTCCCATCATTGGTTGAGTGGCACAGAGAATGTGCACTGGCTATACAACTTGAAAAACATATAGCAGATATGAGGGGTAAACGGGAGTACTTTGCTTCTTTATGGGGTCCGCTTCGAGCACTTTCTGTTGACTTGGAGACTGTCTAATTAAAAGATTTGTCTCTTAAGCAAGCACCTTTAATTTATGGTTATTTTGTACCTCCTCCCATATCTCACAGTTGGGGTGGGGTGGGGGAGGGGTTGTGGGTTTTGGGGTAGTTATTATTGATTATTGTTATTCTGTCGGAAAGCTTTATATCCGAAGTTTGTATGTGTGTATTGGGTCTTCATGCTTTCTCTGTAATACTAATTTGGCTATGTGGTTGTAATAGTGGTTGCTGAAAAATAGTAAAAATGTTAATTACAAAAAAAAACTAGGATCTGCAGCTTATCTGTTAGGTAGGAAAATGGGCAGACTAGGTGGGCCAAGCCTTATGTGCCATCAAATTCTATGTTTCTATGTTTCTATGGCATGTTGAAGTCTCCCATTAGCAGAACTTCCCCTTTAGCTGTCATGTTTTGTATGTCTTCTAACAGTAATGTGTCTATGTCCTCCCCCGGTCTGAAGGCCTGTAGTCAACCGAAGTTCATATGGCTGTCCCATTTCCTGTTTCCAGGGTGACCCACAGTTCTTCTGGCTCCATTATGTGTATTTTGAATTTCTGTAGCTTTCATATTTTCATTGACATAAAGGGCCACCCCACCCCCCACCCCTTTTTTTCACCTCAGTCTCTTCTGAACAGTACCTATCTGGGTATGGTAATCTCCCAAGTGTGGTTACTTGTGAATCATATCTTGCTAATGGCTACTATATCTAGTTTAGTCTCTGTCATTGTTGCCTGCAGGTCTGGGATCTTGTTTCCCAGGCTGTGGACATTTGTGTACATTATTTTCCATTGGCCAGATTTGGTGCGTTAGTTGTGGGGTGAGGTCCAGCTTTTCCACTGTGCATCGTTTGGGGGGGGCGGACCTTTTTCCTCACCTGGTGATGCAAATGAACTACAAACATGCTGAACTCCTGTTTGATCACTAGCTGAGGGGGGAGGGGTGTTCTTCCTATTCGCTGTATCAGGTGCTGCACCCCTCTCCCCATTAGCTAGTTTAAATATTCTGCAATTGGCGTGGTGCCTCCACCTATGGGGGTCCTTATAGCAGCATGCTGACAGGCTGCTTCCCCACAGTAAATGAATATATCCCCCTCCGTTGGTGACAGGTAGATTAGTAACCCAATCCCCCCCCCACTTATAACTGTAAACAGGCAAATGTCACACTAGCACAATAATGGCAAATACTTCAACAGGTGCAAATAAATGGCCAGATGGGTTTATTTTGGGGTGGGTACAAGGGAAACAAAGGGGGTAAAATCATCAACCAATCAGCTATAAATAAATACTGTAACACAGCCACTACACAGTATAACCTCTGTACCAGTCCCTCTCCCCCCACTGGTGCACCTGTTAACTCCACAATCCCTGTGGTAGCTCCCAATAGTCTTACTGTGCACATGATGAGGAGTTGCAGGCCGGTGACGAATGGACACTGGGTGCAGCACCGTCACAGTTGGGTGGAGCTGAAGCTGCTTTTAATCACAAATTACACCAGTGGAATAGAAACACACAGATGATCCTGGCTGCAACTGTTGCTGTGGAAGCTAGAGTTAAAGTCACGCAGGGAAGGGATAAGGAGGGCTGACCCAGAGCCTCCCCTCCGGATGAGAGTATCCTTCAAGCCCAAGGGGAGGAAAACAGACTGGAGGTGGAGGTTTCAGGAGGAGCAGGGAGGATGGAAGTATAAGGAATCTGGGTGGGGTTCGACAAAGAGGATCAGGGATAAGGGGTGGGGGTTAGTGTTAGTTAATGCCAGGAGCTTGGGAAACAAGTTGCCAGAGTTCCAGGCCATGCTGTTCGAGGGGAGGTGGATGTGGCGGCAGTCACGGAAACGTGGGCCAACAAAAACCATGACTGGGACCTAAATGTGCAGGGGTACACTATGCTTAGGAAGGATAGAAAGGAGGGCAGAGGGGGTGGAGTGGCTATGTTCATTAGAGATGACATAGAAATTGCTATGGTAGAAGAGGCAGAGGGAAATGTGGAGGCCTTATGGGTCACCTTACGATCCCCAGCAGGAGATAAGGTCAAGCTGGGAGTAGCATATAGGCCCCCCGGGATGAGTGATGTTCTAGAGGATGGTTTGCTGGACAACATCATTGCCCAGTGTGGTCCAAAAGGGGAAGGAGTGATGTTGATGGGGGACCTTAATATGCCAGGTACAAATTGGGGAACCATGTCCTCTAAGGTGGCCAAGGAGCAGAGGCTGCTGGATGGCTTCCAGGATGTGTTCTTAACACAGCATGTGATGGAGCCCACAAGGGAGGGGCATGTCCTGGATGTGGTTCTGGCAGATGGGGATCTGGTAAGGGACATGGTTGTACAGGACTCCCTGACTGGGAGTGACCACAATACTGTCTGGTTTCAAATAAGCATTGGGGGAGTGGGGGTGAGATCTAGGACACTGGCAGTGGACTTCAGGGGGGCAAACTTTATGGGCATGGGAAATATTCTCAAGGATCACTTGAAGGGGATTACCTCAATGACAAGTGTGGAAAGGAGATGGGAGGTCATAAAACGGGGACTTCATGAGGCAGTCAGGATCTGCGCTAAGTTGAAACATAAGGGAGCAAGGTCACATAAACCATGCTGGTGGTCCAGTGAGGTCCAGGTAGCAGTCAGAGAAAAGAGCGGCTTACAAAAAATATAAAACAACAAGAGGGATAGGGATAAGAAATGTACCAGCTTGCATCTAGAAAAGTCACCCGTATGGTGAGGGAGCAAAGTCCAGTAAAAGAGCAAGGCTGGCACAGGGGATACATGGAGGGAAAGGGTTCTTCGGTACATTGGGGAGGCGGAGAAAAACTAAGGGCCATCTCAGCAGATTGAGATCAGAAGGAGGTGGGTGTGGAAGAGGCGAGGACCAGGCAGAAGTATTTAACGAGTACTTGCCTCTGTGTTCACTGGGAGGGGATGGGATATCTGCAAAGCAAGGCACAAAGGGGATAGAAGCGGCGGGGAGTGGGATCAGGGGAGCAATGGAGCAAAAGGAGGGAAAGGTACCCCAGGGGTGTCACATCTGGATAAGGATAAAAAGACCAGTAAGGTGGAGGGGATGGATGATGCCATCCCGCCAAAAGGGTGTGGTTTGCCCTCAAGGCCCTAAAGAAAGACAAATCTCCTGGGCCGGATGGCATTCATCCGAGAGTACTATGGGAATTGGCGGACATACTGGCTGCACCCCTGGCGAGCTTTTCAGCAGGTCACTTGAGACAGGGAGGGTACCTAGGGATTGGCGAGGCACATGTGGTACCAATCCATGAGGGGTCGAGAAGGAAGTACCGAAACTATAGACCCATCAGTTTAACCTCGGTGGTGGGAAAATTAATGGAGAGTATACTAAAGGAATGATTGGGGGTTTACTTGGAGGAGGTGGGAGGTCTGGATAGTCGGCAGCATGGGTTTGTGCCAGGTAGATCATGTCAAACCAACCTTGTGGAGTTCTATGAATGGGTAACATCAGAACTGGACAGGGGTAAGCCTGTGGATGTATTATTCTTGGACTTCAGCAAGGCATTTGACTCTGTCCCTCACAATGGTCTGGTGGAGAAACTGATGGGGTTAGGAGTAGGCCCTTTGATGGTCAGATGGATTGAAAACTGGATAGCTGGACGCACTCAGAGAGTAGTGGTCTGTGGGGAGCTCTCGAACCCTACAGAGGTTGGTAGTAGGGGTACCACAGGGCTCGGTCCTGGGTCCAATCCTGTTTAATGCATACATATCGGACATCAGAGATGGTATAGGGTGTGAAATGAGTCTCTTCAGCGGATGACTCCAAGATGGGAGCAGTAGTTGAGGAGAAGAGGTTGGCCCTGCAAGGACCTGGACACCCTGGAAAGCTGGGCTCACACATGGAAATTAAATTTCAATACGCCAAGTGCAAGGTGTTGCATCTTGGTGGAAACCTAACACAGGTACACCCTGGGAGGAGGTGCTGGAAGCCTCAACAGGGGAAAAGACCTAGGGGTCATGGTGGATACATGTATGAATAACTCTGAGCAGTGCAGGAGAGCAGCTAGCAAGGCAAACAGGATGTTGGGATGCATCACAGGGATCACCTCTAGGAGCAAGGAAGTGATTCTGCCGCTGTACAATGGACTGGTTAGACCACACCTTGAGTACTGTGTACAGTACTGGAGACCACACTTGAAGAGGGACATACAGCTCCTGGAGAGGGTACAGAGGAGGGCAACAAAGATGATACGAGGGCTAGGGGATTTGACTTACGAGGACAGACTTGAGGAGCTCTGCCTGTTTTCATTGGAGGAGAGGAGAGACAGGTGGGACATGATTGAGGTCTTCAAGTACCTCAAGGGAATAAATAGGGTAAACATGGATGGGATCTTTAGACTAAAGCAGGGAGGTATCACCAGAGGACATGGTTTGAAGTTGGAAGGTGGAAGGGTGAGGGGAAAAGAGGAGGAGGTTTTTCACTGAGAGGGTGGCGGACCCTTGGAATGCACTGCCTGGTGAGCTGGTTCAGAGATCCACAGTGGAGGGTTTCAAGAGAGGGTGGGACAGACACAGAAAGTGGATGTATCAGATGATGGCCTGTCCCAGGGGGGTGGGGATGGATGATAGGGGTTTCTGGAGCACAAGGGATGGGAGGGTCTCGGCACCCAACTAAGGATCTAGGTTCGAGCAGACTCGATAGACCATAAGGCCTAATCTGCTGGCAAATAGTATGTTAGTATGTTAGTATGTTAGCCCAGGTGTTTAACTAGCTAGCTAGCTAGCTGGACAGTTAAAATAGCAATTGTTTGGGTAAACCCAGTACTCATGACCTTTAGATAACCAGATGTTGCAGGCATTGGGGGACATCTCCCCTGTATGGCAGTCAGGTAAAACTGTTAGGCTGGTGTAGATGATGCCAGTGATCCTCTTCACCCCACAGAGGGACTTGTCTTCACCCACCACAAAAGATGGTCCAGCAGTGGCAGTCGCTCTTCATCCCACTGGGGGACTTGTCTTCACCCACCTCAACAGATGGGCTGGCAGTCAATCTTTACTGCACAGGGGGACTTGTCTTCACCCACCTCAACAGATGGGCTGGCAGTTGATCTTTACCGCACAGGGGGACTTGCCTTCACCCACCACAAAAGATGGTCCAGCAGCGGCAGTCAATCTTCATCCCACTGGGGGACTTGTCTTCACCCACCTCAACAGATGGGCTGGCAGTTGATCTTTACCGCACAGGGGGACTTGTCTTCACCCACCACAAAAGATGGTCCAGCAGCGGCAGTCGATCTTCATCCCACTGGGGGACTTGTCTTCACCCACCTCAACAGATGGGCTGGCAGTCAGTCTTTACTGCACAGGAGGACTTGTCTTCACCCACCTCAACAGATGGGCTGGCAGTGGATTTTCACCCCACAGGGGGACTTGTCTTCACCCACCTCAACAGATGGGCTGTCAGTGGCAGTTGACCTTCACTCCACAAGGGGACTTTTCTTCACCCACCTCAACAGATGGGCCTGTAACAGAGTGAACTCTGTTCTGAAAGGAAATAAAACAAGTATAAGAGTAAAACATATGTAGCCCCCCCCCCATATTTTTTTACTCTTTACTGTCATGTTTCTGTTTGTCTTTCTTTCTTTTTCTTCCCTTCTTGTCAGGGTGGCAGACCTGACAATATATCCTTCTCTTTACTGTCCTCTGTATGGTCCTGCCTGTCGTGCCCGGAACACTGAGAGCACTTTTACAACAATACATTAGTGCATATCGCACTTTATGGTATGAGTGCAGGTGCCCCTATATTTAACTGAGTGTCCAGCGGCAGTTAAAATTGTACTGGTGCCCCCAGAAGTTAATTTGTAACAAGGCGCTGAGTTCCTGAGATGCTGAGCACCAGAACTGTGGCTACATGATGCAGCTGTGTTTGTCAGTGCAGCTCCGGTGCCTGACAATGCCCCCGGTCGCAAAGTGCAACACCGGAGCATGAGCTGATGTGGAGCAGGATGCTCCGGTGCCTGACAATGCCCCCAGTCGCAGAGTGCGACACCGGAGCATGAGCTGATGTGAAGCAGGACGCTCCGGTGGCTGACAATGCCCCCGGTCACAAAGTGCGACACCGGAGCATGAGCTGATGTGGAGCAGGACGCTCCGGTGCCTGACAATGCCCCCGGTCACAAAGTGTGACACCGGAGCATGAGCTGATGTGGAGCAGGATGCTCCGGTGTGGGTTTTGCCACACCATGCAGATAAAGAGGTGCTGCTTGTTTAGAGCATGAGTCACAAGTGTGCGTTGGAGCAAGGGCATGCTCTGAAGCAAAACCGACTGCTGCGCTTAGGGCATGATTAAAAAAATAATTGACAGCTGAGGGGACACTACGGGCAATGGAAGAACTAAGCCCTGTAGTGTCCCATATAGCAGATAAAGTGTGCTCTGTACAAAAGCAGCCCAAGAGATGTTGTAACTGAGGCTGCGTGAACATAAAAAATAAAGATAATTCAGGCCAAGGAAATAAAGAAAATGGCCCAAATAAAATATTTTCCCGACAGCTTAAATGTCAGCCGTCGGCTAGAAAGACCTGTTGGTTGTGGCAGACACTGATAATGAAGCTTAGCACAGAGTCCCTGCATGATAAATAAAAGGTGCCACCACAGCTGCAGACTATGAACCCGTAAAGGGGTCACATGACAAAAGTAAAAAGTTTGTTTCTGAGGATCTTGCACATTGCAGGTCTCATGAGTCTGCAGGAGAAGGGAGATTAGGAGCATGCCCCAAAATCTCACCTTTCCCTTGTCATGCTGCAGACTGAAATTACTAAAAAGTTTGAAGTTAGTAAAACAAGGGTGCTGTCTGAGTGTGAACTAACACATTTCAGTGGCTTAGTATTGGGCAGCTCTGCAGAATTGCTTCTGACTTCCAGCCCCAAGCTGTGGCTGCCAATAAACTTAATGACATCCACAGAGAATATAGCAGCACAGTTCTTTCCAGCATGGATCAGGCAACAGCAGGGCACAACATTTCCCTAAATGTTCACACTCAGTGGGCTGCCAGTAAACATAAGACACGACACAGTCCACAGAGCGAAACACTGCAATAAAGCAGGGCACAGTTCTCTTTTTCCCCATGGATCGACAATTAATACCCAACAGGGTACACTATCTCTGCAAATTAAGCAGGGCACAACACTTTTAAATGTCCTTTCCCATTACTGGGCACAGTATTTGTTGTAAGGTTTTATGTCTTTCCCATTCTCTGCAAGCAGGGCACAACACTCGTTAAAACTCATGTCCTTCCCAACTAGACGCACTTTGTGGTTTTAGTTATAGTCCCCTCTGCAATTTGCTGCAGAGCAGTCCTTTCCCACATTGGTCTGCTTGTTTTTTTTAGTGTCTTAATTCCCATCTCTGCAAAGCAGGGCACATTGAACTTTTAACATATCTTTTCCAGTCACTGCAAAACCTATAGGGTACAACAAGTGAACTTTTCATCTCTGCAAGAGCAGGGTACAGATTTACTTTTAAATGTCTTTCACATCACTGCATAAACTACTGCAGCTTAGTAGGGCACAACTGGGCTTTAGGTCTTCTCTTCCCATCTCTGCAAATGCAGGGCAAAATTACTTTTAAATGTCTTTTCCAATCACTGCAAAAGCTACAGGGAACAACACTTAGTTTATAATTTCACATCTCTGCAAGAAAGGGCACTGATTACTTTCAAATGTCTTTTCCATCACTGACTGCAGGGCACAATGACTTGTGTGTGGTTTACTTATGTCTTTGAACAACCTCTGCAACTGCAGGGCACAACACTTAAATGTCTTTTCCCATTGATCTGCTTGTTCAGCTCAGCATCCCCCGATCATCTGCAGCAGCCCCCTCCAGTTGCAGGCCAGAATCCACGGCATGCCCACCAGTGCCCAGGTGTCCCCCCAGAGTCACGCCACTGCCCAGTCCATGCCCTCCCATAGTTCACACCTCCTCTAGACTCCCCTACAATAAATTGAAAAGTTTTTACTTTTTTGGAGAAACACAATCTTCAGGTCTAATGATACTGAGTCGGTTAGTCTGGTACTAAATCTGCATCATGCCACAGTGCTTGCACTATCTGGTCCCGGTCGGGTCCCCTCTCACTTGGCCTCCTCTGCTCCTTGCTGCCCAGTTCCTGTCATGTGGCCCATGACCCGGCGATGCTCCTCCCTGCAAAACAAAAAAACAACATTAAATACCGTACGCCTCATAAAAAAAAATTGTCTAGTAAATGGCAAAAAGGAACCTGGAACTTACCTTTTCTGCTCTGGTTGGAACTCCTGGACCTGCTTGCTGGGGTGATGGGCTTCAGGAGGACACCATCACATTTCTCCCATGTATACACTGGGTGTGGGGGGAGGGCAGGAGCAGCTGGCCAATCAGGAGAGATGGAACATGGCATGGGAGATTAGGACAAACAAACAAACAAAAAATAAAGCAACATGTGCCCAAAAGGCCCAAAAGGGCATTTTTAAAGGACCCAGGGCCAGTTGTCAATGATTAGCAATTGCTGCTAATCACTGCCACATTTGACTCGTGTTTCCCGATTCTTGGGTCACAAAGTGTGATGCAAACCCGCTTATTTTATGCCTTGTACTGCAGCGCACTACTGTGAAGATATATGGTATTAACACATTGTGCGGCCCACCACTGTGAAGGTATATGGTGTTATCACATAATGCAGCACCCTAATGTGAAGGTATATGGTGTTGACACATACCACAGCACACTACTGTGAAGGTAAATAGAATGGCAACAAAGCAGTCTGTAGCAGTTGCCCTCAAAGTAGAGTTGGTCAGAGGGCTAGATGGGCTGCTGCAACTAATCTGATTCCTTTTTAGGTCACAGCGCTTGACAGTGCATTGGGGCTCACTACTGTGGTTCTGCCTTGTACTGGAGGTAAAGGAGATTTTGTTGTTATTCCAGGTGGAAGTGAGCTGATTGTTTTCAAAGGGAGGCAATCTCCAGGAGGCCCAGGTGTATACACCCTTCCCTCATCCCACCCACCCTGGGAGTGTGTACCTTTATAGGGATGTCCACAGAAGGCATTTGGACCTCTTCCTGATCAATATCAGGAAAAGGCACATTCATACACAACTACCCCGAGAAATAACTGAACCATTGAATTTGACATCCCAGAATTGTGCATTTTTTTTATTTTAGTCGTTGGTAACTGGGTAAGGCCAGCTAGGCACAAGTGCCTGTTTTCAGGGTGACCTGGGAGCACTGGGTGGTTAAGTGACTTGCTCAGAGTCACACAGTATGCAAGTGGAGGTTGTGAGAATCAAACTCAGGCCTTCTCTGCTGGATGTATCAATCTTATTCACACCTCATTCCTCTAACCTCTAGGCTATCCTGCCAGCCCAATCTAGAGAGTGGAGAGGCATAGAAGAAACCAGAAGAAGGGGAGAGATAGGGAAGAAGTAGTAGAAGAAGAGAGAGAGAGAAGGAGAGAGAAGGAGAGAAAGAAGAGAAATAAACAGCAAACACAGAAGGGCATGATGCAGGGAGTGGTGCAGTGCAGTGACTTTGGGGCTTCAGGTTTCAGGAGAACCTTCTAGACACTATGGTGCAGCCCCATCTGCATGCACCTCTATTGGCTGAGGGTGGAGGTCATCAGTCTCTGGGCAGAGTTGGCCAGGATCCAGGGGACCTCCTCCTGAACCCAGAGACCACCAAATCCACACCCACTACCTCAATGGATGCCCAGCAGCAGGAGTGGTTGCACTACAGTGGGCTCATGGAGGCTAAGGGAGGTGGGTCTAAGGCACATCCCCTGACCGGTGCAGCTGAAGAACTCCTACACTGTATTGGAGGAGCAGAAAGGCCTGTCAGGAAACTAGAACACTTGGAGAACATTAAGGGCTTTACCGGGCTAGGCAGGATTTCCCCCATGAAATCAGTTGTGTATATGAAGATGCTGTTTGTTTGCTGTTGTCAGACATACTAACATACTAACATACTAAAATGCCAGCAGAATAGGCCTAATGGTCTTTCGTGTCTGCTCGTTTGGTCAGCCCCCAACCTGGGTGCTGACCTTGCTGTCCCCCTCGCCTTCTCTGGCTTCTCCCTTCCCAGTTCCGGATATTCTTGCTGCATTGGATTTTGCTTCCTGAACCCTTCCCTGTACCTGTCCCACCCCTCTTGAACCCCTCCACTGTCTCTGCCTCCACCAGCCCCTAGGTAGTGCATTCCATGGCTCTACCACCCCTCTCAGTGAAGTAGCACCTCCTCCTTTCTCCCCTGAATCTTCCCCCTCCAGCTTCCACCCATGCCCTCTGGTGCCCCTTCCTCCTTCCTTTGAAGCACCTCACTGTTCCTCCCCTATATACCCTCTTCATGCACCTGAAGACCTCTATCATGTCCCCTCGGTCCCTTCTCTCTTCCAAAGTGTACATATTTAGCTCTTCAAGCCTCTCCTCATAGGTCCTGTCCCCCAAGCTCCAAATCATTTTGGTTGCCCTCCTCTGGACCTTCTCCAGGAGGTTAATGTCCCTCTTTAAATGAGGCCTCCAAAACTGCACGCAGTACTCCAGGTGCGGCCTCACCAAGCAGTTATACAGGGGGAGTATCACTTCCCTCCTTCTGGAGGTGATCCCCCTAGCGATGCATCCCAGCATCCTGTTGGCCTTGGCTGCTGCCCTCCTACAAGTCTCAGAGTTGTTCATCTTGACATCCATCACCACCCCAGGTCCCTCTCAGCCATTGAGACTTGTAGTATTTCCCCAGAGTTGTACACTTGGCCTGGGTTTCTGGCCCCAGATGGAGTACCTTGCATTTCCCTGCATTAAACCTCAGCTTCCACTTTCTAGACCATCTTTCCAGAGCCTCCAGGTCCCCTGCAGGGCCACCCTCCCTCCTCCCCATCCACCACTGCCCCCAGTTTCGAGTCATCTGCAAAGAGACTCCATCTCACTCCCTGATTCCTGTCCTTATGTCAGATACGTGGCGTTGAACAGAAGGGGCCCAGGACTGATCCTGTGGGACTCACTAATGACCCTCCTTGGGGAAGAGATTATCCCACCAACTACGACCCTCTGGGTCCGGTCCTGGAGCCAATTGCCTATCCATCGGATCATCTGGTTTCCCACCCCCATTTCTCCTAGTTTATCCAACAGGCCCCCGTGAGGAACAGAGTCAAATGCCTTGCTGAATTCCAGAAAGAGGACATCCACTGGTCTACCCAGGTCCAAGGCACTTGTCCACAGACACCGGATCTCGTGCTGAGACCATTAATTTGTTCCACAATTTGCTGCAGTTTTAAGGTCTAAATTAAACTTAGAGAAAAGTAAAGGGTTATTATTAAGTTTGGGTTCTCCTTTGCAATCTGCTGTATAGGTGGAATACAAATAATGGATAATGCAATCTCAATGGGGATAACCTTTGAAGAAGTACAAAGAAGAAGGAAACCACTTTGGTTCTCAAACACAGTAGCAGAAAAGGTCAGAGCCAAAAGACTGGCCATCAGGAAATATAAGGGGAACACAGCAGGATAAAGCTAGGGAGGCATACCAAAGTTGCCTGAGGGAAGCAGGGAAGGCAGGCAAAGGCCCAAACTGAGGAAACACTAGCACAAACAGTAAAAGAAGGTGACAAGACTTTCTATAGATACATTAGTGAAAGGAGACAGTCCAGAGGGGATATTGCTAAGATCAAACAGGGATAAGGGGGCATGTGAAGAGGAGGACCATGTAAAAGCATCTATCCTAAATAGATACTTCTGCTCAGTATTTGCTGAAGAGAAGGTGGGGCATGGCCCACAGCTCAGTGCCATGGACACAGGGGGGAGGGAGGTGTGCACTAGTCCCTTCACAAAAGAAAGGGTCCTACAAGAGCTTGATAAGCTCGGTGTGGACAAGGCAATGGGACCTGATGGCATACATCCCAGGGTACTAAAGGAACTAAGGGTGGAACTAGCAGAGCCATTATCAGAACTGTTTAGTGAGTCTCTGAGCACAGGAGAGGTCCCAGAAGACTGAAGAAAAGCTCATGTGATCCCACTCCACAAGAGTGATAGCAAGTAGGAGGCAGGGAACTACAGACCGGTCAGTCTTACCTCAGTAGTGGGCAAGGTTATGGAGACACTCCTTAAGGAAAGGATAGTGCAACATCTGGAATCCATAGGAGCACAGGATCCAAGACATCATGGGTTTACAAAAGGAAGGTCCTGTCAAACTAATCTAATAAGTTTCTTTGACTGGGTAACCAGAGTGGTGGACCAAGGGGGAGCAGTTGATGTTGCCTACCTTGACTTCAGCAAAGCTTTTTTTTTACTGTTCCACACAGAAGCTTGATTAATAAGCTGGGTAGGCTCAGGGTGGATCAACTGGCTGGCAAACTGGTTGACAGGCAAAAAACAGTGAGTAGTGGTAAATGGTATACAGTCAGAAGAGATGCAAGTCACAAGTGGCATACCTCAGTGATCAGTCCTGGGGCCAGTCCTCTTTAATATCCATCAGTGACATTGCAGATGGACTGTAGGGAAAGATTTGTCTGTTTGCAGATGACACCAAGATCAGCAACAGAGTAGATGATCCAGATGGGGTGGGCAGAATGAGAAGAGATCTGGATAAACTAGCAAAATGGTCAGAAGAGTGTCAACTGGGGTTCAGATCAAAGAAGCGCAAGATCATGCACATAGGGAAGAGAAACCCTGATGCCACCTATAGGTTGGGAGGGGAGTTGCTGGCAGTCACAAGGGAAGAAAGAGTCTTGGGCGTTATCATCAGTGATAACTTGAAATCATCCAAGCAGACCTCTAAAGCAGTAGGTAAGGCTAGAGGGATGTTGGGGTGTATTAGTAGGGGTATCACAAGTCATAAGAGGGAGGTAATAATTCCTCTTTACAAGACACTGGTTAGGCCCCATCTGGAGTACTGCATACAGTACTAGAGGCCACACCTTCACAAGGACATTAACCAAATTGAGGCAGTCCAGAGAAGGGCAACCAAAATGGCGCATGGACTGCATCAGAAAACATATGAGGACAGATTAACTGAACTCAATATATGTACCCTAGAGCAAAGGAGGGAGAGAGGTGATATGATTGAAACATTCAAACACCTTAAGGGCATTAAAAAGATGAAAGAGTCTAACATGTTTCAATATAATAAAAATAGTTGGACAAGAGGACACAGCATGAGATTAGAGGGAGGCCGATTAAGGGGTAATGTGAGGAAGTTCTTTCTTTTCACAGAAAGGGTGGAATGGCCTACCTCAGGAAGTAGTGGATATGAATACAGTGCAGGGCTTCAAACAGGCATGGGATAGGCATAAGGGAGCAATACAGATGAGTATGAATAGATAGGCCATTGACAAAGCAAAGGCCTATGGCACATTCATAAGGTAGAAAAAGAAATAGGCAGACTGGATGGGCCTTGCAGTCCTTATCTGCTGTCAGCTTCTATAGAAACATAGACATTGATGGCAGATAAGGACCGCAAGGCCCATCCAGTCTGCCCATTTCTTTTTCTACCTTATAAATGTGCCATCAGCCTTAGCTCTGTCAGTGGCCTATGTATTCATACTCATTTGTATTGCTCCCATATTTATTTAGTTATTTAGTTAAACATCAGTTTAGAAACCTTATGCCTATCCCATGCTTGTTTGAAGCCCTGCACTGTATTCATAGCCACTACTTCTTGAGGTAGGCCATTCCATGCATCCACCACCCTTTCAGTGAAAAAGAATTTCCTCACATTCCCCCCTAATTGGCCCCCTCTAATCTCACGCTGTGTCCTCTTGTTCTGCTATTTTTCTTATGTTTAAACATGTTAGACTCTTTCACCTTGTTAATGCCCTTAAGGTGTTTGAATGCCCTCGATCATATCACCTCTCCTCCTTTGCTCAAGGGTATACATATTGAGCCTGTTAATCTGTCCTCATATGTCTTCTGATGCAGTCCCTGAACCATTTTGCTGCCCCTCTCTGGGCTGCCTCAATTTGGTTAATGTCCGTGAAGGTGTGGCCTTCAATACTGCACGAAGTACTCCAGATGGGGCTCTAACTAGTATCTTGTAAAGAGGGATTATTACCTCCTCTTACGACTTGTGATACCCCTACTAATACACCCTAACACCCCCTAGCCTTACCTACTGCTTTAGAGAGGTCTGCTTGATGATCTCAGGTCATCAGTGATGATGATGCCCAAGTCTCTTTCTTCCTTTGTGACTGCTAGCAACTCCCTCCCAGCCTATAGGTGGCTTCAGGGTTTCTCTTCCCTATGTGCATGATCTTGCGCTTCTTTGATCTGAACCCCAGTTGACACTCTTCTGACCATTTTGCTAGTTTATCCAGATCTCTTCTCATTCTGCCCACCCCATCTGGATCATCTACTCTGTTGCAGATCTTGGTGTCATCTGCAAACAGACAAGCCTTACCCTCTAGTCCATCTGCAAGGTGACTAATGAAGATGTTGAAGAGGACTGGCCCCAGGACTGATCCCTGAGGTACCCCACTTGTGACTTGCATCTCTTCTGACTGTATACCATTTACCACCACTCTCTGTTTTCTGCCCGTCAACTAGTTTGCCACCCAGTTGACCAACTTCTGACCCACCCCATATGTTTCTATGGAATATGTCCCATCAGAACTGGGAAGGTAAACTAGACTTTGCTGGCCGTCAGCTTAATAAATGGAAAATCTGACTTGTGACTAAAAGCTAAAAGAGGTGTATGATGAAAACCTTTTGCTTCCAATCTTATTTAAGCTATGCCCTTCCCCACCCCATCACTGGAAACCAGATTGTAAAGTGTTTTTTTTTTTGTTCTTGTGCTACATCCACCTAATAATAAATAATAATGATAATAACACGTTATTTATATTGCACCTTTCAAAAAACCAAGGCGCATAACAAGTTACAACAACACAATGGGCAATAAATACAGATTCCTAAGAATACGAATAAAATCCAAGTAAGAACAGAATAAAACCATATGGGGTAGCCTTGAAGCCACAAATATGTTTTTAGGACCTGTTTAAATCCTTCCACGGTCGTGCACTCCAGTAACCAACGGGGTAGAGAATTCTAAATGGCTGGAGCCACATACATAAATGCACAGGCCCCAGAAGATTTTAAAGAAACCCTTGGAACATGATAAGAGGAACAATACACAAGTACCAGTACAGGAAAGAGGTTTAGGGATGTTGAATCCCCTGGTTTTCTTTCACAGCATCTTTATATGAAATATAAATTGTTGTCAAAGAAGTTTCTGCCAGGCTGTATGACTATAACGTTACTTACATTTTTAAAGTATGCCCTATCATCATTTTTGCAGATGAACAGTCCTCAAAACAAGGCCCTCCCAAGAAAGAAAGAAAGAAAGAAAGAAAGAAAGAAAGAAAGAAAGAAAGAAAGAAAGTTTATATGCTTTACAAAAAACATCAGAAAATGTAGCCAGTTAACTTTTTGCAATTTTTGACAAGGAACTCGCCAGTTGTCATAAAAAAGATCACATATACTGTACATTATATCCGACACATAAAGGTAATATGTTGCACCAAAGGGTTCTCTTTGAGAAAATAATATTTTGCAACAATGTGTTTATTATCTATGATCTACAACTTACTGTTGAATGTGTTTCACTGTTTCAAACATCAAAAGGTACTCTTTGCAACAATGTACTAACCCTTAACATGTGCTTGACTTGAACATTTAAAGGTACTGTACACTTAAGCTAAATGTCTTGGGGGGGGGGTGTAGACACTGGCAGCAGAATGCAGAAACAGCATGCAGTAACAGATTACCATGGGAACATAGGACAGGGCATACACATTTACAAGACATTTCTAGATTGTTTAAGTTCAATGGCAAAGCTGCATTTTATTATTTGTTTTTTAAACTCAGCTTTATTCAACAAATGAATCAACACTTAAGTACAAAAGAAAGCAGAACTGAGAAGTATAGCATTTACAAAACAATTATTGACTAAGAAAACTTACAAGCATCAGAGTACAAAATCAATTGTGATGTCCAGTACATGCTTATCAGTAGGGCTGGCTGATCCCAGGGAAAAGACCAAAGTCCCGCTTTAAAGTAGGCTGTATTAAAGCTAACAATAATGGGAAAAAACAGAGATAACTATGACCCAACTGGGCCATCCAAACTTGTCCTGGCTGCATGCAGCATATTTCATCTGTCCCATAGACTTAATGGCTAAATATAGCATAGCATGGCAACAAAGGGGGTTGCCCTCGACACCCTCTGGAAATGTGAATGGTTCAAAAAGGAAGGTTATTAGTAATTGTCCCAGAAACAGGGTACAAAGCCTAGTCAGATCCTGTCAGGGCAGGAGAAGTGGTGAGAAAAAGGTGGATCAAGGATTATTGAGCTTCCGTCTCATGTTGGGTGTCTAAGACTAGTCGAGATCTCCAAGTCTCCCATTTCAGCCAATGGAGGGTATGTTGATCTTGATGGAGGTGCAGCTTGGTTGTAAATGATTCCAATAGCACAACCTCATCAACTCTTTGAACCCACTCACAGAGAGCAGGAGGATCCCTGCTGAGCCAACGGACAGTGACACACTTTGCAGCCACTGCCAAGAGTATGAACATTACTTTGTGACTGTCCCCACACTGGTAAGATACTGTTGGAAACCCCAGAACCCAGTTGGCAAATGTATTTGGGATTTCAGTGTCCACCATTTCTTTTATGGACTCCCCAAGCTGTTCCCAGAAAGTTCTCAGCTTGGGGCATGCCCAAAATATATGCCAGTAGTTTCCTTCCCCTCCACACCCATGCCAACACAAAGCATCCCCACCTGTGTAATGTCATGTGATTGTGGCTACTCAAAAGTACCATGTGAGGATTTTCCAGTAAAACTCTCTCTATACTCATGAAGAGGTTACCTTCCAACCAAATGTCAATCTGCTTTTCCAGTCTGCCTCATTTATTTCTATGTTCACCTCCCTTTCCCAGGCCGATCTGAGGTGGTCCAAGGATTCCCCACCCCCACCCCCAGAAGCACTCCATACAGGCCAGTTACCGGCTTAACTGGAGCTGCTATGGTGACCACTCCATACAGGAAGTTCTCCCAAGTTGTATAGGGCCTAGTTAATCTCTTAGGATGATCAGAGGAGAGTATGAAGTGCCTCACCTGCATATATCTAAGAAATTCTGTGTTTCCCCATCCACGTTTTTCTTTTGCTCGTGAGAAGGAGATGCAAATTCCCCCCTCAATCAGTTGTGAGAATCATGTGACTCCTTGTGCCTCCCAAATTATGCGAACACCGCATCTAACATGGGTGGGAAAAAATTTGTCTCGTGTAGAATTAAGGGCAGGGGACCAACACCCTCTGGTGAGTTTTAATAGTTTTTAACTTTGTGAAGCATGTAGAGCCCCTGTGTGACCCATCTGTTTTTAATGAGGATGGAGTAATCCAGGGGTGGTGGAGCTAAGGTCAGGGAGTGTAGTGGTCTCCCTTCAGGTAACTGGATTTCTAGGTCATACTACCTTGAGTCAATGTGCTGTTTAGCCCAAAACAGGACTGGACCCATATGTGCTGCCAAATAGTATAAATAAAAGTTAGGTAGGGCTAATCTCCCCTCCTCGCATGGGAGGAAAAGGAGGCACTGAGCCACTCTGGGCTTTTTATTCTGCAAAACAAATTTTTGGGTTACCTTAACCAACTTATTCCGGAAAGTGATGGGTAACATCAACGGTAGGCACTGGAACAAAAATAGAAGTCGAGGTAGAATATTCATATTAATAACTGATATGCACCCTACTAATGTGCGGGGAAACAGTTTCCACCTTGTCAAATCCTACTTGACCTCTTCCCACAATCTATCATAATTAAGAGGGAACAGACTGGATATATCTGCACTGATCTGTATACCTAGGTATTTTAATTTGGCCCTTGGGAGCCCATTTAAAGGGGAAGTTATCCCTGAACCCAGATGGTACTTTGCCACTCAGAATCAGGGCCTCGGATTTGGAAAAGTTAATCCTGTAGCCTGAGATCTCTCTGAAGACATGAAGCAAAGCACATAGTGTGGGGGTGGACTTCTCTGGGGATGAGAGAAAGAATAATGAGTCATCTGCATAGAGTGAGATTTTCTGCTGTGTCTCCCTGCCCGTGATCCCAGAGATTTGTACGATCTGTCTAACTTTGATGGCTAGAGGCTCTAGGCATAAGGCAAACAGTAAAGAGGCAAGATGGCAGCCCTGTCGAGTGCCTCTTGTTAGCGGAAAAAAGGGACAACTTATGCCATTGACTCTCACTGCAGCTCAGGGCTGAGAAGATAAACCAGAAATTACCTATCTATTTATTTATTTAAGAGTTTTACCAGGAAAGCATACTGAGCAGAGTACTGCTCGATTCCAGATGTGCCCGGGGGTGGGGAGGAGTTACAAATGGTAAGGAGTACAGAAGTAACATACATATATATAAGTGTGGTACTCGACAGTTGGTGAGAGCAGTCATACTTACAATATACAGGTATGATTTCAGCAAACATATCGATCTGTAAAAATATCTCAGTACTAAAAGGTGTACCCAGACCAGTGTTAAATGCTGGAAGTTAGGTTGTGAGGGGTACTAGGGGGAGGAGCAGGAAAACAGGAGCAGGATGTAGAGAAGTGAGCATTAAGAAGGGCATTCCGGTGTGGAGTGCTGGTGGCATGTCTAATGTCAGCTGCCAGGGAGTTCCATAATTTGGGCAACTGGAAGCTGAAGGCAGCTTAGCCAGACCGGGTGGATCTGTGCAGGATGTGAAGAAGCTGAGTGTCAATGTTCCTGAGAGCATAAGCTGGTGGGGGGAGGGCTGTTAGGGAGGACATCAGGTAGGAGGGGAGAGTCTGTGTCCAGAATTTGGCTGCGGTTCTAGCACAGTGTAATAATCACCGGTTATGGAGAGAAGGGAGCTCCACGGACTGGTAGAGATCACAGTGATGAGTGTTAGGAGGATGGTCCAAGGCAAACCTGCAGAAGGAGTTGAAGAGGGGGTCAAGCCTGGATAAGGAGGTTTGGGGGGCCGCACAGTAGATTACATCACCGTAATCCATAATCAGGAGGACCATTTTTTGGACTATTGCTAGTCGTGTTGGTAGAGGGATGCAATTTTTGTTGCGGTAAGGGGCACCCAGCATGGGTTTTTTGTGAAGAGCATCTATGTGTGCAGAAAAGTCAAGGTAGACCATTAGAGGTTATTTTCCTAAGCTTATTGTGGGTAAAAAAGTAATCAAAACAAATACAACAGAATAGCGGTAGAGCAGCCGAGAGATAGTAACGCAGTAGAAGCTGCCGCTCTGAGAAAGCAAGTCTAGATCTACATCATCCCCCTGCATTGGAGGCCTGCAGGCTACTCCAGCATGGATGGTCGTTTTGTTCCCTGACTCCAAAGTGACCGAAAATGCCTTTGCCTCTTCCCTGGATCCGTAAGCCACCATAGCTTTAATCCCTTTCTTTACATACATAGCAACCCCTCCTCCCCTCCCTGTCCTTTCTATAAAGTGTATACTATGGTATGGCTGCATCCCAGTCATGGTTCCCTGTGTACCATGTCTCCATAATAGCCACAATGTCCGGGTGTGTGTCTACCATCAGTGCCGTTATATCTGGGATTTTGTTTCCCAGACTGCAAGCATTTGTGCACATGACCTGCCATTCTGTGTACCCCCTTACTGTTCCTTGTTTATTGGTCTTTGCCCTGTGCTGCATTAGTGATGTACCTTCTGTTCTTTCCTCCATTGTAACTATGGTAGTTTTACGGTTAGATGTTGTGCTAGTTATCTGGTCCTCACTGCTTTCAGTTATGTCCTGTTCGGTGGGGTGCTATGATAATCTACTTGACTGTCTATGCCTCCCCCCTTGGCAAGTTTAAATGATCACCAAGGATGCACTTAAAGCAGCAGTAGTACCTAAACAGGAAATGATCAGTTACGACCATTGTAGCACCACAGAAAGTATGGCAGCTGCTATCTAGTACTACTGCTGTCAATCTGTCAATGCAGCAGGTGGCAGAAATGTAAACAAACACAAAGGATAACTGAGCAGATTACAGGGTGATAGTACATTGCCAGCAGGAAAGAATACTATGTACATGTTCAGCAGAGTACAGGGAATACACACTCAAAAGAGCACATTTTTTTTTAATTGCACTGCTGCTTTAAAGCAGCAGTACTACAAAATCAGGAAGTGAGTTATCAAAATTCAGTTTTTTGGCTGTCAGCATTCGGCCAAAGTTCCAGTTTCCATACCTGTATATATTGTTTCCAGTTGTCTTTAGTTCTTTAGATATTTGCAATTTATTTGAATGCTTGTAGCACTACAACAAAATGGCGGCTGATTAATTTCAGCTGCGCTTTTTCTTCAGGTCGCATCACATCTATTGACAACAGCAGAGGGACCCTCTGCTGACCATTCCCGATGTCCCTGCAAGTCATTCACATGCGCAGTTGGCAGCAGAGGGGTTTCCAGTGCAACATGCTGGGTGGCAAAAATGTAAACAAAAGCAGAGAATAACTGAGCAAATTACTCGGCAATAGTACAACGCCGACGAGAAAGAGTACCAAGTATATGATAAGCATGGCACAGGGAATAAACTGTCAAAGTGCAGTTTTTTTTTTTTTTCATAGTACTGCTGCTTTAAATACCTTTGCCTCCCCTGGATAGATGCAGACCATCTGGAGAATAATTCTTCATCCCACCAGGTGAGGTTCCAGTCCCCAATGAAGCCATACCCCACCACTCTGCACCATTTCTTCAGTCATTTGTTGAATTCAATGATGCAGATATCCCTCCCTCCCTCCCCTTGCTGTGGACAGGTAGCACCTCCCAGAAGGTGACAGAGTGTGCTACTTGCCCCACTCCCCAGATTCCTCCCCAGCTCCATGAACTCTTCCTACATCTACCCCTCTCTAGCCATATATCTGTTAGAAATTAGATTGCTACTGATTTTTGGATGGCCCCATCAAATATAAAGCAGCAGTACTATGTAAAAAAAATCTGCACTTTTTCGACTGTTTATTCCCTGTGCTCTGCTGAGTATGTACCTGGTACCCTTCCCCGCCAGTAACATACGATCACTGAGTAATTTGCTCAGTTATTCTTTGTTTAAATTTCTGCTGCCCACTCCATTGGCTAGTTAGGGGACGCCAGATTTTCTGTGGTGCTACAACGACTCGCTTCCTGGTTGGGTAGTACTGCTGCTATAAATAATTGCTTGATACTACTCAAATGTAGGTAGGCCTGTAAAGGGGGGGTGGGAGGAGACAGCACAGAAAAAGACACCACATTCATTTGAAGAACCACACTTTATGAAAACTCAAAATTGAAAAAAACAAGCATTTGTCAATGCCGAATGTTTGCTTGCTGGCATTGGCATTGGTAGAGTAGAAGTTACAGAGCTACATAATAGGAATGGGAGCGAAGTATTGAACTGAAGCCAACCCCACCACCACCCTGCAGAGAGCGGCAGGCATTGAGGTGTGCCTTTGGATCGTCAGGCCTAACGACCACGCCATTTCACCACACCCTACCCTGCAGACACTGACAAGTGTCACGGTGTGCCTTGGGGTCTTTGGCCCTTATGCGCACCCCATTCCATCAGAAAATACTGCGAGATGGGTGCAGTATAGGAGAATGGGGTGAAGTTTGGGCCCGAAGAGTCTGAGGCACACCTTGATGCCTCTCACTGGCTGCAGGGTGTGGGTGGGAGTGGAATGACATGAGCATGACAGGCAAGAATGCCAAGTCACACCCCTGATGCCTGTCATTCTCTACAGGGTGGGGTGTTATGGTGGAAAAGCCTAATGCCTCAGGCATTCATTGGTATTTTCACTCCAAATTTTCAAGATTTTTTTTTGTGACCCCCACCTCATGAACAGTGGCAATATCAGTTTGTTAGCCGAAAACTGCTTTTGCACAGCGACTATAGCATTTGGCACCGCAGGTGCAAAAACACATTCCAAACAGGATGTGAAAAATGACAGCGGTACTGTTCATGGGAAGGTGTAAAAAATGGCAATGTTGAAAATCTGCTGTGAAAATCTTAAAAATGCGAAGTCACGAGCGCATGTGAGAAACTGTGCAACGACACCGTAATGTAACTAGTTTGGGGATTTTTCACAGCAGATTGTTAACACAGGCATTTTGGGACCTCCGATCATGAACAGTGTCAGTGTGATTTTCTTTATCTGTCCCGAACAATGATTTCCCACAGTAACCACATTTCTGTGCTGAAAGTGTAAAACACATTTCGCCATGTTGTGGAAAATGACAGCTGTACTGTTCATAAGGAGGTGTGGAAAAATGCCACTGGTGAAAATGTGGACTGAAAATATTACAAATTCATGAACTTACGAGAGTGCGTGGAAACTGCGCAATGCTCACTTGTAACACAGTCATTTTATGGAGGTTTGTCACCATATTTTCAACATAGCCACTTTAAGACCTCTGCGCATGCCCAGTGTCACTGTGATTTTCTTAATCTGTCCCAAACATTGTTTTTGCACACTGACTGTACCATTGTGCACGACATGTGCGGCAACACATTTTGGGTGAGATGTGAAAAATGGCAGCTGTACTGCTCATAAGGAAGTGTGGTAACATGGCACTGTTGAAAATCTGGAGTGAAAATATTGAAATTTCGCAAACTTACGAGCGTGCGTAGGAACCGCGCAATGCACGCCCGTTAAACAGTCATTTTTAGGAATTTTTTCACCAAATTTTCAACATAGCCATTTTAAAACCTCTGCTTATGAACAGTGTCACTGTGATTTTCTTAATGTGTTCTGTTCATTGATTTCGTACACCGACTGCGCCACTGTGTGCTACATGGGCGGAAACACATTTTTGGTGAGATGTGAAAAATGGCAGCTGTACTACTCATAAGAAGGTGTGATAAATGGCAATGTTGGAAATCTGGAGCGAAAATATTGAAAATTCGCGACCTTAAGAGCGTGTGTAGGAACTGCACAATGCATGCTCGTAAAACAGTCATTTTTAGGAATGTTTTCACCAAATTTTCAACATAGCCATTTTAAGACCTCTGCTCATGAACAGTGTCACTGTGATTTTCTTAATTTGTCCCGTACATTGATTTCGCACACCGACTGCACCATTGTGAGCTACATGGGCGGAAACACATTTTGGGTGAGATGTGAAAAATGACAGCTGTACTACTCATAAGAAGGTGTGGTAAAATGGCAATGTTGAAAATCTGGAGTGAAAATATTGAAATTTCATGAACTTACGAGCCTGCGTAGGAACTGTGCAACCAGCACTAGTAAACAGTCATTTTTGGAATTTTGGCACCAAATTTTTCAACATAGGGTTTTTGGACCCTTCTCATGAATGATGTCACTGTCATGATGCTATTCAGGCCCAAGGGTGATTTTGTGCAGTGACTGCACAGTGACCGCGAAATCACCCTTTGGGCTCGTAATCAACGCCATGACAGTGACATCATTCATGAGAAGGTCCCAAAACCCCATGTTGAAAATTTGGTGCAGAAATTCCCAAAAATGCCTGGAGATATGCAACAAAGTTGAAACCCCCCTATCTAGCCCATTATACAGTTTACAGGCATTTCCTCAGTTCGCGGTCGGCTTTGAAGAGTGCAGACGTGTTCCCAGTCCACCGAAGATCGTCGCGCCAGAGTCCGGAGGTAAGTATGGGGTGAGGGGGTGGGGAGGCTGGGTGCACTGTGGGTGGGTGCAAGTTGTGGGGGGGTTGGGAGACACACACATGGGACAGTTTCGTTTACAGGTTTTTTAAAAAAAAAAGATGTCGTGGGACATTTGCCACACTGGGATGGGCTCCCAGCATGGCACAAGGGCGTGGAGGCGTTCAGCCGTGGGGATTGGGCACCCCATTGGCCATAGTATTTGTTGCCATGCTGGGGTGGGCTCCCAGCGTGGCGCTGCAGAGCGGAGGGGTCGTTCAGCCGACGGGGTATTGGGCACCCGTGAGCCGAGACGCTTGCCATGCTGGGGTGGGCTCCCAACATGGCACTTACTACTGGGGGATGCAGCTCAGCCGATGGGGACTGGGCACCCCAACGGGCTATACAGTTCATGGGATGTGGGGCGCACGCCTGCGTGGGTGTCTGAGGGGGGAGCTGCGCATGAGCAGCCGATATCTAATCGGTGTTCACTGAAGCGTAGCTCCCCCTTTAAACTGTATGCCACTGCATTTTGGAGCTTGTCATAGACAGCTCCAGAATGCATTGGCTTACAGGGGCTGCACCTGCCAACACACTGACTGAATTGGAGGAGGAGGTGACACACCTCCGAAATCTCCGATGATGGCACTATGTTTCTTGTACATGCGTGCAAGCAACATAAAAATGCCTAGTGAGGTTACCAACAGGCCAGGATCAAACTGAAGTGCCCACAATTCTGCCAAATCTGAACTGGGAGGGAGAGGGGCTGAGCCATGTTTCTCTAGTAATTGCTGTTACTTTTTGAGAGACAATATTTCTCTGAGTGGAATGAGAAGCAGGCCACTTTTTGTTCATCGGTGGTCCAACAGATGCCTCTGGATAGTGTCTTTCAGTTGGATAAGGATAAGTTGGAGACAACTTTTGCTTTTCTTGGTTTCCATGTGTGCCACTATTCAATTGCATAAGGGTAATAGTGCAGCTCGGACAACAACAACATTTGTAAGCAAGAACTTTCTTTGGTGCCCCCCCACCTCAAATTGTATACATAGCTGTAGCTATAGACCAGCACCTTGTACACCCTATTGTGTATTTCAAAAACTGCTTTATAAAAGCACAAAATTATGCCCCCTCCAAATTGTATACATATCTGTAGTTACTGACTGTGTCTTTGTACATCCCATGTTGTATGTTGGAAACTGCATTGTAAGAGCACAACATAGTGCTACGCATTTAGCATTATGTTTATTCTGAACCTAGCACAACAGTCATACTAGAACACCGGGTAGGTGTGGGGGATCAGACAGGAGGTGGGTGCAGTGCGGCTAACCCTGGGCTCTGGAACAGGGTCAGGTTCAGTAAGTAGTTGGGGTGCAGGGTTTGGGTGCAGCAGGTAGCCCGGAAGCAGGTTCTTGTGCACTGTAAGTAGCCTAGGGAGCCAGGAGGATGCAGTGCTAATAGCTAGGGACTGGGTGAAATAAGTAGCCAGGAGCAGGGTCTGTTACAGTACCATTAGCCCAGGAAGCGGGGTGAGCGCAGTGCAGGAAACCCAAGACAGGACACAGTGCCATAGTCCATCAAGGAGAGGCAAAGCTTGGACCTGCTCACACAGTGCCTGTCTCCTCTCTCACTTCTTTGATGTGACACTTGTCTAAACCTGCAGCCAAACAGAGGGACAGAAGGAGTGAGGCCGGTGAGCCACTAACGCACAGTGCGTGGAGCTTTGGAGACAAAAACGGGTGAGAGAGCTGCCCTAGCCCTCCGGAGAGCAGGGGGGCAGGGGAAGCCCAAGCCTCTGCTGCTGGGTGCCAGGATGATGGCTGGAGAGGGAGGACTAAGCCCTGTGGAGCACAGGGTGAGCCAGCCAATGTGATACAGTCATCAACCCCCAAGACCTAAAGGGAGAGCCGAGTGTCTTCAGCCGACCAAATTGCACCTGCCGCCACCCTCCATCTGGGACAGTATGGGCATTAGCAGCCATACTGGGCAGACGGGTGAGCCGAGGACTTGAGAGCCTTGCGTCCTGGAGTGAGTGCCACCCGCCACCACCGATCTGGGACAGTAGCAGCAAAAGCAATGGGCGAGCCTACAGCAGGAGTTAGAATTGTGTGCCTCCGGAGTGAGTGCCACCCACAACCACCAGCAATCTGGGACAGTAGCAACAGCGGGCTGATGGGCAAGTCGGGGCAGGAGTTCGAGGCTTCAGTCCCCGGAGTGAGTGCCACCCGACACCACCACCACCACCGATCTGGACAGGACTGACCCCTCTCCAACTGGATGTTACATGGGATATTTTCTGAGAACAGAACAGGAGGTTTTATTTTGGGGAGAACAAACTGATTTTAAGGGATTATTGTCAGACGATCACGGAACCAACCCATTGGATCAGCAGTCCACTGTCCCAGGTAGTATGAGCTGATTCCAACAAAAATCAATATTTAACCATGGTTTACTGGTGTAGTGCTAGTAAGAGTGGCACACTAGATCAAAAATTCACTTGGTTTGGGCAATTTGCCAGGATCCAGAATGTCTCCTGTTCCCCTGTGCTTTCCTTTCATTGGGAGTAAAGAAGGGTCCTTTTATTAAACAATGGATTGGATTTACCCATTTGGATCCCTTTCTGTCTCCATTATTAACTTTTTAATAAAATTATGAGGACAGTTAGAGCTTTTTGGGTGGGGTGGGTGTGAAGAACCATTGCCTATTACCGCACTCCTGGACTTTGCAGGTTTTAAGAAGATTTTACTAATCAGTGTATGGGGGGCAAGTGACAGTATTAATATCATTTCACATTTGATTCCTGCCAGTGATATACAGGACTTTGCATTAATATTGACAATTCATTTGAATTTGCTGCATAATCTGACCTATCCAGAAATGGGGGGGTCAGGATGGACTCGTTTAGAATTTTAGAAATAGCACCAGAGCAGCTGTGTCTGCAGACACCACTGACAACTGTAACACTTTGGAGATCGGATTTACAAAGGGCAGTTCGAGGGAGCAGCCCAGCATCCCTAAGCAGATGGACAGACAGTGAGTAATATCTGCACAGAACCACCTTAATTTGCATTTAAGTATGTGGGCTATACTTAGATCAGCTAAAGACAAGACAACCTGATGCCAGCCAGCAGTCCTCCTGTGTGATGTCTGAATGTGACATTTTGAGGGGGATGAGAAGGAGTTCAGAATTAAAGTGTATCAGATGCGCAGCTGTTGAGGTATCAGTGAGCCACCATTTGAGTGCCAGGCTGGGGGAACAGCTGTGATGCAGGTCTGACTTCCTTAGGATAGGCACACTTCCTGGTTTTAATCGATCAGATATTAATATGGGCTCAGTGTACGGGGCCTTATGTTATGTAACCCCCCACCACCACCACCGCCATCGCCTAGTAATGTAGTATTAAGGAGTGGGGGAGCATTTCTCTTCAAATTTAAAATAAAAAGAGATATGATTAAAATCCAGAAGAATGCCAGCACACACACACATCAAACAGGAGAGCAGAGCTGTGACAACATGTTGTGCTTTGCGTTATGTTACTCTGCTTCAGGCTGTATGTTACTGGTGGGGAACACTAAGTGGGGGTCTGAGTGTGCAACTTAATAACTGGCTTCATGGCTTTTGTCAAGCAACCTCTTTACACTTCCCCCCTCGAAAACAGTAGGAAAAGAGGGCAGTCTAGGGCAGCCCATATAATCTGCAGTACATTTCAGATCTGTCTGTCTATCCCAGGGGGCATTGTGAGGAAAATAACAATTTGTACATCAGTTTTCTACACTAGCACTGTTTGTTGCCCCCGCCCCAGTTTCATTCATTACCCTGTTTACTACCCCCCATGGTAGTGTGCTGTGTTAGGTAAGGCAGAAAGGCGACTGCAGCTCCGTGTTTCATGCTACAGCACTTCAAATAGCTTAAGCAGAGCATAAAAATCGTATAGCCAATGTCAGAGGAAAAATGTGTCTCAAAAATAAACTTGCACTCCATAGTGCCCATGGTGTCTGCATGCCTAGATCCAGGCTCTATCTTAGTGCCTGCTCCATTTTAACCCATTCCATACATTACTGCACACCTTGAGGCTGACAGTGGCTGTTGGTAGCACTGTACAACACTGCCAAACCCCTCAGCACTGCCGTCAGATTTTCTAGCGTTTTATTAATACTTGTACACAGCAAATGTGTAACTATCCCTGTTATACTATATAAGTAGCTTTACTTGTCTTTGCCTAAAGGGGCCATATGACGGCTTTCATCTATAAATGTCAGGAGTTTTTTTTTTTTTTCAGTGAAATCTCTGGAATGTGAAGTGTAGTCGCAGGCGATTGCAGTTTACATTTTTGTCAGTCTGGTCCTGCTTACTAAATTGTTGCATTTATCAAAGACAATTAATTTAAATTGTATCTCAGATAATTCATTTAGAATTACCCCCCGGCACACGCGAGCGCACACACACACACACACACACACACACACAACTTTTCCAGCACTACAGAAGTGCTTGTTTTGCTGCAAGTTTCATTCTTATTAAGTAAAATTGAGAGCTGTGTTACAGAAGGGAATCCTGATAGATACACTTGCACAGCCCCACCCCCTTAAAAAATCCAAAACAATTGAAATGTTACTAAAAAATGCCTAGTGAGGTTACCAACAGGCCAGGATCAAACTGAAGTGCCCACAATTCTGCCAAATCTGAAGTTGGGGGGGGAAGGGCTGAGCCATGTTTCTCTAGTAATTGCTGTTACTTTTTGAGGGACAATATTTCTCTGAGAAGCAGGCCACTTTCTGTTCATTGGTGGTCCAACAGATGCCTCTGGATAGTGTCTTTCAGTTGGATAAGGATAAGTTGGAGACAACTTTTGCTTTTCTTGGTTTCCATGTGTGCCACTATCCAATTGCGTAAGGGTAATAGTGCAGCTCGGACAACAACAACATTTGTAAGCAAGAACTTTCTTTGGTGCCCCCCCCCACCTCAAATTGTATACATAGCTGTAGCTATAGACCGGCACCTTGTACACCCTATTTTGTACTTCAAAAACTGCATTATAAAAGCACAAAATTATGCCCGCTCCAAATTGTATACACATCTGTAGTTACTGACTGTGTCTTTGTACATCCCATGTTGTATGTTGGAAACTGCATTGTAAGAGCACAACATAGTGCTACGCATTTAGCATTATGTTTATTCTGAACCTAGCACAACAGTCATACTAGAACACCGGGTAGGTGTGGGGGATCAGACAGTAGGAGCATGTAGATTCCAAAAGCAATAACCAGGGACTGTATTGCAACCTCCAGTCCATATGTAAGCAGTGGCTTACACAGCATGAGCATTTGTATAGGGTTCTTACCAGAGAATTAATAAAGGATACCAGAACTGCTGCACAGAGGTCAGAGATTCCTCCTAGCCAGATTTTTTGGAAACATGAAGGCCAGATGGTGCATTCTGAAGTCATATTGTGATAGCACCATGCCACAATAAGCATGGATCAGCATGGGTTCCCACAAAACATTTGTGTTGCAGATACAGTAGAGCTGTGACCCGAATGCTAGGCAGCCACCAGACAGCCGTGACTTGCTGTCTTCTTTGATAAACCTGCCATGGCTATAACTGATGCTCTCGAAACCCGTTCGCTGTATTAATGCTGTATATAATTGTAAAGCTGTGAATCGCAACTTTACAGTGATGTAAACCATGGTATGTTGAACAAATGGTTCCCCAAGATATTGTCTGCTAACATCACATAGAAATCATGAAAGGGAAAATGCCATGTCTGGCTGTTTTTCTTTTCTTTCCAAATCTTGATGCAGGTGGAGCAGACAATATCTTAAGATGCACATACAGTGTGCACGAATACTTTACATCATTGTAATTAAACTCAGAGTCCCCGCAGCACAATGGTATACAGCATGACTTTGGGAAACTAATGGTTGGGGAAGACATCATCTGTTAAAGTGGAAAAACGGAACTGATAACAGCTTGTCTATTTTCAACATGCATTTATTACCATTTTGCTTTAACAGATTGGCATCGTATCTGTCTGCACCGTGAGTGTGACACTGCAAACATGATACTTTCTGAAATGCATATCAGTTTTTACCAGAGAACTTCACTCCCTCACCAAAGAGTTGCAAGTAAATGTCAGTTCTTATGGCAGAAATGTTAAGAGCAGAGCGGGAGCCTTGGAGACGCGTTTCACTTGGCTGAGCACGAATACCAGGTCTGAAAAATGCTGGTTGTACTGATCCCCTTCCACCAACCCTCAGCAGCAGCAGCAGTAGGCGAGCTTCATACGGAGTGCCAGCTCTCCAGGGCTAGTGGGACTCCTCCTCCTCTGGGTAGAAAGGTGGCAGCATCCTCTGTACAGTGAGAAATAGGCATGGGGTGCATTTAGGGGACAGAAGAAGGCAGCAATGCACCTGGGAGCCTGAACAAGAGAAATGGATGTGCTGGGTCTGTGCATTATATAAGACAAGCCTGCAGTGGGGTTGTGTGAAGGAGAGTCTTCCCCAGCACGCAGTGTGTGTGTGTGTGTGTGTGTGTGAAGGGGGAGCGCACATGAGCAGGTGATATCTTATCGCTGCTCCCTGAAGCGTAGCTCCCCCTTTCAACTGTATGCCACTGCATTTGACTGCTGTCATAAACAGCTCCAGCAGTCATTGGAGAACTGGGGCCGCGCCTGCAAACACTCTGACTGAATTGGAAGAGGGCTGCCACACCTCCGAAAACTCCGTTGATGGCACTATGTTTCTTGCACATGCGTGCAAGCAAACATAAAAATTGCTCTTTTTGATAGTTTATTCCCTGTGCTCTCCTGATCATATACCTGGTACTTTTTCTTGCCGGCATTGTACTCTCACGGAGTATTTTGCTCAGTTATCCTCTGCTTTTTTTACATTTCTGCCACCAAGCATGTTGCACTGGAACCCCCTCTGCTGCCAACTGCACATGTGAATAACTTACAGGGACATTGAGAATGGTCAGCAGAGGGTCCCACTGCTGTAGTCAAAAGACATGATGCGACCCGAAGGAAAAATGCATCTGAAAATTAGTCAGATGCCATATTTATTGTAGCGCCACAACAATTCAAATAAATTTCAAATATCTAAAAAAAACTAAAGATGACTGAAAAACAGTATTTACAGGTATGGAAACTAGAAGTTTGGCCACATGCTTACAGACAAAAAGCAGAATTTTCATAGCACACTTCCTGATTCGGTAGTACTACTGCTTTGGTAAGAATCACACATTATGAACCTAGGTGGCTGTGGGATTCAAATCCAGGTTTCTAGATGCACAGCCCAGAGTCTTAACCCACTGCACTACGCTGCTTGCCTTAGATAAGTAATACTGCAGCTGGACATGACAGCAGAAGTTATAGTAAGAGAAAGCCGTCTAATGCTATTCAGGTGGATTCAGCTCTGTCCGAGGGAAGTTCGGAGTAAATAATATCTAGCACAGGAGCTTCCGGATAGTAAGAGGGAATGCGGCCAGTTACTGTACAGGCTAGCAACCTGCAGCTGTAGAACTCCCTTCTGATTTAATCCTTTTCTGACCTCGGTTCCCTACGTTTCTATTTCACTAACAGTTCGTTCCTCCCATGGAGCTCTGGTCCAACCTTGTGGTCAAAACCGGCTCTGCACAGTGTGGCAGGAATGTGTTTTTTTGCAGAATTTCAGAAGGAGAATTCTGTAGGAAATAATCAGACTTTTTAATGCAGCCCGGCGACTTCAGGGGATATAGCGTCTCATTATCAGTGTTTCCATTTTACTGTAGTTCATCACAATGCCATCAGCTATCCTGCTCAGAACTTTATATATAAATGCAGAATTGTTTCCATCACAGACCCCTCTACAACATTAATCCGTCAAAACAGCTTACTTTTTAGTAGCTGAGCATAACCACCAATCAGAGTAAAATATGCTCCTTACGTTCCTGTTTAGCCGTGCCCATTCCTTTCTACCAATTAGAGAGTGTATGCAAATTATGAGATCGTAAGTCAGTGATTTTATTGGGTCAAACTACATTTCTTTGTTGTGATTGGCTAGTCATTGCATCCACCAATCATAACTTAGGGGGCGGTTACAAACAAAAATGAATAAAAGACACTGTTCCAGGCCACTGAGCGTTATTCTCTCTTGATCGAGTAAAGATTTTTGAACATAATGGCTGGACGTGGAAAGACTGGTGGAAAAGTTCGTGCTAAGGCCAAAACTCGCTCTTCTCGGGCTGGTCTGCAGTTTCCAGTTGGCCGTGTGCACAGATTGCTACGAAAAGGAAATTACGCGGAACGGGTTGGGGCAGGAGCCCCGGTTTATCTAGCAGCTGTGCTTGAATACTTGACGGCCGAAATTCTGGAGCTGGCTGGTAACGCAGCCCGGGACAACAAGAAAAACCGCATCATCCCGCGGCATCTGCAGCTGGCTGTGCGCAACGATGAGGAGCTCAACAAGTTGCTGGGAGGGGTGACCATCGCTCAGGGAGGAGTGCTGCCTAACATCCAGGCGGTGTTACTGCCGAAGAAAACCGAGAAAGCTGCTAAAGGAAAGTAATCACGATAGAGAGCAGCTTGGTTCTTAACAAAAACAAACCCAAAGGCTCTTTTAAGAGCCACCCACAATTTTCGACAGAGCTGGTTCACTTATTTATAGTATGTTTAATAGTGGCATAAAAGAGTGGGTGCAACGAGGGATAGCGACCGAGATCTCGTATATTGGGTAATACTGTAACTGGTTTCGTGGGGTACACCATGCAACGACAGTTACTCTAAATCGTGGCTCACGGGTTGGGACAGGCGGGGAGCAGTCCGAGCTGGGATCCCCGGCCTTTTAACAGAGGGAGATAATTTGCTGGCAAAGGCGGTCCCCAGCGCGCGGCTTCCTTGCCTTGCAGCAGAGCGAGACGATTGATCGGCAGAGGCGGTTTCCCAGCGCGCGCTTTCTCCCTAGTTTGAAAAAGCCCGCGCTGCCCATTGATTACTTTGTTTCAAACGGTAACGGTCGCGGCTACTGCTGCTCACCGATCCGAAACTAATTTGGAGGTTCACAATGCGGTGATCGTGAAGAGAGTCGGACCAGCCGAGGAGCTACGCTTACTGCGTAACTGACACAGATCATGGCTGGTCCCACTCTCTTCACAATTGTCCACAGTGCATCAGCCATACAAGAAGTTACTGGTTTGTGAGGCGACTAAAAAATTAAATATTCAGAGAACGCTATATAGTGCAGGTCCCGGCTGGGAATGTAACTACAAGATGTTAAGTAATGAGCTGTGAAAAAGTTTTGTGCGTCCAGCATAGCTGGGTTTGATTCCAACAGACTCCACTTGCATACTGTGGGACTCTTAAACCTGTCACCGCTCAAAAGAGGCGCTTGTATCTTACGGGTCTTGCCTGAGAACAAAAAAAAAAAAAAAAACCTTTTTACATGGGTACTTCGGTCGATTGTAAGTGAATTGATTCATGTTTTAACTGAAAGGGACGTTGTCAACTGTGAAGAGTTTATTAGTTTAGGAGGCAGCATAGTGCAGTGGGTTAAGGCTCTGATATGGAGACCTGGGTTTGAATCCCACAACTGCCTAGGTGTATACTGTGAGATCCTGAGCAAGTCACTTAAAGCAGCAGTAGGAACATACAAAATTTGCCAGCAGATAAAGGCCTAGAGGTCTATCAAGTCTGCTTGAATGTGCAGCTAGCACACCTTATTCTACAGCTGTCCCTCCCTTCCCCTTCATTGACCCTCTCCCTTGTCCTGTCCCATCCCCTTTTGAAGCAGTCCACTGTTCCACTGGATACCACTTCTGCGGGTAATGCATTCCACCCAGCCACCACCCTGTGTGTGTGTGTGTGTGTGGTGGAGTGTCTCCTCATCTCCCTCCTGAACCTTCCTCCAGTCTCATATCATGGCCCCTGGTGTCCCTCCCCTCCCTTACTTTGAACAGCCCCTCTGTATCTGTCTTGTTTGTTCCTTTCATGTACTTAAAGGTTTCAATCATGCCCCCCCCGTCTCTCCTCTCTTCCAGTGTGTACATGTTGACTCCCTCGGCCTCCTCTCATATGGTAAGTCCCCCAGCCTCTTGATCATCTTTGTCACCCTGTGCTGCCCCCCCTCCAGTAATTTAATGTCCCTCTTCAGATAAGGATGCCAGTACTGCACGCAGTACTCCAGGTGTGGTCTAATTAATGACCTATACAGTGGCAGAATCGCCTCCTCCCTCATCGAGGATATACCCCTTGCAATACAACCCAGCATTTTGTTGGCCTTTGCAGCTGCCTTCCTACACTGTGCCGAGTTGTTCATTGACCCTGTAATGAGCACCCCCAGATCCTTCTCCTCGTCTGTCTGGGCTAGCTGCACTCCCCCCAGCTGGTAACTCCTCTTTGGGTTCCTCATCCCAAAATGCAGCACCTTGCACTTTTTGGCATTAAACCCCAGTTGCCAGGTTTCAAGCTTTGCCAGATCATCCTGCAACCCCTGCCATCCCCCTAGGTCATCCACCATTGCTCCTACCTTGGTAACATCAGCAAACAGACTGATCTTGCTCTTGATGTCCAATGATATGTCTGCAATGAATATCCCAAACACTGGTCCCAACACCGAGCCCTGTGGAACACCGCTCGTCACTACCTTTGGGTGTGAGAGCTCCCCACCCACCACCACCCTGTGTTGCCTTCCCTGCAGCCAGTTTCTACCCATCTCACCAGCTTTGCACCCGCCTGTGCCTCGGCGTACTTCCAGCCTTCCATGTGGCATGCAGGTCGAATGCCTTGCTAAGTCCAGATACAGGACATCCACTGCATGGCCCCTGTCCTGTTGCCTAGTTACCCAGTCATAGAACTTGCAGGTTGGTTTGGCAGGATCTGCCACGTATAAGCCATGCTGTCCTGTAGTCCTTTGGCCTCTAGGTGGGCCACCAGCCTCTCCTTCAGGATAGTCTCCATTAGCTTACCCACGATGGATGTGAGGCTCACTGGTCTGTAGTTTCCCAGTTCATCCTTGGGGCCACTCTTGTGGAGGGGCACCACATGAGCCATCCTCCAGTCCTGAGGTACACACCCCGAATGTAGTGAGGCATTAAATAGGTCTGCCAAAGGTCCTGCAAGGACCTCTGCCAGCTCCTTCAGTACCCTGGGGTGGATGCCGCCTGGTGCCTTGTCCACCCTCAGTGTCTTCAAACCCTCCCGAACTCTGCCCTTCATGATTTCCCCATCTGTCACCCCTCCCCCCCCCCCGTTTCTGCCATTTCTCCCCCTTGGGTGTCACCCCCCCCTCTTCTCTTTAGTAAATACTGAGCAGAAGCACTCATTTAGTGTTTCTGCCTTATCGCACCCTGCTTCCACCCAACCCCCCTCCTTCCTAATCCTTACTATGTAGTCCTTACATGTCCTTTTCTCCCTGATGTACCTAAAGAAGTCCTCCTCCCCCTTCTTAATGCCTTGTGCCAGCCAGAGTTCCGTAGATGCCTTGGCTCCCATTACTGCCCTTGTCACCTCCTTCGATTCTGTCAAGTACTCCTCCCTGTCCTCCCCTCTCCCTGTTTTCTTGTACTTCCTAAAGGCAGCTCTTTTCCTCCTTACCTTTTCCATGACCTCCTTACTCGACTAGCTCGGTTTCTTAGCCCTAACCTTGCTCTGGGCCTTGCAGCAGGTTTTGGTTGCCTCCACCATCCCCAGCTTTATGAGCTCCCACCTCTGGTTAGTGTCCATACTAGATTGAATTCTGGCCAGGTACCCTTTTACCACTTCCCCTATTCTCCCAAAGTCGGCCTTCTTGAAGTCCAGCACTCATACTAACATACTAAAATGCCAGCAGAATAGGCCTAACGGTCTTTCGTGTCTGCTCGTTTGGTCAGCCCCCACCCTGGGTGCTGACCTTGCTGTCCCCCTCGCCTTCTCTGGCTTCTCCCTTCCCAGTTCCGAATATTCTTGCTGCATTGGATTTTGCTTCCAGAACCCTTCCCCTGTACCTGTCCCACCCCCTCTTGAACCCCTCCACTGTCTCTGCCTCCACCAGCCCCCCTAGGTAGTGCATTCCATGGCTCCACCACCCTCTCAGTGAAGTAGCACCTCCTCCTTTCTCCCCTGAATCTTCTCCCCTCCAGCTTCCACCCATGCCCTCTAGTGGCTCCTTCCTCCTTCCTTCGAAGCACCCTGACTGTTCCTCCCCTATTTACCCTCTTCATGTACCTGAAGACCTCTATCATGTCCCCCCGGTCCCTTCTCTCTTCCAATGTGTACATATTTAGCTCTTCGAGCCTCTCCTCATAGGTCCTGTCCCCCCAAGCCCCAAATCATTTTGGTTGCCCTCCTCTGGACCCTCTCCAGGAGGTTAATGTCCCTCTTTAAGTGTGGCCTCCAAAACTGCATGAGTACTCCAGGTGCGGCCTCACCTAGCTGAGTTAACAGAGAGTATCACTTCCCTCCTTCTGGAGGTGATCCCCTAGCAATGCATCCCAGCATCCTGTTGGCCTTGGCTGCTGCCCTCCTACAAGTCTCAGAGTTGTTCATCTTGACATCCACCACCACCCCCAGGTCCCTCTCAGCCACTGAGACTTGTAGTATTTCCCCCACAGGGTGTACACTTGGCCTGGGTTTCTGCCCCAGGTGGAGTACCTTGCATTTCCTGCATTGAACCTCAGCTTCCACTTTCTAGACCATCTTTCCAGAGCCTCCAGGTCCCTGCAGGCCACCCTCCTCCTCCCCATCCACCACCGCTCCCAGTTTTGGAGTCATCTGCAAAGAGACTCATCTCACCCTGATTCCTGTCCTTATGTCAGATCGTGGGCGTTGAACAGAAGGGGCCCAAGGACTGATCCTGTGGTACCCCACTAATGACCCTCCTTGGGGATGAGACTATCCACCAACTACGACCCTCTGGGTCTGGTCCTGGAGCCATTGCCTATCCATCTGATCATCTGGTTTCCCCCATTTCTCCTAGCTTATCCAACAGGCCCACATGAGAACAGAGTCAAATGCCTTGCTGAAGTCTAGAAAGAGGACATCCACTGGTCTACCCAGGTCCAAGGCACTTGTCACCCAGTCATAGAACTCCACCAGGTTTTGTCTGACACGATTTCCGTGATGAATCGATGCATATATCGTCCAGGCACCCTGACTTATCCAGGTCCCCCTAGCCTCCTCCCTTGACAATGCCCTCCATCACCTTGCCCACCACCGATGTCAGGCTGACAGGCCTGTAGTTCCCTGCCACCTCCCTTGATCCCCCTTGTGGATAGGCACCACATGCACCACCTTCCAGTCTTGGGGCACCCACCCTGTCCTCAGAGATGGTGAAAAGCTCTGCCAGGGGTTTCGCCAGGACATCTGCAAGTTCCTTCAGCACTCTAGGATGTAATTTATCCGGCCCCGGTGCTTTCTCCGTCTTAAGGGAGCTGAGGGCTTCCCTCACTCTCTCTGCTGTGATTTCCACTTTCTGGTACCTCTTCTCCCTGCTTAGCCCTCCCCCCACCTGCCAGTGATGCCTCCCCCTCTCCCCAGACCTGCCGATCGGTAAGGGTCCCCCCCTCCTCATTATCTCTGTCTCCTCCCATGTGATGCAGCACCCCCATTTTCCCTGGTGAGAAACTGAGGTGAAGTACTCATTTAGTACCTCAGCCTGCTCCCCCGGGTCTTGTGCCCATCTCCCCCCTGATTTAATCCTGCTAATCTGCCCCTTCACCCTTCATCTTTCCCCAATGTATCTAAAGAACCCCTTTTTCCCTCTCCTAATTTCCCTGGCCAGGTTCTGCTCCTTCCTTGCCTTAGCCGACCTCACCACTCTAGTGGCCCTTCTAGCCATCAGCTCGTACTCCCCTCGATCCCTTTCACTCCTTGAGCACTTGAATTTCTTATAATTCTTAAATTCTTATAATTCACTCTTGTGCCAGATTCCACTCCTTCCTTGCCCATATCCAATGTGAGCCATACTGAGTGGTGGTCACTCCCTGACAGTGGTTCCTCCACTGTAAGTTCTCTCACAAAGTCCCCATTTGCCAGCACAAGGTCAAGGGTATTCCCTAACCTGGTTGGTTCACTGACCATTTGCAGCAGGAAGCTGTCCTGGAAGGCATCCAGCAGTACCTGCTCCCTTCTGTTCCTGGTTGTTGGGGTGCTCCAGTCCACTCCTGGCATGCTGAAGTCCCCCACAATCACCACACTACCCTTCTCTCCGGTCCTCCTGATCTGTCCAGCTAGTTCCCTGTCTAACTCCTCTGTCTGAGATGGCGGCCTGTACACCACTCCCATTCTAAGAATCCTATTCTTGGAATCCTGGATTTGCATCCAAATTGACTCCGTACTACCCTCCTCCCTTACACACTTCAGTCCTTCCTTCACATATAGTGTCACACCCCCTCCTTTCCCAATCACCCTGTCCCTACGAAATAACCTGTACCCTGGTACAGACAGGTCCCAGTCATTGTATTGGGTGGCCCATGTTTCTGTGATGGCTGCAATGTCCACCTCTCCCTCTGCCATGAGCACCTGTAACTGCAGTTTTCCTCCCAAGGCTCCTAGCATTAAGGGTAACCACCTTCCCCCCCCTCCCATCCTGCCCTCCTTTACTAGCATCACCAAATCAGGAACTGATCTATCAAAATTCTGCTTTGTGGCTGTCAGCATGCAGCCAATGTTCCAGTTTCCATATCTGTAAATATTTTTTCAGTCATCTTTAGTTTTTTAGATATTTGCAATTTATTTGAATTGTTGTAGGGCTACAATAAATATGGCGGCTAACTAATTTTTAGCTGCCCTTTTCCTTCATGTTGCATCACATCTTTTGACTACAGCAGTGGGACCCTCTGCTGACCATTCCCGATGTCCCTGCAAGTCATACAAATCTGCAGTTGGCAGCAGAGGGGGTTCCAGTGCAACATGCTTAGTGGCAGACATGTAAACAAAAGCAGAGAATAACTGAGCAAATTACTCGGGATAGTACAATGCTGGCGGGAAAGAGTACCAGGTGTATGATCAGCAGGGCACAGGGAATAAACTGTTGAAAAAGTGCATTTTTTTTGTAGTACTGCTGCTTTAAAGAGCAAGTATCTACTGTCGGGCACCCAGCTCCCCTCAAACATATATAATCATAGATCTGCTCTACTGTTGAAGGGCATTAAAAATTCTATGTGCTTCCCTCTGGTTAAAAAAGTTATAGCACCCCAGTGTTGCACCCCCATAAAAACAAAGCCTTGTCTGACACGCCTAATTTTGTGATGTCAGAAAATGAATACTGAGGGTGCATGTAATTCACCTGTATGTATGCGATACGCCTATGGCATTTAGTACTACTTAGAGAGGTGCCATGTAGAAAAATCAAAGCAGCCTCTGGAGTAACAGTCCCTGTTTACTGGAGCGGTCACTTTCATTGTTCCAAGTGGCAACTCTAAATAATACTAAACATCATTGACAAATGGCACCAATATAGAGCTATGGAGGAAACATAGAAACATAGAATTTGATGGCAGATAAGGACCGCTTGGCCCACCCAGTCTGCCATTTCCCTACCGACTGGATAAGCTGCAGATCCTAGTTAACCAGCAGCCTACTTCTTCCTACCCCCACCCCCCAGAATTGCCTTATGACTATCCCATGCATGCTTGAATTCCACCACTGATTTTGACTCCACAACCTCCTCCGGAAGGCCATTCCATGCATCCACAACCCTCTCTGTGAAAAAATACTTCCTTAAATTACCTCTGAGCCGCCCCCCATCTTCAAATTGTGCCCTCTTGTTCTTGCACACCCTTTTTTGAAAGATGCTACCCTCTTGGACTTTGTTGATTCCCTTGAGGTACTTGAAAGTTTCTATCATGTCCCCCCTCTCCCTCCTTTCCTCGAAGGCTATACATATTAAGCTCCTTTAGTCTCTCTTCATATGTCTTCCGTGCAGACCCTGCACCATTTTAGTTACTCTCCTCTGGACAGCTTCCATCCTGTCTATGTCTTTGCGGAGATTGGGTCTCCAGAACTGCACACAGTACTCCAGATGGGGTCTCACCAGCTGTCTGTACAGAGGGATAATAACTTCCTGTTTTCTACTGGTGATGCCTCTCCCTATGCATCCCAGTATCCCCCCAGCCCTCCTTGCTGCCTTCTCACATTGCTAGCCCACCTTTAGGTCATCTGATATGACTACCCCCAGGTCCCTTTCCATTTTTGTTGTTGTTAGTATCTCACCCCCCATTGAGGACACACAAGCAGCCTTCATTTTCTGATGTCACAAAAGGAGGCGTGTCAGACAAGGCTTTGTTTTTATGGGGGTGCTATAACTTTTTAACCAGAGGGAAGCGCATAGAAATTGTAATGCCCCTCAACAGTAGAGTTGATCTACTATTATATATGTTTGAGGGGAGCTGGGTGTCTGACAGCAGGTACCTGCTCTTTAACTTCCTTGTGCTCCCAGATTGCATCTCGAAACGAGCCTCGGCTTAGTGTGCTACTCCTGAATAAACAATGTTCCATTTCTCTTTTCAATTTTGAGTCTCCATAAAGGTATAGTGTGGTTCTGCAAATGAACGTGGTGTCTTTTTCCTGTGCTGTTTTTTTTTTTTTTTCTACAGGACTACCTAATTTGAGTATCAGGCAATTATTTATATCGATGCGGCCAACCGAAAAGCAATCGCAATCTAATTGCTATCAGATATTTGTACACAACTGATGTTTCTCCTACCGGCACGTTTCCCATCACTAAAACTAGTTTTCAAGTCGGGCTTATTACAGACTAGTGCTTGATATTTGCCCACAAACAGTGAGCTTCAACACTCACTGCCTTTTTTACACCTTCCAAAAATAAGTGAACTGATAGCTAAGTGCTCTTGTTCAGCAGCCAGCACTCTGCTCAATTACTTTCCCAAACTCCATGTTCTGCCCCAATTGCAGTGCTGCACTTGTCCAGTAGATGGCGATCGCGCTACACAGCCAGATCCTACAGTCAATCAAACAGGAAATGTGCAGAGATGGGAGCAAATTGTGACTGGGCCCCGTGAGCTTTTTTTTTTACCAATTATTTTACCAGGTAAGACACACTAAGCTGAAAGCTTGTTTGCAGGTGCAACCTGGGAGTACAAGGAAGTTAAGTGACTTGCTCAGGATCACACAGTATGCAAGTGGGGGCTGTGGGATTCAAACCCAGGTCTCCAGATTTGCAGCTCAGAGCCTTAAACCACTGCGCCAGACTTCTAAACTGCAGATCATAAAACTGGACCGCAGACTGCACTCTGCTCTCTCGCTGATCTGCACCTCGTTGCAAGGTTAAAGCACTACGGAAAAAAAAAATTGCGCTTTTTGACAGTTTATTCCCTGTGCCCTGCTAATGATATACCTGGTACTCTTTCTCGCCGGCATTGTACTATCGTCGAGTAATTTGCTCAGTGATTCTCTGCTTTTGTTTACATTTCTGCCACCCAGCATGTTGCACTGGAATCCCCTCTGCTGCCAACTGCACATGTTTATGACTTGCAGGGACATCGGGAATAGTCAGAAGAGAGTCCCTCTGCTGTTGTCAAAAGATGTGATGCGACCTGAAGAAAAAGCGCAGCTGAAATTGATCAGCCGCCATATTTGTTGTAGCGCTACAACACTTCAAATAAATTGCAAATATCTAAAAAACTAAAGACGAGTGGAAAAAAACATTTACAGGTATGGAAACTGGAACTTTGGCCGCATACTTACAGTAGAAGAACAGAATTTTGATAGGTCCCTTCCTGATTTCATAGTACTGCTGCTTTTAGATTAAAAGGGAGATGCACTGAGCCAAGGCTTGCTTCCAGGTGCGACCCAGGGGAAGGGGGGCACAGGCAATGTAAAGATCACAAGACATCAGAGTGTTACTTAGGCAGTCGGAGCAGGTGCAGTGAGCGTGTAGCGACTAGTTAGGTAAACAGCTGCATGGTGCAATGCCACTGACATGTGGATGAGCTTGCAAGAAGACCACAATGTGTACAAGTGCCTGTTGGGGAGGCAACAGTGCTTACAAGGTACAGGGTCAGATGGGGGTATAGGCCTTATGGCCTAAAAGCATAGGTGGGTCCTAAGCTGGAGGAGGGTCTGGAAGGGGGGGTTGGGGGTTAGGGGGAGCAGGAATGTGCCTTTGCTGGAATCTAAGGGCTGGGTCAGATAATCAGGCTTTACCAAGAGCAGGCCTTACCAATTTGTTTATTTGTACATATCGGAATTACAATCCTTTGGGTCATGGACTCATTTCCAAAGGCTCCTCGTCAGAGAATACAGAGACAATCACAGGGTTACATACAGTAATTCCACGGACAATCACAGAGTTAAGTAATTTCATAGAATGCATTGTTACAGAAAAACAGTGCAAAACAATTGTGCAGACAGGTTGTAGTGATGGCTCATTACTGTAACATAGAAACATAGAATTTGACGGCAGATAAGGACCGCTTGGCCCACCCAGTCTGCCCATTTTCCTACCTAATGGATAAGCTGCAGATCCTAGTTAACCAGCAGCCTACTTCTTCCTACCCCCACGCCCTAGAATTGCCTTATGACTATCCCATGCATGCTTGAATTCCACCACTGTTTTTGACTCCACAACCTCCTCCGGAAGGCTGTTCCATGCATCCACAACCCTCTCTGTGGAAAAAATACTTCCTTAAGTTACCTCTGAGCCACCCCCTATCTTCAAATTGTGCCCCTTGTTCTTGCACACCCTTTTTCTGAAAGATGCTACCCTCTTGGACTTTGCTGATTCCCTTGAGGTACTTGAAATTTTCTGTCATGTCCCCCCTCTCCCTCCTTTCCTCTAGGCTATAAATATTAAGCTCTTTAAGTCTCTCTTCATATGTCTTCCGGTGCAGACCCTGCACCATTTTAGTTGCCCTCCTCTGGACAGCTTCCATCCTGTCTGTCTTTGCGGAGATTGGGTCTCCAGAACTGCACGCAATACTCCAGATGGGGTCTCACCAACTGTCTGTACAGAGGGATAATAACTTCCTGTTTTCTACTGGTGATGCCTCTCCCTATGCATCCCAGTATCCCCCCAGCCTTCCTTGCTGCCCTCTCACATTGCTTGCCCACCTTTAGGTCATCTGATATGACTACCCCCAGGTCTCTTTCCATAGCAACACAGAGACCTGCTCTACACCAATACAAAATATGCGTAAGAATTCCCTTGGTAGATACATTTAATACATCGAAGGTGTTGATGCACTGTTTGCATGACATTACTCCTTTAAAGTGGTTATACAGTTAATTCACATTTTTAAAACTGAAATAAGGTTATTTAAAAGATCATAAGTGATACAGGGAGGGGGAAGCAGAAGTTGACATGTAAAAATATTGTTTAGAACCCACTGGCCTTCCTTCAGCCTTGCTGTAAACTGTTCCCCATTGTAGTGTATTCTTCTTGGAGTGCTGCTCTGTTTCAGGCCTTTGATAGTGAGAATGGTGCCTGTTGCTACCTCTGTTATACCAATGGCCAGTCCCAGAGCACACACCATAGTCTCTGTTGCCTCGGATCCTACTGACAGCACTTCAGGCTCCCAGTACTCAGCATTAGGCTTATCAAAGGCTGGAAGCGCTAATGAACAGCAGTAAATGTCTTTCTTTTCTGGGGTAATTTTCAGATAAGCAAACCTCCACAATTTAAATTTATTTATTAAAGTGTTTCACCAGGAAAAAAAACATACTGAGATCAAATAGCTCATTTCCAGGTGGGTCCTGGGGGAGAGGAAAGTTAGGAACATTTATATACACAGTTATTCAGTCACTTCATAGAAATTGGCAGTCTCCACTCACTCGTACACTGGATTTCCACTCTTCGACCAGGTGACATTTAGAACAGGAGGGAAGAATTCACTGATGGAGCTGATCGGAGTGTCAGGCTTTCCCAGTTCAACCAATTCTTTAGGATAAATTTGTAGAGCCGGAAGAAGTTTTGCTGCTGTGTAATTCATTACTTTCTTTATGGTATCTATAGAAACATAGAAACATAGACTTTGATGGCAGATAAGGACCGCTTGATCCACCTAGTCTGCCCATTTCCCTACCTACATGATAGGCTGCAGATCCTAGTTAACCAGCAGCCTATTTCTTCCTAGCCGCCCAACAAGAATTGCCTTATGTCTGTCCCATGCATTCTTGAATTCTCTCACAGTTTTAGACCCCACAACCTCCTCAGGAAGGCTGTTCCTTGCATCCACTACCCTCTTTGTGAAAAAATACTTCTCACATTGCCCCTGAACCGCCCCCACCCATCTTTAAATTGTATCTCCTTGTTCTTGCACATCTCTTTTTCTGAAAGATGTTACCCTCTTGTACTTTGTTGATTCCACTGAGGTACTTATAAGTTTCTATCGTGTCCCCCCTCTCCCTTCTTTCCTCAAGGGTATTCATATTAAGCTCCTTTAGTCTCTCCTCATATGGCTTTTCTTGCAGACCCTGCACCATTTTAGTTGCCTTCCTCTGGACTGCCTCTATCCTGTCTATGTCCTCGCAGAGATGGGGTCTCCAGAACTGGACGCAGTACTCCAGATGGGGTCTCACCAACTGTCTGTACAGAGGGATAACAACTTCCTGTTTTCTGCTGGTGATGCCTCTCCCTATGCATCCCAGTATACCCCCAGCCATCCCTACTGCCTTCTCACATTGCTTGCTAACCTTAAGGTCATCTGATATGATTACCTCTAGGTCTCTTTCCTTTTTTGTTGTTTTTACTACCTCCACCCCTATTGTGTAATCTTCCCCTGGGTTCTTGTTTCCCAGGTGCATTATTTTACACTTCTTTGCATTGAGTCCTAGCTGCCATACTTCTGACCATTCCTCCAACCTTGCCAAGTTCCTTCTCATCCTTTCCACGCCTCCTTGTGTATCAACCCTGTTGCAGATCTTTGTGTCATCTGCAAAGAGGCATACTTTTCCATCCAGTCCATCTGCAATGTCACTTATAAAGACATTGAAAAGGACTGGACCCAGTACTGAACCCTGCGGTACCCCACTAGTAACCCCTCTTTCTTCAGAGTGGACTCCATTTACAATTACCTTCTGTGTCCTGTTTTCCAGCCAATGTTTTACCCAGGCTACCACACTGGGACCCACTCCCAAGCTGGTTAATTTGACTATTAATCTTTTGTGTGGGACTGTGTCAAATGCCTTGCTAAAGTCTAGGTAGGCCATGTCCACAGCCCCTCCCTGGTCTACTACTTTGGTCACCCAGTCAAAGAAATCTATTAGATTCGTCTGACATGACCTTCCTGCTGTGAACCCATTCTACCTTGGGTCCTGTGCCCCACTGGCCTCTAGGTACTCAACAATTCTTTCCTTCAGAAGTGACTCCATCACTTTCCCTACCACATAGGTCAAACTGACAGGTCTGTAGTTTCCTGTCTCTGTCTTGGTCCCACTTCTGTGAAGGGGAATCACATCCGCCTTCCTCCAGTCCTCAGGTAAAACACCATCCTCCCATGATTTAATAAAAAGAGTAGTCAGTAGTTTCACTAGTTCCCCTCCTTAATTCTTTTAGAATTCTGAGGTGAATTCCATCAGGCCCCATTGCTTTTTCCACCTTCAGTTTTAGGAGTTCTTGCAGAACTATTTCTTCTGTGAAAAGGCTGGGATCGACCCCCCCCCCCCATTAAGAGTGCTTCTGTTAATTGGATTAGGCACTTCCCCCTCCTGTTTTGTGAGTACTGAGCAGAAATATTGGTTCAGTATCCCTGCTTTTTCACTGTCCCCCACTGCCCACCCACTGTTCATTCTATTCAGCCTCACTATCCCTCCCTTTATCTTTCTATGCTCTCTGATGTACCTATAAAAGGTTTTATCCCCCTTCTTAACCGAGTTGGCTATCTTTTCCTCAGTTTGGGCCTTTGCTATTCTGACTTCCCCTCCCTGCTTCCTTCTGCCTTAACTGGTATAGCTCTCTGTCCTGCTCCTTCTGTGTTTCCTTATACTTCCTGAATGCTATATTTTTCTCCCTGACTTTCCCAGCCACCTCTTTTGAGAACCATAGTGGCTTTTTCTTTCGTTTTGATTTGTTTATTTGCTTCACACAAAGGTTTGTTGCCTCTGTGATGGCAGTTTTGATAATTCCCCATTGTTGCTCCACCCCTCCTTCTAGCCTGTTTGCTAGTGCTTTTCTGAGGCACTCTCCTATCTTGCCAAAGTCAGCCCTCCTGAAGTCCAGTACCCTCACTTTTGTATGGCTTGACTCTGTAGCTGAGTTTAACATGAACCACACTGTTTGATGGTCACTTGTTCCCAGATGGCAACCCACTTCTAGATCTGAGATCCTTTCACTGCCCCATTTGAGAGTACGAGGTCTAAGATTGCTCCCTCATGAGTGGGTTCCGAAACTAGCTGTCTGAGGCCTGCCACCTGTAGGGCATCAAGAATGGCCCTGCTCTTGGATGTGGCTGCAGCAAATGTGCTCCAGTTAACATCTGGCATATTCAGGTCTCCCATCAACAGTATCTCTCCTTTCTTGGCCATCGTAAGTATGCCTTCTATCATATCCTTGTCCATTCCCTTCCCCTGACATGGGGGTCTGTACACAACCCCTGTACGGATTGTGGTGCCCTTTCCAGTCTCCAAGGTGACCACAGTGCCTCCTCTCCTCCCTGTTTACTCTTTTGTTCAGTTGCTTTTATCCCTTCCTTTACATAGAGAGCTACTCCTCCCCTCTTCTCCCCTGCCTGTCTCTCCTTGGTTATGTACCCTGGTATGTTAACATCCCAGTCATGGTTCTCTGTGTACCATGTTTCTGTGACTTCTACGATATCCAGGCATCCCTCTTCCATCAAGGCCACCAGCTCAAGGAGCTTGTTGCCCAGACTACGGGCATTGGTACTCATTACCCTCTATTTCCTGATGGCCTTACTCCTTTTTGCCCCATCCCTGTCCTTCCTGCCTTTGTCACTTTCCTCATTTACCCCTGCCCTTCTCCCTATCGCCACCTCTGTGTTGGTGTTTACTGCACTTACTACTATGATTTTTTTGGGGGGGGGCTAGGATTTTCCTGCTCCTTTCCAGTGCCTCCCCCCTTGGCTAGTTTAAATGCTTGCCAATGAAGCATTTAAACCAACACCTAGGATCCTGGTTCCCCTTCTGGACAGATGCAGCCCATCATGCCAGTATAGGCTTGCATCACTCCAAGTGGACCCCCAGTCCCCAATGAAGCCAAATCCCTGAGCTCTGCACCAGTTTTTCAACCACTGATTGAATTCCATGGTGCGGAACACCATAACCTCTTCTACGCCATAGATGGGCAGCACCTCCGAGAAGGTTACCGTGCGTGCTACTTCTCTCAGGCCCCTCCCCAATTCCACAAACTCTTCCTGCACTGCTCTAATCCCTTTCTTAGCCAGGTCATTTGTTCCTAGATGGACAATGACATCCAGCTCCCTTCCCTGTGCAGCTGCTCTGGCAATCCTGAGGATTTGCTCCCTGTCCCTCCAAGCCATGGTGCCAGGCAGGCACCTTACCTCCCTCTCCCCTTCCTCCCCCAGTTCTACCTTCCTAACAATGGAGTCCCGGAGTTGTTTCCTTCCCCTATGAGGTCCCATGCCACCCTCCTGTGGGTCTCCTTTGTGGAAGTTCCCAGCATCCTTCTTGGTCTTCATTGCGGGTGCCTCCATAGAGGAACCACACTTTGCCAGAATGGCATAGGAATTTTGGAGAGGTACAACTAGAGGGATGTGCCTCTGTTCCACCACCCTCACCCTCCCTGAGCCCACTGTGGTCCAACCACTCCTCTTTCTTGGCAACCTCTGAGGCAACAGCAGTGGCACTGGTGGTCCCTGGATGGAAGAGGAGGTCCCACAAATCCTGGCCAACTCAGCCTGGAGATGAGCAACCTCCTCCCTCAGCCCAGAGAGGTGCCTGCAGATGGGACAACACTGCATCCTCCAGAACGTCTCCCAGAAGACTGCTGCTCCACAGCCACTGCACTGCACCACTCCAATCATGTCTTATTTCTGGCCCCTTAGCTGTTGTTTGGAATCCTTACTCTTTACTCTGTTTTTTTTTCCTTCTCTCTCTACTTATTTTCTGCCTCTGTGCCCTTTAAGCTCTGGATTGTCCTGTATTAGTCTTGTTTATCCCCTTCAGGTACTTAAAGGTCTCGATCATATCGCCCCATCCCTTCTTTCCTCCAGGGAATACATGTTAAGCATGTTCAGCCTTTCCTCGTAGGATTTCCCCTCCAAACTCTGCATCATCTTACTCGCTCTGCACTGCACCCCCTCCAGTAATCTGATGTCCTTTTTCAGGAATGGGCATCAGTACTGCATGCAGTATTCCAGGTGCGGCCTGACCAGTGACCTGTACAGGGGAAGGATTACCTCACTACTTCTAGAAGAGATTCCCCTCGATATACGCTAAAAAAAAAAAATACAGCCCAGCATCTTGTTGACTTTCACTGCTGCCTTTCTGCACTGAGATGAGTTGTTCATATTCCCCGTTATAATCACTCTCCAGTCCTTTTCCTCCTCTGTGCTCCCCAACTGTACCCCTCCCATGTGATAGCTCCTCCTCTGGTTCTTAGCACCGAAGTGCAGTACTTTGTACTTCTTGGCACTGAAACTCGTCTGCCATGTTTCTGACCACTCCTGTAGTTTAGTCAGGTCTTCCTGCAGTCCCCTCCACCCCTTGATGTCATCCCCGCAGCTCTCATCTTGGTATCATCTGCGAACAGACTGATCTTACTCTGGGTCCCATGAGAGATATCTGCTATGAATATCCCAAACAGTACTGGTCACAGAGACAGACCAGCATTGCAAGTCGACATTATAAATTAATAATGAAACAGTGAATATAGCTGTTTGTGAAAGTGTGGGGTGGTTCTGAAAAGAGCCTTTGGGTTCCCAGTCATTGTGTTGTTCCATTGTATTTGTTTCTGTACTATCCACAACAGTAGTGCCCAGTACTACATGTTTATTCATGAATTGTACATTTCTTGGTGTTTCCGTGCCATCACAATGAGTGTGCTGAGTGAATTCTTAGGGCCAGGGGATATGGTACAAGCTTCTAATAAGGCAGTGACAATGGCCCTGGACTCCATAGCACAAGTCCGTGTTTTTCCCCTCGCCCTTCGCTCAAGGTCCCCTTGGTTTGATGGGACCTTGAAGGTGTTGAGGAGAGTGGGCCGAAGGTTAGAGAGGCACTGGTGGAAATCGGGTCTGATGGATGACAAACTTAGATTGATGGATCAATTATAAGGACTATCAATCGGCAATCTCCCAAAAGAAGGCAGAATTCCTGTCCAGGGAGATTGCCGCTGTGCAAAATTGACCAGCTCAGCTCTTCCAGACTGTTGACAGATTGTGCAGCCCAATCTGTCTTCAGACTAGGGGAGCATTTTCACAAAGTAAGTGTGATGAGTTTGCTTGCTTTTTCGCAGCCCCATCTATTGGGTGTTGCAGAGGTTGGCAGGATGTTATGAGTACCCGACTTACCTGGTCTGACTTTGGCCGGATGGCGAACACTAACATTGTGAGCATTATCCAGACTTTGCAACCAACCTACTGTAGTCTGGACCCAGGTTCAACATGTCTCCTTATGGGGTGCATTGAGATAATCAGCTTGGTCCTAGCTAAGATAGTCTGGAGGTCATTGGAGACAGGGGTGTTTCCAGACCCCTTGAAGAAGGTGGTTGTGAGACCTCTCCTGAAAAAATCCTCCCTCGACCCAGACTGTCTGGCTAATTATAGACCTGTCTCTAACCTGCCCTTTGTGGGTAAGGTTATTGAGCAGAAGGTTGCGTTGCAGCTGGAGGATCATTTAACCATCCATGATGCCTAGGATCCTCTTCAGTCCGGATTTAGGAAGAGGCATAGTACCGAGACGGCACTTGTTTGGGTACTTAATGGTCTCCTATCGAGAGATTGGAGGACTCGTTCCATCTTGCTCCTCCTTGATCTCTCTGCAGCATTTGACACTGTGGACCATGATGAGATGTTGGAGCACCTGCGGCTAGTATGTGGACTGTGAGGGACAGTCCTCAGCTGGTTTCGATCTTTCCTCACAGGTAGGACTCGGAGAGTAGTGTCAGGGATTTATTCCTCGGACCTCTCTCCCTACCATGCAGGGGCCACAGGGCTCCATCTTATCACCCATGTTGTTTGTAGCTTACATGCTGCCATTGGGATTCATTATTAGGTGGTGTGGACCGAGTTTTCACTGCTATGCAGATGATACTCAGCTATACATGTCCTTCATGCCTGTACAGGGTGGAGCTATCTCGGTCTCTAATAGCTGCCTCTCCAAGATCCAGGACTGGATAAGTGCCAGCTGGCTGCAGTTGAACCCATAGAAGACTGAGGCATTGGTGGTGGATCCAGGTCAGTTGAGCAGGGGGTCACTGGTAGGACAACCCTCCGGGCTTTGGCTTCGGGGTAACCAGCTGCAGACTTCTGACCAGGTGCAGAATCTGGGTGTTATTTTTGATGGTGACCTGACATTGAAATCTCAGATGTTGGCCATTGTCAAGACCTCTTTTTACCATCTCGGGTACATAGTCCAGATAAAACATTTTGTCCCACCCGATGATGTTCCAACTTTGGTCCACGCCTTCATGACATCCCACCTTATCTACTGCAATGCCTTTACCTAGGGCTTCCGGGGGTTGATATACACCGCTTGCAGCCGGTGCCGAATGCGGTGGCCAGATTGTTGACTGGCTTATCAAGATCTTGCCATACCATGCCTGTGCTCCATGAACTGCAGTGGTGCTAGTTCGGTGGTGGGTCACTTTCAAGGTTGGGTTACTGACCTACGAGGCCCTACATGATCAGGGACCCTGGTACTTGAATGATCTCCTTTGTCCCTACTGCCTGCTCTGCTCCACTAACGAAGGATTGCTAGAGGTTCCCAGGATTCAACTTTGGAGGCCGCTCATTTGCTTTTGCGGCTTCTACCCTGTGGAACTCTCTGCCTCGTCGGGTGAGAGAGTACCTGACTGTCCAGAGTTTTAAGTTCACCCTGAAGACACATCAATTTGGTCTGGCTTTTTTAGACAATGAGAGTCGCTGAGCTGGTTTAAGTAATAACGGTTATTGAGTTATGCTGAGTATTTAATGTGCTTGATAATTTGAGATCTGTTTGTGGGGTTTTTAATTACTGTATTGTTTTATTATGTTACTTGTATTCAATCTGTGTTTTAATTGTACAGGTGCATTGAACTTCAGAAATGCACTTTTTAAAAATAAATGTTTGATTGACTGATTGATTGATTATCATGCGCGGCCAATTGGCACAACATTAGGACCAGTACATCTTCATTTACCAACTACTTTTTGTGGTGTTTCTGTACTGACATTAATGTGCATGATCTGTTTCCACAACTCTAGGGCAGTGCTACATCTTTATTTAAGAACTGCAGTTCTTCGTGTTTTTGGGCTGACATTGACTGTGTAGTCCATTTACACAACACTCAGGCCGTTACTTGTTTATTTAGGAACTACGTTTTTTGGGGTGTTTGCCTGATGTTAGCCTGCACTGTCCATTTTCAAAACAATAGGACCAGTACAAGATCTTTCCTCATGAACTTTATATTCACAGTGTTTCTGGAATGACATTAACCTGCATTGTTGCCATCATCGGTTACACACTGTAGGGCTATTACTTCATGCTAATGTTAAAACTCTGGACAGTCAGGTACTCTCTCACCCACCATGGCTAATAATTTCAGCACCCATCCTCCTGTGCTCACCATTGCTGGCCCCGCTCACCACACTTTCTCTTCCAGGGCCACCTTTCTCTCCCACACTTGTGACACTGACAATGCCACCTTGGCTGCCTCGCACCTCTCCATGCCTCCCCCTCACTATCCAACCTCCAACCCGACACTTTTTCTCCCTCCTTCTACTGCCCCTTTTCTCATTTTTCCTCCTACCCCCCCACCACTACTACACTCCCTTTCACAGCTTCTTATGTATTTTACTTGCTGTGTTCTGTAATGTGTAACCAAAATGTTCCTTTTTTGCAACCTGTGTAATCCTTTGTAACGTGTGCCATGGAACCTTTGTAAAAGAGCCTTGGGCTCAAAAGCAATTGTAATCCTAGACCAAATAAATAAAAAAAAAAAAAAAAAAAAAAAAAAAAGGTCCTGCAATTATTTACATAACTTGTGGTTTACTTAATGCCAGACTTGTTTCTGTGAAATGTAGTGCCTGGTTTGGTCACTAGATGGCATCAGCGCTCCATGAAGAGAATTGTGGGTAAAATAAGTCTTCAGCATCAGTGTTTTGTGCAGCATTGCTGTCCTGCATCCTCCCCATAGTTGTTCCTCACAGATCTCCCCTTAAAGCAGCAGTACTATGTAAAAAAATCTCAGCTTTTTCAACTGTTTATTCCCTGTGCTCTGCTGAGCATTTACCTGGTACTCTTTCCCACCGGCAATGTCTATTACTGAGTAATTTGCTCCATTATCCTTTGTGTTTGTTTACATTTCTGCCCGCCTCCGCGACTCCATCGATTCGATAACGGCTGCCATATGTTCTGTGGCGCTACAACGGCTGTAACGGCTCACTTCTTGGTTGGGTAGTACTGCTGCTTTAAATCACCAATCCTCTCATCATACATCAGAAGACTGGCTTTATAAAACATGGAGTGCTGAAATGCATACCACTCAACTGTCCCAGATATTGGGGGATGTCCCTGATCTTGCCTCAAAATGTTCCTCTGTCCCTCCTAAAATTTGTGTTTCCGTGACTAACCAGTAGGAATTGTAAACACAAAATGATATCAGACATTAAAATTACAGTTGTGTTCTTTAGAAAATGAATATTACACTAAGTCACTTATTTTACCAGCTTCCTGAATGGCTACTCAAATGTTTAATATGTGTCCCTGATTCTTATCCTTGGTCTCTGATTTAAGAGGCTGGAAGTTGCAGGTGCGAAGCTAGGGGATATAAAGTGTGTACACCATCCTGTACACCAGGACCTTGCTTTTTGCCAACTTCCCACCCTGTTTTCCCAGCAGTATCCTGTTTGTTGCTCAACAATAGCATAGACCACAGCTGGGTTAAGCATGGGAGAAAACAAAAGCAGCACTCAGCTGCATGTATTTGCATAGCGTTTTGATAACATTGAGCACACAAATCAAACTTTGGCATCAGAAGTTGGAGCAAATGCTGCCTCTGGGGTAGGGTAAAATGCTGCCTTTAAAATAAATGTACACCATGGCTTGCCTGGTGTATGTATTTCTACTTGTATGGGAGGTTGAGAGGTATGGTGCAATGTGCTATTTGAACAGTGTTCAGAAACAGAGGAAGGGGCACTTTCATACTCAACTTTGAAATGACCAATCAGACATGACTGAGAGTACACACTGGGCTCTGCCCCTTTACCACTCTGATGCTAATAAATGTTCTAGCCCCTTGAAGGTGGCGATCTCCAGATTTGCAGCTCAGAGCTAAAGATGGCTGCTGAGCTGAGCCAGCCTGAGCACTAGCACTAGCTTCATTTGTTTGTTTAATTTTATTTATGTTTATTTTACGTTTATTTTTTATTTGTTTTATTTTGTGTGTTTACAGACTAGTCTAGGGCTGAAGGAGTGAGTTAGATTAGGGTAAGAGACATTTGCGGTTTGCCGAGTACTGAGTACCGAGTTGCGGTTTGCCGAGTATCGAGTAACGGAGTTTTTCGGCTTCCCGGTAGTATGTATGGCGTGTCTCCAACCGCAGTGTGATAGGTTGTGGAGTCGGGGAGTTGTGGGGAGGATTTTTGTTTGTTCCAGAGCAGTAGCTGTGTTGGAGTGCCTCTGAGTTGCGTGAGAGGACTCTACCTTGGTCGATGCTGCTCCCCCCCCTTCAGGGAGCCTTGGCGTCTGCCTGACCGCTTACCTGGCCGCAATGTGGCAGACTATGGAGTCGGAGAGTAACGGGGAGGATTTTGAGCCATTCTTTCTGGCTGGATGTGTTGTTTTTGCCTCTTCTGGAGGGGCAGTCTGGACTGGGAACTGGAACTGGAGTGCTGAACTGTGTTTGGGGATTTCTGAACATCTTGAGGATCGAGTTGCAGTTTAGGAACTGCGCTGAATCATAACCCAACTACTGTGGTACAGGGGTTCCCTTTATTTGTGCTGGGGAGTTGGGGTCGAATTTACTGTGGCTTGGGGATCTGAGCTGTGGACCGCTGGGAGTTGACCGTGGGCTCAGGGTCCTCTTTGGTTCCAGGGGTCTACTGATATGTGGATCCCGGTTGGTGGTTCCTTTGTCACAGTGAATATTTTTGACTCGGCCCCCAGCACATAGAGTTCTCTTTGTGCCTGTCTGTAGTGGATTTCTGGGACTCTATGTATTTTGGCATGGAAGGAGTGGTTCAGTGGATGGTTGCCTGTGACCTATAAACTGCAACAACAGGAGATCTGTTTTCGAACTTGTGGGGAGTGCTGTCCACTTATTGGTCTCCGACCGGGCAGGAGTCGCCCTGGGTGCTTCCCAGGGAGCTGGGGGGACTAGGGCCTCTTCTAAGCTGTCTTAGGGTCAGCTGTTTGGGCTGACTTGTGAGACAGCTGTAGCTGCAGGTCGTCGACTGAGTGGGGGTATTGCTCCCTGAAGAAACATATTTTGTCTCCTGAAGTATTCTGCTGCCTTTGGATAATTAACTGTTTGAACTGTTGGTCTTGGAAGAGCAGCCGCTGGAAGATCTGTTGGACACCTTTGGGCTCCCTTGTTCGTTTTGAACATTTTTGATTTACCTGCTGAGAACATATTGACCTTATCTGGATTTTATTCACTTTTGGACTGTCGGAGAACCGTTTTCTCTGTTTTTTTACCAACTCTTGGACTAAGGGTGGTGAGAGTGATGTACATTTATTTATTTTAATTTGTTTCACTATAAATCTGATTTATTTAATTGACTCCCTGCCATGTGAGAGGTGGTATTGGGAGACTATATAACATCTCTTGCAGTGTTGCACGTGAGAGGCGCTGCATTGTTTAAAACACAAATTTGTTTAATAATCAGTAGTATATTTTATTGTGTTTTAAGATTATTGGATTCTTATTTTATTTTTATTACTTTGGCTATTTTTAAGTTGGGGTTTATTTTGGTTATGTTAGTTTATTCTGTTTTATTTGTCCTCCATCAGTGAAAGAGAGTGAGGAGAGTGTGTTATTTATAGAGTGTGTTATTTATAGGTTTGATATTTGCAGGTTTATTTTTTGTTGTTCTTGTTTTAATTAATGACGGTTGGGCACTATTCCCCCACTAGGCTCAGGGAACTATGTCCCTTTGAGTGCCCACCATTGTCATCCGACACCTATTTTAGGTGTCGAGCACTGGGCATTCTGAAGAGGTGAGGACGAAGGTGGAAAGCTGGGCCTTGTGGGGGACAGGAAAGGGGAGGGCGGATTGGGGTTTTAGGGTCCAGAAGACATCCTGGGGCAAAATGGGGTCAGGATAGAGGTTGCTCTTATCTTGTCCCCATACCCAAGAGTCCCGAAGAAATCGGACAGGTGCCGAGATCTTCCTCGACAGCTCATCCTGCCTTGGCGGTGTTGTGCAATGCCAGATCTATAAAAAACAAGACAGCTATTATAGCTGATCTTGTTGGGTCATCTGATCTGGCTTGCATCACTGAGACCTGGCTGGATGAAAATCCTGGCCCTATATTGGCCTTGGCAACTCCAGCCGGGTTCTCGGTGATACACCGTCCAAGGCTGGATCATAGGGGCGGAGGTGTGGCCATTATGTTTAAATCTGAACTGGGCCTTGTGGATGAGCTATTGGGGAACACCAGATCTTTTGAATATATCCTGGGTGAGGGTGCAGGTTGTGGGATTCTCCTCATCTACCGTCCACCAGGTGACGGTGGCGAATTCCTACAGGAGATTGCAGACTTCATTGTCGACCTGGTGTTGAGGTTTCCCAGATTAATACTCCTGGGCGACTTCAATGCCTGGGTCGACGATGAACTATCTCATTTTGGTCAAAATCTCCTCCAGTTGATGAACACACTAGGCCTGACACAGGTTGTTACCTCCTCTACCCATATAGGGGGTCATTCATTAGATCTGGTCTTTCTCTTGGGTATGGAGATCACTGACTTGGGGGTGGAACCAGTCAGTTGGTCGGACCATTACACCATAAGGTTTAGTTTCAGGGCCCCCTCTAATAGGTCTGCCCCTACGGAGATGGTCCAATACCGCCCTTTAAGGGGTATTGGCCCCAATGACCTAATGGCGGTGCTGGATCTATCGAGTCTGTCGGGTGAATGCATGAGTCCAGATGGTCTTGTATTAGCCTATAATAAGGCTGTGGGAGATGCTCTGGACAAAATTGCTCCTGTTCGTGTTCGGCCTCTCACCATCTGTCCAAGGAGTCCATGGTTTGATGGCTCCTTGAAGGAATCAAGGCCAGTAGGCCGAAGGCTGGAGAAAGCCTGGCGGAAATCGGGCCTTGATGCTGACAGGCTTAGATTGTTGGCCCATTATGATAGCTACCAATCAGAAATCACTCGTAAGGAGGCAGAATTCCTGTCCAGAGAGATTTCTGCTGCAAAGAATCGACCGGCTCAGCTTTTCCGGACTGTGGACAGACTGTGCAATCCAGTCTGTCTTCAGCCTAGAGAAGCCTTCTCTCAGCTTAGATGCGAGGAGTTCGCTCGCTTCTTTGCAGATAAGGTTGCCAGCATCAGGTCTGGCATCGGTCCGACCTCTCCTACGGGGGGATTGTGGTGGACGACTGGTGGTGTCTTATCCTCGATCTGTCTGGTTAGATTTTCACTGCCCGGAATTCATGGACATTGTGAAGAGCATCCAAGCAATGCGACCGACTAGTTGTAGTTTGGATCCAGGTCCTAAACCGCTGTTAGTAGGTTGTGTAGAAGTTATCTACTCAGTCCTTGCTGACATTATCTGGAAATCCTTGGAGAGGGTTTTTTTTTTCTGACCCCCTTAAAGAGGCAGTAGTTCGACCACTCCTGAAAAAAAATCCTCCTTGGACCCAGACTGTCTAGCTAACTACCGGCCTATCTCTAACCTGCCATTTGTTGGTAAGGTTATTGAAAAGGCAGTTGCATTGCAATTGGATGATCATCTTACTTCTCATAATGTCTATGATACTCTCCAGTCTGGCTTCAGAAAAGGCATAGTACTGAGACTGCCCTTGTTCGGGTATTGAGCAACCTTCTAATGGCCAGAGATCGAAAGGCTTGTACCATTCTGGTCCTTCTTGATCTATCTGCTGCATTTGACACTGTAGACCATGGGGTGCTATTGGAGCGACTGCGGGTCTTTTGTGGGCTCTCTGGTACAGTCCACAAGTGGTTTTGTTCTTACCTCACTGGCAGGTCTCAGAGAGTTGTCACCGGAATTTATTCCTCTGACGCTTTCTCCCTGCCGTGTGGGGTACCACAGGCTCCATTTAGCTCCCATGTTGTTTGCAGTGTATATGTGCCATTGGGAGAAATCATCAGGCGATACAGTCTGAGTTTTAACTGCTATGCAGATGATACTCAGCTGTACCTGTCCTTTCTCCCTGATCAGAGCGATGCACTCTTTGTACTTAATAACTGCCTGGATGAGATCAGAATTTGGATGGGTTCGAGCTGGTTGAGGCTCAATCCAGATAAGACTGAGGTGTTGGTCGTGGATCCAGGTCATCCTGGGGTGGGTTTGGGTGCTGGACAGCCATCAGGTTTAATACTTGTCGGCTGACGCTTCTCACCTCTCGACAGGTGTGAAATCTAGGCTTATTTTTGATGATGGTCTGACCCTGAAATCTCAGGTGTCAGCTGTTGTCAAATCCTCTTTTACCATCTGAGGAATATCACCCGGTGAAACATCTGATTCCCCAGGAGGACCTTCCAACTTTGGTCACGCCTTTGTCACTACCGTCTAGACTACTGCAATTCCCTCTACCTAGGGCTACAGGGTCGGTTATCCGCCACCTTCGCTGGTGCAGAACGCTGCAGCCAGGCTTTGACTGGGACCTAGAACCAGTCATATTATGCCTGTGCTCGCGAACTGCACTGGCTGCCTGTTCAGTGGCGGATCACCTTTAAGGTTGGTTTACTAACCTTTAAAGCCCCTACACGACCAGGGACCCGTTACCTGAAAGATCTTCTGGTTCCTATTCCCCTCCATCCTCTCCATTCCGCCAGCGAGGATTGCTAGAGATTCCTGGGTTTGTTTGAAGTTATCCGGGATCTCATGCTTTGCCTTTTCGGCTCCAACCCTGTGGAATTCTCTACCTCGCTGGTTGAGAGAATGCCCAACCATTGACAGTTTTAAAACTGCTTTAAAGACATATCTTTTTACCCTGGCTTATTCTTTTTAGTCATGGTTGTTTTAATGTTTGGATTTTGTTGTTCTATTTATTTTTGTACAGCGCCTTGATTTCGAAAGGCGCTTTATAAATAAACATGACTTGACTTGACTTCCTGAAGTTCCTATCTTGTGATGTAACCAGCACCAGTTCCCATCAAGGCTCCCAAGAAGAAGGCACCAGCAAAAAAAAAATGGGCCGTCTGGGCTCAGTGTGTCTGATCTGATCGTCAAGGCTGTGAGCATCTTTAAAAAGCATCAAGGGGTGTCCCTGCCAGAGGAGAAGAAGGCAGTGGTGGCCAGCAGCTACGATGTGGAGAAGAACAAGTCTTGAGTGCCAGGGCCAGCTTTGTAGTTATCGGGTCTCCCAGCGAAAAACGTCATGGGGCCCTTACCCAACCCAGACTGACCTCACCTTTACTCTGACCAAAAATTCACATTTAATTTTCAGTACAACCAATTACATATTTGTGAAGTTAGAAGGTGGTATCAATATTAGTCTTTGGAGCTGCACTGCCCATCCAGTTCATGTCTGTTCATCAGCCTCTGATTGGCTGGGATGTACCTCAGTGAGAGATTCCATGACATCACATGAGAAGGCTCTGCAATGCCCAGTGATGCCCTTTAGTGCATTTTTACTTTCAATATGAATATTAAAAAAACATATATATTAAAGTGGTATTCTGGATCTGCCCAGGGTCCTCCTTTAGCAGGGTCCCCATCAACTGCAGGGTTCACTGGTGCCCAAAGCAGCTATGGACATGTCCCAACCTAAAATAGCACTGATATTTCCTTTCATGCACTTTGACCTTTGAAATCATTTGTGGTTTTGCCACTCATGATGTCATATGGTCAAACTGCACAGGAGAAGTATCAGCAATATTTCTGGTGTATACATACATACATACATACATATATATATATATATATATATATATATATATATATATATATATACATAAAAAAGAAAGAACCTCTTTGTGCAAGCACTGAGGCAATGGTTACCCCAAAGGGCATTTGGCTGGGAAGCCAAGTTTCAAAGAAATACAAAATCACACATGCCCCCACAATGCAAAGCATCATGGGCTGCATATGCAAATCACCACAGAATACTATGCTTGTTCAACTTTAAGCAGAAATGCATGGTGCCAAAAGGCCTCTCATACAGTTTGCAAAGAGTGCCAACAGAAGACATAGACACGTGTTTCGTCCTACCAGGACTCATCAGTATGCCTTGTCTCTTTGAGGCCCCAGTGTAACGAACCAGCTACCCTAAGATGGTCTATCTGGGTTATATTATGGTGAACCCAATTAAAACAAAAAACTATTTAAAAGACAAAGAACCTCTGTGTGCAAGCACTGAGGAAGTGGTTACCCCAAAGGGCATTTGGCTGGGAAGCCAAGTTTCAAAGAAATACAAAATCACACATGCCCCCACAATGCAAAGCATCATGGGCTGCATATGCAAATCACCACAGAATATTATGCTGGTTCAACTTTAAGCAGAAATGCATGGTGCCGAAAGGCCTCTCACACAGTTTGCAAAGGTTGCCAACAAAAGACATAGACACGTGTTTCGTCCTACCAGGACTCATCAGTATGCCTCATCTGTTTAACACCCCAGTGGAATGAGCCAGCTACCCTAAGATGGTCTATCTGGCCACATGCTTACAGCCAAAAAGCAGAATTTTGATAGGTCACTTCCTGATTTGGTAGTACTGCTGCTTTAAGTGACTTGGTCAGGATCACACTGTATACACCTAGGCGGCTGAGGGATTCAAACCCAGTTCTCCAGATATGCAGCTCAAAGCCTTAACCCACTGCATTATGCTGCCTGCCTGCCTTAGGTAAGCAATACTGCAACCGAAGCATGACAGTACAAGTTATAGCAAGAGAAAGCCATCTATTCAGATGGATTCAACTTTGTCTGAGGGAAGTTCGGAGTAAATAAAATCTACAGTAGCACGGAAAGCTTCTGGTTAGTAAGAGGGAATGCAGCATTACTGTACAGGTTAGCAACCTGCAGCTGTAGAACTCCCTTCTAATTGAATCCTTTTCTGACCTCGGTTCCCTCCATTTCTATTTCACCAACAGTCCGATTCTCCCATGCAGCTCTGGCCCAACCTTGTGGTCAAAACCAGCTCTTCACAGTGTGACAAAAATGTGTTTTTTGCATTATTTCAGAAGACGAATTCTGTACAAAATAATCAGACTTTTTAATGCAGCCTGGTGACTTCAGGGGATAAAGGGTCTCATTATCAGTGTTTCCATCTTACTGTATTTCATCACAACGCCATCAGCTATCATACTCAGAACTTTATATATAAATTCAGAATTGTTTCCATCACAGACCCCACTACAACATTGATCCAATGAGGAATTACATGCAAATAAGGAGTCAATACAGCTTTCTTTTTAGTAGCTGAGCATAACCACCAATCAGATTAAAATATGCTCCATACGTTCCCGTTTAGCCCTGCCCATTCCTTTCTACCAATTAGAGAGTGTATGCAAATTGTGAGATCATAAGTCAGTGATTTTATTGGGTCAAACTACATTTCTTTGCTGTGATTGGTTAGTCATTGCATCCACCAATCATTACTCAGGGGCGGTTACAAGCAGAAATGAATAAAAGACACTGTTTCAATGCCATTCAGTGCTATTCTTATTAGATCAAGAAAAGATTTGTAGAACGGGATGGCTGGACGTGGAAAGACTGGAGGAAAAGTATGTGCTAAGGCCAAGATGCACTCCTCTCAGGTTGGTTTGCAGTTCCCCATCGGCCGGGTGCATCACCTGCTGCGAAAGGGAAACTACGCAGAACGGGTTGGGGCCGGAGCCCCAGTCTATCTGGCTGCTGTGCTCAAGTACTTGACGGCTGAAATTCTGGAGCTTGCTGGTAACGCAGCCCGTGACAACAAGAAGAACCGCATCGTCCCGCGGCACCTGCAGTTGGCTGTCCGCAACAATGAGAAGCTCAACAAACTGCTGGGAGGGGTGACCATCGCTCAGGGAAGGGTGTTGCCCAACATCCAGGCTGTGCTGCTGCCCAAGAAAATTGAGAAAGCCACCAAAGGAAATTAACAACAGTAGAGTGCGGTCTGGCCTGTGACAAAAACCCAGAGGTTCTTTTAAAGCAGCAGTACTACGAAAAACAAAATTGTGCCCTGCTAATCATATACCTGGTACTCTTTCTCACTGGCATTGTACTATCGCTGAGTAATTTGCTCAGTTATTCTCTGTTTTTGTTTACGTTTCTGCCACCCAGCATGTTGCACTGGAACCCCTCTGCTGCCAACTGCACATGCTTATGACTTGCAGGGACATCGGGAATGGTCACCAGAGGATCCGTCTGCTGTTGTCAAAAGATGTGATGCGACCTGGAGAAAAAGTGCAGCTGAAATTAATCATCCGCCAAATTTGTTGTAGCGCTACAACACTTCAAATAAATTGCAAATATCTAAAACACTAAAGACAACTGGAAAAAAAACATTTACAGGTATGGAAACTGGAACTTTGGCCGCATGCTTACAGCTGAAAAACTGAATTTTGATAGGCCACTTCCTGATTTCGTCGTACTGCTGCTTTAAGTGGAATGCTATCCCAATCTTGTAATTCACACCAATTTATTGTCTACCTAGCTTGCAATATATTGTTTTGTACCAGTGAAATTTTGTACTTGCTTGTAATATAATGCTATGTATCTGTTCAAGTTTTTCTTCTAACTGACATGGAAACTACAAATGAGCATCTGCTCACAGGTGTTCTCCAAGATATCATTTAGAAAAAAAAGCTGGTTCATTACACTGGGGTGTCAAAAGAGATGAGGCATACTGATGAGTCCTGGTAGGACGAAACACGTGTCTATGTCTTCTGTTGGCACCCTTTGCAAACTGTGAGAGGCCTTTTGGCACCATGCATTTCTGCTTAAAGTTGAACCAGCATAGTATTCTGTGGTGATTTGCATATATATACTGTATGTGTGTGTGTGTGTGTATATATATATATATATATATATATTTGTTTTTGATAACTGGGTAAGTGTGCTACACATCAGACATGTGTACTTTCAGGTACAACCCAGAAGAGTACAAAGCAAATACAGGCAATGTTGCAAAAATGTATGATACATAGCAATGCAGGCAGCTTACGAAAGGTAAAGAACATATACAGACACCAGGAGTCAGGTACTATCATTACAACCAAGTTGGAAGCAGAGATGACAATTTTGTACAGAAGTGGCAGCACATAAATTAACAATTTATACAAGCTGATACAAAAAACAATACAGAGATGCATATCTAGATCCAATGGGCATCAACTTTAAATTACACTTCAAGAAATGGACACGGTACAGAGGCTTGTTTAGTAGTACCTTAAGTAACATATTAGACAAGTCACTGCCATAGGGCAACAAAGTTCTAGCCCATGGGAGGTAGGGTTTAGAAGGTGTAGAGGACTAATGAATAGCCAGGTAAAAGCTAGAAGAGTCACAAAGAGGTGGGGCCTGTGGGTACAATGGGGAGCCACAAGGAGGAAAGAAACCAGTGCATTGGCTGGAGGCAGTTAGGTAGGCTATGCTGGAAACAAGAATGTGTGGGTGAGTGCCAGAGCAGTGCAGGTAGAGTGTTCCAGTTCTGAGGGGCAAAATGGGAGAACGCCTGGGAGCCCATATTAGTTCTGCATCTGGGGACAGATAAAAGAGTCAGATCACCTGATTGAAGAGCATATTGAGTGGTTGGGGAGTGAGCATGCAAGCTAATGAGGAGGGAGTACCTGAGCGAACAATGCTGTTTATCAGAGTACCAAAGGCATAGCACCAGTGATCTTTGGGTGAGAGCCAACTTAGACTGTTGTATAACTCACACTGATGCATAAGACATTGTAAAGAGAGGGTAAATCGACAAATATAATTGTAGGTTGTGTCCCATTTTTGTAGACAGGCTTTGGTACTGCCAATGTATGTCAGTGAAACATAGGTTAGTGCAGGGAGAAGAACACCTCGGGCGACAGAAATTATGGCAGAAGGAGTGAGGGCATAACTCGTTTTGTAGGCCAGGGCAAGCTTGCAATGGACTGCTTTACATGTAATGGAGATGTGCTGATTAAAGTCCAGTAAGGGATCAAGAGTAACTCCCAGATACTTACATGAGTTTATGTGTTTAAGGGGCAGATTATCAATGCAGGAGATGGATAGTTGCCCAGGGCATTTGCTTAGCCTTGGAGCGAGCCAGACAGCATGGAGTGTGATTTGTCAGTATTTAAAACCACCTTATTATTGGAGATCCAATTGTGAAGGCAACTGAAATCTGACGTTAAAGTAGTACTCAGGGTAGTGAGGTGTTTAGAGCTGGTACAGAGAACCAGGTCACCAGTGTATAATAGGCAGGAACATGAAGAGACATTAGAGGTTCTGTCATTAATGAAAATGGAAAATAATAGAGGGCCAAATATGGAGCCCTGGGGTACTCCAATGTTGACAGTAGAGAAAGCATGTGATGTGGGGTTGTACTTGACAAATTGTAACCTGTTAATCATATAACTCTGGTACCACTTCAGCAGAAAAGCCAAGTGAGAGCATCTCTGATGTGAGTAGAGAGTGTTCGACTAGATCTAATGCCTTGGTGAGGTCAGTAAAGACCGTACCAGTAAAAAGACCATTATCTATGATGATCTTGGCATCGTTTTATGAATTTAAGGAGGGCAGTGGTAGTACTGTGACCAGTTCAAAAAACATGCAAACAACAGAGAGGAGCTTCCTATTATGAAGATAGGCGAGAGTTTGCTCAGAGACCAATTTGTCCAGAAGTTTGCCTAAGGTCAAAAGAATGGCTAGGGGTCGGTAGTTGGAATTGGATTGACACACCTAGGTGGGGGGAGTGGGCTACCTAGGGGGCACTAGACTACCAGGGATCTCTGCAAATAATATTATTTAATACAGATCGGGAGGCCACTAGACTACCAGGGATATGAGCAATAAGAATAATTTTATACAGCTTGAGGGGGGCCACTAGACTGCCAGGGATGTAAAAACATACATATTGGGCGGGCACTAGACTACCATGGAATTACAAATAATTATATTTTATTATGATGGGGGCCACTAGACTACCAGGGATAGTTAAAACATAATTATTATTATTCAGATAGGGCAGAACAAAGCCTCCTGAGCAAATTCCACACTCATTTCAGTTTATAGGACACCCCTGGGCTCAGAAACAACCATTTTAAATCTGGCCATCTCATCCTTCGCTCGCGATACACGATCGTGATCAAAGAATCTCGCGATCAAAGAATTTGTAGGCTCACGATCAAAGATCATTAGCTAACCACGAACGAAGAATTTAAAAGTTAATAACTCTATTTTTGGAATAAATTGGGTGGAACCAACGCCATGGCTCAATAGATCAGGGTCCCCTGAGCAAAACCCAACCAAGTTTTACTTCAGAAGTGATCCCTGAGCCGAGATATTTGTGTTTGTGTGATCAGAAAACTGAAAGCAAGATGGCGGACCTCGTGATGCAAGAATTTTTGAAATTCCTCAGCGACAAAGATTCTTGAACAGTGAGGCTGCAAATTCTTTGATCTCCAGGTGGGACAAGATGGCCAGAACCCCATTCTTTGTTCGCAAAACATACATATAGCTTTTCCCATTGACTTATAATGGGAACTTAAAAGTTGCATAACTTTTGAATGCCTTAATATTTTTTCATCAAGTGAAAAGCGGAATGTTTGGCTACCAAGGCTCTTTCAAACAAGCCATCTCGCAGAGCAGCACACCACACAATGGCCATGCAGGACCACATCCAGAATCCCAAAAGGTGCCTCCAAAAATGGATAATCTTGCATTTTTCAGCGCTTTCGAATGCAAAGACCGTAAGTCTGACTGAAACACAATTTGGCAGATCAAAAGATCTACCATACCCCACTGAGCATACCAAATATCAGGCAAATCCGTTGAACAGATCCAAAGTTATTAACGTCCAAACTTTTGACTTTAGTTTGTAAGTGACTGCTGAACCCTAACTATAGTGGTGCAACAAGTGATGTTATGTCGGGGGGATCACAGCTGACAAGTAAAATAGGCATATATTTATTAAAACCATTCCATATTTGATTTATGCAGCCACATAGGATTGTGTGGTGAGACTGCTGGGGTTCCTGCTGTCTCAGGTGAGTTACAGGTAAAGAACTGTAAAGATCTATAAGCAGACTCCTCTGTATACAGTCAAATACCGGAATGAAATTATGTTAGGTATACATATTTTCCAGTTGTATCTTAACCTAAATATTCTGATAATTGCTTGTATGTGTTGTATATGTACTGAATTTTCAGCTCATCCCATGCCCCCCTCCCTCCAAGTCACATTGGAAACAAGCCTTGGAGCAGTCTGCTTTTACTGGCCAACATTTGTAAATAAATAAAGAGGTTTGGGGTATAGTTTTCTCTTTTCAGCTGATAAAAATAACTAAAGGACATTCAAAAACGATAAAAACAGACAATAATGGCAGAAAAAGGCCTCCTTGCCCACCCAATATACCCAACTGTACCTAACCAGCCAGAACAGACCGACAAAATGGTAAAAACCAGAGCAAATGGTCCAGCTGTGACTACTTGACCTTGCAAACTGTTCCCAGTCCAGCCAATCTGTTTTTTATTGAGTTGGGTCTGGTTTAGCTGTCCTGATTTCTCCTAATCCCCTACCTATTTTAAGTTGTGAGTACCCAGTATGGCAAGGTATCTCACCTCTACCATACAGAACACACTTCAACAGCATTCTTTGTCATAGTTTACCATAAACATTAGTCTAACTCATAATGAGGTCCTATCACCCCTCACAAACTGCTAAAGCTATCACTATGCCTTGGTCAGTTCCTCCAGTGGTGGAAAGCAGCTGTGGTTACACCCGTCCACAAAAGTGGTGACCGAGCCCAGCATGCACTTACCACCCAATATCAATCCTCCCTCCCCTCTCAAAGGCTTGGGAGTGCATCATGTTGAATCAATTAACAGAGTACCGTGAGAAATACCAAATCTAATGTCCCCAACAACATGGATTCCACAAGGCACATAGTGCCACCACAGCGCTGGTAGAATGCACTGGCTACATACCTAATGCCCTTGACTGGGGTCAACTAGTGGGGATGATGTTTACTGACCTCACTAAAGCATTTGGCATGATCAACCACACCATATTGCTTGACTCACTCCTCACCTCCAGTCGGTAGGGTGGTTTAGAAGCTACCTTGGCTGCAGATCCCAACAATTTAAAACTAATGGTATCCTACACTGTAAATTAGTTGAACCACTACAGCTTGCACCCTAGTGGCCAAAAGAAAGGTGGTGCGCACGTCATTGCAACAAGGAAAATATAACATACAGAGAATAATGCATGGAGTGGTGTGTGTTACATAAGCAATAAGACATGACAGGGTGTGTGTTAGACACTTTAACACATGGCTAGGAGGCGTAGTGAGGCATGAGGCCACTGGCCAAGTGCGTCCAGCCTCCAAGCCATGTGTTAAAGTGTCTAACATACAGACCCTGGAGTGGCTTATTGCACTTATGAAATGGCTGTCAAAAATACAGATGTATGTGATAGCTAAAATGTATAATATTTAATAGTGAAAAAGTTAAATGTTTGTTTACATTTTTAATAAAATAGTTCCTCTACCTACTGTTTTTTTTTTTGAGCTGAGGACTTTTGAGCTGTTTAGGCTTCCGTGCTTGTATTTTTCCCCCCAAGTAGTTATCATGGCACCCCCCCGCCCCCACTATCCAACTAGCAGCACTCCTAATTTTTTTTTTTTTTTTTTTTAGAAATCTGGTTGAGCCTATCTTTATTTAACACAAAAAAAGTATCTGGTTGATCCTGCTGTTTGCTAGTGTTAGGCAATACCACAGTCTGAGCGGGAACAGCAAGTCCATGGCAGACTGGCTTCAGACTTTAAGTCCCATTTTTAAAAGTGAGTTAAAAATTGAGCACTTCCTCTTTGTCTCCAGCAGTGCGAGTGGGTGGGATGAACAGTTAAACACTCTGCATCTCTCAGCTGGGAACGGGGGGGAGGTAGAAACCATCGGTTTCTCACTGCTGCGCTGGCTCCTGCGGCTGCCGCTCAGCATCTCTCAGCCAGAAACAGGGGGAAGGCTCAAGTGCCAGCTGTGTTGCACGGCAATTACACCGCAGTGCTGTGCTGTAATGCAGGTTTCTATTAAAGCTGGAATTGGTGCTTATTTTAAAGCTAGTGTCCTTAGCAGAGGTTATTTTTCTCTGTATTGCTTTAGCTAGCACAGTGTGTGGTTTTAGTGGGGAAAGCAAGATGGATGATTTTAAATGTTGAACATTTTATGTTGGCAAACTACTCAAATCAGTACAGGTGTAATCATACCAGATCTCTGTCATGTGTGTTAGAAATATTAACACACTCCTATTGACCAATCAGATTGTCTTATTTGTGGTTCCCATTTCATAAAATAATTTAATGTACACCCGAGATGTGGGATGCTACATAAACCCCAAGAGAGAAGCTCAAGGGGTTTATAAAAGCATCCCACACCAATGGTGTACATTAAATTCAAGTAAGCACTCCACCCCATGCCTGAATTACTATACTTGCTGGCCTCCCCCCCCCCCAAAAAAAAAATCATAAGCATCATCATCATTAGCATCAGCTCTGTTCAGTTCTGGCACAGGCAGCTGTATAAACTCTAGTGCTTTACCTATAGAGCCAGAAATAGACTTCTAAATAACTACCTTTTTTTAAGTAAAGTTGCTAAAAAGAGCCTGGAGTCGGGTGGGTTAGCGGTGGCTTTTTAATGGTAGTGGTAAGCTCTGATACCGGGTGAATACCTAAAACATTATTACACTGAAGTTCACTACTTAAATTTTAGAGTTCATCTCTCTGTTTCAAAATGAATAAATAAAATACTGGAGGGACATGTACTGATTCCCTGATCGACAGTTTGTTTCCAAAGCAGAGTGCTGACTCACTGAAGAACGCTGCAGCTGCTTTTCACTTAGGGAAAACTAGAGATGGCAGTTGCTGTCACACGCACAATCAGAGCATTAATTGTGTGTGTGAATGCCGTAATAACCGGCCTCTTATTACGGGAAATAACAAATGGCCATCTCCACAGGAAAAAAATCGATGGCTAGTTATTATGTACAATTTATTTAAACAGCAAACGTGGACGGCCCAATGGCACAGTGGTACCGCTACAGCATAGTCGCTGTGGGAAATCAACATTCAGGACAGATTAACAAAATCATAGTGCCACTGTTCATGAGCAGAGGTCCCAAATTATTTCATGAGGTGGGGTTCCCAGTCCTGTGTCCCCCCCCCCAAGCTGAGAACTCTACCTGGAGCTGCACCACCCCACGGCACCTGGACCAGCATGTAACTCCATATTACCTTTCATGCCTATTGACCAGCCCACCTCTAGCTGACAAATCTCCCTGGAACGCTCCCAACCACCCTCCCTGCAACTGGACCACCTTTCCTGCCCCCAAATACAGTCCACCCAAAGGTAAGACACCCACCCCATGCCGACCACCTTCCTTGTAGCTCGAACCCCTCAGGTGACCACCCTTCCCCAAGCTGAGCACCATCCTTTACCATGCTGAGCCCCCTCTCTGGATACCTCTCACCTTGAACTAACCAGTCTCCTGCAGCTGGACCAGCTTCCACCCTCCCTTCAGCTGATACACCCCATTACAATCACCACCTAAAGCAGCCTACACCCTTCAACCACCTTCCTTCCATCGTGCAGGATCACCCATCCATGTCCTGGATCATCCTCCCCAAGCAGACAACTCTCCCTGCAGCTCTACACCCCCAGGACCAACCTTCCCGCCCATAGACTGCCCTCCCAAACTAAGCACCCTCCCAACAGCTGGACCACCCCCCATCCCTGAACTAGCATCTCACCACAAATGATCACCCTCCCTGGAGCTGGTTCCAACCTAATCAACCTTTCTGCCTACATAACAGACCCACCCCTGCTCACAAATCTCCCTGCAGCTGGACCACTCTTCCAGACCCCAGTAAATCTCTCAGAAACCAGACTTCCACTCTCCCCCCTCCAGCTGGACCCCACAGATGAAAAATAATAGAGTTGTGTGCTCCCCCGCCACTATCTCCAGTATAGGAAAGGGCCAGGGAGCAGCATATATGTGTGGCTTTCAGCCATACAGAATAGATGCCATGGGTACTCCCTGGCCTCTATCTGCAATTTGAGGGGCCAGGAGTGCAGGAATATGGGCTGCATGTGGTCTGGGGGTAACACAGCATTGCAAAGCTGTCACAACTTCATGCAACCCAGAGGCAACTCCTTGGAGACATTGTGGTTTTGCCATCCACACAATGAGATGTATTTAATGTGAGGTAACATGGGAGTTGTCCATCTAATTTCTTTTTAATTCTGTGCTTACTGCAGGAAAGCACTGCGATTCCAACCAACTTCTGTGAGATGACTCCTCCAGAAATACGGCGGACACACGGCTTCAGCTGAGCCAATAGGCTGATACCATCAGTCCGCACTCTAGCCTCCGTTACTTATTGAACTCTATGGGATGGAGCCACCAAATCATTTTTTAATTCCAGCCTCACACCCCAGTAGTTCATTAGTAAAGTTGTTAATATCAAATCTCCCATTTAATTTTGTATCTGTGAGCCGCAGTGATCGTTACCATTTGAAACCAACTAATCGGTGGACAGTGTGGGCTTTTTCAAACTATTGAGCCTGTGCTGCTGACTGTTTCAATCCATGCTGTAACCCCTATATCCTGGCCCTTGAACTGTCTATTGGCAGTGTGGGCTTTTTCAAACTATGGAGCACACGCTGTTGACTGCTTCAACCCATGTTGTAACCCCTATATCCAAGTCCTTGCACTATCTATGGACAGTGCGGGCTTTTTCAAACTATGTAGCACACGCTGCTGACTGCTTCAGCCATCCGTTGTGTCTGCCGTAATGTAACCCCTAGATCCTGGCCCCCTCTGACTGCTCCCCGCCTCCCAGTCTTTTCCTTACAACAGAGTGTTCTTCACAGACTTCCTGAAAATCATGAGCCCCGAGTAAGTCAACTTACTGTTCTACCTTTGAACAAAGCCCTACCCGTAGACGTGTCCTAATATTACATATTAAAAATAGAAGTGACCCAGCTCCGTCAGTGGTTGTGGGTGGCTCTGAAAAGAGCCTTTGGATTTCTGTCCATTCCTTCAGCAGTTATTCATGTCTCAGTTACTGCTGCTGTTTATTTTACTTTGGCAGTTTTCTTGGGCAGCACAACCTGGATGCTGTGTAGCTCCCTACCCTGAGTGATGGCAGTATGTACCGGTTAAATACTTAGGGAAAGGGAACATTGTTTAACCAGGAGTAGCACACTAAGCCGAAGCTTGTTTCCAGACAAGGGTGTAGACAGGCATACTCACTGTACACATTTGTGTACAGTTTTGTTGAGTGCCTGTCACAAACCATAAGTCACTCTGTTAATATTATCATTCTAATCTGTAGCATTTGGGTTAGTGTATGCCACTGTGGAATGTCCAATACATGTATAACCTCTTTAGAGATTAGAGAAGTCATCTGACAACAATCTGACTTGTTTGGAAGGGGGTGTCATTTGGAAAGGATGTGTACATTTTTTAATTGGGGGGGGTGTAACTGTTGGAGACTGTGTACAAAATGGAAATTTCTGGCTACACTCCTGTTTCCAGATGTGACCTGGGAGCACAAGGAAGTTACAGCACCAGTACTACCAAAAAAAATTGCGCTTTTTTGACAGTTTATTCCCTGTGCTCTGCTGATCATATACATGGTACTCTTTCCTGACGGCATTGTACTATCACAGAGCGATTTTACATTTCTGCCACCAAGCATGTTGCACTGGAACCCCCTCTGCTGCCAACTGCACATGTGTACGACTTGCAGGGACATTGGGAATGGCCAGCAGAGGGTTCCACTGCTGTAGTCAAAACACATGATGTTACCTGAAGGAAAAGCGCAGCTGAAAATTAGTCAGATGCCATATTTATTGTAGCGCCACAACAATTCAAATAAATTGCAAATATCTAAAAAACTAAAGATGACTGAAAAAAATATTTACAAGTATGGAAACTGGAACTTTGGCTGCATGCTTACAGCCAAAAAAGCAGTATTTTGAAAGGCCACTTCCTGATTTGGTAGTACTGCTGATTTAAGTGACTTGGTCAGGATCATACAGTATGCACCTAGGCGGCTGTGGGATTCAAATCCAGATCTCCAGATATGCAGCTCAAAACCTTAACCCAGTGCATTATGCTGCCTGCCTGCCTTAGGTAAGCAATACTGCAACCGAAGCATGACAGTACAAGTTGTAGTAAGAGAAAGCCTTCTATTCAGATGGATTCAACTTTATCCGAGGGAAGTTCGGAGTAAATAAAATCTACAGTAGCACAGGAGCTTCCGGATAGTAAGAGGGAATGCGGCCAGTTACTGTACAGGTTAGCAACCTGCAGATGTAGAACTCCCTTCTGATTTAATCCTTTTCTGACCTCGGTTCCCTCCGTTTCTATTTCACTAACAGTTCGTTCCTCCCATGGAGCTCTGGCCCAACCTTGTGGTCCAAACCGGCTCTGCACAGTGTGGCAGGAATGTGTTTTTTGCAGAATTTCAGAAGGAGAATTCTGTAGGAAATGTTCAGACTTTTTAATGCAACCCGGTGACTTCAGGGGATAAAGGGTCTCGTTATCAGTGTTTCCATTTTACTGTATTTCATCACAACGCCGTCAGCTATCCTGCTCAGTACTTTATATATAAATGCAGAACTGTTTCCATCACAGACCCCCTACGACATTAATGCAATGAGGAATTACATGCGAATAAGGAGTCAAAACAGCTTACTGTTTAGTAGCCGAGCATAAACCCACCAATCAGAGTAAAACATGCTCCCTACGTTCCCGTTTAGCCCTGCCCATTCCTTTCTACCAATTAGAGAGCGTATGCAAATTATAAGATCGTCAGTCAGTAATTTTATTGGGTCAAACTACATTTCTTTGTTGTGATTGGCTAGTCATTGCATCCACCAATCATAACTTAGGGGCGGTTACAAGCAGAAATGAATAAAAGACACTCTTTCAGCGCTATTCGGTACTGTTTTTATTAGATTAAAAAAGAATTTGTATAAGAAAATGGCTGGACGTGGAAAGACCGGAGAAAAAGTCCGTGCTAAGGCTAAGACGCGCTCTTCTAGGGCTGGTTTGCAATTCCCCGTCGGCCGGGTGCACCGGCTGCTGCGGAAGGGAAATTATGCGGAACGGGTTGGGGCTGGAGCCCCGGTTTATTTGGCCGCTGTGCTCGAGTACCTGACAGCCGAAATCTTAGAGCTTGCCGGTAACGCCGCCCGGGACAACAAGAAAAACCGCATCATCCCGCGGCACCTGCAGCTGGCTGTCCGCAACGATGAGGAGCTCAACAAGCTGCTGGGAGGGGTGACCATCGCTCAGGGAGGGGTGCTGCCCAACATCCAGGCGGTGCTGCTGCCCAAGAAAACTGAGAAAGCCGCCAAAGGAAAGTAATAACGATAAAAAACGACTTGACAAAACCCCAAAGGCTCTTTTCAGAGCCACCCACAACCCTCGACAGAGCTGAGCTATTTTTATGTATAGTGTATCCAGTGTTGGTAAAAGAGTTGGTGCAGTTTGAGTGATGGCGACCGTGATGCTATAATTGGTTCCATAGGGTACACAATGCAACGGCGGTTACTCAAAATCTGGCCTCACGGTTTGGGACGGGCGGGGAACAGTCCGAGAGCCGGGGTCCCCGCCTTGCAGCAGAGGGAGACAATTTGTTGGCAGAGGCAGTCCCCAGCGCGCGCTCCTGGCCTTATAGCAGAGCGAGATGATTGATGGGCAGAGGCAGTCCCCAGCGCGCGCTCCTGGCGTTACAGCACAGCGAGACGATTGATGGGCAGAGGCAGTCCCTAGCGCGCGCTCCTGGCCTTACAGCAGAGCGAGACAATTGATGGGCAGAGGCGGTTCCCCAGCGCGCGCTCTCCTTCGTTTGAAAAAGCCCGCGCTGCCCATTGATTACTTTGTTTCAAACGGTAACGGTCGCGGCTGCTGCTGCTCACCGATCCCAAACTAATTGAAGGCTCACAATGCGTCAGCCATGCACTAAGTTACTGGTTTGTGAGGCGGCTAAATACGTTAAATATGCGAAGAACACAGTATGGTGCCGGTCCCGGCTGGGAATAGAGTCTAGATGTTAAGTAATGAGCTGTGAATAAGATTCGTGCATCCAGCATACCTGGGTTTGATACCCCTGACTCCCCTTGCATACTGTGGAACTCTGAGCAAGTCAGTTTAACCCCCCGGGTCACCTCTCCAGAGGCACTTGTACCTTACGGGTTTTACCTACTTACCAGAGAATAAGAAAAAGTTTCCATCTTTTTACATGGCCACTTCGGTCGGTTGTAAGTGAACAGATTCACGTTTTTCAACCGATTGAAAGGGACACTGTCAGCTGTGAATAGTATTAGTTTAGGAGGCAGTATAATGGAGTGGGTTAAAGAGCAAGTACCTACTGGCAAGCACCCAGCTCCCCTCACACATATGTAATAGTAGATCTGCTCTACTGTTGAGGGGCATTAAAGCAGCAGTACTACCGAATCAGGAAGTGATATATCATAATTCTGCTTTTTGGCTGTAAACATGCGGCCACAATTCCAGTTTCCATACCTGTAAAATGTTCGTCATCTTTATTTTTTAGATATTTGCAATTTATTTGAATTGTAATGCTACAACAAATATGGTGGCTGACTAATTTTCAGCTGTGCTTTTTCTGCCAGTCACATCACGTCTTTTGACAACAGCAGAGGGAAACTGCTGACCATTCCCGGTGTCCCTGCAAGTCGTACATATTTAGTGGCAGAAATGTAAACACAAGCAGAGAATAACAACAAATTAACATAGAAACATAGACCTTGACAGCAGATAAGGACCACTTGGCCCATCTAGTCTGCCCATTTCTCTACCTACCTACCTAGTTAACCAACATCCTATTTCTCTCCCCCTCCACAAGAATTACCTTATGTCTGTCCCATGCATTCTTGAATTCTCCCACAGTTTTAGACCCCACAACTTCCTCAGGAAGGCTGTTCCATACATCCACTGCCCTCTCTGTGAAATAATACTTCCTCACATTGCCCCTGAACCGCCCTCCTTCTATCTTTAAATTGTGTCCCCTTGTTCTTGCAAGTCTCTTTTTCTGAAAAATGCTACCCCCTTTGACTTTGATTCCACTGAGGTACTTAAAAGTTTCTATCATGTCCCCCCTTCTTTCCTCAAGGGTATACATATTAAGCTCCTTTAGTCTCTCCTCATACGGCTTCTCTTGCAGACCCTGCACCATTTTAGTTGCCCTCCTCTGGACTGCCTCCATCCTGTCTATGTCCTTGCAGAGATGGGGTCTCCAGAACTGGACACAGTACTCCAGATGGGGTCTCACCAACTGTCTGTACAGAGGGATAACAACTTCCTGTTTTCTGCTGCTGATGCCTCTCCCTATACATCCCAGTATACCCCCAGCTTTCCCTACTGCCTTCTCACATTGCTTGCTAACCTTAAGGTCATCTAATATGATTACCCCAGGTCCCTTTTCCTCAGTTATACTACAATGCAGGCGAGAAAGAGTACCAGGTATATCATTAGCAAAGCACAGGGAATAAACTGTCAAAAAATACAGGTTACTCACCTGTAACAGGAGTTCTAGGAATGGTATATGTTGTTCATCCACACTCATTGGCAGTATCCTTGCCGCTTTAAATCTTGCCGGAAGGTCTTCAAGCTTGCTCCTCCCACCCACCCGGTTGGTAACTCTCGGCTCCGCCCATGACGCCAGATCTGGCCCGCTGGAAAGCTCAGGTTGTGCGTCCGAGGCCGGAGGTGGGAGAGTGGATGAACAACATATACCATTCCTAGAACTCCTGTTACAGGTGAGTAACCTGTATTTCAGGGACATGGATATGTTGTTCATCCACACTCATTGGCAGACTCCTAGCAGTTCTCCGGGAGGAGGGAGGCAAGACGACACCCCATATACTTACTTGGGAAAGAGAGACTGGAGAACCGAGGCCCCAAAACCAGCATCCCGCGTGACTCAAGGTCGATGTGGTAGTGGGTAATGAAGGTGTTTGCTGACTTCCAGGTAGCAGCCCTGCAGATTTCCTGGATAGGGACGCCCCTGGAAGCAGCCACTGCTGCAGCAGTATGGCGGGTAGAATGAGCCTTATCCTCTGGGAGTCTCCATGCCCTAACTTATAGCAGAGATCTATGTAGGAGGTTACCCACCTGCTTATCGTCCGCTTGGCTGCAGGTCTGCCAGATGCGGCTTCAGCGTAGGTGACAAACAGCTGGCGAACCTCTCCCGAATTTCAGCCGTGGCGCTCCTTATAATAAGCGAGCCTTCTAGGATCCAGAGTATGGAGCCTATATTCGCCTCCGAGGTGTGATTGGGGTAGAACACGCAGAGTCAACACCTGGTTAAGGTGAACTCCGACACCACCTTCGGAAGGAATTTCGGTGGGGCGCAGGACAACCTTTGTCCCTGTGGAAGACCAGGTAAGGAGACTCGATGGAAAGCGCCTGGAGCTCTCCCATCCTTCTGGCTGACGTGATAGCCACCAAGAAGGCGGTCTTCCACGACAGGTGAGAGAGAGACAACCTGTGCATAGGTTCAATGGCTTGCCCATGAGCTTTGCCAGTACCAGCAGTAGATCCCACGGAGGTGGGGTTCCCCAGATTGAGGGAAATGTGATCAAGGCCTTGAAAAGCGCCAGACCACCTTCTCCTGCGCTAATCGACTGCTTCCCCGCCCGCGCCTGCAAGCAGAGATGGCTGCCAGGTGCACCCTTAGGGTCGCCGACCTAAGCCCTTGACTAGAAAGGGACCATAAATAGTCCAAGATGCTTGCCAAGGAACAGGAGGAAGGGTCCAAGCCCTTGTTCTGACACCAAATGGAAAACCTTTTCCATTTGAAGGCATAGCATTTTCTGGTCGACTTACGGACGCCCAACTTACATTGAGGACCTGCCGAAAGACCCAAAGCCTGGAACTCCTAGCCAGGAACCAGGCCGTCAGGTGCAGGGATTGAAGGTCCGGATGGAACACCTTCCCTGATTGACTGAGAGCAGGTCCGGGCGAGCTGGAGCTTCGCGGAGTCCTGGAGCTGAGACTGAGGAGATCTGGTACCAGAACTGGCGAGGCCAGTCTGGGGCTATCAGAATCACCTGCGCCTTGTCCCTCCTCGCCTTGAGAAGCACCTTGTGGATCAAGGGAAATGGGGGAAAGGCGTAAAAGAGGCCCGGGGTCCATTGCCTCGAGAAGGCATCCCCCTGCAGCGAGCCCTGCTGAGGGGGGCGGGCATGGAACAGACTCAGCCTCGCTCTCCGTGGAGGCAAACAGGTCCACCTGAGGTGTGCCCAAAGGGAGAACAGATGCTGTACTACCTCCGGCAGGAGAGACCACTCGTGGGATGCAGCCCCTATCCGGCTCAGGGCATCGGCCAGGGTGTTGGAGGCTCCTGCCACGTGAATGGCTAGGAGATCCGCCTCCAGGCTGCGCACGAGTGACCAGATGCGGAGAGCTTCCTTGCATAGAAGCATGGAGCGCGTCCCGCCCTGGCGGTTTAGATAGTACATGGTCGTGGTATTGTCCGTCTGGACTCGGACCACTTGACCCCGGAGGGACGGAGCAAAGGCGGTGAGAGCTAGGCGGACCGCTCGGAGCTCCAGCAGGTTGATGTGGCATCGGGACTCCCGCGGGGACCAGAGGCCATGAGCCCGGTGATCCCCCAGATGGGCACCCCAACCCATCAGAGAGGCATCGGTCGACAGAGAGACCGTCGGCTCGGGGCGGACGAACGGGATGCCCTCCTGCAAATGATCTGGAACGGTCCACCACTGGAGAGCATTCCACATCCCCTGTGTCACCGACACAAGCTGGTCCAAGGGATCGCAGTTGCCAGGACCACTGGCTGGGCAGTCCCCACTGAAGGGGACGCATGTTCCAGCGGGCCCAACGGACCACGCTGGTACAGGCCGCCATGAGACCCAGGAGGCGCAGGAAGTCCGGGCAGGCGCAGTGCCCAACCAGAAATGATCGGGCAAAGGAGGAAAGAACCTCGGCCCTGTCCGCGGGAGCCGCGCTCTGGCTCAAGAGAGTCGAGCGGCGCCCGATGAATAAAATCACCTGCTTCGCTCGAGGTCCGACTTGGCCTCGCTGGACAAGGAGGCCCAGTTGAGAGCAGACCTGGAGGGCCAGATCTCTGACCACTCCGCCTCCTTCCTGGAGGGAGCTGCTATCAGCCAGTCGTCCAGGTAAGTGGCACACCCGGACCCTCGGCGCTGCAGGAATGCTGTCACCACTGCCATGCATTTGGTGAAGACCCTGGGAGCTGGAGACAAGCCGAAGGGCATGGCTTGAATCAAGAGAGATCCTTCCGCTCGGAAGCGAAGGAATCCTGGTGAGACGGACGGATAGGGACGTGAAAAAACGCGTCCTGCAAGTCCAGAGAGCAGAACCACACGCCGCGTTCCAAGGATGGTATTATCTGAGCCAGAGTGACCATCCTGAAGGTTCGAGACCTTAGGAACTTGTTTAGGTCGTGTAGGTCGAGAATGGGGCGCCAGCCCCCCGTCCGTTTCGGAACCAGGAAGTACCTGGACACAAACCCTGGGTCTGAAGGAGGGTCCACCACCTCTTACCACCTCCTTCTGGAGGAGGAGAGTGATGTCGGCTCGACGAGGCGCCAGTGAGGCTGGGGATCCCGAGCCCCGGGCGGCGGCTCTGAAGGGTGGTGCCTGCTCGAACCAGAGGCAGGCCTCTTCCCACCACCTCCAAGACCCACCTGTCCGTGGTAACAGCGGACCAGGCGGAACGGAAGTGCCGGAGCCGTCCCCCCACGGGGGGACCCAGGGGTAAGGTGACGGGGATGGGGGCGACACCCCTCAGCCCGTCACTGGGCAGGCTTGGAGGAGGGACCGGCCGAGGGACCTCCTGGGCCCTTTCCTCCCTGCCTCCTGTTAGAGGAAGCCGGCGGCTTGGGTTTGGGATGCCAAGGCCGAGCCTGCTGGCCCTGACGTTGCTGGGCCGGGCGCGCCGGGGGCACAGAAAGACGAAAGGGCTTAGGCTGTGGTTTGCGGCCTTTGTCCTTCTGAGCGGAAGAGACCGAGTCCAAGGTGGCATTGGACTTCTCGATCCTCTGCAGGTGACCTTCCACCCCAGGGCCGAAGAGGTCAGTCCCCAAAAAGGGAACATCCGCCAACTTGTGCTGGGTATCCGAAGTAAAGGTGGATATCCTCAGCCAAGCTCACGCCGACAAGATAGCCACTGCGGCCGCCACCGATCTGGCACATGAGTCCCTACATCCAAAGCAGTCTGAGCTGCTGTTTGGCCACTACCCTGCCCTGGTCCCGCACCTGCTTAACCGTAGTCTGCAGATCGGCGGGAAGATGAGGGATGACCTCATCCAGGGAGCCCAACAGGGCATGAGAAAAATGTGCCATGAGGACGGCCGAACTGGCCTGACGAAGGCCGAGAGAGGACGCAGCGTAGACTTTTCGCCCGACATAGTCCAATTTCTTGGACTCCTTGTCAGGAGGTTTGTCCACATCCCTGGCGTGCTGCCGGCCGAGACGCTGTCGGTAACCAACCCCTCAGCAGAGGGTGTTCCGAAAACGGACAAGGAACGGTGGGACGCATACTTCTGGCCATCCTGGCGAAGCGCAGGGCAGGAAGCAGGCGCTGCCAAAGTTCCAGTGCTGGACCCACTATGCCTCGGCCACCGGAAGGCCTCCGTCGAGAATCCTCGGTCCAGAATCTCCGTGAGGGATACCTGGCCCGTTGGAAGCGGTTCGAGCTCCATCCCGTAGACTCGAGATGAGCTGAAGCAGTCCTAGGAAGGACGACGGCTATCGTCCATTGGCTGACCTCCTGAAGACTCCAAGTCCAGTCGCGGAGAAGGAGGAATCATCTTCGGACTCGGAAGGGTCCTCGAAACTGCCTCTGGCTGAGCCACCCTTCACCTGCCGAGGTCGGTCGGGTGAGGGTAACTGACAGCCGATGGGGTAAACCCTTAGCCGACCGAATCCTTGGTCGGGCCCCAATTGGTGGCTGGAGGCGGAGATTCCACCGAATCGGTGGAGCAACTGGTTTTGGCCGAACAACGGCCTGGGTATAGGCTCCTCGGACAAGTCGAGGGTTGTGTCGGCCGTTCGGTGACAGCCCTTAATGCGGGGAAGGCGCGGTCGGCTTATTCCGGCCAGGAGAAACTGTTGCAACATAAGGTCCTCGTACCGTCGGCGTAATTCATGAAACTCCCCTCATCCGAGGAGGAGGGCCGAGGGCAGACGCCCGCTTACAGCAGGGCGAGGCCGAGACCCCTATGGACGGGGAACGGCTGGACCGCGAAGAAGGTCGAACCGAGACCGAGGAGTCCCGGAATTCCGGGGGTCGGTGCAAAGTGTCGGCGAACCGACACTCGCCGGCTCGGAAGGTCCATCCGAGGGCTCCGGAACCGGAGGCACAGGCGAGCCCACGGATCCTCAACTCCTCCGGGGAACCGGAGAGGGAATCTCGGCTGCTAAAGCGACAGCCCGTCCAATGGGTGAGAAAAATCTAGACTTCATCAGTGGAAGTCTCGGTCAACTGACCTGGCAGGGGACACCGTGAGGCAGTGGCGCGAAGCGAGCGGTCGACCGAGCTCGACGGTCGGCACGGCCCGGAGAGGACCTTTCCGCTCCCAAGAGCGTCCGACGGAGGATTCTACCTTGTCCCTCTTTTTGGACGAGAAAAGGTCCAGCAGGCGCAGCCCCTTCTCCTTTAGTGGAGAGGGACAGACAAAAGCTCCTTAAAGGAAGCCGTGTGGAAGAACCCAGAGAGGCGGGATAAATGCGCGGCCGAGGAAATCGACCGGCCGCGCCTCCTCTTGAGGCGACCATCCGCTCGAGCTGATCCGCCCGAAACCGCCGCACGGACACGCCAACGGCCTCCTTGGACTTCACGGAGAAAGCTGCTCGGGGCCGGCCCAGTTGCAATCGGGCGCCACGGTCTTGAGGGCGTGGGCGAAAAGATGAGCACAGGTCGCAAGCCTGCGGGTCGTGCTCAAGGCCTAACAGTGAGACACCATGGAGTGTGGATCCGTCCGAGACATCTTCTGCCCGCATGGGCATCTCGAAATCCGAGTCGATTTATCCATCGCGGCGAGGGATCAAGACTGAAGTCTTTTGCAAAATATTATTTTTAATCCTGGCGGAGAAATAGGAACCAGTCGTAAGCGCCAGAGCGCGTTAGGAGGGAACCTGAGCTCTGCTGCAAGGAAGATCTGCCATGGGGCGGAGCCGAGTTATACCACCCGGGTGGGTGGGAGGAGCAAGCTTGAAGACCTTCCGGCAAGATTTAAAGCGGCAAGGATACTGCCAATGAGTGTGGATGAACAACATATCCATGTCCCTAGAAAAGTGCTTTTTTTTTTTTTCCCGCAGTACTGCTGCTTTAAAAATTCTATGCGCTTCCGTCTGGTTAAAAAGTGATAGCACCCCATAAAAACAAAGCCTCGTCTGACACGCCTCCTTTTGTGATGTCATAAAATGAATACTGAGGGTGCATGTCATTAAAGCAGCAGTACTACAGAAAAAAAAATTGCGCTGCTTCGACAGTTTATTCCCTGTGCCCTGCTAATCATATACATGGTACTCTTTCTCGCCGGCATTGTACTATCGCTGAGTAATTTGCTCAGTTATTCTCTGCTTTTGTTTACATGGCTGCCACCCAGCATGTTGCACTGGAACCCCCTCTGCTGCCAACTGCACATCTATATGACTTGCAGGGACATCAGGAATGGTCAGCAGAGGGTCCCTCTGCTGTTGTCAAAAGATGTGATGTGACCTGAAGAAAAAGTGCAGTTGAAAATTAGTCAGCTGCCATATTTGTTGTAGCACTACAACATTTCAAATAAATTGCAAATATCTAAAAAACTAAAGATGACTGGAAAAAAACTTTTACTGGTATGGAAACTGGAACTTTGGCTGCATGCTTACAGCTGAAAAACAGAATTTTGATAGCTCACTTCCTGATTTCGTAGTACTGCTGTTTTAACCTGTATGTATGCGATATATGTCTATGGCGTTAGTACTATTTAGAGGTGCCATGTAGACAAATCAAAGCAGCCACTGGAGTAACAGTCCCTGTTTACTGAGCGGTCACTTTCATTGTTCCAAGTGGAAACTCTAAATAGTACTAAACATCATTGACAAATGGCACCAATATAGATCAACAGAGCACACACAAGCAGCCTTCATTTTCTCACATCACAAAAGGAGATGTCAGACAAGGCTTTGTTTTTATGAGGGTGCAAATATGGGGTGCTATAACTTTTTAACCAGGGGGAAGCGCATAAAAATTTCAGTGCCTCTCAACAGTAGAGCAAATCTACTATTATATATGTTTTAGGGGAGCTAGGTGCCCAACAGTAGGTACCTGCTCTTCAATGCTCTGATTTGGAGACCTGGGTTTGAATCCCACAGCCGCCTAGGTGCATACTGTGTGATTCTGCACAAGTCACTTCCTTGTGCTCCCAGGTCACTTCTGGAAACTGGCTTCAGCTTAGTGTGCTACTCCTAGTTAAATAATGTTCCCTTTTCAGTTTTGAGTCTTCATAAAGGTAAAGTGTGGTTCTGCAAATGAAGGTGGTGTCTTTTTCCTGTGCTGTTTTTTTTTTTTTTTTCTACAGGACTACCTAATTTGAGTATCGGACAATTATACAGTATCAATGGGGTCACCCGAAGAGCAATCACAATCGAATTGGTATCTGATATTTGTACACTACTGATATTTCTCCTACCGACATGTTTCTCGTCACTAAAACTGGTTTTCAAATCTGGCTTCTTACACACTAGTGTGGGATATTTGCCCACAAACCGTGAGCTTCAACACTCATTGCCTTAATTTACCCCTTCCAAAAATAAGAACCAATACAGCTGTAAATTTGATAGCTAAGCTCTCTCGCTTAGCAACCAGCACCCTGCCCGATTACACAGAAACATAAAAGTTGACTGCAGATAAGGATCGCAAGGCCCATCCAGTCTGCGCATTTCTTCTTCTACCTTATGAATGTGCCATTGGCCTTTGCTCTGTCAATGGCCTATCTATTCACATTCATCTGTATTGCTCCTTTATGCCTATCCCATGCCTGTATGAAGCCCTGCACTGGATTCATATCCACCACTTCCTGAGGTAGGCCATTCCATGCTTCCCCCACCCTTTCTGTGAAAAAGAACTTCCTCACATTACCCCTTAATCTGCCTCCCTCTAATCTCATGCTGTGTCCTCTCGTTCTGCTATTTTTCTTATATTGAAACATGTTAGACTTTCACCTTGTTAATGCCCTTAAGGTGTTTGAATGTTTCGATCATATCACCTCTCTTCCTCCTTTGTATACAAATTTTAATCTGTCCATGGTGCTGAGCTGTGAGCCCTGCCCTACCTTCTCTTTAGTAAATGCTGAGCAGAAGTATCTATTTAGGATAGATGCTTTTACATGGTCCTCCACCTCACACGCCCCCTTATCCCCTTTGATCTTAGTAATAGCCCCTCTGGACTTTCTCCTTTCACTAGTGTATCTATAGAAAGTCTTGTCCCCTTCTTTTACTGTTCATGCTAGTGTTTCCTCGGTTTGGGCCTTTGTCTGCCTTACTGCCTTCCCTGCTTCCCTTAGGGAAGTTTGGTATGCCTCCCTATCTTCATCCTGCTGCATTCCCTTATATTTCCTGAAGGCCAGCCTTTTGGCTCTGACCTTTTCTGCTACTGTTTTTGAGAACCACAGTGGTTTCCTTCTTTTGCACTTCCTTTTCTCACTAATACAATGGGATGTTGCTTCAAGTATTGCATCTTTAATGCTTGCCCACTTTTCCTGTACCCCCTCATCTGTATTTCTTTTTGCCAGGGCTAGCTTAACTCGGTTGGCCATCCTATCAAAGTTTGCTCCTCTGAAGTCCCATATTTTTGCCATAGAATGGGATGATTTAGTTCTAGTGGCCAAATTGAACCATACCATGTGATGGTCACTGGCCCCTGGTGACCTTCTACCTGGAGATCTGTGATCCTTTCCCTGTTAGTCAGTACTAGATCTAGGATAGCCCTGTCTCTTGTGGGTTGTTGTACTAGTTGTTTGAAGCCCTCCCCCTTCAGGGAATCCACCATGTGTCTAGTTCTGGCAGATGTTCCTGCTGGTATTGACCAATCTGCATCTGGCATGTTGAAGTCTCCCATTATCAGAATCTCCCCCTTCAACTGTCATATTTTGTATATCTTCTAACAGTAATGTGTCTATGTCCTCCCCCTGGTCTGGAGGCCTGTACACAACCTCAGTTCATATGGCTGTCCCATTTTCTGTTTACAGGGTAACCCGCAGTTCTGGCTTCTTATGTGTATTCTGAATTTCTGTAGCTTTGATGTTTTCACTGACATAAAGGGCCACTCCACCCCCCCCCCTTGCACCTCAGTCTCTTCTGAACAGTACATGGCCAGGTACTGAAGTCTCCCACGTGTGGTTACTGGTAAACCATGTCTCACTAATGGCTACTATGTCCGGTTTAGTCTCTGTCATTATTGCCTGCAGGTCTGGGATCTTGTTTCCCAGACAGCGAGCATTTGTGTACATGATTTTTCATTGGCCAGATTTTGGTGTGTTAGTTGTTGGGCGAGGTCTGGTGTTTCCCCTATGTGTCATATGAGGGAGGCAGACCTTTTTCCTTACCTGATGATGCAAATGAACTACAAACATGCTGAACTCCTGTTTGATCACTAGCTGAGGGGGGGGTGTTCTTCCCATTCGACTTATGGAGTGCTGCACCCCTCTCCCCATTTGTTAGTTTAAATATTCTGCAAAGACGTCAAACTTCTGCCCCAATCCACTGACTCCCTCCTTAGTCAGATGCAGTCCATCAAATTTAAAGAACTTTCGCTCCCAAAACTGTTGCCAGTTCCCTACAAATTTGTGTCCTGTTTCCTGGCACCAGCCCTTGAGCCACATGTTTAACTCCCCTATCTCCCCTCCTCTGACCTTCCGTCCATCTGCCCACCTCTCCCAGACTGGCATGATCTCAGAGAAGGAGTGGCCGGATGAAATGGATGATAGTTTGTCACCAAGCCTGGTCAGGCATTCCTTGGTCTCCACAACTGACCGTCTGGCAAGATTGTTTGTCCCTATGTGTACCAGGATGTCAATGTTTTCTCCTGCTTCCTGAACAGTTTTAGCAATGTGGTTAGTGTCTCTCCATGCTGATATACCTGGGAGACATCTGACCATTACCCCTGGCTGGAGATAGGCATCAGCTCCCCGAATCATGGAGTCTCCTGTGATCAGAAGTTGTTCTGATTTCTTTTTGCTTTTTGGGGGGTTTGGTTCCTGTTTTGGATGAGTTTTGTTGAGCTAGCTCCTGTTCTGCAGTGTTCTGCTCTGCAGTGTCCTCTGCCCCTTTGTTTGATTTCAGAGATAGAGGCAGATTCCTGTTTGTAGTTTTTATATAGTTTGTGGAGGTGATATGTTGGAGAGCACCGAGTGATGGGGTACTCGGTTTGCCCCACCTAACCACCTGCCAACCTACCGGACCAACTACCCTCTGCGGTCGAAGTGCTTCTATTGGATGTTGGGGAAATGGTGAGGGTTCTCATAATGTATTTTCTCTTCAATATGCAATTTGAGATGCACAGTCTCTGCCCATGCTGCCTGGAGCTGAGCCCTTAGATCTGCAATGGCCCAGCATGTAGGACAGTTTCCTAAATCCTGTAAAACTGCCTTTCTGAAAAGTGTCTGAAAGATGGGGGGGGGGGCAGGAATGTGTCTTTGCTGGAATCTAAGGGATGGGCCAGATAATCAGTCTTTACCAAGAGCAGGCCTTATCAATTTGTTTATTTGTACATATCGGAATTACAATCCTTTGAGTCATGGACTCATTTCCAAATGCTCCTCGGCAGAGAATACAGAGACAATCACAGGGTTACATATTTCCATGGACAAACACAGTTACATAATTGCAGTGCAAAAAATGTATACAGACAGGTTGTAATGATAGCTCATTGCTGTAACATAGCAACACAGAGATCTGCTATACAACAATACAAAATATGCATAAGAATTACCTTGGTAGATACATTTAATACATCAAAGGTATTGATGCACTGTTTGTATGACATTACTCCTTTAAAGTGGTTATACAATTAATTCACATTTTTAAAACTGAAAAAAGGTTATTTAAAGGAGCAGTACTACGAAAAAATAATTTGCGTTTTTTTGACAGTTTATTCCCTGAGCTCTGCTGATCATATGCCTGGTACTCTTTCCTGCCAACATTGTACTATCACTGAGTACTTTGTTCAGTTATTCTCTGCTTTTTTTACATTTCTGCCACCAAGCATGTTGCTCTGGAACCCACTTTGCTGCCAACTGCACATCTGTATGACTTGCAGGGACATCTGGAATGGTCAGCAGAAGGTTCCAGTGCTGTAGTCAGAAAAACGTGATGCGACCTGAAAGAAAAAGTGCAGCTTAAAATTAGTCAGCCTCCATATTTATTGTAGCACCACAACAATTCAAATAAATTGCAAATATCTAAAAAACTAAAGATGAAAAAAATATTTACAGGTATGGAAACTGGAATTTTGGCCAGATGCTTACAGCCAAAAAGCCGAATTTTGATAGATCACTTCCTGATTTGGTAGTACTGCTGCTTTAAAATATCATAAGTGATACAGGGAGGGGGAACCAGAAGTTGACCTGTAAAAATATTGTTCAGAATCCACTGGACTTCCTTCAACCTTGTTGTAAACTGTTCACCATTCTAGCATATTCTCCTTCTTGGAGTGCTGCTCTGTCTCAGGCCTTTGATAGTGAGAATGGTACCTGTTGCTATCTCAGTTATACCAATGGTCAGTCCCAGTGAACACATCACAATCTCTGTTGCCTCAGATCCAACTGAAGGCATTTCAGGCTCCCAGAATTCAGCATTAGGTTTCTCAAAGTCTGGAAGTGTTATTGAACAGCTGTTCCAAATGTTTTCCTTTTCTGGGGTAATTTTCAGATAAGCAAACCTACACAATTTAAATTTATTTAAAGTGATTCAACTGAAAGGACTGAAGCTCTTATGTTATCTTGTTCAAGGTCACACACAGTATGAGGCAGCGCTGGGTGTTGTATACTTTGTGTTATTGAGTGCATCAAGCAAAAATGAGTATGCTCTCACAGTGCTGGAACAGTACCAGCGGATGTGGCCAGTGCCAGAGAGCTCAACACAGAATGCAGAAAGCCCATTGTACACCGTCTCTGGCCAGGTACCCTGGTGCTTCTCTCTCTCTCTCTCAAGCTTTTCAGGGGGTCTGTATCTCTTTTTGTGTGTATATGTCCCCTTATGCTGCGTTTCTACATTAAAGTGAAACCATCTGAACTTATTTAGTTGCAAATTTATTTATTTAGTTAGCTATTCAGTTTTTGTTGACTGGGTAGGTGCACTAGACACAAACATTGCCTATTTTCAGGCACAACGCAGGAGGGGTACAGACAGTAAATAGATAGCAAGTTACAAGGACAACAATAAATACTTAAAGAACAATGAATACTTACAGAACTTAGAGAGGTGGTGGCTGAACCTCTGGCTATCCTGTTTAGCTGATCACTGGAAACAGGGGAGGTGCCCAAAGACTGGAGGACAGCAGATGTAGTCCCCTTATACAAAAGTGGGTACAAAGAGGAAGCGGGAAACTACAGACCAGTCAGCCTCACCTCAGTAGTGGGGAAGATCATGGAAACACTACTGAAGGAGAGACTGGTGGAACATCTGGTTGTCAATGGACTACAGGACCCAAGGCAGCATGGTTTCACCAGGGGGAGGTCATGTCAGACCAACCTCATTGAATTTTTGGCTGGGTGACTAGGGAGGTGGATCAGGGAGGGCAGTGAACATGGCCTATCTGGACTTCAGCAAGGCCTTTGACACTGTGCCACATTGAAGACTATTACACAAACTGGGGAATATGGGTGTGGGCAGGACAGTAGTGTGGTGGGTAGGTAAGTGGCTGGGCGGCAGGACACAGAGGGTGGTAGTAAATGGCTGTCACTCCACAGAGGAAGAGTGACCAGTGGGGTACCACAGGGATCAGTGCTGGGACTGGTCCTATTCAACATTTTCATCAGTGACATTGCGCGGGACCTAGAGAGAGAATTTCACTGTTAGCTGATGACACAAAGCTCTGTAACAGAGTAGACACACCAGAGGGTGTAGACAGAATGAGAAGGGACCTGCAGAAACCTGAAGAATGGTCAGGGGTTTGGCAGTTGAAATTCAATGCAAAGAAGTGCAAGATAATGCATATGGGGCACAAAACCCTGGCACAATATATCAGTTGGAGGGTGAGGATATAGCATGCACCAAGCAGGAAAGGGATCTTGGGGTTATCATCTCTGATGACCTCAAGGCAGGAAACAGTGTGACAAGGCATCAGGTAAAGCAAATAGGATGCTGGGATGTATAGGCAGAGGCATCACCAGCAGGAAAGGAGGTCATAATTCCGCTATACAAGACACTAGTGAGGCCCCACCTGGAGTACAGTGTACAGTTCTGGAGACCATACCTACATAAGGACATGAACAGGGTAGAGAAGGTTCAGAGAAGGGCAACAAAGATGGTGCATGGGTTGCATCACAAGTCCTATGAAGACAGGTTGAAGGAACTGAACATGTACTCCCTGGAGGAGAGGAGGGAGAGAGGGGATATGATAGAGACATACAAGTATCTTACAGGGAGGAACAGGGTGCAGGAATACACTATTTTTAAGTGAAAAAGATGTTCCAGGACTAGAGGGCATGAGATGAAGTTGGAGGGAGGATGATTCAGAGGAAACGTGAGGAAGAATTTCTTCACAGAAAGGGTGGTGGACAAGTGGAACACCCTGCCAGAGGAAGTGGTGGGGGCTGAAACAATCACGGGATTTAAGAATGCATGGGATAGACATAAAGGAATTCTGGAGGTCAGGGGTAAGGGGCCACAGACTTCTAGGAAAACATAAACTGAACTTACAAGCTCAAATGGGCAGACTGGGTGGGCCACAGGCCCTCATCTGCTGACAATGTATATGTATCTATGTACTTTGGGAAAAATGCATAACATCACCATAGTACTGGCAAGTACAGGAGCAACATGGTCATATTCAGCACAATGTAAGAACAGAAGTCGTCCAACTGTAGGGGTGCAAAAATTGTCAGGCAGTTAAATTGAGTGAGATGGGTACAATAAGAGGGAACAATTACACAGGCACTTATCATTAGAGAGGAGAAACTTGCAAAGTTCATTTTTAAAAGCTAGGTGTCTGAGAGCATCATAGAGGCATAGGAAAAGAGTTCCAGAGCTTGGGAGCAAATGCTGAGAAGGTCTGTTCACCCATCTCAGAAGTACATTTTGAGACATCCAGAAGTGACCTGTCTTTAGACCTTAAAGCAGTAGTAGTACTACCTAATCAGGAAGTGATCGGTTTCCAGTTGTAGATCTACAGTAAATATGGCAGCTGTCTCAGCTGACTATCTTTTGCTGCTGCTGTCAACATGGCGGGTGGCAGAAATGTGAACATAAACAGGAAAACTGAGCAAATTATGGGGTGATAGTACAATGCTGGTGGGAAAGATTACTAGGGAAATGCTCAGTAGAGCGCAGGCAATAAACCGTCGAAAAAGCAATTTTTTTTTTACATATGTAATTCCTGGACCCCTGCCTTTTTGCAAAATGACAGGTTGCATGCTGTTGAAGCTGACAGCAGTACCAGGTGGGGACTGGGTTCAGGGAGGACTAGGTTACTCGGCACAGGGGGCCTAGCTTTGGCTACTCTGCACAGGGGCACCCAGGTAAATCCGAACACAGGAAGCATAACTGTAATGTCCAAAACCAGGAATGGGATTCTACAGTGTGGCTTTCATTCACATCCAAATTGAACAAACTAAGCATAGACAGACCCCCACGGGTCTACATTCCTGGTAATGCAGATTAGAGACACAGAACGCTTCTTCATTATTCCAGTCCTCAGGCTCTGAACCCACCAGGCACACAGCCCGGACTTGCACGCAGCTTTGGGTACACAGCCCGACTTGTACATTACTTGGGTTTTCCCCATGGCCTGGCTCCCCTGCCAGCCACTTGATCCACGGTCCATATGGGAATGAACCAGTTTTCCTATTGGTGGCTCCCCAAACCACCTTAGAGCCTTCGTCTCCTAGAAGGAAATTTCCTTCCATCTCACGTCTGGGTACTTCCCTCATCACTGGCCAAGTGCATGAGGCAAAGTAGAAATCCACAGAACAAATCCGTAGAGGTGGACCTGGTTACTAAAGATGGGAGGTCTCCCACCTCCAGCTCCTACAATTCATACCCAGCCATTTCTCTGGAAACTAAACAACTGTTTTGAAAGCTTGGCAATGTAGATTACTGGGTAGATGTATATCACATCTCCTCTACATGTCTTGACTTCCCCTATGTGCTGGACTTGAACATAGTTTTACTTTTGGCTAAGCCTATTACTCTAGGCCTCCCAGTACTTCAGCAGTCCAATCCCCACTTTAACACAATTCAGGATGAAACATGGGCCCTTTAGAAAAAGCGGAACTCACCCTTTGGTTGCAGGTGCCTCACAGGTGAATCACAAAATCTTCTTGTACCCCACACACGTGGACAAAATAAGGCAGCTTCTTTCTCCAGCAGTAGCCAGGGGGTTGCCCCTGGAATAGCAGGCAAACCTTCCTGCCCCATCCCCTGAGGGATGGGGCTTAGAGACTCACTTATCAGCGGTTTCCACCACTAAAAACAGCTTACTGTGTCTCTCTTTAGGTGGAAACACACACCTTTCCCTAAATGTAGCCCTATTTCAGGGCTGAGGCTCCAAGAGCCTGAGCACAGAGACTGCTGTGCTCCTCTCACAACAATCTCCAAACTCCAACTGCCACAGACTGACTGTTCAAACCTCCCAACATTCTACTCTAACTCCCTTCTGCAGATTCCATTGTGGCTCATGCAGCTGCGATAGTTCTATGGTGATGTCATCCCTCACTCTCAGCTGAGACTGAGAACTGAGTGAGACAGTGTGAAATCCATTTAACTGGAGTTTCACAAGCTGCCTTCCCTGCCTACCACTAGGTCTTACTGGGATTCTAGTAACCCCGGGTAACAGGGGGGGTTACACTCGCCCTTGACCAGGAAAATGACTGTCCGCAGTCATTGCTTACCCGGCTTAGGCCATCCCACCCTATGTGCTACCTGCAGAGGGGGGTGATCAGGCCCCCTCCTACCATGTGCGAGCACAGGCAGGCAACACTAAGGGCCTACAGGCCTTTAGCTGACATATCAGCCTCTACTCTACCCACTTACTGTGGCCACCTAGTGGTTCTGGTAGAACTGTCCGGAGCATAGCCCTGATAGATCAGCACTGCAGTCCCTATGGCCATTCAGGACCACAGCCTGTCTGTCCTCCCCCCAGCCCTCTAGGGAAATCTGTCTGCCTCTAACTTAACACCCCAAAATAAAACAACCTGGGGACCTGCCCGACCTTGGGCAACCTGCAACCACACACCAAGAAGCTAATACCATACCGTTCCTTTACATTACTGCCTCCCCACCCCCCACAACCACACCTGTGTAAGGAAAGGGTTAATACAATAACAACAACAACAATAACAACAACAGTACTTTAAATTCTACACACTAAAGTATTAGTGAGGAACTCCAATGAGCCCCTCCTCCTCTTCTTGTCTTCTCTTCTACCTTCTTCAGGAACACCTGCAAGAAAAAAGAAAGACAACACACACTCCTAATCTGCATAGACAGTCTACCTAAACCCCTATCATCAAAACACTGGAGAATCCCAAAATATTATTATTATTTTTTTTTTTTAGAAAAGGTAGAAAAACAGTATATACATTAGAAAACAGTAGAAAAACAATGACATTATTTACAATACACATTTGGGGGATGGAGTGCCATAAAGAGTCCCAACTAGTGACCACAGTGCCTGAAGGCTAGTCCATTAAAGAGTCTCTCCTGGGCCGGAGCCCGGTGAAGCACAGTTCTAGCAGGCCAAAGTCCCGAAGGGGAGAGTCTTTGGGGACAGTTCACACATTCTGGAGTCTGCTAGTGTAGGGTGTGTACTGCAATGTCATAAGGATAGAAAAGTTTGGACTTACCAGCCCCTTGTAGAACGAAAAATCTGCACCGACTTGCTCCTCAGCCGAAGACTCTCCCTGGCAGCATTTCTTCCAATGCAGCTGGGAAGACATCTTCCGGGAACTACAGGAGTGCACACCTGGGAACTGCTGGGTTGATGTCATCTCTGGAGATGGAACCTTAGAACAGGAACAAAAAAAGGAAAACAGCTGGTCTGACGTCATCCGATTACCAGGCGATGAAGCAGGATACAGCTGGGCTGGTGTCCTCTCTGGATCTGAAGTCATCTGGTGGGCCATTCGATGGATTCTGGAAAGGCCAGTACACTGTAGAACTGATGAATGTGGGGCACCTGAGTCCTGGATGTCCGTACTGACGGATCAATAAAGGCACTTCACAGGCTGGTGTGGCAGTATTGACTACCACTGCTCGGCTCTCCATCTAGTAGGCACGGGCACATTTGCTGGGAGGTCCTTGCAATGAGCTCAATAGTACCAGGGGTCAGAAGCTTGAATTATTACCCTATCTGGGGTACACATAATTCACACAGTGGAAGGTTTCACGTCCCTCTCCATCCACTATTCGCACTCTGTCCATAAACAGTGTCCTGCCTCTCTTCCACTGGGTATGTTTCTCATGAAACAGTCCATTCTTGACATGCTTGTTTGCACCAGGATGCACACATTTCATTGCTTCGGCCCAGATCCAGGATTTCCTGCTGTTCTCAATCTCCTCCCAGACTCTCAGAGGAAAGGTAGGAAAGGTCATCCAATAGAGCTCATTCGCCTTCCTACGAACCTGCCTCTCCTCTTTACTAGCTTTGGTAATCCTGAGACCACTGGCCTGGCTTGGGGGTGGCCAGTCCTGGTTCTGCCAGCTACGCATCCTCAATGAGATTAAAAATGGATCCCTGACTTCTTCTTCTTGCATAACCAGGGCAGTGGCATCACCACTCTCTTCCACGCATTCTTCTGAGGCAAGAGCTTGAGGCTGTGTACCCGTTTCTTTTTCACAAGGCCACATAGGTTCCCCCTCATCTTCTTCCTCACTGAGGATCTGAGCTCAGGAGTGAGCAGTCGTCCTCTCTCCTGATACTATCCACTCATCACTAGGCGCAGAGGTCAACACCTCCCATTCAAAGGCCTCCCGCATCTCATCTTCTCCTAAGAAACATAGAAACATAGAATTTGACAGCAGATAAGGACCGCTTGGTCCACCCAGTCTGCCAATTTCCCTACCTAATGGATAAGCTGCAGATCCTAGTTAACCAGCAGCCTACTTCTTCCTACCCCCACCCCTTAGAATTGCCTTATGACTGTCCCATGCATGCTTAAATTCCACCACTGTTTTTGACTCCACAACCTCTGTTGCATCCATGCATCCACAACCCTCTCTGTGAAAAAATACTTCCTTAAATTACATCTGAGCCGCCCCGTGCCCCCTTGTTCTTGCACACCTCTTTTTTTGAAAGATGCTACCCTCTTGGACTTTGTTGATTCCCTTGAGGTACTTGAACGTTTCTATCATGTCCCCCCTCTACCTTCTTTCCTCGAGGCTATACATATTAAGCTCCTTTCGTCTCTCTTCATATGTCTTCCGGTGCAGACCCTGCACCATTTTAGTTGCCCTCCTCTGGACAGCTTCCATCCTGTCTATGTCTTTGCAGAGATTGGGTCTCCAGAACTGCACGCAGTACTCCAGATGGGGTCTCCCCAGCTGTCTGCACAGAGGAATAATAACTCCTTGTTTTCTACTGGTGATGCCTCTCCCTATGCATCCCAGTATTCCCACAGCCTTCCTTGCTGCCATCTCACATTGCTTGCCCACCTTTAGGTCATCTGATATGACTACCCCAGGTCCCTTTCCATTTTTGTTGTTGTTAGTATCTCACCCCCCATTGTGTACTCTTCCCCTGGGTTTTTGTTTCCCAGGTGCATTACCTTGCACTTCTTAGCATTGAATCTAAGCTGTCATACATTTGACCATTCCTCTAACCTTGCCAAGTCCCTTCTCATCATTTCCACCCCATCCTGTGCATCAACTCTGTTGCAGATCTTTGTGTCATCTGCAAAGAGACATACTTTTCCTTCCAGTCCCTCTGCAATGTCACTTATAAAGACATTGAAGAGGACCGGTCCTAATACTGAACCCTGCGGTACCCCACTAGTAACCTCCCTTTCTTCTGAGTGGACTCCATTTACTATTACTCTCTGTGTCCTATTCTCCAGCCAATTCTTTACCCAGGCTGTCATCTTGGGACCCACTCCCTGACTGGCTAACTTGTATATTAATCTTTTGTGTGGGACTGTGTCAAATGCCTTGCTAAAGTCTAGGTAGGCCATGTCTACAGCCCCTCCCTGATCTACTACTTTGGTCACCCAGTCAAAGAAATCTATCAAATTTGTCTGGCATGACCTTCCCGCTGTGAATCCATGCTGACTAGGGTCCTGTGCCCCTCTGACCTCTAGATACTTGACAATTCTTTCCTTCAGAAGTGATTCCATCATTTTCCCTACCACTGAGGTTAAACTAACAGGTCTGTAGTTTCCTGCTTCTGCCTTGCTCCCACTTTTGTGAAGGAATCACATCTGCCCTCCTCCAGTCCTGGTACCACCCCATCCTCCCAGGATTTGTTAAAAGGGTAGTCAGTGGTGTCACTAGTTCTACCCTTAGTTCTTTTTAGAATTCTGGGATGAGATCCCATCAAGCCCCATTGCTTTGTCCACCTTCAGTTTTAAGAGTTCTTTCAGAACCCTTTCTTCTGTAAATGGGCTGGTATCAACTTCTGTATCCAGAGTGTTTCTACTGTTTGTTTTAGGTACCTCCCTTCTTTCTTCCTTTGTAAATACTGAGCAAAAATATTTGTTTAGTATCTCTGCCTTTTCACAGTCACCCTCTGCCCCCTCCACCCCACCCCTTTATTAAGCCTCATTATCCCTCCCTTGGTCTTCCTTCGCTCCTGATGTACCTATAAAGGTTTTATCCCTTCTTAACTGAGTTGGCTATCTTTTCCTTGGTTTGGGCCTTTGCTGTTCTGACTGCCTTCCCAGCCTCCTTTTGCTTTTAACTGATACAGTTCTCTGTCCTGCTCCTTCTGCGATTCCTTGTACTTCCTGAATGCTTTCTTTTTCTCTTGAACCTTCACTGCCACTTCCTTTGAGAACCATAGTGGTTTCTTACATCATTTTGTTTTGTTTATTTGCTTCACACAAAGGCTCGTTACCTCTGTGATGGCAGTTTTTATTATTCCCCATTGTTCTTCCATAGATGTTTCTTAGATGTATAACACTGCTTTTATAGCCATATGTGTATTTAATGGCTTGAGTCAAAAAAGCTGGCAGCCACTTGCAGTCTCTTCCCTTTAAGTCACCTGTTCAATGTTCACAGTACACTTATACTTTGGATGTATTAGGATGGTGCTACCATGTGATTTTGATGTTAAATGGCACAACATTGTACTAGGATATTTAATTTCTCTTGTGGTAGGGTATATTGATTTTTGAGTTTGCGCATGTGCGTCAAACTCCTTGGGAGGGTAGGCTTTGAGGGGTATGACACTGTCTGTCCAATGTAGAGTGCTCTGCAAGGGGCTCGACAGCATCACGCCAATCCTCAGTCAGGCTGATCCTGACACTTTTGCCTGCAGTGGTCTGCACTTGAAAAGAAAGGCTGCACCAATCAGGAGCTGGCTTTTTCCTTTCATCTGCAGGTCACCGCAGAGCAAACAGCTGATTGCGTCGTGACATCTCTCTGCTGTAACTAAGGATCTGATAGCTCTTGGCTGGGAAGAGGCACTCTTCCTGCCTGCCTCCTCCACGCTGCTGTGTTTTCTGACACTGAGATGCCTACTCCTGGTGTTGGATTCATCCCCCAACACAAACACATAACCTCTGACCTCGGGGTACCGAATCCCCAGGTCAGCATCGAATCCCTGTTTTTTCAACACCAAGATGCCCACTCTCGGTGTCGGATGCACCCCCCCACATAACCTCTGACCTCAGGGGAGCCCAATCCCTGGGTTGGCATTGAACCCCCCCTAGAACGCTGGCACGCTGGGAGCCCATCTCAGTGTGCCGACTTCCATAGTTTCCCTGTAAAAAAAGGAAACAACCCACAAGGTCTTTTTTTTTTAACCAGAAAAGACAGAAAACGGTCCCTCGTCATTGCCACCTGCTCTCCCCCCCAACCCGCACCCTCCCTCTGCACACCCAACCTCTCTGTACCCTCCCTCACCCATACTTACCTCCACAGATTGGGAGCAGTGACCTCCAGAGGACCGGGAACACTTCCACACTCTTCAAAAGCTGATCACAAACTGAAGAAATGATGATAAGTCCTATAATGGCAATGAATGGGGGGGAGTTCAATTTAGGTTGATATTTCAGCCATTTTTGGGAGTTTTGGTCCTAAATTTTCAACATGGGGTTCCTGGGACCCTACCTCATGAACACAGTCACTGTCATTTTGTTTCTCAGTCCCAAACGGTGATTTTGCGGTCACTGTGCGGAATCACCTTTCAGGACCAATTAACAAAATGACAGTGCCATTGTTCATGAGGTAGGTTCCCAAAAAGCCCTTGTTGCAAATTGGTGAAAAACTTCCTCAAAATGACTGCGTTATGAGCATCCATTGCAAAGTTTCTACGCATGCTCATAACATCATACATTTTTAAGATTTTCACTCCATATTTCCAACATTGCCATTTTTTCACACCCTCATATGAACAGTACAGCTGTGATTTTTTGTATCCTTCCCAAAATGTGTTTTTGCACCTGTGGCGTAGAATGGCCTGGCTGCTGTGTGAAATCAACTTTCTGGACAGATTAACAAAATTCCAGTGCCACTGTTCATGAGGAGAATTCCCAAAAAGGCCATGTTGAAAATTTGATGAAACATTACAAAGAAATGACTGCGCATGCAGTATGCTTCGTGCAATTTTATGCACAATTGTAACTTCACCAATTTTTCATATTGTCACTCCAGATTTTTACCATTGCAGTTTCTTCACACCTCCTCATAAACAGTACAGCTGTCATCTTTCACATCCTGTCCAAAATGTGTTTTCACGCCTGTGGCGCCAAATGGCACATCCACTGTGCGAAATCGCCTTTTGGGATTGAGTAACACAATGATACTGGCACTGTTCATGAGGTGATGTCCCAAAAAGGCCATGTTGAAAATTTGGAGCAAAAATATCAACAAACACCCAGGGTGTTAGGGTTTCCAACTGTAACGCCTACCCTTAAAATGCAAGACAGAGGAATATACAGAGAAAAATATGGGAGGCATGTACAAGAGCAATACCAACAGTGAGCTCTCAGCATTGACAAATGCTTGTTCCAGTCATTATTAGGTGTCAGCGTGGCTCAGTTGGTAGCACATATGCTTCTGGACCTGTAGGTTGTGGGTTCTTGTTCTGCACTGGGATTGGACTTGCACCTAAAAATTGCTGGCATCTGAGTGCAGAATTGGGGGTGCTGTACTGCTGGGGTGTGCCATCCTTCAGATGAGATGTTAAACCGGGGTCCCTTTTGCCCATCCTGGTGTTGTACAGGTGGAAGTAAAAACAAAAAACAGGGCACTCTTCGCAAAGAGGAGGGAATATTCCCGGTGTCCTGGCCAACATTCCCCTTCCCATAAACCTGCTCATGCAATTATCCAGGCTGTGTGTGTGTATGTGTGTGTGTGATATGGCTGCCACCGCACATTCGGTCACTTCACTACCAGTCTAGCATTGCTTGTAAAGTGCTTTCGGATACTGTGTATGAAAAGTGCTATATAAATGCTGATTCTTCTTCTACTAAAAAAAAAATGACAGACACATGCTGCTGCTTTAAAGTGAAATGGCATACAGCCCAGGTCCCACTGTGCACTGTGCACTTTGTGTGCAAAAACATTTTGTTTTGCTTACTGCTTACTGCAACATACTAGATTGTGTCAGACTAATTTTGATTACTTCCAGGCTGACATCTTCTATAACTACAAATCCCAGCATGCCCTGCAGCTGACATCGGAGCAGGACTGCAGCTGTAGGAGATTAAATTACCAGCAGTGTATTTTATAAGCTCCAATCAGATGTTTTCTGGTTCTACTTTTCTCCAGGGACTAAGTACAGTCATCTGTGACTGTACTTAACCCCAGGAAGACAGCAGGACCAGCAAACAAAAGATTAGAGCTTATATAAACTTTAACATTCACTGTGGGTCCCTGAATCTCCCATTGCTGCAGTCCTGCTCTGATGTCAGCAGCAGGGATTCTGGGAGTTTGAAGTGCTACTGTTTGTGTAGCATGGCAGCATCTCTTTTAACTTGTATTGATGTGGAGGGAGGCAACAGTAGCGGAGCAGCAGTGCTGTCATGTAGAAGCGTGGAATAATGACAAATGTCTAGACAGTAGTAAGAAGTATAAAAAACACAAATAAATGTGTTTGTCAATTTATTTCCAAATAATAAATATAAATAAAATTAAAAAATAAAGTTCACAGAAAGGATAACCTTGGTGTTAGCTCCACACCCATCAAACACAGGAAATACTTCTTTCCTCAAGCTCCTGAATAAATGTATTTTCCTTTCTCCACCGAAAATAACACTTGTTTGAAAGCCTACACACAACCTCCTCTTACTGTGGTCAGTCAGGTACAGACCCACCTGTCTCTAACTGTCCCCTGGTGGAGAGTTTAAATACTACTTTCTTCCATGACCTCATAGTCATGTGACTATGCAATTATTAAACCTGGACTTGCTTTATGGCTGCTAACTCTCACACTGACTATGGGGTACAGAGAACGATACAGCAGGAATTGGTACACTATATTCTAAAACATATACCGCCTTCAAAGGCTAAGTAACATATTTCTAAACCTTAATTACAGGAGGGGGCGTGGTTTGGAACTTAGACCCTCCTCCTCTTATGACATGACTCTCCCCAAGTCCTATAAAGACAGTCATTTTATGGGCTGCCAGCCAGCCCTACAATAGGACCTCTCAAAATAACATGGATTTACAGGTAAATCAACATTTAATATAATTTAAGACATGGTACAGAAAGGAAAAAGCACTGATCAATGATAGAAATAAAATCTACAACTTTGACGAGGAAAGACAGATGAGAGGCGCACTTACTATCTGTTTCCCTGCAAGGTTCCAAAATTTAATGTGCCTAGAATACCTAAACCATAGTATAAACAAGACTTTTATTCATATGTTGATGGTAGTACTCTTATTCAGCAATCTCCTGTAACTTTTGTGCTTCGTAATGATGCATAAAGCCTGGCTCTGTAATTTACAAGGTTCCATTCATTTTTACTTTCAACCCAACAGCTGCAATTTCAGCCAACGGCTACAATTTCATAACAGCCTTTTAGCAGTCTGAGGACATTATTGCAGTGATTACAGCTCCTTACAGCTTCTTTTTAGTCCCTACTGGGCTTTACTGTTTGCCCTTAGAGTCCTGGATTGTTTTATTCTCACTACAGTCCCTTCCTTAGATATCCAAAGAGCGGATATTCGCACAGCACTTTGGGGCTACAACAGGGAGTGTAGCAACGCTCCTCAGCAGCTATGCACAGGTGCTCTGTTCGGAGCTTTTCCTCTAAGCTGTACAGCTGCTTTTATCTTTAATCACAACTAGCGGTTGTGATGGTACAGCACTGTGGCTTCTCTGTTGGGACCTTTCTCCTGCGCAAATGTGCGCAAGGTCCTCTGTGAATGTGCGAGTATGTCCACACCTGGCACATGAACGTGCACACACATCACCGCTGCTACAACACTAAACTCGTTGGAAATCTATGATAAAGCGCTTAGCACTTTTCTCAAAGAAATCATTCTTTTTACTTTTATTTTACCGCACAGAGGCATACAGAACATGCATCAATACAGAGAGAAGGCTTTGTCTTAAACTCTCTCTATTTCTAAATAATTATTACTTCCAAACAACATTGGACTTGTGTAGTTTGCTGAAAAAGGGCAAATAAATCATATTTAAAGTCCTATTGCATGATTATAAGCCAATGCTCAAAACTCTAGGATTTTATTTTTTTTTGGTTAATTATTTATCCTCCTGTGGCTACCTCACTGTATCCCAGCTGTTCTCTCACATCCTGTCAGCTGGGATCTGTCCGCCGGCCATCTTCACCCGGGACCGCTGGCACCCCTGTAGCCCCTACAGCTTGCCTGCCACAGCGGGGTGGCAGGGAGCCCCCTAACTCCCCACCCAGAACGGATCCAGCTCGGGTGCCAGTGTCCCGATGAACACTCGCAGATGGCCATCAAGCCACGGGAAGTGCCACTTTTTCCCTGTTCTGAGATTCCCAAGTCGGTGGGCGTGCAATGATGCCAGCGGTCGTAAGCGCACACATGTCCGCACATGCCCCCATCCAGGTGTCTGCCCTGACTTCTCCCCTGAATACTGCATGCGTCTCCATCCCCAGCTTCTGCCAGGAGGCAGTTGGGCATCGATCATCGTGGACCCCCCCTCCCCAGAGAAAGAGAGCAGTCTTTCAGATGCTGAATCCCTCTGCTCCCCTGTCAGCCCCAGGTGACCCTTGCTCACTCCTGAACCCAGGTCATCGGTGTGGTGATAGGTGCTGCGACCAGCGCCTCTGCCCTCAGTGCCACCGGATCGGCTAACACTCTAGGATTTTTAAATGCAAAATAAGGAAAAAGGGGTGCAAAGGACAATAAAGGAATGATCTGCAAGATTGCCAAGTTGGCCACCCTGACAAGAAAATTAGGATAGATGAGATAAAATAGAAGATAGGATAGAGTGAAATTAGAAAATGGGGGTTGGGGGTTGCATTTCCATAAATATTTACTTCTTTATTCTTCATAACAGGACTCCCTGTTACATGTCAACTCTCGAGTACCAGTTTAAAATGTTTGGCTACACCCCTTGGAGCATGGGAGACCTCAGTTACCAACATTTCTGAAGTACTAAGAAGTGGCAACAGCAGGGGTGCCAGGAGAGACCCAAGAGTAGTACAAGGGGAAGTTAGTATTTAAAAAAAAGCACCCCACAAAATTCATACTTGCTAACTTTGCATGCATCGTTAAATTCCCTCTCACTCCTTCCCTTTGCATGCTTGTGCTCACCTCCCCACCCCCCATCATTAGTTGCCCAGGGACAGAGCACTTATGTTTTTTTTGCTTGTTTGCTTTTTGTTTAAATACCACTACCTTTTACCAGCTCTTTTAACATTTTGGGCTGGCTTATTTAAGGAAACATTAGTGCAGCTTTTTGGGAACATTCAAATGGTCACGCAGAAGGCCAGCCTACTATTTTGGGGGTTATATTCTTTGGTAACAAGGTAAGGCCAACTAGGCACAAGTGCAAGTTTTCAGGGGTGAGCCAGGAGTACTGGGGAGTTTAAGGGACTTGCTCAGAGTCACAAAGTATCCAAATGGAGGTTGTAGGAATCAAACCCTGGTCTGCTGGTTGTGCCAAGCTTGTTCCCAGCTTGTTACTCTAACAGTACTTATGTGTTGGGTAAGGTACAGGAACTGAGGTACTTGCTTTCAAAATATACCTTACAAAACCATCTATCCCAAAGGACCTACACAGCCTTGCTTTTGTTTCTGCAGTAGACACGTGTGTTATATTATATAAGAGGATTTCATTACACACCAATTATTCTGTCAGAAGCATTCTACAGCAGCAGAAAATCTGAAAAATGGGATGAAAATGTCTTGCAGGAATGCAGTTTTAGGAATGCTGAAGACAAGACTCCACTGGAAAACACACCCATAATGTACCCATTCTATAACGCATTAGGCCCTGTTGAAGCAACACTCTGTAGTATATTAATGCAATGTTTAAAAGATTCTACTGTACATGTTCCTGTTGGAAATATGCCTGTGGCACAGTCTCTATGCACTGGAGGAAGTAACAGTCAGAAAATGATAATGTTATTTTCAGCAAGATTCCCAGCTACAATGCATTATCAGGAGTCTGTGATTAAAATTATACCGAAAAATAAAACTCGAGCTCAGAGTTCACATTTTTGGATTCTGTCAAAAAGCCTGTGTTCCTGTTAATCACTGTCTGAGCTTTGCAGCATTTTTTAATGCAGATGTATGGGATTTTAATGCAGAATATTTGCGGATTATGTGGGTGCAGCAAACGGTGCATACATTAGGCATGCAAAGAAGTTGTATCCATCGCTTTCTCACACAAAATACCTTTGTGTCTGAAGGTCAGGCATTTAATGAGAAATGTGATTTTTTTTTATTTATTTATTTCAATCTAGGATTATAATACCTTTGAGCTGAGGCTCTTTTACAAAAGTTCCACATCAGCATGTGCAACAGTCATCATTTTTAGTTACAAACATATAGTCATTGACTTACAGACATGTAATAACCAGTACAAAGACTTGAGCTATGAGCAAGACAAGGGAAGGTGTGAGTGAGTGGGTGGGGGGAGTGAGGATAGGAGCTTGAGGGGGGAGTGCAGGGGGTGAGGGGGAGTACGGGAGGTGGTTGGGGGTTGGGGCAGGAGTGAAGATATGGGGGAGCTGTGCGAGGGTGGGAGACAGTGCAGCCAGGGGGCCTTGTCGAGGGAATATGCCAGGTAAGGTGCTAGGGGTGCAAAGACTGATTGTAAGTGCTGGGTGCTGGGGCATGTGCAGCTGGAACGGTGGAAATGTTAAGATGGGCAATCGCAGGATACAAGCAGTGAGAGGCACAGCTTGGACTTGAAAAGGACGAGTGTTGGAGCGGTCACTATGTCGCTGCCAAGATTGTTGAGCCAGTTGGATGCCCGATAGGCGAATGATCTTTGCCTTGGGTCATGTGACATCGTGGGATATGTAGTAGATTGGAATTGGATCTCCTTGTAGTGACGTTCATATGTCTAGGCTTAAGGAGGGCACAGACACCAGGTGGGGCAAGTCTCATTATAATTTTCTTGGCCATGATGCAGGTTTGGTATTTTATGCGTTTGTCCAGTTGAAGCCATCCAGATTGGGAATAAAGGTCACATGTGTGAGTATGGCGATGTGAGCCAGTGATGAGATGACAGGCCTTATTCAGGGAGGTCGTGATACGTTTGAGAGCAGTGGTAGTTGCAGACCCATATATGATAAGACCATAGTCTATGATGCTGACGATCGAGCTTTGGACGGCCACTGACAGTGCTTCTGTTGTTAGATGTTTCCTGTGCCTAATATGCCTAACCTCACACTGGCAGACTTTGCAACATTGCTGATATGGACAGTGTATGAGAGGTGGGGATCAAGGGTGATGCCGAGGTACTTGAATGATTGTGTTTGCTCTAGGATGGCTCCTTGTTCGGTTGCAATGGAGAGGTGGAGTTGTTTGTTTTTGTTGTGGGGGCTGCAGAAGACCATAGGCTTGTTTTTTTTCTGATTGAGAAGCAGTTTATGATTTAGGAACCAGGATTCGATGGAGGAGAAGGCCCGCTGAAGTTTATTTTGTAATTGGATTGGATCAAGGTCCGAGGTGAGGATCACAGCATCGTCGGCATAGATAATTATTTGTTCTGGGCAGCTGTCTGGTAGTGAGTTTAAGAATAGGCTGAAGAGGAGGGGTCCCAGAATGGAGCCCTGGGGGACTCTCGAGTGGACCGGTCTAGGGTCTGAGAGTGTATCAGCGATTCTTACTGTTTGGTACTGTTCTTCAAGGTAGCTCTTAAACCAGCCAATGGAGTTGGTTGACAGCCCAGTGTTCTGAAGCTGGACAAGCAGGAGGCGGTGATTGCCGGTGTCGAAGGCTTTAGTTAAGTCAATGTAGATAGAGCCTAGTAGTTCACCGGAGTCAAGTGCATTGTGAATTGCGCCAATGAATTCAAGTAGGGCTGTGGGGGTGCTGTGACCTTTGTGGAACCCGTGTTGTTGTTTGCACAGGATGTTGTATGTATCCAGGTATTCTGTGAGCTGGTCCAAGATGATGTGTTCTACTGCCTTGGAGAGTGGGGGTAGTAGGGAGAAAGGTCTGTAGTTATCGTGGGCAGTTTTATCACCACCTTTATGGACTAGGGTGACAGTGGCAGATTTCCATCTGTCCAGGAACTGGCTAAGGCTGAGGAAGAGGTTGAAAATTCTGGTCAGAGGACTAAGCACTTCATCAAGTGTGAGAGACAGGATTTTGAGATCGAGGGAGTAATTACTGAATCTTGATTTACCAAGGGCTTTGGTAACATATTTGCATACTTGGTGAGCCTTGACTGCTTTGAAGTAGAAGTGGGGGGAGCTGGTGGGAGTAGTGTTCATTGTGGACAGAGGGGCTTCACCATCTTTGAAGTAGTCCTGGGGTAGGACAGCGCTGAGGTCGGTAGAGTCCTCGTTAAAGGTATCTGTAATGGTTTTTGGGTTGAGGGTTGTGGTTCTGTTGATGTTGAGTATTGATGGGGGGATTTTGGGTGGGTTCCCGGTGAGTTCCTTTGTGTTCTTCCAGAATTCCCGACCATTGCCACAGGAGTTTGTGAGGGCATGTGTAACCTCCCTGTTACCCGGGGTTACTAGAATCCCAGTAAGACCTAGTGGTAGGCAGGGAAGGCAGCTTGTGAAACTCCAGTTAAATGGATTTCACACTGTCTCACTCTGTCCTCAGTCTCAGCTGAGACTGAGGGATGACATCACCATAGAACTATCGCAGCTGCATGAGCCATATTGGAATCTGCAGAGGGAGTTAGATTAGAATGTTGGGAGTTTTGAACAGTTGGTGTTGGAGATTGTTGGGTGAGGAGCACAGCAGTTCTGTGCACAGGCTCTTGGAGCTTAAGCTCTGAAATAGAGCTATTTTTAGGGAAAGTTGTGAGTTTCCGTCTAAAGAGGGACACAGTAAGCTGTTCTTTAAGTGGTGGAAACCGCTGATATGGGTCTCTGTGCCCCATCCCTGAGGGGATGGGGTGGAAGTTTTGCCTGCTATTCCAGGGGCAACCCCCTGGTTCCTGCCAGAGAAGAAGCTGCCTATTTTTCTGAAATGTGTTGCGGCACAAGAAGTTTTTCAAGATTTGCCTGTGGGGCACCTGCAACCAAAGGGTGAGTTCTGCTCTTTCCAAAGGTCCCATGTTTCACCTGAACTCTGTTAAAGTGGGGATTGGACTGCTGAAGTAGTGGGAGGTCTAGAGTAATAGGCTTAGCCAAAGTAAAAGTATGTTCAAGTCTAGCACAAAGGGGAAAGTCAAGACATGTGGAGGAGATGTGATATGCATCTACCCTGTAATCTGCATTGCCAAGCTTTCAAAAAGAGTTGTTTAGTGTCCAGAGAAATGGCCGGGTATGGATTGTGGGAGCTGGAGGTGGGAGACCCCACATCTTTAGTAACCAGGTCCACCTCTACGGATTTGCTCTGTGGATTTCTACTTTGCCTCATGCACTTGGCCAGTGATGAGGGAAGTACCCAGACGTGGAATTAGAAGGAAAATTTCCCTTAAGGAGTTGAAGGCTCTAAGGTAGTTTGGGGAGCCACCAACAGAAAATTGGTTCACTGCCATATGGACCACGATCATGTGGCCGGCGGGGGAGCTGGACCATGGGAAAAAAACCAAGTAGTGTAAAAGTCGGGCTGTGTACCCAAAGCTGTGTGGCTGTGTGCCTGGTGGGTTCAGAGCCTGAGGGCTGAAATAGTGAAGAAGTGTTCTGTTGCTCTTATCTGCATTACCAGGAATGTAGCCCTGTGGGGGTCCGTCTATGCTTTGTTTGTTCAGTTTGGATGTGAATAAAAGCCACACTTTAGAATCCCATTCCTGGTGTTGGACATTACAGTTATTGCTTCCTGTGTTCGGATTTACTTAGGTGCCCCTGTGCAGAGTAGCCAAACCTAGGCCCCCTGTGCCGAGTAACCTCATCCTCCCCGAACCCAGTCCCCACCCGGTACTGCTGTCAGCTTCAACAGCATACCACCTGTCATTTTGCAAAAAGGCAGGGGTCCAGGGATTACACATGCTTATAGTAGGTGGACTTCATTAGCCGGATGGTTTTGGTGCAATCATTGCGAGCACGTTTGTAGTTTTGGATGTCATTTTGCCTTCCAGAGTTTCTGGCCAGCTCCCATAGGTGGTCTCTTGTTTTTAGCATCCTGAGAAGGTCACCTGTGAGCCAAGGGTTACTGAGTGATTTGACTTTGTGTTTCTTAATAGGAGCATACGTGTCACAGGCCACAGTGAAGATGTTTATGAAGTGTTCAAGGGCAGTGTTTACATTGGTTGCACTGAAGATAGAGGACCAGTCTTGATGGAGGAGGTGGGATTTGAGTCGAGGAAGGTGACCACTGGGTAGAACCCTGCCGGTGATAGTTTTTGATGGTTGTTTGATGAATTTATTTGACCAGGTGCAGCTAACAGGGGAGTGGTCGCTGAGAGAGTCAGGGAGGACATTAGTGTTAGATATCCACGATGAGTGACTGGTAAGGATCCAGTCCAAGAGTGTGCCGGTCCTGTAATTTTTCCTGGTTGATGAGTCAACCATTTATGTGAGGTTCGCCGCAGCAACGGTATCCCTGTGTGCACCAGCATCGGCTGCAGGCCAGTTGATGTTGAAGTCGCCTAGGAGGTTGGATTCGGTGTCTGGTGGGAGTGACTTTACAAAGTCAAGAACAGCTTTTAGACCAGTTCCCTGTTCTTTGGGAGGGATGTTGATGGTGGCAACAGTGAGGGTTTTTTTTTGGGCTCCGAGGAGGATTCTCACTGGTAGTATTTGAGCAGTTGTGGGTTGGAGTGAGGTAATGATGTGTTGCCCCAGTATAGAGCCTTTTAGATAGAGAGCGCAGCCCCCCCTCTTTTGGAGCGGCGATCCAGCCTAAAGACGTTGTAGTCAGGAAGGCTGATTGCATGTTCCGGTACTGATGGCGTGAGCCAGGTTTTGACAACTGCCAGGATGTCAGGGCAGTTTGGCTGATGAAGGCCTGTAGGACATCCATTTTAGGAAGGATGCTGAAGATGTTGATTGATATGAATGAGACGGCACCTGAAGTCTTGCTCAGATTAGTGGCTTTAGAGCAGAATGGGCCAGGGTTTGGGTGCACGTTGCCTGACAGCATTAGGAGGAGGAGGACTAGCCTCAAGGAGCTGCGGCGTATTTCTTTAAGGGAATGCTTTCACCTGCTAGCATCTCGGGAAGTTGCTGAGCATCGACGATAGTGGGTGAGGGTAAGCATGGACAGGGAGGACCAGAGTGGAGGACTAGGATCAGTGTGGGTGTAGGACAGTTTCATGGCAGTAGGATGGACTCTGGGCAAAGGGCAGTGACCAGTGTGCAGCATGCCTAAGTGGAGGAAGGATGTAGGAATGTGGAAGCTGTAGGGGAGGGAGGGAAAGCAGGCTTTTGGGGCGTGCAGTAGGGCAGAAAGACAGGCAAGAAGAAATAGAATAGGGTGAGAGCGTGGGAGCATGATTAGGTAGAGATTCGGGTAGGCAGAGGGAGGGGTTAAGACAGGCTGGCGGGGCTAGGAGAAGGGGCGGAAGAGAAGTAGCTGGATCAGTGGGAAGTGAGGATACAGCCAGGAAGGCCAGGCAGCCAGGAGGGAGGTGGTGACTAAAAGATGGGGGGCCAAAACAGGTACCCAGTGGAGCACGAGTGGGGGTGGAGCTACCAGGGGCTTGGAGGATGGTCTATAAAGTTAAGGTCGGGGGGCGGGCATAAATTTGGCTTTTGCCATAGAAATGAATGGGCGCAGCAGCCCCGAGCAGAGCAAAGTTTTTGCTAGCTCAAGAGCCAATCACCGAGCAGGAGGCAAAAGAGCATCCAATCAGGGTGCAGTACAGATACCATGGGGCCAAATGGCATGGCAGTCAGCACTCCCATGGTTCAGGGACGTCTTACCTGGTTTGAGAGGATCTGGAGGGTGGGAAGGAAGGTATATAGCAAGTAAAGCAACTGTGACTTTCAGAGGGTAGACTTTTTTTTTTTTAAAATGAAAGAACAAGAATCCCTCTAGTGGCAGGTCTGTATAACCTGCTAATGGAAAACTAGCCACAAAAAAAAAAACTATTAGACACTTGAAATGTGCTTAGTTCTATCTAAAATCTATTTGTAAAAAGTGCCAGGTGGCAAAAGCAGGGGAAAAGTCCTGGCCAATCAGAGCGGGTTTGCTGGAAGCGCCCATGTTCCGATTGGCTGCGCTGTCACTGTACCTTCCAAGGAGCTGCAGGCATGTGTCCTTGTCTCGGTCGGTGGCTGGCTGGGTGCTGGCCGACTGTGGGGGAGCTGAAGCAGCCCCGTTCAAGGGCAGGCAGCTTCCAAGGAGCTGCAGGCAGGCATCCTGGTCTTGGTTGGTGGCTGGCTGGGTGCCGGCCGACTGTGGGGTAGCTGAAGCAGCCCCATTCAAGGGCAGGCAGCTTCCAAGGAGCTGCAGGCAGGCGTCCTTGTCTCGGTCAGTGGCTGGCTGGGTGCCAGCCGACCGTGGGGGAGCTGAAGCAGCCCCGTTCAAGGGCAGGCAGCTTCCAAGGAGCTGCAGGCAGGCGTCCTGGTCTCGGTCGGAGGCTGGCTGGCTGCCAGCCCACCATGGGGAAGTTGCAGCAGCCCCATTCAAGGGCAGACAGCTTCCAAGGAGCTGCAGGCAGGCATCCTTGTCTCGGTCAGTGGCTGGCTGGGTGCCGGCGAACCATGGGGGAGCTGAAGCAGCCCAGTTCAAGGGCAGGCAGCTTCCAAGGAGCTGCAGGCAGGTGTCCTGGTCTTGGTCGGTGGCTGGGTGCCGGCCGACCATGGGGGAGCTGAAGCAGCCCCATTCAAGGGCAGGCAGCTTCCAAGGAGCTGCAGGCAGGCATCCTGGTCTCGGTCAGTGGCTGGCTGGGTGCTGGCTGACTGTGGGGGAGCTGAAGCAGCCCCGTTCAAGGGCAGACAGCTTTCAAGGAGCTGCAGGCAGGTGTCCTGGTCTCAGTCAGTGGCTGGCAGGGTGCTGGCTGACCGTGGAGGAGCTGAAGCAGCCCTGTTCAAGGGCAGGCAGCTTCCAAGGAGCTGCAGGCAGGTGTCCTGGTCTCGGTCAGTGGCTGGCTGGGTGCTGGCCAACTGTGGGGGAGCTGAGGCAGCCCTGTAGAAATTAGTTAAATAGGCTCTGCATCTCTGAATTACAAAAGAAATAGATAGTGGACCCCCACACACCAGCAGGTAGTGCCCCACCACCCCGCTTCCCCCATCCCAACCCCGAGCCGGTGACTGGCCCTGCCCTCCACTGTCAGTTAGCACATTCTGTAACAGCTGATTGAGCAGAATACTGTCATTGCAGCACAGTCGGTGGCCTGCCAGGGTAGAGAGTAGAGGACTGTGCTGGATGCTGGCTCGGGTTGGGATGGGGAGCGGTGGTGGGGCACGAACTGCTAGTGTGGGGGATCCACTATTGTATTTTTTGTAATTCAGAGATACAGAGCCTTCTTAGGTCCACTAGACACCAGTGAACAGCATTACCTAATTATACAGGTGATTGGAGCCCTCACGCCCTATCCCAATAGACAGCAGGGAATGGCTTATCTTTTATATACAGGGGAGTGGGATGGGGGTAGGGATACACTGGTCACCAGGGAAACCGTGTCTGTGTGTCAGGTGGGGTGAGGGGCCACTGGACACTGACACCAGGGAATACGTATTACCACATCGGCATGGGTGCGGTGGGAGAATGGACCACTGGACACCAGGGAATACGTATTACCACATCGGCATGGGTGTGGGTGGCAAAAGAGACCACTGGACAAAAGGGAATACATATCACCACATAGTGAATGGGTGCAGGTCGGGGGAGAGACTGCTGGACACCAGAGAATGTGTATTACAACATTGGAAATGGGAGTGCTGGACACCAGGAAATTATTTATTTTACCATCAGGCTGGTGATCGATGGAGGGGGAACCACTAGCGCCAGGGAAAGTATTGTTCTTAAAATCAGACCAGCAATCTGTGTGTGTGTGTGTGTGTGTGTGTGTGTGTGTGTGTGTGGGGGGGGGAGGACCGCTGGACACCATGGAAATTTCATGTTTTCACAATGGGCTGGTGATAACTGGGGGGAAGGGGAACCCCTAGACACCAGGGACTATTATGTTGGGGTCGGGGGCTGCCAAACTTTCACCACCAACCTCTAGGGTTGCACGGGAGTAAGTCAAGGTTTCAAGTGGCAGTATGTGCAAGGGGGGCCAAGCAAAATGGCGTTGCATGGTGCACATACTCTGCATATTGGACTGTGCCAATATTCAGGTCCCACCCTTTCATTTGCATTGTGCTCCCCTCTGTATATTGCCCGGATGTAAATCCTGTTTCTCCACGCTAACTGGCCATTTGAATATGGGAAATCTATTCAAAGCCTGGTTTGCGCAGATAAACTGGGCTTTGTGCCCAGGTAAAGTTTTAAATATCTGGCCCCAGCTTGGGGCAAATGGAACTGCTTCTAATCTCTTATCTAAAGGACGTCACCTTTTTTGTGGGGATAGTTTTATTGAATTTGCCTTTTATGTGATTATTTCATCCTATTCCTGGAAAGAGAGGCAATAAAGTCTCTCCTTGGAGTTCCAGGACTGAAATATAATAACTCCTTTCCATGCCACAGCACTGTGTACGCAGCAACTCTGGCTGTTTCATTTGTTCTGCAGCAACATATATCATTCACTTTAACAATCAACAATCTCATCATCTATATGTTTTGTACTACGTATATTTAAAAAGAGAAAAAAGTAAACTACAGTGGTGAAAATCTCTGTGGTCGGGGAAGGGAAGTGGTATACAGTCACAGGTGCTATGGAGAAGAACTGTGCAGCATACTTTAAAATCTTTATAATGGGTTTATTTGCAGATCAGGTTACATATAATCATTCTGTGATCTCTCTAAGGCCCAGATATTAAACACTTTGCCCAGGGGCTAAATTTGCATTGCCCAGAGGGCAAACTTAGCCCAGAGCAAAAAGCAAGCTATATTCAAAAGGAATAGCCCGGGGCAAACAGCTTCTGATTATAGCATGGGAATGAGGCTGGGCAAACTGGGCTGAGAGTGCAGGGCAAACTTAGCTCTATAATAAGACAGCTCTGAATATAGCAACCATGAAGTGCAGACCACAACAGCAACACAGTGCACAGCGACGTGAAGGTACAATACGTAGAGGTGACATATGTGGCCAATGTGGGTGCCAGCAAATGCGTGGACCCAGTTCGGCTGCAGGGAGCAGTGCATGTGAAAGTACAGTGTGCAAACGTGTTTGCACGGGTTTAGCATGGAGCTAAGCCATTTGCCCAGTGCAAACATGTTTGCCCAGCGCTAAACTTTGCCATATTCAAAAGTGATATGTAAATGAGTCTACTTAGGTAGTCTCTGGGAAAACATCCACATTAGCATCTCATTATGCCCTGATTTGCATGCAGTTTTCCCAGTGTTACTGCAGGGTCCCACAGTGCCACCTGTAGGTCAGTCTGGCAGTGCATGATGATAGCTGTAGGCTACATGTGTATAGTACAGCATAGCATATTCCATCCCAGAGGACAACACAGCATAGGCACAGGTGGTGGTGGTGCTGCATGCAACTGTCACACTGTAGGTCATGCTACAGTGGACAGTAGACACGACAGTAACAAGGGGGCCAGTAGTGTGAGGGACACAGCAATGCCTCAGGTATGTAGGGCAGTGATGACCACTGCACTGTATACAGTGACAGGCCCAATGTGCAGGTGATTACTGACAGTGGACATTACAGTTCTACAGTTGTGTAATCCAAGGATGCTGCACCTCTGGCATGGGATGGTCGCAGTGACATATACATGGCCGTCTGTGTGCTGTGGCATTTGTACAGTTGTGCGGTATGTGGCGGGGGGGGGCACATATGATCCGACAGGCACACTGGTGTTGGGGTATTCCCTATACTGGCCCATGTGCACTGCGTGATGTGTCCCAGCCTTGTGACTACACCTGGTCTGTGATGAGGCCTGGCCACCCGTACACCCTCCCCTCAACAGCCACCATGCCCACAGTGCTGCATGTGTACTGGCATCTTTCAGTTACCACAGACGTATTGTCTGCAGGTGTGTGCTGTATGGCCACACTACCAAGGTGTCCTCTGGGTGCCAGGTCACCCCTTACTGCCTGGCATGGCTGGGACAGGTGGCAGCTGCTGACATCTGTGTGGTGCCATCAGTGAGCTGCATGTGTCCTCCATGTCTGGCTTTTTCTGTGTGTCATATTCATATGATAGGTTCACACAAAGCCACACAAAACCTACACAAAGCCACAATGTCACGCAAAGTAGGATTGCCCAGGGTTAAGACCAGCTTTTCCTGGGCAGTAATTTGCACTGTGCTAAGGGTCACGCTCAGTCGTGCAAAACAACTTTGCATGGCGCTAGTCGCTGAATATAGCATTGCACCTGTATTCATGTTCAGTTTGCTCCTTGCATATATTATGCTTTTGCCTAGCGCTAATGCAGTTTGCACACGCTATTTGTCCTTTTGAATATTGCAGGCCCGTGCTAATCCCACGCTAAACCTGCACAAACGGTTTGCCTAGGTATCTAAGAACAAGAAAAGACTGATCAGCAAGGGACACCTGACTGAGAAGAAGCAGCATTCTTTTAATATTGCTCTTGGTTTGTTGTGTGTGGACAACTCCATTCTGGTCCTGGTTAATAAGGAAGGGGAGTAATGAAGCCATCTTTAACAGTTAACATACCCCCCCCCCCGACGAGGAACCTGAACATACTAATCTCAGCCAAAAGTGCGGAGAACATTTTTACAGGCCTCCCATTGTCACTGAATTAAACTAAAACATAAGAAAGGGGGAACCCCAGGAATGCAGTTCCATACTGAAATTCGGCACCAGGAAAAAAAGTTAAAAAACCAATACTAACAATCATATGGAAAAATAGTAAATTTATTGGTGAGAATTTCAATCATTTTGATAACATTAAAATAGTATTATTATCGCCCAAAGCTTTGTTTACTGAAAGGCAACTCATTTAGCATATGTAAGGGCCACTCAACTTATCTAAGGAGAGTCGTAATTGTACAAATTGTATTTTGGTGAAAGCTCTCATTTTCAGTTGTTTTAACATATAGGAAATCTAGACAGATGCATCAGTCCGCGGCACAACAAGTATTTATTAGGATATAGTTTTTGTAAGCAGTAATGTTTTTCTAGCAAAAATATCAAGATATCCAGTGTTACTTTTTCTTTCATTCCTGAACCATGATATGGGATTTAGAAATTTTTAAAAGTCCTCACTCCCATGCCATACCTGTACTGCAGGACAGCATAGCGGTTAGAGTAACGAGCTGTGAATGATCAAGGTACAGCCATCAAACCTAGGTTTGATTCCCACAACCTTCACTTGCATGCTGTGTGACTCTGAGTAAGTCACTTCATCGCTTAAATGCTCCCGAGTCACCCCTGAAAACAGGCACTTGTCCCTAGCAGACCTCCCCTGGTTATCAAAGAATGAAAAAAAAAAACAGAACAAAAGGTTGAAACCTAATTTTCAGAGAAGGCAAGGTTTTCCAAAGAGGTAGCAAAGAAAGTGAAAGCCAAAAAGATTGCATTTAGGCAATACAAAAAGACACAGGCAGAAGGGGATAGGGAGAAGTACCAGGAGAAGCAAAGGGAGGTCAGTAAGGGAAGCCAAAGCTCAGATAGAAGAACACATTGCAAAATCAGTGGGTAGAGGGGACAAAACCTTTTACAGGTACATAAGTGAAAAAAGAAAGACAAAGGGAGGGATAGTGAGACTGAAGGGGAGGATGGGGGCGCGTGGAGGATGACAACAGTAAAGCTGACATACTGAACAGGTATTTCTGCTCAGTCTTTACTGAGGAAGAGGAGGGTAATGGGTCTGAAGGGAGTACAAGGGTGAGAATGGTGCAGAAATGGACACAAGTCCCTTTACACGAGAAAGGGTCCTGAAGGAACTGGAAGTAATAAGAGTTGATAAAGCAATGGGGCCAGATGGAGTGCACCCAGGGTCCTTAAAGAACTAAGAGAGGTGGTGGCTGAACCTCTGGCAATCCTGTTTAGCCGATCACTGGAAAAGGGAGGTACCCAAAGACTGGAGGACAGCAGATGTAGTCCCCTTATACAAAAGTGGGAACAAAGAGGAAGCAGGGAACTACAGACCAGTCAGCCTCACCTCGGTAGTGGGGAAGATCATGGAAGCGCTACTGAAGGAGAGATTGGTGGAACATCTGGTTGTCAATGGACTACAGGACCCAAGGCAGCATGGTTTCACCAGGGGGAGGTCATGTCAGACCAAACTCATTGAATTTTTGACTGGGTGACTAGGAGGTGGATCAGGAGGGCAGTGGACATGGCCTATCTGGACTTCAGCAAGGCCTTTGACACTGTGCCACATAGAAGACTATTACACAAACTGGGGAATATGGGTGTGGGCAGGACAGTAGTGTGGTGGGTAGGTAACTGGCTGGGTGGCAGTACACAGAGGTGGTGGTAAATGGCTGTCACTCCACAGAGGGAAGAGTGACCAGTGGGGTACCACAGGGATCAGTGCTGGGACCGGTCCTATTCAACATCTTCATCAGTGACATTGCGCGGGACCTAGAAGGCAGAATTTCACTGTTCGCTGATGACACAAAGCTCTGTAACAGAGTAGACACACCAGAGGGTGTAGACAGAATGAGAAGGGACCTGCAGAAACTTGAAGAATGGTCAGGGGTTTGGCAGTTGAAATTCAATGCAAAGAAGTGCAAGATAATGCATATGGGGCACAAAAACCCTGGCACAATATATCAGTGGGGGTGAGGATATAGCATGCACCAAGCAGGAAAGGGATCTTGGGGTTATCATCTCTGATGACCTCAAGGTAGGGAAACAGTGACAAGGCAGCAGGTAAAGCAAATAGGATGCTGGGATGTATAGGCAGGGCATCACCATCAGGAAAAGGAGGTCAAAATTCGCTATACAAGACACTAGTGAGGCCCCACCTGGAGTACAGTGTACAGTTCTGGAGACCATACCTACATAAGGACATAGACAGGGTACAGAAGGTACAGAGGAGGGCAACAAAGATGGTGCATGGATTGCATCACAAGTCCTATGAAGACAGGTTGAAGGAACTGAACATGTACTCCTGGAGGAGAGGAGGAGAGAGACGATATGATAGAGACATACAAGTATCTTACAGGAGGAACAGGGTGCAGGAAAACACTATTTTAAGCGAAAAGATGTTCCAGGACTAGAGGGCATGGGATGAAGTTGGAGGAGGACGATTCAGAGGAAACATGAGAAAGAATTTCTTCACAGAACGGTGGTGGACAAGTGGAACACCCTGCCAGAGGAAGTGGTGGGGGCTGAAACAATCACGGGATTTAAGAATGCATGGGATAGACATAAAGGAATTCTGGAGGTCAGGGGTAAGGTGCAACAGACTTCTAGGAAAACAAACTGAACTTATAAGCTTAAATGGGCAGACTGGGTGGGCCATAGGCCCTTATCTGCCGACACTATCTATGTGTCTATGTATCTCCTGGGACAGGCACAGAATTCTGGTTATTATTTATTTTTTTTTTTTATATTAATACAATATCTGTTCTCAGTATCCCATTCCATGACAACTGGAAACAAATCCTTCTCATCAGGTTATAGGCCTCAGTCTGAGAGGGAATAGGGGAAATTGTTTAATCAGAAAAAGCACACTAAGCCAGAGCTTGTTTCAGGTGTTATCTGGGAGCACTAAGAAGTTTAGTAACTTGCTCAGGATCACACAGTATGCAAGTGAGAGCTGATGAGATTCAAACCCAGGTCTCCAGCTTTGCAGCTCAGAGCTTTAAGCCACTGTGCTATACTGCTTCCTAGAGTGGAAATATATTGTTTATTTTTTCAAGTTCAAAAAAGATAATGTATTGCACACACAGAGAGAACTCTGTGGAATCTGAAGCTCAATGTAAGTGTGCTGTTTGACTGCCCTTTCTAGTTTACATAGGGTACAGTATATGTTCCTGATGGTGGTTGTTAAGGAGTACCAACTGCATTTTATCTCTCAGGGTCAGGCTTGGATGCGATAGCACCACAGAAAGCATACAAATGGCTCTCTGGTCACACACTTGTTATGAGAGGTAGCCTAGATTGTTCCATTTCAAAAGCATGCAAGAATTTCAAACTGTCAGTGGACTTTGAAAAAAAAAAAAAACATTTAAAAAATCTGTACTTTGAGATTTGTGAACTGGTGTTCAAACAGACCAATCAGAAGCTAAGATCCACCCATCCCCCTCAGCCCTGTCCTTGGGTAAGGAATAGATTGACAGTTACTGTAACATCACAACACGCCCTCTTTTGCTTTCAGTCATTAATCAGGTCGGGGGAGGGGGGGAATTTTATTTATCACTTGCCGAAACAGATAGTTATGAGAAATGTGTTTTATTTCTGATCCTAATTCGTGAGAACATAGTGATCATGGAACAAACTAGAATAAAAGGTTGGCTTCCTGCACTCTCCAACCAATCATATCGCCAGTGGGGAGGAGATATTGAGAATATTGGACCACTGAAGGACCTATGCTATTAGCATAGGGCTCAAGTTACACTACTTTCTTAAATCAGCCTTTCAGTTATTTTTTATTAGTTTATTTGAGTTGGGGGGCAAAGCTCCCAACACCACCTTTAAAAAAACATGGGGGTGTGATGGGCATACCTCTCAACTGTACCACATTACGAGGAACGTTCCTCATTTTACTTCACAAAAGCTGCCTGTTCCACATTGTGAGGACTTGTTCCACATTCAGTATTAACATTTTAAAGCAAAAATCTGTAGTAAATGTTGCAAAAAATATATTACTCAATTAATAACAGACTTTCTAAACATAAATGCAAACATTTTAACAGTGTTCTGAGCCTCCTAGGTAAAGATTTGATTAAGTGTTCCACATTTTGCTCATTTGTTCCACATTTTGAGAGGCAATGTTCCACATTTGGGAGACAAAAGGTTGAGAGGTATGGTGATGGGAGTGTGGGGGCAAAGTCCCCCCTAACTCAAAATTACAAAACCAAAATTAACAGCAAACAAAAGTACGTGCTGTATTCACAAAAGCTTTATGCTGTGCTAGTAGAGCTGGTCCGATATTCTCCACTATCACCTCAAATTGTTGGGTGGATAGTAAAATGACCAATCAATACCCAGGGGCATGTCCTTGCACAGCCTATAAAATCCCATCATTATCAACTGCTTGAAATTCTATCCTGTTATTTCAACACCAGAAGTAGTTTCATTGTTACGAGGTAGGTGGCTTGAACAAAGCAGACAGCGAGAAAATCAACTGGCGGGAAGGAACCTCACAAACGGCTCATCACCAAGGCTGCCTGTAAAAGTGCTCCAGCTACGGGGGGAGTGAAGAAACACCGGCCAGGCACTGTGGTTCTATGGGAGATCTGTCACTAACAGAAATCCCCCGAGCTGCTCATCCACAAGCTGCTCTTCCAGCACCTGGTCCAGGAGTTCAAGACGGACCAGCGGTTCCACAGCGCGACCATCATGGCCCTGCCTGAGGCCAGTGAGGCTTACCTGGTGGGGCTCTTTGAGGACACTAACCTGTGTGCCATCCACGCCAAGAGGGTCACCATCATGCCCAAAGATATCCAGCTGGCACGCCGCATCCATGGGGAGAGAGCATAAACCTGGAATGGCCAACAGACGCTGACTAGAACAAGACTAACCCAAAGGCTCTTTTAAGAGACACCAGCCATGCACTTAGAAAGAGTTGACAATCATTCTGCTTTTGTGCGCAGTGCACAAGTGTTAACTGCTCTCTTTCCAGTGCAATCTAGTTCAAGGATTAACAGGTTGTGCTTCCCTGTATAAAAATCACCTATTACTGAAATATCTGGCAGCTGTATGTATATAGGTTGTAAGGAATCATATCTCTTATAGGGAGGGAAATGTATTTATTTTTAGTTGTTGTTTGACCAGGTATAGTACACTAAGCTGAAAGCTTTTTTACAGGAGCAACAGGAAGTTAAGTGACTTGCTCAGGGTCATACAGTATGCAAGTGGAAGCTGTGGGATTCAAACCCAGGTCTGGTCTGCTGGATGTCACCAGATTTGCAGCTCAGAGCCTTAGACCATTGTGCTATACTGCCTCCTTTAAATTTAAACTTTATAACTAGCATTTCTAACTGACCCACATAGATCGGAACTGAGATGCAAAGGACTTTTAAGAAGCACCAAGCATAGACCAGGAAAGGCTGAAAACCATTCTGCTTGTTTGTCATTTTCATGTTTTCCTGGCGCTGGTTAGAACTAATGCATCAGTCCTTCCATAACTTACTAAAAACCCCATGGAGTTAGACATGGCATCAGTAACTGAAACAGAAACATAGAAATTAGAAACTGATGGCAGATAACACCGCCAGGCTCATCTAGTCTGCCCGTATACCCTACCTTCAATTAGCTGCCGCTGACCCTACTTGGTCACCGGCTGCTGCCACTCCTCCTCCCCCCCCAGGGTTCCCATATGCCTATCCCATCCATGTTTAAATCCCCACTCTGTGCTTGCTCGCACCACCTCCTGGGGCAGGCCAGTCCAAGCATCCACCACCCTTTCTATGAAAAGTACTTTCTCACGTTGCCCTGTAGTCTACCCTCTTTCAGTCTCATGTCATGCCCTCTTGTTGTTTTAAAACAGCTTCTCTTCTGAAAGTTGCTGCCCTCCTGTGGCTTAGTTATCCCCTTGATGTACATGAAGGTCTCGCCTCCAGGGTATACATACTGAGTTCCTCCAATCTTTCCTCGTATGACCTTTGGTGCCCTTCTTTGAACTGCCTCCACCCTGTCTCTGTCCTTCTGGAGATGTGGCCTCCAGAACTGGATGCAGTATTCCAAATGAGGTCTCACCAATGACCTGTACAGTAGCATTATGACCTCTTTTCTTCTGCTGGTAATACCTCTCCCTATGCACCCCAGCATCCCACTGGCTCTCCCCACTGCCTTGGCATATTGGCCAGCTTTAGGTCATCAGATATGATGAACCTGGGAGTTTATTCCTGTTTTGTGGCCGCTAATATCTCCCCCCTCATCACGTAATCCTCCCCTTGGTTCCTGCGCCTGAAGTGCATGATTTTGTACTTATTCACATTGAATCCTAGCTGCCACACTCTGGACCTTTCTTCCATTTTATCCAGATCCTTCCTCATTTTCTCCACCCCTCCCGGACTGTCTGCCCTATTACAGATCATTGTGTCAACTGCAAAGAGGCACACCTCCCCCTCCAGTGCCTCTGAAAAGTCACTGATGTAGATATTAAACATCACTGGTCCAAGAACTGAACCCCGTGGCACCCTGCTTCTGATTTAACCCCATTTACCACCACTCTCTGCATTCTATTCTTCAACCAATTTCCAACCCAGTTCACCACCTTGTGTCCAATCCCAGGCTGCCCAGCTTGTTCACAAGCTTCCTATATGGAACGGTGTCAAACGCCTTGCTGAAGTCAAGGAAGACCACATCCACAGCTCCCCCTGATCCCACCTCCCTTGTGACCCAGTCAAAGAAATCGATCAGATTAGTTTGACATGACTTTCCTGCCATGAATCCATGCTGCCTCAGATCTTGTCCTCCACTTGATTCAAGGAGCTGTACTGTCCTTTCCTTTAGCAGAGATTCCATAATTTTACCCACCACCAAGGTCAGACTGACAGGTCTATAGTGTCCAGCCTCCTCCCTGCTCCCACTTTTGTGGAAAGGGACTACATCAGCCCTTCTGCAGTCCTCTGTAACCTCCCTTGTTTCCTGTGACTTGTTGAATAGGGCTGGAAGTGGTGCTGCCTGTACCTCCCCCAACTCCTTTAATATTCTAGGGTGTATCCCATCTGGTCCCATTGCCTTATCCGCATTTAGTTTGCTGTAAGTTCTTCTAGGACTGTCTCCTCTTTGAATGGACTGTTGTCCTCCTCCATTCCCACCCTGATTCTTAGCTGTGGTCCTTCCTCTACCTCCATGAAAACTGAACCAAAATATTTGTTCAAGACTGATGCTTTATCCTGGACCCCTTCCATGCCCAGTCCTTCCACCCCTTTCAGATTTACAATCCCTCTCACCCTCCCGCCCCCCGTCCTCCTCTTCTTGCTAATGTCTCTATAGAATGTCTCATCCCCTTTTTTAACTTTGTTTGCTATATGTTCCTCTGTCTTTGCCTTGGTGCCCCTGACTGCCTTCCCTGCCTCCCTCTGCTTCTCTAGATACACTGCCCTGTCCTCTTCCTTTTGAGTCTCCTTATATTTCCTGAAAGCTATCTTTTTGCCTTGATTTTTCCTGCCACTTCCTGTGAGAACATAGTGGATTTCTTTTCCTTTTGCCGTTGTCTGTTTGCTAAATGCAAAGCTTTGTTGCCTCCACTATGGATCCTTTTAGATGGGCCCATTGTCCCTCAACCCTCCCCAATTTCTCTCCCCCATCTAGTGCCTCCCTGAGACATATACACATCCTAATGAAGTCTGCCCTCCTGAAGTCCAGAACCCTCGCCTTCGTGTGGCGTGTCCCTGTGGTAGTTCTCTCATTAAACCATACTGTGTGATGGTCACTGGACCCCAGGTGTTCACCTGCCCTGACATCTGTAATTCTGTCAAGTACTAGTGAGAAAATGGCTCTTTTAAATCAAAAAATAAATGGCTGATGATCAGCTTAGCTCATAGCCTGCCCTACGTCACCCTATGTAAAAAAACAAAAAAAAATTAGAGTTATAGCCTTGACAGTACTCCGTATCACACGCTGTCTTGTGCCTCTTATCTGAGCTTGCTTTCCTTGCTTGTCACAAGCACTAACACACAACACAAACCCATGTTAGGCAATTTAGGTTTAGAAAAAGGCTATTACTTATTGTTCTCTGAGCTCTAGGTGTTTGTTTGGTGAAGGTCAGACTCAGAAGTTGGGAACATTAAAGTGTAAACCCGCAACATAACTCCCACCCTGAAAGTATTTATTAATTATTGAGCAATCTTAATCTCAGCTGCTGTAGCTATGGACAGACTACAGAGAGAGAGAGAGAGAGTGAGAGAGGAGAGGGCCTTTGATTTCAAGAATGAACAGGGTACATATACTGCACACACAAGTATTAAAAACTATTAATCAGTAGCATCTGCTGAGTTTTTAAAGTTTAATTAAACCCAGTCTCACAACATACTACAACGCAAAACACAGTTTCATCATTCTGTCAGAAACCTAATCCCCCTCTGGCATCCCCCCCCCCCCGGACTGTCTCAGTCAGTCAGATGGAGAAAACAAAAAGTAAGTTCTGCTTTTTTTAATATTAATAATCTCTTCACATCAGGTGTACTTATACTACTGTATTTGTTTGTTTTTTAACCTATTTAGAGTGGAGTAACTGCTTAAATGCAACGCAGCGAACTCTCTGAAGAGGCAGTGAGACTACTTCACACTGACTGCTGTCGCTCTCTGCCTGTGACCGCCAATGCCAAATGTGATGCTAGCAGACTTTCACAGCCTTTACTCAGTGTGCCGCGTGTTTGTCTGAAAAAACATACCACGTGTCTGTACATCGATTGGCTTGGCTGTCTGACTGTGTAGACAATAATGCTGTTGGACTAGTTGGCACCTGTAGGCAGGGCAGCGGAGGCAGGTGCTTGGTTGCAACTGCAACCCCCCCTCCCAGCCCATCAATCACTCCCCTGAGATCCTATGGCTGGCTGTCAAACATGCTGCTCAGTAGTGCCAAGCCTAGCCTGCCAGTCCAGTCCTCCTCCTCCATTTCTGAATTGCCGAGGTGCCTTCTTGTCTAACTGGGTCCCCCTCCATAATCCATGACACGCCCCAGCCAGGACCTCTTCCCACTCGCTCCTCCCGATCTCGTCTTTCTCCTGCAGCAGCCCAGCAGCCAGCCAATGACGAGAATGCCAACCCACTGTCCGACTCAGACGTTCGTTTTTCTCCATGAATATAACGAAGTCCCATCCTACAGGAGAAAACGAATGTGCTGCCCATGCGGTGGCATTGAGGAATGCTGCAATTTTAAATAAAATCATGGCTTCTTTATTTTGCAACAGACTGAAGCCATGATTCAATTCTCTGAATGGGGAAGTGACTGGGGGGGGGGGCTTCAGTTTACATTGGGGAGGCTTTAGCCTCCACAAAATCAGCATGGTGACATCACTGGTTAGTACCAGGTCCAAAATCACTTCCAATTCAGTTGAAATTCTGTTTAAGGATTGAGAGGTAAAGCCGTTAAATATATTGGTAGTCATGTAGCAGAGGTGTCCGTCTTAAGTGTACGGGCATGAATGTGATGGAACGATAACTCAGCTTGAAAAACTGATGGTAGTTCACTAAATGAGTTGTCAGCACAATGTTGGTGAGCATTTTCTGTGCAGGGTGTAAAGCGACATGACGAGTTTCAGCCATGTATGCGTCCCATATGAACATATGAAAATACCAGCAGAAACAGGCCTCATGGCATATCAAGACTGCTTGATTTCGCAGCTAGCCCCTCAACTTGCAGCTGCCCCACCCTTTTCTACCCCCTCACAGTCACCCCCCCTCACTCTGTCCATCCCCTCTTGGAACAGTCCACCATCATACAGGAAAACACCTCTTCAGGTAGAGTGTTTCACTTGCCTACCACCCATTCAGTGAAAAAATGTCTACTGATTTCCTTCCTGGATTTTCCCCCCTCCAACCTCAGTTGATGCCCTCTTATATCCCTCCCTCTTCTGATCCAGAATATCTCTCCTGTATTAGTCTTGTTTATCCCCTTCAGGTACTTGAAGGTCTCAATCATATCTCCCCTATCCCTTCTTTCCTCCAGGGAATACATGTTAAGCGTGTTCAACCTTTCCTCGTAGGATTTCCCCTCCAAACTCTGCATCGTCTTAGTCGCTGTGCACCCCCTCCAGCAATCCGATGTCCTTTTTCAGGAATGGATACCAGTACTGCATGCAGTATTCCAGGTGTGGCCTGACCAGTGACCTGTACAAGGGAAGGATTACCTCACTACTTCCAGAAGAGATTACCCTCCCTATATGCTAAAAAAAAATTAAAAATACAGCCCAGCATCTTGTTGACTTTCACTGCTGAGACAAGTTGTTCATATTCCCCATTATAATCACCCCCAGGTCCTTTTCCTCCTCTGTGCTCCCCAACTGTACCCCTCCCAGGTGATAGCTCCTCCTCTGGTTCTTAGCACCGAAGTGCAGTACTTTGCACTTCTTGGCACTGAAACACATCTGCCATGTTTCCAACCACTCCTGTAGTTTAGTCAGGTCTTCCTGCAGTCCCCTCCACCCCTCGATGTCATCCACCACAGCTCTCATCTTGGTATCGTCTACAAACAGACTGATCTTACTCTGGGTCCCATGAGAGATATCTGCTACAAATATCCCAAACAGTACTGGTCACAGAGACAGACCGGCATTGCAAGTCGACATTATAAATTAATATTGAAACAGTGACTATAGCTGTTTGTGAAAGTGTGGGGTGGCTCTGAAAAGAGCCTTTGGGTTCCCAGTCATTGTGTTGTTCCATTGTACTTGTTTCTGTACTATCCACAACAGTAGTGCCCAGTACTACTTGTTTATTCATGAACTGTACATTTCTTGGTGGTTCTGTGCTATCACAATGAGTGTGCTGAGTGAATTCTTAGGGTCAGGGGATATGGTACAAGCCTCTAATAAGGCAGTGACAGTGGTCCTGGACTCCATAGCACCTGTCTGTGTTTTTCCCCTCGCCCTTCACCCAAGGTCCCCTTGGTCTGATGGGACCTTGAAGGTGTTGAGGAGAGTGGGCCGAAGGTTAGAGAGGCACTGGTGGAAATCGGGTCTGATGGATGACAAACTTAAATTGATGGATCAATTATAAGGACTATCAATCGGCAATCTCCCATAAGAAGGTAGAATTCCTGTCCAAAGAGATTGCCACTGTGCAAAATCGACCAGCTCAGCTCTTCCAGACTGTTGACAGATTGTGCAGTCCAACCTGTCTTCAGACTAGGGGAGCATTTTCACAAAGTAAGTGTGATGAGTTCGCTTGCTTTTTCACAGCCCCCTCTATTGGGTGCTGCAGAGGTTGGCAGGATGTTATGAGTACCCGATTTACCTGGTCTGACTTTGGCTGGAAGGCGATCACCGACATTGTGAGCATTATCCAGACTTTGCAACCAACCTACTGTAGTTTGGACCCAGGTTCAACATGTCTCCTTATGGGGTGCATTGAGATAATCAGCTCGGTTCTAGCTGACATAGTCTGGAGGTCATTGGAGACAGGGGTGTTTCCAGACCCTTTGAAGAAGGTGATTGTGAGACCTCTCCTGAAAAAATCCTCCCTCGACCCGGACTGTCTGGCTAACTATAAACCTGTCTCTAACCTGCCCTTTTGTGGGTAAGGTTATTGAGAAGGAGGTTGCGTTGCAGCTGGAGGATCATTTAACCATCCATGATGCCTATGCTCCTCTTCAGTCTGGATTTAGGAAGAGGCACAGTACCGAGACGGCACTTGTTTGGGTACTTAATGGTCTCCTATCGAGAGATTGGAGGACCTGTCCATCTTGCTCCTTCTTGATCTCTCTGCAGCATTTGACACTGTGGACCATGATGTGATGTTGGAGCACCTGCAGCTAGTATGTGGACTGTCAGGGACAGTCCTCAGCTGGTTTCGATCTTTCCTCACAGGTAGGACTCGGAGATTAGTGTCGGGGATTTATTCCTCGGCCCCTCTCTCCCTACCATGCGGGGGCCACAGGGCTCCATCTTATCACCAATGTTGTTTGTAGTGTACATGCTGCCATTGGGATTCATTATTAGGTGGTGTGGACCAAGTTTTCACTGCTATGCAGATGATACTCAGCTATACATGTCCTTCATGCCTGTACAGGGTGGAGCTATCTCAGTCTCTAATAGCTGCCTCTCCAAGATCCAGGACTGGATGAGTGCCAGCTGGCTGCAGTTGAACCCAGAGAAGACTGAGGCATTGGTGGTGGATCTAGGTCATTTGAGCATGGGGTCACTGGTAGGACAACCCTCCAGGCTTTGGCTCGGGGGTAACCAGCTGGAGACTTCTGAACAGGTGCAGAATCTGGGTGTTATTTTTGACGGTGACCTGACACTGACATTTCAGGTGTTGGCCATTGTCAAGACCTCTTTTTACCATCTCAGGTATATAGTCCAGATAAAACATTTGGCCCACCTGATGATGTTCCAACTTTGGTCCATGCCGTCGTGACATCCCACCTTATCTACTGCAATGTCTTTACCTAGGGCTTCCAGGGGTTGATATTCACTGCTTGCAACCTATGCCAAATGCGGTGGCCAGATTGTTGACTGGCTTATCAAGATCTTGTCATATTATGCATGTGCTCTGTAAACTGCACTGGCTGCCAGTTCGGTGGGGGATCACTTTCAAGGTTGGGTTACTGACCTACAAGGCCTTACATGATCAGGGACCCTGGTACTTGAAAGATCTCCTTTGTCCCTACTGCCTGCTCTGCTCCACCGACGAGGGATTGCTAGAGCTTCCCAGGGTTCAACTTTGGAGGCCACTCATTTGCTTTTGCAGCCCCTACCCTGTGGACCTCTCTGCCTCGTCGGGTGAGAGAGTACCTGACTGTCCAGAGTTTTAAGATCACCCTGAAGACATATCAGTTTGGTCTGGCTCTTTTAGACAATGAGAGTCATTTAACTGGTTTAAGTAATAACGGTTATTAAGTTATGCTGAGTATTTAATGTGCTTGATAATTTGGGATCTGTTTGTGGGGGTTTTAATTACTGTATTGTTTTAATATATGTTACTTGTATTCAGTCTGTGTTTTAATTGTACAGGCGCATTGAACTTCGGAAGTGCACTTTTTAAAAATAAACGTTTGATTGACTGATTGATTGATTATCATGCGCGGCCAATTGGCACAACATTAGGACCAGTACATCTTCATTTACAAACTACTTTTTGTGGTGTTTCTGTACCGACATTAATGTGCATGATCTGTTTCCACAACACTAGGGCCAGTGGTACATCTTTATTTATGAACTACAGTTCTTGGTGTTTCTGGGCTGATATTGACTGTGTAGTCCATTTATACAACACTCAGGCCGTTACTTGTTTATTTAGGAACTAAGTTTTTGGGATGTTTGCCTGATGGTTATCCTGCACTGTCCATTTCCAAAACAATAGGACCAGTACAAGATCTTTCCTCATGAAATTTATATTCACTGTGTTTCTGGAATGACATTAACCTGCATTGTTGCCATTATCGGTTCCACACTGTAGGACCGATACTTCATGCTAATGTGCTGCAATTATTTACATAACTTCAGACTCGTTTCTGTGAAATGTGGTACCCCGTTTGGCCATTAGATGTCGCCAGCGCTCCATGGAGAGAATTGTGGGTAAAATAAGTCTTCAGTTTCAGCGTTTTGTGCAGCATTGCTGTCCGGCGTCCTCCCTCCAGTCTCTCCTCACTGATCTCCCCTTAAACCAGCAGCACTATGTGACAAAAATCTACACTTTTTCGACTGTTTATTCCCTGTGCTCTGCTGAGCATTTACCTGGTACTCTTTCCCACCGGCAATGTCGATTACTGAGTAATTTGTTCCATTATCCTTTGTGTTTGTTTACATTTCTACCCGCCTTCCCGACTCTTTGACTTGATAGTGGCTGCCATATATTCTGTGGCGCTACAACGGCTGTAACGGCTCACTTCCTGGTTGGTAGTACTGCTGCTTTAAATCACCAATCCTCCCATCATTTATTTATTTATTTATTTATTAAATTTTGGTGACTAGGTAGGCCCACTGGGCTCTGAAGGTCCCTTTTTCAGGGACGACTCGGATAACAATACACTTAAATACAGAAAGAGCAAAGGAAACATTTGTATACAAGTTATTACAACATGATGATGTTACAGGAAACTGTGGGTGCAGGCATGGTTATCATCATGACACAATTTAAGTAGATAATTCATTGTGCATGTAATATAAGTTCCAGAGGTAGCGTGTAGACCCCAGGTGAACAAAAGAAGGGACAGTTGGAGGCAGGTAGTGGGTAGATTTAGCTAGAAGAAGTTGTATGTGTGGTAGGGAAGTGCCTAAGGAACCTTATGCACCATGGCAGTGGCATGAGCTAGAGGTTAGGAAATTAGACTTTAGCCTGGTGCGGAAGTTCGCTAGTGAGGGGCCATCCTAGACAGAGTGGGGAGCTTGTTCCATTGGCCGGGTGCTTGGGAGAAAAAGGATCTAGCATCGGCACTTGTTCTTACTCTAGGAACTTCCAACAGAGTTCTTTGTGAAGTCCTTAGGTTCCTTGGTTTATGCTTGAGAGTTATATACTTGGCTATGCTGGGCGGAGCGTGAGGTTTGAGAAGCTTGTAGGCCTGGACAAGCAGGGGATATTGTAGACGAGCAGCCAAGGTAGGCCAGCAGAGCTGGGCTAAAGAGTCGCAATGGTGTAGTCGTGGGTGGTCTTGAGTGGCGAAGCGAGCAATTTTATTTTACAGGGTTTGCATCCTGGTTATCTCTTGCTTTCCCATGCCCGTATTATCGGGCAGCAAAGGTTAGGGTTGGAAGCAGGACACTAGTAGCAATAGAGAGGCTCAGGGATGAGCTGGTCCCTGAGTTGGTACAAGGTGCAGAGTTTCGATGGATGGTCCTTGTGACCTGTCTACGTGCTCCTTGTAAGTGAAGTTCTGGTCAATCGTTAGGCCTAGGTATTTGAGGGAAGGGACAACATTGATGTCTTTGCCAGAGAGTGGTTAAGTGGAGGAGTGAGGACCTGTCAAGTCCTAGGGATCTTGGTCTGAATAGCATTGACTTGGTCTTGTCGGCATTGAGTACCATTCTGTTCTCACACAGCCAGGTCTCAAGGGACATGAGATCCTTTTGGAGGGTAGGGCCAAGCTTGGCTACATCGCTCATGTGATGGAAGATGACAGTATTGTCTGCATACTGTACCACCGAGCTCTCCTCGCAGTAGGAGCTTAGGTCATTGGTAAACAGGGAAAATAAAAGAGGGCCAAGTATTGATCCCTGCGATATGCCCTGTTTTAGGGGTAGCAGGTCAGACATGACGCCATTCCATGTGACCCTTTGAGCCTGGCCTGATAAAGTAGCTCCCAAACCACTGTAAGGCATGGGTGTCAAGGCCAACATTTTGTAGTTTTTGTAACAGCAAGTTGTGGTCTACGAGGTAAAACACCTTAGATAAGTCGATAAAGACTGCCCCAGTGGGTACGCCTTTGTCAGCTGCCCTGAGCACTTTGTCCGAGAAGCTGATGAGGGCAGTGTCAGTGCCGTGGTTAGTTCTGAACCTGTGTTGGGTGGGGGCAAGGAGCAAGTGTGCTTCCAGGTAGTCCCTGAGTTGGTTGTATATAACCTTTTCTTGCACCTTGCCGAGTAAGCAGAGGGAGGAGATAGGCCTATAGTTGTTTAATTTATCCCTAGGTCCCAGTGTTTATTATCCCTGGGTCTGATCCTGTTTAATGCACACATATCGGACATCAGGGAGGGTATAGGGTGTGAAATGAGTCTCTTCGCTGATGACTCCAAGATGGGAGCAGTAGTTGAGGGAGAAGAGGGGAGGTTGGCCCTGCAAGAGGACCTGGACACCCTGGAAAGCTGGGCTCACACATGGAAATTAAATTTCAATATCACCAAGTGCAAGGTGTTACATCTTGGGCGGGGAAACCCTAAACACAGGTACACCCAGGGAGGGCAGGCGCTGGAGGCCTCAATAGGGGAAAAAGACCTAGGGGTCATGGTGGATGCATGTATGAATAACTCTGAGCAGTGCAGGAGAGTGGCTAGCAAGGAAAACAGGATGTTGGGATGTATCGTAAGGGGGATCACCTCTAGGAGCAAGGAAGTGATTCTGCCGCTGTACAATGGACTGATTAGACCACACCTTGAGTACTGCGTACAGTACTGGAGACCACACTTGAAGAGGGACATACAGCTCCTGGAGAAGGTACAGAGGAAGGCAGCTAAGATGATACAAGGGCTAGGGGATTTGACGCATGAGGACAGACTTGAGGAGCTCTGCCTGTTTTCATTGGAGGAGAGGAGAGACTGGGGGACATGATTGAGGTCTTCAACTACCTCAAGGGAATAAATAGGGTAAACATGGAGGGATCTTTAGACTAAAGCAGGAGGTATCACCAGAGGGTATGGTTTGAAGTTGGAAGGTGGAAGGGTGAGGGGGGAAAAGAGGAGGAGGTTTTTCACTGAGAGGGTGTTGGACCCTTGGAATGCACTGCCTGGTGAGCTGGTTCAGAGATCCACAGTGGAGGGCTTCAAGAGAGGGTGGGACAGACACAGAAAGTGGATGTATCAGATGATGGCCTGTCCCAGGGGGGTGGGGATGGATGATAGGGGTTTCTGGAACACAAGGGGGGAGGGCCTCGGAACCCAACTAGGGATCTGAGGTTAGAGCAGACTCGATAGACTGTAAGGCCTAATCTGCTGGCAAATAGTATGTTAGTATGTCCCCCTTTGTGGATAGGTATGACACTGGCGTGTTTCCACTGGTCGGGGACTGCTCCTTTCCCTTAGGGATCTGTTGAGGAGCATAGTTATGGGCCTTGATAAGGAGGTAGCTCCTTGCTTTGAGAGCCGAGGGTTAATCCCATCGGGTCTCCCTGAGCCTTTGGTTTCAAGTTTCTAGAGGGTAAGGACTCTGCACATTTGCAAGTCTCAGGTGAAATAGGGTCGCTCCGATGGGGTGCTTCAGCTGAACTGGGGGGTGGGGAGACTGGCATGTCTTAAAGGTCTCTAGGTCTGAGAAATGCCTGTTTAGGGCAGCCGATATTTGAGAAGGTCAGTTGTGAGCTGACCATTGATCTCAATGGGGCAGGATTCAGGTTTTTGCTCCCATTGATCAACTCATTAACATGGTTCCAGAATTGCTTGGGGTTGCCCAGGCTAGATTTCTGAGGGTGTGTAGTAGTCACCTTACCAAGTTTAATGGCCCTTTGCTTTATTTCTTAGGGCTTTGTATTCCATAAGATCTGCTGGAGAGGAGGAGAGTAAACTTTTCCAGGCTTTCTCCTGAGTCCCCATAAGGGCTTTGAGGGAGGGAGAGATCCACTCTATAGCAGTTGCTCTTTACCCTCAGTCTCTTAATTGGAGCAGAGAGATTGGCAGCTGTGGTTAGTTCATCTTGGAGGTATATCAGGGCATCAGAGAGAGTTGGGAGAGTAATTATGGGGTTCCAGTCTGACTGTTTAGGTAGTTTTGAATTGTAGTTCAGAGAATTTGGAGACGTCTCGGGTGGAGAGGATTCTTGGTTGTACCTTGGGTGGTCTGTTTTTCCATATACAGAAAATGGGGGAATGATCACTCAGGGAGTCTGCCATTGTTCCTGCACTCTGTATATCAGAGGGATTTGACACCAAAGCCCAGTCGAGGGTGGTGTGGTTCCTGGTTTTGTAGTTAAGTCTGGTCGGGGCAGAGATAACCTGCATCAGACCTACTTCTTGAGTTAAGGACGCCGCAGCCTGGACCGGGTCCTGTGCCCAAAGAATGTTGAAATCCCCTAAGATAAGCTGCTCCATAGCTCCCTTGCTAGTGAGCAAGCTAGTAATGGCTTCAAGGGATTGGATGGCTGATTTTGGTGGGTGGTAGACACAGCCAATTGTTAGTTGTTTGACTTGTCCTATGGTTATGCGGATATATATGCTTTCACCCTCAGCGGTGCACTGTGTGTACAGGGGTAGGGGGCGATGCTGAGAGGTCAAGCTTTGTGTAGATTAGTATCCCTCCCCCTTTTTTGGATACCTGATCCTTGTGGAAGCTATTGTAGCCCAGAACTTGTATCTCGTGATCAAGGATGTGGGCTTTTAAACAAGTTTCCGAGATGGCTAGTACATCTGGCTTGTAGAGGTCCAGCCAGGCTTGGACTTCATGTATTTTAGGTCTGAGGTTGCATATGTTTATATGCGCAATCTTCAGACCCTTGGTAGCTGCCCAGTGAGGGTCCTGGGGGGATGCTACCAAGGTATTGGGGGTATGCGGGCCAGGGTTGGGTTGGATGTCCCCAGAGAGGAGCAGTAGCCCAGCTAGTAGTCTGAGCAGACTAGTGCTGGTTTTAGGGATGAGTTGTCTGTGACACATCCTGCTTATGTAGTAGAGCAGGTCGTAGCATACTCCCTTTTTTACCATCACATGTTTCTTTAAGTGAGAAGTCATACTTGGTATAGTGCTGTCGCTATAATAGTCGGGGGGGGCTTGTGCAGGTTGCTCACTGATTCGGGGTGGCATAGGTTCATGAGCCCGTCCATCCAGAGCAGGGTCAGTGAGTAGGCTATGGCAAGGAGTATGCGCCTATTAGGGGAGGAACACCTTGGCTGAGAGCAGTCTGGGGAGCTTGTGAGGAGACATGTGCTTTGTTAGCCACGATTAAAGTGGCATCTGCTCCGTATCTACTTGTATTGGGTGCACCGAAGTTACCTGATTTAGGTCTGTGCAGGGGGCAGCAGTTGCTGAGGGCTATGGGTTATCTGCCTCCTGCGCAGTTAGTGGAAGTGGTTAAGAGATTGAGAATTTGTTGGTGTGTATTTTTGGCGTAGGGAAGTCTGAGGTTGCTGCCACACTTTGTGGAGAGAGTTATTACGGTAGTAGATAGCAGTAGTTTAAAGGCGTGGAGGGAATACCTTAGCCTATTGCAAATGCTGCGTTGGGTCCCTTAGATTTGACAGAATAAGAAATTAAGTGGGGAGATAATACCTTAAGCTTCTTTATCACAGTAAGTTTCTTAGTAATTCTTAGTCAAAGGCAACTGTCACATAAATTCATGAATCAGTACTCGAAGGCAGTAAGCACAAAAATACCATATGGAGCAAAAGGTTAGAGAAGGGACAAGAGCAAGTGCGGCAGTCTGAGAGAGAGAGAGAGAGAGAGAGAGAGAGAGAGAGGGAGGGAGGAGGAGAGAGAGAGAGAGAGAGGAGAGAGAAAGAGTTAGTTATACACTAGTCAGCAGTTAGGAGAGAAAGAGTTATACACTAGTCAGCAGTATAGGAGAGAACTGTAGTCCCATAGAATTACTTTCAGGTGACACATCAAGCATTAATTCACAGTTCTAAAGGGGTACATAGATAACAGTGGCATACAGTACAAGTTTTGATAATTTGGTAGGCATTACCCCTCGAACTCTGTGATGATTGGCTATGGTGAGTCTGTGGGTGTGGCACTCCCGTATTTAATGGGAGGAGGGAATGGGGTGGGTGAGCAGGAGAAAAACGAAAGGCTGTGTCTCCGCTCCGGTCGTCCCCTGCTCTGGTGCGGGGAAGGTGTGGGCTTGTGATGGCGTGGCGGTCCACGAGCTTCTGGGTCTGGGGGAGCCCTCTAGCAGCGAGGTGTCCCTCGCTTCCCCTGTCAGATTCAGCAGTTAGTTTAAGTCCTGGAAAGTAGCCCACAGGGGCTCTGACAGGCCCTTTTCAATAGCCTGAGTCGGAGAGTCACTGCAGTCGGGCAGCCAATGGTAGGTCGCTGGGAGAGTTTTTGAAGTTGGCACCCAAATCTCGGGTGAGTTGTTGCGGGGTCAGCGTCCGCTAGGCAACCTGGAGCTGTGCCACAAGGGAATCCTGGTAAGCACTGTAGGCGATTTTGAGGCAGAAAATGTAGTAAACAGCTGGAACAGCAGGCAAAAATGAAAGGCTGTGTCTCTGCTCTGGTCATCCCTTGCTCTGGTGCAGGAAGGTTTGGGCTTGTGATAGCGCGGTGGTCCACGCACTTTGGGCCTGGGGGCCCTAGCAGCAGGTGTCCTCGCTCCTTGTTGGATTCAGCAGTTAGTTTAAGACCTGGGAGTGCTGAAATGTATGCCTCTCAACTGTCCCTGGTATTGGGGGATGTCCCTGATCTTGCCTCAAATGTTCCTCTGTCCCTCCTAAAATTGTGTTTCTGTGACTAAACAGTAGGAATTGTAAACACAAAATGATATCAGACATTAAAATTATAGTTGTGTTCTTTAGAAAATGAATTTTACACTAAGTCACTTACCTTACCAGCTTCCTGAATGGCTACCCAAATGTTTAATCTGTGTCCCTGATTCTTATCCTTGGTCTCTGATTTAAGAGGCTGGAAGTTGCAGGTATGAAGCTAGGGATATAAAGTGTGTATACTATCTTGTACACCAGGACCTTGCTTTTTGCCGTCTCCCCACCCTGTTTCCCCAGCTATATCCTGTTTGTTGCTCAACAATTGCATAGACCACCACTGGGTTAAGCATGGGAGAAAACAAAAGCAGCACTCAGCTGCATGTAATTGCATAGCATTTTGATAACATTGAGCACACAAATCATACTTTGGCATCAGAAGATAGAGCAAATGATGCCCCTTGGGTAGGGAAAAATGCTGCCTTTAAAATAAATGTACACCATGGCTTACCTGATGTATGCATTTCTACTTGTATGGGAGGTTGAGAGGTACGGTGCAATGTACTATTTGAACAGTATTCAGAAACAGAGGAAGGGGCAATTTCATACTCAGATTTGAAATGACCAATCAGACATGACTGGGAGTACACACTGGGCTCTGCTCCATTACCAATCTGACCAATCAGATGCTAATAAATGCTCTAGCCCCTTCCTGAAGTTCCTATCTTGTGATGTAATCAGCACCAGCTTCTGCCAAGGCTCCCAAGAAGAAGGCACCAGCAACAAAATGGGCTCAGTGTGTCTGATTTGATCGTCAAGGCTGTGAGCATCTTTAAAAAGCATCAAGGAGTGTCCCTGCCAGAGGTGTAGAAGGCAGTGATGGCCAGCAGCTATGATGTGGGGAAGAACAAGGTTTGAGTACCAGGGCCAGCTTTGTAGTTATCGGGTCCCCCAGCGAGAAACGTCATGGGGCCCTTACCCAACCCAGACTGACCTCACCTTTACTCTGACCAGAATGCACATTTTATTTTCAGTGCAACCAATTACATATTTGTGTTTTTAGAAGGTGGTATCAATATTAATCTTTGGAGCTGCACTGCCCATCCAGTTCATGTCTGTTCATCAGCCTCTGATTGGCTGGGATGTACCTCAGTGAGAGATTCCATGACATCACATGAGAAGGCTCTGCAATGCCCAGTGATGCCCTTTAGTGCATTTTTACTTTCAATATGAATATTAAAAAAACATATATATTAAAGTGGTATTCTGGATCTGCCCAGGGTCCTCCCTTTAGCAGGGGTCCCCCATCAACTGCAGGGTTCACTGGTGCCCAAAGCCAGCTATGGACATGTCCCAACCTAAAATAGCACTGATATTTCCCCTCATGCACTTTGACCTGTGAAATCATTTGTGGTTTTGTCACTCGTGATGTCATATGGTCAAACTGCACAGTGGAGAAGTATCAGCAACATTTCAGGTGTATACATATATATATATATATATATATATATATATATATATATACATACACATACATATATAGATATAGATATAGATATAGATATATTTATATATTTGTTTTTGATAACTGGGTAAGTGTGCTACACATCAGAAATGCCTACTTTCAGGTACAACCTGGAAGAGTACAAAGCAGATACAAGCAAAGTTACAAACATGTATGATACATAGAAATGCAGGCAGCTTACAAAAGGTAAAGAACATATACAGATACCAGGAGTCAGGTACTATCATTACAACCAAGTTAGTAGCAGAGATGACAATTTTGTACAGAAATGGCAGTACATAAATTAACAATTTATACAAGCTGATACAAAAAACAATACAGAGGTGCATATCTAGATCCAATGGCATCAACTTTAAATTACACTTCAAGAAACGGACACAGTACAGAGGTCTGGAGTAGTACCTTAAGTAACATATTAGACAAGTCACCGCCATAGGACAACAAAGTTCTAGCCCATGGGAGGTAGGGTTTAGAAGGAGTAGAGGACTAATGAATAGCCAGGTAAGCGCTAGAAGAGTCATAAAGAGGTGGGACCTGTGGGTACAATACAAAGGGCGTTAGGAGAAAAAAACCAGTGCATTTTCGGAGGCTAGGAGGTGGTGTAGGCTGTGCTGGAAATAAGTATGTGTGGGTAAATGCCAGAGTGGTGCAGGTAGAGTGTTCCAGTTCTGAGGGGCAAAATGGGAGAACGCCTGGAGCCCATAGTTCTACATCTGGGGACAGATAAAAGAGTCAGATCACCTGATTGAAGAGCACATTGAGGGATTTGGGAGTGAGCATGCAAGCTAATGAGGAGGAGTACCTGAGCGAACAATGCTGTTTATCAGAGTACCAAAGGCATAGCACAGTGATCTTTGGGTGAGAGCAACTTAGACTGCTGTATAACTGACACTGATGCAAAGACATTGTAAAGAGGGCAAATTGACAAATATTATTGTAGGTTGTGTCCCATTTTGTAGACAGGCTTTGGTAGCGCCAATGTATGTCAGTGAAACATAGGTTAGTGCAGGGAGAAGAACACCACGGGCGACAGAAATTTTGACAGAAGGAGTGAGGGCATAACTTGTCTTGGTAGGCCAGGGCAAGCTTGCAATGGACTGCTTTACATGCAGTGGAGATGTACTGACTAAAGTCCAGTAAGGGATCAAGAGCAACTCCCAGATACTTACATGAGTTTATGTGTTTAAGGGGCAGATTGTCAGTGCAGGAGATGGATAGTTGCCCTGGGTATTTGCTTGGTCTTGGAGCAAGCCAGACAGCATGGAGTGTGATTTGTCAGTATTTAGAACCAGCTTATTATTGGAGATCCAGTTGTGAAGGCAACTGAAATCTGATGTTAAAGTAATAGCTAGGGTAGTGAGGTGTTTATAGCTGGTACAGAGAACCAGGTCACCAGTGTATAATAGGCAGGAACATGAAGAGACATTAGAGGTTCTGTCATTAATGAAAATGGAAAATAATAGAGGACCAAGTATGGAGCCCTGGGGTACTCCAATGTTGATGGTAGAGAAAGCATGTGATGTGGGGCTATACTTGAAAAATTGTAACCTGTTAATCAGATAACTCTGGTACCACTTCAGTAGAAAAGCCAAGTGAGAGCATCTCTGATGTGATTAGAGAGTGTTCAACTAGATCTAATGCCTTCGTGAGGTAAATAAAGACCATACCAGTAAAAAGACCATTACCCATGGTGATCTTGGCATCGTTTATGAATTTAAGGAGGGCAGTGGTAGTACTGTGACCCTTTCAAAAAATATGCAAACAACAGAGAGGAGCTTCCTATTATGAAGATAGGTGAGAGTTTGCTCAGAGACCAATTTTTCCAGAAGTTTTCCTAAGGCCAAAAGAATGGCTATGGGTCGGTAGTTGGAAATGGATTTGGGGTCACCCTTTTCAATAACAGAGACTATTCTGGCAAATTGCCATATTAGGTTCCACCAAGCCACGTCGACAGGAATTGTGTTCATCAGAATTACAGTGACGGCACAATGCCGACAGCTGGCAGTGTGCCATCAGGGGAAGCAAGTGTTTTTGAGGGGGGCATTGCCCCCCTGCACCCCCCGCATTATGGATTATCAACTCTGAGTTGGAGTTGTTTTGGGGAGGGGAGAATCCCTACAGATAGCAAACCGTAACGTGCATGGACACGGTACTGCAATTGAAAATGCAAATGGTAATGGTAACAGCAACAATAACGCCAAATGAAACACAAATGGAAATGTAAGCACAAATGAAAATGCAAACCGTAATGCACATCGTGGCGTAGATGGGAACGGTGATGCATATGGTAACAGAAGTGCAACTGGAAATGTTAATGGCACAGTAACGAAAGAGCACACCCTTCTTTTCCCCAAAAAGTGCATTGGAAAACACAGTGAAAACAAAGAATGTATGCATAATAATGGACCTCGGAGCACAAAATTTGGACTAGAAATACTAAATTGCTTATATCTCAGGAACCGTACAACAATGAACAAAAATTAAAATTTTGTATGAATTATGACTTTCCTGACTAGTTTTGTACTTAGCCCCCAATGTGGGGGCTAAGTATTTTTGCGAAGAAAAGTCCATATCTTGCACCGTTTCAAAAATATGGGCCCTGAAAGGCGCAATGGATGGCATAATGTTATCCTACGGGGAAAAGCGCCAACATTGGAGTGCTGTCACTGTAATATTTTTTCAGCAAACCATCAAAAGGCACATCTGTGGGATGTTGCCTTTCTTCCCTCCAAATGCCAAGTAGAAAGACCAAACCGTTCCCAAGATATTCAATGTCAAAGATTACTAAAATGGCCCTATCTATTCCATTATAAAAAATCTGGCCATCTTGTCCCTCCCTCACAATCAAAGATGACGATCAAAGAATCTCACAATCAAAGAATTTGTAGGTTCGTGATCAAAGAATTTGCAGGCTCACAAACAAAGAATTTTAAACCTTATAAATAAATAAATTGAAGGAATTGTGGTAATCTCGTCCCTTGTTCGCGATGCACAATCGCGATTAAAGAATCTCACGATCAAAGAATTTGCAGGCTGACGATCAAAAAATTTGCAGGCTCACGAACAAATAATTCAAAATGTCATAAGTCAAAAAATTGAAGGAATTGTGGTAAACCACCACCATGGGTCAACAGAACAAAGTCCCCTGAGTAAAACCCACCCTCTTTTGACATCCTAGGACACCCCTGGGCTGAGAAAATTGATTTTTTAATCCGTCCATCTCGTCCCTCACTCACGATGCAAGATCGCAATCAAAGAATCTCGCAATCAAAGAATTTGAAGGCTTGCGATCAAAGAAATAGCATGCTTGCAATGAAAGACGAGGGACGAGATGGCCAGATTTTAAAATGATTTTTCTCAGTCCAGGGGTGCCCTACTAAGTAAAATGAGGCTGGGTTTGCTCAGGGGAACTCATTCTGCCCATCTGAATAACAAAAATAATGTTTTAATTATCCCTGGTAGTCTAGTGCCCCCATCATAATAAAGAAATAGTCATTTGTAATACCCTGGTAGTCTAGTGCCCCTCCCCAATGTATATTGTTTTACATCCCTGGTAGTCTATTGCCCCAGGCTGTATAAAATTATTCTTCTTGCTCATATCCCTAGTAGTCTAGTATTTACTCTGTATTAAATAATATTATTTGAGGAGATCCCTGGTAGTCTAGAGGCCCCCCCAGCATAATAAAATATATGCTTATTTTGTATTTCCTGATAGTCTAGTGGCCCCCACCCAGCTGTGCCAGCCCCCCCAGCACCTCCCACCCTTCTCCAGACGGTGACTGTGTCCATTACCGATCGTAATGCAAACAGTCGGCGGCTGGCCATGGAGGAGAGAGGTGGGCTGAGCCAGCTGCCAATTGGAGAAGGGTGTGGGGGGGTGCTGTAGGGCTGACACACCTAGTGGGGGAGTGCCCACTAGAATACTAGGAATACAAAATAAGCATTATTTTATTATGCTGGGGGGCGCTTAGACTACTAGGGATCTCTGTAAATAATATTATTTAATACAGATCGGGAGACCACTAGACTACCAGGGATATGAGCAATAAGAATAATTTTATACAGCTTGAGGGGGGCCACTAGACTACCAGGGATGTAAAGACATACACATTGGGGGGGGCACTAGACTAACATGGAATTACAAATAACTATATTTTATTATGATGGGGGGGCCACTAGACTACCAGGGATAGTTAAAACATAATTATTATTATTCAGATGGGGCAGAACGAAGCCCCCTGAGAAAATCCCACACTCATTTCAGTTTAAAGGACACCCCTGGGCTCAGAAACAACAATTTTAAATCTGGCCATCTCATCCCTCGCTCGCGATACACGATTGCGATCAAAGAATCTCGTGATCAAAGAATTTGTAGGCTTACGATCACAGATCATTAGCGAGCCATGAACAAAGAATTTAAAAGTTAATAACTCTATTTTTGGACCAATTTGGATGGAACCAACGCCATGGGTCGATAGATCGGGGTCCCCTGAGCAAAACCCAACCAAGTTTTACTTCAGAAGTGACCCCTGAGCCGAGATATTTGTGTTTGTGCGATCAGAAAACTGAAAACAAGATGGCAGACCTCGTGATGCAAGAATTTTTGAAATTCCTCAGGGACAAAGATTCTTGAACCGTGAGGCTGCAAATTATTTGATCTACAAGTGGGACGAGATGGCCAGAACCCCATTCTTTGTTCGCAAAACATACATATAAATGTTCCCATTGGCTTATAAGAGGAACTTAAAAGTGGCATGACTTTTGAATGCCTTAATATTTTTTCACCAAATGAAAAGCGGCATGTTTGGCTACCAAAGCTCTTTCAAATGAGCCATCTTGCAGAGCAGCACACCACACAACGGCCATGTAGGACCACATCCAGAATCTCAAAAGGTGCCTCCAAAAATGGATAATTTTGCATTTTTCAGAGCTTTCAAACACAAAGACCATAAGTCCGACTGAAACACAATTTGGCAAATCAAGAGACCTACCATGCCCCACCGAGTGTACCAAATATCAGGCAAATCCGTTGAACGGGTCCATAGTTATTAACGTCCAGACTTTTGACTTTAGTATGTAAGTGACTGCTGAACCCTAACTATAGTGGCGCGACCGTGCTACTATAATATACAGTATATGTGTGTGTGTGTGTGTATATATATATATATATATAATATTATATAAACCATATGATGTTATGTTGGGGGGGTCACAGTTGACAAGTAAAATAGGCATATATTTATTAAATCCATGCCATATTTGATTTGTGCGCCACATAGGGTTGTGTGGTAAGACAGCTGGGGTTCCTGCTGTCTCAGGTGAGTTACAGGTAAAGAACTATAAAGATCAATAAGCAAACTCCTCTGTATACAGTCAAATACCGGAATGAAATTATGTTATGTATACATATTTTCCAGTTGTATCTTAACCTAAGTATTCTAATAATTGCTTGTATGTGTTGTATATGTACTGAATTTTAAGCTTATCCCATGCCCCCTCCCTCCAAGTCACATTGGAAACAAGCCTTGGCGCAGTGAGCTTTTACTGGCCAACATTTGTAAATAAATAAAGAAGTTTGGGGTATAGTTGTCACTTTTTAGCTGATAAAAATAACTAAAGGACATTCAAAAATAATAAAAACAGACAATAATGGCAGAAAAAGGCCTCCTGGCCCACCCAATATGCCCGACTGTACCTAACCAGCCAGAACAGACTGACAAAATGGTAAAAACCAGAGCAAATGGTCCGGCTGTGACTACTTGACCTTGCAAATTGTTCCCAGTCCAGCCAATCTGTTTTTTATTGAGTTGGGTCTGGTTTAGCTGTCCTGATTTCTCCTAATCCCCTACCTATTTTAAGTTGTAAGTACCCAGTATGGCAAGGTATCTCACCTCTACCATACAGAATACACTTCAACAGCATTCTTTGTCATAGTTTACCATAAACATTAGTCTAACTCATAATGAGGTCCTATCACCCCTCACAAAACTGCTAAAGCTATCACTATGCCTTGGTCAGTTCCTCCAGTGGTGGAAAGCAGCTGTGGTTACACCTGTCCACAAAAGTGGTGACCGAGCCCAGTAGGCAAATTACCACCTGATATTAATCCTCCCTCCCCTCTCAAAGGCTCTGGAGTGCATCATGTTGAATCAATTAACAGAGTACCGTGAGAAATACCAAATCTAATGTCCACAACAACATGGATTCCGCAAGGCACATAGTACCACCACAGCACTGGTAGAATGCACTGGCTACATACCTGTTGCACTTGACTGGGGTTAACTATTGGGGACGATGTTTAGTGACCTCACTAAAGCATTTGGCGTGATCAACCACACCATACTGCTTGACTCACTCCTCACCTCCAGTCGGTAGGTGCTTTAGAAGCTACCTTGGCTGCAGATCACAACAATTTAAAAATAGTGGTATCCTACACTGTAAATTAGTTGAACCACTACAGCTTGCACCCTAGTGGCCAAAAGAAAGGTGGTGCACACATCATTGCAACAAGGAAAATATAACATACAAAGAATAATGCATGGGGTGGTGTATGTTACATAAGCAATAAGATATGACTGGGTGTGTGTTAGACACTTTAACACACGGCCAGGAGGTGTAGTGAGGCACGAGACCACTGGCCAAGTGCGTCCAGCCTCCAAGCCATGTGTTAAAGTGTCTAACATACAGACCCTGGACTGGCTTATTGCACTTATGAAATGGCTGTCAAAAATACAGATGTATGTGATAGCTAAAATGTATAATATTTAATAGTGAAAAAGTTAAATGTTTGTTTACATTTTTAATAAAATAGTTCCTCTGCCTACTTTTTGAGCTGAGGACTTTTCAGCTGTTTAGGCTTACGTATTTGTATGTTTCCCCCATGTAGTTATCATGGCACCACCCTTAACCCCCCCCCCCCACACTATCCAACTAGCAGCACTTCTATTTTTTTTTTTAACAAATCTGGTTGAGCCTACCTTTATTTAACACAAAAAAGTATCTGGTTTATCCTGCTGTTTGCCAGCATTAGGCGATACCGCAGTCTGAGCAGGAACAGTAAGTCCATGGCAGACTGGCTTCAGACTTTAAAGAGCAGGTATCTACTGTCTGGAATGGGTTAACTGTAAAGCCGAACACTCTAAGGCACACCGCAACACTTGTCAGTGTCTGAAGGATACGCTGAGGTGAAATGGTATGAACATTATAGGCAATGACCCAAAGGCACACCACAATTCCTGTCCATCTCTCCAGGCTGGGGGTGGGGTTGGCATCGCTTCTGTACTTCACTGTCCTTCCTATTCTGCATCTGTCTAACTCATGCACTTCCAATGCTAATACCAGCAAGCAAACATTCAGCATTGACAAAAGCTTGTTATTTACTGCTTTCACTGTTTGTTCAACATGATGTGTAAAGGAGAGTTTGTCATCTAGGTATCCTCCTAGATATTTGAAGATACTGACCTGCTCCAGGGTAGAACCCTCCTGACTAATGATTGTAAGGGGCTGAAGCACCTTCTTGTTTTGTGGACAGGAAATTAACATTGACTTTGTTTCCTTGTAGTTTAAGATTAACTTGTTTGTAGGAACCAGTGTTTCAAGACTGTGAAGCTTTGTTGCAGATTAAGTGTGAGTTCTTGCTGGCTTCTGCTATTAGAGGAAACAATAGCGTCATCCACGTAAAGGAGTACGTGAGAGTTTGGGCAGGCCAGATGGAGATCATTGATGAATAAACTGAACACAAGCGGTCTAAGGATTGACCCTTGTGGTACCCCTGCTGAGACATGACCTGTGTCCGAGGTTGTGCCATTTATTTTTACTTTTTGTGTGCAACCTGTCAGCTAATCTTTGAACCAGGATAGAGAGTCTTGTGAGAGCCCCAGGGTGGAGAGTTTATCAAGCAGAAGAGTGTGGTTAACAAGATTGAAGACCTTTGTTAAATCTATGAAGATAGAGACCACCAATTCGCTGTTGTCAAGGCACCATGTACAGAGTTGTTGTATTCTAGTAATGCCATTATGGTGCTGTGCTGTTTTCTAAAACCATGCAGTTGCTGGCATTGTATGCAATATTGACTTAGGTGGGTTACCAGCTGTTCAGCTACTATCCTCTCTAATGCTTTGGAAAGTGGAGATAGTATAGAGATGGGGCGATAGTTGGAGATGACATCTTTATCACCTCCTTTTTGTACTGGGGTATCCAAGGCAGTCTTCCAGATACCGGGGAACTGAGCAAACCATAGCAAGTGGTTAAAGAGCTTTGTTATTGGCACAATTAGGACATTCAGAGTGGAAGCAAGAAGCTTCATGTCAGTCATATCACTACCCATCCTTGTTTACCCTAGTACCTATTTGATGTGTTGGAGGGTGTCTGATGTTAAACTCAATTGGAAATAGAGAGCTGGGTGGGGTAGGGAGGCTGGTGCCACCTTGAACAGTGCTGTGTGTGGGTTGGGAGGAGGCACGTTATTAGAGTCCAGGGTGGACAGTATTTGGTTGAAGTTGGTGAAAGTGGAATTAAAGATATTTCTGATTTCACTGGGATCTGTGACAATGTTGTTAAACATGCCAGTGGGCTGAGCCAGGACAGAGCTGGGTGACAGAGTCTGGGCCCATGTCTCTGAAAACACAAAGGGGATTAGTTTGACAGCAACAATGCCCCGGCAAGGCTCCCTGACTTGGTACTGGACAGAAGACATCCTGTTATTAATATACACATATAATTTCCTATTTTGTCTTCCATGCTTCCTATCCTTTTCTTGGCTTCATCCTTGACTGGCCATCTGGAGGAGATTTCATCTAGGTCACACCCAACTCCTCTCTCCCCCCAAGACCAACCAGCTACACCCCATACTGGTGGACAACCCTTCAGTGCTATGGATGAGCCTACCCATCTCCAAACCAGCACTACTCTTCCCAGTCCTATGTCCCCCCCCCCAGCTGAAAACGCTACCTGGAGCCACACCACCCCACAGCACCTGGACCAGCATCTAACTCCATATGACCCTCCCACACACACATGGATCACCATTCATTCCCATGGACCAGCCCACCACTTGCTGACAAATTCCCTGGAATGCTCCCAACCACCCTCCTTGCAACTGGACCACCTTTCCTGCCCCCAAATACAGTCCACCCAAAGGTAAGACACCCACCACATGCAGACCACCTTCCCTGTAGCTAGAACCCCCAGGTGACAACCCTTCTGCAAGCTGAGCACCATCCTTTGCTCTCTGGATCCCTCTCACCTTGAACTAACCAGTGTCCTGTAGCTGGACCAGCCTTCATCCTCCCATCAGCTGACACACCCCACCACAACCACCACCTAAAGCAGCCTACACCCTTCAACCACCTTCCTTCCATCCTGCTGGATCACCCATCCATGTCCTGGACCATCCTCCCCAAGCAGACAACTCTCCCTGCAGATGTACACCTCTGGGACCAACCTTCCCGCCCATAGACTGCCCTCCCAAACTAAGCACCCTCCTAACAGCTGGACCAACCCACATCCCTGAACTAGCATCTCACCGCAAATGACCTCCCTCCCTGGAGCTGGATCCAACCTAATCAACCTTTCTGCCTACATACCAGACCCACCCCCTGCTCACAAATCTCCCTACAGCTGGACCACTCTTCCAGACCCCAGTAAATCTCTCAGCAACCAGACTTCCACTATCCCCCCTTCAGCTGGACCCCACAGCTGAAAAATGATTGAGTTGTGTGCTCCTCCACCACTATCTCCAGTATAGGAAAGGGCCAGGGAGCAGCATATATGTGTGACTTTCAGCCACACAGCATAGATGCCATGGGTACTCCCTGACCCCTATGTGCAATTTGAGGGGCCAGAAGTGCAGGAATATAGGCTGCATGCAGTCTGGGGGTAACACAGCATTGCAAAGCTGTCACAACTTCATGCAACCCAGAGGCAACTCCTTGGAGACATTGTGGTTTTGCCATCCACACAATGGGATGTACTTCATGCGAGGTAACATGGGAGTTGTCAGTCTAACTTCTTTTTAATTCTGTGCTTACTGCAGGAAAGCACTGCGATTCCAACCAACTTCCGTGAGGTGACTCCTCCAGAAATATGGCGGACGCACAGCTTCAGCTGAGCCAATAGGCTGATACCATCAGTCCGCACTCTAGCCTCTATTACTTATCGAACTCTATGGGATGGAGCCACCTAATCAGTTTTTAACTCCAGCTTCACGATCCAGTAGTTCATTTGTACAGTTGTTAATATCAAACCTCCCATTTAATTTTGTATCAGTGAGCTGCAGTGATCGTTACCATTTGAAACCAACTATTTGGTGGACAGTGCGGGCTTTTTCACACTATGGAGCCTGTGCTGCTGAGTGCTTCAGCCCATGTTGTAACCCCTATATCCTGGCCCCTGAACTATCTATGGGCAGCGCTGGCTTTTTCAATCTATGGAGCACACACTGCTGACTGTTTCAATCCATGTTGTTACCCCTATATCCCGGCACTTGTACTATCTATGGACAGTGCAGGCTTTTTCAAACTATGGAGCACACACTGCTGACTGCTTCAGCCATCCGTTGTGTCTGCCATAATGTAACCCCTAGATCTCGGCCCTCTCTGACTGTTCCCCGCCTCCCAGTCTTTTCCTTACAACAGAGTGTTCTTCACAGACATCCTGAAAAACACGAGCCCCAAGTAAGTCAACTTACTGTTCTGCCTTTGAACTAAGCCCTACCCATAGACTTGTCCTAATATTACATATTAAAAATAGAAGTGACCCAGCTCTGTCAGTGGTTGTGGGTGGCTCTGAAAAGAGCCTTTGGTTTCAGTACATTCCTCTGACAGTTATTCATGTCTCGGTTGCTGCTGCTGTTTATTTTCCTTTGGCAGTTTTCTTGGGCAGCAGCACAACCTGGATGCTGGGTAGCTCCCTACCCTGAGTGATGGCAGTATGTACCGGTTAAATACTTAGGGAAAGGGAACACTGTTTAACCAGGAGTAGCACACTAAGCCGAAGCTTGTTTCCTGAGGTGACCTAGGAGCACAAGGAAGTTACAGCAGCAGTACTACCAAAAAATAATTGCACTTTTTTGATAGTTTATTCCCTGTGCTCTGCTGATCATATACATGGTACTCTTTCCTGCTGGCATTGTACTATCATGGAGTGATTTTACATTTCTGCCACCAAGCATGTTGCACTGGAACCCCCTCTGTTGCCAACTGCACATGTGTACGAATTGCAGGGACATCGGGAATGGTCAGCAGAGGGTCCCACTGCTGTAGTCAAAAGATATGATGTGATCTGAAGCAAAAGCGCAGCTGAAAATTAGTCAGACGCCATATTTATTGTAGCGCCAGAACACTTCACATAAATTGCAAATATCTAAAAAAACTAAAGATGACTGAAAAAAATATTTACAGGTATATAAGCTGGAACTTTGGCCACATGCTTACAGCCAAAAAGCAGAATTTTGATAGGTCACTTCCTGCTTTGGTAGTACTGCTGCTTTAAGTGACTTGGTCAGGATCACATAGTATGCACCTAGGCGGCTGTGGGATTCAAACCCAGGTCTCCAGATATGCAGCTCAAAGCCTTAACCCACTACATTATGCTGCCTGCCTGCCTTAGGTAAGCAATACTGCAACCGAAGCATGACCGTACAAGTTGTAGTAAGAGAAAGCCTTCTATTCAGATGGATTCAACTTTATCCGAGGGAAGTTCGGAGTAAATAAAATCTACAGTAGCACAGGAGCTTCCGGATAGTAAGAGGGAATGCGGCCAGTTACTGTACAGGCTAGCAACCTGCAGCTGTAGAACTCCCTTCTGATTTAATCCTTTTCTGACCTCGGTTCCCTCCGTTTCTATTTCACTAACAGTTCGTTCCTCCCATGGAGCTCTGGTCGAACCTTGTGGTCCAAACCGGCTCTGCACAGTGTGGCAGGAATGTGTTTTTTTGCAGAATTTCAGAAGAAGAATTCTGTAGGAAATAATCAGACTTTTTAATGCAGCCCGGCGACTTCAGGGGATATAGCGTCTCATTATCAGTGTTTCCATTGTACTGTATTTCATCACAACGCCGTCAGCTATCCTGCTCAGTACTTTATATATAAATGCAGAACTGTTTCCATCACAGACCCCCTACGACATTAATGCAATGAGGAATTACATGCGAATAAGGAGTCAAAACAGCTTACTGTTTAGTAGCCGAGCATAAACCCACCAATCAGAGTAAAACATGCTCCCTACGTTCCCGTTTAGCCCTGCCCATTCCTTTCTACCAATTAGAGAGCGTATGCAAATTATGAGATCGTAAGTCATTGATTTTATTGGGTCAAACTACATTTCTTTGTTGTGATTGGCTAGTGATTGCATCCACCAATCATAACTCAGGGGGCGGTTACAAACAAAAAGGAATAAAAGACACAGTTTCGTCTCCAATTACCATAATTTCTATTAGTTTGGAAAAAATTTGAACATCATGTCAGGACGTGGAAAGGCTCGTGCTAAGGCCAAGACTCGCTCCTTTCGGGCTGGTCTGCAGTTCCCCGTTGGTCGGGTACACCGGTTGCTGCGGAAGGGAAACTATGCGGAACGGGTTGGGGCCGGAGCCCCGGTCTATTTGGCCGCTGTGCTTGAGTACTTAACGGCTGAAATCCTGGAGTTGGCCGGTAACGCAGCCCGGGACAACAAGAAGACCCGCATCATCCCGCGGCACCTGCAGCTGGCTGTCCGCAACGATGAGGAGCTCAACAGGCTGCTGGGAGGGGTGACCATCGCTCAGGGAGGGGTGCTGCCCAACATCCAGGCGGTGCTGCTGCCCAAGAAAACTGAGAAAGCCGCCAAAGGAAAGTAATAACGATAAAAAACGGCTTGGCCTGTGACAAAAAACCCAATGGCTCTTTTCAGAGCCACCCACAACTCGCTACAGAGCTGGGTCGCTTTTATGTATAGTGTATCGAATGCTGGTATAATGGGTGCAGTTTATAAGTGAAGGCTACCGTGATGCTGTAACTGGTTTCATAGGATGCACCATGATACCGATGGTTACTCAAAATCTGGTCTCACGGGTTGGGACAGGCGGGGAGCACTCCGAGCGACGGAATCCCGGCCTTGCAGCACAGGAAGATAATCTGCTGCCAGAGGCAGTCCCCAGCGCGCGTTCTCCTTGCCTTGCAGCAGAGCGAGATGATTGATGAGTAGAGGCAGTCCCCAGCTCGCGCTCCTCTCCTTACCGCAGAGCGAGACTATTGATAGAGGCGGTTCCCCAGCGCACGCCCTCCCTGGTTTGAAAAAGCCCGCGCGGCGCTGCCCATTGATTACTTTGTTTCAAACGGTAACGGTCGCGGCTACTGCTGCTCGCCGATCCAAAACTAAATTGAAGGTTCAGAATGCATCAGCCATGCAATAAGTTACTGGTTTGTGAGGCGGCTAAAAAACGTTAAATATGCGGAGAACACAGTATAGTGCAGGTCCAGGCTAGGAATGTAGTCTAGCTGTTAAAAGTAATGGGCTGAAAAAGCGTCGTGCATCCAGCATACCTGGGTTTGATTCCCAGACCCCTCTTGCATACTGTGGGACTATGAGCAAGTCAGTTTAACCCCGTCTCCTTTCCAAAGGCGCTTGTTCATATGGGTCTTACCTGCTTACCAGAGAATAAAAACATTTACCCCCTTTTTACATGGCTACTTCGGTCGGTTGTAAGTGAACAGATTAACGTTTTTCAACCGATTGAAAGGGACACTGTCAGCTGTGAAGATTATTAGTTTAGGAGGCCATATAGCGCAGTGGGTTAAAGAGCAAGTACCTACTGTCAGGCACCCAGTTCCCCTCACACATATGTAACAGTAGATCTGCTCTACTGTTGAGGGGCATTAAAGCACCAGTACTACCGAATCAGGAGGTGATTTATCATAATTTTGCTTTTTGGCTGTAAGCATGGGGCCAAAATTCCAGTTTCCATACATGTAATTTTTTTTCCAATCATCTTTAGTTTTTTAGATATTTGCAAGTTGTTTGAATTGTTGTAGCGCTACAACAAATATGGCGGCTAACTAATTTTCAGCTGCGCTTTTTCTACCGGTCACATCAAGTGTTTTGACAACAATAGAAGGACCCTCTGCTGACCATTCCCTATGCCCCTGCAAGTCGTACATGGGTGCAGTTGGCAGCATATGGGTTCCAGTGCAACATGCTTAGTGGCAGAAATGTAAACAAAAGCAGAGAATAACTGAACAAATTACTCGGCGATAGTACAATGCCGGCGAGAAAGAGTACCAGGTATATCATTAGGAAAGCACAGGGACTAAACTGTCAAAAAAGTGCAATTTTTTTTCGTAGTACTGCTGCTTTAAAAATTCTATGCTTTTCCCTCTGGTTAAAAAGTTATAGCACGCCATAAAAACAAAGCCTTTCCTGACACGCCTCCTTTTGTGATGTCATTAAATGAATACTGAGGGTGCATGTCATTAAAGCAGCAGTACTATGAAAAAAAAAATTGCGCTTTTTTGACAGTTTATTCCCTGTGCCCTGCTAATCATATACCTGGTACTCTTTCTCGCCGGCGTTGTACTATCGTCAAGTAATTGGCTGTTATTCTCTGCTTTAGTTTACATTTCTGCCACTAAGCATGTTACACTGGAACTCCCTCTGCTGCCAACTGCACATCTATATGACTTGCAGGGACTTCGGGAATGGTCAGCAGAGGATCCCTCTGCTGTTGTCAAAAGATGTGATGCGACCTGAAGAAAACACACAGCTGAAAATTAGTCAGCTGCCATATTTGTTGTAGCGCTACAATGCTTCAAATAAATTGCAAATATCTAAAAAACTAAAGACGACTGAAAAAAAAAACAAACAATTCCTGGTATGGAAAGTGGAACTTTGGCCGCATGCTTACAGCCGAAAAACAGAATTTTGATAGCTCACTTCCTGATTTTGTAGTACTGCTGCTTTAACCTGTATGTACTGTTTGCAATATGTCTATGGCATTAGTACTATTTAGAGGTGCCATGTAGACAAATCAAAGTGGCCGCTGGAGTAACAGTCCCTGTTTATTGAGCGGTCACTTTCATTGTTCCAAGTGGCTACTCTAAATAGTACTAAATGTCATTGACAAATGGCACCAGTATAGATCTATGGAGCACACACAAGCAGCCTTCATTTTCTGACATCACAAAAGGAGGCGTGTCAGACAAGGCTTTGTTTTTATGGGGGTGCAAATATGGAGTGCTATAACTTTTTAATCAGAGGGTAGAGCATATAAATTTCAATGCTCCTCAACAGTAGAACAGATCTACTATTATATATGTTTGAGGGGAGCTGGGTGCCAGACAGTAGGTACCTGCTCTTTAATGCTCTGATCTGGAGACCTGGGTTTGAATCCCACAGCCACCTAGGTCCATACTGTGTGATTGAGACAAGTCACTTCCTTGTGCTCCCAGGCCACATCTGGAAGCGAACTTCGGCTTAGCGTCCTACTCCTGGTTAAACAATGTTCCCTTTCCCTTTTCAATTTTGAGTCTTCATAAAGGTGAAGTGTGGTTCTGCAAATGAAGGTGGTGTCTTTTTCCTGTGCTTTTTTTTTTTTTCTACAGGACTACCTAATTTGAGTATCGGGCAATTATTTCGATGGGGCTACCCGAAAAGCAATCACAATCGAACTGGTATCAGATATTTGTACACTACTGATGTTTCTCCTACCAGCACATTTCCTGTCACTAAAACTGGTTTTCAAATCTGGCTTCTTACACACTAGCGTGGGATATTTGCCTATAAACCATGAGCTTCAACACTTATGGCCTTTATTTACCCCTTCCAAAAATAAGAACCAATACAGCTGTAAATTTGATAGCTAAGCTCTCTTGCTTAGCAACCAGCACCCTGCCCGATTACACAGAAACATAAAAGTTGACTGCAGATAAGGACCACAAGGCCCTTCCAGTCTACCCATTTCTTCTTCTACCTTATGAATGTGCCATTGGCCTTTGCTCTGTCAATGGCCTGTCTATTCATACTCATCTGTATTGCTCCTTTAAGCTTATCCCATGCCTGTTTGAAGCCCTGCACTGTATTCATATCCACCACTTCCTGAGGTATGCCGATCCATGCATCCACCACCCTTTCTGTGAGAAAGAACTTCCTCACATTACCCCTTAATCGGCCCTCCTCTAATCTCATGCTGTGTCCTCTTGTCCTGCTATTTTTCTTATATTGAAACATGTTAGACTCTTTCACCTTGTTAATGCCCTTACGGTGTTTAAATGTTTTGATCATATCACCTCTTTGTATACATTTTTTAATCTGTCCATGGTGCTGAGCTGTGGGCCCTGCCCTTCCTTCTTTTCAGTAAATGCTGAGCAGAAGTATCTATTTAGGATAGATGCTTTTACATGGTCCTCCTCACACACACCCTTATCCCCTTTGATCTTAGCAATACCCCCTCTGGACTTTCTCCTTTCACTAATGTATCTATAGAAAGTCTTGTCACCTTCTTTTACTGTTCATGCTAGTGTTTCCTCAGTTTGGGCCTTTGTCTGCCTTACTGCCTTCCCTGCTTCCCTTAGGGAAGTTTGATATGCCTCCATCTTCATTCTGCTGCGTTCCCTTATATTTTCTGAAGGCCAGCCCTTTGGCTCTGACCGTTTCTGCTACTGTTTTTGAGAACCAAAGTGGTTTCCTTCTTTTTCACTTCCTTTTCTCACTAATACAATGGGATGTTGCTTTAAGTGTTGCATCTTTAAAGAGCAGGTACCTACTGTCTGGCACCCAGCTCCTGTCAAACATATATAATGGTAGATCTGCTCTACTGTTGAGGGGCATTAAAAGTTCTGTGCGCTTTCTTCTGGTTAAAAAGTTATAGCACCCCAAATTTGCATCACCATAAAAACAAAGCCTTGTCTGACACGTCTCCTTTTGTGATGTCAGAAAATGAATACTGAGGGTGCATGTCATTAACCTGTATGTATGCGATATTGTCCGTGGTGTTTAGTACTATTTAGAGGTGTCATGTAGACAAATCAAAGCAGACGCTGGAGTAACTGTCCCTGTTTACTGGAGCGGTCACTTTCATTGTTCCAGGTGGCAACTCTAAATAGCACTAAACGTCATTGACAAATGGCACCAATATAGAGCTATGGAGCACACACAAGCAGCCTTCATTTTCTGACATCACAAAAGGAGACGTGTCAGATAAGGCTTTGTTTTTATGGGGGTGCAAATTTGGGGTGCTATAACTTTTTAACCAGAGGGAAGCGCATAGTAATTTTCATGCCCATCAACAGTAGAGCAGATCTACTATTATATATGTTTGAGAGGAGCTGGGTGCCACATAGTAGGTAGCTGCTCTTTAATGCTTGCCCACTTTTCCTGTACCCCCTCACCTGTATTTCTTTTTACCAGGGCTAGCTTAACTCAGTTGGCTATCTTATCAAAGTCTGCTCCTCTGAAGTCCCATGTTTTGCCTTGGAATGGGATGATTTTGTTCTAGTGGCCAAATTGAACCATACCATGTGATGGTCATTAACCCCCAGGTGACCTTCTACCTGGAGATCTGTGATCCTTTCCCTGTTAGTCAGTACTAGATCTAGGATAGCCCTGTCTCTTGTGGCTTGTTGTACCAGTTGTTTGAGGCCCTCCCCCTGCAGGGGAATCCACTATGTGTCTAGCTCTGGCAGATGTTCCTGCTGGTATTGACCAATCTGTATCTGGCATGTTGAAGTCTCCCATTATCAGAATCTCCCCTTTAGCTGTCATGTTTTGTATATCTTCCAACAGTAATGTGTCTATGTCCTCCCCCTGGTCTGGAGGCCTGTACACAACCCCAGTTCGTATGGCTGTCCCATTTCCTGTTTCCAGGGTGACTCTCAGTTCTTCTGGCTCCTTATGTGTATTCTGAATTTCTGTAGCTTTGATATTTTCATTGACATAAAGGGCCACTCCACTCCACCCCCCACTTTTTGCACCTTGGTCTCTTCTGAACAGTACAGAGCCAGGTACTGAAGTCTCCCACGTGTGGTTACTGATAAACCATGTCTCGCTAATGGTTACTATGTCCAGTTTAGCCTCTATCATTATTGCCTGCAGGTCTGGGATCTTGTTTCCCAGACAGTGAGCATTTGTGTACATGATTTTCCATTGGCCAGATTTTGGTGTGTTAATTGTTGGGCGAGGTCTGGTGTTTCCCCTGTGTGTCGTATGAGGAGCCGGATCTTTTTCCTCATCTGGTGATGCAAATGCACTACAAACATGCTGAACTCCTGTTTGACCACAAGCTGGGGGGGGGGCAGGGTGTTCTTCCCATTCGACATATGGGGTGCTGCACCCCCTCCCCATTTGCTAGTTTAAATATTCTGAAAAGATGTCAAACTTCTGCCCCAATGCACTGACTCCCTCCTTAGTCAGATGAAGTCCATCAAATTTAAAGAACTTTTGCTCCCAAAACTGTTGCCAGTTCCCTACAAATTTGTGTCCTTTTTCCTGGCACCAGCCCTTGAACCACATGTTTAGCTCCCCATCTCCCCTTCTCTGACCTTCCGTCCATCTGCCCACCTCTCCCAGACTGGCATGATCTCAGAGAAGGAGTGGCCGGATGAAATGGATGATAGTTTGTCACCAGCCTGGTCAGGTGTTCCTTGGTCTCCACAACTGACCGGCTTGCGAGATCGTTTGTCCCTATGTGTGCCAGGACGTCAATGTTTTCTCCTGCTTCCTGAACAATTTTAGCAATGCAGTCAGTGTCTCTCCATGCTGAGGTACCTGGGAGACATCTGACCATTACCCCTGGCTGGAGATACGTATCAACTCCCTGAATCATGGGGTCTCCTGTTATCAGAGGCTTTTTGGATTTCCTTTTAGCTTTTTTTTTTTTTTTTTGGTTCCTGTTTTGGGCTCATTTTGTTGAGCTAGCTCCTGTGCTGCAGTGTCCTGCTCTGCAGTGTCGTCTGCCCCTTTGTTTGATTTCAGAGATAGAGGCAGATTCCTGTTTGTAGTTTTTGTATGGTTTCTGGAGGTGATATGTTGGAGAGCACCGAGTGATGGGGCACCCGATTTGCCCCGCCAAACCACCTGCCAACCTCCCGGACCAACTACCCTCTGCGGTCGAGGTGCTTCTGTTGGATGTTGGGGAAATGGTGGACAGTCTTATAATATATTTCCTTTTGAATATGCAATATGAGGTGTGTAATCTCTGCCCAAGCTGCCTGGAGCTGAGCCCTTAGATCTCCAGTGGCCTGGCATGTAGGACAGTGTCCTAAATCCTGTAAAACTGCCCTTCTGAAAAGTGTTCCGCAGTATCTGCAGTTAATGATATCCATTCCAGATAATTTACTGGGTTTATAACCTGGTCAGAGTAATTAGAAGGAAGAAAATGAAAGCAAAAGTTTGATTTTGTGTTTTGTTTTTGTATAACTTGTTATAACAAGTTAAATAACTAGTGCCCCTGTAAATGAGGTCACTGTGTGGATACCCCTCTGATCCGCCCCTTCCTGCTTTGCTACTGGAAATGTCATGACTGTGCTACCATATAAAAGGAGTGTAGTGTGGGGTGGTTGGGGATGGGGGTGGGTGGGTGGCTGGGCCCTTCCCCTGCCGTAAAAGAACAACCACGGACAAAAGAAACGAGGTAAGAGCACAAACAATCAGCCAGCAACAAATGCACAAGTTACTTTCCCAAACTCCATGTTCTGCCCCAATTGCAGTGCTGCACTTGTCCAGTAGATGGCGATCGCACTACACGGCCACATCCTACAGTCAATCAAACAGAAATGTGCAGAGATGGGAGCAAATTGTGACTGGGCCCCGTGAACTTCTAAACTGCAGATCATAAAACTGAACCACAAGCTGCACTCTGCTCTCTCACTGATCTGTACCTCGTTGCAAGGTTAAAATTGTTCGGGAGACACACTGAGACAAGGCTTGCTACCAGGTGCAACCCAGAGGAAGGGGGCACAGGCAATGTAGAGATCACAAGACATCAGAGTGTATTTAATCGGTTGGAGCAGGTGCAGTAAGTGTGTAGTGACGTTAGGTAAACAGCTGCATGGTGCAGTGTGACTGACATGTGGATGAGCTTGCAAGAAGACAACAACATGTACAAGTGCCTGTTGGGGAGGTGACAGTGCTTAAAGGGTACAGGGTCAGATGGGGTGTAGGCCTTATGGCCTAAAAGTATAGGTGGGTCCTAAGCAGGAGGATCTAGAAGAAGGGGGGGAGCAGGAATGTGTCTTTGCTGAAATCTAAGGGCTGGGCCAGTTAATCAGTCTTTACCAAGAGCAGGCCTGATCAATTTGTTTATTTGTCCATATCGGAATTACAATCCTTTGAGCCATGGACTCATTTCCAAAGGCTCCTCGTCAGGGAACACAGAGACAATCGCAGGGTTACATAATTCCATGGATGGAGTTAAATAATTTCATAGCATACATCGTTACATAATTACAGTGTAAAAAATGTGTACAGACAGGTTGTAGTGATGGCTCATCACTGGAACATAGCAACACACAGACCTGCTATACCCTAATACAAAATATGCATAAGAATTACCTTGGTAGATACATTTAGTACATCAAAGGTATTGATGCACTGTTTGCATGACATTGCTCCTTTAAAGTGGTTATACAGTTAATTCCCAATTTTAAAACTGAAATAAGGTTACTTAAAGCAGCAGTACTACGAAAAAATAATTTGCGCTTTTTTGACAGTTTATTCCCTGTGCTCTGCTGATCATATGCCTGGTACTCTTTCCCGCTGACACTGTACTATCACCGAGTAATTTGCTCAGTTATTCTCTGCTTTTTTAACATTTCTGCCACCAAGCATGTTGCACTTGAACCCACTTTGCTGCCAACTGCACATCTGTATGACTTGCAGGGATATCTGGAATGGTCAACAGAAGGTTCCAGTGCTGTAGTCAAAAAACGTGATGCGACCTGAAGGAAAAAGTGCAGCTGAAAATTAGTCAGCCGCCTATTTATTGTAGCACCACAACAATTCAAATAAATTGAAAATATCTAAAAAGAGCTAAAGATGACTGAAAAAAAATATTTACAGGTATGGAAACTGGAACTTTGGCCGCATGCTTACAGCCAAAAAGCTGAATTTTGATAGATCACTTCCTGATCTGGCAGTACTGCTGCTTTAAAAGATCATAAGAGATACAGGGAAGGGGAACCAGAAGTTACATACTATTTGCCAGCAGATTAGACCTTACGGTCTATCGAGTCTGCTCGAACCTTAGATCCTTAGTTGGGTGCCGAGGCCCTCCCATCCCTTGTGCTCTAGAAACCCCAATCATCCTTCCCCACCCACCTGGGACAGGCCACCATCTGATACATCCACTTTCTATGTCTGTCCCACCCTCTCTTGAAGCCCTCCACTGTGGATCTCTGAACCAGCTCGCCAGGCAGTGCATTCCAAGGGCCCACCACCCACTCAGTGAAAAACCTCCTCCTCTTTTCCCCCCTCACCCTTCCACCTTCCAACTTCAAACCATGCCCTCTGGTGATACCTCCCTGCTTTAGTCTAAAGATCCCCTCCATGTTTACCCTATTTATTCCCTTGAGGTACTTGAAGACCTCAATCATGTCCCCCCTGTCTCTCCTCTCCTCTCCTCCAATGAAAACAGGCAGAGCTCCTCAAGTCTGTCCTCATACGTCAAATCCCCTAGCCCTCGTATCATCTTAGTTGCCCTCCTCTGTACCCTCTCCAGGAGGTATATGTCCCTCTTCAAGTGTGGTCTCCAGTACTGTACATAGTACTCAAGGTGTAGTCTAACCAGTCCATCGTACAGCGGCAGAATCACTTCCTTGCTCCTGGAGGTGATCCCCCTTACGATGCATCCCAACATCCTGTTTGCCTTGCTAGCCGCTCTCCTGCACTGCTCAGAGTTCTTCATACATGCATCCACCATGACCCCTAGGTCTTTTTCCCCTATTGAGGCCTCCAGCGCCTCCCTTCCCAGGGTGTACCCATGTTTAGGGTTTCCCCAACCAAGATGCAACACCTTACACTTGGTGATATTGAAATGTAATTTCCATGTGTGAGCCCAGCTTTCCAGGGTGTCCAGGTCCCCTTGCAGGGCCAACCTCCCCTCTTCTCCCTCAACTACTGCTCCCATCTTGGAGTCATCCACGAAGAGACTCATTTCACACCCTATACCCTCCCTGATGTCCGATATGTATGCATTAAACAGGATCGGACCCTGGACCGAGCTCTGCGGTACCCCACTACCAACCTCTGTAGGGTTTGAGAGCTCCCCACAGATCACTACACTCTGGGTGTGTCCAGCTAGCCAGTTTTCAATCCATCTGACCATCAAAGGGCCTACTCCTAACCCCATCAGTTTCTCCACCAGACTATTGTGGGGGACAGAGTCAAACGCCTTGCTGAAGTCCAAGAATAATACATCCACAGGCTTTCCCCAGTCCAGCCCTGATGTTACTCATTCGTAGAACTCCACAAAATTGGTTTGACATGATCTACCTGGCACAAACCCATGTTGCCAACTATTCAGACCTCCCACCTCCTCCAAGTACACCCCCAATCGTTCCTTTAGTGTACTTTCCATTAATTTTCCCACCACCGAGGTCAAACTGATGGGTCTATAGTTACCTGGTACTTCCCTCGACCCCCCTTTATGGATTGGCACCACATGTACCTCTCGCCAATCCCTAGGTACCCTCCCTGTCTCAAGTGACCTGTTGAAGAGCTCCGCCAGGCGTGCAGCCAGTATGTCCGCCAATTCCCATAGTACTCTCGGATGAATGCCATCTGGCCCAGGAGATTTGTCTTTCTTTAGGGCCTTGAGGGCTAACCACACCCTTTTGGTGGAGATGGCATCATCCGTCCCCTCCACCTTACTGGCCTTTTTATCCTTATCCAAATGTGATACCCCTGGGGTACCTCTCCCTCCCTCTTGCTCCATTTCTGTTGCTCCCCTGATCCCACTCACTGCCGCTTCTATCCCCTTCATGCCTTGCTTTGTAGATATCCCATCCCCCTCCCTAGTGAACACAGAGGCAAAGTACTCGTTAAATACCTCTGCCCTGGTCCCTCCGCCTCTTCCACCACCCTCCTTCTGATCTCAATCTGCTGAGATGGCCCTTAGTTTTCTCCGCTCCCCAATGTACCGGAAGAACCCCTTTTCCCCTCCATGTATCCCTGTGCCAGCCGCTGCTCTTTACTGGACTTTGCTCCCCTCACCATCCGGGTGACTTTTATAGATGCAAGACGGTACATTTCCTTATCCCTATTCCCTCTTGTTGTTTTATATTTTTTGTAAGCCGCCTTCTTTTCTCTGCCTGCTACCTGTACCTCACTGGACCACCAGCATGGTTTATGTGACCTTGCTCCCTTACGTTTCAACTTAGCGCAGATTCTGACTGCCTCATGAAGTCCCCGTTTTATGACCTCCCATCTCCTTTCCACACTTGTCATTGAGGTAATCCCCTTCAAGTGACCCTTGAGAATATTTCCCATGCCCACAAAGTCTGCCCCCCTGAAGTCCACTGCCAGTGTCCTAGATCTCCCCCCCCCATGCTTATTTGAAACCAGATAGTATTGTGGTCGCTCCCAGTCAGGGGGTCCTGTACAACCAGGTCCCTTACCAGATTCCCATCTGCCAGAATCACGTCCAGGACATGCCCCTCCCTTGTGGGCTCCATCACATACTGTGTTAAGAACACATCCTGGAAGCCGTCCAGCAGCCTCTCCTCCTTGGCCACCTTAGAGGACATGGTTCCCCAGTTTGTACCTGGCATATTAAGGTCCCCCATCAACACCACTCCTTCCCCTTTTGGTCCACACTGGGCAATGATGTTGTCCAGCAAACCATCCTCTAGAACATCACTCATCCCGGGGGCCTATACTACACCCAGCTTGACCTTATCTCCTGCTGGGGATCGTAAGGTGACCCATAAGGCCTCCACGTTTCCCTCTGCCTCTTCTACCCTAGCAATTTCTATGTCATCTCTAATGAACATAGCAACTCCACCCCCTCTGCCCTCCTTTCTATCCTTCCTAAGCATAGTGTACCCCCACACGTTTAGGTCCCAGTCATGGTTTTTGTTGGCCCACGTCTCCGTGACAGCCGCCACATCCACGCCCCCCTCGAACAGCATGGCCTGGAACTCTGGCAACTTGTTTCCCAAGCTCCTGGCATTTACTAACACCAACCCCCACCCCTTATCCCTGATCCTCTTTGTCGAACCCAACCCAGATTCCTTATACTTCCATCCTCCCTCTGCTCCTCCTGAAACCTCCACCCCCAGTCTGTTTCCCCCCTCCCCCCCTTGGACTTGAAGGCTACTCCCCTCATCTGGAGGAGAGGGCTTCTGGTCAGCCCCTCCCTTATCCCTTCCCCACCTTACAAGTTTAAACCCACCTTTCTTGTATGTAGCCATCCCCTGTTCAAGGACTTCCTTCCCTAATGGGACAAGATGAAGCCTGTTCTTGGCATATAGTCCCTTATCCTCTCAAACTCTTTTCCAGTTCCCTAACACCCCAACCCATTCTCTTCACCCCACTTCCTGAGCCAGTCATTAACCTCTGTGAGCTTCATTTTTTTCTCCACTGAGGCCTTTGGTACTGGCAATATCTCCGAAAAGGAAATGTTGCATCCATTATCCCGACAGACCCTGGCAAGTTCTTGGAACCTTGCTTGGATTTCCAAAACCCTATTTCCCTCTAGATCATTAGTTCTCAAATGCACCAGGAAATCCAGTTTCCCTCCACAATCCCTAACCATTTCATACACCATGAACTTTGCTCTGTGCACTGTCAGCCCAGAGATACTCACTACCTTCACCTGGCTATGGCATCCAACCCCCGTCCCTCCCACTGAATACCCCTAATCATCGAGTCTCCCAATAACAGAACCTTAACACCGCCATCATCCTTATGGTTACCTCCACTATGCCCTCTCAGCCCCCTTCCCCCTTTATTCATGATCTCAATTTCGTGGAGTCTTCCTGTCTTATTAGAGACCCCTTGTCACCCTCCCCTTTCTGCCTCCCTTGCTATTTTGCCCACTTAACTCAAACCCCCTCTGAATAGGTGTCCCCTTTAACCCTCTCTTATCTGAACCATTTATCCTGGCCCTGATGGTTTCCCCTTCCCCCACCACTTCATCCTCCCCCTTGTAATAGTACCCCTGCCTCCAGAGGCTCTCTGTGGGTCCCCTTTAGCTAGGGCCCCATCCTTGGTACTGACCCCCCTGCTGAAGGGGGGCCCCTCTCCCACCTCCTTGTCTCCCAGTTTCTCTCCAGTCATGCTCTCCTCCCTGTCTGCAATATGTTGCATCTCCCCCATCTGCTTAACATTTATGTTTCCCCTTCTCCCTCTGGGACTACTTCTATCCTTTCCATTGCCGGTCTATGATGCCCTATGGGTATCCGACTTCCTCCTCCCGGCCTCTGTATAAGTTTCCTCATTTCCACCAACCCCTTCCTCCCCCTCTAGGTTGCTTAGTAGCTCAAATTTATTGTGACACTCTATGTCAGCCTCCATCAAGTAACCCGAGTTTCCCCTGACTGCTCCTCTAAACTGCTCCTCTTCTTCCTCTCTTGCACTGTTCACCTTAGGAGTTCCCTTCCCACAGTCTGTTGTTTTAGGCTTCCGCACAACAGCCCCTTCTGACTCTTCCCCCTCCACTCTCTTTGTATTCAGAATATATTTCACCGTCGCTTTCCCTTAAGTCAACTTCCCTATCTAAAGGTCCTCTGTCCCTAATATCCCCCTCCTGCTTGCTGTAACATAACGTCCTGTAATTTCAGAGTGTTTCCACAGCCTCCCTCAGCTCCACCCTTCTGCTGCCCATATCCACACCCCTTATCCTTGGACACCCCCCCAGCTCCCCCAGCTTACTCCTTAACCAATATACCTCACTCCTGATACAAGATAGCTGTCTACAGAGTGGGCAGCCCCTCTCTCCAGGCCCAATTGAGAATTATTGCCATCCCACAGCCTGTGCAGCCTACAACCCTTCCGAAGATGCCTGCCATGGTGGAATATGGCCACCCTGTTTATCCCCCTCTGTTTATAATGGCACACACCCTTTTCTCAGTCCCTTTCCCCTGGAATACAGTTTCTCTCTATACTGACTGTAGTTCTTTACAAACCCAATTTCAACCCCACCAATGAAGTTTCCAAGTCTCACAAACACATACAGTCCAGTGTGTGTCCAGTCCCACTAACAGTGTGTGTATGCAGACATCAGGTACCGTATGATGTCACAGGCCCACCAGCTCCTGTTGCTTCGAATTTCAGTCCCAAACAGAAATACTCAGCCCTTCAATCCCAACCCCCAGTGGCTTTTCAGTATTTAAGAAAGGCAACCAACACATTTAAATTTCACTCTATCACTGCCAAACAAGTATTCCCAAGCCTCAAAAGTTACAATATCACAGCCGAAGTAACAGTTCTAACTCAAGGTAATAATTTTTAACACATAGAACTAATTTCACGTACAAAACTATTCAAATATTTCAGTTAAAACAGAATATAACCCCAGACCTCTGTCCTTATCAGCCTCCTGCTTATGTTCCCAAGTGAACAATGAAAGACAAGGTAATTCCTGTTAATGTCCCCTCCCCCCAACACCAGGCAAACAACACATTTAAATTTCACTCTAATTATCACTGCCAAACAAGTGTTCCCAAGCCTCAAAAGTTACAATATCATAGCCCAAGTAACAGTTCTAACTCAAGGTAATCATTTTTAAAACATAGAACTAATTTCACGTACAAAACTATTCAAATATTTCAGTTAAAACAGAATATAACCCCAGACCTCTGTCCTTACCAGCCTCTTGCTTATGTTCCCAAGTGAACAATGAAAAAAGTTGACCTGTAAAAATATTGTTCAGAACCCACTGGCCTTCCTTCAACCATGTTGTAAACCATTCACCATTCTAGTGTATTCTCCTTCTTGGAGTGCTGCTCTGTTTCAGGCCTTTGATAGCGAGAATGGTGCCTGTTGCTATCTCAGTTATACCAATGGCCAGTCCCAGAGAACACACCACAATCTCTGTTGCCTCGGATCCAACTGAAGGCACTTCAGGCTCCCAGAATTCAGCATTAGGTTTATCAAAGGCTGGAAGCGCTAATGAACAGCCGTAAATGTCTTCCTTTTCTGGGGTAATTTTCAGACAAGCAAACCTCCACAATTGAAATTTATTAAAGTGATTCAACTGGATGGACTGAAGCTCTTATGTTATCTTGTTCAAGGTCACAGTGTGAGGCAGCGTTGGGTGTTGTACACTTTGTGTTACTGAGTGCATCAAGCAAAAATGAGTATGCTGTCATGGTGCTGGGACAGTACCAGTGGATGTGGCCAGGTCCAGAGAGTTCAACACAGAATGCAGAAAGCCCATTGTACACCATCTGGCCAGGTACCCTGGTGCTTCTCTCTCTCTCTCTCTCTCAAGCTTTGTCAGTGGGCCTGTATCTCTTTTTGTGTGTATACGTCCCCTTATGCTGCGATACTACATTAAAGTGTAACCTTCAGAACTTATTTAGTTGCAAATTTTTTTATTTAGTTAGCTATTCAGTTTTCGTTGACTGGGTAGGTGCACTAGACACAAACATTGCCTATTTTCAGGCACAACCCAGAAGAGGTACAGACAGTAAATAGATAGCAAGTTACAAGGACAACAATAAATACTTTGGGAAAAATGCATAACATCACCATAGTACAGGCAAGCACAAGAGCAACAGGGTCATATTCCGTACAATGTAAGAATAGAAGTCGTCCAACTGAAGGGGTGCAAAAATTGTCAGGCAGTTAATAGATTGAGTGACATAGATACAACAATCATTTGTCAATGCCGAATGTTTGCTTGCTGGCATTGGCAGTGGTAATGTAGAAGTTACAGAGCTGCGTAATAGGAATGGCAGTGAAGTATTGATGTGAAGCCAACCCCACCACCACCCTGCAGAGAGTGACAGGCATTGGGGTGCGCCTTTGGGTCGTCAGGCATAACGGCCATGCCATTTCACCACACTCCACCCTACAGACACTGACAAGTGTCACGGTGCTCCTTGGGGTCTTTGGCCCTTATGCGCACCCCATTCCATTAGGAAATATGGTGAGATGGGTGTGATATAGGAGAATGGGGTGAACTTTGGGGCCGAAGAGTCCAAGCCATACCTCGATGCCTCTCACTGGCTGCAGGGTGTGGAATGGTATGAGCATTACAGGCAAGAATCCCAAGTCACACCCCTGATGCCTGTCATTCTCTACAGGGTTGGGCGTTATGGTTGGAAACCCTAATACCTCAGGCATTCGTTGGTATTTTCACTCCAAATTTTCAACATGTTTTTTGTGACCCCACCTCTCATGAACAGAATATCAGTTTGTTAGCAGCTGCTTATGCACAGCGACCATGGCATTTAGCACCACAGGTGCAAAAACATTCCGAACAGGATGTAAAAAATGACAGCTGTACTGTTCATGGGGAGGTGTAAAAAATGGCAATGTTGCAAATCTGCAGTAAAAATATTAAAAAAAATGGTGAAGTCATGAGCATACATAGAAACTGTGCAATGCACACCCGTAATATAATTAGGTTGGGGAATTTTTACAGCAGATTGTCAACTCAGGCATTTTGGTGCCTCTGATCATGAACAGTGTCACTGTGATTTTCTTTATCTGTCCCGAACAATGATTTCCCACAACGACCATGCATCTCTGTGCTGAAAGTGTGAAAACACACTTTGGCCATGTTGTGAAAAATGACAGCTGTACTGTTCATAAGGAAGTGTAGAAAAATGCCACTGGTGAAAATCTGGACTGAAAATGTTACAAAGTCATGAACTTACGAGGGTGCGTGGAAACTGCACAATGCTCACTCATAACACAGTCATTTTATGGACTTTTGTCACCAAATTTTCAACATAGCCATTTTAAGACTTCTGCTCATGAACAGTTTAACTGTGATTTTCTTAATCTGTCCCAAACATTGCTTTCGCACACCAACAGCACCATTGTGCGCTACATGTGCCAAAACACATTTTGGGCGACATATGAAAAATGGCAGCTGTACTGTTCATAAGGAAGTGTAATAAGATGGCAATGTTGAAAATCTGGAGTGAAGATATTAAATTCGCAAACTTATGAGCATGCATAGGAACTGCGCAATGCACGCTCGTAAAACAGTCATTTTTAGGAATTTTTTCGCAACATTTTCAACATAACCATTTTAAGACATCTGCTCATGAACAGTGTCACTGTGATTTTCTTAATGTGTCCCATACATTGATTTCGCACATTGACTGCGCCATTGTGCGCTACATGGGCGGAAACACGTTTTGGGAGAGATGTGAAAAATGACAGCTGTACTACTCATAAGAAGGTGTGGTAAAATGGCAATGTTGAAAATCTGGGTGAAAATATTGAAAATTCACGAACTTCACGGCGTGCGTAGGAACTGCTGGCAGCTCATAAAACAGTCATTTCTGGAATTTTCCACCCAATTTTTCAAAATAAGTTCTTGAGGCCCACCTTATGAGCGCTGGCAGTGTCATTTCATTAATCAGTTCAAAAGATGATTTTGCACAGTGACTCACGAAATCACCCTTCGGGCCAGATAACGCCATGTCAGTGACAGCATTCATGAAGGGGTCCCAAAACCCCATGTTGAAAATTTGGTGCAAAAATTCAAAAAATGCCTGAGATATGCAACAAAGTTGAAAAAACCCTATCTATCCCATTATACAACTTACGGCATTTCCTCAGTTCAAGGTCAACTTTGAAAAGTGCAGGCGTGTTCCGGTCCACGAAGATACGTGCGCCAGACTCCGGAGGTAAGTATGGGGTGGGGGTGGGAGGCAGGGTGCGCAGTGGGTGGGTGCGGGTTGTGGGGCAGGGAGACTGCGTGGGACCGTTTTTTCTTTACAGGTAGTTTTTTTTTTTAAATGACGATGCGGGACATTTGCCACGCTGGGGTGGGCTCCCAGCATGGCACAAGGATGGCTGTTTGGATGGGGCATGGAGCTGATGGGGGATTGGGCACCCCCATCGGCCATAGCATCTATTGCCACGCTGGGGTGGGCTCCCAGCATGGCACCCTGTACTCGGGGGGGGGGAGGACAGTGGAGCCAATGGGGGATTGGGCACCCCCGTTGGCTATACCATGAGTTGCCACACTGGGGTGGGCACCCAGCGTGGCATGTGGAAGGCTTTGAGGGGGGAGCGCAGCACAGCCGACAGGGGATGGGGCACCCCCATCGGCTATACAGTGTGTGCGTGGGGGGGGGCACACAGTATGCATGCGTGTGTTTGTGTGTGTGTGTGTGTGTGTGTGTGTGTAGGGGGAGCTGCGCATGAGCAGGCGATATCTGATTGCTGCTCACTGAAGTGTAGCTCCCCCTTTCAACTGTACGCCACTGCATTTTGGAGCTGTCATAGACAGCTCCAAGCATGCATTGGCGGACTGGGGCCGCGCCTGCCAACACACTGACTGAATTGGAAGAGGGGGTGACACACCTCCGAAAACTCAGATGATGGCACTATGTTTCTTGCACATGCGTGCAAGCAAACATAATAAGAGGAATCAATTACACAGACATTTATCATTAGGTAGGAGGAACTTGCAAAGTTCATTTTTAAAAGCTAGGTGAGTCTGAGAGCATCTTAGAGACATAGGAAATGAGTTCCAGAGCTTGGTGGCAAATACTGAGAAGGTCTGTTCACCCATCTCAGAAGTACATTTTGAGACATCCAGAAGTGACCTATCTTTAGACCTTAAAGCAGTAGTACTGCCTAATCAGGAAGTGATCGGTTTCCAGTTGTTGTAGATCTACAGTAAATACGGTGGCTGTCTTTGCTGACTATCTTTTGCTGCTGCAGTCAACGAGGTGGGTGGCAGAAATGTAAACAAAAACAAAGGGAAACCAAGCAAATTATGAGGTGATAGTACAATGCTGGTGGGAAAGATTACCAGGGAAATGCTCAACAGAACACAGGGAATAAACTGTCAAAAAAACACAGATTTTTTTTTACATAGTACTCCTGCTTTAAGGGGTAAGCCTGTGCAGCATTATTTAGCATGTTGGCTAGGGTAGCAGGTGTACCTCTTCTGATTATATTGTCAGTGGTACAAGCAGCAGTGAGAAGGCGGTAAGATGATGGGGAGAGCCAATCCAGACTTGAGTAAAGGGCACAGTGATGGATCAGCCTGGGCACAGAAAGCGCCAAGTGACAGATGTTGTTGTAGCGGAAGTTCCATTTATTTAGGACCCCTTTGTTTGCCTCCAGGAAGAGTACCAGCCCATGGGAGAGACTAGGTCATAAGACACCCTGGGCTATGGCCAACCTGGCAACTGACATTAGAACATGCCTGATGTTATAGGTGAGCCCTAGCTTCATATTAACTGTCTTGAAGGGTGTACATATGTACAAGTTAAAGTCAAGGGCAGGGTGTAAAGTGACTCCAAGCCGATGCAGTTGAAGGAGTTGACCTACAGTGATGAGGGAGCCCTCACAACAGTAGATGGTAAGGGCAGAGGGACAGGCCCTAGTTCTGGGAACAGAACCGAAAAGCATAGCGTTTTTTTTTTTGTTTTTTTTTATTTGATCATAAGGAGTACCCTTCCCCAGTTATACTAATCCCACTAGCTCTTCCCCATGGTTTACTGCAAAGGGGCTCAAAGCGGCCCACTTGAATGTACTCAGCCTTATAGCCAACTTGTGTAATGTTTGTTCCCAACTATGGTTCTGTGCTTGCACTGTATGCAGTGTCTTTCTGCATTCTGAGTTCCCACGCCCTTGCTGATTTTTTTAAATAAACTATTTGTGGAGCGATTGGCTTGTTTTCTGATTTGACACATTGTCAGCTTGATGCATTGCTAATCTTGAGTGCTTGGGACATTCGAGGTGGCTGTGGTTTGCATTTGCTTGGCAGCCTGTTTTCCTTTTGTTTTGTTTTTTTTGATTGTTTGTTTCTGGTCTGGTTGTCCAGCTAATGTAAGGGTTTTGTACATTGCAGAGTACTTAAAGAAGCAGTATTTGTTGACAAAACAAATTCTTCTGTGTGGGGTTTTGTTTTAGCACAGATGTATGTCTGACATCCTTTCATTCTTACCCCAGGAGTCCTTTAGCATCAGTAATTTTTTTGCACTTAGCTGGCTAGGTGCAACTGCCCTAGAAATGTGCCTTTAAGAGCTATTTAAATAAGCATAGGGTCAAGCCAATCAAAAGACGGGGGCGAACTGATTGAAAGCTGTTGAATGCTTCAGAATTTTTTCTCTGCTAGACCGAGCAATATTACCTCTGAGGTGTCTCCCAACTTTCCTTGTTGACAGCCTCCTAGTGCTTATCTGGGTAAAGTTTTCCTCATAAATTATTTCCTTTAGTGTACTGAGTGAAAGTTTTACTTTTTCATTAGTGCTGCACATATTTTCTATGGTGTTATTTTGACTTTATTTTTACTGCGACTAGTTTAAAGCTTCATTTTATCGCGGGTGCTTGTTTTCGATGGTTTCCTTCATTTTTGTGGCAAATTCTTGTGGGAACCATTGAATTAGGGACAGTTGCCTTGTTTTTTTACCTCTGACCTCGCGGGGTTTACCACGAGGCACCTGCAGTAGATTTCAAATTTAAACAGTGCCTGGGGCTTTTCTCTCTAGAAGGAAACCTCTTTTGTTATATTGCTGGACCTTGATATCATCTGTGTCAGGACTGTCTGTAAGAGTCCAGCAGACACCTGTGCGCAATTGAGTATTGCTGGGTTTCTGCTAAGATTGGCACTGGTATAGATCCCAGTTTTACAACCAAAAAAAAATACCACTACTAATAGAGTTTATTAACTGGGGCAGAACTGGCCAGTGGCATTTTTACAGAAACCTGCACTCAGTTCATAGGTCCAGAACTGGTTTGCTTTGCTTAAATTGGCAAACATAGCAGATAAACCTTTGATTATTATGGCTGAGGATAAATCAAAGGCTTCCGAAGAAGGGCCATTCAAAAGTACCAATACCAAAATCAGAGGTGCTGAGGAACCCTCCAGATCCCAGCCAAAAAATAAAACTTCCAAAGATGAAGTTCCTCACAAATTGAAAAATAATAAGTGACGAAAAAAGGAAACATGATCAAACCTCTGATGAAGTGGCTTAAAAGAAACACTGTCAAAACAGATATGCTCACGTTGCTCCTGGGAAAACCAATAGCGAGACAACAGGCAGCTTAAAGCATACAGAAAACACAAACTGCGCAGGTTCTTCCATCAGTGCAAGATATGGAAAAAGCATGGCAAGTGTTTCAGACCCTTCAAAAGATGGGTCCTCGATTTACTGGGGCTGGCAAGCACTCTTCCACAGTTCTCCCTTCTGTAGACTGTGAGGGTGATGCAGATGATGATTAATTTTATGATGTTCCTGACATGGATTTTGAGGGTCTTGAGCCCCAGGAGTCCCCGGATCCTCACCTTGGGGATCCCCAGGGTGACCACAAGCATCCTTCCTCTATGTTTACATTTAAATAAAATATGCTGGACACCCTGAACCTCCCTACACAGGAGCCCAACCAGGATCCTGATGAAGAAGAAGATTATAGATGAAGGGTCTTTCATCTTCAAAGACCCTGGTCGTCCCTATCTATAATGCATTTAGAAAAATTACCATGAAGGTGCTTCATCACCCCACTTCAGTATCAAGGGTTGATAAGTGGCTTGAGAGAAAATATAAATTGTCTAAAAATGGTACAGAGTGCCTGTCTGCACACCCTAGCCATGAAAGTATAGTGCAGCAGGCAGCTTGTGACCATTCACCAGCCTTCGACTCTCTCCCTGCTGACCCTTCCTCAGATGGGAGTGCAGTACCCAGACATGCACTCTCTTCACCTCAAGGCCTGGTTCTTGAGGATTTAGAGTTTCCATCCTCACAGTACTCTGAACAGGCCCTTAAGATACTGAGGATGGCTTAAAAAACGAACACTAAGAAGACTTATGCAGTCAAATGGAAAAGGTCTTTCCTCTGGTGCAAGAGTGAAAAGATCGAACCCCTATCAGCTTCAGACCCTCAGCTGCTAGACTACCTAGTACACCTACAGGCATTAGACTTGAAACCATCTTCACTCAAGCTACACCTGGTGGCAATTTCAGCCTACCTTTCGGTGGGAAAGATGAAATCATTTTTTTCCCACATTATTAAAAAGTTTTTCAAAGACCTCTTGCACCTCCAGCCTCCAACCAGGGAGCCTGTCCCTCCTTGGAGCCTGAACCTTTGCGTAGATGAATACACCCTTCAAGCTTATGTCCATGGCCCACATCAAGTTTGTAACTTGGAAGACCATCTTCCTGGTAGCCATTACATCTGCCAGGAGGATTTTAGAGCTACAGGCCCTGTGCACTGAGCTGAATTACACCATCCCTCACAACGATAAAGCTGAGCTCAGGACAAATAGGAAATTTCTGCCAAAGGTGGTTTCAGAGTTTCACTTAAACCAGTCCATTACTCTTCCTGTCTTCTTTACTGAGCCATCCACTCCTGGCGAGCAAAAGCTCCACAGCTTGGATGTCAAAAGAGTCATATTTCACTACCTAGAGCACACTTGACAGTCCAGAAGCTCTTCCACTTAGTTGTTCCTCGCCTACGGGGATGTAGGCAGAGGAAGACCAGCTACCAAGAGAGCTTTTTCTCATTGGTTGGTCTCTTGTATTAGATTCTGCTTTGAGAAAACTATTCAACAACCTCCAGTGGGGCTCGGGGCCCACTCCACCAGGGGCACTGTAGCCTCTCTTGCAGCAGCAAGGGCATTCCCCTACTGGATGTCTGCAAAGCAGCTACCTGGAAATCTGTGCATACCTTTGTGAAATACTACAGTTTGGATGTGCAGACCAGATCTGATGCCAGATTTGGTAGGGCGATTCTGCAGAGCCTCTTTCCTAAGTAGGTTATCTGCCCACCTCCCACTTGGTACTGCAGGGTAGTCTGCAAAAAAGTTACTGATGCTAAAGGACTCCTAGGGTAAGAAGAAAAAAATTACTCACCACAGTAATCTTCTTTCTTCGAAGGAGTCCTTTAGCATCAGTAAGCTCCCACCCTTCTTCCCCGGTTCACCTGTCGGAGAAAGGCTGTTATGTCACCTTTTACCAAATTTGGAGTTTCTTATGGATGAGTTTTTAGCTAGTGTTGCTGTGGTTTCTATTTCCACTTTTGTGGACATTTGCATGTTTTTTGAATCCTGTTGATTCTTTTTCAAGCATTTGTCCTTATTTTTCCTTGCAAAAATTCTGAATCATTTGACAACTCTCATTCAGCTCACACCCCCTCCTGTCTTTTGATTGGCTTGGCCCTATGCTCATTTAAATATCTCTTAAAGGCACACCTCCGGGGCAGTTGCGCCTAGCCAGCTAAGTGCAAAAAAGTTACTGATGCTAAAGGATCCATTGGAAGAAAGAAGATTACTGTGGTGAGTAATTTTTTCTTTATCCCCAGTGTGTTAATTTTCTTAGATATATAACACTGCTTTTATAGCCATATGTGTATTTAATGGCTTGAGTCAAAATAGATGGCTGCCACTTGCAGTCTCTTCCCTTTAAGTCACCTGTTCAATGTACACAGTACACTTTTACTTTGGATGTATTAGGATGGTGTTACCATGTGATTTTGATGTTAAAAGGCACAACATTGTACTAAGATATTTAATTTCGCTTGTGGTAGGGTATATTGATTTTTGAGTTTGCGCATGCACGTCAAACTCCTTGAGAGGGTAGGCTTTGAGGGGTGTGACATTGTCTGTCCAATGCAGAGTGCTCTGCAAGGGGCTCGACAGTATCACACCAATCCTCAGTCAGGCTGATCCTGACACTGTTTTGCCTGCAGTGGTCTGCACTTGAAAAGAAAAAGCTGCACCAATCAGGAGCTGGCTTTTTCCTTTCATCTGCAGGTCACCGCAGAGCAAACAGTTGATTGCATCGTGACATCTCTGCTGCAAGCGTGATCTGATAGCGCTGGCTGGGAAGAGGCACTTTCCTGCCTGCCTCCTCCATGCTGCTGTGTTTTTTCTGACACCGAAATGCCCACTCCCAGTGTCGGATACATCCCCCCCCACACACACACAAAAACACACACACACACACACACATAACCTCCAACCTCGGGGTACCAAATCCCCAGGTTAGCACTGAATCCCTGTTTTTCCAACACCGAACCTCCCATGTACTCGAGCACACTGGGAGCCCATCTCAGTGTGCCAACATCCATAGTTTCCCTGTGAAAAAAAAAAAAAGAAAAGAAAACAGACCCACAAAGTCTTTTTTTTTTAAACCTGAAAAGACAGAAAATGGTCCCCTCATCATTGCCACCGGCTCCCTCCCCAACCCGCACCTTCCCTCTGCACACCCAACTTCCCTGTACCCTCCCTTACCCATACTTACCTCCAGAGGTTGGGAGCAGTGATCTTCAGTGGACCGGGAACATGTCTGCACTCTTCAAAAGCCGACCACAAACTGAAGAAATGATGGTAAGTCCTATAATGGCAGTGAATGGGGGGGGGGTTAATTTAGGTTGATATTTCGGCCATTTTTTGGAAGTTTTGGTCCAAATTTTCAACATAGTCTTAGATCGACCATGAACACAGTCACTGTCATTTTGTTTCTCGGTCCCAAAAGGTGATTTTGTGGTCACTGCGTGGAATCACCTTTCAGGACCAATTAACAAAACAACAGTGCCATTGTTCATGAGGTGGGGTCCCAAAAAGGCCTTGTTGCAAACTGTTGAAAAAATTCCCCAAAATGACTGTGTTATGAGCTTCCATTGCGAAGTTTTTATGCATGCTCGTAACATCATAAATTTTGAAGATTTTCACTCCATATTTCCAACATTGCAATTTTTTCATACCCTCTTTTGAACAGTACAGCTGTCATTTTTTGTATCCTTCTCAAAATGTGTTTTTGCACCTGTGGCGCAGAATGGCACAGTTGCTGTGTGAAATCAACTTATGGGACAGATTAACAAACTTCCACTGCCACTGTTCATGAGAGGAGGTCCCAAAAAGGCCATGTTGAAAATTTGGTGAAAACATTCCAAAAATGACTGCGTTACAAGCGTGTGTTGCACAGTTTTTATGCACACTTTTAACTTCACCAATTTTTATGTTTGCTTGCACGCATGTGCAAGAAACATAGTGCCATCATCGGAAATTTTGGAGGTGTGTCACCTCCTCCTCCAATTCAGGCAGTGTGCTGGCAGGCGTTCTGCTGATTGATGCATTTTGGAGCTGTCTATGACACGCTCCAAAATGCAGTGGCATACAGTTGAAAGGGGAGCTACGCTGAGTGAAAGCAGCGATAAGAAGCTGCTCACGCCAGCAGCTCCCCAGCCGCAGGCGCGGCGCGCAAGCACGCAGTGTATAGCCGACGGGTGCCCAATCCTCGCCGGCTGAGCTGCATCGCCTCCCCCAGATGGTGCCACGCTGGGAGCCCACCCAGCGTGGCAATCAGTGATTTTGTCGACGGGTGCCCAATCCCGCCGGCTGAAGGCCCCTCTGCTCTTGTGCCACGCTGAGCCCACCCCAGCGTGGCAAACGGTCCCGCAAGGTTTTTTTTTTTTTTTCCTTGCCGACGGGTGCCCAATCCCGTCAGCTGAACACCTAAAACTTGTGCACGCTGGGAGCCCACCCCAGCGTGGCAAATGGTCCCACAATGTCTTTTTATTTGTATAACCTGTAAGACAAAACGGTCCAGCGGTGTGTCTCCTGACCCTCCCACAACCCGCACCCACCCACTGCGCACTCCAGCTTCCCCACACCCCTCACCCCATACTTACCTCCGGACTCGCGCGACGATCTTCGTGGACCGTGAAAGACGGGTTGCACTCTTCAAAGCCGATCGCTAACTGAGGAAATGCCGATAAGCTGTATAATGGGCTAGATAGGGGGTTTCAACTTTATTAGATATCTCAGTTATTTTTGGATGTTTACCATTCAACATGGGGTTTTGGGACTTTCTTTATCGATGTCACTGTCATGGCATTATTAGTCTCAACGGTGATTTCGTGCAGTGATCTATAAATCACCCTTCGGGCCCCAATACTGCCATGACAGTGACATCATTCATGAGAAGGGGCCTAAACCCATGTTGAAAATTTGGTACCAAAATTCCAAAATGACTGTTTAACGAGCGTGCGTTGCGCAGTTCCTATGCAGGCTCGTAAGTTCGCGTAATTTCAATATTTTCACTCCAGATTTTCAATATTGCCATTTCACCACACCTTCTTATGAGTAGTACAGCTATCATTTTTCACATCTCGCCCAAAATGTGTTTCTGCCCATGTAGCGCAGAATGGCGCAGTCAGTGTGCGAAATCAATGTACGGGACAAATTAAGAAAATTTCAGTGACACTGTTCATGAGCAGAGGTCTTGAAATGGCTATGTTGAAAATTTGGTGAGAAAATTCCTAAAAATGACTGTTTTACGAGTGTGCGTTGCGCAGTTCCTACGCACGCTCATAGGTTTGCGAATTTTCAATATTTCCACTCCAGATTTTCAACATTGCCATTTTCCACACCTTCTTATGAGTAGTACAGCTGTAATTTTTCACATCTCACCCAAAACGTGTTTCTGCCCATGTAGCGCACAATGGTGCAGTCGTAGTGCGAACTCAGTGTATGGAACACATTAAGAAAATCACAGTGTCACTGTTCATGAGCAGAGATCTTAAAATGGCAATGTTGAAAATTTGGTGAAAGAATTCCTAAAAATGACTGTTTTACGAGTGTGCGTTGCACAGGTCCCACGCACGCTCGTAGGTTTGCGAATTTTAAATATTTCCACTCCAGATTTTCAACATTGCCATTTTCCACACCTTCTTATGAGTAGTACAGCTGTAATTTTTCACATCTCACCCAAAACGTGTTTCTGCCCATGTAGCGCACAATGGCGCAGTCGGTGTGCAAACTCAATGTATGGGACACATTAACAAAACCACAGTGACACTGTTCATGAGCAGAGGCCTTAAAATGGCTATGTTGAAAATTTGGTGAAAAAATTCCTAAAAATGACTTTTACGAGCGTGCGTTGCACAGTTCCTATGCATGCTCGTACGTTTGCAAATTTAATATTGTCACTCTAGATTTTCAACATGTCCATTTTATTAAACTTCCTTATGAACAGTACAGCTGCCATTTTTCATATGTCACCCAAAATGTGTTATCGCATGTAGCGCATAATGGTGCTGTTGGTGTGCGAAAGCAATGTTTAGGACAGATTAAGAAAATCACAGTTACACTGTTCATGAGCAGAGGTCTTAAAATGGCTATGTTGAAAATTTGGTGACAAAAGTCCATAAAATGACTGTTATGAGTGAGCATTGTGCAGTTTCCACGCATCCTCGTTAGTTCATGACTTTGTAGTATTTTCAGTCCAGATTTTCACTAGTGGCATTTTTCCACACTTCCTTATGAACAGTACATTTTTCACAACATGGTCGAAGTGTGTTTTCACACTTTCAGTGCAGAGATGTGTGGTCGCTGTGGGAAATCATTGTTCGGCACAGATAAAGAAAATCACAGTGACACTGTTCATGATCGGAGGCACCAAAATGCCTGAGTTGACAATCTGCTATAAAAAATCCCCAACCTAATTATATTACGGGTGTGCGTTGCACAGTTTCTATGTACGCTCGTGACTTCACCATTTTTTAAATATTTTACTACACATTTGCAACATAGCCATTTTACACCTCCCCATGAAAGAGTACAGCTGTCATTTTACATCCTCTTCGGAATATTTTTGCACCTGTGGTGCTAAATGCCGTAGTCACTGTGCATAAGCAGCTTTTGGCTACCAAACTGATATTCCCCCTGTTCATGAGGTGGGGTCACAAAACAAACATGTTGACAATTTGGAGTGAAAATACCAACGAATGCCTGAGGTATTAGGCTTTTCAACTAAATCACCCAACCCTCTAGAGAATGACAGGAATCAGGGGTGTGACTTGGGATTCTTGCCTGTGATGCTCATACCATTCCACACCCTGCAGTCACTGACAGGCATCGAGGTATGCCTTGGACTCTTCGGCCCCAAACTTCACCCCATTCTCCTATATCGCGCCCATCTTACCGTATTTCCTAATGAGATGGGGTGCGCATAAGGGCCAAAGACCCCAAGGAACACGTGCCACTTGTCAGTCTCTACAGAGTGGGGTGTGGTGAAATGGCATGGCCGTTATGCCTGACAACCCAAATGCACACCCCAATGCCTGTCACTCTCTGCAGGGTGGTGGTGGGGTTGGCTTCAGTTCAATACTTCACTGCCATTCCTATTACGCAGCTCTGTAACTTCTACACTGCCACTGCCAATGCCAGCAAGCAAACATTCGGCATTGACAAGTGCTTGTTCATATTGTCACTTCAGATGTTTAGCATTGCCGTTGCTTCACACCTTCTCATAAACAGTACAGCTGTCATTTTTCACATCCTGTCCAAAATGTATTTTGCAGCTGTGGCGCCGAATGGCACACTCGCTGTGCAAAATCACCTTCTGGGATTGAGTAACAAAATGATACTGGCACTGTTCATGAGGTGATGTCCCAAAAAGCCCATGCTGAAAACTTGGAGCAAAAATACCAACAAACACCGGGGGTGTTAGGGTTTCCAACTGTAACGCCCACCCTTAAAATGCAAGACAGAGGAATATACAGAGAAAAATATGGGAGGCATGAACAAGAGTAATACCAACAGTGAACTCTCGGCATTGACAAATGCTTGTTCCAGTAATTATTGCTATAAAAAAATGACAGACACATACTGCAGCTTTAAAAGTGAAACGGCATACAGCCCACACCCAAGTATGGGGCTGGTCCCACTGTGCACTGTGCATTTTGTGTGCAAAAACATTTTGTTTTACTTACTGCTTACTGCAGCATACTAGATTGTATCAGATTAATTTTGATTACTTCCAAGCTGACATCTTCTATAACTACAAATCCCAGCATCCCCTGCAGCTGACATCAGAGCAGGACTGCAGCTGTAGGAGATTAAATAACCAGCAGTGTATTTTATAAGCTCCAATCAAATGTTTTCTGGTTCTACTTTTCTCCAGGGGCTAAGTACATTCATCTGTGACTGTACTTAACCCCAAGAAGACAGCAGGACCAGCAAACAAAAGATCAGAGCTTATATAAACTTTAACATTCACTGTGAGCCCCTGAATCTCCCATTGCTGCAGTCCTGCTCTGATGTTAGCTGCAGGGATTCTGGGTGTTTGAAGTGCTACTGTTTGTGTAGCAGGGCAGCGTCTCTTTTGATTTGTATTGATGAGGAGGGAGGCAACAGTAGCGGAGCAGCAGTGCTGTCATGTAGAAGCGTGGAATATTGACAGATGTCCAGACTGTAGTAAGATGCATAAAAAACGCAAATAAATGTGTTTGTCAATTGATTTCCAAATAATAAAACAAATAAAATAAAAAGTTCACAGAAAGGAAAAAATTGGTGTTGGCTCCACACCCATCAAACACAGGAAATACTCTTTCCTCAAGCTCCTGAATAAATGTATTTTCCTTTCTCCACCGAAAACAACACTTGTGTGAAAACCTACACGCAACCTCCTCTTACTGTGGTCAGTCCAGTACTGACCCACCTGTCTCTAACTGTCCCCTGGTGGAGAGTTTAAATACTACTTTCTGCCATGACCTCATAGTCATGTGACTATGCAATTATTAAACCTGGACTTGCTTTATGGCTGCTAACTCTCACGCTGACTATGGGGTACAGAGAGCAATACACCAGGAATTGGTACACTATATTTTATAACATATACCACCTTCAAAGGCTATCTAACGTATTTCTAAACCTTAATTACAGGAGGGGGCATGGATAGAACATAGCCCCTCCTCCTTTTATGACATCACTCTTCCTAAGTCCTATAAAGACAGTCATTTTATGGGCTGCCAGCCCTATAAAAGGACTTCTCAAAATAACATGGATTTACAGGTAAATCAACATTTAATATATTTTAAGACATGGCACCGAAAGGAAAAAGCACTGATCAATGACAGAAATTGTTCCATAGTTTATACAAACCTCTCCAGTCTGGTTTTCGCAAGAGGCATAGTACCGAGACTGCTTTGGTTCGGGGGCTCAATGATCTGCTGATGGCAAGAGATCGGAGACACCGTTCTATCTTGGTTCTCCTAGATCTGTCATCAGCTTTTGATACTGTGGATCATGGGGCTTTGCTCGAACGCCTGAGGTCCATTTGTGGACTATCGAGTACAGTCCTCAGACGGTTTTCATCGTTCCTCGAAGGGAGAACGCAGAGAGTGGTCTCAAGTTTGCGTTCATCTGGGGCCTTCTCTCTGCCTTGTTGGGTGCCTCAGGGTTCGGTGCTTTCCCCCATGTTATTCGCAGTATATATGCTACCCCTCTGAGACATTGTAAGACAGTACGAGGTGAGGTGTAACTGCTATGCTGATGATACTCAGCTCTACCTGTCTTTTGCACCCGACCAGGTTAGTGCTGTCTTGGTACTGTACAACTGCCTCGCAGATATCCAAGACTGGATGAACTCCAACGGTTTAAAGTTGAACCCAGGAAAGACTAAGGTTATGGTTGTGGGCCCGGGTCGCAGGGTAGAGGGTTCGAGGACTGGTCTCCCCTCTGGATTAATCCTGGGAGTGGACCAGGTCCTCACCTCTGAATGGGTGCGTAACCTGGGAGTGGAGCTTGACACTGGTTTGACCCTCCGTTATCTGGTGTCTGTAGTTGTCAAGCTGGCATTTTTTCATCTTAGGAACATTGTCAGGATTAGGCATCTTGTTCCAACCAGTGACCTGCCGGTTCTGGTCCATGCCTTTGTGACATCTCGCCTTGATTACTGTAACTCCCTTTACCTAGGACTTCTTCTGGTTGATATCCGCCGATTGCAGCTAGTGCAGAAAGCAGCAGCACGTTTGTTGACTGGGGCATCTGGAAGTTCTCATATTACCCCAGTGCTGCGCACTCTGCACTGGCTGCCAATACAGTGGCGGATCACCTTTAAAGTGTTTTTTTTTTACCTACAAAGCCCTATATGGTCTGGGTCCTGACTACTTGAAAGAGCTCCTGGTGCCCTACACCCCCCTGAGACAGCTCCGCTCGGCTGACGAGGGGTTGCTGGAGATTCCGAGGGTAAATTTGAAGTCATCTGGTGCCCGTGCGTTTGGATTTGCTGCACCTACCCTCTGGAATTCTCTGCCCCATCAGCTCTGGGAGTGTAGGACGGTGGGGAGCTTTAAGCAGGCACTAAAGACTTTTTTATGGGAGAAGGCATTCCTTCTTTGCTCTAATTTTATATTGCAGTATTGAAAGATATGTTTATATTTGTTTTATTGAATGTATTGAATATGTTTTATGTTTGCTCTTGATGTACAGCGCTTTGAAATTTTGAAAGGCGCTTAATTAAATACATTTTATTATTATTATTAAAATCTAGAACTTTGGCGAGGAAAGACAGATGAGGGGCGCGCTCCCTATCTGTTTTCCTGCAAGGTTCCAAAATTTCATTTGCCTAGAATACCTAAACCATAGTATAAACAAGACTTTTATTCATATGTTGATGGTAGTATTCTTATTCAGCAATCTCCTGTAACCTTTGTGCTTCGTAATGATGCATAAAGCCTGGCTCTGTAATTTACAAGGTTCCATTCATTTTTACTTCCTACCCGATGGCTGCAATTTCAGTCGATGGCTACAATTTCATAACAGCCTTTTAGCTGTCTGAGGACATAATTGCAGTGATTACAGCTCCTTACAGCTGCTTTTTAGTCCCTACTGGGCTTTACTGTTTGCCCTTAGAGTCCTGGATTGTTTTATTCTCACTACAGTCCCTTCCTTAGATATCTGAGGAGCGGATATTCGAACAGCACTTTGGGGCTACAACAGGGAGTGTAGCAACGCTCCCTAGCAACTATACACAGTTGCTCTGTTCGGGGCTTTTCCTCTAAGCTGCACAGCTGCTTTTATCTTTAATCACAACAAGCGGTTGTGATTGTACAGCTCTGTGGCTTCTCTGTTGGGACCTTTCTCCTGCGCGAACGTGCACAAGGTCCTCTGCGAGTGTGCGCACACCTGGCACACGAACGTGCACACACATCACCGCTGCTACAACAATAATTTCGATGGAATTCTAGTATAAAGTGCTAAGCACTTTTCTCAAAGAAATCATTCTTATTACTTTTATTTTACCACACAGAGGCATACAGAACATGCATCAAGACAGAGCGCAGGGTTTGTCTTAAACTCTATTTCTAAATAATTATTACTTCCAAACAATATTGGACTTGTGTGGTTTGCTGAACAAGGGCAAAGAAATCATATTTAAAGTCCTATTGCATGATTATAAGCCAATGCTCAACACTCTAAGATTTTTTTTTTCGGTTAATTATTTATCCTCCTGTGGCCACCTCACTGCACCCCAGCTGTTCTCTCGTATCCTGTCAGCTGGGATCCGGTCGCTGACCGTCTTCGCCCGGGGCCGCTGGCACCCCTATAGCCCCTGCGGCTTACCCCCCACAGTGGTGTGGCAGGGAGCCCCCTAAATACCCACCCAGAATGGATTCAGCTTGGATGCCAGCGTCCCGATGAACACTCGGAAACGGCCATCAAGCCGCGGGAGGTGCCACTTTTTCCCTGTCCTGAGATTCCCAAGTCGGTTGGCGTACAATGATGCCAGCGGTCATAAGTGTGCACATGTCCACACATGCCCCAATCCAGGAGTCTGCCCTGACTCCTCCCCTGAGTACGGCATGTGTCTCCACCTCCCCCGCTTCTGCCAGGGGGCAGTTGGGTATCGACCGTCATGGACCCCCTTCCCAGAGAGGGAGAGCAGTCCTTTAGATGCTCAATCCCTCTCCTCCCCTGCCAGCCCCCGGTGACCTGTGCTCGCTCCCGAACCTGGATTGTTGACGTGGTGAAAGGTGCTGCGACCAGCACCTCTGCCCTCAGCGCCACCGGGCCGGCTAACACTCTAGGATTTTTAAATGCAAAATAAGGAAAAAGGGGCATAAAGGACAATAAAGGAAGATCTGCAAGATTGCCAGGTTGGCCACCCTGACAAGAAAATTAGGATAGATGGGGAAAAATAGAAGATAGGATAGAGTGAAATTAGAAAATGGGGTGGGGTGTTGCATTTCCATAAATATTTACTTCTTTATTCTTCATAACAGGACTCCCTGTTACATGTCAACTCTCGAACACTAGTTTAAAATTCTTGGCTACACCCCTTGGAGCATGGGAGACCTCAGTTACCAACATTTCTGAAGTACTAAGAAGTGGCAACAGTGGGGGTGCCAGCAGAGGCCCAAGACTAGTACCAGGGGAAGTTAGTATTTTAAAAAAAAGCACTCCACAATATTCCTACTTGCTAACTTTGCATGCATCGTTCAATTCCCTCGCACTCCTTCCCTTTGCATGCTTGTGCTCACCCCCCCAACCCCCATCATTAGTTGCCCAGGGACAGAGCACTTATGTTTTTTTGTTTGTTTGCTTTTTGTTTAAGTACCACTACCTTTTACAAGCTCTTTTAACATTTTGGGCTGGCTTATTTAAGGAAAAGTTAGTACAGTTTTTTGGGAACATTCAAATGGTCATGCAGAAGGCAGGCCTATTATTTTTTGGGGTTAGATTCATTGGTAACAGGGTAAGGCCCACTAGGCACAAATGCATGTTTTCAGGGGTGAGCCAGGAGTACTGGGGAGTTTAAGGGACTTGCTCAGAGTCACAAAGTATGCAAATGGAGGTTGCAGGAATCAAACCCTGGGCTGCTGGTTGTACCAAGCTCATTCCTAGCTTGTTACTCTAACAGTACTCGTGTTGTGTAAGGTACAGGAACTGAGGCACTTGCTTTCAAAATATACTGTATAAAACCAGCTATCTCAAAGGATCTGCACAGCCTTTGTTTTGCTTCCGCAGTAGACATGTGTGTTATATTAAATAAGAGAATTTTATTACACACAGATTATTCTGTCAGAAGCATTCTATAGCAGCAGAAAATCTGGAAAATGGGATTAAACTGTCTTGCAGAAATGTGGTTTCAGGAGTGCTGAAGACAAAACTCCATTGGAAAACACACTCATAATGTACCCATTCTATAACGCATTAGGCCCTGTTGAAGTTACACTCTGTAGTATATTAATGCAATGTTTAAAGATTTTACTGTACATGTTCCTGTTGGAAATATGTCTGTGGCACAGTCTCTATGAACTGGAGGAAGTAACAGTCAGAAAATGTTAATATTATTTTCTGCACAATTCCCAGCTACAATGCATTAGCAGGAGTCTGTGATTAAAATTATACCGAAAAATAAAACTCGAGCTCAGAGTTCACATTTTTGGATTCTGACAAAAATCCTGTGTTCCTATTAATCACTGTCTGAGCTTTGCAGCATTTTTTAATGAAGATGTGTGGGATTTTAATGCAGAATATTTGTGGATTATGTGGGTGCAGCAAACGGTGCATACATTAGGCATGCAAAGAAGTTGTAAAGGGTTGTATCCTTTCTGTCCCTTTCTCACACAAAATACCTTTGTGTCTGAAGGTCAGGCATTTAATGAGAAGTGTGATGTTTTCCATTTAGAAATGAGTTAAATAGACTCTGTATCTCTGAATTACAAAAGAAATAGATAGTGGACCCCCACACACCAGCAGGTAGTGCCCCACCACCCCGCTTCCCCCATCCCAACCCCGAGCCGGTGACTGGCCCTGCCCTCCACTGTCAGTTAGCACATTCTGTAACAGCTGATTGAGCAGAATACTGTCATTGCAGCACAGTCGGTGGCCTGCCAGGGTAGAGAGTAGAGGACTGTGCTGGATGCTGGCTCGGGTTGGGATGGGGGAGCGTGGTGGTGGGGCACGAACTGCTAGTGTGGGGGATCCACTATTTGTATTTTTTGTAATTCAGAGATACAGAGCCTACTTAGGTCCACTAGACACCAGTGAACAGCATTACCTAATTATACAGGTGATTGGAGCCCTCACGCCCTATCCCAATAGACAGCAGGGAATGGCTTATCTTTTATATACAGGGGAGTGGGATGGGGGTAGGGATACACTGGTCACCAGGGAAACCGTGTCTGTGTGTCAGGTGGGGTGAGGGGCCACTGGACACTGACACCAGGGAATACGTATTACCACATCGGCATGGGTGCGGTGGGAGAATGGACCACTGGACAAAAGGGAATACATATCACCACATAGTGAATGGGTGCAGGTCGGGGGAGAGACTGCTGGACACCAGAGAATGTGTATTACAACATTGGAAATGGGAGTGCTGGACACCAGGAAATTATTTATTTTACCATCAGGCTGGTGATCGATGGAGGGGGAACCACTAGCGCCAGGGAAAGTATTGTTCTTAAAATCAGGCCAGCAATCGTGTGTGTGTGTGTGTGTGTGTGTGTGTGTGTGTGTGTGGGGGGAGGACTGCTGGACACCATGGAAATGTTATGTTTCACAATGGGTTGGTGATAACTGGGGGGGGGGAAGGGGAACCCCTAGACACCAGGGACTATTATGTTGGGGTCGGGGGCTGCCAAACTTTCACCACCAACCACTAGGGTTGCACGGGAGTAAGTCAAGGTTTCAAGTGGCAGTATGTGCAAGGGGGGCCAAGCAAAATGGCGTTGCATGGTGCACATACTCTGCATACTGGACTGTGCCAATATTCAGGTCCCACCCCTTCATTTGCATTGGGCTCCCCTCTAAACATTGCCCGGATGTAAATCCTGTTTCCCCACGCTAACTGGGCATTTGAATATGGGAAATCTGTTCAAAGCCTGGTTTGTGCAAATAAACTGGGATTTGTGCCGAGGTAAAGTTTTGAGTATCTGGCCCCAGTTTGGGGCAAATGGAACTGCTTCTAATCTCTTATCTAAAGGACGTCACCTTTTTAGTGGGGATATTTTTATTGAATTTGCCATTTATGTGATTATTTCATCCTATTCCTGGAAAGAGAGGCAATAAAGTCTCTCCTTGAAGTTCCAGGACTGAAATATAATAACTCCTTTCCATGCCACAGCACGGTGTACGCAGCAACTCGGGCTGTTTCATTTGTTCTGCAGCAACATATATCATTCACTTTAACAATCAACAATCTCATCATCTGTATGTTTTGTACTACGTATATTTAAAAAGAGAAAAAAGTAAACTACAGTGGTGAAAATCTCTGTGGTCGGGGAGGGGAAGTGGTATACAGTCACAGGTGCTATGGAGAAGAACTGTGCAGCATACTTTACAACCTTCATAATGGGTTTATTTGCAGATCAGGTTACATATAATCATTCTGTGATCTCTCTAGGGCCCAGATATTAAACACTTTGCCCCTGGGCTAAATTTGCCATGCCCGGTGGGCAAACTTAGCCCAGAGCAAAAAGCAAGCTATATTCAAAAGGAATAGCCCGGGGCAAACAGCTTCTGAATATAGCATGGGAATGAGGCCAGACAAACTGGGCTGAGAGTGCAGGGCAAACCTAGCTCTATAATAAGACAGCTCTGAATATAGCAACCAGGAAGTGCAGACCACAACAGCAACACAGTGCACAGCGACGTGAAGATACAGTACGTAGAGGTGACATATGTGGCCAATGTGGGTGCCAGCAAATGCGTGGACCCAGTACAGCTGCAGGGAGCAGCGCATGTGAAAGTACAGTGTGCAAATGCGTTTGCATGGGTTTAGCGTGGAGCTAAGCCATTTGCCCAGTGCAAACATGTTTGCCCAGCGCTAAACTTTGCCATATTCAAAAGTGATATGCAAATGAGCCTACTTAGGTAGTCTCTGGGCATAAATCCACATTAGCATCTCATTATGCCCTGATTTGCATGCAGTTTGCCCAGCGTTACTGCAGGATCCCACAGTGCCACCTGTAGGTCAGTCTGGCAGTGCATGATGATAGCTGTAGGCTACATGTGTATAGCACAGCATAGCATATTGCACCCCAGAGGACAACACAGCATAGGCACAAGTGGTGGTGGTGCTGCATGCAACTGTCACACTGTAGACATGACAGTAGCAAGGGGGCCAGTAGTGTGAGGGACACAGCAATGCCTCTGGTATGTAGGGCAGTGATGACCACTGCACTGTACACAGTGACAGTTCCAATGTGCAGGTGATTACTGACAGTGGACATTACTGTTATGCTGTTGTGTAATCCACAGATGCTGCACCTCTGGCATGGGATGCTCACAGTGACATATACATGGCCAGCTGTGTGTGCTGTGGCATTTGTGCAGTTGTGTGGTATGTGGCAGGGGGGCACATATGATCCGACAGGCACATTGGTGTTGGGGTATTCCCAATACTGGCCCATGTGCACTGCATGATGTGTCCCAGCCTTGTGACTACACCTGGTCTGTGGTGAGGCCTGGCCACCCGCACACCCTCCCCTTAACAGCCACCATGCCCACAGTGCTGCCTGTGTGTTACTGGCATCTGTTAGTTACCACAGACGTATTGTCTGCAGGTGTGTGCTGTATGGCCACACTACCAAGGTATCCTCTGGGTGCCAGGTCACCCCTTACTGCCTAGCATGGCTGGGACTGGTGGCAGCTGCTGGCATCTGTGTGGTGCCATCATTGAGCTGCATGTGTTCTCCATGTCTGGCTTTTTCTGTGCGTCATATTAATAGGTTAGGATCGCACAAAGCCACAATGTCACACAAAGTAGGATTGCCCAGGGTTAAGACCAGCTTTTTCTGGGCAGTAATTTGTACTGTGCAAAGGGACACGCTCAGTCGTGCAAAACAACTTTGCATGGCGCTAGTCGCTGAATATAGCATTGCACCTGTATTCATGTTCAGTTTGCCCCTTGCATATATTGTGCTTTTGCCCAGCGCTAATGAGTTTGCGCACGCTATTTGGCCTTTTGAATATTGCAGGCCCGCGCTAATCCCACGCTAAACCCGCACAAACAGTTTGCCTAGGTGTCTGAGAACAAGAAAAGGCTGATCAGCAAGGGACACCTGACTGAGAAGAATCAGCATTTGTTTAATATTGCTCTTGGTTTGTTGTGTGTGGACAAATTCCATTCTGGTCCTGGTTAATATGGAAGGGGAGTAAATGAAGCCATCTGTAGCAGTTAACATACCCCCCGAGGAACCTGAATTTACTAATCTCATCCAAAAGTAAGAATGCGGAGAACATTTTTACAGCCCTTCCATTGTAACTGAATTAAACTAAAACATAAGAAAGGGGGAACCCCAGGAATGCAGAGGGTAATGAGTACCAATGCCCGTAGTCTGGGCAACAAGCTCCCTGAGCTGATGGCCTTAATGGAAGAGGGATGCCTGGATATCGTAGCAATCACAGAAACATGGTACACAGTGAACCATGACTGGGATGTTAACATACCAGGGTACATAACTTACAGGAGAGACAGGCAGGGGAGAAGAGGGGGAGGAGTAGCTCTCTATGTAAAGGAAGGGATAAAAGCAACTGAAACAAAAGAGTAAACAGGAGGAGAGGAGGCACTGTGGGTCACCTTGGAGTCTGGAAAGGGCACCACAATCCGCACAGGGGTTGTGTACAGACCCCCATGTCAGGGGGAAGGAATGGACAAGGATATGATGGAAGGCATTCTTAGAATGGCAGAGAAAGGGGAGATACTGTTGATGGGAGACCTGAATACGCCAGATGTTAACTGGAGCACATTTGCTGCAGCCACATCCAAGCACAGGGCCATTCTTGATGCCCTACAGGTGGCAGGCCTCAGACAGCTAGTTTCAGAACCCACTCGTGAGGGAGCAATCTTAGACCTCATACTCTCAAACGGGGGCAGTGAGAGGATCTCAGATCTAGAAGTGGGTTGCCATCTGGAGACAAGTGACCATCAAACAGTGTGGTTCACGTTAAACTCAGCTACAGAGTCAAGCCATACAAAGTGAGGGTACTGGACTTTAGGAGGGCGGACTTTGGCAAGATGGGAGAATGCCTCAGAAAAGCACTAGCAAACAGGCTAGAAGGAGGTGTGAGCAACAATGGGGAATTATCAAAACTGCCATCACAGAGGCAACAGCCTTTGTGTGAAGCAAATGAACAAATCAAACAAAAGAAAAAGCCACTATGGTTCTCAAAAGAGGTGGCTGTGAAAGTCAGGAAGAAAAAGATAGCATTCCGGAAGTATAAGGAAACACAGAAGGAGCAGGACAGAGAGCTGTACCAGTTAAGGCAGAAGGAAGCAGGGGGGAAGTCAGAATAGCAAAGGCCCAAACTGAGGAAAAGATAGCCAACTCAGTTAAGAAGGGGGATAAAACCTTTTATAGGTACATCAGCAAGCGTAGAAAGACAAAGGGAGGGATAGTGAGGCTGAATAGAATGAACAGAGGGTGGGCAGAGGGGGACAGTGAAAAAGCAGGAATACTGAACGAATATTTCTGCTCAGTATTCACAAAAGAGGAGGAGGAAGTGCCTAATCCAATTAACAGAAGCACTCTTGATAGGGGGGTCGATCCCAGTCCTTTCACAGAAGAAAGGGTTCTGCAAGAACTCCTAAAACTGAAGGTGGACAAAGCAATGGGTCCTGATGGAATTCACCCCAGAATTCTAAAAGAATTAAGGGAGGAACTAGTGAAACCACTGGCTACTTGTTTTAATAAATCTTGGGAGGATGGTGTGGTACCCGAGGACTGGAGGAAGGCGGATGTGATTCCCCTTCACAAAAGTGGGTCCAAGACAGAGGCAGGAAACTACAGACCTGTCAGTCTGACCTCTGTGGTAGGGAAAGTGATGGAGTCACTTCTGAAGGAAAGAATAGTCGAGTACCTAGAGGCCAGTGGAGCACAGGACCCAAGGCAGCATGGGTTCACAGCGGGAAGGTCATGTCAGACAAATCTAATAGATTTCTTTGACTGGGTGACCAAAGTAGTAGACCAGAGAGGGGCTGTGGACATGGCCTACCTAGACTTTAGCAAGGCATTTGACACAGTCCCACACTAAAGATTAATAGTCAAATTAACCAGCCTGGGAGTGGGACCCAGGGTGGTAGCCCGGTAAAACATTGGCTGGACAACAGGACACAGAAGGTAATTGTAAATGGAGTCCATTCTGAAGAAAGGGGTTACTAGTGGGGTACCATGAGGTTCAGTATTGGGTCCAGTCCTTTTAATGTCTTCATCAGTGACATTGCAGAGGGACTGGAAGGAAAAGTATGCCTTTTGCAGATGACACAAAAATCTGCAACAGGGTTGATACACAAGGAGGCATGGAAAGGATGAAAAGGGACTTGGCAAGGTTGGAGGAATGGTCAGAAGTATGGCAGCTAGGATTCAATGCAAAGAAGTAAATAATGCACCTGGGAAACAAGAACCCAGGGGAAGAATACACAATGGGTGGGGAGGTAGTAACAACAGCAAAAGGAAAGGGACCTGGGGTAATCATATCAGATGACCTTAAGGTTGGCAAGCAATGTGAGAGAAGGCAGTAGGGAGGGCTGGGGTATACTGGGATGTATAGGGAGGCATCAGCAGCAGAAAACAGAAAGTTGTTATCCATCTGTACAGACAGTTGGTGAGACCCCATCTGAGTACTGTGTCCGGTTCTGGAGACCCCATCTCCGCAAGGACATAGACAGGATAGAGGCAGTCCAGAGGAGGGCAACTAAATGGTGCAGGGTCTGCAAGAGAAGCCGATGAGGAGAGACTAAAGGAGCTTAATATGTATACCCTTGAGGAAAGAAGGGAGAGGGGGGACATGATAGAAACTTTTAAGTACCTCAGTGGAATCAAGTCCAAGAGGGTAGCATTTTTCAGAAAAAGAAACTTGCAAGAACAAGGGGACACAATTTAAACATAGAAGGAGGGCGGTTCAGGGGCAATGTGAGGAAGTATTATTTCACAGAGAGGGTAGTGGATGCATGGAACAACCTTCCTGAGGAGGTTGTGGGATCTAAAACTGTGGGAGAATTCAAGAATGCATGGGACAGACATAAGGCAATTCTTGTGGGGGGTAGGAAGAAATAGGCTGTTGGTTAACTAGGATCTGCGGCCTATCCTGTAGGTAGGGAAATGGGCAGACTAGATGGGCCTAGCGGTCCTTATCTGCCATCAAAGTCTATGTTTCTATGTTTCTACTTCCATACTGAAATTCGGCACCAGAAGAAAAAGTTAGAAAACCTATACTAATAATCATATGGAAAAATTGTAAATCTATTGGTAAGAATTTCAATCATTTTGATAACATTAAAATAGTATTATTATCTCCCAAAGCTATGTCTACTGAAAGGCAACTCATTTAGCATATTTAAGGGCCACTCAACTTATCTAAGGAGAGTCGTAAATGTACAAATTGTATTTAGGTGAAAGCTCTCCTTTTCAGTTGTTTTAACATATAGGAAATCTAGACAGATGCATCAGTCCGTGGCCCAACAAGTATTTGTTAGGATATAGTTTTTGTAAGCAGTAATGTTTTTCTAGCAAAAATATCAAGATATCTGGTGTTATTTTTTCTTTCATTCCTGAACCATGATATGGGTTTTAGAAGTTTTTAAGTCCTCACCCCCATGACATACCTGTACTGCAGGACAGCACAGTGGTTAGAGTAACGAGCTGTGAAAGATCATGGTACAGCCATCAAACCTAGGTTTGATTCCCACAACCTTTACTTGCATACTGTGTGACTCTGAGCAAGTCACTTCCCCTCTTAAGTGCTCCCGAGTCACCCCTGAAATCAGGCACTTGTCCCTAGCAGGTCTTCCCTGGCTACCAAAGAATGAGAGAAAAGAAAAAAAAAAAAAAACAGAACAAAAGGCTGAGACCTAATTTTCGGAGAAGGCAACACATCTCCTGGGACAGGCACAGAGTTCTGATTATTATTTTTTATATATATATACATACGATATCTGTTCTCAGGATCCCATTCCATGACAACAGGAAACAAATCCTTCTCATCAGGTTATGGGCCTCAGTCAGAGAGGGGAAAGGGGAAATTGTTTAATCAGAAAAGGCACACTAAGCCACAGCTTGTTTCCAGGGAGCACTAACAAGTTTAGTGACTTGCTCAAGGTCACAAAGTATGCAAGTGGGAGCTGATGGGATTAAAATCCAAGTCTCCAGCTTTGCAGCTCAGAGCCTTAAATCACTGTGCTATATTGCTTCCCAGAGTGGGAATATATTGTTTATTTTTTCGAGTTCAAAAAAGATGATGTATTGCACACACAAAGAGAACTCTGTGGAATCTGAAGCTCAATGTAAGTGTTCTGTTCGACTGCCCTTTCTAGTTTACGGAGGGTACAGTGTATGTTCCTGATGGTGGTTGTTAAGGAGTACCAACTGCATTTTATCTCTCAGGGTCAGATTTGGATGTGATGGCAACACAGAAAGCATACACATAGCTCTCTGGACATACAGTTATGAGCGGTAGCCCAGATTGTTCCATTTCAAAAGCACGTGAGGATTTCAAACTGTCAGTGGACTTTGAAAAAAAAAAAATTAAAAATCTGTACTTTGAGATTTGTGAACTGGTGTTCAAACAGACCAATCAGAAGCTGAGCTCCACCCATCCACCTCAACCCTGTCCTTGGGTAAGGAATTGATTGACAGTTACTGTAACATTGCAACACGCCCTCTTTTGCTTTCAGTCATTAATCAGGTCGGGGGGGGGGTTATTTATCACTTGCCGAAACAGCTAGTTATGAGAAATGTGTTTTATTTCTGATCCTAATTCATGAGAACATAGTGATCATGGGACAAACTAGAATAAAAAGTTGGCTTCCTGCACTCTCCAACCAATCATATTGCCAATGGGAAGATAAGAAGGAGGAGATAAATTACATTTTTATCTCTTTTTCAGATTCCCTTGACACTTGTGGTACATGAAGTTGCTACATTCTCAGTATATATTGACATCAGTACATATCAGGCTGCATGGTCTGAATTCCTTGAGGTTCCTCGACTAGAGTTTTTTAACACTAATATTATCAATTTATATTTAAATTATCATTTATATAGTCCTGAGGTTTTTGTAATTTCTTGGGCCTTTTATTTAGCTTGAGAATACAGCTGGGTGGCGTGTCCAGCTAGGTTTTACACATCACACAGTGTGCAATGATGTTTTTTAGACAACTTTACTGGTAATTCTTGTCTTTAATGCATACATTGTAATTTCATGAGCCCTACAACTATCTTAGTTTGTCTTTAAGCTGGGTGGGGGTTGCCTTTCAGTAATCACATCCTTATACTGACTGTGACGCTCATGGCTGGATTTGGGAGTTATCTGCTTCAGCAGTGTTATCTTATGTCAATTAAATTTATAGGCAGTAGGATTCTTTGTATGTGTGTTGCACCAAGCACATCTGAACCCAAGGTTCTTTCGGACTGAGGGCAGTATTGTACTGTTAAACTTCTCTGACATCATCTTCTGGTATTTTTTAAATGAGTATTTTAAACCAATGGGGATTTTTTTCTGTTTTTCTCTGCATTATCTAGCTGTTATAAGTATTGTATTTTCTAAACTACTGCCATGAGCTTCTGAAGAAGGACAGGTTGGTCCGAAAGCTAGAGCACGTTGTTCTTGTTGTTACATCTATGTTGGTCCATTAAAAGGTATCAAATCATTTGCTTCTGGATCAATGAGGAGATAGTGAGAATATCGGACCACTGAAGGACCTACGCTATTAACATAGGGCTCAAGTTACACTACTTTCTTAAATTGGCCTTTCAGTTAGTTTTTATTAGTTTATTTGAGTTGGGGGGCAAAGCCCCCAACACCACCTTTAAAAAAACATGGGAGGTGTGATGGGAGTATGGGGGCAAAGTCCTCCCTAACTCAAACTGACAAAATTAAAATTAACAGCAAAAAAAGTATGTGCTGTATTCACAAAAGCTTTACACTGAGCTAGTAGAGCTGGTCCGATATTCTCCATAATCACCTCAAATTGTTGGGTGGATAGTAAAATGACCAATCAATACCCAGGGACATGTCCATCCACAGCCTATACAATCCCATCATTATCGACTGCTTGATATTCTATCCTGTTATTTCAACACCAGAAGTAGTTTCATTGTTGTGAGGTAGGTGGCTCGAACAAAGCAGACAGCGAGCAAATTGACTGGCGGGAAGGAACCTCACAAACAGCTCATCACCAAGGCTGCCTGTAAAAGTGCTCCAGCTACGGGGGGAGTGAAGAAACACCGGCCAGGCACTGTGGTTCTGTGGGAGATCTGTCACTAGCAGAAATCCACTGAGCTGCTCATCCACAAGCTGCTCTTCCAGCACCTGGTCCAGGAGTTCACTCAGGATTTCAAGACAGACCAGCGGTTCCACAGCTCGACCATCATGGCCCTGCCAGAGGCCAGTGAGGCTTACTTGGTGGGGCTCTTTGAGGACACCAACCTGTGTGCCATTCACACCAAGAGGGTTACCATCATGCCCAAAGATTACTTATTGTTCTCTGAGCTCTAGATGTTTGTTTGATGAAAGTCAGACTCAGAAGTTGAGAACATTACAGTGTAATCCTGCAACATAACCCCCACCCTGAAGGCATTGATTAATTATTGAGCAATCTTAATCTCAGCTGCTGTAGCTATAGACAGATGAGAGTGAGAGAGAGAGAGAGAGAGAGCGAGAGAGAGAGAGACTGACTGACTCTGATTTCTAGAACGAACAGGGTACATACACTGCACACACAAGTATTAAAAACTATTAATCGGTAGCATCTGCTGAGTTTTTAAAGTTTAATTAAACCCAGTCCCACAACATACTACAACACAAAACACAGTTTCATCATTCTGTCAGAAACCTAATCCCCCTCTAGCATCCCCCCCTCGGACTGTTTCAGTCAGAACCTAAGTTCTACTTTTTTAAAATATTAATAGTCTCTTCACATCAGGTGTGCTTATACTGCTGTATTTGTTTTTTTTAACCTATTTAGACTGGAGTAACTGCTTAAATGCGACACAGCGAACTCTCTGAAGAGGCAGTAAGACTACTTCACACTGACTGCTGCCGCTCTCTGCCTGTGACCGCCAATGCCAAATGCGACACTAACAGACTTTCACAGCCTTTACTCAGTGTGCCGCGTGTTTGTCTGAAAAAACGTACCACGTGTCTGTACATCGATTGGCTTGGCTGTCTGTCTGTGTAAACAATAATGCTGTTGGACTAGTTGGCACCTGTAGGCAGGGCAGCGGAGGCAGGTGCTTGGTTGCAACTGCAGACCCCCCCCCAGCCCATCAATCACTCCCCTGAGATCCTACGGCTGGCTGTCATACCTGCTGCTCAGTAGTGCCAAGCCTAGCCTCCCAGTCCAGTCCTCCTCCTCCATTTCTGAATTGCCGAGGTGCCTTCTCATCTAACTGGGTCCCCCTCCATAATCCATGACAGGCCCCAGCCAGGACCTCTTCCCACTCGCTCCTCCCGCTCTCGTCTTTCTCCTGCAGCAGCCCAGCAGCCAGCCCATGACGAGAATGTCAACCCACTGTCCGACTCAGACGTTCGTTTTTCTCCATGAATATAACGAAGTCCCATCCTACAGAGAAAAACGAATGTGCGTTCCATGCGGTGGCATTGAGGAATGCTGCAATTTTAAATAAAATCATGGCTTCTTTATTTTGCAACAGACTGAAGCCATGATTCAATTCTCTGAATGGGGAAATGACTGGGGGCTTTAGGTTACATTGGGGGGGCTTTAGCCTCCCCGAAATCAGCATGGTGACGCCACTGGTTAGTACCAGGTCCAAAATCGCTTCCAATTCAGTTGAAATTCTGTTTAAGGATTGAGAGGTAATGCCCTTAAATATATTGGTAGTCATGTAGCAGAGGTGTCTGTCTTAAGTGTATGGCATGAATGTGATGAAACGGTAACTTGGCTTGAATAACTGATGGTAGTTCAGTAAATGAGTTGTCAGCACAATGTTGGTGAGCATTTTCTGTGCAGGGTGTAAAAGCGACATGACGAGTTTCAGCCATGTATGCGTTCCATACGAACATGCGAAAATACCAGCAGAAACAGGCCTCAAGGTCTATCAAGACTGCGCAGCTAGCCCCTCAACTTGCAGCTGTCCCACCCTTTTCTACCCCCTCACAGTCACCCCCCCCTCACTCTGTCCATCCCCTCTTGGAACAGCCCACCATCCTACAGGAAACCACCTCCTTAGGTAGAGTGTTTCACTTGCCTACCACCCATTCAGTGAAAAAATGTCTACTGATGCCCTCTTGTATCCCTCCCTCTTCTGATCCAGAATATCTCTCCTGTATTAGTCTTGTTTATCCCCTTCAGGTACTTAAAGGTCTCGATCATATCTCCCCTTTCCCTTCTTTCCTCCAGGACATACATGTTAATCATGTTCAACCTTTCCTCAAAGGATTTCCCTCCAAATCCCGGATCATCTTATTTATTTATTTATTTAGTTAAACATCAGTTTAGAAACCTTTGAGCCAGAGGCTCATTTACAAAGGTACCTCGTCACTTAGTCTCTCTGCACTGCACCCCCTCCAGCAATGATGTCCTTTTTCTGGAACGGCCACCAGTATTGCATGCAGTATTCCAGGTGCAGCCTGCCGCCTGACCAGTGACCTGTACAGAGGAAGGATTACCTCACTTCTAGAAGAGATTCCCCTCGCTATACGCTAAAAAAAATACAGCCCAGCATCTTGTTGACTTTCACTGCTGAGACAAGTTGTTTATATTCCCCATAATAATCACCCCCAGGTCCTTTTCCTCCTCTGTGCTCCCCAACTGTACCCCTCCCAGGTAATAGCTCCTCCTCTGGTTCTTAGCACTGAAGTGCAGTACTTTGCACTTCTTGGCACTGAAACTCGTCTGCCATGTTTCCAACCATTCCTGTAGTTTAGTCAGGTCTTCCTGCAGTCCCCTCCACCCCTCGATGTCATCCACCACCGCTCTCATCTTGGTATCATCTGCAAACAGACCGATCTTACTCTGGGTCCCATGAGAAATATCTGCTACGAATATCCCAAACAGTACTGGTCACAGAGACAGACCAGCATTGCAAGTCGACATTATGAATTAATATTGAAACAGTGACTATAGCTGTTTGTGAAAGTGTGGGCTGGTTCTGAAAAGAGCCTTTGGGTTCCCAGTCATTGTGTTGTTCCATTGTACTTGTTTCTGTACTATCCACAACAGTAGTGCCCAGTACTACATGTTTATTCATGAACTGTACATTTCTTGGTGTTTCTGTGCCATCACAATGAGTGTGCTGAGTGAATTCTTAGGGTCAGGGGATATGGTGCAAGCCTCTAATAAGGCAGTGACAATGGCCCTGGACTCCATAGCACCATAGAAACATAGAATTTGACGGCAGATAAGGACTGCTTGGCCCACCCAGTCTGACCATTTCCCTACCTAATGGATAAGCTGCAAATCCTAGTTAACCGGCAGCCTACTTCTTTCTACTCCCACCCCCTAGAATTGCCTTGTGACTGTCCCATGCATGCTTGAATTCCACCACTGTTTTTGACTCCTACAACCTCCTCCGGAAGGCCGTTCCATGCATCCACAACCCTCTCTGTGAAAAAATACTTCCTTACATTACCTCTGATCTGCCCCCCCCCATCTTCAAAGTGTGCCCCTTGTTCTTGCACACCTCTTCTTTTGAAAGATGCTACCCTCTTGGACTTTGTTGATTCCCTTGAGGTACTTGAAAGTTTCTATCATGTCCCCTCTCTCCCTCCTTTCCTCGAGGCTATACATATTAAGCTCCTTTAGCCTCTCTTCATATGTCTTCCGGTCCAGACACTGCACCATTTTAATTGCCCTCCTCTGGACTGCTTCCATCTTGTCTATGTCCTTGTGGAGATGGGGTTCCAGAACTGCACACACAGTACTCCAGATGGGGTCTCACCAGCTGTCTGTACAGAGGGATAATAACTTCCTGTTTCTACTGGTGATGCCTCTCCCTATGCATTCCAGTATTCCCAGCCCTCCTTGCTGCCCTCTCACATTGCTTGCCCACCTTTAAGTCATCTGATATGACTACCCCCAGGTCCCTTTCCATTTTTGTTGTTGTTAGCATCTCACCCCCCATTGTATACTCTTCACCTGGTTTTTTGTTTCCCAGGTGCATTACCTTGCACTTCTTAGCATTAAATCTAAGCTGCCATACATTTGACCATTCCCCTAACCTTGCCAAGTCCCTTCTCATCCTTTCCATCCCACTTTGTGCATCAACTCTGTTGCAGATCTTTGTGTCATCTGCAAACAGATATACTTTTCCTTCCAGTCCCTCTGCAATGTTGCTTACAAAGACATTGAAGAGGACCGGTCCTAATACTGAACCCTGCAGCACCCCAGTAGTAACCAGCCTTTCTTCAGAGGGACTCCATTTACTATTACCCTCTGCGTCCTATTCTCCAGCCAGTTCTTTACCCAGGCTATCATCTTGGGACCCACTCCCAGGCTGGCTAACTTGTATATTAATATTTTGTGTGGCACTGAGTCAAATACCTTGCTAAAGTCTAGGTAGGCCATGTCCACAGCCCCTCCCTGATCTACTACTTTGGTCACCCAGTCAAAGAAAGCTATTAGATTCATCTGGCATGACCTTCCCACTGTGAATCCATGCTGCCTTGGGTCCTGTGCCCCTCTGGCCTCTAGGTACTCGACAATTCTTTCCTTCAGAAGTGATTCCATCATTTTCCCTATCACTGAGGTTAAACTAACAGGTCTATAGTTTCCTGCTTCTGCCCTGCTCCCACTTTTGTGAAGGGGAATCACATCTGCCCTCCTCCAGTCCTCAGGTACCACCCCATTCTCCCATGATTTGTTAAAGAGGGTAGTCAGTGGTGTCACTAGTTCTACCCTTAGTTCTATTAAAATTCTGGGATGAATCCCATCAGGTCCCATTGCTTTGTTCACCTTCAGTTTTAAGAGTTCTTTCAGAACCCTTTCTTCTGTAAATGGGCTAGTATCAACTTCTGCATCCAGAGTGTTTCTATTGTTTGTTTTAGGTACCTCCCCCTCTTCATTTGTAAATACTGAGCAAAAAAATTTGTTTAGTATCTCTGCCTTTTCACAGTCACCCTCTGCCCACCCCTCCCCTTTATTAAGCCTCACTATCCCTCCCTTAGTCTTCCTTCGCTCCCTGATGTACCTAAAAAAGGTTTTATCCCCCTTCTTAACTGAGTTGGCTATCTTTTCCTCAGTTCAGGCCTTTGCTGTTCTGACTGCCTTCCCAGTTTCCTTTTGCTTTAACTGTTATAATTCTGTCCTGCTTCTTCTGTGATTCCTTGTACTTTCTGAATGCTTCTTTTTCTCTTAGAACCTTCACTGCCACCTCCTTTGAGAACCATAGTGGTTTCTTACATAATTTTGTTTTATTTGCTTCACACAAAGGCTTGTTACCTCTGTGATGGCAGTTTTTATTATTACCCATTGTTCTTCCACCCCTCCTTCCTGCCCATTTGCTAGTGCGTTCCTTAGGCACTCACCCATTTTGGCGCAGTCAGCCCTCCTGAAGTCCAGTACTTTTGCCTTTGTATGGCTTGACTCTACTGCTCTGTTTATTGTGAACCATACTGTTCAATGGTCGCTAGTTCCCAGATGGCTACCCACTTCTACATCTGTGATCCTGTCTCCATCTCCATTTGAGATGACCAGGTCTAAGATTGCTCCCTCTCGAGTGGGTTCCAATACTAGTTGTCTAAGGCATACCCCCTGTAGGGCATCTAGAATAACCCCACTCTTAGAAGTGGCTGCTGCAACTGTACTCCAGTTAACATCTGGCATATTCAGGTCACCCATCAGCAATATCTCCCCTTTTTCTGCCATTCTAAGTATACTTTCTATCATTTCCTTGTCCATTTCCTCCCCCTGAGAGGGGGGTCTGTATACAACCCCTGTGCAGATTGTGGTGCCATTGCCTGCCTCCAAATTGACCCAGTGCTTCTTCTCCTCCCTGTTTACCCTTTTGTTCCCCTCGCCCTTCACCCAAGGTCCCCTTGGTTTGATGGGACCTTGAAGGAGTTGAGGAGAGTGGGATGAAGGTTAGAGAGACACTGGTGGAAATTGGGTCTGATGTATGAAAAACTTAGATTGGTGGATCAATTATAAAGACTATCAATTGGCAATCTCCCATAAGAAGGCAGAAATCCTGTCCAGGGAGACTGCCGCTGTGCAAAATTGACCAGCTCAGCTCTTCCAGACTTTTGACAAATTGTGCAGTCCAATCTGTCTTCAGACTAGGGGAGCATTTTCACAAAGCAAGTGTGATGAGTTTGCTTGCTTTTTCACAGCCCCCTCTATTGGGTGCTGCAGAGGTTGGCAGGATGTTATGAGTACCTGATTTACCTGGTCTGACTTTGGCCGGACGGCGATCACCGACATTGTGAGCATTATCCAGACTTTGCAACCACCCTACTGTAGTTTGGACCCAGGTTCAACATGCCTCCTTATGGGGTGCATTGAGATAATCAGCTCGGTTCTAGCTAAGATAGTCTGGAGGTCATTGGAGAGAGGGGTGTTTCCAGACCCCTTGAAGAAGGTGGTTGTGAGACCTCTCCTGAAAAAATCCTCCCTCGACCCGGACTGTCTGGCTAACTATTGACCTGTCTCTAACCTGCCCTTTGTGGGTAAGGTTATTGAGCAGAAGGTTGCATTGCAGCTGGAGGATCATTTAACCATCCATGATGCCTATGCTTCTCTTCAGTCTGGATTTAGGAAGAGGCACAGTACCGAGACGGCACTTGTTTGGGTACTTAATGGTCTCCTATCGAGAGATTGGAGGACTCGTTCCATCTTGCTCCTCCTTGATCTCTCTGCAGCATTTGACACTGTGGACCATGATGAGATGTTGGAGCACCTGCAGCTAGTATGTGGACTGTCAGGGACAGTCCTCAGCTGGTTTCGATCTTTCCTCACAGGTAGGACTCGGAGAGTAGTGTTGGGGATTTATTCCTCGGCCCCTCTCTCCCTACCATGCAGGGGGCCACAGGGCTCAATGTTATAACCCATGTTGTTTGTAGTGTACATGCTGCCATTGGGATTCATTATTAGGTGGTGTGGGCCGAGTTTTCACTGCTATGCAGATGATACTCAGCTATACATGTCCTTCATGCCTGAACAGGATGGAGCTATATCGGTCTCTAATAGCTGCCTCTCCAAGATCCAGGACTGGATGAATGCCAGCTGGCTGAAGTTGAACCCAGAGAAGACTGAGGCATTGGTGGTGGATCTTGGTCATTTGAGCATGGGGTCACTGGTAGGACAACCCTTCGGACTTTGGCTCAGGGGTAACCAGCTGGAGACTTCTGACCAGGTGCAGAATCTGGGTGTTATTTTTGACGGTGACCTGACACTGACATTTCAGGTGTTGGCCATTGTCAAGACCTCTTTTTACCATCTCAGGTATATAGTCCAGATAAAACATTTGGCCCACCCGATGATGTTCCAGCTTTGGTCCATGCCTTCGTGACTTCCCACCTTATCTACTGCAATGTCTTTACCTAGGGCTTCCAGGGGTTGATATTCACCGCTTGCAACCTGTGCCGAATGCGGTGGCCAGATTGTTGACTGGCTTATCAAGATCTTGCCATATTATGCCTGTGTTCTGTAAACTGCACTGGCTGCCAGTTCAGTGGTGGATCACTTTCAAGGTTGGGTTACTGACCTACAAGGCCTTACATGATCAGGGACCCTGGTACTTGAAAGATCTCCTTTGTCCCTACTGCCTGTTCTGCTCCACCGATGAGGGATTGCTAGAGCTTCCCAGGGTTCAACTTTGGAGGCCGCTCATTTGCTTTTGCAGCCCCTACCCTGTGGACCTCTCTGCCTCGTCGGGTGAGAGAGTACCTGACTGTCCAGAGTTTTAAGATCACCCTGAAGACATATCAGTTTGGTCTGGCTCTTTTAGACAATGAGAGTCATTTAACTGGTTTAAGTAATAACGGTTATTAAGTTATGCTGAGTATTTAATGTGCTTGATAATTTGGGATCTGTTTGTGGGGGTTTTAATTACTGTATTGTTTTAATATATGTTACTTGTATTCAGTCTGTGTTTTAATTGTACAGGCGCATTGAACTTCGGAAGTGCACTTTTAAAAATAAACTGTTTGATTGACTGATTGATTGATTATCATGCTGCCAATTGGCACAACATTAGGACCAGTACATCTTCATTTACCAACTACTTTTTGTGGTGTTTCTGTACCGACATTAATGTGCATGATCTGTTTCCACAACACTAGGCCAGTGGTACATCTTTATTTATGAACTACAGTTCTTGGTGTTTCTGGGCTGACATTGACTGTGAGTCCATTTACACAACACTCAGGCCGTTACTTGTTTATTTAGGAACTAAGTTTTTGGGATGTTTGCCTGATGGTTATCCTGCACTGTCCATTTCCAAAACAATAGGACCAGTACAAGATCTTTCCTCATGAAATTTATATTCACTGTGTTTCTGGAATGACATTAACCTGCATTGTTGCCATTATCGGTTCCACACTGTAGGGCTGTTACTTCATGCTAATGTGCTGCAATTATTTACATAACTTCAGACTCGTTTCTGTGAAATGTGGTACCCCGTTTGGCCATTAGATGTCGCCAGCGCTCCATGGAGAGAATTGTGGGTAAAATAAGTCTTCAGTTTCAGCGTTTTGTGCAGCATTGCTGTCCGGCGTCCTCCCTCCAGTCTCTCCTCACTGATCTCCCCTTAAACCAGCAGCACTATGTGACAAAAATCTCCACTTTTTTGACTGTTTATTCCCTGTGCTCTGCTGAGCATTTACCTGGTACTCTTTCCCAACGGCTATGTCGATTACTGAGTAATTTGTTCCATTATCCTTTGTGTTTGTTTACATTTCTACCCGCCTTCCCGACTCTTTGACTTGATAGTGGCTGCCATATATTCTGTGGCGCTACAACGGCTGTAACGGCTCACTTCCTGGTTGGTAGTACTGCTGCTTTAAATCACCAATCCTCTCATCATTTATTTATTTATTTATTTATTAAATTTTGGTGACTAGGTAGGCCCACTGGGCCCTGAAGGTCCCTTTTTCAGGGTGACCCGAGATAACAATACACTTAAATACAGAAAGAGCAAAAGGAAACATTTGTATACACAAGTTATTACAACATGATGATGTTACAGGAAACTGTGGGTGCAGGCATGGTTATCATCATGACACAATTTAAGTAGATAATTCATTGCATGTAATATAAGTTCCAGAGGTAGCGTGTGACCCCAGGTGAACAAAAAGAAGGGACAGTTGGAGGCAGGTAGTGGGTAGATTTAGCTAGAAGAAGTTGTATGTGTGGTAGGGAAGTGCCTAAGGAACCTTATGCACCATGGCAGTGGCATGAGCTAGAGGTTAGAAAATGAGACTTTAGCCTGGTGCGGAAGTTTGCTAGTGAGGGGCCATCCTAGACAGAGAGGGGGAGCTTGTTCCATTGGCAGGGTGCTTGGGAGAAAAAGGATCTAGCATCGGCACTTGTCCTTACTCTGTGAACTTCCAACAGAGTTCTTTCTGAAGTCCTTAGGTTCCTTGGGTTATGCTTGAGAGTTATATACTTAGCTATGCTGGGCGGAGCGTGAGGTTTGAGAAGCTTGTAGGCCTGGACAAGCAGGGGATATTGTAGACGAGCAGCCAAGGTAGGCCAGCAGAGCTGGGCTAAAGAGTCACAATGGTGTAGTCGTGGGTGGTCTTGAGTGGCGAAGCGAGCAATTTTATTTTACAGGGTTTGCATCCTGGTTATCTCTTGCTTTCCCATGCCCCGTATTATCGGGGCAGCAAAGGTTAGGGTTGGAAGCAGGACACTAGTAGCAATAGAGAGGCTGGCCTCAGGGATGAGCTGGTCCCTGAGTTGGTACAAGGTGCAGAGTTTGCGATGGATGGTCCTTGTGACCTGGTCTACGTGCTCCTTGTAAGTGAAGTTCTGGTCAATCGTTAGGCCTAGGTATTTGAGGGAAGGGACAACATTGATGTCTTTGCCAGAGAGTGTGGTTAAGTGGAGGAGTGAGGACCTGTCAAGTCCTAGGGATCTTGGTCTGAATAGCATTGACTTGGTCTTGTCGGCATTGAGTACCATTCTGTTCTCACACAGCCAGGTCTCAAGGGACATGAGATCCTTTTGGAGGGTAGGGCCAAGCTTGGCTACATCGCTCATGTGATGGAAGATGACAGTATTGTCTGCATACTGTACCACCGAGCTCTCCTCGCAGTAGAAGCTTAGGTCATTGGTAAACAGGGAAAATAAAAGGGGGCCAAGTATTGATCTCTGCAATACGCCCTGTTTTAGGGGTAGCAGGTCAGACATGACGCCATTCCATGTGACCCTTTGAGCCTGGCCTGATAAAGTAGCTCCCAAACCACTATAAGGCATGGGTGTCAAGGCCAACATTTTGTAGTTTTTGTAACAGCAAGTTGTGGTCTACGATTAAAAGCACCTTTAGATAAGTCGATAAAAGACTGACCCAGTGGGTATGCCTTTGTCAGCTGCCCTGAGCACTTTGTCCGAGAAGCTGATGAGGGCAGTGTCAGTGCCGTGGTTAGTTCTGAACCTGTGTTGGGTGGGGGCAAGGAGCAAGTGTGCTTCCAGGTAGTCCCTGAGTTGGTTGTATATAACCTTTTCTTGCACCTTGGCGAGTAAGCAGAGGAGATAGGCCTATAGTTGTTTAATTTATCCCTAGGTCCCGGTGTTTATTATCCCTGAGTCTGATCCTGTTTAATGCACACATATCGGACATCAGGGAGGGTATAGGGTGTGAAATGAGTCTCTTCGCTGATGACTCCAAGATGGGAGCAGTAGTTGAGGGAGAAGAGGGGAGGTTGGCCCTGCAAGAGGACCTGGACACCCTGGAAAGCTGGGCTCACACATGGAAATTAAATTTCAATATCACCAAGTGCAAGGTGTTACATCTTGGGCGGGGAAACCCTAAACACAGGTACACCCAGGGAGGGCAGGCGCTGGAGGCCTCAATAGGGGAAAAAGACCTAGGGGTCATGGTGGATGCATGTATGAATAACTCTGAGCAGTGCAGGAGAGTGGCTAGCAAGGAAAACAGGATGTTGGGATGTATCGTAAGGGGGATCACCTCTAGGAGCAAGGAAGTGATTCTGCCGCTGTACAATGGACTGATTAGACCACACCTTGAGTACTGCGTACAGTACTGGAGACCACACTTGAAGAGGGACATACAGCTCCTGGAGAAGGTACAGAGGAAGGCAGCTAAGATGATACAAGGGCTAGGGGATTTGACGCATGAGGACAGACTTGAGGAGCTCTGCCTGTTTTCATTGGAGGAGAGGAGAGACGGGGGGACATGATTGAGGTCTTCAACTACCTCAAGGGAATAAATAGGGTAAACATGGAGGGGATCTTTAGACTAAAGCAGGGAGGTATCACCAGAGGGTATGGTTTGAAGTTGGAAGGTGGAATGGTGAGGGGGGAAAAGAGGAGGAGGTTTTTCACTGAGAGGGTGTTGGACCCTTGGAATGCACTGCCTGGTGAGCTGGTTCAGAGATCCACAGTGGAGGGCTTCAAGAGAGGGTGGGACAGACACAGAAAGTGGATGTATCAGATGATGGTCTGTCCCAGTGGGGTGGGGATGGATGATAGGGATTTCTGGAACACAAGGGGGGAGGGCCTCGGAACCCAACTAGGGATCTGAGGTTCGAGCAGACTTAATAGACTGTAAAGTCTAATCTGCTGGCAAATAGTATGTTAGTATGTCCCTCTTTGTGGATAGGTACGACATTGGCGTGTTTCCACTGGTCGGGGACTGCTCCTTTCCTTAGGGATCTGTTGAGGAGCATAGTTATGGGCCTTGATAAGGAGGTAGCTCCTGCTTTGAGAAGCCGAGGGTTAATCCCATCGGGTCTCCCTGAGCCTTTGGGTTTCAAGTTTCTTAGGAGGGTAAGGACTTCGGTACATTTGGCAAGTCTCAGGTGAAATAGGGGTCGCTCCGTATGGGGTGCTTCAGCTGAACTGGGGGGGTTGGGGAGACTGGCATGTCTTAAAGGTCTCTAGGTCTGAGAAATGCCTGTTTAGGGCAGCCGATATTTGAGAAGGGTCAGTTGTGAGCTGACCATTGATCTCAATGGGGCAGGATTCAGGTTGTTTGCTCCCATTGATCAGATCATTAACATGGTTCCAGAATTGCTTGGGGTTGCCCAGGCTAGATTTCTGGAGGTGTGTTAGGTAGTCACACTTACCAAGTTTAATGGCCCTCTTTGCTTTATTTCTTAGGGCTTTGTATTCCATAAGATCTGCTGGAGAGGAGGAGAGAATAAACTTTTTCCAGGCTTTCTCCTGAGTCCCCATAAGGGCTTTGAGGGAGGGAGAGATCCACCTATAGCAGTTGCCTTTTACCCTCAGTCTCTTAATTGGAGCAGAGAGATTGGCAGCTGTGGTTAGTTCATCTTGGAGGTATATCAGGGCATCAGAGAGAGTTGGGAGAGTAATTATGGGGTTCCAGTCTGACTGTTTAGGTAGTTTTTGAATTGTAGTTCAGAGAATTTGGAGACGTCTCGGGTGGAGAGGATTCTTGGTTGTACCTTGGGTGGTCTGTTTTTCCATATACAGAAAATGGGGGAATGATCACTCAGGGAGTCTGCCATTGTTCCTGCACTCTGTATATCAGAGGGATTTGACACCAAAGCCCAGTCGAGAGTGGTGTGGTTCCTGGTTTTGTAGTTAAGTCTGGTCGGGCGGAGATAATCTGCATCAGACCTACTTCTTGAGTTAAAGACACCACAGCCTGGACCGGGTCCTGTGCTCAATTAATGTTGAAATCCCCTAAGATAAGCTGCTCCATAGCTCCCTTGCTAGCGAGCAAGCTAGTAATGGCTTCAAGGGATTGGATGGCTGATTTTGGTGGGTGGTAGACACAGCCAATTGTTAGTTGTTTGGCTTGTCTTATGGTTATGCGGATATATATGCTTTCACCCTCAGCGGTGCACTGTGTGTACAGGGGTAGGGGCGATGCTGAGAGGTCAAGCTTTGTGTAGATTAGTACCCCTCCCCCTTTTTTGGATACCTGATCCTTGTGGAAGCTATTGTAGCCCAGAACTTGTATCTCGTGATCAAGGATGTGGGCTTTTAAACAAGTTTCCAAGCTGGCTAGTACATCTGGCTTGTAGAGGTCCAGCCAGGCTTGACTTCGTATTTTAGGTCTGAGGTTGCATATGTTTATATGCTAATTTCAGACCCTTGGTAGCTGCCCAGTGAGGGTCCTGGGGGGATGCTACCAAGGTATTGGGGGTATGCGGGCCAGGGTTGGGTTGGATGTCCCCAGAGAGGAGCAGTAGCCCAGCTAGTAGTCTGAGCAGACTAGTGCTGGTTTTAGGGATGAGTTGTCTGTGACACATCCTGCTTATGTAGTAGAGCAGGTCGTAGCATACTCCCTTTTTTACCATCACATGTCTCTTTAAGTGAGAAGTCATACTTGGTATAGTGCTGTCGCTATAATAGTCGGGGGGGGCTTGTGCAGGTTGCTCACTGATTCGGGGTGGCATAGGTTCATGAGCCCGTCCATCCAGAGCAGGGTCAGTGAGTAGCCTATGGCAAGGAGTATGCCCCTATTAGGGGAGGAACACCTTGGCTGAGAGCAGTCTGGGGAGCATGTGAGGAGACATGTGCTTTGTTAGCCACGATTAAAGTGGCATCTGCTCCGTATCTACTTGTATTGGGTGCACCGAAGTTACCTGATTTAGGTCTGTGCAGGGGGCAGCAGTTGCTGAGGGCTATGGGTTATCTGCCTCCCGCGCAGTTAGTGGAAGGGGTTAAAAGATTGAGAATTTGTTGGTGTGTATTTTTGGCATAGGGAAGTCTGAGGTTGCTGCCACACTTTGTGGAGAGAGTTATTACGGTAGTAGATAGCAGTAGTTTAAAGGCGTGGAGGGAATACCTTAGCCTATTGCAAATGCTGCGTTGGGTCCCTTAGATTTGACAGAATAAGAAATTAAGTGGGGAGATAATACCTTAAGCTTCTTTATCACAGTAAGTTTCTTAGTAATTCTTAGTCAAAGGCAACTGTCACATAAATTCATGAATCAGTACTCGAAGGCAGTAAGCACAAAAATACCATATGGAGCAAAAGGTTAGAGAAGGGACAAGAGAGAGAGAGGAGAGAGAGAGAGAGAGAGAGAGAGAGAGAGAGAGAGAGAGAGATACACTAGTCAGTAGTTAGGAGAGAAAGAGTTATACACTAGTCAGCAGTATAGGAGAGAACTGTAGCCCCATAGAATTACTTTCAGGTGACACATCAAGCATTAATTCACAGTTCTAAAGGGGTACATAGATAACAGTGGCATACAGTACAAGTCTTGATAATTTTGTAGGCATTACCCCTCGAACTCTGTGATGATTGTCTATGGTGAGTCTGTGGGCGTGGCACTCCCGTATTTAATGGGAGGAGGGAATGGGGTGGGTGAGCAGGAGAAAAACGAAGGCTGTGTCTCCGCTCGGTCGTCCCTGCTCTGGTCTTGAGAGGTGTGGGCTTGTGATGGCGTGGCGGTCCACGAGCTTCTGGGTCTGGGGGAGCCCTCTAGCAGCGAGGTGTCCCTCGCTTCCCCTGTCAGATTCAGCAGTTAGTTTAAGTCCTGGAAAGTAGCCCACAGGGGCTCTGACAGGCCCTTTTCAATAGCCTGAGTCGGAGAGTCACAGCAGTTGGGCAGCCAATGGTAGGGTCGCTGGGAGAGTTTTTGAAGTTGGCACCCAAATCTCGGGTGAGTTGTCTGCGGGGGTCAGCGTCCGCTAGGCAACCTGGAGCTGTGCCACAAGGGGAATCCTGGTAAGCACTGTAGGCGATTTTGAGGCAGAAAATGTAGTAAACAGCTGGAACAGCAGGCAAAAATGAAAGGCTGTGTCTCTGCTCTGGTCATCCCTTGCTCTGGTGCAGGGAAGGTTTGGGCTTGTGATAGCGCGGTGGTCCACGCACTTCTGGGCCTGGGGGGGGGCCCTCTAGCAGCAAGGTGTCCCTCGCTTCCCCTGTTGGATTCAGCAGTTAGTTTAAGACCTGGGAGTGCTGAAATGTATGCCTCTCAACTGTCCCTGGTATTGGGGGATGTCCCTGATCTTGCCTCAAATGTTCCTCTGTCCCTCCTAAAATTGTGTTTCTGTGACTAAACAGTAGGAATTGTAAGCACAAAATGATATCAGACATTAAAATTATAGTTGTGTTCTTTAGAAAATGAATTTTACACTAAGTCACTTACCTTACCAGCTTCCTGAATGGCTACCCAAATGTTTAATATGTGTCCCTGATTCTTATCCTTGGTCTCTGATTTAAGAGGCTGGAAGTTGCAGGTATGAAGCTAGGGATATAAAGTGTGTATACTATCTTGTACACCAGGACCTTGCTTTTTGCCGTCTCCCCACCCTGTTTCCCCAGCTATATCCTGTTTGTTGCTCAACAATTGCATAGACCACCACTGGGTTAAGCATGGGAGAAAACAAAAGCAGCACTCAGCTGCATGTATTTGAATAGCATTTTGATAACATTGAGCACACAAATCATACTTTGGCATCAGAAGATGGAGCAAATGATGCCCCTTGGGTAGGGTAAAATGTTGCCTTTAAAATAAATGTACACCATGGCTTACCTGGTGTATGCATTTCTACTTGTATGGGAGGTTGAGCGGTATGGTGCAATGTACTATTTGAACAGTATTCAGAAACAGAGGAAGGGGCACTTTCATACTCAGATTTGAAATGACCAATCAGACATGACTGGGAGTACACACTGGGCTCTGCTCCTTTACCAATCTGACCAATCAGATGCTAATAAATGCTCTAGCCCCTTCCTGAAGTTCCTATCTTGTGATGTAATCAGCACCAGCTTCTGCCAAGGCTCCCGAGAAGAAGGCACCAGCAACAAAATGGGCTCAGTGTGTCTGATTTGATCGTCAAGGCTGTGAGCATCTTTAAAAAGTATCAAGGAGTGTCCCTGCCAGAGGTGTAGAAGGCAGTGATGGCCAGCAGCTATGATGTGGGGAAGAACAAGGTTTGAGTACCAGGGCCAGCTTTGTAGTTATCGGGTCCCCCAGCGAGAAACGTCATGGGGCCCTTACCCAACCCAGACTGACCTCACCTTTACTCTGACCAGAATGCACATTTTATTTTCAGTGCAACCAATTACATATTTGTGTTTTTAGAAGGTGGTATCAATATTAATCTTTGGAGCTGCACTGCCCATCCAGTTCATGTCTGTTCATCAGCCTCTGATTGGCTGGGATGTACCTCAGTGAGAGATTCCATGACATCACATGAGAAGGCTCTGCAATGCCCAGTGATGCCCTTTAGTGCATTTTTACTTTCAATATGAATATTAAAAAACATATATATTAAAGTGGTATTCTGATCTGCCCAGGGTCCTCCCTTTAGCAGGGGTCCCCATCAACTGCAGGGTTCACTGGTGCCCAAAGCCAGCTATGGACATGTCCCAACCTAAAATAGCACTGATATTTCATGCACTTTGACCTGTGAAATCATTTGTGGTTTTGCCACTGTGATGTCATATGGTCAAACTGCACAGTGGAGAAGTATCAGTAATATTTCAGGTATATACATACTATATATATATATATATATATATATCTATATATCTATATATATATAGATATATAGATATAGATATATTTATATATTTGTTTTTGATAACTGGGTAAGTGTGCTACACATCAGAAATGCCTACTTTCAGGTACAACCCGGAAGAGTACAAAGCAAATACAGGCAAAGTTACAAACATGTATGATACATAGAAATGCAGGCAGCTTACAAAAGGTAAAGAACATATACAGATACCTGGAGTCAGGTACTATCATTACAACCAAGTTAGTAGCAGAGATGACAATTTTGTACAGAAATGGCAGTACATAAATTAACAATTTATACAAGCTGATACAAAAAACAATACAGAGGTGCATATCTAGATCCAATGTCATCAACTTTAAATTACACTTCAAGAAACGGACACGGTACAGAGGTCTGGAGTAGTACCTTAAGTAACATATTAGACAAGTCACCGCCATAGGACAACAAAGTTCTAGCCCATGGGAGGTAGGGTTTAGAAGGAGTAGAGGACTAATGAATAGCCAGGTAAGTGCTAGAAGAGTCATAAAGAGGTGGGACCTGTGGGTACAATAGGGAGCGTTAAGGAGAAAAGAAACCAGTGCATTTTCTGGAGGCTAGGAGGTGGTTATGTAGGCTGTGCTGGAAATAAGTATGTGTGGGTAAATGCCAGAGTGGTGCAGGTAGAGTGTTCCAGTTCTGAGGGGCAAAATGGGAGAACGCCTGGGAGCCCATATTAGTTCTACATCTGAGGACAGATAAAAGAGTCAGATCACCTGATTGAAGAGCACATTGAGGGATTTGGGGAGTGAGCATGCAAGCTAATGAGGAGGGAGTACCTGAGCGAACAATGCTGTTTATCAGAGTACCAAAGGCATAGCACAGTGATCTTTGGGTGAGAGCAACTTAGACTGCTGTATAACTGACACTGATGCAAAAGACATTGTAAAGAGGGCAAATTGACAAATATTATTGTAGGTTGTGTCCCATTTTTGTAGACAGGCTTTGGTAGCGCCAATGTATGTCAGTGAAACATAGGTTAGTGCAGGGAGAAGAACACCACGGGCGACAGAAATTTTGACAGAAGGAGTGAGGGCATAACTTGTCTTGGTAGGCCAGGGCAAGCTTGCAATGGACTGCTTTACATGTAGTGGAGATGTACTGACTAAAGTCCAGTAAGGGATCAAGAACAACTCCCAGATACTTACATGAGTTTATGTTTATAAGGGGCAGATTGTCAGTGCAGGAGATGGATAGTTGCCCTGGGTATTTGCTTAGTCTTGGAGTGAGCCAGACAGCATGGAGTGTGATTTGTCAGTATTTAGAACCAGCTTATTATTGGAGATCCAGTTGTGAAGGCAACTGAAATCTGATGTTAAAATAATAGCCAGGGTAGTGAGGTGTTTATAGCTGGTACAGAGAACCAGGCCACCAGTGTATAATAGGCAGGAACATGAAGAGACATTAGAAGTTATGTCATTAATGAAAATGGAAAATAATAGAGGACAAAGTATGGAGCCCTGGGGTACTCCAATGCTGACAGTAGAGAAAGCATGTGATGTGGGGCTATACTTGACAAATTGTAACCTGTTAATCAGATAACTCTGGTACCACTTCAGTAGAAAAGCCAAGTGAGAGCATCTCTGATATGAGTAGAGAGTGTTCAACTAGATCTAATGCCTTGGTGAGGTAAATAAAGACCATACCAGTAAAAAGACCATTATCCATGGTGATCTTGGCATCGTTTATGAATTTAAGGAGGGCAGTGGTAGTACTGTGACCCTTTCAAAAAATATGCAAACAACAGAGAGGAGCTTCCTATTATGAAGATAGGTGAGAGTTTGTTCAGAGACCAATTTTTCCAGAAGTTTGCCTAAGACCAAAAGAATGGCTATGGGTCAGTAGTTGGAAATGAATTTGGGGTCACCCTTTTCAAAAACAGAGACTATTCTGGCAAATTGCCATATTAGGTTCCACCAAGCAACGTCGACAGGAATTCTGTTCATCAGAATTACAGTGACGGCACAATGCTGACAGCTGGCAGTGTGCCATCAGGGGAAGCAAGTGTTTTTGAGGGGGGCATTTCCCCTGCACCCCCCGCATTATGGATTATCAACTCTGAGTTGGAGTTGTTTTGGGGAAGGGGGAATCCCTACAGACAGCAAACCGTAACATGCATGGGCACGGTACCTCAATTGAAAATGTAAATGGTAATGGTAACAGCAACAATAATGCCAAATGAAACACAAATGGAAATGTAAGCGCAAATGAAAATGCAAACCGTAACGCACATCGTGGCGTAGATGGGAACGGTGATGCGTACGGTAACAGAAGTGCAATTGGAAATGTTAATGGCACAGTAACGAAAGAGCACACCCTTCTTTTCCCCAAAAAGTGCATTGGAAAACACAGTGAAAACAAAGAATGTATGCATAATAATGGACCTCGGAGCACAAAATTAGGACTAGAAATACTAAATTGCTTATATCTCAGGAACCGTACAACAATGAACAAAAATTAAAATTTTGTATGAATTATGACTTTCCTGACTAGTTTTGTACTTAGCCCCCAATTGGGGGCTAAGTATTTTTGAAAGAAAAGTCCATATCTTGCACCGTTTCAAAAATATGGGCCCTGAAAGGCGCAATGGATGGCATAATGTTATCCTACGGGAAAAGCGCCAACATTGGAGTGCTGTCACTGTAATATTTTTTCAGCAAACCACCAAAAGGCACATCTGTGGGATGTTGCCTTTCTTCCCTCCAAATGCCAAGTAGAAAGACCAAACCATTTCCAAGATATTCAATATCAAAGATTACTAAAATGTCCCTATCTATTCCATTATAAAAAATCTGGCCATCTTGTCCCTCCCTCACAATCAAAGATGACGATCAAAGAATCTCACAATCAAAGAATTTGTAGGCTCGTGATCAAAGAATTTGCATGCTCACGAACAAAGAATTTTAAACCTTATAAATAAATAAATTGAAGGAATTGCGGTAAACCACCACCATGGTTCGACAGAACGAAGCCCCCTGAGTAAAACCCATCCTCATTTGACTTCCTAGGACACCCCTGGGGTGAGAAAATTGAATTTTAAATTGGGACATAAGTCACAAAATTGAAGGAATTGTGGTAAACCACCACCATGGTTCAACAGAATGAAGCCCCCTGAGTAAAACCCACCCTCTTTTGACATCCTAGGACACCCCTGGGCTGAGAAAATATATTTTTCAATCCGGCCATCTCGTCCCTCACTCACGATGCAAGATCGCGATCAAAGAATCTCATGATCAAAGAATTTGAAGGCTTGCGATCAAAGAAATAGCATGCTCACGATCAAAGACGAGGGACGAGATGGCCAGATTTTAAAATGATTTTTCTCAGTCCAGGGGTGCCCTACTAAGTAAAATGAGGCTGGATTTTGCTCAGGGGGCTCCGTTCTGCTCCATCTGAATAACAAAAATAATGTTTTAATTATCCCTGGTAGTCTAGTGGCCCCCTCCATCATAATAAAAGAAATAGTCATTTGTAATGCCCTGGTAGTCTAGTGCCCCTTCCCCAATGTATATTGTTTTACATCCTGGTAGTCTAGTGCCCCAGGCTGTATAATTATTCTTCTTGCTCTATATCCTGGTAGTCTAGTGGCCCCAATCTGTATTAAATAATATTATTTGAGGAGATCCCTGGTAGTCTAGAGGCCCCCCAGCATTATAAAATATATGCTTATTTTGTATTTCCTGATAGTCTAGTAGTTCTCCACTCACCCAGCTGTGCCAGCCCCCAGCACCCCCCACCCTTCTCCAGCCAGTGACTGTGTCCATTACAAGCGCTAATGCAAAAAGGCGCTCTGAAAATATTTCTGATCGCTTCTTTGCATTACCGATCGTAATGCAAACAGTCGGCAGCTGGCCATGGAGGAGAGAGGTGGGCTGTGCCAGCCGCCAGCTGGGGAAGGGTGTGTGGGGGGGTGCTGTGTGGGCTGCCACACCTAGGTGGGGGGAGAGGGCCACTAGACTACTAGGAAATACAAAATAAGCATATATTTTATTATGCTGGGGGGGGCGCTAGACTACCAGGGATCTCTGTAAATAATATTATTTAATACAGATCGGGAGGCCACTAGACTACCAGGGATATGAGCAATAAGAATATTTTATACAGCTTGAGGGGGGCCACTAGACTACCAGGGATGTAAAGACATACACATTGGGGGCACTAGACTAACATGGAATTACAAATAACTATATTTATTATGATGGGGCCACTAGACTACCAGGGATAGTTAAACATAATTATTATTATTCAGATGGGGCAGAACGAAGCCCCTGAGCAAATCCCACACTCATTTCAGTTTAAAGGACACCCCTGGGCTCAGAAACAACAATTTTAAATCTGGCCATCTCATCCCTCGCTCGCGATACACGATCGCGATCAAAGAATCTCTCGATTAAAGAATTTGTAGGCTCACGATCAAAGATCATTAGCGAGCCACGAACAAAGAATTTAAAAGTTAATAACTCTATTTTTGGACCAATTTGGATGGAACCAACGCCATGGCTCGATAGATTGGGGTCCCCTGAGCAAAACCCAACCAAGTTTTACTTCAGAAGTGACCCCTGAGCCGAGATATTTGTGTTTGTGCGATCAGAAAACTGAAAACAAGATGGCAGACCTTGTGATGCAAGAATTTTTGAAATTCCTCAGGGACAAAGATTCTTGAACTGTGAGGCTGCAAATTCGTTAATCGCTAGGTGGGACGAGATGGCCAGAACCACATTCTTTGTTCGCAAAACATACATATAAATTTTCCCACTGACTTATAAGGGGAACTTAAAAGTGGCATAACTTTTGAATGCCTTAATTTTTTTCACCAAATGAAAAGCGGCATGTTTGGCTACCAAAGCTCTTTCAAATGAGCCATCTTTCAGAGCAGCACACCACACAACGGCCGTGCAGGACCACATCCAGAATCCCAAGAGGTGCCTCCAAAAACGGATAATTTTGCATTTTTCAGCGCTTTCAAACACAAAGACCGTAAGTCCGACCGAAACACAATTTGGCAAATCAAGAGACCCCAAGCGTACCAAATATCAGGCAAATCTGTTGAACGGGTCCATAGTTATTAACGTCCAAACTTTTTACTTTAGTATGTAAGTGACTGCTGAACCCTAACTATAGTGGCGCGACTGCGCTTACTATAATATATGTGTGTGTGTGTGTACATGTGTATATATATATATATATATATATATATATATTATATTATATTATATTATATAAACCAAATGATGTTTATGTGGTGGGGTCACAGTTGACAAGTAAAATAGGCATATATTTATTAAACCAATGCCATATTTGATTTATGCGCCACATAGGGTTGTGTGGTAAGACAGCTGGGGTTCCTGCTGTCTCAGGTGAGTTACAGGTAAAGAATTGTAAAGATCTATAAGCAGACTCCTCTGTATACAGTCAAATACCGGAATGAAATTATGTTAGGTATACATGTTTTCCAGTTGTATCTTAACCTAAATATTCTGATAATTGCTTGTATGTGTTGTATATGTATTGAATTTTCAGCTCATCCCATGCCCCTATCCCTCCAAGTCACATTGGAAACAAGCCTTGGCGCAGTGTGCTTTTACTGGCCAACATTTGTAAATAAGTAGAGAGGTTTGGGGCATAGTTGTCTCTTTTCAGCTGATAAAAATAACTAAAGGACATTCAAAAACAATAAAAGCAGACAATAATGGCAGAAAAAGGCCTCCCTGCCCACCCAATATGCCCGACTGTACCTAACCAGCCAGAACAGACCGACAAAATGGTAAAAACCAGAATGAAGGGTCTGGCTGTGACTGCTTGATCACGCAAATTGTGCCCAGTCTGGCCGGTCTGGTTCTTATTGTGTTTGGTCTGGTCCAGTCCAGCTGTTCTGATTTCTCCTAATCCCCTACCTATTTTAAGTTGTAAGTACCCAGTATGGCACGGTATCTCACTTCTACCATACAGAACACACTTCAACAGCATTCTTTGTCATAGTTTACCATAAACATTAGTCTAACTCATAATGAGGTCCTATCGCCCCTCACAAAACTGCTAAAGCTATCGCTATGCCTTGGTCAGTTCCTCCAGTGGTGGACAGCAGCTGTGGTTACACCTGTCCACAAAGTGGTGACCAAGCCCAGCATGCAAATTACCACCTGATATCAATCCTCCCTCCCCTCTCAAAGGCTCTGGAGTGCATCATGTTGAATCAATTAACAGAGTAACATGAGAAATACCAAATCTAATGTCCACAACAACATTGATTCCGATAGGCACATAGTACCACCACAGCACTGGTAGAATACACTGGCTACATACCTAATGCACTTGACTTGGGTTAACTAGTGGGGACGATGTTTACTGACCTCACTAAAGCATTTGGCGCAATCAACCACACCATACTGCTTGACTCACTCCTCACCTCCAGTCAGTAGGGTGCTTTAGAAGCTACCTTGGCTGCAGATCACAACAATTTAAAAATAGTGGTATCCTACACTGTAAATTAGTTGAACCACTACAGCTTGCACCCTAGTGGCCAAAAGAAAGGTGGTGCACACATCATTGCAACAAGGAAAATATAACATACAAAGAATAATGCATGGGGTGGTGTGTGTTACATAAGCAATAAGATATGACTGGGTGTGTGTTAGACACTTTAACACATGGCTAGGAGGTGTAGTGAGGCACGAGACCACTGGCCAAGTGCGTCCAGCCTCCTAGCCATGTGTTAAAGTGTCTAACACACAGACCCTGGAGTGACTTATTGCACTTATGAAATGGCTGTCAAAAATACAGATGTATGTGATAGCTAAAATGTATAATATTTAATAGTGAAAAAGTTAAATGTTTGTTTACAATTTTAATAAAATAGTTCCTCTGCCTACTTTTTGAGCTGAGGACTTTGAACTGTTTAGGCTTCCGTATTTGTATTTTTCCCATCTAGTTATCATGGCACCACCCTTAACCCCCACTATGCAACTAGCAGCACTCCTAATTTTTTTTTTTTTAACAAATCTGGTTGAGCCTACCTTTATTTAACACAAAAAAGTATCTGGTTTATCATGCTGTTTGCCAGCATTAGGCGATACCGCAGTCCGAGCGGGAACAGCAAGTCCATGGCAGACAGGCTTCAGACTTTAAAGAGCAGGTATCTACTCTCTGGAATGGGTTAACTGTAAAGCCGAACACTCTAAGGCACACCACAACACTTGTCAGTGTCTGAAGGATACGCTGAGGTGAAATGGTGTGAGCGTTACAGGCAATGACCCAAAGGCACACCCCAATTCCTGTCCATCTCTCCAGGCTGGGGGTGGAGTTGGCATCACTTCAGTACTTCACTGTCCTTCCTATTCTGCATCTGTCTAACTCATGCACTTCCAATGCTAATACCAGCAAGCAAACATTCGGCATTGACAAAAGCTTGTTATTTACTGCTTTCACTGTTTGTTCAACATGATGTGTAAAGGAGAGTTTGTCGTCTAGGTATCCTCCTAGATATTTGAAGATACTGACCTGCTCCAGGGTAGAACCCTCCTGAATAATGATTGTAAGGGGCTGAAGCACCTTATTTGTTTGTGGACAGGAAATTAACATTGACTTTGTTTTCTTGTAGTTTAAGATTAACTTGTTTGTAGGAACCAGTGTTTCAAGACTGTGAAGCTTTGTTGCAGATTAAGTGTGAGTTCTTGCTGGCTTCTGCTATTAGAAGAAACAACAGCGCCATCCACGTAAAGGAGTACATGAGAGTTTGGGCAGGCCAAGGGAGATCATTGATGAATAAACTGAACACAAGCGGTCTAAAGATTGACCCTTGTAGTACCCCTACTGAGACATGACCTGTGTCCGAGGTTGTCCCATTTATTTTCACTTTTTGTGTGCAACCTGTCAGCTAATCTTTGAACCAGGATACAGAGTCTTGTGAGAGCCCCAGGGTGGAGAGTTTATCAAGCAGATGAGTGTGGTTAACAAGATCGAAGACCTTTGTTAAATCTATGAAGATAGAGCCCACCAATTCGCTGTTGTCAAGGCACCATGTACAGAGTTGCTGTATTCTAGTAATGCCGTTATGGTGCTGTGCTGTTTTCTAAAACCATGCAGTTGCTGGCATTGTATGCCATATTGAGTTAGGTGGGTTACCAGCTGTTCAGCTACTATCCTCTCCAATGCTTTGGAAAGTGGAGATAGTATAGAGATGGGGCGATAGTTGGAGACGACATCTTTATCACCTCCTTTGTGTACTGGGGTATCCAAGGCAGTCTTCCAGATACCGGGGAACTGAGCAAACCATAGCAAGTGGTTAAACAGCTTTGTTATTGGCACAATTAGGACATTCAGAGTGGAAGCAAGAAGCTTCATGTCAGTCATATCACTTCCCATCCTTGTTTACCCTAGTACCTTTTTGATGTGTTGGAGGGTGTCCGATGTTAAACTCAATTGGAAATAGAGAGCTGGGTGGGGTAGGGAGGCTGGTGCCACCTTGAGCAGTGCTGTGTGTGGGTTGGGAGGAGGCATGTTATTAGAGTCCAGGGTGGACAGTATTTGGTTGAAGTTGGTGAAAGTGGAATTAAAGATATTTCTGATTTCACTGGGATCTGTGACAATGTTGTTAAACATGCCAGTGGGCTGAGCCAGTACAGAGCTGGGTGATAGAGTCTGGGCCCATGTCTCTGAAAACAAAAAGGGGATTAGTTTGACAGCAACAATGCCACGGCAAGGCTCCCTTTCTTGGTACCGGACAGTAGACGTCCTATTATTAATACACATATAATTCCCTATTCTGTCTTCCATGCTTCCTATCCTTTTCTTGGCTTCATTCTTGACTGGCCATCTGGAGGAGATTTCATCTAGGTCACACCCAACTCCTCCCTTCCCCCAAGACCAACCAGCTACACTCCATGCTGGTGGACAACCCTTCAGTGCTATGGATGGGCCTACCCATCTCCAAACCAGCACTACTCTTCCCAGACCTATGTCCCCCCCAGCTGAGAACTCTACCTGGAGCTGCACCACACCACAGCACCTGTACCAGCATCTAACTCCATATGACCCCCCATCACACACACACACGGATTACCTTTCATGCCTATGGACCAGCCCACCACTTGCTGACAAATTCCCTGGAATGCTCCCAACCACCCTCCTTGCAACTGGACCAACTTTCCTGCCCCCAAATACAGTCCACCCAAAGGTAAGACACCCACCACATGCCGACCACCTTCCCTGTAGCTAGAACCCCCCAGGTGACCACCCTTCCCCAAGCTGAGCACCATCCTTTACCATGCTGAGCCCCCTCTCTGGATCCCTCTCACCTTGAACTAACCAGTCTCCTGCAGCTGGACCAGCCTCCACCCTCCCTTCAGCTGACACACCCCACCACAATCTCCACCTAAAGCAGCCTACACCCTTCAACCACCTTCCTTCCATCCTGCTGGATCACCCATCCATGTCCTGAACCATCCTTCCCAAGCAGACAACTCTCCCTGCAGATGTACACCCCCGGGACCAACCTTCCCGCCCATAGACTGCCCTCCCAAACTAAGCACCCTCCCAACAGCTGGACCAACCCACATCCCTGAACTAGCATCTCACCACAAATGACCTCCCTCCCTGGAGCTGGATCCAATCTAATCAACCTTTCTGCCTACATACCAGACCCACCCCCTGCTCACAAATCTCCCTGCAGCTGGACCACTCTTCCAGACCCCAGTAAATCTCTCAGCAACCAGACTTCCACTATCCCCCCTTCAGCTGGACCCCACAGCTGAAAAATGATTGAGTTGTGTGCTCCCCCACCACTATCTCCAGTATAGGAAAGGGTCAGGGAGCAGCATATAGGTGTGGCTTTCAGCCATACAGAATAGATGCCATGGGTACTCCCTGACCCCTATGTGCAATTTGAGGGGCCAGAAGTGCAGGAATATAGGCTGCATACGGTCTGGGGGTAACACAGCATTGCAAAGCTGTCACAACTGCATGCGACCCAGAGGCAACTCCTGGAGACATTGTGGTTTTGCCATCCACACAATGGGATGTACTTCATGTGAGGTAACATGGGAGCTGTCAGTCTAACTTCTTTTTAATTCTGTGCTTACTGCAGGAAAGCACTGCGATTCCAACCAACTTCCGTGAAGTGACTCCTCCAGAAATATGGCGGATGCACGGCTTCAGCTGAGGCAATAGGCTGATACCATCAGTCCGCACTCTAGTCTCTATTACTTATTGAACTCTATGGGATGGAGCCACCTAATCATTTTTTAACTCTAGCCTCACAGTCCAGTAGTTCATTAGTACAGTTGTTAATATCAAACCTCCCATTTAGTTTTGTATCTGTGAGCTGCAGTGATCGTTACCTTTTGAAATCAACTAATCGGTGGACAGTGCGGGCTTTTTCAAACTATGGAGCCTGTGCTGCTGACAGCTTCAGCCCATGTTGTAACCCCTATATCCCAGCCCTTGAACTATCTATGGGCAGTGTGGGCTTTTTCAAACTATGGAGCACACGCTACTGACTGCTTCAGCCATCCGTTGTGTCTGCCGTAATGTAACCCCTAGATCCCGGCCCTTTCTGACTGCTCCCCGCCTCCCAGTCTTTTCCTTACAACAGTGTTCTTCACAGACATCCTGAAAAACGAGAGCCCCAAGTAAGTCAACTTACTGTTCTGCCTTTGAACAAAGCCCTACCCATAGACTTGTCCTAATATTACGTATTAAAAATAGAAGTGACCCAGCTCTGTCAGTGGTTGTGGGTGGCTCTGAAAAGAGCCTTTGGGTTTCAGTCCATTCCTTTGGTAGTTATTCATGTCTCGGTTGCTGCTGCTGCTGTTTATTTTCCTTTGGCAGTTTTCTTGTGCAGCAGCACAACCTGGATGCTGGGTAGCTCCCTACCCTGAGTGATGGCAGTATGTACCGGTTAAATACCTTGGGAAAGGGAACATTGTTTAACCAGGAGTAGCACACTAAGCTGAAGCTTGTTTCCAGAGGTGACCTAGGAGCACAAGGAAGTTGCAGCAGTACTACCAAAAAAATAGCACTTTTTTGATAGTTTATTCCCTGTGCTCTGCTGATCATATACCTGGTACTCTTTCCTGCTGGCATTGTACTATCACGGAGTGATTTTACATTTCTGCCACCAAGCATGTTGCACTGGAATCCCCTCTGTTGCCAACTGCACATGTGTATGACTTGCAGGGACATCGGGAATGGTCAGCAGAGGGTCCCACTGCTGTAGTCAAAAGATATGATGTGATCTGAAGCAAAAGCGCAGCTGAAAATTAGTCAGACGCCATATTTATTGTAGCGCCAGAACACTTCAAATAAATTGCAAATATCTAAAAAAAAACTAAAGATGACTGAAAAAAAAATATTTACAGGTATATAAGCTGGAACTTTGGCCACATGCTTACAGCCAAAAAGCAGAATTTTGATAGGTCACGTCCTGATTTGGTAATACTGCTGCTTTAAGTGACGTGGTCAGGATCACACAGTATGCACCTAGGCGGCTGTGGGATTCAAACCCAGGTCTCCAGATATGCAGCTCAAAGCCTTAACCCACTGCATTATGCTGCCTGCCTGCCTTAGGTAAGCAATACTGCAACCGAAGCATGACAGTACAAGTTGTAGTAAGAGAAAGCCTTCTATTCAGATGGATTCAACTTTATCCGAGGGAAGTTCGGAGTAAATAAAATCTACAGTAGCACAGGAGCTTCCGGATAGTAAGAGGGAATGCAGCCAGTTACTGTACAGGTTAGCAACCTGCAGCTGTAGAACTCCCTTCTGATTTAATCCTTTTCTGACCTCGGTTCCCTCCGTTTCTATTTCACTAACAGTTCGTTCCTCCCATGGAGCTCTGGCCCAACCTTGTGGTCCAAACCGGCTCTGCACAGTGTGGCAAAAATGTGTTTTTTGCAGAATTTCAGAAGGAGAATTCTGTAGGAAATGTTCAGACTTTTTAATGCAGCCCGGCGACTTCAGGGGATATAGCGTCTCGTTATCAGTGTTTCCATTTTACTGTAGTTCATCACAACGCCATCAGCTATCCTGCTCAGTACTTTATATATAAATGCAGAACTGTTTCCATCACAGACCCCCTACGACATTAATGCAATGAGGAATTACATGCGAATAAGGAGTCAAAACAGCTTACTGTTTAGTAGCCGAGCATAAACCCACCAATCAGAGTAAAACATGCTCCCTACGTTCCCGTTTAGCCCTGCCCATTCCTTTCTACCAATTAGAGAGCGCGTATGCAAATTGTAAGATCGTCAGTCAGTAATTTTATTGGGACAAACTACATTTCTTTGTTGTGATTGGCTAGTCGTTGCATCCACCAATCATAACTCAGGGGCGGTTACAAACAAAAAGGAATAAAATACACTGTTCCATTTCTATTTACTGCAATTTTCATTAGTTCGGAAAAAATTTTTGAACATCATGTCAGGACGTGGAAAAACTACAGGAAAAGCTCGTGCTAAGGCCAAGACTCGCTCCTTTCGGGCCGGTCTGCAGTTCCCAGTTGGCCGGGTACACAGGCTGCTGCGGAAGGGAAATTACGCGGAACGGGTTGGTGCCGGAGCCCCGGTCTATTTGGCCGCTGTGCTCGAATACTTGACAGCTGAAATTCTGGAGTTGGCAGGTAATGCAGCCCGGGACAACAAGAAGAACCGCATCATCCCGCGGCACCTGCAGCTGGCTGTCCGCAACGATGAGGAGCTCAACAGGCTGCTGGGAGGGGTGACCGTCGCTCAGGGAGGAGTGCTGCCCAACATCCAGGCGGTGCTGTTGCCCAAGAAAACTGAGAAAGCTGCTAAAGGAAAGTAATAAGAATAAAAAGTGGCTTGGCCCTTGACCAAAAAAAAAAAAAAAACCCAACGGCTCTTTTCAGAGCCACCCACAACCCTCGACAGAGCTGGGTCAGTTTTATGTATAGTGTATCGAATGCTGGTATACAAGACTGGATGCAATTTATAAGTGAAGGTTGGCGTAATACTGTAACTGGTTTCATAGGATACACCATGCAACCGATGGTTACTCGAAATCTGGGCTCACGGGTTGGGACAGGTGGGGAGCAGTCCGAGCGACGGGATCCCGGCCTTGCAGCAGAGGCACACAATTTGTTGGCAGAGGCAGTCCCCAGCGCGCGCTCTTCTTCTTACTGCAGAGCGACATTATTGATAGAGGAGGTCCCCAGCGCGCGCTCCTGGCCTTACAGCAGAGCGAGACGATTGATGAGCAGAGGCGGTTCCCTAGCGCGCGCCTTCCCTAGTTTGAAAAAGCCCGCGCTGCCCATTGATGGCTTTGTTTCAGACGGTAACGGTCGCGGCTGCTGCTGCTCACCGATCCCAAACTAATCTGAAGGTTCAGAATGCATCAGCCATGCAATAAGTTACTGGTTTGTGAGGCGGCTAGAAAACGTTAAATCTGCAGAGAACACAGTATAGTGCAGGTCCCGGCTAGGAGTGTAGTCGATCTGTTTAAAAGTAATGGGCTGAAAAAGCTTCGTGCATCCAGCATGCCTGGGTTTGATTCCCTGACTCCACTTGCATATTGTGGGACTCTGAGCAAGTCAGTTTAGCGCCCGCCCCCCGTCTCCTCTCCAAAGAGGCACTTGTACCTTATGGGTTTTACCTGCTTACCAGAGAATAAAAAAGTTTATCTCCTTTTTACATGGCCACTTCGGTCGACTGTAAGTGAACAGATTCACGTTTTTCAACTGATTGAAAGGGACACTGTCAGCTGTGAAGAGTATTGGTTTAGGAGGCAGTACAGCGCAGTGGGTTAAAGAGCAAGTACCTACTGGCAGGCACCCAGCTCCCCTCAAACATAGTAGATCTGCTGTACTGTTGAGGGGCATTAAAGCACCAGTACTATCAAATCAGGAAGTAATTAATCATAATTTTACTTTTTGGCTGTAAGCATGGGGCCAAAATTCCAGTTTCCATACCTGTAATTTTTTTTCCAGTCATCTTTAGTTTTTTAGATATTTGCAAGTTGTTTGAATTGTTGTAGTGCTACAACAAATATGGCGTCCGACTAATTTTCAGTTGCACGTTTTCTACCGGTCACATAAAGTGTTTTGACAACAGCAGAGGGGACCATCTGCAGGCCATTCCCTATGCTCCTGCAAGTCGTACATAGGTGCAGTTGGCAGCATATGGGTTCCAGTGCAACATGCTTAGTGGCAGAAATGTAAACAAAAGCAGAGAATAACTGAACAAATTACTCGGCGATAATACAATGCCAGCGAGAAAGAGTACTAGGTATATCGTTAGCAAAGCACAGGGAATAAACTGTCCAAAAAAGTGCAAATTTTTTTCGTAGTACTGCTGCTTTAAAAATTCTATGCTTTTCCCTCTGGTTAAAAAGTTATAGCACCCCATAAAAACAAAGCCTTTCCTGACACGCCTCCCTTTGTGATGTCATTAAATGAATACTGAGGGTGCATGTCATTAAAGCAGCAGTACTATGAAAAAAAAATTGTGCTTTTTTGACAGTTTATTTATTTTTATTTGTGAAATCAGTTTACAACCTTTGAGCCAGAGGCTCGTTTCCAAAGGTACCTCGTCACATAAAAGACATACATAGAGTTTTAGGTTACATAGCACAGTTTTGCTAAACATAGGCATTCATCAGAGGCGCCACGTCACACTGAGATCAGACAAAATACAATTAGGTTACAGGGTACACGTAATTGAGAACAGTTGTTACACAAGTTGGTATCAAAAATTGAACAATCTAATAGGCATACCATGAAACAGCTGGCACTGACCAGGTTAGACATAGGAACGGTGTACCGGGAAGAGGTGGTGGGGAGGGCTAGGTCGAGAGCCTGTGGCGCTTGTCATGAGAAGTCGAGGTGGAGGCTGCCTTCAGAGACAGGAGCAGCTACGAGTGTTGAAGAGTTGGTTTCGAAGGGTGGTTTTGAACTTGGAGATGGTGGTGGCATTGGTGATAGGGGCAGGGAGAGAGTTAAACCAGGATGGGGCTCTGTAGCAGAAGGACCTCTGGCCACGGCTGGTTCTTGATCTGGGGACCATTAGAGTGGTCTTGTTGGATGACCATGTTGCAATAGTGGGTGGGATCCGGTGGATGGATGCCGTCACCCCAGGAGGGGGGGAGCCCGAGTAGGTTTTTTTTTTTGTGAGGAGGCAGGTTTGATATCTGAGCCATTCATCCAGGGTAAGGAGTTTAGCCTCGTCATACAGCTGACAGGTGTGTGTGAGCTTGGGGGCACCAGTAATCAATCTGCAGGCTTTATTCAGGGTTAAGTGAATTTTTTTGAGTGCAGTCATGTTGGCAGCACAATAGACTGGTAGACCATAGTCTACAAGGGACAATACGGAAGACGTAACAGCGAGCCGGAGCGCATTTGGGGGAAGGCGGGTTCTATGGCGGAAGAGGATGCCAAGCCGTGTGTTAGCGGCGGATGTTAGGGCATCAATGTGATTGTGAAATGTGAGGGCTGAGTCGAAGGTAACCCCAAGGTATTTGTAGGAGCAGACTTGTTCCAGCGGCTATTTGTTACTAGGAAGGATATAGAGTGGGTGGTTGCTAGCTTTGTTTTGGGGGTGGGAAAAGAGCATAGCTTTGGTTTTTTTAAGATTGATGACGAGTGTGCGCTCCTTAAACCAGGCTTAGGCATTATTGAAAGACTGCTGTAGGGTGTCCTGAAGGAGACGGATTGCGGTGGGTGGCAAAAAGGACAGTGTCATCTGCATACAAGAGAATTTTGCCAGGGCATGCACTGGGCAGGGTGTTCAGATAGAGTGAGAAGAGAAGGGGGCCCAGGATGGAGCCTTGGGGGACCCCAGAGTGAATGGGATGGGTATCAGAGAGTATCCCATTGATTTTAACACACTGTGAGCGAGCGGCTAGATAGCTCGTGCACCATGCCAGGGGGCCAGTTGAGAGACCAGTGTGGCAGAGAGCATTCAGCAGAAGAGGGTGGGAGACGGTGTAGAAAGCCTTTGAGAGGTCGATGAACACTGCACCAGCTAGGGAGCTGGTATCCAGGGAGGAGTGTAGGAAGTTGGAGAATTCAATTAGTGCAGTGCTGGTACTGTGACCAGCGCGGAAGCCATGTTGCTCTGGGCACAAGATGTTATGCTTAGCCAGATATTCAGTGATTTGAATGGCCACCACTTTCTTCAGGGCTTTGGGGGGGGGGAAGATGGAGATTGGCTGGTAGTTGTTGGCCGACGACCTTTCGCCCCCTTTATGAACGGGTGTGATTATGGCTGTTTTCCAAGCCATGGGAAATTGTCCCAGGCAGAGCGATCGGTTAATTAGGCTGGTGAGTGGGGCAAGGACTTCATCTAGCACCAGCCTGAGGATACTGGGGTCCAGTGAGTCACTGCCGGGATTGTTGCTTTTCAAAGCTTTGATTAGGATGGGTCTGGCTTCCTGGGCAGAAATCTTGCGCAGTTGGAAGCTGGGGTGCTGGAGGACAGGGGGAGGTTGGTTGGGGGGAGGGTCAAAGAAATTACTAGGGAGGACTGAGCTAAGGTCAGTGAAAGCGGTGTTGAGCCAGTTAGCTATGGTGGCAGGCTCGGTGGAGGTAGTGCCATTGCTAGTGAGCTGGGATGGGGCAGGGGAGCGTGATTTTCCATTTAGTTGTTTAATATTATCCCAGAAAGTCCGGGCCGAACCCCAGGAGGAGGTAAGGGTGGCCTGGTAATGGTTGGCCTTGGCTTTCCGGATGGCCCAAGAGCACTTATTCCGGGCTGCATTGTAAGCCTGCCTACCAGACAGCCGACCCGTTTCAGTGGCAAGGTGCCAGAGGTTATCCCGATTTCTTAGTAATTGTAGAAGGGCAGGGCTAACCCAGGGTGCATTCTGCTTTTTGGATCGGATTTTGGTGAAGGGTGCAAAGAGATCACAGGCCATGTTGAAGGTGTATGAGAAGAAGGCGAGGGCAGTGTCAATGTCGGTTGCACGATGAATGGGGGACCAGTTTATCTGGGTGAGGAATAGTTTAAGTTTTTTCAGCCCACGAGGGCGGAGGCACCTGCGGAGGGTGGTCTGGGCTTTGGGTTTGGGATTGGGGACTGCCCAAGAAAATAGGATAGGGGAGTGGTCACTTAGGGAATCTGGTAGGACCTGGATGTTTTGGATTTTGTGGGGTTGATTGGTGATAATTACATCCAGAAGGGTGCTGGTTCCTCTCTCAGGGTTTATTCTAGTGGGCTGGGTGACGAGTTGCGTCAGGTCTTGGGCGGCAAATGAGTCTCTGATCGTGGAGGAGGAGGTGCTGAGCCAATTTACGTTAAGGTCCCCAACTAGGATTTGTTCCGCCTTATGGTGGAGGGAGGCCAGATAGTCAGTTAAAGATACCAGGGCCGGGTGCTGGTTCTTCGGGGGAACGTAGGCAGTGGTGAGATAGAGAGGACCCCTAGAGGGGTCCGGGGTGAGTTTGAGGGTTAGAGCCTGGGCCCCATTTACAAGGGCAGGGGTGGGAAGCACGTGTCCAAATATTGTGTCCCTAGTGTAGATTGCACAGCCCCCCCCTCGTTTGCCTACTCGGTCCTCCCGGTATAAGGTATAGCCTGGGAGGGAGACAAATGAGTCAGGGGTGGATTTGGACAGCCAGGTTTCAACCAGGGCTATGATGTCTGGTTGATGAGCCATGGCCCAGCACTGTAGGGCTTCAAATTTTTCAGCAGGCTGCATATGTTCATGGAGGCTATTTGGAGACCAGTGGGCTGAGTAGGTGGGTGGGTGGGAGGGGCAGGGCCTGGGTTGGGATGTGTTCCCCATCAGGAGCAGAAGGAGGAGAACTGCTCTGGTCACAGGGTGGCAGAAGGAGAGTTCTGACGGGAGGCGATAGGAGAAGAAAGTGGGTTTTGTAGCACAGGGGTGGGTAGGGCAGCATAGGCAGAGAAGGCTTGAGTGATCAGATGCCCAAGGGAGCGGGGGAGGAAAGGTAATGTCTGGATGGGGGTGAGGTGGAGAGGAGCATATGGGGTGTGTAGAGGAGGAGGGAGGGGAGGAGCAGTGGTATAGGAGGAGGGGAGGGCAGGAGGGTAGGTAGGAGCACTAGAGTAGTGAGGCTGAGGGTTAACAGGGACAATAGGGTTGGAGGAAGGCAAAAGGAGGAGGAGGAGGAGAAGAGAGAGGCAGGTGGGCAGGAGGTGCACATGCATAATTGGTAAGGGTGAGTGAGCTGAAGTGAAGAAAGATGGGGGAACTAGGATGATAGAGGGGGAGATAGTAGTGAGAGGTCACTTCTAAGTGTTAGTTGCCACTTTGGTACAGTGGCAGAGCTGGTACCTGAGGTGCGTAGGGCACTAGGTTCAAGACTTGCGCAGGGTAGTAGGAAGGACCCCAGACAGTGGCTGTAGCAGCAGAGAGCTGGGCTCAAGGTCTGCAGAAACAATCAGACAACAATTTAGCAGTGTTAGAGGGTTATTTTAGAGTTTGAAATCGTGCACAAATAATAGACAGGTGTGCTAGTTGAGTGGTGGAACTGCTGACTAAAACAGTGAGGGTGCAGGGTTCAAAGGCAGCAAGAGAGAAGTGGTAAAACTTTATATTTTGGCAGGTTGGGGGGGGGGTAAGAGACTAAAAGTCCTAGAAAGTAGGAATAAAATAGCTAGATCAAGTGGTTAAGAGATAGAGCTGTAGACTCTGCTGACAAGGGTACTGGGTTTTGAGTACAGCTTAGGGACAGAGTATAGAAAGTGTTTTAATTCAGAGAAGGAAGGAGGAAGGGTTAAGATTTTGAAAGTAGAGGAAGGTGTTGGCCTGGTTCGTTGGCTTAGTGGTTAAGCAGTAGACTTTGGAATAAAGGGTACCAGGTTTAAGACTGCTGTGTGCTTAGTGGTAGGCTGATGGGAGGAGCGAGGAAAGTAGATAGCAGAATGGATTCAAAGGGAACTGTAGGGACCTCTAGTGGGTAGGGTTTGCAAACAGTTGCTAGGAAGGGGTGGAGAGTGCAGTAACCCCTAGTGGTTGGTGTCTATAAGCTGCAAATGGGAAAATGGACACTTGGTAAGAAGAGTAGGTCATGTGTCACATGTAAAAAGAAGGGTAGGTCATGTGATGTGACATGTGACCTGCCAGCAGCAATAAATGAAGTGCTGACCTGGGGTGGGTGGGAAGTGCCACATAACAGTGCAGGAGGCTTTACCTCTTAAAGGCTCTGGCATTCCCTGTGCCCTGCTAATCATATACCTGGTACTCTTTCTCGCCGGCATTGTACTATCGTCAAGTAATTTACTCAGTTATTCTCTGCTTTAGTTTACATTTCTGCCACTAAGCATGTTACACTGGAACCCCCTCTGCTGCCAACTGCACATCTATATGACTTGCAGGGACTTCGGGAATGGTCAGCAGAGGGTCCCTCTGCTGTTGTCAAAAGATGTGATGCGACCTGAAGAAAAAGCACAGCTGAAAATTAGTCAGCCGCCATAGTTGTTGTAGCGCTAAAACGCTTCAAATAAATTGCAAATATCTAAAAACTAAAGACGACTGAAAAAAACAAACAATTCCTGGTATGGAAACTGGAACTTTGGCCGCATGCTTACAGCCAAGAAACAGAATTTTGATAGCTCACTTCCTGATTTCGTAGTACTGCTGCTTTAACCTGTATGTACTGTTTGCAATATGTCTATGGCATTAGTACTATTTAGAGGTACCACGTAGACAAATCAAAGCGGCCGCTGGAGTAACAGTTCCTGTTTATTGAGCGGTCACTTTCATTGTTCCAAGTGGCTACTCTAAATAGTACTAGATGTCATTGACAAATGGCACCAATATAGATCTATGGAGCACACACAAGCAGCCTTCATTTTCTGACATCAGAAAAGGAGGCGTGTCAGACAAGGCTTTGTTTTTATGGGGTGCAAATTTGGGGTGCTATAACTTTTTAACCAGAGGGTAGCGCATAGTAATTTTCATGCCCATCAACAGTAGAGCAGATCTACTATTATATATGTTTGAGAGGAGCTGGGTGCCAGACAGTAGGTAGCTGATCTTTAATGCTTACCCACTTTTCCTGTACCCCCTCACCTATATTTCTTTTTACCAGGGCTAGCTTAACTCAGTTGGCCATCTTATCAAAGTCTGCTCCTCTGAAGTCCCATGTTTTGCCTTGGAATGGGATGATTTCGTTCTAGTGGCCAAATTGAACCATACCATGTGATGGTCATTGACCCCCAGGTGACCTTCTACCTGGAGATCTGTGATCCTTTCCCTGTCAGTCAGTACTAGATCTAGGATAGCCCTGTCTCTTGTGGGTTGTTGTACCAGTTGTTTGAGGCCCTCCCCCTGCAGGGAATCCACTATGAGTCTAGTTCTGGCAGATGTTCCTGCTGGTATTGACCAATCTGTATCTGGCATGTTGAAGTCTCCCATTATCAGAACCTCCCCTGCCCACCTCTCCCAGACTGGCATGATCTCAGAGAAGGAGTGGCCGGATGAAATGGATGATAGTTTGTCACCCAGCCTGGTCAGGTGTTCCTTGGTCTCCACAACTGACCGGCTGGCGAGATCGTTTGTCCCTATGTGTGCCAGGACGTCAATGTTTTCTCCTGCTTCCTGAACAATTTTAGCAATGCGGTCAGTGTCTCTCCATGCTGATATACCTACCTGGGAGACATCTGACCATTACCCCTGGCTAGAGATACGTATCAACTCCCCGAATCATGGGGTCTCCTGTTATCAGAGGCTTTTTGGATTTCCTTTTAGCTTATTTTTTTGGTTCCTGTTTTGGGTGAGTTTTGTTGAGCTAGCTCCTGTGCTGCAGTGTCCTGCTCTGCAGTGTCCTCTGCCCCTTTGTTTGATTTCGGAGATAGATGCAGATACCTGTTTGTAGTTTTTGTATGGTTTGTGGAGGTGATATGTGGGAGAGCACCGAGTGATGGGGTACCCGATTTGCCCCGCCAAACCACCTGCCAACCTCCCAGACCAACTACCCTCTGCAGTCGAGGTGCTTCTGTTGGATGTTGGGGAAATGGTGGGCAGTTCTTATAATATATTTCTTCTTAAATATGCAATATGAGGTGCGCAATCTCTGCCCATGCTGCCTGGAGCTGAGCCCTTAGATCTCCAGTGGCCCAGCATGTAGGACAGTGTCCTAAATCCTGTAAAATTGCCTTTCTGAAAAGTGTTCCACAGTATCTGAGTTAATGATATCCATTCCAGATAAATTGCTGGGTTTATAACCTGGTCAGAGTAATTAGAAGGAAGAAAATGAAAGCAAAAGTTTGATTTTGTGTTTTGTTTTTGTATAACTTGTTATAACAAGTTAAATAACTAGTGCCCCTGTAAATGAGGTCACTGTGTGGATACCCCTCTGATCCGCCCCTTCCTGCTTTGCTACAGGAAATGTCACGACTGTGCTACCCTATAAAAGGAGTGTAGTGTGGGGTGGTTGGGGATGGGGGTGGGTGGCTGGGCCCTTCCCCTGACATAAAAGAAGAACCACGGACAAAAGAAACAAGGAGGTAAGAGCACAAACAATCAGCCAGCAACAAATGCACAAGTTACTTTCCCAAACTCCATGTTCTGCCCCAATTGCAGTGCTGCACTTGTCCAGTAGATGGCGATCGCACTACACGGCCACATCCTACAGTCAATCAAACAGAAATGTGCAGAGATGGGAGCAAATTGTGACTGGGCCCCGTGAACTTCTAAACTGAAGATCATAAAACTGAACCACAAACTGCACTCTGCTCTCTCGCTGATCTGTACCTCGTTGCAAGGTTAAAATTGTTCAGGAGACACACTGAGACAAGGCTTGCTACCAGGTGCAACCCAGGGGAAGGGGGCACAGGCAATGTAGAGATCACAAGACATCAGAGTGTTATTTAATCAGTCGGAGCAGGTGCAGTAAGTGTGTAGTGACGTTAGGTAAACAGCTGCATGGTGCAGTGTGACTGACATGTGGATGAGCTTGCAAGAAGACAACAACGTGTACAAGTGCCTGTTGGGGAGGTGACAGTGCTTAAAGGGTACAGGGTCAGATGGGGGTGTAGGCCTTATGGCCTAAAAGTATAGGTGGGTCCTAAGCAGGAGGGTCTGGAAGAAGGGAGGGGGGAGCAGGAATGTGTCTTTGCTGGAATCTAAGGGCTGGGCCAGTTAATCAGTCTTTACCAAGAGCAGGCCTGATCAATTTGTTTATTTGTACATATCGGAATTACAATCCTTTGAGTCATGGACTCATTTCCAAAGGCTCCTCGTCAGAGAATACAGAGACAATCGCAGGGTTACATAATTCCATGGACGGAGTTAAATAATTTCATAGAATACATCGTTACAAAATTACAGTGTAAAAAATGTGTACAGACAGGTTGTAGTGATGGCTCATCACTGTAACACAGCAACACAGAGACCTGCTATACCCTAATACAAAATATGTATAAGAATTCCCTTGGTGGATACATTTAATACATCGAAGGTGTTGATGCGCTGTTTGTATGACATTACTCCTTTAAAGTGGTTATACAGGTAATTCCCATTTTTAAAACTGAAAAAAGGTTATTTAAAGCAGCAGTACTACGCAAAAATAATTTGTGATTTTTTGACAGTTTATTCCCTGTGCTCTGCTGATCATATACCTGGCACTCTTTCCCGCTGACATTATACTATCACTGAGTAATTTGCTCAGTTATTCTTTGCTTTTTTGACATTTCTGCCACCAAGCATGTTGCACTGGAACCCACTTTGCTGCCAACTGCACATCTGTATGACTTGCAGGGACATCTGGAATGGTCAGCAGAAGGTTCCAGTGCTGTAGTCACAAAACGTGATGCGACCTGAAGGAAAAAGCGCAGCTGAAAATTAGTCAGCCGCCATATTTATTGTAGCACCACAACACTTCAAATTAATTGAAAATATCCAAAAAGAGCTAAAGATGACTGAAAAAAAATATTTACAGGTATGGAAACTGGAACTTTGGCTGCATGCTTACAGCCAAAAAGACGAATTTTGATAGATCACTTCCTGATCTGGTAGTACTGCTGCTTTAAAAGATTATAAGAGATACAGGGAAGGGGAAACCAGAAGTTGACCTGTAAAAATATTCTTCAGAACCCACTGGCCTTCCTTCAACCTTGTTGTAAACCGTTCACCATTCTAGCGTATTTTCCTTCTTGGAGTGCTGCTCTGTCTCAGGCCTTTGATAGCGAGAATGGTGCCTGTTGCTATCTCAGTTATACCAATGGCCAGTCCCAGAGAACACACCACAATCTCTGTTGCCTCGGATCCAACTGAAGGCACTAAAGGCTCCCAGAATTCAGCATTAGGTTTATCAAAGGCCGGAAGTGCTAATGAACAGCCGTAAATGTCTTCCTTTTCTGGGGTAATTTTCAGACAAGCAAACCTCCACAATTTAAATTTATCAAAGTGATTCAACTGGATGGACTGAAGCTCTTATGTTATCTTGTTCAAGGTCACAGTGTGAGGCAGCGTTGGGTGTTGTACACTTTGTGTTACTGAGTGCATCAAGCAAAAATGAGTATGCTGTCATGGTGCTGGGACAGTACCAGTGGATGTGGCCAGTGCCAGAGAGTTTAACACAGAATGCAGAAAACTCATTGTACACCGTCTCTGGCCAGGTACCCTGGTGCTTCTCTCTCTCAAGCTTTATCAGGGGGCCTGTATCTCTTTTTGTGTGTATACGTCCCCTTATGCTGCGTTACTACATTAAAGTGAAACCTTCTGAACTTATTTAGTTGCAAATTTATTTATTTAGTTAGCTATTCAGTTTTCGTTGACTGGGTAGGTGCACTAGACACAAACATTATCTATTATCAGGCATGACCTGGGAGAGGTACAGACAGTAAATAGATAAGTTACAAGGACAACAATAAATACTTTGGGAAAAATGCATAACATCACCATAGTACAGGCAAGTACAGGAGCAACAGGGTCATATTCCATACAATGTAAGAATAGAAGTCGTCCAACTGAAGGGGTGCAAAAATTGTCAGGCAGTTAATAGATTGAGTGACATAGATACAATAAGAGGGATCAATTACACAGACATTTATCATTAGGTAGGAGAAACTTGCAAAGTTCATTTTTATGTTTGCTTGCACACATGTGCAAGAAACATAGTGCCTTCATCGGAGATTTCAGAGGTGTGTCACCTCCTCCTCCAATTCAGGCACTGTGCTGGCAGGCGTGGCCCCTGTAAGCCAATGCATTTTGGAGCTGTCTATGACACGCTCCAAAATGCTGTGGCATACAGTTGAAAGGGGGAGCTACGCTTGAGTGAGCAGCGATAAGAAGCTGCTCACGCGCAGCTCCCACCCCCAGCCTCAGGCATGCGCGCCCCCTGCACGCAGTGTATAGCCGACGGGGTGCCCAATCCCCGTCGGCTCAGCTGCATCGTCTCGGTCCCCCCAGTAGTTGATGCCACGCTGGGAGCCCACCCCAGCGTGGCAATCCGTCTTGTTGCCGATGGGGGTGCCCAATCCCCATTGGCTGAGCACGCCCAAAGTCCTTGTGCCACGCTGGGGCCCACCCAGCGTGGCAAGCGAATCCAGCGTTTTTTTTTAATTTTTTGCCGACGGGGTGCCCAATCCCCGCCGGGCTGAACGCTTCCCAAGTCCTGGTGCCATGCTGGGAGCCCACCGCAGCGTGGCAAGCAGTCCTAATCGATGTTTTTTTTTTTTTCCCTGTAAAACAAAACGTCTCACGCGCCGCCTCCCAAGCCCCTCCCACAACCCGCACTCACCCACTGGCGCACTCCAGCCTCCCCACACCACCCACCCTATACTTACTCTCGAGCTCGGGCGCGATGATCATCGCTGGACCGAGAACACGTCTGCACTCTTCAAAGCCGACCGCGAACTGAGGAAATGCCGGTAAGCTGTATAATGGGCTAGATAGGGGGGTTTCAACTTTATTGCATATCTCAGGCATTTTTGGGAATTTTTGCACCAAATTTTCAACATGGGGTTTTTGAGACCCCTTCTCATGAATGATGTCACTGTCATGGAGTTATTCGGGCTCGATGGGTGATTTCGCACAGTGACTGCGCAGTGACTGCGAAATCACCCTTTGGGACCGAATACCGCCATGACAGTGACATCATTCATGAGAAGGGGGCCCAAAACCCCCATGTTGAAAATTTGGTGCCAAAATTCCAAAAAATGACTGTTTAACGAGCGTGCGTTGCGCAGTTCCTACGCAGGCTCGTAAGTTCGTGAAATTTCAATATTTTCACTCCAGATTTTCAACATTGCCATTTCACCACACTGTCTTATGAGCAGTACAGCTGTCATTTTTCACATCTCACCCAAAATGTGTTTCCACCCTTATAGCGCCAGAATAGCGCCGGTCGGTGTCTTGAAATCAATGTCACGGAACAAATTAAGAAAATCACAGTGACACTGTTCATGAGCAGAGGTCTTGAAATCGCTATGTTGAAAATTTGTGAAAAATTCTAAAATGACTGTTTTGATGAGCTGCAGCTATGCAGTTCCTACGCACGCCATAGGTTTCTGAATTTTCAATATTTCCGCCCAGATTTTCAACATTGCCATTTTTCCACACCTTCTTATGAGTAGTACACTGTCATTTTTCACATCCTGCCCAAAACGTGTTTCCGCCCATGTAGCGCACAATGGTGCAGTCGGTGTGCAAACTCAATGTAAGGGACACATTAACAAAACCACAGTGACACTGGTCACGAGCAGAGGTCTTAAAATGGCTATGTTGAAAACTTGGTGAAAAAATGCCTAAAAATTACTTTAACGAGCGTGCGTTGCACAGTTCCTATGCATGCTCGTAAGTTTGCAGATTTAATATTTTCACTCTAGATTTTCAACATGTCCATTTTATTAAACTTCCTTATGAACAGTCCAGCTGCAATTTTTCATATGTCTCCCAAAATGTGTTATCGCACATGTAGCGCACAATGGTGCTGTTGGTGTGCAAGCAATGTTTAGGACAGATTAAGAAACTCACAGTTACACTGTTCATGAGCAGAGTCTTAAAATGGCTATGTTGAAAATTTGGTGACAAAAGTCCATAAAATGACTGTGTTACTGAGTGAGCATTGTGCAGTTTCCACGCATCTCGTTATTTCATGACTTTGTAATATTTTCAGTCCAGATTTTCACTAGTGGCATTTTTCAACACTTCCTTATGAACAGTACAGCTGCCATTTTTCACAACATGGCCGAAGTGTGTTTTCACACTTTCAGTGCAGAGATGCGTGGTCGCTGTGGAAAATCATTGTTCGGCACAGATAAAGAAAATCACAGTGACACTGTTCATGATCGGAGGCACCAAAATGCCTGAGTTGACAATCTGCTATAAAATATCCCCAACCTACTTATAGTAACGGTGCTGCACAGTTTCTATGTACGCCGTGACTTCACCTTTTTAAAATATTTTTGCTACACATTTGCAACATAGCCATTTTACACCTCCCATGAAAGAGTACAGCTGTCATTTTTTACAGCCTGTTCGGAATTTTTGCACCTGTGGTGCTAAATGTAGGTCACTGTGCATAAGCAGCCGGTACCAAACTGATATTCCCCTGTTCATGAGGTGGGGTCACAAACCAAACATGTTGAAACTTTGGAGTTAAAATACCAACGAATGCCTGAGGTATTAGGCTTTTCAACTAAATCGCCCAACCCTATAGAGAGTGACAGGAATCGGGGTGTGACATGGGATTCTTGCCTGTGATGCTCGTACCATTCCACACCCTGCAGTCACTGAGAGGCATCGAGGTATGCCTTGGGCTCTTCAGCCCCAAACTTCACCCCATTCTCCTATATCGCACCCATCTCATCGTATTTCCTAATAAAATGGGGTGCGCATAAGGGCCAAAGACCCCAAGGAACACGTCACACTTGTCAGTCTCTGCAAATTGGGGTGTGGTGAAATGGCGTGGCCGTTATGCCTGACGACCCAAATGCACACCCCAATGCCTGTCACTCTCTGCAGGGTGGTGGTGGGGTTGGCTTCAGTTCAATACTTCACTGCCATTCCTATTACGCAGCTCTGTAACTTCTACACTACCACTGCCAATGCCAGTAAGCAAACATTAGGCATTGACAAATGCTTGTTAATAGCTAGGTGAGTCTCAGAGCATCTTAGAGACATAGGAAATGAGTTCCAGAGCTTGGTGGCAAATGCTGAGAAGGTCTGTTCACCCATCTCAGAAGTACATTTTGAGACATCCAGAAGTGACCTATCTTTAGACCTTAAAGCAGTAGTACTGCCTAATCAGGCAGTGATTGGTTTTCAGTTGTTGTAGATCTAGAGTAAATACGGTGGCTGTCTTGGCTGACTACCTTTTGCTGCTGCAGTCAACAAGGTGGGTGGCAGAAATGTAAACAAAAACAAAGGGAAACCAAGCAAATTATGGGGTGATAGTACAATGCTGGTGGGAAAGATTACCAGGGAAATGCTCAACAGAACACAGGGAATAAACTGTCAAAAAAAAACAGATTTTTTTTTACATAGTACTGCTGCTTTAAGTGGTAAGCCTGTGCAGCATTATTTAGCATGTTGGCTAGGGTAGCAGGTGTACCTCTTCTGATTATATTGTCAGTGGTACAAGCAGCAGTGAGAAGGCAGTAAGATGATGGGGAGAGCCAATCCAGACTTAAGTAAAGGGCACAGTGATGAATCAGCCTGGGCACAGAAAGCGCCAAGTGACAGATGTTGTAGCAGAATTTCCATTTATTTAGGACCCCTTTGTTTGCCTCCAGGAAGGGTATCAGCCCATGGGAGAGACTAGGTCATAAGACACCCTGGGCTATGGCCAACCGAGCAGCTGATGTTAGTTCAAGTTCAAGTTTATTGCAGGAAAACTCCATTGAGCAAGCTCATTCACAAGGAGGTCCTGTGGCATAAACACTTAAAGTACAAACATAGATAGGTAATAACAGTATATACATGAAATGCACGTTACATGATACAGGCTGGATATACATACAAGGGTACCACATAGGGTGACCGCAGGTGGTAAACATTAATATGACACAGGGAAGCGACTTACAGGTTGCATACTGATAAATGAAACATGATAACTGGTGTGTGCAATACATATATTTTGGCAGCTAGAACAAACAACAGACTACAACTGATATGGGGGGGGGAGTGATTTGATAGAGTAGCAGTGGAGTGTAAGCATAGATAGTTAGAGCATGCCTGATGTTATAGGTGAGCCCTAGCTTCATATTAACTGTCTTGAAGGGTGTACATATGTACAAGTTAAAGTCAAGGGCAGGGTGTAAAGTGACTCCAAGCCGAGGCAGTTGAAGGAGTTGACTACAGTGATGGGGGAGCCCTCAGAACAGTAGACGGTAAGGGCAGAGGGACAGGCCCTAGTTCTGGGAACAGAACTGAAAAGCATAGCGTTATTTTATTTTTTTTTATTTGATCATAAGGAGTCCCCCCCCCCCCCAGTTATACTAATCCCACCAGCTCTTCCCCATGGTTTACTGCAAAGGGGCTCAAAACGGCCCACTTGAATGTACGCAGCCTTATGGCCAACTTGTGTAATGTTTGTTCCCAACTACAGTATGGTTCTTTGCTTGTACTATATGCAGTGACTTTCTGCATTCTGAGTGCCCACGCCCTTGCTGATTTATATGTTTGCTTGCACGCATGTGCAAGAAACATAGTGCCATCATCCGAGTTTTTCAGAGGTGTGTCAGCCTCTTCCAATTCAGTCAGTGTATTTGCAGGTGTGGTCACAGTGTGCCAATCACTGCTCCAGCTGTCTATGACAGCTGAAAATGCAGTAGCATATAGTTGAAAGGGAGAGCTCCACTTCAGTGAGCAGAGCTCCCCCCTCAACAAGCATGCACATGGCATGCTGACGCGCTCCCCCCCATACTGTATAGTCGACGGGGGATTAACCCCCCCAACAGCCTTACAGCTGCCACACTAGGAGCCCACAGCGTGGCACAAGCCCGTTGGCCGACAGGGTGCCCAATCCCCAGTCGGCTGCAACCTCCCCAAACAGCCTTACAGCTGCCACGCTGGCAGCCCACCCGAGCATGGCACAAGCCCGTATGGCCGACGGGGGTGCCCAATCCCCCGTCGGCTCCAGTCCCCCCCAAACAGCCTTACAACTGCCACGCTGGGAGCCCACCCCAGTGTGGCACTAGCCCGTATGGCCAACGGGGGTACCCAATCCCCATCGGCTCCAGCTCCCCCAAACAGCCTTTCCAGCTGCCACGCTGGGAGCCCACCCCAGCATGGAAAACGTCCCGCGTCATCTTCCTAATTAAAAAAAAAAAATGTAAATTTGAAAAGCGGTCCCTTGCAGTCTCCCTGCCTCCCTCGCACCCACCCTCGCACCTGCCTTCCCACCCCTTACCCCATACTTACCTCCGAGTCCGGCGCGATGATTTTCGATGGACCGGAATATGTCTGCACTCTTCAAAGCCGACCGCGAACTAAGGAAATGCCGGTAAGCTGTATAATGTTAAAGATAGGGTTTTTTCAACTTTGCTGCATATCTCAGGCATTTTTTGGAATTTTTGCACCAAATTTTCAACATGGGGTTTTTGGGACCCCTTCTCATGAATGATGTCACTCTCATGGCATTACTCTGACCCAAAGGGTGATTTTGCAGCCACTGCGTGAAATCACCTTTGGGACTGATTAATGAAACAACACTGCCACTCTTCATAAGATGGGCTCTCAAAAAGCCTATTTTGAAAATTTGGTGAAAAAATTCCTAGAAATGACTGTTTTACGAGCATGCGTTGCGCAGTTCCTACGCACGCTCGTAAGTTCGCGAATTTTCAATATTTTCACTCCAGATTTTCAACATTACCATTTTACCACACCTTCTTATGAGTAGTATAGCTGTCATTTTTCACATCCCACCCAAAACGTGTTTCCAGCCATGTAGCGCACAATGGCGCAGTCAGTGTGCGAAATCAATGTACGGGACACATTAAGAAAATCACAGTGACACTATTTATGAGCAGAGGTCTTAAAATGGCTATGTTGAAAATCTGGTGAAACAATTCCTAAAAATGACTGTTTTACGAGCATGCGTTGCAGAGTTCCTACGCATGCTCGTAAGTTCGCGAATTTTCAATATTCTCACTCCAGATTTTCAACATTGTCATTTCACCACACCTTCTTATGAGCAGTACAGCTGTCATTTTTTCACATCTCACCCAAAATGTGTTTCCGCCCATGTAGCGCACAATGGCGCAGTCGGTGTGCGAAATTAATGTACGGGACACATTAAGAAAATCACAGTGACACTGGTCATGAGCAGAGGTGCTAAAATGGCTGTGTTGAAAATTTGGTGAAAAATTCCCAAAAATGACTGTTTTAGGAGCGCACGTTGCGCAGTTCCTACGCACGGTGGCAAGTTTGCGAATTTGTAATATTTGCACACCAGATTTTCAACAGTGCCATTTTACCGCACTTCCTTATGAGCAGTACAGCTACCATTTTTCACATCTCGCCCAAAATGTGTTTACGCACATGTAGCGCACAACGGTACAGTCGGTGTGCGAAAACAATGTTTGGGACAGATTAAGAAAATCACAGTGACACTGGTCATGAGCAGAGGTCTTAAAATGCCTATGTTGAAAATTTGGTGACAAAAGTCTATAAAATGACTGTGTTACGAGTGAGCATTGCGCAGTTTCCACGCACCCTTGTAAGTTCATGAATTTGTAATATTTTCAGTCCAGATTTTCACCAGTGGCATTTTTCCACACCTCCTTATGAACAGTACAGCTGTCATTTTCCACAACATGGCCGAAATGTGTTTACACACTTTCAGCACAGAAATGCATGGTTGCTGTGGGAAATCATTGTTCAGGACAGATAAAGAAAATCACACTGACACTGTTCATGATCGGAGGTCCCAAAATGCCTGTGTTAACAATCTGCTGTAAAAAAATTCCCAAACTAGTTACATTACGGGAGTGCGTTGCACAGTTTCTATGCACGCTTGTGACTTCACCAGTTTTTTTAAGATTTTCACAGCAGATTTTCAACATTGCCATTTTTTACACCTCCCCATGAACACTACCGCTGTCATTTTTAACATCCTGATCGGAATGTGTTTTTGCACCTGTGGTGCCAAATGCCATGGTCACTGTGCAAAAACAGTTTTCGGCTAACAAACTGATATTGCCACTGTTCATGAGGTGGGGGTCACAAAAAAACCATGTTGAAAATTTGGAGTGAAAATACCAACGAATGCCTGAGGCGGTAGGGTTTCCAATCATAACGCTCCACCCTGTAGAGAATGACAGGCATCAGTGGTGTGACTTGGGATTCCTGCCTGTCATGCTCATACCATTCCACCCCCACCCACACCCTGCAGCCAGTGAGAGGCATCAAGGTGTGCCTCAGACTCTTCGGGCCCAAACTTCACCCCATTCTCCTATACCGCACCCATCTCACCATATTCCCTGATGGAATGGGGTGCGCATAAGGGCCAAAGACCCCAAGGCACACTGTGACACTTGTCAGTGTCTGCAGGGTAGGGTGTGGTGAAATGGCATGGTCGTTATGCCTGATGACCCAAAGGCACACCCCAATGCCTGTCACTCTCTGCAGGATGGTGGTGGAGTTGGCTTCAGCTCAATACTTCACTGCCATTCCTATTACGCAGCTCTGTAACTTCTACACTACCAATACCAATGCCAGCAAGCAAACATTTGGCATTGACAAATGCTTGTTTAAAATAAACTATTTGTGGAGCGATTGACTTGTTTTCTGATTTGACACATTGTCAGCTTGATGCATTGCTAATCTTGAGTGCTTGGGACATTCAAAGTGGCTGTGGTTTGCATTTGCTTGGCTGCTTGTTTTCCTTTCCTTTTGTTTTGTTTTTTGTTTGTTTCTGGTCTGGTTGCCCAGCTAACATAAGGGTTTTGTACATTCCAGAGTACTTAAAGAAGCAGTATTTGTTGACAAATCAAATTCATCTGTGTGGGGTTTTGTTTTAGCACAGATGTATGTCTGACATCCTTTCATTCTTACCCCAAGAGACCTTTAGCATCAGTAACTTTTTTGCACTTAGCTGGCTTGGTGCAACTGCCCTGGAAATGTGCCTTTAAGAGATATTTAAATGAGCATAGGGCCAAGCCAATCAAAAGACGGGGGGTGAACTGAGTGAAAGCTGTTGAATGCTTCAGAATTTTTTCTCTGCTGGACTGAGCAATATTACCTCTGAGGTGTCTCTGAACTTTCCTTGTTGACTGCCTCCTAGTGCTTATCTGGGTAAAGTTTTCCTCATAAATTATTTCCTTTAGTGTACTGAGTGAAAGTTTTACTTTTTCATTAGTGCTGCACACAATTTTTATGGTGTTATTTTGACTTTATTTTTACTGCGACTATTTAGTTTAAAGCCTCATTTTATCGCAGGTGCTTGTTTTCGACGGTTTCCTTCATTTTTGTGGCAAATTCTTGTGGGAACCATTGAATTAGGACAGTTGCCTTGTTTTTTACCTCTGACCTCGCAGGGTTTACCATGAGGCACCTGCAGTAGATTTCAAATTTAAACAGTGCCTGGGGGTTTTCTCTCTAGAAGGAAACCTTTTTTATTATATTGCTGGACCTTGGTATCAGCTGTGTCAGGACTGTCCGTAAGGGTCCAGCAGCCACCTGTGCGCAATTGAGTATTATTGGGTTTCTGTTAAGATTGGCACTGGTATAGATCCCAGTTTTACAACCAAAAAAAAAAAAAGCCACTACTAACAGAGTTTATTAACTGGGGCAGAACTGGCCAGTGGCATTTTTACAGAAACCTGCACTCAGTTCATAGGTCCAGAACTGGTTTGCTTTGCTTTGCTTAAATTGGCAAACACGGCAGATAAACCTTTGATTATTATGGCTGAGGATAAATCAAAGGCCTCCAACAAGGGGCCATTCTAAAGTACTAATACTAAAAGCAGAGGTGCTGAGGAACCCTCCAGATCCCAGCCAAAAATTCACGTTGCTCCTGGGAAAACCAATAGCGAGACAACAGGCAGCTTAAAGCATACAGAAAACACAAACTGTGCAGGTTCTTCCGTCAGTGCAAGATATGGAAAAAGCATGGCAACTGTTTCAGACCCTTCAAAAGACAGGTCCTCGATTTACTGGGGCTGGCAAGCACTCTTCCACAGTTCTCCCTTCTGTAGACTGTGAGGGTGATGCAGATGATGATTAATTTTATGATGTCCCTGACATGGATTTTGAGGGCCTTGAGCCCCAGGAGTCCCCGGATCCTCACCTTGGGGATCCCCTTGGTGACCACAAGGGTCCTTCCTCTATGTTTACATTTATACAAAATATGCTGGACACCCTGAACCTCCCTACACAGGAGCCCAACCAGGATCCTGATGATGAAGAAGATTATAGATGAAGGGTCTTTCATCTTCTAAGACCCTGGTTGTCCCTATCTATAATGCATTTAGAAAAAATACCATGAAGGTGCTTCATCACCCCACTTCAGTATCAGGGGTTGATAAGCGGCTTGAGAGAAAATATAAATTGTTTAAAAATGGTACAGAGTGCCTGTCTGCACACCCTAGCCATAAAAGTATAGTGCAGCAGGCAGCTTGTGACCATTCACCAGCCTCCGACTCTCTCCCTGCTGACCCTTCCTCAGACAGGAGTGCAGTACCCAGAGATACACTCTCTTCACCTCAAGGACTGGTTCTTGAGGATTTAGAGTTTCCATCCTCACAGTACTCTGAACAGGCCCTTAAGATACTGAGGATGGCTTAAAAACCGAACACTAAGAAGACTTATGCAGTTAAATGGAAAAGGTTTTTCCTCTGGTGCAAGAGTGAAAAGATCAAACCCCTATCAGCTTCAGACCCTCAGCTGCTAGACTACCTGGTACACCTACAGGCATCAGGCTTGAAACCATCTTCACTCAAGCTACACCTGGCGGCAATTTCAGCCTACCTTTCAGTGGAAAAGATGAAACCATTTTTTTCCCACATTTTTAAACAGTTTTTCAAAGGTGTCTTGCACCTCCAGCCTCCAAACAGAGCACCTGTCCCTCCTTGGAGGCTGAACCTTTGCATAGATGGGGTCATGAATCCACCCTTCGAGCCTATGCCCATGGCCCACATCAAGTTTGTAACTTGGAAGACCATCTTCCTGGCAGCCATTACATCTGCCAGGAGGATTTCAGAGCTACAGGACCTGTGCACTGAGCTGAATTACATTATCCTTCGCAATGATAAAGCTGAGCTGAGGACAAATAGGAAATTTCTGCCAAAGGTGGTTTCAGAGTTTCACTTAAACCAGTCCATTACTCTGCCTGTCTTCTTTACTAAGCCATCCACTCCTGGCGAGCAAAAGCGCCACAGCTTGGATGTCAAAAGAGTCATTTTTCACTACCTAGAGCATACTAGACAGTCCAGAGGCTCTTCCACTCAGTTGTTCATCACCTACAGGAATGTAGGCAGAGGAAGACCAGCTACCAAGAGAGCTTTTTTTCATTGGTTGGTCTCTTGTATTAGATTCTGCTTTGAGAAAGCTGTTCAACAACCTCCAGTGGGGCTCGGGGCCCACTCCACCAGGGGCACTGTAGCCTCTCTTGCAGCAGCAAGGAACATTCCCCTACTGGATGTCTGCAAAGCAGCTACCTGGAAATCTGTGCATACCTTTGCGAAACACTACAGTTTGGATGTGCAGACCAGATCTGATGCCAGATTTGGCAGGGCGATTCTGCAGAGCCTCTTTCCTAAGTAGGTTCTCTGCCCACCTCCCACTTGGTACTGCTGGGTAGTCTGCAAAAAAGTTACTGATGCTAAAGAACTCCTGGGGTAAGAAGAAAAAATTACTCACCACAGTAATCTTCTTTCTTCCAAGGGGTCCTTTAGCATCAGTAAGCTCCCACCCTTCCTCCCCGGTTCACCTGTCAGAGAAAGGCTCTTATGTCACCTTTTACCAAATTTGGAGTTTCTTATGGATGAGTTTTTAGCTGGTGTTGCTGTGGTTTCTATTTCCACTTTTGTGGACATTTGCATGTTTTTTGAATCCTGTTGATTCTTTTTCGGGCATTTGTCCTCGTTTTTCCTTGCAAAAATTCTGAAGCATTCGACAACTCTCACTCAGCTCACACCCCCTCCTGTCTTTTGATTGGTTTGGCCCTATGCTCATTTAAATATCTCTTAAAGGCACACCTCTGGGGCAGTTGCATCTAGCCAGCTAAGTGCAAAAAAGTTACTGATGCTAAAGGATCCCTTGGAAGAAAGAAGATTACTGGGGTGAGTAATTTTTTCTTTATCCCCAGTGTGTTAATTTTCTTAGATATATAATACTGCTTTATAGCCATATGTGTATTTAATGGCTTGAGTCAAAAAAGATGGCTGCCACTTGCAGTCTCTTCCCTTTAAGTCACCTGTTCAATGTACACAGTACACTTATACTTTGGATGTATTAGGATGGTGCTACCATGTGATTTTGATGTTAAAAGGCACAACATTGTACTAGGATATTTAATTTCTCTAGTGGTAGGGTATATTGATTTTTGAGTTTGTGCATGCACGTCAAACTCCTTAAGAGGGTAGGCTTTGAGGGTGTGACACTGTCTGTCCAATGCAGAGTGCTCTGCATGGGGCTCGACAGTATCACGCCAATCCTCATTCAAACTGATCCTGAAACTGTTTTGCCTGCAGTGGTCTGCACTTGAAAAGAAAAGGCTGCACCAATCAGGAGCTGGCTTTTTCCTTTCATCTGCAGGTCACCGCAGAGCAAACAGCTGATTGCATTGTGACATCTCTGCTGCAAGCGTGATCTGATAGCGCTGGCTGGGAAGAGGCATTTTCCTGCCTGCCTCCTCCATGCTGCTGTGTTTTTCCAACACCGAGATGCCCACTCCCAGTGTCGGATACATCCCCCACACACACACACACACACACACACACACACACACACACACACACACACACACATAACCTCTGACCTCGGGTACAAATCCCAGGTCAGCACAGAATCCTGTTTTTCACACTGAACCCCCATGTACTCTAGCACACTGGGAGCCCATCTCAGTGTGCCAACATCCATAGTTTCCCCGTAAAAAAAGAAAACAGACCCACAAAGTCTTTTTTTTTTTAAACCTGAAAAGACAGAAAATGGTCCCTCATCATTGCCACCGGCTCCCTCCATAACCCGCACCTTCCCTCTCCGCACCCAACTTCCCTGTACCCCTCCTCACCCATACTTACCTCCAAAGGTTGGGAGCAGTGATCATCAGTGGACCGGAAACATGTCTGCACTCTTCAAAAGCTGACTGCAAACTGAAGAAATAACGGTAAGTCCTATAATGGCAGTGAATGGGGGGGGGGTTCAATTTAGGTTGATATTTCAGCCATTTTTTGGAAGTCTTGGTCCCAAATTTTCAACATGGGGTTCTTGGGACCCCACCTCATGAACACAGTCACTGTCATTTTGTTTCTCGGTCCCAAAAGGTGATTATGTGGTCACTGTGCGGAATCACCTTTCAGGACCAATTAACGAAACAACAGTGCCATTGTTCATGAAGTAGGTTCCAAAAAGCCCTTGTTACAAATTGGTGAAAAATTCCGAAAAATGACTGTGTTATGAGCATCCATTGTGAAGTTTCTCACGTATGCTCGTAACATCATAAATTTTAAGATTTTCACTCCATATTTCCAACATTGCCATTTTTTCACACCCTCTTTTGAACAGTACAGTTGCCATTTTCTGTATCCTTCCCAAAATGTGTTTTGCACCTGTGGCGCAGAACGGCACGGTTGCTGTGTGAAATCAACTTTCGGGACAGATTAACAAACTTCCACTACCACTGTTCATGAGATGAGGTCCCAAAAAGGCCATGTTGAAAATTTGGTGAAAACATTCCAAAAAATGATTGCGTTACAAGCGTGTGTTGCTCAGTTTTTATGCACACTTGTAACTTCGCCAATTTTTCATATTGTCACTCCAGATTTTTAGCATTGCCATTTCTTCACACCTTCTCATAAACAGTACAGCTGTCATTTTTCACATCCTGTCCAAAATGTATTTTGCACGTGTGGCACCGAATGGCACACTCTCTGTGCAAAATCACCTTTTGGGATTGAGTAACAAAATGATACTGGCACTGTTCATAAGGTGATGTCCCAAAAAGTCCATGCTGAAAACTTGGAGCAAAAATACCAACAAACACCAGGGGTGTTAGGGTTTCCAACTGTAACGCCCACCCAGTACCGTAGGAAGGGTGGGGCGGGTGGTGCTCTGGCACTGGGCACAACCCTCAGGGGGGCGTAATTTTCAACTGAAGCTCATTTGTTTATTAACTTGTGCTACTGCTTTTTTTAAATTTATTTTGGCTTGATAAACTGTAATTATGTCTGGCTGTCAGTAGGGGTGCATCTGTGGACCAAAGACCAGCAGGTTGGGTTGGGGGGGTCACATGAGCTGCAGGCAAATAATCATGTGGTGTGGTGTTGCTGCGATGAGAAAGAAAGAGAAACTGTGGGTGGGCCAGTGCCGCCCAATAGTATAAAAGGTATGGGCGGTGTATGTAGCATGGAGAGGCAGTTAAACTTGGAGTCGGAGACAATGTTACTGTTGACAGTAGAGCCTAGAAATGGAGTGGCTAGCAGGCAGCAAAAAAAGCGATACAGTATATGTAGAGAGAGAAGATTTGGAGAGATGATAGAGAAGACAAGAGAAATCCATCTTGAAGATTTTAAGCAAAGCAATGTAGCGCATCACTATAGTAGTCTGTCTACAGTATGTGCAAGTCTGTCCCAGCCGTCTCCCATGTATTTGTGTGATTCTGTATTCCGTATTGTTTTAAAATGAAAATTCTTCAAATCTGTTTACTGTTTAGTTTGTTGTGTCTATGTGACAGTGTCAATGAATGAGGTGTGAGTGTGTTGTATGTATCTCATGGCTGTGACAGTGGCAGTGCCACTGGGGGAGGGATTCTTGATTGGAATTTGAAAAATGCACTGCACTTCAGTGATCGGGAGGAAGGATTGGATCTGATTTTTAATTTGATTGTGGGACTGGGCCAAGGGACCAACGGCCCAGGCCTGACTCAGATGTGATAAGATGACTTAGTACTTCATGGGACTGGGATGGGAGTGAAGACGTTCACGCCCTCCAATCTGCTGCTTGTGTGCTGACTGATTGCCATGGTGTGGGCAGGCCACAGGCACCCTCACTCCAGCCCACCACATTGTTTTCTCTCATCTTGACCCGCATTCCTCCTGCACTTCAATTCCACACCAAGGAGGCTCCCCCAGTCCCACCCCGTGCTGTTTCCTTCTACTCCATGCAGGCGGGTGGTGGAGGGATGGCATAGACAGACCCAGTCAGAGCAAAGCCTGCAGTCAGACCAAAGTCATACTGCGACTCCATTGCACTGCACTGACTAGTCTCCCCAAGTTGGTTGGTACATGCTTTTTTTCTTTATTGTACACCCGTTGGGACTGGATGCCAGGTTACAGACACTGTGCAGACTGTGGTCTCTGAATGACTGGTTGCATGACCCTGAAGATGGAGATGGGTCAGAAATCATCTCTAGTAACATTCACATACAGAAGTAGATGTGTTGTAGTATTCTGTTTTCAGAGGATTCCTCAGCAAGTGCACGTGTATTTCCTTATGTCTCAATTTTGAAGATATAGGAAATTCCTATATCTTCAAAATGGAGACATAGGAAAATACGTGTACTGTGTTTTCCTAAGCCCAATTATCTCATTCAAATGTTTAGTATGCTGAAAAATAGTTTGTCACTCTTACCCATGAATGCTACAAGAATCATTAATCTGCAGTGCATTGCTTTTCATAAAGAATCAAACTAATCTCCCCAATAGATTGACACATTTCCAGGGACCACGTCCCAATCTAGACCTCAGAAACATAGCTGCAATATGCCCTACTTAAAGTAAACTGTAAAGAAAATAAAAAAAAATACTGCCTGTCTAAATGTGCTTCTAGCCAGCCAGAGTCTCCTGGCTCAGTTGGTAGCACATCCACTTATGGACCAGAAGGTTGTGAATTCTCTGCTCATGTTGGGATTGGACTTGCACCTAAAATGCTGGCATCAGAGTGCATTAGTAGGGGGTACTGAACTGCTGGGGTGTGCTGTCCTTTGGATGAGATGTTAAACTGAGGTCCCTTCTACCCATCCTGGTGTTGTCCTGGTGGGTGTCCAGGTGGAAGTAAAAGAACCAAGGGGCACTCTTTGCAAAGAGCAGCAGACATTCCCGGTGTCCTGCCTAACATACCCCTTCCCATAAACCAGTTCATGCAATTGTCCAGGCTGTGTGGGTGTTGATGTGCGATATGGCCACCACCACACATTTAGTCACTTCACTACTAGTCTAGCATTGCGTCTAAAGCACTTTGGGATACACTGTATATGAAAAGTGCTATATAAATGCTGATTCTTCTTCCCACACCTCAGATTCATGGCAGGAAAATTTAGGGACCGACCATGTAGCAAAAGTTTTTTTTTTTCTTCAAGAAAAGCCCCAAACCTCACCACAGGGCTGGAGTGTGTAAACCCTCCAGAGCTTCTGGCTCTTTTCAGGGGGTGCAAATTTGACTCTTGCCCAGGGCATCCAAATGCCTTCCTACGGCTCTGCACCCTCCCCTCAACAGCCACCATGCCCACAGTGCTGCATGTGTACTGGCATCTGTTAGTTACCACAGACGTATTGTCTGCAGGTGTGTGCTGTATGGCCACACTACCATGGTGTCCCCTGGGTGCCAGGTCACCCCTTACTGCCTGGCATGGCTGGGACTGGTGGCAGCTGCTGGCATCTGTGTGGTGCCATCAGTGAACTGCATGTGTCCTCCATGTCTGGCTTTTTCTGTGCGTCATATTCATATGTTAGGGTCGTGTAAACCCACGCAAAGCCACAATGTCGCGCAAAGTAGGATTGCCTAGGGTTAAGACCAGCTTTTCCTGGGTGGTAATTTGTACTGAGCAAAGGGTCACGCTCAGTCGTGCAAAACACCTTTGCATGGTGCTAGTCACTGAATATAGCATTGCACCTGTATTCCTGTTCAGTTTGCCCCTTGCATATATTATGCTTTTGCCTAGCACTAATACAGTTTGCGCATGCTATTTGGCCTTTTGAATATTGCAGGCCCGCGCTAATCCCACGCTAAACCTGCACAAACGGTTTGCCTAGGTGTCTAAGAATAAGTAAAGACTGATCAGCAAGGGACACCTGACTGAGAAGAAGCAGCATTCTTTTAATATTGCTCTTGGTTTGTTGTGTGTGGACAACTCCATTCTGGTCCTGGTTAATAAGGAAGGGGAGTAATGAAGTCATCTTTAACAGTTAACATACCCCCCGAGGAACCTGAACATACTAATCTCAGCCAAAAGTGCGGAGAACATTTTTACAGCCCTTCCATTGTAACTGAATTAAACTAAAACATAAGAAAGAGGGAACCCCAGGAATGCAGTTCCATACTGAAATTCGGCACCAGTAGAAAAAGTTAGAAAACCTATACTAATAATCATATGGAAAAATTGTAAATTTATTGGTGAGAATTTCAATCATTTTGATAACATTAAAATAGTATTATTATCTCCCAAAGCTATGTCTGCTGAAAGGCAACTCATTTAGCATATTTAAGGGCCACTCAACTTATCTAAGGAGAGTCGTAAATGTACAAATTGTATTTAGGTGAAAGCTCTCCTTTTCAGTTGTTTTAACATATAGGAAATCTAGACAGATGCATCAGTCCGCGGCCCAACAAGTATTTGTTAGGATATAGTTTTTGTAAGCAGTAATGTTTTTCTAGCAAGAATATCAAGATATCGGGTGTTATTTTTTCTTTCATTCCTGAACCATGATATGGGATTTAGATGTTTTTAAAAGTCCTCACTCCCATGCCATACCTGTACTGCAGGACAGCATAGTGGTTAGAGTAACGAGCTGCAAAAGATCATGGTACCTCCATCAAACCTAGGTTTGATTCTCACAACCTTTACTTGCATACTGCGTGACTCTGAGCAAGTCACTTCACCTCTTAAGTGCTCCAGAGTCACCCCTGAAAACAGGCACTTGTCCCTAGCAGGCCTTCCCTGGTTACCAAAGAATGAGAACAAAAGGCTGAGAGCTCATTTTTCAGAGAAGGCAACACATCTCCTGGGACAGGCAAAGAATTCTGGTTATTATTTATATTCATATGATATCTGTTCTCAGGATTCCCAGTCCATGACAACAGGAAACTAAACCTTCTCATCAGGTTATGGGCCTCAATCAGAGAGGGGAAAGGGGAAATTGTTTAATCAGAAAAGGCACACTAAGCCAGAGCTTGTTTCAGGTGTTACCTGGGAGCACTAAAGTTTAGTGACTTGCTTAGGGTCGCACAGTATGCACGTGGGAGCTGATGGGATTCAAACCCAGGTCTCCAGCTTTGCAGCTCAGAGCCTTAAGCCACTGTGCTATACTGCTTCCCAGAGTGAGAATATATTGTTTATTTTTCGAGTTCAAAAAAGATGATGTATGCACACACAGAGAACTCTGTGGAATCTGAAGCTCAATGTAAGTGTGCTGTTTGACTGCCCTTTCTAGTTTACATAGGGTACAGTATATGTTCCTGATGGTGGTTGTTAAGGAGTACCAACTGCATTTTATCTCTCAGGGTCAGACTTGGATGCGATAGCAACACACAAAGCATATGTAACCCCTAGATGGCGCTATCCCAGGGGCTACTACCCCTGCCTGATTTGCCACTAACAGGTTGAGGGGCCTGGATCCAATGGCGGGTGCCTCCACCCAGAGGTCAGGGTTTGCAATAGTTAAACTAACTTGGTCACAGCCCTCTGGGACACTGCAACCCCCCTTTCTTCCCACTAGTGGCCCACACAATATATCAGAATTACCTTCACAGTATACACTACCCCCAGGTCTGGTTCCGCACTGGGACCTCCTGTGAAATGAGATACAGTGCAACAATCACAGTACAGTACTTTAACATAGACAAATACCTCAGGCAGTATAACTTTGCTGAAACAAGCAGCTCTGATTTATTTAGGGGATATAACAAGGACAGGGAAATCAGGTTAATTAGCTTATCACTCTAATAATCTACCTATGGCTCTGTGCACAGGCCTATCCCTATCAGTTACTGTCCCTGGGTACCCAAGCCCTAGTGGCTAGTCCAAACCGTGGCAGCTGGTAGGGCCCTTTCACACAGAGAAAGGAGAATTAAACAGTCAGCAGTACAGTAATTCCATTTGGATTTAATGTGGCAATTCAACAGGGAGCGACCCTGAATTAGTACTCACGACCTCCAAATAAGATAGGGTCCTTCAATGTCAGCAGGGCTCACTTGAGGTACACAAGCCTCTTCACACATCCATATAAAAGAAAGCACTATACCAGGCAGGCTGCATCTGTATCCCGATCGCAATTACTGCACAATACCCGGGAGAACACACAGCAGATTCAGTTCCTGACAGACCGATTGCAATTTTCAGCAATTCCTCCAGTCTTCTACAGGGTGAGCCTGGTTTCTACTCTTCAGAGATCCTTTGATTCTTTTCGGGACAGATTCAGTCCTAACAAGCTGTTACACAAGCTGCAGACTGGAACTCTGGGCCTTACACACGTTTTTGTTACTAAAACTGCACACTGAAAAGCACAGGGCTCCTTCCTTCTTCACTGCCAAAGCTCAACTGAAACTCCAACCGACAAACCGGGCACTTCCTTTGAGTTCCTCCCAGTTCTTGACTGGATTGGCTGTCACTCACAATAGACTGCTGCTGTTGGTCCAAAAGGCACTGAAGTCTAAACTACATCTCCAGAGTCACTGCCCATACAATCCTCTTGTGGCTGGCTCAGATTATGAGTCCAAGTTCTGATTCGTCCAAGGCACCATTTTAGAGCTAGCTTACCCCACACTGATTGGTCCAGTTCAGCAGTTCAAAACTAGAATGGGAACTAGCAGACACAGTTCTGGCTGCAAAGAAAGCAGGTTAGACAAACTGTAATTTCATTATTACTCTAAATAATTTCTGGCAAACAGTTACATCTTTCAGATAGGTTCCTTTGCACTCCTAGTGACTTCAAAAATGAAGTGAATTGGCAGCAGCTCGAGTGGTACTCAATCAAAGAAACACACAGTCCCCATACAAACTAATTATGTCTGCAAGCAGACAGCTCTTAAAGAGACAGTACCAGAGGTTCTAAAACACTCACTGATAAATGGCTTAAATGCCAAACACCATTCAGGCTTGGAGCATTCAAGCAAGCTCCTGAAGTCTTTTGGAACCCCCATTTGCAGGTGGGTTACACCCTTCCTGGCCTGGGAAAGCTTGGCGTCCGCGTCAAGCAAGTACTATAAGTTTCAACTGCAACCATATACATTTGCATTAGGCTCGCACATGTAATCATCAGTCAATATATCATTTACAGAACACATTTCTGAAATGCAGTACGTCCTCTTACACAGTATTACATACACATTGTACCATAACTCAAGTTATTACCTCTTGTACATGGAAACTTGAAGAGGGGCCCTTCCCTATCAGTTACCTTGGGGCTGGATGGGGCAAGGGCACCATATGAAAGGGCAACACAAGTAACTTGGAGTTAGCACTACGCTTAGTTTGGGCAATGAGCTCGGACACATACACTCCTTTATGGACAACATTGAGGCAAGTCCACAGGCCTCCCAAGTGAATCATAACTGAGGTGCACCACAGGCTTACAGCTCGACCAGTCTTTCTAGGGGAACTGTTATAGTCTCTGCACTCTGAGCCTCATTTTCAGCATTGTCCTCACTTGTCAGGAGTCTCCATGGGGGTAGAGGCTAGAACTTGGGGCACTTTCAGCTCCAGGAGTTACAGTTTCTGAGTCCACAACATTTGGCTCGCATGGAGAGCTTTCGGACACTGGCAGTGGACTGTCAGGGCACTCAAAATACTCTTCTTGTTCGGTGTATCACAGTCTGCCCTAATCTATCATTTTCCTCCCCTGAAAGCTCAAACAGTTCAACCATGCACAATGATTCCATTTCATCTCATCTGATGCTTTGCACTTCACTTTCTGGGAGCATTGGCTCCAGGGATGAAGCTGGGGCTTAGACAGTCCAGAAGGCCCAGCTTTGTCTCCAGTATTGACTAGGGATTGCCCGAAACAATTGACTCAGTTCGTAAGAAGGATAGTATTCAAAGTCACTCTCACTTTCTTCCGATATGGACTGACAGTCATGCTCAACTGGGACTTGTGGAGGGAACACTTTAACTTTGCTTCTGTAGGTGCAGACTTTCTTGATCTTTCTTAGCAGCAGCTCTAGTCACTGATCCAGAGGGGCATCTTCTAGGGGCTCAGACTCAATTAAGATTTGTCCAATGGGCAGTAAATGATTTCTATGCATTGTTTTACATCTTTTGAATTATTCTCAGGCCTTACTTTGTACACTGGCAGATCATCTAGTTTGCCCACTACAATGTGAGGAGATGGTGCCATCTGTCAGCAATCTTGTGCTTGCCATGCAGTCCCAGATTTCTTAGCAATACCCGATCTCCCTCCTGGAGTTCTCTTGCTTTCACCTTTTATCATACCTTTCTTTGTTGGCGAATTCTTTTTTAGCAGCCATGGTTTTGAGCCAGTTGGTGCATGGAGTTAGCTGGGCCTTAACTTTTGCACATACTGTAAATAGTTGTCAGCTTGAACCCCATCAGAGAGACCCAAAACACACATCTACTGGTAGTCGAGCTTCTTCCAAACATCAGGCGGTAGGGGGAGAATCCAGTGGCATCACTTTTGGTGCAGTTATAAGCATGTACCAGGGTGCTAATTTGTTGGCTCCATCTAGGCTTGTCCTTTGGGTGCAGGGTGCCTAGCATATCTAGCAAAGTGCGCTTGAAACGTTCAGGCTGTGGGTCCCCCTGTGGGTGGTAAGGAGTGGTTCTGGACTTTCGCACTCCCCACAGAGAAAGCATCTCTTTGATCAGACGACTCTCAAAGTCTCTCCCTTGATCAGAATGGATTCTTTGTGAGCCTCATAGTGAACAAAAAGTTTTCTATAAGTACTTTGGCCACAGTGGATGCTTTCTGGTCTTTGGTGGGAAAGCTTGGGCATATCTCGTGAAATGGTCAGTGACCACCAGCACATTACTGATATTTCTTTGATCTGACTCCAAACTCAGAAAATCAATACAGACCAGCTCCATGGGTGCACTGGTGGTGATGTTAACAAGGGCAGCCCTCTGGTGCAAAGCTTTCTGTAAGCAGCCACTACAAGTTCGAATGTGTTGCTCCACATCAGCCCCCATCTTAGGCCAATAGAATCTGGATCTCACCAAGTCAAGTGTTCTGTCTATACCAAGGTGCCCCATGTGGTTGTGCAAGGACCTCAGTACTGAGTCTCAAAGGCAGTGGGCAGCACTAGTTGTTGTTTGTTTACTTGTCCCTCTGTCTACTGTTTCTCTGTATAACAGTTTATTGATCAGTTTCAACTTAGGACCTTCTTTGTATAACAGTGCAGTTCTCAAATCAGTGGAGCGTAATTTGGACACATCTTTTCCTGCATAGAGGGCTTCAAAGCTGCTTTGATCATGGGATCGCGGGATTGAGCCCGCTTGAATACTGTCATTGTCCAGCTGAGGCAGTGCACCAATGTCTATTGCAGAAAAGTGGCACAAAGCAGGTATGCATCTCAGAGGCTCCCAAGCAATCCACCATGCAGTCCACTGCGTCTGTGGACATTTGTTCCTCCTGTCAAACTTACGGCAGAGTGCCGAATGTCAGGTTCTGCCAATCGGACCCAATCATTCTGGGGAACAGGCCTCCGGGAGAGCATCAGCATCTATGTGGTTCAGACTGCTCGTATTCAGAGCATAGTCATATGTAGATAATGAGAAGCCACCTATGACCAGTGGCATCCAACTTAGCTGAGGTCTGCACATAGGTCAAAGGATTATTGTCAGTTTTACTAGTATTTTAGCCCATACAAGTACTCATGGAACTGGTCAACAATAGCCCACTTCAAAGCTAGGAACTCTAACTTATGTACAGGATAGTTCTTTTCGGATGGGGTCAGGCTTCTACTGGCAAAGGCCACTGGTCTCAGGCCATTCTCGTGTCTTGGTACAACACAGCCCCCAACCCTTGCAAGCTAGCATCAGTGTGCAGGACGTAAGGTTTTTGGATCGGCATGGCCAGCACTGGAGCATGAGTAAGTTGATATATGATCTCATGAAAAAGCAGTCTCACATCAGGAGTCCAGCGGCCCCAAATACTTCACTCGGATGAATACACTCTTTCAGTCTTGAGGGACGCTTGACTTTTGGTATTTTTGTGGGTTGGGGATACCTTGAGTAAGGTTAAGTAAAGGGCGGATCACTCTTGAATAGTCCTTGATGAAGCAACGATAACAACCACAGAATCCCAGGAATCTTTGCAGTTCTTTTAGATTTTTGGTCTGTGGCCAGGTGGTCAAGGCCTCAACTTACTTGGGTCGGTCTCTATTCCTCGGTGGATACTATGTGTCCCACATACTTTACTGATGTTTGAAAGAATTGACACTTATCAATGGACAGTTTAAGGCCAAAGTCCTCCAGTCAGTCCAATACCTTAAATAATCTGCTCTCATGTTCCTCAGTGAGCTGCCAAACACAATAACATCATCTAGGTATACCAGGCACTCTAGTAAGTTCATGTCCCCACTGCACGCTCCATCAATCGTTGAAAAGTGGCTGGGGCACCTGAAATCCCTTGAGGCATCCTCATGAATTCATAGAAGCCAAGCGGACAGATAAAGGCCGTCTTCTCATGGTCCTCTGGGGCCATCGGGATCTAGTAGTACCCACTCACCGGAGATCCAGCACAGAGAACCACTTGCTCCCGTTAGGCAGTCCAAAGCATCCTGAATGCGGGCCATTGTGTACTGATCAGGATAGTCCGCGGTTTAAGGTGCGATAATCCACACATCCTTACTGTTCCATTCTTTTTCCTCACTACCACAATGGGGAAGCATAAGGGCTTCTGGATTCTTGTATTACACGCAGCTAACATCTCTTGCAGATGCCATCTCACATCATCTATGTCCAGCAGGTGCCAGGCTCGAGACCTCTCAACGAAATGGTCTTTCGTCATGCAGCCGGATATTGTGCTCAGCTCCTTGCACGCATCCTACATCCCATTCCTTTAACGAAACACCTGGTCTCTCTGGGCTAGCTTCTCACTGATCCTCACTTTCCATTCAGCTGGCAGCGGGAGTCGCGAAATCAAACAAGTCAGGCGTTACTCTGTCATTCTTCCTTGAACTCTTGCTGCTAGGTAGCACTGCAGTGTCTGCACAATGCACATTAGCCAGGATGCAACCTCTGTTTACTCGAATGTCTCTTTCAGACACATTATGAACTTGGACCATTACCCTTCTGGCATAAGCATGGGCTCTAGCGGGCAAATACTAAGCTTGACCAGCAGTCCCTCTGGCAATTTTCCATCGCCTGGTGCATCCAACATTAATATTTTATTCTTAACATCCTTTCTGATACGGACCTCTCCCTGTAAGGTACACTGGCATTTGGCGCCAGGATCAGAGACTCCAGGATCCTTCTTCCATACAATCCGACCGGTTCCTCTGGTTCTGTTTTTTCAGCATCTCTCTGTGCCTCATAGGCCTTCTAATTAAAGCGGAACTCTTAAAGCTCTACTAGTCTTTGACCCCTGTTTTCATAACACAACTGTAGCCAGCCTTCGACATATGAGCATTTGTTCCAATCAACAAAGGGACACCATCATACAGTCCAGTGGGGGACACACTAAGGCTAGGGTCTCTACTTGTTCGCCACTCCAGCCACGGAGGTGGGAAAGACAAACAAATTCGATATACCTGAATAGGGGTAGCCCTTCCACTTAACCCCATACATGCAGTCCTTCTAATGGTTGTAAGTACGTCTGACAAATGCTTCTGATACCAATCCTGGAACATAATTGTCACTTGGGAGCCACTGTCTAATACAGCTCTTGTAGACACTCCATTCACCTTTACAGTGGTCTCCATGGAGGGGACCCACTATTCTGGACCAGTCTGAGAGGCGGTAGTGGGGCCTGGGCAACTGACCTTGCCACAAAAGGACGTGAATTAGCATTTTGGTGCCCTCTCTGGGATCATGTGGCACCTCTTAACCACTGATTTCTTCTCCAAGCTCTCCTTGTAGCCTATATGCAACTTTGTCAGTGTCTTTGGGGACTGGCATTCCTTTCATGCCCATCTTTCCCACAATTATAGCAAAACATACTTTCTGGAGTTTGAGCTGGCCGAGGCGCCACACTGGGAGCCAGGGCGGGTATTACAACTGGAAACCTGGGTGCCATCTCTGTCTGCGACGTGATAAGCATTTGGAGACATCTCGTCAGTTTCTCCACTTCCATGGTCAAGGAATTGAGTTTGGAGCTGTTATCAGCAGGAGATACATGGGTGGATACCTCCACCCCATAGCAGATGCATCGGATATAGGTCAGGCCCGTGCTTTGCAGGCGTGGCCCTTCATAAAGGGACTGTTTTGAATTCCGGATCTCTCTCAACAGTTAGCCCCATTGTGGCATATCTTTTTCCTTGTCAGAGCACTCATTGACTGTCAACCTCTGCCCTGAACTTCACTGATGGGTCACCTCAGTCACTCGGTAGTAGCCACAGCTGTTGGTGCAGGTACCTCCGAGTCGCCTTTCTCAACTCCTCGAATTTCTCTCATTAACTCATCATAGGAGGGTGGGATTCCAGCCGATTCGCAGGCGGAACTGAAGCAACAGCAGTTCTGAGAAGGGGCAGACTTAAGGATTCTGTCCAGTCTGGTTCGTCCAGTTCAATCGCTGGCAACTACCTTTCTGAGGCATTCTTGCAACAATTTTCCAGCCAGAGAGACATGCCGGACAACAACTCCCCTTGGTACTGTTGTGCATTTCTTACTCTCCACCATAGGTCCTCATCAGAATCTGGGCTCCCATACACATTCTCCAAGGCCTCAAGATAGGCCTGCAGCCCTTCAGGGTTACCGGGCCCGCTTAGCACGGATGGTAGCCAGGGCAGGACCTCGGAGGCTCTCACTAACCCTCTTCGCTCGCCTTCTGACATTGCCATTCTAGCCTTGGGGGCAACATAGTCTATCCAGGTCTCCCAGTCATCCTCCCCTTGGGGGGTGGGGAGGGTGCCAGAGAAGATCCTCAACCTTCGGTAAGAGTCGTGACTAATGGCAGGTGCAGAAATAGGAGTCTGCATTGGTTCAGCCACCATTACGGGCACTGGAGCAGGATTTGGCAGGGCGATTCTGCAGAGCCTCTTTCCTAAGTAGGTTCTCTGCCCACCTCCCACTTGGTACTGCTGGGTAGTCTGCAAAAAAGTTACTGATGCTAAAGAACTCCTGGGGTAAGAAGAAAAAATTACTCACCACAGTAATCTTCTTTCTTCCAAGGGGTCCTTTAGCATCAGTAGCTCCACCCTTCCTCCCGGTTCACCTGTCAGAGAAAGGCTCTTATGTCACCTTTACCAAATTTGGAGTTTCTTATGGATGAGTTTTAGCTGGTGTTGCTGTGGTTTCTATTTCCACTTTTGTGGACATTTGCATGTTTTTTGAATCCTGTTGATTCTTTTTCGGGCATTTGTCCTCGTTTTTCCTTGCAAAAATTCTGAAGCATTCGACAACTCTCACTCAGCTCACACCCCCTCCTGTCTTTTGATTGGTTTGGCCCTATGCTCATTTAAATATCTCTTAAAGGCACACCTCTGGGGCAGTTGCATCTAGCCAGCTAAGTGCAAAAAAGTTACTGATGCTAAAGGATCCCTTGGAAGAAAGAAGATTACTGGGGTGAGTAATTTTTTCTTTATCCCCAGTGTGTTAATTTTCTTAGATATATAATACTGCTTTATAGCCATATGTGTATTTAATGGCTTGAGTCAAAAAAGATGGCTGCCACTTGCAGTCTCTTCCCTTTAAGTCACCTGTTCAATGTACACAGTACACTTATACTTTGGATGTATTAGGATGGTGCTACCATGTGATTTTGATGTTAAAAGGCACAACATTGTACTAGGATATTTAATTTCTCTAGTGGTAGGGTATATTGATTTTTGAGTTTGTGCATGCACGTCAAACTCAAGAGGGTAGGCTTTGAGGGTGTGACACTGTCTGTCCAATGCAGAGTGCTCTGCATGGGGCTCGACAGTATCACGCCAATCCTCATTCAAACTGATCCTGAAACTGTTTTGCCTGCAGTGGTCTGCACTTGAAAAGAAAGCTGCACCAATCAGGAGCTGGCTTTTTCCTTTCATCTGCAGGTCACCGCAGAGCAAACAACTGATTGCATTGTGACATCTCTGCTGCAAGCGTGATCTGATAAGCGCTGGCTGGGAAGAGGCATTTTCCTGCCTGCCTCCTCCATGCTGCTGTGTTTTCCAACACCGAGATGCCCACTCCCAGTGTCGGATACATCCCCCCCACACACAACACACACACACACACACACACACACACACACACACACACATAACCTCTGACCTCGGGTACCAATCCCAGGTCAGCACCAAATCCTGTTTTTCCGACACTGAACCCCCCCATGTACTCTAGCACACTGGGAGCCCATCTCAGTGTGCCAACATCCATAGTTTCCCCGTAAAAAAAGAAAACAGACCCACAAAGTCTTTTTTTTTTTAAACCTGAAAAGACAGAAAATGGTCCCTCATCATTGCCACCGGCTCCCTCCATAACCCGCACCTTCCCTCTGCGCACCCAACTTCCCTGTACCCCTCCTCACCCATACTTACCTCCAAAGGTTGGGAGCAGTGATCATCAGTGGACCGGAAACATGTCTGCACTCTTCAAAAGCTGACTGCAAACTGAAGAAATAACGGTAAGTCCTATAATGGCAGTGAATGGGGGGGGGGTTCAATTTAGGTTGATATTTCAGCCATTTTTTGGAAGTCTTGGTCCCAAATTTTCAACATGGGGTTCTTGGGACCCCACCTCATGAACACAGTCACTGTCATTTTGTTTCTCGGTCCCAAAAGGTGATTATGTGGTCACTGTGCGGAATCACCTTTCAGGACCAATTAACGAAACAACAGTGCCATTGTTCATGAAGTAGGTTCCCAAAAAGCCCTTGTTACAAATTGGTGAAAAAATTCCGAAAAATGACTGTGTTATGAGCATCCATTGTGAAGTTTCTACGCATGCTCGTAACATCATAAATTTTTAAGATTTTCACTCCATATTTCCAACATTGCCATTTTTTCACACCCTCTTTTGAACAGTACAGTTGCCATTTTCTGTATCCTTCCCAAAATGTGTTTTTGCACCTGTGGCGTAGAACGGCACGGTTGCTGTGTGAAATCAACTTTCGGGACAGATTAACAAACTTCCACTACCACTGTTCATGAGATGAGGTCCCAAAAAGGCCATGTTGAAAATTTGGTGAAAACATTCCAAAAAATGATTGCGTTACAAGCGTGTGTTGCTCAGTTTTTATGCACACTTGTAACTTCGCCAATTTTTCATATTGTCACTCCAGATTTTTAGCATTGCCATTTCTTCACACCTTCTCATAAACAGTACAGCTGTCATTTTTCACATCCTGTCCAAAATGTATTTTGCACGTGTGGCACCGAATGGCACACTCTCTGTGCAAAATCACCTTTTGGGATTGAGTAACAAAATGATACTGGCACTGTTCATAAGGTGATGTCCCAAAAAGTCCATGCTGAAAACTTGGAGCAAAAATACCAACAAACACCAGGGGTGTTAGGGTTTCCAACTGTAACGCCCAACCAGTACCGTAGGAAGGGTGGGGCGGGTGGTGCTCTGGCACTGGGCACAACCCTCAGGGGGGCGCAATTTTCAACTGAAGCTCATTTGTTTATTAACTTGTGCTACTGCTTTTTTTAAATTTATTTTGGCTTGATAAACTGTAATTATGTCTGGCTGTCAGTAGGGGTGCATCTGTGGACCAAAGACCAGCAGGTTGGGTTGGGGGGGTCACATGAGCTGCAGGCAAATAATCATGTGGTGTGGTGTTGCTGCGATGAGAAAGAAAGAGAAACTGTGGGTGGGCCAGTGCCGCCCAATAGTATAAAAGGTATGGGCGGTGTATGTAGCATGGAGAGGCAGTTAAACTTGGAGTCGGAGACAATGTTACTGTTGACAGTAGAGCCTAGAAATGGAGTGGCTAGCAGGCAGCAAAAAAAGCGATACAGTATATGTAGAGAGAGAAGATTTGGAGAGATGATAGAGAAGACAAGAGAAATCCATCTTGAAGATTTTTAAGCAAAGCAATGTAGCGCATCACTATAGTAGTCTGTCTACAGTATGTGCAAGTCTGTCCCAGCCGTCTCCCATGTATTTGTGTGATTCTGTATTCCGTATTGTTTTAAAATGAAAATTCTTCAAATCTGTTTACTGTTTAGTTTGTTGTGTCTATGTGACAGTGTCAATGAATGAGGTGTGAGTGTGTTGTATGTATCTCATGGCTGTGACAGTGGCAGTGCCACTGGGGGAAGGATTCTTGATTGAATTTGAAAATGCACTGCACTTCAGTGATCGGGAGGAAGGATTGGATCTGATTTTTAATTTGATTGTGGGACTGGGCAAGGGACCAACGGCCCAGGCCTGACTCAGATGTGATAAGATGACTTAGTACTTCATGGGACTGGGATGGGAGTGAAGCGTTCACGCCCTCAATCTGCTGCTTGTGTGCTGACTGATTGCCATGGTGTGGGCAGGCCACACACCCTCACTCCAGCCCACCACATTGTTTTCTCTCATCTTGACCCGCATTCCTCCTGCACTTCAATTCCACACCAAGGAGGCTCCCCCAGTCCCACCCCGTGCTGTTTCCTTCTACTCCATGCAGGCGGGTGGTGGAGGGATGGCATAGACAGACCCAGTCAGAGCAAAGCCTGCAGTCAGACCAAAGTCATACTGCGACTCCATTGCACTGCACTGACTAGTCTCCCTCAAGTTGGTTGGTACATGCTTTTTTTCTTTATTGTACACCCGTTGGGACTGGATGCCAGGTTACAGACACTGTGCAGACTGTGGTCTCTGAATGACTGGTTGCATGACCCTGAAGATGGAGATGGGTCAGAAATCATCTCTAGCAACATTCACATACAGAAGTAGATGTGTTGTAGTATTCTGTTTTCAGAGGATTCCTCAGCAAGTGCACGTGTATTTCCTTATGTCTCAATTTTGAGATATAGGAAATTCCTATATCTTCAAAATGGAGACATAGGAAAATACTGATACTGTGTTTCCTAAGCCCAATTATCTCATTCAAATGTTTAGTATGCTGAAAAATAGTTTGTCACTCTTACCCATGAATGCTACAAGAATCATTAATCTGCAGTGCATTGCTTTTCATAAAGAATCAAACTAATCTCCCCAATAGATTGACACATTTCCAGGGACCACGTCCCAATCTAGACCTCAGAAACATAGCTGCAATATGCCCTACTTAAAGTAAACTGTAAAGAAAATAAAAAAAATACTGCCTGTCTAAATGTGCTTCTAGCCAGCCAGAGTCTCCTGGCTCAGTTGGTAGCACATCCACTTATGGACCAGAAGGTTGTGAATTCTCTGCTCATGTTGGGATTGGACTTGCACCTAAAATGCTGGCATCAGAGTGCATTAGTAGGGGGGTACTGAACTGCTGGGGTGTGCTGTCCTTTGGATGAGATGTTAAACTGAGGTCCCTTCTACCCATCCTGGTGTTGTCCTGGTGGGTGTCCAGGTGGAAGTAAAAGAACCAAGGGGGCACTCTTTGCAAAGAGCAGCAGACATTCCCGGTGTCCTGCCTAACATACCCCTTCCCATAAACCAGTTCATGCAATTGTCCAGGCTGTGTGGGTGTTGATGTGCGATATGGCCACCACCACACATTTAGTCACTTCACTACTAGTCTAGCATTGCGTCTAAAGCACTTTGGGATACACTGTATATGAAAAGTGCTATATAAATGCTGATTCTTCTTCCCACACCTCAGATTCATGGCAGGAAAATTTAGGGACCGACCATGTAGCAAAAGTTTTTTTTTTTCTTCAAGAAAAGCCCCAAACCTCACCACAGGGCTGGAGTGTGTAAACCCTCCAGAGCTTCTGGCTCTTTTCAGGGGGGGGGCGCAAAATTTGACTCTTGCCCAGGGCATCCAAATGCCTTCCTACGGCTCTGCACCCTCCCCTCAACAGCCACCATGCCCACAGTGCTGCATGTGTACTGGCATCTGTTAGTTACCACAGACGTATTGTCTGCAGGTGTGTGCTGTATGGCCACACTACCATGGTGTCCCCTGGTGCCAGGTCACCCTCACTGCCTGGCATGGCTGGGACTGGTGGCAGCTGCTGGCATCTGTGTGGTGCCATCAGTGAACTGCATGTCCTCCATGTCTGGCTTTTCTGTCGTCATATTCATATGTTAGGGTCGTGTAAACCCACGCAAGCCACAATGTCGCATAAAGTAGGATTGCCTAGGGTTAAGACCAGCTTTTCCTGGGTGGTAATTTGTACTGAGCAAAGGGTCACGCTCAGTCGTGCAAAACACCTTTGCATGGTGCTAGTCACTGAATATAGCATTGCACCTGTATTCCTGTTCAGTTTGCCCTTGCATATATTATGCTTTTGCCTAGCACTAATACAGTTTAGCATGCTATTTGGCCTTTGAATATTGCAGGCCAGCGCTAATCCCACGCTAAACCTGCACAAACGGTTTGCCTAGGTGTCTAAGAATAAGTAAAGACTGATCAGCAAGGGACACCTGACTGAGAAGAAGAGCATTCTTTAATATTGCTCTTGGTTTGTTGTGTGTGACAACTCCATTCTGGTCCTGGTTAATAAGGAAGGGGAGTAATGAAGTCATCTTTAACAGTTAACATACCCCCCCCCCCCGCCGAGGAACCTGAACATACTAATCTCAGCCAAAAGTGCGGAGAACATTTTTACAGCCCTTCCATTGTAACTGAATTAAACTAAAACATAAGAAAGAGGGAACCCCAGGAATGCAGTTCCATACTGAAATTCGGCACCAGTAGAAAAAGTTAGAAAACCTATACTAATAATCATATGGAAAAATTGTAAATTTATTGGTGAGAATTTCAATCATTTTGATAACATTAAAATAGTATTATTATCTCCCAAAGCTATGTCTGCTGAAAGGCAACTCATTTAGCATATTAAGGGCCACTCAACTTATCTAAGGGAGAGTCGTAAATGTACAAATTGTATTTAGGTGAAAGCTCTCCTTTTCAGTTGTTTTAAATATAGGAAATCTAGACAGATGCATCAGTCCGCGGCCCAACAAGTATTTGTTAGGATATAGTTTTTGTAAGCAGTAATGTTTTTCTAGCAAGAATATCAAGATATCGGGTGTTATTTTTTCTTTCATTCCTGAACCATGATATGGGATTTAGATGTTTTTAAAAGTCCTCACTCCCATGCCATACCTGTACTGCAGGACAGCATAGTGGTTAGAGTAACGAGCTGCAAAGATCATGGTACCTCCATCAAACCTAGGTTTGATTCTCACAACTTACTTGCATACTCAGTGACTCTGAGCAAGTCACTTCACCTCTTAAGTGCTCCAGAGTCACCCCTGAAAACAGGCACTTGTCCCTAGCAGGCCTTCCTGGTTACCAAAGAATGAGAAAAAAAGGCTGAGACTCATTTTTCAGAGAAGGCAACACATCTCCTGGGACAGGCAAAGAATTCTGGTTATTATTTATATTCATATGATATCTGTTCTCAGGATTCCCAGTCCATGACAACAGGAAACTAAACCTTCTCATCAGGTTATGGGCCTCAATCAGAGAGGGGAAAGGGGAAATTGTTTAATCAGAAAAGGCACACTAAGCCAGAGCTTGTTTCAGGTGTTACCTGGGAGCACTAAGAAGTTTAGTGACTTGCTTAGGGTCGCACAGTATGCACGTGGGAGCTGATGGGATTCAAACCCAGGTCTCCAGCTTTGCAGCTCAGAGCCTTAAGCCACTGTGCTATACTGCTTCCCAGAGTGGGAATATATTGTTTATTTTTTCGAGTTCAAAAAAAGATGATGTATTGCACACACAGAGAGAACTCTGTGGAATCTGAAGCTCAATGTAAGTGTGCTGTTTGACTGCCCTTTCTAGTTTACATAGGGTACAGTATATGTTCCTGATGGTGGTTGTTAAGGAGTACCAACTGCATTTTATCTCTCAGGGTCAGACTTGGATGCGATAGCAACACACAAAGCATATGTAACCCCTAGATGGCGCTATCCCAGGGGCTACTACCCCTGCCTGATTTGCCACTAACAGGTTGAGGGGCCTGGATCCAATGGCGGGTGCCTCCACCCAGAGGTCAGGGTTTGCAATAGTTAAACTAACTTGGTCACAGCCCTCTGGGACACTGCAACCCCCCTTTCTTCCCTAGTGGCCCACACAATATATCAGAATTACCTTCACAGTATACACTTACCCCAGGTCTGGTTCCGGCACTGGGACCTCCTGTGAAATGAGATACAGTGCAACAATCACAGTACAGTACTTTAACATAGACAAATACCTCAGGCAGTATAACTTTGCTGAAACAAGCAGCTCTGATTTATTTAGGGGATATAACAAGGACAGGGAAATCAGGTTAATTAGCTTATCACTCTAATAATCTACCTATGGCTCTGTGCACAGGCCTATCCCTATCAGTTACTGTCCCTGGGTACCCAAGCCCTAGTGGCTAGTCCAAACCGTGGCAGCTGGTAGGGGCCCTTTCACACAGAGAAAAGGAGAATTAAACAGTCAGCAGTACAGTAATTCCATTTGGATTTAATGTGGCAATTCAACAGGAGCGACCCTGAATTAGTACTCACGACCTCCAAATAAGATAGGGTCCTTCAATGTCAGCAGGGCTCACTTGAGGTACACAAGCCTCTTCACATCCATATAAAAGAAAGCACTATACCAGGCAGGCTGCATCTGTATCCGATCGCAATTACTGCACAATACCGGGAGAACACACAGCAGATTCAGTTCCTGACAGACCGATTGCAATTTTCAGCAATTCCTCCAGTCTTCTACAGGGTGAGCCTGGTTTCTACTCTTCAGAGATCCTTTGATTCTTTTCACAGGACGGATTCAGTCCTAACAAGCTGTTACACAAGCTGCAGACTGGAACTCTGGGCCTTACACACGTTTTTGACTAAAACTGCACACTGAAAAGCACAGAGGCCTTCCTTCTTCACTGCCAAAGCTCAACTGAAACTCCAACCGACAAAACCGGGCACTTCCTTTGAGTTCCTCCCAGTTCTTGACTGGATTGGCTGTCACTCACAATAGACTGCTGCTGTTGGTCCAAAAGGCACTGAAGTCTAAACTACATCTCCAGAGTCACTGCCCATACAATCCTCTTGTGGCTGGCTCAGATTATGAGTCCAAGTTCTGATTCGTCCAAGGCACCATTTTAGAGCTAGCTTACCCCACACTGATTGGTCCAGTTCAGCAGTTCAAAACTAGAATGGAACTAGCAGACACAGTTCTGGCTGCAAAGAAAGCAGGTTAGACAAACTGTAATTTCATTATTACTCTAAATAATTTCTGGCAAACAGTTACATCTTTCAGATAGGTTCCTTTGCACTCCTAGTGACTTCAAAATGAAGTGAATTGGCAGCAGCTCAGTGGTACTCAATCAAAGAAACACACAGTCCCCCATACAAACTAATTATGTCTGCAAGCAGACAGCTCTTAAAGAGACAGTACCAGAGGTTCTAAAAACACTCACTGATAAATGGCTTAAATGCCAAACACCATTCAGGCTTGGAGCATTCAAGCAAGCTCCTGGAAGTCTTTTGGGAACCCCCATTTGCAGGGGGGTTACACATACAAATGGCTGTCTGGTCATACACTTGTTATGAGCGGTGGCCCAGATTGTTCCGTTTCAAAAACGCCTGAGGATTTCAAACTGTCAGTGGACTTTGAAAAAAAAAAAAAACATTTAAAAAAATCTGTACTTTGAGATTTGTGAACTGGTGTTCAAACAGACCAATCAGAGGCTGAGATCCACCCATCCACCTCAACCCTGTCCTTGGGTAAGGAATTGATTGACAGTTACTGTAACATCACAACATGCCGTCTTTTGCTTTCAGTCATTAATTGGGTCGGGGGTTATTTATCACTTGCGAAACAGCTAGTTATGAAATGTGTTTTATTTCTGGCCCTAATTGGTGAGAACATAGTGATCATGGGACAAACTAGAATAAAGGTTGTCTTCCACTCTCTCAACCAATCACGCCGTAATGGGGAGATAGTAGAATATCGGACCACTGAAGGACCTCGCTATTAAAATAGAGTTCAAGTTACACTACTTTCCTAAATCGGCCTTTCAGTTGGTTTTTTATTAGTTTATTTGAGTTGGAAGGCAAAGCCCCAACTTCTTCTAAAAAACATGGGAGGTGTATGATGGGGTATGAGGCAAAGTCCCCCTAACTCAAACTGACAAAATTAAAATTAACAACAAACAAAAAGTATGCGCTGTATTCACAAAAGCTTTGATATATGCTAGTAGAGCTGGTCCAATATTCTCCACTATCGCCTCAAATTGTGGGTGAATAGTAAATGACCAATCAATACCCAGCGGCATGTCCATGCACAGCCTATAAAATCCCATCATTATTGACTGCTTGATATTCTATTCTGTTATTTCAACACCAGAAGTAGTTTCATTGTTGCGAGGTAGGTGGCTCGAACAAAGCAGACAGCAAGAAAATCAACTGGCGGGAAGGAACCTCACAAACAGCTCATCACCAAGGCTGCCTGTAAAAGTGTTCCAGCTACGGGGGGGGAGTGAAGAAATACCGGCCAGGCACTGTGGTTCTGTGGGAGATCTGTCACTAACAGAAATCCCCCGAGCTGCTCATCCACAAGCTGCTCTTCCAGCACCTGGTCCAGGAGTTCACTCAGGATTTCAAGACGGTCCAGCGGTTCCACAGCTCGACCATCATGGCCCTGCCAGAGGCCAGTGAGGCTTACTTGGTGGGGCTCTTTGAGGACACCAACCTGTGTGCCATTCACACCAAGTGGGTTACCATCATGCCCAAAGATATTCACTGGCACACCACTTCTGGGGGGAAAGAGCTTAAACCTGGAATGGCCAACAGACGCTGACTAGAACAAGAGTAACCCAAAGGCTCTTTTAAGAGACACCAGCCACGCACTTAGAAAGAGTTGAAAATCATTCTGCTTTTGTGCTGTTTTTATGTGCAGTGCACAAGTGTTAATCAACTGCTCTCTGTCCAGTGAAATCTAGTTCAAGGATTAACAGGTTGTGCTCCCCTGTATAAAAATCACCTATTACTGAAATATCTGGCAGCTGTATGTATATAGGTTGTAAGGAATCATATCTCACACAGGGATGGAAATTTAAACTTTATAACTAGCATTTCTAACTGACCCACATAGACCGGAACAGAGACGAAAAGGACTTTTAAGAAGCACGAAGCACAGACTAGAAGAGGCTGAAAACCATTATGCTTGTTTGTCATTTTCATGTTTTTCTGGCGCTGGTTAGAACTAATGTATCAGTCCTTCCATAACTTACTAAAAACCCCATGGAGTTAGACATGACATCAGTAACTGAAACAGAAACATAGAAATTAGAAATTGATGACAGATAACACCGCCAGGCCCATCCAGTCTGCCCCTATACCCTACCTTCAATTAGCTGCCGCTGACCCTACTTGGTCACTGGCTGCTGCCACCCCCCCCCCCGGGTTCCCTTATGCCAATCCCATCCATGTTTAAATCCCCCCTCTGTGCTTGCTTCCACCACCTCATGGGGCAGGCCATTCCAAGCATCCACCACCCTTTCTGTGAAAAGTACTTTCTCACATTGCCCCGTAGTCTACCCTCTTTCAGTCTCATGTCATGCCCGCTTGTTGTTTTGGAGCAGCTTCTCTTCTGAAAGTTGCTGCCCTCCTGTGCCTTATTAATTCCTTTGATATACATGAAGGTCTCTTCTCTAGAGTATACATACTGAGTTCCTCCAATCTCTGTTCGTTTGACCTTTGGTGCCCTTCTTTGAAGTGCCTCCACCCTGTCTCTGTCCTTCTGGAGATGTGGCCTTCAGAACTGGATGCAGTATTCCAAATGAGGTCTCACCAATGACTTGTACAGTGGCATTATGACCTCTTTTCTTCTGCTGGTAATACCTCTCCCTATGCACTCCAGCATCCCACTGGCTCTCCCCACTGCCTTGGCACATTGGCCACCTTTAGGTCATCAGATATGATGAACCTGGGAGCTTATTCCTGTTTTGTGGCCGCTAATGTCTCCCCCCTCATCATGTAATCCTCCCCTTGGTTCCTGCACCCGAAGTGCATGATTTTGCGCTTCTTCACATTGAATCCTAGCTGCCACACTCTGGACCATTCTTCCATTTTAGCCAGATCCTTCCTCATTTTCTCCACCCCTACCGGACTGTCTGCCCTATTACAGATCATCGTGTCATCTGCAAAGAGGCACACCTTCCCCTCCAGCACCTCTGAAAAGTCACTGATGTAGATATTAAACATCACTGGTCCAAGAACTGAACCCTGTGGCACCCTGCTTTGGATTTAACCCCATTTACCACCACCCTCTGCATTCTATTCTTTAACCAATTTCCAACCCAGTTCACCACCTTGTGTCCAGTCCCAGGCTGCCCAGCTTGTTCACAAGCTTCATATGTGGAACGGTGTCAAACACCTTGATGAAGTCAAGGTAGACCACATCCACCGCTACCCCGATCCACCTTCCTAGTGACCCAGACAAAGAAATCAATCAGATTAGATTGATATGACTTTCCTGCCATGAATCCGTGCTGCCTCGGATCTTGTGCTCCATTTGATTCAAGGTGCTCTGCTGTCCTTTCCTTTAGCAGAGATTCCATAATTATACCCACCGTCGAGGTCAGACTGACAGGTCTGTAGTTTCCAGCCTCCTCCCTGCTCCCACGTTTGTGGAAAGGGACTACATCAGCCCTTCTCCAGTCCTCTGGAACCTCCCTCATTGACAGTGACTTGTTGAATAGGGCTGCCAGTACCTCCCCCAACTCCTTTAATATTCTCGGGTGTATCCCATCTGGTCCCATTGCCTTATCCACTTCTAGTTTTGTTACTTCTTCTAGGACTGTCTCCTCTTTGAATGGACTGTTGTCCATCTCCCTTCCCACCCTGATTCTTAGCTGCGGTCCTTCCTCTTCCTCTGTGAAAACTGAACTGAAATATTTGTTCAGGATTGCTGCTTTATCCCGGTCCCCTTCCACTTCCACTCCTTCCTTCCCTTTCAGCCTTACAATCCCATCCTCCCCATGCTTCTCTTCTCACTGATGTATCTGTAGAAGGTCTTGTCCCCTTTTTAACTTTGTTTGCTATATTTTCCTCTGTCTTTGCCTTGGCACCCCTGACTACCTTCCCTGCCTTCCTCTGCTTTTCTAGATACACTGCCCTGTCCTCTTCCTTTTGAGTCTCCTTATATTTCCTGAAAGCTATATTTTTTGCCCTTATTTTTCCTGCCACTTCCTGTGAGAACATAGTGGATTTCTTTTCCTTTTGCCTTTGTCTGTTTGCTGAATGCAAAGCTTTGTTGCCTCCACTATGGCTCCTTTTAGATGGTCCCATTGTCCCTCGACCCCCTCATTTCTCCCCCCATCTAGGGCCTCCCTGAGACATATACAAATCCTAATGAAGTCTGCCCTCCTGAAGTCCAGAACCCTCGCCTTCGTGTGGCATGTCCCCGTGGTAGTTCTCTCATTAGACCATACTGTGTGATGGTCACTGGACCCCAGGTGTTCACCTGCCCTGACATCTGTAATTCTGTCCCCATTGGTACTTAGTACCAGTCCAAAATCGCTTCCAATTCGGTTGAAATTCTGTTTAAGGATTGAGAGGTAATGCCCTTAAATATATTGGTAGTCATGTAGCAGAGGTGTCCATCTTAAGTGTATGGCATGAATGTGATGAAACGGTAACTTGGCTTGAAAAACTGATGGTAGTTCAGTAAATGAGTTGTCAGCACAATGTTGGTGAGTATTTTCTGTGCAGGGTGTAAAGCGACATGACTAGTTTCAGCCATGTATGTGTTCCATACGAACATACTAAAATAGGCCTCATGGTGTATCAAGACTGCGCAGCTAGCCCCTCAACTTTCAGCTGCCCCACCCTTTTCTACCCCCTCACAGTCACCCCCCCACTCTCTCCATCCCATCTTGGACCAGCCCACCATCCTACAGGAAACCACCTCCTCAGGTAGAGTGTTTCACTTGCCTACCACCCATTCAGTGGAAAAATGTCTACTGATGACCTCTTGTATCCCTCCTCTTCAGATCCAGAATATCTCTCCTGTATTAGTCTTGTTTATCCCCTTCAGGTACTTAAAGGTCTCGATCATATCTCCCCTTTCCCTTCTTTCCTCCAGGACATACATGTTAATCATGTTCAACCTTTCCTCATAGGATTTCCCTCCAAACCCCGGATCATCTTAGTCACTCTGCACTGCATCCCCTCCAGCAATCTGATGTCCTTTTTCAGGAATGGACACCAGTACTGCATGCAGTATTCCAAGTGCGGCCTGCCGCCTGACCAGTGACCTGTACAGGGGAAGGATTACCTCACTACTAGAAGAGATTCCCCTCGCTATACACTAAAAAAAATACAGACCAGCATCTTGTTGACTTTCACTGCTGAGACGAGTTGTTCATATTCCCCATTATAATCACCCCCAGGTCCTTTTCCTCCTCTGTGTTCTCCAACTGTACCCCTCCCAGGTGATAGCTCCTCCTCCTCTGGTTCTTAGCACCGAAGTGCAGTACTTTGCACTTCTTGGCACTGAAACTCGTCTGCCACGTTTCTGACCACTCCTGTAGTTTAGTCAGGTCTTCCTGCAGTCCCCTCCACCCTTTGATGTCATCCACCGCAGCTCTCACCTTGGTATCGTCTGCGAACAGACTGATCTTACTCTGGGTCCCATGAGAAATATCTGCTATGAATATCCCAAACAGTACTGGTCACAGAGACAGACCAGCATTGCAAGTCGACTTTATAAATTAATATTGAAACAGTGACTATAGCTGTTTGTGAAAGTGTGGGCTGGTTCTGAAAAGAGCCTTTGGGTTCCCAGTCATTGTGTTGTTCCATTGTACTTGTTTCTGTACTATCCACAACAGTAGTGCCCAGTACTACATGTTTATTCATGAACTGTACATTTCTTGGTGTTTCCGTGCCATCACAATGAGTGTGCTGAGTGAATTCTTAGGATCAGGGGATATGGTACAAGCTTCTAATAAGGCAGTGACAGTGGCCCTGGACTCCATAGCACCATAGAAACATAGAATTTGACAGCAGATAAGTACCGCTTGGCCCACCCAGTCTGACCATTTCCCTACCTAATGGATAAGCTGCAGATCCTAGTTAACCAGCAGCCTACTTCTTTCTACCCCCAACCCCTAGAATTGCCTTATGACTGTCCCATGCATGCTTGTATTCAACCACTGTTTTTTACTCCACAACCTCCTCCGAAGGCCGTTCCATGCATCCACAACCCTCTCTGTGAAAAAATACTTCCTTACATTACCTCTGAGCTCCCCTCTATCTTCAAATTGTGCCCCCTTGTTCTTGCACACCTCTTCTTTTGAAAGATGCTACCCTCTTGGACTTTGTTGATTCCCTTGAGGTACTTGAAAGTTTCTATCATGTCCCCCCTCTCCCTCCTTTCCTCGAGGCTATACATATTAAGCTCCTTTAGCCTCTCTTCATATGTCTTCCGGTGCAGACTCTGCACCATTTTAATTGCCCTCCTCTGGACAGCTTCCATCTTGTCTATGTCCTTGCGGAGATTGGGTCTCCAGAACTGCACACAGTACTCCAGATGGGGTCTCACACACATATACAGTGTATATATATATATATAGATATATTCATATATTTGTTTTTGATAACTGGGTAAGTGTGCTACACATCAGAAGTGCCTACTTTCAGGTACATCCCGGAAATGTATGATACATACAAACGCAGGCAACTTACAAAAGGTAAAGAACATATACAAAGACCAGGAGTCAGGTACTATCATTACAACCAAGTTGGAAGCAGAGATGACAATTTTGTACAGAAGTGGCAGCACATAAATTATCAATTTATACAAGCTGATATAAAAAAACAATACAGAGGTGCATATCTAGAGCCAGTGGGCATCAACTTTAAATTACACTTCAAGAAACTGACACAGTACAGAGCCTTGGAGTAGTACCTTAAGTAACATGTTAGACAAGTCACCGCCATAGGACAACAAAGTTCTAGCCCATGGGAGGTAGGGTTTAGAAGGTGTAGAGGACTAATGAATAGCCAGGTAAGTGCTAGAAGAGTTATAAAGAGGTGGGACCTGTGGGTACAATAGGGAGCGTTAAGGAGAAAAGAAAGCGGTGCATTTGCTGGAGGCTAGCAGGTGGTTATGTAGGCTGTGCTGGAAACAAGAATGTGTGGGTGAGGGGCAGAGGGGTGCAGGTAGTGTGTTCCCAGTTCTGAGCGGCAAAATGCGAGAATGCCTGGGAGCCCATATTAGTTCTGCATCTGGGGACAGATGAAAGAGTCAGATCACCTGATCAAAAAGCATATTGAGAGGTTTGGGGAGTGAGCATGCAAGCTGATGAGGAGGGAGTACCTGAGCGAACAATGCTGTTTATCAGAGTACCAAAGGCATAGTACCAGTGATCTTTGGGTGAGAGCCAATTTAGACTGCTGTATAACTCACACTGATGCATAAGACATTGTAAAGAGAGGGTAAATCGACAAATATTATTGTAGGTTGTGTCCCATTTTTGTAGACAGGCTTTGGTAGTGCCAATGTATGCCAGTGAAACATAGGTGAGTGCAGGGAGAAGAACACCTCGGGCGACAGAAATTTTGGCAGGAGTGAGGGTATAACTTGTCTTGGTAGGCCAGGGCAAGCTTGCAATGGACTGCTTTACATGTAGTGGAGATGTGCTGATTAAAGTCCAGTAAGGGATCAAGAGCAACTCCCAGATACTTACATGAGTTTATGTGTTTAAAGGGCAGATTGTCAGTGCAGGAGATGGATAGTTGCCCAGGGCATTTGCTTAGTCTTGAAGCGAGCCAGACAGCATGGAGTGTGATTTTGTCAGTATTTAGAACCAGCTTAATTCTGGCAATCCAATTGTGAAGGCAACTGAAATCTGATGTTAAAGTAATAGCCAGGGTAGTGAGGTGTTTAGAGCTGGTACAGAGAACCAGGTCATCAGAGTATAATAGGCAGGGACATGAAGAGACATTAGAAGTTATGTCATTAATGAAAATGGAAAACAATAGGGGACCAAGAATGGAGCCCTGGGGTACTCCAATGTTGACAGTAGAGAAAGCATGTGATGTGGGGTCATACTTGACAAATTGTAGCCTGCTAATCAGATAACTCTGGTACCACTTCAGTAGAAAAGCCAAGTGAGAGCATCTCTGATATGAGTAGAGAGTGTTCAACTAGATCTAATGCCTTGGTGAGGTAAATAAAGACTGTACCAGTAAAAAGACCATTATGCATGACGATCTTGGCATCATTTTATGAATTTAAGGAGGGCAGTGGTAGTACTGTGACCCTTTCAAAAAACATGCAAACAACAGGGAGGAGCTTCATATTATGAAGATAGGCGACAGTTTGCTCAGAGACCAGTTTTTCCAGAAGTTTGCCTAAGGCCAAAAGAACGGCTATGGTTCGGTAGTTGGAAATAGATTTGGGGTCTCCCTTTTTAAAAACAGGGACTATTCTGGCAAATTGCCATATTAGGTTCCACCAAGCCACATCGACAGGAATTCTGTTGATCAGCATTGCAGTGACGGCACAATGCCGACAGCTGGCTGTGTGCCATCAGGGGAAGCAAGTGTTTTTGAGGGGGGGCTTTGCCCCCCTGCACCCCCCGTATTATGGATTATCAGCTCTGAGTCAGAGTTGTTTTGGGGAGGAGGAATCCTGGAGACAGCAGTGTCTGCAATACCGCTGATCATTACAGCGAACTGCCGATTCTGTCACTGTAATGGTTTTCGTGGTATTTACATTGCTGCTGCATATATACATATTTTACATATATTATATATATATATATATATATATATGCAAAAAAACTTCGTTAATGCATCAGTTAGGGTTCTTCTACAGAGAAAAAAGTGAGGAAATTTGATTTTAGGGTTCTCACCCCTTGCACCCCACCCCCACCAACAGGCATCAGGGGTGTGTGTGTTGGGGTCCTTGACCCTAACTCTTACCCCATCCCATGTAAAGAAGCTGAGGTGGTGTAGTGTAGGAGAATGGGGTGAGAGTTAGGCCAAGACCCAACGCACACCCGATGTCTGTTGGTGGGGTGGGCGAGGTGGGGTGCAAGGGTGGGAACCCCAAAATCAAATTTCCTCACTTTTCACTGTAGAAGAACCCTAACTGATGCATTAACTAATTTTTTTGCATAGAATTTCCTTACTTTTTAAGAAAGAATAGAAAAGTAGAAAGTTGCGCAAGAAGGGTCCCACGCTCCCACCATGTGATTTTGTGTGACATAGTGACAGTAAGTGCAATGCAAACACAAGCGCAAATGGTTACACACATGGTGCCACAAATGGAAATGGTAACACAAACGGAAATAGAAATGCAGGCGCAAAGTGACACCAAAGCAAACAGTGATGGAAATGCAGACACAAACGGAACTATGCACAGAATGCAACTGATAACGTGCACATTCATGGTACTGCAATTGGAAATCCCTAATGGTAACAGCAACAATAACACCAAAGGAAAACAAAAACGCAAATGCAAACACAAGCGTGTATGGAAACGCAAATCGTAATGCGCACCGACAAGGTACCACAATTGTAAATGCAAATGGTAACAGTAATAATAACGCCAAAGTAAACAGAAATGCAAGCACATCCGGAAATGCAAACCATAAGGTGCACAGTCACATAAGTGGAATTGTAAACGCCAATGGTAATGATAACAGTGTTTGTGGCTCAGTAGGTAGCACACTCACCTCTGAGGCTGGAAGATCAGAGGGCTGTGGGTTCAGTTCCCACATCTGGCATTTTGGTTAATATTCCAGTACTGACACTGTAGTGCAGCATGAGAGGGGTGCTGCACTTCTGAGGTGCTGTCTCTCGGATGAGATGTTAAACCGAGGTCCCAGCTGCCTGAATTGCTGGTAGTTCAGGTGGATGTTAAAGATCCCATGGCACTTATCGAAAAGAGTAGGGGAAAGTTCCCCGGTGTCCAGGCCAAATTTCCTCATTCACTAAAAATACCACCAACAGCTTAATCTGGTTCAAGGTCAGTTGGCATTCATTTGTATCCCCCTTCCCTGGGTCATACCTGAAAATAGGCAAAATAGGCAGGATTTGTCTAGTGCACTTACCTGGTCAACAAAAACTAAATAAAAAAAAAAGGCAGTAACAATAATGCCAAAGGAAAGAGAAATGAAAACACAAGTGCGTACATCAACGCAAACCGTTACACGCACGGTCATGGTACAGCAATCGTAAACACAAATGGTAACAGCAACAATAAAGCTAAAGGAAACGAAAATGCAAGTGCATACGTAAACACAAACTGTAAGGCACACAGTCATGGAAGCGCAATTGTAAATGCAAATGGTAATGGTCACAGCAACAATAACACCAAATGAAACACAAATAGAAACGCAAGTGCAAATGAAAACGCAAACCATAATGCACATCATGGCGTAGATGGGAACAATGATGTGTACAGTAACAGAAGCGAAACTGGAAACATTAAGTGGCACAATAACGAAAGAGCACACCCTTCTTTTCCCCAAAAAGTGCATTGAAAAACACAAAGAATGTATGAATAATAATGGACCTCAGTTCAGAAAATTAGGACTAGAAATATTAAATTGCTTATATCTCAGGAACCGGACCACATAGAACAAAAATTTAAATTTTGTATGAATTATGACTTTCCTGGCTAGTTATGTACTTATCCCAGAATTGGGAGGCTAAGTATTTTTACGACGAAAAGTCTGTATCTTGCACAGTTTCCAAAATATGGGCCCTGAAAGGCGCAACGGACGGCATAATGTTATCCTATGGGAAAAAGTATCAACATCGGAGTGCTGTCATTTAGCCGCTCTGTAATATTTTTTCAGCAAACCAACAAAAGGCACATCTGAGGGATGTTGCCTTTCTACCCTCCAAATGTCAAGTAAAAAGACCAAACCGTTTCTGAGATATTCAATATCAAAGATTACTAAAATTTCCCTATCTATTCCATCTTGTCCCTCCCTCACAATCAAAGATGACGATCAAAGAATCTCGCAATCAAAGAATTTGTAGGCTCGTGATCTAAGAATTTGCATGCTCACGAACAAAGAATTTTAAACCTTATATACCATGGAATATTATATAAAACAAATGATGTTATGTTGAGGGGATCACAGCTGACAAGTAAAATAGACATATAATTATTATACCCATGCCATATTTGATTTATGCAGCCACATAGGGTTGTGGGTTTTTTTTTCCAATTGTTTAACCAGGTGAGACACTCTAAGCTGAAAGCTTGTTTACAGGTGTGACCTGGAAGCACAAGGAAGTTAAGTGACTTGCTCAGGGTCACACAGTATGCAAGTGAGGGCTGTGGGATTCAAACTCAGGTCTCTAGATTGGCAGCTCAGAGCCTTACAACACTGCGCTATACTGCCTCCCTAAGTGTGGTAAGACTGTTGGGTTCCTGCTGTCTCAGGTGAGTTACAGTTAAAGAGCAGGTACCTACTGTCAGACACCCTGCTCCCCTCAAACAAATATAATAGTAGATCTGCTTTACTGTTGAGGGGCATTAAAAATTCTATGCGCTTTCCTCTGGTTAAAAAGTTATAGCACCCCAAAGTTGCACCCCTAAAAACAAAGCCTTGTCTGACACGCCTCCTTTGTGATGTCAGAAAATGAATACTGAGGGTGCAGGTCATTAACCTGTATGCATGTGATATGTCTATGGTGTTTAGTAACATTTAGAGGTGCCATGTAGACAAATCAAAGCAGCCGCTGGAGTTACGGTCCCTGCTTACTGGAGCAGTCACTTTCATTTTTCCAGGTGGCAACTCTAAATAGTACTAAACATCATTGACAAATGGCACCAATATAGAGCTATGGAGCACACACAAGCAGCCTTCATTTACTGATGTCACACAAGGCTTTGTTTTTATGGGGGTGCAACTTTGGGGTGCTATAACTTTTTAACCAGAGGGAAGCGCATAGAATTTTTAATGCCCCTCGACAGTAGAGCAGATCTACTATTATATGTGTTTGAGGGGAGCAGGGTGTCTGACAGTAGGTACCTGCTCTTTAAAGAACTGTAAAGATCTATAAGCAGACTCCTCTGTATACAGTCAAATACTGGAATGAAATTAGGTTAGGTATACATATTTTCCAGTTGTATCTTAACCTAAATAATCTGATAATTGCTTGTATATGTTGTATATGTACTGAATTTTCAGCTTATCCCACGGCCCCCTCCCTCCAAGTCACATTGGAAACAAGCCTTGGCGCAGTGAGCTTTTACTGGCCAACATTTGTAAATAAATAAAGAGGTTTGCGGAATAGTTGTCTCTTTTCAACTGATAAAAATAACTAAAGGATATTCAAAAACAATAAAAACAGACAATAATGGCAGAAAAAGGCCTCCCTGCCCACCCAATATGCCCGACTGTACCTAACCAGCCAAAACAGACCGACAAAATGGTAAAAACCAGAGTGAATGGTCTGGCTGTGAGTGCTTGATCACACAAATTGTTCCCAGTCCGGCCGGTTTGGTTTTTATTGTGTTGGGTCTGGTCTGGTCCAGCTGTCCTGATTTCTCCCAATCCCCTACCTATTTTAAGTTGTGAGTTCCCAGTATGGCAAGGTATCTCACCTCTACCATACAGAACACACTTCAACAGCATTCTTTGTCATAGTTTACCATGAACATTAGTCTAACTCATAATGAGGTCCTATTACCCCTCACAAAACTGCTAAAGCTATCGCTGTGCCTTGGTCAGTTCCTCCAGTGGTGGAAAGCAGCCGTGGTTACACCTGTCCACAAAAGTGGTGACCGAGCCCAGCATGCAAATTACCACCCGATATCAATCCTCCCTCCCCTCTCAGAGGCTCTGGGGTGCATCATACTGAATCAATTAACAGAGTACCTTGAGAAATAGCAGTATAGGAGGCAGTATAGTGCAGTGGACTAAGGTGTTGAGCTGCAAATCTGGTGACATCCAGCAGACCAGTCCTGGGTTTGAATCCCACAGCTTCCACTTGCATACTGTGTGACCCCGAGCAAGTCACTTAACCTCCTTGTGCTCCCAGGTCGCTCCTGTAAAAAAGCTTTCAGCTTAGTGTGCTATACCTGGTTAAACAACTAAATTTAAAAAAAAAAAAAAAAACATCTAATGTTCCCCCAACAACATGGATTCTGCAAGGCATAGTACCACCACAGCACTGGTAGAATGCACTGGCTACATACCTAATGCCCTTGACTGGGACCAACTAGTGGGGATGATGTTTACTGACCTCACTAAAGCATTTGGTGTGATCCATACTGCTTGACTCACTCCTCACCTCCACTCAGTAGGGTGCTTTAGAAGCTACCTTGGCTGCAGATCACAACAATTTAAAAATAGTGGTATCCTACGCTGTAAATTAGTTGAACCACTACAGCTTGCACCCTACACCCTAGTGGCCAAAAGAAAAGGTGGTGCGCACATCATTGCAACAAGGAAAATATAACATACAAAGAATAATGCCTGGGGTGGTGTGTGTTACATAAGCAATAAGACATGACAAGGTGTGTGTTATACACTTTAACACACGGCTAGGAGGTGTAGTGAGGCACGAGACCACTGGCCGAATGCGTCCAGCCTCCTAGCCATGTGTTAAAGTGTCTAACACACAGACCCTGGAATGGCTTATTGCACTTATGAAATGGCTGTCAAAAATACAGATGTATGTGATAGCTAAAATGTATAATATTTAATAGTGAAAAAGTTAAATGTTTGTTTACATTTTTAATAAAATAGTTCCTCTGCCTACTTTTTGAGCTGAGGACTTTTGAGCTATTTAGGCTTCCGTATTTGTATTCCCCCATGTAGTTACCATGGCACCACCTTCCCCCCACTATCCAACTAGCAGCACTCCTAATTTTTTTTTCTTTTTTTAACAAATCTGGTTGAGCCTACCTTTATTTAACACAAAAAAAGTATCTGGTTTATCCTGCTGTTTGCCAGCATTAGGCAATACCGCAGTCCGAGCGGGAACAGCAAGTCCATGGCAGACTGGATTCAGACTTTAAAGAGCAGGTATCTACTGTCTGGAATGGGTTAACTGTAAAGCCGAACACTCTAAGGCACACCGCAACACTTGTCAGTGTCTGAAGGATACGCTGAGGTGAAATGGTGTGAGCGTTATAGGCAATGACCCAAAGGCACACCCCAATTCCTGTCCATCTCTCCAGGCTGGGGGTGGGGTTGGCATCACTTCTGTACTTCGCTGTCCTTCCTATTCTGCATCTGTCTAACTCATGCACTTCCAATGCTAATACCAGCAAGCAAACATTCGGCATTGACAAATGCTTGTTATTTACTGCTTTCATTGTTTGTTCAACATGATATGTAAAGGAGAGGTTGTCGTCTAGGTATCCTCCTAGATATTTGAAGATACTGACCTGCTCCAGGGTAGAACCCTCCTGATTAATGATTGTAGGGGGCTGAAGCACCTTATTTTTTTATGGACAGGAAATTAGCTTTGGCTTTGTTTTCTTGTAGTTTAAGATTAACTTGTTTGTAGGAACCAGTGTTTCAAGACTGTGAAGCTTTGTTGCAGATTAAGTGTGAGTTCTTGCTGGTTTCTGCTATTAGAGGAAACAACAGCGTCATCCACGTAAAGGACTACATGAGAGTTTGGGCAGGCCAAGAGAGATCATTGATGAATAAACTGAACACAAGGGGTCTAAGGATTGACCTTTGTGGTACCCCTACTGAGACATGACCTGTGTCTGAGGTTGTCCCATTTATTTTCACTTTTTGTGTGCAACCTGTCAGCTAATCTTGAACCAGGATACAAAGTCTTGTGAGAGCCCCAGGGTGGAGAGTTTCTCAAGCAGAAGAGTGTGGTTAACAAGATCGAAGACCTTTGTTAAATCTATGAAGACAGAGCCCACCAATTCGCTGTTGTCAAGGGCACCATGTACAGAGTTACTGCATTCTAGTAACGCCATTATGGTGCTTTGCTGTTTTCTAAAACCATGCTGTTGCTGGCATTCTATGCCATATTGACTTAGGTGGGTTACCAGCTGTTCAGCTACTATCCTCTCCAATGCTTTGGAAAGTGGATATAGTATAGAGATGGGGCGATAGTTGGAGATGACATCTTTATCATCTCCTTTGTCTACTGGGGTAACCAAGGCAGTCTTCCAGATACCGGGGAACTGAGCAAACCATAGCAGGTGGTTAAAGAGCTCTGTTATTGGCACAATTAGGACATTCAGAGTGGAAGCAAGAAGCTTCGTGTCAGTCGTATCACTACCCATCCTTGTTTACCCTAGTACTTTTTGATGTGTTGGAGGGTGTCCGATGTTAAACTCAATTGGAAATAGAGAGCTGGGTGGGGTAGGGAGGCTGGTGCCACCTTGAGCAGTGCTGTGTGTGGGTTGGGAGGAGGCATGTTATTAGAGTCCAAGGTGGACAGTATTTGGCTGAGGTTGGTGAAAGTGGAATTAAAGTTATTTCTGATTTCACTAGGATCTGTGACAATGTTAAACATACCAGTGGGCTGAGCCAGGACAGGGCTGGGTGACAGGGTCTGGGCCCATGTCCCTGAAAACACAAAGGGGATTAGTTTGACAGCAACAATGCCACGGCAAGGCACCCCTTCTTGGTACTGGACAGTAGACATCCTGTTGTTAATACACACATATAATTCCCTATTCTGTCTTCCATGCTTCCTATCCTTTTCTTGGCTTCATCCTTGACTGGCCATCTGGAGGGGATTTCATCTAGGTCACACCCAACCCCGCCCTCCCCAAGACCAACCAGCTACACCCCATGCTGCTGGACAACCCTTCAGTGCTATGGATGGGCCTACCCATCTCCAAACCAGCACCACTCCTCCCAGTCCTGTGTCCCCCCCAAGCTGAGAACTATACCTGGAGCTGCACCACCCCACAGCACCTGGGCCAGCACCTAACTCCACATGACCCTCCCATCACACACACATGGATCACCTTTCATGCCTATGGACCAGCCCACCACTTGCTGACAAATCTCCCTGGAATGCTCCCAACCACCCTCCTTGCAACTGGACCACCTTTCCTGCACCCAAATACAGTCCACCCAAAGGTAAGACACCCACCACATGCCGACCACCTTACCTGTAGCTAGAACCCCTCAGGTGACCACCCTTCCCCAAGCTGAGCACCATCCTTTACCATGCTGAGCCCCCTCTCTGGATCCCTCTCACCTTGAACTAACCAATCTCCTGCAGCTGGACCAGCCTCCACCCTCCCTTCAGCTGACACACCCCACCACACTCACCACCTAAAGCAGCCTACACCCTTCAACCACCTTCCTTCCATCCTGCTGGATCACCCATCCATGTTCTGGACCATCCTCCCCCAGCAGACAACTCTCCCTGCAGCTGTACACCCCCAGGACCAACCTTCCCGCCCACAGACTGCCCTCCCAAGCTAAGCACCCTCCCAACAGCTGGACCACCCCACATCCCTGAACTAGCATCTCGCCACAAATGACCACCCTCCCTGGAGCTGGATCCAACTTAATCAACCTTTCTGACTATATACCAGACCCACCCCCTGCTCACAAATCTTCCTGCAGCTGAACCACTCTTCCAGACCCCAGTAAATCTCTCAGCAACCAGACTTCCACTCTTCCCCCTCCAGCTGGACCTCACGGATGAAAAATGATAGAGTTGTGTGCTCCCCCAGCACTATCTCTAGTATAGGAAAGGGCCAGGGAGCAGCATATATGTGTGTGGCTTTCAGCCATACAGAATAGATGCCATGGGTACTCCCTGACCCCTATCTGCAATTTGAGGGACCAGGAGTGCAGGAATATGGGCTGAATGCAGTCTGGGGATAATACAGCATTGCAAAGCTTTCATAACGGCATGCAACCCAGAGGCAACTCCTTGGAGACATTGTGGTTTTGTCATCCAAACAATGAAATGTATTTCATGTGAGGTAACATGGGAGCCGTCAGTCTAATTTCTTTTTAATTCTGTGCTTACTGCAGGAAAGCACTGCGATTCCAACCAACTTCCGTGAGGTGACTCCTCCAGAAATATGGCGGACGCACGGCTTCAGCAGAGCTAATAGGCTAATACCATCAGTCCGCATTCAAGCCTCTATTACTTATTGAACTCTATGGGATGGAGCCACCTAATCATTTTTTAACTCCAGTCCCATGATCCAGTAGTTCATTTGTACAGTTGTTAATATCAAACCTCCCATTTAGTTTTGTATCAGTGTGCTGCAGTGATCGTTACCATTTGAAACCAACTAATCGGTGGACAGTGCAGGCTTTTTCAAACTATGGAGCACACGCTGCTGACTGCTTCAGCCCATGTTGTAACCCCTATATCCCGGCCCTTGAACTATCTATCGGCAGTGCGGGCTTTTTCAAACTATGGAGCACACACTGCTGACTGCTTCAGTCTGTCCGTTGTGTCTGCCGTAATGTAACCCCTGGATCCCGTCCCTCTCTGACTGCTCCCCGCCTCCCAGTCTTTTCCTTACAACAGAGTGTTCTTCACAGACATCCTGAAAAACATGAGTCAACTTACTGTTCTGCCTTTGAACAAAGCCCTACCCATAGACTTGTCCTAATATTACGTATTAAAAATAGAAGTGACGCAGCTCCATCAGTGGTTGTGGGTGGCTCTGAGAAGAGCCTTTGGGTTTCAGTCCATTCCTCTGGCAGTTATTCATGTCTCGGTTGCTGCTGCTGTTTATTTTCCTTTGGCAGTTTTCTTGGGCAGCAGCACAACCTGGATGCTGGGTAGCTCACCACCCTGAGTGATGGCAGTATGTACCGGTTAAATACTTTGGGAAAGGGAACATTGTTTAACCAGGAGTGGCACACTAAGCTGAAGCATATTTCCAGATGTGACCTGGGAGCACAAGGAAGTTACAGCAGCAGTACTACCAAAAAAAAATTGCACTTTTTTGACGGTTTATTCCCTGTTCTCTGCTGATCATATACCTGGTACTCTTTCCTGCTGGCATTGTACTATCACAGAGTGATTTTACATTTCTGCCATCAAGCATGTTGCACTGGAACCCCCTCTGTTGCCAACTGCACATGTGTACGACTTGCAGGGACATCGGGAATGGTCAGCAGAGGGTCCCACTGCTGTAGTCAAGAGACATGATGTGGTCTGAAGCAAAAGCGCAGCTGAAAATTAGTCAGACGCCATATTTATTGTAGCACCACAACACTTCAAATAAATTGCAAATATCTAAAAAAACTAAAGATGGATGAAAACAAAATATTTACAGGTATATAAGTTGGAACTTTAGTTTGGCCACATGCTTACAGACAAAAAGCAGAACTTTGATAGGTCACGTCCTGATTTGGTAGTACTGCTGCTTTAAGTGACTTGGTCAGGATCACACAATATGCATCTAGGCGGCTGTGGGATTCAAACCCAGGTCTCCAGATATGCAGCTCAAAGCCTTAACCCACTGTATTATGCTGCCTGCCTGCCTTAGGTAAGCAATACTGCAACCGAAACATGACAGTACAAGTTATAGTAAGAGAAAGCCGTCTAACATTATTCAGATGGATTCAACTTTGTCCGAGGGAAGTTCGGAATAAATAATATCTAGCACAGGAGCTTCCGGATAGTACGAGGGAATGCAGCCAGTTACTGTACAGGTTAGCAACCTGCAGCTGTAGAACTCCCTTCTAATTTAATCCTTTTCTGACCTCGGTTCCCTCCGTTTCTATTTCACTAACAGTTCGTTCCTCCCATGGAGCTCTGGCCCAACCTTGTGGTCAAAACCGGCTCTGCACAGTGTGGCAAAAATGTGTTTTTTGCAGAATTTCAGAAGGAGAATTCTGTAGGAAATGTTCAGACTTTTTAATGCAACCCGGTGACTTCAGGGGATAAAGGGTCTCGTTATCAGTGTTTCCATTTTACTGTATATCATCACAACGCCATCAGCTATCCTGCTCAGTACTTTATATATAAATGCAGAACTGTTTCCATCACAGACCCCCTACGACATTAATGCAATGAGGAATTACATGCGAATAAGGAGTCAAAACAGCTTACTGTTTAGTAGCCGAGCATAAACCCACCAATCAGAGTAAAACATGCTCCCTACGTTCCCGTTTAGCCCTGCCCATTCCTTTCTACCAATTAGAGAGTGTATGCAAATTGTGAGATTGTAAGTCATTGATTTTATTGGGACAAACTACATTTCTTTGTTGTGATTGGCTAGTCATTGCATCCTCCAATCATAACTTAGGGGCGGTTACAACCAGAAAGGAATAAAAGACACTGTGTCAATACAACTTGAGGCTGTTTTTTTATTAGAGTGAGAAAAGATTGTTAGAAGAGAATGTCTGGACGTGGTAAGACTGGCGGTAAAGTCCGCGCTAAGGCCAAGACTCGCTCCTCTCGGGCCGGTCTGCAGTTCCCAGTTGGGCGGGTACACAGGCTGCTGCGGAAGGGAAACTACGCGGAACGGGTTGGGGCCGGAGCGCCGGTCTATCTGGCAGCAGTGCTTGAGTATCTGACGGCAGAAATTTTGGAGCTTGCCGGTAACGCAGCCCGGGACAACAAGAAGACTCGCATCATTCCGCGGCACCTGCAGCTGGCTGTGCGCAACGATGAGGAGCTCAACAAGCTGCTAGGAGGGGTGACCATCGCTCAGGGAGGGGTGCTGCCCAACATCCAGGCGGTGCTTCTGCCCAAAAAAACTGAGAAAGCTGTCAAAGGAAAGTAATAACGATAAAAAGCGGCTTAGCCCTCGACAAAAACCCAAAGGTTCTTTTCAGAGCCACCCACAATCCTCGACAGAGCTGGGTCACTTTTATGTAGTGCATCGAATGCTGGTATAAGAGTGGGTGCAGTGAGTGAATGCCACCGTGATGCTGTAACTGGTTTCGTATGATACACCATGCAACCGATGGTTACTCAAAATTTGGGCTCACGGGTTGGGACAGGCGGGGGGGCAGTCCGAGCGCCTGGATCCTGGCCTTTTGGCAGAGAGATCACTTGCTGGCAGAGGCACACAATTTGTTGGCAGAGGCAGTCCCCAGCTCGCGCTCTTTTTCTTACTGCAGAGCGACATTATTGATAGAGGAGGTCCCCAGCGCGCGCTCCTGGCCTTACAGCAGAGCGAGACGATTGATGGGCAGAGGCAGTCCCCAGCGCGCCCTCCTGGCGTTACAGCACAGCGAGACGATTGATGGGCAGAGGCAGTCCCTAGCGCGCGCTCCTGGCCTTGCAGCAGAGCGAGACGATTGATGGGCAGAGGCGGTTCCCCAGCGCCGCGCCCTCCATAGTTTGGAAAAGCCCGCGCTGCCCATTGATTACTTTGTTTCAAACGGTAACGGTCGTGGCTACTGCTGCTCACCGATCCAAAACTAATTGAAGGCTCACAATGCGTCAGCCATGCAATAAGTTACTGGTTTGTGAGGCTGCTAAAAACATTAAATGTGCGGAGAACGCTGTAGAGTGCAGGTCCCGGCTGGGAATGAAGCCTAGACACTGAAAGCTTTGTGCATCCAGCATGCCTGAGTTTGATTCCCTGACTCCACTTGCATATTGTGAGAGACTGAGCAAGTCAGTTTAACACCCCCGTCTCCTTTCCAAAGATGCACTTGTACCTTACGGTTTTACCTGCTTACCAGAGAATAAAAACATTTACCCCTTTTTAGATGGCCACTTCGGTCGATTGTAAGTGAAAAGATTCACGTTTTTCAACTGATTGAAAGGGACACTGTCAGCTGTGAAGATTATTAGTTTAGGAGGCAGTATAATGGAGTGGGTTAAAGAGCAAGTACCTACTGGCAGGCACCCAGCTCCCCTCAAACATATATAATAGTAGATCTGCTCTACTGTTGAGGGGCATTAAAGCACCAGTACTATCAAATTAGGAAGTGATTTATCATAATTTTGCTTTTTGGCTGTAAGCATGGGGCCAAAATTCCAGTTTCCGTACCTGTAATTTTTTTTCCAGTCATCTTTAGTTTTTTAGATATTTGCAAGTTATTTGAATTGTTGTAGTGCTACAATAAATATGGCGGCTGATAAATGTTCAGCAGCGCTTTTTCTACCGGTCACATCAAGTGTTTTGACAACAGCAGAGGGGACCCTCTGCTGACCATTCCCTATGCCCCTGCAAGTCGTACATATGTGCAGTTGGCAGCATATGGGTTCCAGTGCAACATGCTTAGTGGCAGAAATGTAAACAAAAGCAGAGAATAACTGAACAAATTACTCAGCGATAGTACAATGCTGGCGAGAGAGAGTACTAGGTATATCATTAGCAAAGCACAGGGAATAAACTGTCAAACGCAATTTTTTTTTTTGTAGTACTGCTGCTTTAAAAATTCTATGCGCTTCCCTCTGGTCAGAAAGTTATAGCACACCATAAAACCAAAGCCTTGTCTGACATGCCTCCTTTTGTGATGTCATAAAATGAATACTGAGGGTGCATGTCATTAAAGCAGCAGTACTATGAAAAAAAAATTGCGCTTTTTTGACAGTTTATTCCCTGTGCCCTGCTAATCATATACCTGGTACTCTTTCTCGCCGGCGTTGTACTATCGTCAAGTAATTGGCTCAGTTATTCTCTGCTTTAGTTTACATTTCTGCCACTAAGCATGTTACACTGGAACTCCCTCTGCTGCCAACTGCACATCTATATGACTTGCAGGGACTTCGGGAATGGTCAGCAGAGGATCCCTCTGCTGTTGTCAAAAGATGTGATGCGACCTGAAGAAAAAGGACAGCTGAAAATTAGTCAGCCGCCATATTTGTTGTAGCACAAAAACGTTTCAAATAAATTGCAAATATCTAAAAAACTAAAGACTGGAAAAAAAAATTCCTGGTATGGAAACTGGAACTTTGGCCGCATGCTTACAGCCGAAAAACAGAAATTTGATAGCTCACTTCCTGATTTCGTAGTACTGCTGCTTTAACCTGTATGTACTGTTTGCAATATGTCTATGGCGTTAGTACTATTTAGAGGTGCCATGTAGACAAATCAAAGCAGCAGCTGGAGTTACGGTCCCTGTTTACTGGAGCGGTCACTTTCATTGTTCCAAGTGGCAACTCTAAATAGTACATTGACAAATGGCACCAATATAGAGCTATGGAGCACACACAAGCAGCCTTCATTTTCTGACGTCACACAAGGCTTTGTTTTTATGGGGGTGCAACTTTGGGGTGCTATAACTTTTTAACCAGAGGGAAGCGCATAGAATTTTTAATGCCCCTCAACAGTAGAGCAGTTCTACTATTATATGTGTTTGAGGGGAGCAGGGTCTCTGACAGTAGGTACCTGCTCTTTAACTCAGTTGGCCATCTTATCAAAGTCTGCTCCTCTGAAGTCCCATGTTTTGCCTTGGAATGGGATGATTTTGTTCTAGTGGCCAAATTAAACCATACCATGTGATGGTCATTGACCCCCAGGTGACCTTCTACCTGGAGATCGGTGATCCTATTAGTCAGTACTAGATCTAGGATAGCCCTGTCTCTTGTGGCTTGTTGTACCAGTTGTTTGAGGCCCTCCCCCTGCAGGGAATCCACCATGTGTCTAGTTCTGGCAGATGTCCCTGCTGGTATTGAGCAATCTGTATCTTGCTTGTTGAAGTCTTCCATTATCAGAAGCTCCCCTTTAGTTGTCATGTTTTGTATATCTTCTAACAGTAATGTGTCTGTGTCCTCCCCCTGGTCTGGAGGCCTGTACACAACCCCAGTTCATATGGCTGTCCCATTTCCTGTTTTCAGGGTGACCCACAGTTCTTCTGGCTCCTTATGTGTATTCTGAATTTCTGTAGCTTTGATATTTTCATTAACATAAAGGGCCACTCCACCCCCTTTTTGCACCTCAGTCTCTTCTGAACAGTACATAGCCAGGTACTGAAGTCTCCCACATGTGGTTACTGATAAACCACGTCTCGCTAATGGCTACTATGTCCAGTTTAGCCTCTATCATTATTGCCTGCAGGTCTGGGATCTTGTTTCCCAGACAGTGAGCATTTGTGTACATGGTTTTCCATTGGCCAGATTTTGGTGTGTTAATAGTTGGGTGAGGTCTGGTGTTTCCCCTGTGTGTCGGATGAGGAGCCAGATCTTTTTCCTCACCTGGTGATACAAATGCACTACAAACATGCTGAACTCCTGTTTGACCACTAGCTTGGGGGCAGGGTGTTCTTCCCATTCGACATATGGGGTGCTGCACCTCCTCCCCATTTGCTAGTTTAAATATTCTGCAAAGACGTCAAACTTCTGCCCCAATGCACTGACTCCCTCCCTAGTCGGATGCAGTCCATCAAATTTAAAGAACTTTTGCTCCCAAAACTGTTGCCAGTTCCTACAAATTTGTGTCCTGTTTCCTGGCACCAGCCCTTGAGCCACGTGTTTAGCTCCTCTATCTCCCCTTCTCTGACCTTCTCTCCATCTGCCCACCTCTCCCAGACTGTGCCAGGATCTCAGAGAAGGAGTGGCTGGACTAAATGGATGATAGTTTGTCACCCAGCCTGGTCAGGTGTTCCTTGGTCTCCACAACTGACTGGCTGGCGAGATCATTAGTCCCTATGTGTACTAGGACATCAATGTTTTCTCCTGCTTCCTGCATGATTTTAGCAATGCGGTCAGTGTCTCTCCATGCTGATGTACCTGGGAGACATCTGACCATTACCCCTGGCTGGAGATGGGTATCAACTCCTCGAATCATGGAGTCTCCTGTGATCAGAAGTTGTTTGGATTTCCTTTTTGCTTCTTTGGGGGTTTGGTTCCTGTTTTGGGTGATTTTTGTTGAGCTAGCTCCTGTGCTGCAGTGTCCTGCTCTGCAGTGTCCTCTGCCCCTTTGTTTGATTTCGGAGATAGAGGCAGATACCTGTTTGTAGTTTTTGTATGGTTTGTGGAGGTGATATGTTGGAGAGCACCGAATGACGGATCACCCGATTTGCCCCTTCAAACCACCTGCCAACATCCTGGACCAACTACCCTCTGCAGTCGAGGTGCTTCTGTTGGATGTTGGGGAAATGGTGGTTAGTTCTTAAAATATATGGATGCTGCAACAGAAGGTAAAGCCATCAAAAAATGGAGAGCAATGAGTACCAATGCCCGTAGTCTGAGTAACAAGTTCCCTGAATTAGAGGCCTTGATGGAGGAGGAATATCTGGATATTGTGGCAGTCACAGAAGCATGGTACACACAAAACCATGACTGGGATGTAAACATACCAGGATACACTATCTACAGGAGGGTCAGGGAGGGTAAAAGAGGAGGAGGAGGAGGAGTAGCTCTTTACATAAGGGAAGGAATCAAAGCAACAGAACAAAAGGGTAAACAGGGAGGAGAAGAAGCACTGTGGGTAAATTTGGAGACCGACAATGGCACCACAATCCGCACAGGGGTTGTATACAGACCCCTTCTCAGGGGTGGAAATGGACAAGGAAATGATAGAAAGTATACTTAGAATGGCAGAAAAGGGAGATATTGCTGATGGGTGGTCTGAATATGCCAGATGTTAACTGGAGTGCAGTTGCAGCAGCCACTTCAAGAATGGGGTTATTCTAGATGCCCTACAGAGGCATGCCTTAGACAACTAGTATTGGAGCCCACTCAAGAGGGAGCAATCTTAGACCTGGTTCTCTCAAATGGAGATGGAGAGGATCACAGATGTAGAAGTGGGTAGCCATCTGGGAACTAGCGACCATCGAACAGTATGGTTCACAATAAACACAGCAATAGAGTCAAGCCATACAAAGGCAAAAGTACTGGACTTTAGGAGGGCTGACTTTGCCAAAATGGGTGAGTGCCTAAGGAATGCACTAGCAAATGGGCAGGAAGGAGAGGTGGAAGAACAATGGGGAATAATAAAAACTGCCATCACAGAGGTAACAAGCCTTTGTGTGAAGCAAATAAGCAAAACAAAACGATGTCAGAAACCATTATGGTTCTCAAAGGAAGTGGCAGTGAAGGTTTAAGAGAAAAAGAAAGCATTCAGGAAGTACAAGGAATCACAGAAGGAGCAGGACAGAAAACTGTATCAGTTAAAGCAAAAGGAAGCTTGGAAGGCAGTCAGAACAGCAAAGGCCCAAACCGAGGCAAAGATTGCCAACTCAGTTAAGAAGGGGGATAAAACCTTTTATAGGTACATCAGGGAGCGAAGGAAGACCAAGGGAGGGATAGTGAGGCTTAATAAGGGAGGAGGGTGGGCAGAGGGTGACTGTGAAAAGGCAGAGATACTAAACAAATATTTTGCTCAGTATTTACAAAGGAAGAGGGAGGTACCTAAAACAAACAGTAGAAACACTCTGGATACAGAAGTTGATACCAGCCATTTACAGAAGAAAGGGTTCTGAAAGAACTCTCAAAACTGAAGGTGGACAAAGCAATGGGGCCTGATGGGATTCATCCCAGAATTCTAAAAGAGCTAAGGGTAGAACTAGTGACACCACTGACTACCTTTTTTAACAAATCATGGGAGGATGGGGTGGTACCCGAGGACTGGAGGAGGGCAGATGTGATTCTCCTTCACAAAGATGGGAGCAAGGCAGAAGCAGGAAACTACAGGCCTGTTAGTTTAACCTCAGTGGTAGGGAAAATGATGGAATCACTTCTGAAGGAAAGAATTGTCGAGTATCTTGAGGCCAGAGGGTCACTGGACCCAAGGCAGCATGGATTCACAGCGGGAAGGTCATGCCAGACAAATCCGATAGATTTCTTTGACTGGGTGACCAAAGTAGTAGATCAGGGAGGGGCTGTGGACTTGGCCTACCTAGACTTTAGCAAGGCATTTGACACAGTCCCACACAAAAGATTAATATACAAGTTAGCCAGCCTGGGAGTGGGTCCCAAGATGACAGCCTGGGTAAAGAATTGGCTGGAGAATAGGACACAGAGAGTAATAGTAAATGGAGTCCACTCTGCAGAAAGGGGGGTTACTAGTGGGGTACCGCAGGGTTCAGTATTAGGACTGGTCCTCTTCAATGTCTTTATAAGTGACATTGCAGAGGGACTGGAAGGAAAAGTATGTCTCTTTGCAGATGACACAAAGATCTGCAACAGTTGATGCACAAGGTGGGGTGGAAAGGATGAGAAGGGACTTGGCAAGGTTAGAGGAATGGTCAAATGTATGGCAGCTTAGATTCAATGTTAAGAAGTGCAAGGTAATGCACCTGGGAAACAAAAACCCTGGGGAAGAGTACACAATGGGGGGGTGAGATACTAACAACAACAAAAATCGAAAGAGACCTAGGAGTAATTATATCAGATGACCTAAAGGTGGGCAAGCAATGTGAGAGGCAGCAAGGAGGCTGGGGGATACTGGGATGCATAGGGAGAGGCATCACCAATAGAAAAGAGGAAGTTATTATCCCTCTGTACAGACAGCTGGTGAGACCCCATCTGAGTACTGTGTGCAGTTCTGGAGACCCAATCTCCGCAAACACATAGACAGGATGGAAGCTGTCCAGAGGAGGGCAACTAAAATGGTGCAGGGTCTGCACCAGAAGACATATGAAGAGACTTAAGGAGCTTAATATGTATATGTAACCCCCAGATGACGCTATCCCAAGGGCTACTACCCCTGCCTGATTTGCCACTAACAGGTTGAGGGGCCTGGATCCGATGGCGGGTGCCTCCACCCAGAGGTCAGGGTTTGCAATAGTTAAACTAACTTGGTCACAGCCCTCTGGGACACTGCGACCCCCCTTTCTTCCCACTAGTGGCCCACACATTACATCAGAATTACCTTCACAGTATACACTTACCCCCAGGACTGGTTCAGGCAGTGTGACTCCTGGGACTCCCTGTAAAATAAGATGATATAGTGCAAAAGCCACAGTACAATACTTTAACATAGACGAATACCTCAGGCAGTGTTACTTTGCTGAAACAAACAGATCTGATTTATTTAAGGGGATATAACGAGGACGGGGAAATCAGGTTAATTAGTTTAAACGCATTAACAATCACAGTACTGTGCACATATTTCAAAATATCAGATGTCCCTAATGTCACTCTTACTGGGTATCCAAGCAATAAGAGGCTAGCCTATTTGGTGCAGCTGGTTGGGGCCCTGAAGTTGGAAAATGCATGCACAATACCCAAATTGTAATCCGGAACCAGTAGGCTCTGTTCGTGGAGAAAGGAAAGGAAAAGTAATCAGATGGAACACTTGCAATTAGATGATGGCAGGGAGCTACCCTGATTTGTACTCATAAATTCAATGCTGAAACTGAATGGAAGGCAGATTGTCCTGGATTGCCAGGAGGAGCAGATCATGTGGACAAGGTCCTTGTGACTGGACCCCACTTCAGATCAGAGCAAATGGATGTAGTCTGGATTAAGCTGGGGTTTACTTGCAGCTTCATGCACTCAATTCACTGTACAGGGGATTTGAAACGTGAGTCCCAACAAGCACTACACACATTTATATGGCAAAAGAAAGTACTATACCAGGCAGGCTGCTTCTCTATCCCGATTGCAATTACTGCACAATACCCAGGAGAACACACAGCAGATTCAGTTCCTGACAGACCAAGCGTGATTCAGCAATTTCTCCAGTCTTCTACAGGGTGAGCCTGGTTTTTACTCTTCAGATCTCCTTGATTCTCTTCACAGGTCGGATTCAGTCTGAACAAGCACTTTCACACACTGCAGACCGAAACTTGGGGCCTTACACACGTTTCCCAACTAAAACTGCGCACCGAAGGAGCACAGGGCTCCTTCCCTCTTCACTGCCAGAGCTGAACTGAAACTCCAGTAGACAAAACCGGGCACTTCCTTTGAGTTCTTCCCAGTTCTTGGCTGGATTGGCTGACACTCACAATAGCCTCCCCTGTTGGTGCAAGGGTGCGGGGTCAAACTACATTTCCAGGTCACTGCCCACTGATCCTCTTGTGGCTGGCTCGAGATTCTGAGTCCAAGTTCTGATTCGTCCCAGGCTCCATTTGAAGCTCCCTTAACCCACACTGATTGGTCCAGTTCAGCAGTTCAAAACTAGAATGGGAACTAGGCAAACACAGTTCTGATTGCAAAGAAAAGCAGGTTAGACAAACTGTATTTTCATTATTACTCTAAATGATTTCTGGCAAACAGTTACATCTTTCAGATAGGTTCCTTTGCACTCCTAGTGACTGCAAAAACAGAGTGAATTGGCAGCAGCTCGACTGGGACTCAAGTAGAGAAACACGCAGTCCCCCCCATACAAACTAGTTATGTCTGCAAGCAGACAGCTCTTAAAGAGACAGTACCAGAGGCTCTAAAAACACTCACAGATAAATGGCTTAAACGCCAAACACCATTCAGGCTAGGAGCATTCAAGCAAGCTCCTGGAAGTCTTTTGGGAACCCCATTTGCAGGGGGTTACACCCTTCCTGGCCTGGGAAAGCTTGACGTCCGCGTCAAGCAAGTACCCCCATAAGTTTCAGTTGCAGCCATATACATTTGCATTAGGCTCACACATGTAATCATCAATCAAAATATCACTTTACCAGGAACACATTTCTGAAACGTTGCAGTACGTCACTCTTTACAGAGTATTAAACACACATTGTACCATAACTCAGGTTATTACCTCTTGTACATGAAACCTGAAGAGAGGGGGCCCTTCCCTATCAGCTACCTTGGGGCTGGACGGGGCAAGGGCACCATACCTAGAGAGCAACACAAGTAACTTGGAGTTAGCACTGACGCTCAGTTTGGGCAATGAGCTCGGGGACACATACACTCCTTTATGGACAACATTGAGAGGCAGGTCCACAGGCCTTCCAAGGGAATCATAACTGAGGTGCACCACAGGCTTTACAGCTCTACCTGTCTTTCTAGGGGGAACTGTTACAGTCTCTACACTCTGAGCCTCATTTTCAGCATTGTCCTCACTTGATAGGAGAGTCTCCATGGGGGTAGAGAGGCTAGAACTTGGGGCACTTTCAACTCCAGGAGTTACAGTCTCTGAATCCACAACATTTGGCTCACATGGAGAGCTTTCGGACACTGGCAGTGGACCGTCAGGGCACTCAAAATACTCTTCTTGTTCTGGTGTATCACCTGTCTGTCCCAGTCCATCATTTTCCTCCCCTGAAAGCTCAAACAGTTCTACCATACACAATGATTCCATTTCATCTGACTTGATGCTTTGCACTTCACTTTCCGGGAGCATTGGCTCCAGGGACGAAGCTGGGGGTTTAGACAGTCCAGAAGTCCCAGCTTCATCTCCAGTATTGACTAGGGGATTGCCCCGAAACAATTGACTCAGTTCATAAGAAGGGTAGTATTCAAAGTCACACTCACTTTCTTCTGATATGGACTGACAGTCATGCTCAACCGGGACTTGTGGAGGGGAACACTTTAACTCAGCTTCTGTAGGTGCAGACTTTCTTGATCTTTTCTTAGCAGCAGCTCTAGTCACTGGTCCAGAGGGGGCATCTTATGGGGGCTCAGACTCAATCAAGATTTGTCCAATGGGCAGTAAATGATTTCTATGCTTTGTTTTTACATCTTTTGAGTTATTCTCAGGCCTTACTTTGTACATTGGCAGATCATCTAGTTTGCCCACTACAATGTGAGGGAGATGGTGCCATCTGTCAGCAATCTTGTGTTTGCCATGCAGTCCCAGATTTCTTAGCAATACCTGATCTCCCTCTTGGAGTTCCTGTGCTTTCACCTTTTTATCATACCTTTCTTTGTTGTCAGATTTCTTTGGCAGCCATGGTTTGAAGCCAGTTAGCTACGCATGAGTTAGCTGGGCCTTTAACTTTGCACATACTGTAAACAGTTGTCAGCTTGAACCCCCATCAGTAGAGACCCCAAAACACACATCTACCAGCAGTCGAGCTTCTCTTCCAAACATCAGGCGGAAGGGGGAGAACCCAGTGGCATCACTTTTGGTGCAGTCTCGCATGTACCAGGGTGCTAATTTGTGGCTCCATCTAGGCTTGTCCTTTGGGTGTAAGGTGCCTAGCATATCTAGCAAAGTCGGTTGAAACGTTCAGGCTGTGGGTCCCTGGGGTGGTAAGGAGTGGTTCTGGACTTTTGCACTCCCACAGAGAAAGCATCTCTTTGATCAGACGACTCTCAAAGTCTCTCCTTGATCAGAATGGATTCTTTGTGGAGCCCCATAGTGAACAAAAATGTTTTCTACAAGTACTTTGGCCACAGTGGATGCTTTCTGGTCTTTGGTGGGAAACTTGGGCATATCTCGTAAAATGGTAAGTGACCTACCAGCACATTACTGATATTTCTTTGATCTGACTCAAACTCAGAAAATCAATACAGACCAGCTCCATGGGTGCACTGGTGGTGATGTTAACAAGGGGGCAGCCCTCTGGGCAAAGCTTTCCTCTAAGCTAGCGACTACAAGTTTGAATGTGTTGCTCCACATCAGCTCCCATCTTAGGCCAACAGAATCTGGATCTCACCAAGTCAAGTGTTCTGTCTATACCAAGGTTCCCCATGTGGTTGTGCAAGGACCTCAATACTGAGTCTCGAAAGGCAGCACTAGTTGTTGTTTGTCTACTTGTCCCCCTCTGTCTACTGTTTCTCTGTATAACAGTTTATTGATCAGTTTCAACTTAGGGCCTTCTTTGTATAACAGTACAGTTCTCAAATCAGTGGAGCGTAATTTGGACACATCTTTTCCTGCATAGAGGGCTTCTAAAGCTGATTGGATCATGGGATTGCGGGATTGAGCCCGCCGAATACTGCTATTGTCCAGCTGAGGCAGTGCACCAATGTCTATTGCAGAAAAGTGGCAATAAGCAGGTATACAATTCTCAGAGGGTCCCAAGCAATCCACCATGCAGTCCACTCGCGTCCGTGGACATTTGTTCCTCCCTGTCAAACTTCTGGCAGAGTGCCCGAATATCAGGTTCTGACAATCTGACCCAGTCATTCTGGGGAACAGGCCTCTGGGAGAGAGCATCAGCATCTATGTGGTTCAGGCCTGCTCGGTATTCAACAGCATAGTCGTATGTAGATAATGCAGAAAGCCACCAATGGCCAGTGGCATCCAACTTAGCTGAGGTCTGCACATAGGTCAAAGGATTGTTGTCAGTTTTTACTAGTATTTTAGCCCTACAAGTACTCATGGAATTGGTCAACAATAGCCCTTCAAGCTAGGAACTCTAACTTATGTACAGAATAGTTCTTTTCGGATAGGGGTCAGGCTTCTACTGGCAAAGGCCACTGGTCTCAGGCCATTCTCGTGCTCTTGGTACAACACAGCCACTAGCCCTTGCAAGCTAGTATCAGTGTGCAGGACATAAGGTTTTCTTGGATCAGCATAGGCCAGCACTGGAGCGTGAGTAAGTTGATATATGATCTCATGAAAAGCAGTCTCACAATCAGGAGTTCAGCGGGCCCAAAATACTTCACTCGTACGAAAATACACTCTTTCAGTCTTGAGGGACGCTGACTTTTTGTATTTTTTGTGGGTTGGTGGATACCCTTGAGTAAGGTTAAGTAAAGGACGGATCACTCTTGAATAGTCCTTGATGAAACGCCAATAATAACCACAGAATCCCAGGAATCTTTGCAGTTCCTTAGATTTTTGGGCTGTGGCCAGGTGGTCAAGGCCTCAACTTTACTTGGGTCAGTCTCTATTCCCTCGGTGGATACTATGTGTCCCACATACTTTACTGATGTTTGAAAGAATTGACACTCATCAATAGACAGTTTAAGGCCAAAGTCTTCCAGTCGGTCCAATCCCTTAAATAATCTGCTCTCATGTTCCTCCAATGAGCTGCCAAACACAATAACATCATCTAGGTATACCAGGCACTCTAGTAAGTTCATGTCCCCCACTGCACGCTCCATCAATCATTGAAAAGTGGCTGGGGCATCTGAAATCCCTTGAGGCATCCTCATGAATTCATAGAAGCCAAGCAGACAGATAAAGGCTGTCTTCTCCACGGTCCTCTGGGGCCATCGGGATCTGGTAGTACCCACTGCGGAGATCCAGCACAGAGAACCACTTGCTCCTGTTTAGGCAGTCCAAAGCATCCTGAATGCGGGGCATTGTGTACTGATCAGGGATAGTCCGCCGGTTTAAAGTGCGATAATCCATGCACATCCTTACTGTCCCATTCTTTTCCTCACTACCACAATGGAGGAAGCATAGGGGCTTCTAGATTCTTGTATTACACCAGCAGCTAACATCTCTTGCAGATGCCGTCTCACATCATCTATGTCAGCAGGTGCCAGGCGTTGAGACCTCTCACGAAATGGTCTTTTGTCATGCAGCCGGATATGGTGCTCAGCTCCTTGCATGCATCCTACTTCCCATTCCTTTAAAGAAAACACCTGGTCTCTCTGGGCAAGCTTCTCACTGATCCTCACTTTCCTTTCAGCTGGCAACGGGGAGTCACCGAAATCAAACAAGTCAGGCGTTACTCTGTCATTCTTCCCCGAACTGTTGCTGCTGGGTAGCACTGCAGTGTCTGCACAATGCACATTAGCCAGGGTGCAACCTCTATTTACTTGAATCTCTCTGTCAGACACATTATGAACTTGAACCATTACCCTTCTGGCATTAGCATGGGCTCTAGCGGGCAAAATACTAGGCTTGACCAGCAGTCCCTCCAGCAATTTTCCATCGCCTGGTGCATCCAACATTAATATTTTATTCTTAACATCCTTTCTAATACGGACCTCTCCCTGTGAGGTACACTGGGCATTTGGTGCCAGGATCAGAGACTCAGGATCCTTCTTCCAGACAATTCCGACCAGTTCCTCTGGTTCTACTTTTTCAGCATCTCGCTGTGCCTCATCGGCCTTCTTAATTAAAGCCAGAAATCTTAAAGCTCTACTAGTTCTTGACCCCTGTTTTTCATAACACAACTGTGCCAGCCTTCCAAACATATGAGCATTTGTTCCAATCAACAAAGGGACATCATCATACAGTCCAGTGAGGACACACTAAGGCTAGGGTCTCTACATTTCGGCCACTCCAGCCACGGAGGTGAGGAAAGACAGCAAATTCGGATGTACCTGGAATAGGGTAGGCCTTCTCCACTTAACCCCCATACATGCAGTCCTTCTAATGGTTGTAAGGGTACATCTGACAAATGCTTCTGATACCAATCCTGGAACATAATTGTCACTTGGGAGCCACTGTCTAATACAGCTCTTGTAGACACTCCATTCACCTTTACAGTAGTCTCCATGGAAGGACCCACTATTCTGGACCAGTCTGGAGAAGCGGTAGTGGGGGCCTGGGCAACTGACTTTGCCACAAAAAGACGTGAGTTAGCATTTTTGGGGCCCTCACTGGGATCATTTCATGCACCTCTTAACCACTGATTTGTTCTCCAAAGCTCTCCTTGTGGCCTATATGCAACTTTGTCAGTGTCTTTTGGGGACCGGCATTCCCTCTTCATGTGCCCATCCTTCCCACAATTATAGCAAAACATACTTTCTGGAGTTTGAGCTGGCCGAGGCGCCACACTGGGAGCCAGGATGGGGGTACTACTAACTGGAAACCTTGGTGCCATCTCTGTCTGTGGCGTGATAAGCATTTGGAGACATCTCGGCAGTTTCTCCACTTCCATGGTCAAGAAATCGAGTTTGGAGCTGTTATGAGCAGGAGATACATGGGTGGGTACCTCCACCCCCATAGCAGATGCAGTCGGATATAGGCCGGGGCCCATACTTGCAGGCGTGGCCATAATAAAGGGACTGTTTTTGAATTCCCAGATCTCTCTCAACAGTTTGCCCCATTGTGGCATATCTTTTTCCTTCTCGGAGCACTCATTAATTGCCAACCTCTGCCCCTGAACTTCACTTGATGGGTCACCCTCAGTCACTCGGGTCGTAGCCACAGCTATTGGTACAAGTCCCTCCCGAGGTCGCCTTTTCTCAACTCCTCGAATTTCTCTCATTAGCTTATCATAGGAGGGTGGGGACTCCAGTTGATTTGCCAGGCGTAACTGAAGCAACAGCAGTTCTGAGAAGGGGGAAGACTTACGGATCCTGTCCAGCCTGGTTCGGTCCAGTTCAATCGCTGGCAAACTACCCTTTCTGAGGCATTCTTGCAACAATTTATCCAGCCAAGATACATACACAGACAACAACTCCCCTTGGTACTGTTGTGCATTTCTTACTCTCCACCATAGGTCCTCATCAGAATCTGGGCTCCCATACAATTCTCCAAGGCCTCAAGATAGGCCTGTGCAGTCGCTTCAGGGTTACTGGCCTGTTTAGCACGGATAGTAGCCAGGGAAGGACCTCGGAGGCTCTCACTAACCCTCTTTCGCTTTTCGGCTTCCGAGCATTGCCATTCTAGCATTTGGGGGGCAACATAGTCTATCCAGGTCTGCCAGTCATCCTCCCCTTGGGGGGTGGGGAGGGTGTCAGAGAAGATTCTCAACCTTCGGTAAGAGTCGTGACTAATGGCAGGTGCAGAAATAGGAGCCTGCATTGGTTCAGCCATCATTACGGGTACTGGAGCGGGAGAGGGTGTTGGGGGAGGAACAGGAAGAATAGTTTCTTCAAGTCCTCCACAGTTTTCCCTTCCCCCAGCAACCATTTAGCAAATTTCTCCTCAAAAGTTTCAGATAGTGGTGGGGGCTCATTTCCCCCCCCCGGGACTTTACTGTCCTTAGTTATCGCTCTCCAGGCAGTGAGGGCTCCCTCTGGGGTAATAGTCTGTGGCACTTTGGAGCTATCTATGGGATCCTTAAACTCTACTAGGGCCAGGAAAGTGTGGGTGAGCAGATTAGCATGCCGACCCACCACCACAGGGTTTTGTAAACCTTCCACCTTGGAAAGTACTCCCTGTACAGTGTCTGTATTGATACCCAGGGGGATGTCCAGGATAAGCATAGCATTTTGGGGGTCAATCTCCTCCCCAGTACACCACTCCACCAGCCGGTGCACAGCCACTTCTGTCGGGGTACCCATTTTTTTTCTTAACAGTGGTTTGTAAATATGGCCACTAGAGGACACACAATCCCAGTGGTGAGCCTCCAAGATGTAACCCCTAGATGGCGCTATCCCAAGGGCTACTACCCCTGCCTGATTTGCCACTAACAGGTTGAGGGGTCCGGATCCGATGGCGGGTGCCTCCATCCAGAGGTCAGGGTTTGCAATAGTTAAACTAACTTGGTCACAGCCCTCTGGGACACTGCGACCCCCCTTTCTTCCCACTAGTGGCCCACACAATATATCAGAAATACCTTCACAGTATACACTTACCCCCATGACTGGTTCGGGCAGTGTGACTCCTGGGACTCCCTGTAAAATAAGATGATACAGTGCAAAAACCACAGTACAATACTTTAACAAAGACAAATACCTCAGGCAGTGTAACTTTGCTGAAACAAACAGATCTGATTTATTTAGGGGGATATAACAAGGACAGGGGGAAATCAGGTTAATTAGTTTAAACGCATTAACAATCACAGTACTGTGCACATATTTCAGAATCCCAAATGTCCCTAATGTCACTCTTACTGGGTACCCAAGCAATAAGAGGCTAGCCTATTTGGTGCATCTGGTTGGGGACCTGAAGATGGAAAATGCATGCACAATACCCAAATTGTAATCCGGAGCCGGTAGGCTCAGTTCGTGGAGAAAGAAAGGAAAAGTAATCAGATGGAAAACTTGCAATCAGATGATGGCAGGGAGCTACCCTGATTTGTACTCATAAATTCAATGCTGAAACTGAATGGAAGGCAGATTGTCCTGGATTGCCAGGAGGAGCAGACCATGTGGACAAGGTCCTTGTGACTGGACCCCTCGGCAGTTCAGAGCAAATGGATGTAGTCTGGATTAAGCTGGGGTTTACTTGCAGCTTCATGCACTCAATTCACTGTACAGGGGATTTGAAACGTGTGTCCCCACAAGCACTACACACATTTATATGGAAAAAGAAAGTACTATACCAGGCAGGCTGCTTCTCTATCCCTTTTGCAATTACTGCACAATACCCGGGAGAACACACAGCTGATTCAGTTCCTGACAGACCAAGCGCGATTCAGCAATTTCTCCAGTCTTCTACAGGGTGAGCCTGGTTTTTACTCTTCAGATCTCCTTGATTCTCTTCACAGGTCGGATTCAGTCCGAACAAGCACTTGCATACGCTGCAGACAGAAACTTGGGGCCTTACACGTGTTTCCCGACTAAAACTGCGCACCGAAGGAGCACAGGACTCCTTCCCTCTTCACTGCCAGAGCTAAACTGAAACTCCAGTAGACAAAACCGGGCACTTCCTTTGAGTTCCTCCCAGTTCTTAGTTGGTTTGGCTGTCACTCACAGTAGCCTCCCCCTGTTGGTGCAAAAAGGCGCCGAAGTCCAAACTACATTTCCCAGAGTCACTGCCCATACAATCCTCTTGTGGCTGGCTCAGATTACGAGTCCAAGTTCTGATTCGTCCACAGGCACCATTTTGGAGCTCCCTTAACCCACACTGATTGGTCCAGTTCAGCAGTTCAAAACTAGAATGGGGAACTAGGCAAACACAGTTCTGATTGCAAAGAAAAGCAGGTTAGACAAACTGTATTTTCATTATTACTCTAAATGATTTCTGGCAAACAGTTACATCTTTCAGATAGGTTCCCTTTGCACTCCTAGTGACTGCAAAAACAGAGTGAATTGGCAGCAGCTCGAGTGGGACTCAAGCAGAGAAACACACGGTCCCCCTCCATACAAACTAGTTATGTCTGCAAGCAGACAGCTCTTAAAGAGACAGTACCAGCGGCTCTAAAAACACTCACAGATAAATGGCTTAAACGCCAAACACCATTCAGGCTAGGAGCATTCAAGCAAGCTCCTGGAAGTCTTTTGGGAACCCCCATTTGTGGGGGGTTACATATAGCCTCGAGGAAAGGAGGGAGAGAGGGGACATGATAGAAACTTTCAAGTACCTCCAGGGAATCAACAAAGTCCAAGAGGGTAGCATCTTTCAAAAAAAGAGGTGTGCAAGAACAAGGGGGCACAATTTGAGGATAGAGGGGGGTGGCTCAGAGGTAATTTAAGGAAGTATTTTTTCACAGAGAGGGTTGTGGATGCATGGAATGGCCTTCCGGAGGAGGTTGTGGACTCAAAAACAGTGGTGGAATTCAAGTATGCATGGGACAGTCATAAGGCAATTCAAGGGGGTAGGGGTAGGAAGTAGTAGGCTGCTGGTTAACCAGGATCTGCAGCTTATGCATTAGGTAGGGAAATGGGCAGACTGGATGGGCCAAGCGGTCCTTATCTGCCGTCAAATTCTGTGTTTCTATGAATATGCAATATGAGGTGCGTAATCTCTGCCCATACTGCCTGGAGCTGAGCCTTTAGATCTCCAATGGCCCAGCATGTAGGACAGTGTCCTAAATCCTGTAAAATTGCCCTTCTGAAAAGTATTCCACAGTATCTGCAGTTAATGATATCCATTCCAGATAAGTTGCTGGGTTTATAACCTGGTCAGAGTAATTAGAAGGAAGAAAATGAAAGCAAAAGTTTTATTTTGTGTTTTGTTTTTGTTTTTGTATAACTTGTTATATCAAGTTAAATAACTAGTGCCCCTGTAAATGAGGTCACTCTGTGGATACCCCTCTGATCCTCCCCTTCCTGCTTTGCTACAGGAAATGTCACGACTGTGCTACCCTATAAAAGGAGTGTAGTGTGGGGTGGTTGCGGATGGGGCTGGGTGGCTGGGCCCTTCCCCTGCCATAAAAGAACAACCATGGACAAAAGAAACAAGGAGGTAAGAGCACAAACAATCAGCCAGCAACAAATGCACAAATTACTTTCCCAAACTCCATGTTCTGCCCCAATTGCAGTGCTGCACTTGTCCAGTAGATGGCGATCGCACTACATGGCCACATTCTACAGTCAATCAAACAGAAATGTGCAGAGATGGGAACAAATTGTGACTGGGCCCCGTGAACTTCTAAACTGCAGATCATAAAACTGAACCACAAACTGCACTCTGCTCTCTCGCTGATCTGTACCTCGTTGCAAGGTTAAAATTGTTCGGGAGACACACTGAGACGAGGCTTGCTACTAGGTGCCACCCAGGGGAAGGGGGCACAGGCAATGTATAGATCACAAGACATCAGAGTGTTATTTAATCGGTCGGAGCAGGTGCAGTAAGTGTGTAGTGACGTTAGGTAAACAGCTGCATGGTGCAGTGTGACTGACATGTGGATGAGCTTGCAAGAAGATAACGTGTACAAGTGCCTGTTGGGGAGGTGACAGTGCTTAAAGGGTACAGGGTCAGATGGGGGTGTAGGCCTTATGGCCTAAAAGTATAGGTGGGTCCTAAGCAGGAGGGTCTGGAAGAAGGGGGGGGGAGCAGGAATGTGCCTTTGCTGGACTCTAAGGGGCCAGCTAATCAGTCTTTACCAAGAGCAGGCCTTATCAATTTGTTTATTTGTCCATATCGGAATTACAATCCTTTGAGTCATGGACTCATTTCCAAAGGCTCCTCGTCAGAGAATACAGAGACAATCGCAGGGTTACATAATTCCGTGGACGGAGTTAAATAATTTCATACAATACATCGTTACAAAATTACAGTGTAAAAAATGTGTACAGACAGGTTGTAGTGATGGCTCATCACTGTAACATAGCAACACACAGACCTGCTATACACTAATACAAAATATGCATAAGAATTACCTTGGTAGATACATTTAATACATCGAAGGTATTGATGCACTGTTTGTATGACATTACTCCTTTAAAGTGGTTATACAGGTAATTCACGTTTTTAAAACTGAAATAAGGTTATTTAAAGCAGCAGTACTACGAAAAAATAATTTGTACTTTTTTGACAGTTTATTCCCTGTGCTCTGCTGATCATATGCCTGGTACTCTTTCTCGCCAACATTGTACTATCACCGAGCAATTTGCTCAGTTATTCACTGCTTTTTTTACATTTCTGCCACTAAGCATGTTGCACTGGAACCCACTTTGCTGCCAACTGCACATCTGTATGACTTGCAGGGACATCTGAAATGGTCAGCAGAAGGTTCCAGTGCTGTAGTCAAAAAACGTGATGCGACCTGAAGGAAAAAGCGCAGCTGAAAATTAGTCACCCGCCATATTTATTGTAGCACCACAACACTTCAAATACATTGAAAATATCTAAAAAGAGCTAGAGATGACTGAAAAAAAATATTTACAGGTATGGAAACTGGAACTTTGGCCGCATGCTTACAGCCAAAAAGCCGAATTTTGATAGATCACTTCCTGATCTGGTAGTACTGCTGCTTCAAAAGATCATAAGAGATACAGGGAGGGGGAACCAGAAGTTGACCTGTAAAAATATTGCTCAGAACCCACTGGCCTTCCTTCAACCTTGTTGTAAACCGTTCACCATTCTAGTGTATTCTCCTTCTTGGAGTGCTGCTCTGTCTCAGGCCTTTGATAGCGAGAATGGTGCCTGTTGCTATCTCAGTTATACCAATGGCCAGTCCAAGAGAATACACCACAATCTCTGTTGCCTTGGATCCAACTGAAGGCACTTCAGGCTCCCAGAATTCAGCATTAGGTTTATCAAAGGCTGGAAGTGCTAATGAACAGCCGTAAATGTCTTCCTTTTCTGGGGTAATTTTCAGATAAGCAAACCTCCACAATTTAAATTTATTAAAGTGATTCAACTGGATGGACTGAAGCTCTTATGTTATCTTGTTCAAGGTCACAGTACGAGGCAGCGTTGGGTGTTGTACACTTTGTGTTATTGAGTGCATCAAGCAAAAATGAGTATGCTCTCACGGTGCTGGAACAGTACCAGTGGATGTGGCCAGGTCTAGAGAGTTCAACACAGAATGCAGAAAGCCCATTGTACACAGTCTCTGGCCAGGTACCCTGGTGCTTCTCTCTCTCTCAAGCTTTTCAGGGGACCTGTATCTCTTTTTGTGTGTATACATCCCTTGTGCTGCGTTACATTAAAGTGAAACCTTCTGAACTTATTTAGTTACAAATTTATTTATTTAGTTAGCTATTCAGTTTTCGTTGACTGGGTAGGTGCACTTGACACAAACATTGCCCATTTTCAGGCATGACCCAGAAGAGGTACAGACAGTAAATAGATAGCAAGTTACAAGGACAACAATAAATACTTTGGGAAAAATGCATAACATCACCATAGTACAGGCAAGTACAGGAGCAACATGGTCATATTCCGTACAATGTAAGAATAGAAGTCGTCCAACTGAAGGGGTGCAAAAATTGTCAGGCAGTTAATAGATTGAGTGAGACAGTTACAATAAGAGGGATCAATTACACAGACGTTTATCATTAGGTAGGAGGAACTTGCAAAGTTCATTTTAAAAAGCTAGGTGAGTCTGAGAGCATCTTAGAGACATAGGAAACGAGTTCCAGAGCTTGGTGGCAAATACTGAGAAGGTCTGTTCACCCATCTCAGAAGCACATTTTGAGACATCCAGAAGTGACCTATCTTTAGACCTTAAAGCAGTAGTACTGCCTAATCAGGAAGTGATCTGTTTCCAGTTGTTGTAGATCTACAGTAAATACGGTGGCTGTCTCGGCTGACTATCTTTTGCTGCTGCAGTCAACAAGGTGGGTGGCAGAAATGCAGGGTTTTATTTAACTCTAAAAATTGATTAGCGTTTTGCTTATAAAAGTTCTAAAACATTGTGAAAATGCATAGCACTTGCCTCACTGTGTTTAACAAACATAACACTTTCAGAAAACCTATATAAATGCTTTTTGTACAGCTAGTATTGTCCCAAGAAAGAAACTGCTAATCAATTATTTAAAACCCTGGAAATGTAAACAAAAACAAAGGGAAACCAAGCAAATTATGGGGTGATAGTACAATGCTGGTGGGAAAGATTACCAGGGAAATGCTCAACAGAACACAGGGAATAAACTGTCAAAAAAACACAGATTTTTTTTTACATAGTACTGCTGCTTTAAGGGGTAAGCCTGTGCAGCATTATTTAGCATGTCGGCTAGGGTAGCAGGTGTACCTCTTCTGATTATATTGTCAGTGGTACAAGCAGCAGTGAGAAGGCGGTAAGATGATGGGGAGAGCCACTCCAGACTTGAGTAAAGGGCACAGTGATGAATCGGCCTGGGCACAGAAAGCACAAAGTGACAGATGTTGTTGTAGCAGAACAGGAGTTCCATTTATTTAAGACCCCTTTGTTTGCCTCCAGGAAGGGTACCAGCCCATGGGAGAGACTAGGTCATAAGACACCCTGGGCTATGGCCAAGCTAGCAGCTGACATTAGAGCAGGCCTGATGTTATAGGTGAGCCCTAGCTTCATATTAACTGTCTTGAAGGGTGTACATATGTACAAGTTAAAGTCAAGGGCAGGGTGTAAAGTGACTCCAAGCCGAGGCAGTTGAAGGAGTTGACTACAGTGATGGGGGAGCCCTCAGAACAGTAGACGGTAAGGGCAGAGGGACAGGCCCTAGTTTTGGGAACAGAACTGAAAAGCATAGTGTGTTTTTTCTTTTTTTTCTTTTTTTTTTTATTTGATCATAAGGCCCCCCAGTTATACTAATCCCACTAGCTCTCCCCATGGTTCACTGCAAAGGGGCTCAAAGTGGCCCACTTGAATGTACCCAGCCTTATGGCCAACTTGTGTAATGTTTGTTCCCAACTATGGTTCTGTGCTTGCACTGTATGCAGCGTCTTTCTGCATTCTGAGTGCCCACACCCTTGCTGATTTTTATGTTTGCTTGCACGCATGTGCAAGAAACATAGTACCATTATCCGAGTTTTCCAGAGGTGTGTCAGCCTCTTCCAATTCAGTCAGTGTATTTGCAGGCACAGTCGCAGTGCGCCAATCACTGCTCCAGCTGTCTATGACAGCTGAAAATGCAGTGGCATACAGTTGAAAGGAGAGCTCTGCTTCATGAGCCAGGCTCCCCCCTCAACTGCGCTTACGCACATTGCGTGCTGACACGCTTCCCCATACTGTATGGCCGAGAGGGGATTAATCCCCCACCAGCAACCTTACAGCTGCCACACTGGGAGCCCACCCCAGCGTGGCACAAGCCTGCTTGGCCGACTGGGGTGCCTAATCCCATTGGCTGCAACCCCCCAAACAGCCTTACAGCTGCCATGCTGGGAGTCCACCCCAGCGTGGCACAAGCCCATATGGCCGGCCAAGGGGTGCCCAGTCTCCCGTCGGCTCCAGCCCCAAACAGCCTTGCCCACAACTGCCACGCTGAGGCCCACCCCAGCGTGGCATAATCCATATGGCCGACAGGGGTGCCCAATCCCGTCAGCTGCAACCCCCAAACAGCCTTACAGCTGCCATGCTGGGAGTCCACCCCAGCGTGGCAAACGTCCCGTGTCATGTTCCTAATTAAAAAAAAAAAAAAAAATGTAAATTTGAAAACGGTCCCTCGCAGTCTCCCTGCCCCCACCCACTGCGCACCTGCCTCCCCACAACCCCCCCGACCGCGAACTGAGGAAATGCCGGTAAGCTGTATAGTGTTATAGGTAGGGTTTTTTCAACTTTGCTGCATATCTCGGGCATTTTTTTGAATTTTTGCACCAAATTTTCAACATGGGGTTTTGGGACCCCTTCTCATGAATGATGTCACTGTCATGGTGTTTTCGGGCCCAAAGGGTGATTTGCAGCCACTGCAGCGAAATCACCTTTGAGACTGATTAACAAAACAGAAACTGCCACTGTTCATCAGGGTGGGCTCTCAAAGAGCCTATTTTGAAAATTTGGTGGAAAAATTCCTACATGACGCTCGTAAGTTTGCAAATTTTCAATATTTTCACTCCAGATTTTCAACATTGTCATTTTCCACACCTTCTTATGAGCAGTACAGCTGTCATTTTCACATCCCACCCAAAGCGATGTTTCTGCCCATGTAGCACACAATGGCTGTCGATTGTGCGAGAAATTAATGTCACGGGACATTAAGAAAATCACAGTGACACTGTTTATGAGCAGAGGTCTTAAAATGGCTGTGTTGAAAATTTGGTGAAAGATTCCTAAAATGACTGTTTCACAGGGCATGCGTTGCAGAGTTCCTATGTACGTGCGTAAGTTCACAAATTTTCAGTATTTTCACTCCAGATTTTCAACATTGCCATTTTACCGCACCTCCTTATGAGCAGTACAGTTGTCATTTTTCACATCTGGCCCATAACATGTTTCTGCCCATGTAGCGAACAATGGCGCAGTCGGTGTGTGAAATCAATGTATGGGACACGTTAAGAAAATCACAGTGACTCTGGTCATGAGCAGGGATGTTAAAATGGCTATGTTGAAAATTTAGTGAAAAAATTACCAAAAATGGCTGTTTTAGGAGCGCACGTGGCGCAGTTCCTACGCACGGTGGCAAGTTTGCGAATTTGTAATATTTGCACACCAGATTTTCAACAGTGCCATTTTACTGCACTTCCTTATGAGCAGTGCAGCTACCATTTTTCACATCTCGCCCAAAATTTGTTTCCGCACATGTAGCGCACAATGGTACAGACGGTGTGCGAAAACAATGTTTGGGACAGATTAAGAAAATCATAGTGTCTCTGGTCATGAGCAGAGGTCTTAAAATGGCTATGTTGAAAATTTGGTGACAAAACTCCATAAAATGACTGTGTTATGAGTGAGCATTGCACAGTTTCCATGCACCCTCGTAAGTTCATGAATTTGTAATATTTTCAGTCCAGATTTTCACCAGTGGCATTTTTCCACACCTCCTTATGAACAGTACAACAGAAATGCGAGGTCGCTGTGGGAAATCATTGTTCGGGACAGATAAAGAAAATCACACTGATACTGTTCATGATCAGAGGTTCCAAAATGCCTGTGTTAACAATCTGCTGTAAAAAAATCCCCAAACTAGTTACATTACGGGTGTGCATTTCACAGTTTCTATGCACGCTCGTGACTTCACCAGTTTTTTTAAGATTTTCACAGCAGATTTTCAACATTGCCATTTTTTACACCTCCCCATGAACAGTACCACTGTCATTTTTCACATCCTGTTCGGAATGTGTTTTTGCACCTGTGGTGCTAAATGATTAGTCATGTGCAAAAGCAGTTTTCGCCAACAAACTGATATTGCCACTGTTCATGAGGTGGGGTCAAAAAAAACATGTTGAAAATTTGGAGTGAAAATACCAATGAATGCCTGAGGCGTTAGGGTTTCCGACCATAACGCTCCACCCTGTAGAGAATGACAAGCATCAGGGGTGTGACTTGGGATTCTTGCCTGTCATGCTCATACCATTCCACCCCCACCCACACCCTGCAGCCAGTGAGAGGCATCAAGGTGTGCCTCGGACTCTTCGGGCCCAAACTTCACCCCATTCTCCTATACCGCACCCATCTCACCCTATTTTCTGATGGAATGGAGTGCGCATAAGGGCCAAAGACCCCAAGGTACACTGTGACACTTGTCAGTGTCTGCAGGGTAGGCTGTGGTGAAATGGCATGGTCGTTATGCCTGACAACCAAAAGGCACACCCCAATGCCTGTCACTCTCTGCTGGGTGGTGGTGCGGTTGGCTTCAGTTCAATACTTCGCTGCCATTCCTATTATGCAGCTCTGTAACTTCTACACTACCAATGCCAATGCCAGCCAGCAAACATTCTGCATTGACAAATGCTTGTTTAAAATAAACTATTTGTGGAGCGATTGGCTTGTTTTCTGATTTGACACATTGTCAGCTTGATGCATTGCTAATCTTGAGTGCTTGGGACATTTGAGGTGGCTGTAGTTTGCATTTGCTTGGCTGCTTGTTTTCCTTTTGTTTCGTTTTTTGTTTGTTTCTGGTCTGGTTGCCCAGCTAACGTAAGGGTTTTGTACATTCCAGAGTACTTAAAGAAGCAGTATTTGTTGACAAAACAAATTCATCTGTGTGGGGTTTTGTTTTAGCACAGATGTATGTCTGACATCCTTTCATTCTTACCCCAGGAGTCCTTTAGCATCAGTAACTTTTTTGCACTTAGCTGGCTAGGTGCAACTGCCCTGGAAATGTGCCTTTAAGAGATATTTAAATAAGCATAGGGCCAAGCCAATCAAAAGACGGGGGGGGGGGTGAACTGAGTGAAAGCTGTTGAATGCTTCAGAATTTTTTCTCTGCTGGACTGAGCAATATTGCCTCTGAGGTGTCTCCCAACTTTCCTTGTTGACAGCCTCCTACTGCTTATCTGGGTAAAGTTTTCCTCATAAATTATTTCCTTTAGTGTACTGAGTGAAAGTTTTACTTTTTCATTAGTGCTGCGCACATTTTTTATGGTGTTATTTTGATTTATTTTTACTGTGACTATTTAGTTTAAAGCCTCATTTTATTGCGGGTGCTTTTTTTCGACGGTTTCCTTCATTTTTGTGGCAAATTCTTGTGGGAACCATTGAATTAGGGACAGTTGCCTTGTGTTTTTACCTCTGACCTCACGGGGCTTACCACAAGGCACCTGCAGTAGATTTCAAATTTAAACAGTGCCTGGGGGTTTTCTCTTTAGAAGAAAACCTCTTTTGTTACATTGCTGGACCTTGATATCATCTGTGTCAGGACTGTCCGTAAGGGTCCAGCAGACACCTGTGCGCAATTGAGTACTGCTAGGTTTCTGTTAAGATTGGCACTGGTATAGATCCCAGTTTTACAACCAAAAAAAAAAAAAAGGCACTAGTAACATAGTTTATTAACTGGGGCAGAACTGGCCAGTGGCATTTTTACAGAAACCTGCACTCAGTTCATAGGTCCAGAACTGGTTTGCTTTGCTTAAATTGGCAAACATAGCAGATAAACCTTTGATTATTATAGCTGAGGATAAATCAAAGGCCTCTAACAAGGGGCCATTCTAAAGTACTAATATCAAAATCAGAGGTGCTGAGGAATCCTCCAGATCCCAACCAAAAAATAAAACTTCCAAAGATGAGGTTCCTCACAAATTGAAAAATAATAAGTGACGAAAAAAGGAAGCATGATCAAACCTCTGATGAAGTGGCTAAAAAGAAACACTGTCAAAACAGATATGCTCACGTTGCTCCTGGGAAAACCAATAGCGAGACAACAGGCAGCTGAAAGCATACAGAAAACACAAACTGCACAGGTTCTTCCGTCAGTGCAAGATATGGAAAAAGCATGGCAACTGTTTCAGACCCTTCAAAAGACAGGTCCTCGATTTACTGGGGCTGGCAAGCACTCTTCCACAGTTCTCTCTTCTGTAGACTGTGAGGGTGACGCAGATGATGATCAATTTTATGATGTCCCTGACATGAATTTTGAGGGCCTTGAGCCCCAGGAGTCCCTGGATCCTCACCTTGGGGATCCCCTGGGTGACCACAAGGATTCTTCCTCTATGTTTACATTTATACAAAATATGCTGGATACCCTGAACCTCCCTACGCAGGAGCCCAACCAGGATGTTGATGATGAAGATTATAGTTGAAGGGTCTTTCATCCTCAAAGACCCTGGTCGTCCCTATCTATAATGCATTTAGAAAAAATACCATGAAGGTGCTTCATCACCCCGCTTCAGTATCAGGGGTTGATAAGCAGCTTGAGAGAAAATATAAATTGTCTAAAAATGGTACAGAGTGCCTGTCTGCGCACCCTAGCCATGAAAGTATAGTATAGCAGGCAGCTTGTGACCATTCACCAGCCTCCGACTCTCTCCCTGCTGACCCTTCCTCAGATGGGAGTGCAGTACCCAGACATACACTCTCTTCACCTCAAGGCCTGGTTCTTGAGGATTTAGAGTTTCCATCCTCACAGTACTCTGAACAGGCCCTTAAGATACTGAGGATGGCTTAAAAAACGAACACTGGCCCGGTGGCGCTGAGGGTTGAGGCGCTGGACGCCACACCTCGCGCCACGCTGGTGACCTGGGTTCGGGAATGGACTCAGGTCGGCGGGGGTTGGCTAGGGGGAGGGAGGATTGAGTGTCCCAATGGATGCTCTCCTCCCTCAGGGGTGGAATGCCAACCCCGAGAAAGCCAGTGGGAGCACTGGCGCTCGAGGGGGCTTGTGGCTCCATTCATGGAGTCTGGGGAGGGGGGACATTGATAGGCGCTTGAGAGAGATGTGCATATGCACGTCGCCTCTCTGGACGTTCGTTTGTCCTTGTGCCGGCGTCCCAGGGGGCGGGGCTGTGGGGGGGGGAACAGAAAAATGGAAAAAACCCTTCAGCACTCCCAGATGAAGACAGCTCCATCCTAGAGACCACCAAAATTCCCAGGACAGACCCCGCTGTGCAGGAGAGGAGGGAAGAGAATCGCTCTAGGGGCAGATCCAGGGGCAAGGGGGTCCAGAAAAAAAGGTATGAGCAGTCTGAAGGAGGGGAGACTGAAGGCAGGAAGGCGGATAAATAAAGAAAGCAAAAAAAAAAAAAAAAGAACTCTAAGAAGACTTATGCAGTCAAATGGAAAAGGTTTTTCCTCTGGTGCAAGAGTGAAAAGATCGAACTCCTATCAGCTTCAGACCCTCAGCTGCTAGACTACCTGGTACACAACTACAGGCATCAGGCTTGAAACCATCTTCACTCAAGCTACACCTGGCGGCAGTTTTGGCCTACCTTTCGGTGGGAAAGCAGAAATCATTTTTTTCCCACATTTTTAAACAGTTTTTCAAAGGCCTCTTGCACCTCCAGCCTCCAACCAGGGAGCCTGTTCCTCCTTGGAGCTTGAACCTTTGCATAGATGGGCTCATGAATTCACCCTTCGAGCCTATGTCCATGGCCCATATCAAGTTTGTAACTTGGAAGACCATCTTCCTGGTAGCCATTACATCTGCCAGGAGGATTTCAGAGCTACAGGCCCTGTGCACTGAGCTGAATTACATCATCCCTCACAACGATAAAGCTGAACTCAGGACAAATAGGAAATTTCTGCCAAAGGTGGTTTCAGAGTTTCACTTAAACCAGTCCATTACTCTTCCTACGAACATACAAAATTTGCCAGCAGATAAAGGCCTAGAGGTCTATCAAGTCTGCTCGAATGTGCAGCTAGCACCCCTTATTCTGCAGCTGCCCCTCCCTTCCATCCTTCCCCTTCATTAACCCTCCCCCTTGTCCTGTCCCATCCTCGTTTGAAGCAGTCCACTGTTCTACTGCATACCACTTCAGCAGGTAACGCATTCCACCCAGCCACCACCCTCTCTGTAAAAAAGTGTCTCCTCATCTCCCTCCTGAACCTTCCTCGCTCCAGTCTCATATCATGGCCCCTGGTGGCCCTCCCCTCCCTTACTTTGAACAGCCCCTCTGTACCTGTCTTGTTTATTCCTTTCATGTATTTAAAGGTTTCAATCATGTCACCCCTGTCTCTCCTCTGCTCCAGTGAGTACATGTTCAACTCCTTCAACCTCCTCTCGCATGATAAGTCCCCCAGCCCCTTGATCATCTATGTCGCTCTGCGCTGCATCCCCTCCAGTAACTTAATGTCCCTCTTCAGATACAGACGCCAGTACTGCACGCAGTACTCAAGGTGTGGTCTAACCAATGACCTATACAGTGGCAGAATCACCTCCTCCCTCCTCGAGGATATACCCCTTGCAATACAACCCAGCATTTTGTTGGCCTTTGCAGCTGCCTTCCTACATTGTGCCGAGTTGTTCATTTACCCTGTAATGAGCACACCCAGATCCTTCTCCTTCTCTGTCTGGGCTAGCTGCACTCCCCAGCCGGTAACTCCTCCTTGGGTTCTTCATCCAAAAATGCAGCACCTTGCACTTTTTGGCATTAAAGCTCAGTTGCCAGGTGTCTGACCAGGTTCCAAGCTTTGCCAGATCATCCTGCAACCCCTGCCATCCCCCTAGGTCATCCACCACCGCGACTACCTTGGTATCATCAGCAAACAGACTGATCTTGCTCTTGATGTCCCATGATATGTCTGCAATGAATATCCCAAACAACACTGGTCCCAACAATGAGCCCTGTGGAACACCGCTCGTCACTGCCCTTGGGTGTGAGAGCTCCCCACCCACCACCACCCTCTGTTGCCTTCCCTGCAGCCAGTTTCCTACCCATCTCACCAGCTTTGCACCCGCCCCTGTGCCTACTAACTTCCTTCCCAGCCTTCCATGTGGCACTGAGTCGAATGCCTTACTGAAGTCCAGATACAGGACATCCACTGCATGGCCCCTGTCCTGTTGCCTAGTTACCCAGTCATAGAACTCGACCAGGTTGGTTTGGCAGGATCTGCCACGTATGAAGCCATGCTGTCCTGTAGTCCTTTGGCCTCTAGGTGGGCCACCAGCCTCTCCTTCAGGATAGTCTCCATTAGCTTACCCACGATGGATGTGAGGCTCACTGGTCTGTAGTTTCCCGGTTCATCCTTGGGGCCACTCTTGTGGAGGGGCACCACATGAGCCATCCTCCAGTCCTGAGATACACACCCCGAATGTAGTGAGGCATTAAATAGGTGTGCCAAAGGTCCTTCAAGGACCTCTGCCAGCTCCTTCAGTACCCTGGGGTGGATGCCATCTGGGCCTGGCGCCTTGTCCACCCTCAGTGCCTTCTAATCCCTCTCAAACTCTGCTCTCCATGATTTCCCCATCTGTCACCATTCCCCTGCTTCTGCCATTTCCCACCTTGGGTGTCACCCTCTTCTCTTTAGTAAATACTGAGCAACTTACCTCATTTAGTGCTTCCGCCTTATCGTACCCTGCTTCCACCCAACCCCCTGCCTTCCTAATCCTTACTATGTGGTCCTTACAGCTCCTTTTCTCCCTGATGTACCTAAAGAAGTCCTTCTCCCCCTTCTTAATGCCTTGTGCCAGCCGGAGTTCCGGAGATGCTTTGGCTCCCCTTACTGCCCTTGTCACCTCCTTCGATTCTGTCAAGTACTCCTCCCTGTCCTCCCTTCCCTGTTTTCTTGTACTTCCTAAAGGCAGCTTTTCCTCCCTTACCTTTTCCATGACCTCCTTGCTCAACCAGATCGGTTTCTAGCCCTAGCTTTCTTGCTCTGGGCTTTGCAGCAGGTTTTGGTGCCTCCACTATCCCCAGCTTTATGAGCTCCCACCTCTGGTTAGTGTCCATACTAGATTGAATTCTGGCCAGGTACCCTTTACCACTTCCCCATCCTCCCAAAGTCGGCCCTCCTGAAGTCCAGCACTATTGTGCCAGATTCCCTCCTTCCTTGCCCATATCCAATATGAGCCATACTGAGCGGTGGTCACTCCTGACAGCGGTTCCTCCACTGTAAGTTCTCTCACAAAGTCCCATTTGCCAGCACAAGGTCAAGGGTATTTCCTAACCTGGTTGGTTCACTGACCATTTGCAGCAGGAAACTGTCCTGGAAGGCATCCAGCAGTACCTGCTCCCTTCTGTTCCTGGTTGTTGGGGTGCTCCAGTCCACTCCTGGCATGTTGAGTCCCCCACAATCACCACATACCCTCTCTTGAGGTCCTCCTGATCTGTCCCGCTAGTTCCTGTCGAACTCCTCCGTCTGAGATGGTGGCCTGTACACCACTCCCATTCTAAGAATCCTATTCTTGGAATCCTGGATTTGCATCCAAAGTGACTCCGTGCTACCCCTCCCTTCCTCTCCTTACACACTTCAGTCCTTCTTCACATATAGTGCCACCCCTCCTTTCCCAGTCACCCTGTCCCATGAATAACCTGTGCCCTGGTACAGACAGGTCCCAGTCATTGTATTGGGTGGCCCATGTTTCCGTGATGACTGCAGTGTCCACCTCTCCCTCTGCCATGAGAACCTGTAACTCTGCAGTTTTCCTCCCAAGGCTCCTAGCATTAAGGGTAACCACCTTCCACCCTTTTCCCCTCCTCCCATCCTGCCCTCCTTTCCTAGCATCACCAACAGTACTTGCCATTTGTCCTTTGTCACTGTTATGGGGGGGTAAGCTCATATGGTTTCCCAACCTGTGGTCTCTGCATATCTCTTCCCCAACTGCCACCCCCCCACTCCTGGTTTAAATTCCCAACTTCCTCTACGTACTCCTCCATCCTCTGTTTCAACACTTTCTTTCCGTCCTCACTCAAGTGTAGTCTGTCCTTGCATAGAGACTACTGTCCTCCCAGGTCCCTCCCACCCACCCCAACAGCCCATACCCTTTAGCACAACACCAGGTTCTTAGCCATCCATTAAATTCCTCTATTCTCAGCTTTCTTGTTGTGCTTGCCTTTGCATGGGAAGTATCTCTGAAAAAAGTTACTGATCTTCCTGCCCCTCACATAATTGTGCTAGTTCCTCAAACCTCCTCTGATTGTATCTACTGTCTTGTCAGCCAGGTCGTTTGTCCCAAGATGTATAATTAAATGAGGCTTGTCCCTCACTCCTTCTAGCATATTTCAGAACAGACTGTCCCACCCTTTCCGCTGTCATTCCTGGCATGGCCTCCACCCAAATGCGACTATGCCTCTCCCCTTGCTACCCCACTTAACTCTTTAGTATTGGAGTCCACGCAGCACTAAGATTCCACCCTCTTACTCCCTGCTTGCTTCCATTCCTCCCTCTCTCATTTCCAGCTCCTCTTCTTCCTCCTGCACATTATTTCCCCTTTCACCCTGTTGCAATTCTCCCAGCAGAACTTCCCCTGCTCCAGTTTGGTCCAGGCATTTATCAATTACTCCTCTAATTTCATCATTTCCCTCCTCCACCTTCTTCCTCTCTAGCAGTGCACAACTATTTTCTGAAGACCCTTCACAAATGCCCGCTCTCTCTCTTCATAGTAACCTGTTCTCTCCTTTCCACTCCATGACTTTTGCCACTTCTTCGCCTCCCCTCACAAGTCCCTATCTCCTCCTTCCATTTGTCTTTTGTCTCCTGACCTGGTTTCCCCGGCAATTGTTCTTCCTGGCCTGGGCCCCTTTGTCTCTGCTTCCCTTCTTCTGACCCTCTCCTCACCACTGTTGGCTTAAATCGCCATCCCTCATCTCCCCTTCTTCCTCCCTCCAGTATTGGGCTAAACCCACCCCCAGTCTGCCTTGCCTGTCTTAGTTCCTCCTGCAGACCCTTGATCTCCTTTCTAAGTTTTTCTATGTGGTTGGACACTAAACATCCTCCCACACTCCAGGCAATGTTTAGAAAGATTGGTGCACCGCAGTTGTTGTAGCCTACCACCCTACCCATTGCTGTCGTTGCCCACCAGTGACCCCCCACCCTTCCAGATGCAGGATACCAAACACTGCCCCAAATCTCCCCTCTCCCTCCTCTATCAGTGCAAAACATTTTCTGTATTTCCCTTACCTCCCTTGTTGCACACATTTAGATATACTGAGCAACTGCTTTTTATATTCCTATCCTTCCCATCCACACTCAAAAACAGACTTTAAGTAGCCATTGCACAACCTTCTTCAAACTCCTACTCCTCCTTTCCCCAATGCAATATCAGTGCGAAGAAGTAACAATGAAAGCTCCTAGATTTGCATTTACTTCCCTTCCACTGAGAGAGCAGTCACCTCTTCACTTGCTGCTGTTCCTTTCCTGGATGTCTGCTTTTGCTATGACAGGTGCATATCCTTTGCCTGTTTGAGGAAGTGATGTCAGAACCCCTGGTATAAAGGAAATAATGGACCGTGGGTGGGACCATCCCAAGTCTTCCAGAAACAATCAGGTAGCTGAGGCCTCTGGTCAGACCATTAGCACCCTTCCCACACTCTGCACTCAAACTTTGCAGCTAGTGAAGCCAGCAACAATGAATCACAATTCTACTCAAAGCCCCCAAAATAGGTTTGCTACCCAAAGAAACAGGACTCCAATTCAAACAGCTTCACCAACAACACATCAAAATAGGTTTGGAATTAGAAGATATATGTCTCCAATTCAAAGAAACAGACCCAGTTAAATCACACCAATTATGTTTTAAAACAGAAGAAATAGGTCTCTACAAATGCAGCCTGCCACACAGTGAATCAAACAAATGAGCCCACTTATAGCTACCAAAACAGGTTTCAAAATTCCAACAGCCCCAAACAATACCCTGCTAGCCCCTTAGTAGTAAGTAAGTAGTAAGTAGTAGTAAGTCCTGTCTTCTTTACTGAGCCATCCACTCCTGGTGAGCAAAAGCTCCACAGCTTGGATGTCAAAAGAGTCATCTTTCACTACCTAGAGCATACTAGACAGTCCAGAGGCTCTTCCACTCAGTAGTTCCTCACCTACGGGGATGTAGGCAGAGGAAGACCAGCTACCAAGAGAGCTTTTTCTCGTTGGTTGGTCTCTTGTATTAGATTCTGCTTTAAGAAAGCTGTTCAGCAACCTCCAGTGGGGCTCGGGGCCCACTCCACCAGGGGCACTGTAGCCTCTCTTGCAGCAGCAAGGGACATTCCCCTACTGGATGTCTGCAAAGCAGCTACCTGGAAATCTGTGCATACCTTTGTGAAATACTACAGTTTGGATGTGCAGACCAGATCTGATGCCAGATTTGGCAGGGCAATTCTGCAGAGCCTCTTTCCTAAGTAGGTTCTCTGCCCACCTCCCACTTGGTACTGCTGGGTAATCTGCAAAAAAGTTACTGATGCTAAAGGACTCCTGGGGTAAGAAGAAAAAAATTACTCACCACAGTAATCTTCTTTCTTCCAAGGGGTCCTTTAGCATCAGTAAGCTCCCACCCTTCCTCCCCGGTTCACCTGTCGGAGAAAGGCTCTTATGTCACCTTTTACCAAATTTGGAGTTTCTTATGGATAAGTTTTTAGCTGGTGTTGTTGTGGTTTCTATTTCCACTTTTGTGGACATTTGCATGTTTTTTGAATCCTATTGATTCTTTTTCGGGCATTTGTCCTCGTTTTTCCTTGACAAATTCTGAAGCATTCGACAACTCTCACTCAGCTCACACCCCCTCTTGTCTTTTGATTGGCTTGGCCCTATGCTCATTTAAATATCTCTTAAAGGCACACCTCCGGGGCAGTTGTACCTAGCCAGCTAAGTGCAAAAAAGTTACTGATGATTAAAGGATCCCTTGGAAGAAAGAAGATTACTGTGGTGAGTAATTTTTTCTTCATCCCCAGTGTGTTAATTTTCTTAGATATATAACACTGCTTTTATAGCCATATGTGTATTTAATGGCTTGAGTCAAAAAAGATGGCTGCCACTTGCAGTCTCTTCCCTTTAAGTCACCTGTTCAATATACACAGTACACTTATACTTTGGATGTATTAGGATGGTGCTACCATGTGATTTTGATGTTAAAAGGCACAACATTGTACTAGGATATTTAATTTCTCTTGTGGTAGGGTATATTGATTTTTGAGTTTGCGCATGCACGTCAAACTCCTTGAGAGGGTAGGCTTTGAGGGGTGTGACACTGTCTGTCCAATGCAGAGTGCTCTGCATGGGGCTCGATAGTATCACGCCAATCCTCAGTCAGGCTGATCCTGACACTGTTTTGCCTGCAGTGGTCTGCACATGAAAAGAAAAAGCTGCATCAATCAGGAGCCGGCTTTTTCCTTTCATCTGCAGGTCACCGCAGAGCAAACAGTTGATTGCATCGTGACATCTCTGCTGCAAGCGTGATCTGATAGCGCTGGCTGGGAAGAGGCATTTTCCTGCCTGCCTCCTCCATGCTGCTGTGTTTTTCCAACACCGAGATGCCCACTCCCAGTGTCGGATACATCCCCCCCCCCACACACACACACACACACACACACACACACACACACATAACCTCTGACCTCGGGGTACCAAATCCCCAGGTCAGCACTGAATCCCTGTTTTTCTGACACCGAACCCCTCCATGTACTCTAGCACACTGGGAGCCCATCTCAGTGTGCCAACATCCATAGTTTCCCTGTAAAAAAAGAAAACAGACCCACAAAGTCTTTTTTTTTTTTTAATACTGAAAGACAGAAAACGGTCCCTCATCATTGCCACCGGCTCCCTTCCCAACCTGCACCTTCCCTCTGCACACCCAACTTCCCTGTACCCCTCCTCACCCATACTTACCTCCAGAGGTTGGGAGCAGTGATCATCAGTGGACCGGAAACATGTCTGCACTCTTCAAAAGCTGACTGCAAACTGAAGAAATAACAGTAAGTCCTATAATGGCAGTGAATGGGGGTTCAATTTAGGTTGATATTTCAGCCATTTTTGGAAGTCTTGGTCCCAAATTTTCAACATGGGGTTCTTGGACCCACCTCATGAACACAGTCACTGTCATTTTGTTTCTCGGTCCCAAAGGTGATTTGTGGTCACTGTGCGGAATCACCTTTCAGGACCAATTAACGAAACAACAGTGCCATTGTTCATGAAGTAGGTTCCCAAAAAGCCCTTGTTGCAAATTGGTGAAAAAATTCCCAAAAATGACTGTGTTATGAGTATCCATTGCGAAGTTTCTACGCATGCTCGTAACATCATAAATTTTTAAGATTTTCACTCCATATTTCCAACATTGCTATTTTTTCACACCCTCTTTTGAACAGTACAGCTGTCATTTTTTGTATCCTTCCCAAAATGTGTTTTTGCACCTGTGGCACAGAATGGCACGGTTGCTGTGTGAAATCAACTTTCGGGACAGATTAACAAACTTCCACTGCCACTGTTCATGAGGGGAGGTCCCAAAAAGGCCATGTTGAAAATTTGATGAAAACATTCCAAAAAATGACTGCGTTACAAGCATGTGTTGTGCAGTTTTTATGCACACTTGTAACTTTGCCAATTTTTCATATTGTCACTCCAGATTTTTAGCATTGCCGTTTCTTCACACCTTCTCATAAACAGTACAGCTGTCATTTTTCACATCCTGTCCAAAATGTATTTTGCAGCTGTGGCGCCAAATGGCACACTCTCTGTGCAAAATCACCTTCTGGGATTGAGTAACAAAATGATACTGGCACTGTTCATGAGGTGATGTCCCAAAAAGCCCATGCTGAAAACTTGGAGCAAAAATATCAACAAACACCGGGGTGTTAGGGTTTCCAACTGTAACGCCCACCCTTAAAATGCAAGACAGAGGAATATACAGAGAAAAATATGGGAGGCATGTACAAGAGCAATACTAACAGTGAACTGTCAGCATTGACAAATGCTTGTTCCAGTAATTATTGCTAAAAAAAAATGACAGACACATACTGCTGCTTTAAAAGTGAAACGGCATACAGCCCACACCCAGGTATGGGGCTGGTCCTGGTCCCACTGTGCATTTTGTGTGCAAAAACATTTTGTTTTACTTACTGCTTACTGCAGCATACTAGATTGTATCAGATTAATTTTGATTACTTCCAAGCTGACATCTTCTATAACTACAAATCCCAGCATCCCCTGCAGCTGACATCAGAGCAGGACTGCAGCTGTAGGAGATTAAATAACCAGCAGTGTATTTTATAAGCTCCAATCAGATGTTTTCTGCTTCTACTTTTCTCCAGGGGCTAAGTACATTCATCTGTGACTGTACTTAACCCCGGGAAGACAGCAGGACCAGCAAACAAAAGATCAGAGCTTATATAAACTTTAACATTCACTGTGGGCCCCTGAATCTCCCATTGCTGCAGTCCTGCTCTGATGTCAGCAGCAGGGATTCTGGGTGTTTGAAGTGCTTTTGTTTGTGTAGCAGGGCAGCCTCTCTTTTGACTTGTATTGATGTGGAGGGAGGCAACAGTAGCGGAGCAGCAGTGCTGTCATGTAGAAGCGTGGAATAATGACAGATGTCCAGACTGTAGTAAGATGCATAAAAAATGCAAATAAATGTGTTTGTCAATTGATTTCCAAATAATAAAAACAAATAAAATAAAAAAAGTTCACAGAAAGGAAAAAATTGGTGTTGGCTCCACACCCATCAAACACAGGAAATACTTCTTTCCTCAAGCTCCTGAATAAATGTATTTTCCTTTCTCCACCGAAAACAACACTTGTGTGAAAACCTACACAACCTCCTCTTACTGTGGTCAGTCCAGTACTGACCCACCTGTCTCTAACTGTCCCCTGGTGGAGAGTTTAAATACTACTTTCTTCCGTGACCTCATAGTCATGTGACTATGCAATTAGTAAACCTGGACTTGCTTTATGGCTGCTAAGTCTCACACTGACTATGGAGTACAGAGAACAATACACCAGGAATAGGTACACTATATTCTATAACATATACCACCTTCAAAGGCTATCTAACGTATTTCTAAACCTTAATTACAGGAGGGGGCATGGATAGAACATAGCCCCTCCTACTTTTATGACATCACTCTTCCTAAGTCCTATAAAGACAGTCATTTTATGGGCTGCCAGCCCTATAAAGGACTTCTCAAAATAACATGGATTTACAGATAAATCAACATTTAATATATTTTAAGACATGGTACTGAAAGGAAAAAGCACTGATCAATGATTGAAATTGTTCCATAGTTTATACGAACCTCTCCAGTCTGGTTTTAGCAAGAGGCATAGTACCGAGACTGCTCTGGTTCGGGTGCTCAATGATCTGCTGATGGCAAGAGATCAGAGACACCATTCTATCTTGGTTCTCCTTGATCTGTCATCAGCTTTTGATACTGTGGATCATGGGGCTTTGCTCGAATGCCTGAGGTCCATTTGTGGACTATCGAGTACAGTCCTCAGATGGTTTTCATTGTTCCTCGAAGGAAGAACGCAGAGAGTGGTCTCGGGTTTGCATTCATCTGGGGCCTTCTCTCTGCCTTGTTGGAGTGCCTCAGGGTTCAGTGCTTTCCCCATGTTATTCGTAGTATATATGCTACCCCTTTGAGACATTGTAAGACAGTACGAGCTGAGGTTTCACTGCTATGCTGATGATACCCAGCTCTACCTGTCTTTGCACCCAACCAGGTTAGTGCTATCTCGGTACTGAACAACTGCCTCGCAGATATCCAAGACTGGATGAACTCCAGCGGTTTAAAGTTGAACCCAGGAAAGACTGAGGTTATGGTTGTGGACCCGGGTCGCAGTGTAGAGGGTTCGAGGACTGGTCTCCCCTCTGGATTAATCCTGGGGGTGGACCAGATCCTCACCTCTGAACGGGTGCTTGACCTGGGAGTGGAGCTTGACACTGATTTGACCCTCCGTTATCAGGTGTCTGCAGTTGTCAAGCTGGCATTTTTTCATCTTAGGAACATTGCCAGGATTAGGCACCTTGTTCCAACCAGTGACCTGCCGGTTCTGGTCCATGCCTTTGTGACATCTCGCCTTGATTACTGTAACTCCCTTTACCTAGGACTTCCTGGGGTTGATATCCATCGCTTGCAGCTAGTGCAGAACGCGGCAGCACGTATGTTGACTGGGGCATCTAGAAGTTCTCATATTACCCCTGTGCTGCGTGTACTCTGCACTGGCTGCCAATACAGTGGTGGATCATCTTTAAAGTGGGTTTTTTGACCTACAAAGCCCTGTATGGTCTGGGTCCCGACTACTTGAAAGAGCTCCTGGTGCCCTACAACCCCCTGAGACAGCTCCGCTCGCCTGACGAGGGGTTGCTGGAGATTCCAAGGGTAAATTTGAAGTCATCTGGTGCCCGTGCGTTTGGATTTGCTGCACCTACCCTCTGGAATTCTCTGCCCCGTTAGCTCTGGGAGTGTAGGATGATGGGAAGCTTTAAGCAGGCACTAAAGACTTTTTTATGGGAGAAAGCGTTTCCTTCTTTGCTCTAATTTTATATTGCAGTATTGGAAGATATGTTTATATTTGTTTTATTGAATGTATTGAATATGTTTTATGTTTGCTCTTGATGTGCAGCACTTTGAAATGTTGAAAGGCGCTTAATTAAATAAATTTTATTATTATAATTATTAAAATCTACAACTTTGGCGAGGAAAGACAGATGAGGCGCGCTCTATCTGTTTCCTGCAAGGTTCAAATTTCATTTGACTAGAATACCTAAACCATAGTATAAACAAGACTTTTATTCATATGTTGATCGTAGTACTCTTATTCAGCAATCTCCTGTAAACTTTATGCTTTGTAAATGATGCATAAAGCCTGGCTCTGTACTTTACAAGGTTCCATTCATTTTTACTTCCTACCCGATGGCTGCAATTTCAGCCCATGGCTACAATTTCATAACAGCCTTTTAGCTGTCTGAGGACATAATTGCAGAGATTACAGCTCCTTACAGCTTCTTTTTAGTCCCTACTGGGCTTTACTGTTTGCTCTTAGAGTCCTGGATTGTTTTATTCTCATTACAGTCCCTTCCTTAGATATCCGAGTGAGGAGCAGCTATCCACACAGCACTTTGGGGCTACAACAGGGAGTGTAGTAACGCTCCCTAGCAGCTATGCACAGGTGCTCTGTTCGGGGCTTTTTCTCCCAAACTGCATAGCTGCTTTTATCTTTAATCACAACAAGCGGTTGTGATTGTACAGCTCTGCGGCTTCTCTGTTGAGACCTTTCTCCTGCGCGAACGTGCACAAGGTCCTCTGCGAGTATGTGTTCACCTGGCACACGAACGTGCACACACATCACCGCTGCTACAACAATAATTTCGATGGAATTCTAGTATAAAGTGCTAAGCACTTTTCTCAAAGAAATCATTCTTATTACTTTTATTTTACCACACAGAGGCATACAGAACATGCATCAAGACAGAGCTCAGGGTTTGTCTTAAACTCTCTCTATTTCTAAATAATTATTACTTCCAAACAATATTGGACTTGTGTGGTTTTCTGAACAAGGGCAAAGAAATCATATTTAAAGTCCTATTGCATGATTATAAGCCAATGCTCAACACTAGGATTTTTTTTTTGGTTAATTATTTATCCATCCTCCTGTGGCCACCTCACTGCACCCCAGCTGTTCTCTCGTATCCTGTCAGCTGGGATCCGGCCACCGGCCGTCTTCGCCCAGGACCGCTGGCACCCCTATAGCCCCTACGGCTTACCTCCCACAGCGGGGTGGCAGGGAGCCCCCTAACTCCCCACCCAGAATGGATCCAGCTCTGGTGCCAGCGTCCCGATGAACACTCGCAGATGGCCATCAAGCCGCGGGAGGCGCCACTATTTCCCTGTCCCGAGATTCCCAAGTCGGTAGGCGTACAATGATGCCAGCGGTCGTAAGTGCGCACATGTCCACACGCGCCCCCATCCAGGAGTCTGCCCTGACTCCTCCCCTGAGTATGGCATGCATCTACACCCCTCCCTGCTTCTGCCAGGGGGCAGTTGGGCATCGACCATCATGGACCCCCCTTCCCAGAGAGGGAGAACAGTCCTTCGGATGCTCAATCCCTCTCCTCCCCTACCAGCCCCTGACAACCTGTGCTCACTCCCGAACCCGGGTCGTTGACGTGGTGAAAGATGCTGTGACCAGCACCTCTGCCCTCAGCGCCACCGGACCGGCTAACACTCTAGGATTTTTAAATGCAAAATAAGGAAAAAGGGACATAAAGGAGAATAAAGGAAAGATTTGCAAGATTGCCAGGTTGGCCACCCTGACAAGAAAATTAGGATAGATGGGGAAAATAGAAGAAGTTAGGATAGAGTGAAATTAGAAAATGGGGTGGGGGGTTGCATTTCCATAAAGATTTACGTCTTTATTCTTAATAACAGGACTCCCTGTTACATGTCAACTCTCGAGTACCAGTTTAAAATTCTTGGCTACACCCCTTGGAGCATGGGAGACCTCTGTTACCAACATTTCTGAAGTACTAAGAAGTGGCAACAGCAGGGGTGCCAGGAAAGACCCAAGAGTAGTACCAGGGGAAGTTAGTATTTAAAAAAAGCACCCCACAAAATTCCTACTTGCTAACTCTGCATGCATCATTAAATTCCCTCGCACTCCTTCCCTTTGCATGCTTGTGCTCACCCCCCATCATTAGTTGCCCAGGGACAGAGCGCTTGTGTTTTTTTGTTTGCTTTTTGTTTAAATACCATTACCTTTTACCAGCTCTTTTAACATTTTGGGCTGGCTTATTTAAGGAAAAGTTAGTGCAGCTTTTTGGGAACATTCAAATGGTCACGCAGAAGGCCAGCCTATTATTTTTGGGGGTTAGATTCATTGGTAACAGGGTAAGGCCCACTAGGCACAAGTGCATGTTTTCAGGGGTGAGCCAGGAGTACTGGGAAGTTTAAGGGACTTGCTCAGAGTCACAAAGTATGCAAATGGAGGTTGTAGGAATCAAACCCTGGTCTGCTGGTTGTACCAAGCTCATTCCTAGCTTGTTACTCTAACACTACTTATATGTTGGGTGAGGTACAGGAACTGAGGCACTTACTTTCAAAACATACTGTACAAAACCTGCTATCCCAAAGGACCTGCACAGCCTTGCTTTTGTTTCCACAGTAGACCTGTGTGTTATACTAAATAAGAGGATTTCATTACACACTGATTATTCTGTCAGAAGCATTCTACAGCAGCAGAAAATCTGAAAAATGGGATGAAACTGTCTTGCAGAAATGCAGTTTCAGGAATGCTGAAGACAAGACTCCCATAATGTACCCATTCTGTAATGCATTAGGCCCTGTTGAAGTAACACTCCGTAGTATATTAATGTAATGTTAAAAGATTTTACTGTACATGTTCCTGTTGGAAATACACCTGTGGCACAGTCTCTATGAACTGGAGGAAGTAACAGTCAGAAAATGTTAATATTATTTTCAGCACGATTCCCAGCTACAATGCATTATCAGGAGTCTGTGATTAAAATTATACCGAAAAATAAAACTCGAGCTCAGAGTTCACATTTTTGGTTTCTGACAAAAAGCCTGTGTTCCTGTTAATCACTGTCTGAGCTTTGCAGCAATTTTTTAATGCAGATGTGTGGGATTTTAATGCAGAATATTTGCAGATTATGTGGGTGCAGCAAACAGTGCATACATTAGGCATGCAAAGAAGGTGTAAAGGGTTGTATCCTTTCTGTCGCTTTCTCACATAAAATACCTTTGTGTCTGAAGGTCAGGCATTTGATGAGAAGTGTGTTGTTTCCATTTAGAAATGAGTTAAATGCCGGCCCGGTGGCACTGAGGGTTGAGGCGCTGGACGCCACACCTCGCACCACGCCGGTGACCCGGGTTTGGGAGCGGACTCGGGTCGTCAGTGGGTCAGCCGGGGGGAGATAGGCTGGAGCGTCCAATTACAGCTCGCCTTCTCCGGGGAGGGATTTGGCTGATGCCTGACACTTGCATGACCCTGAGTGGAGGCTCGAGGAACTGCAAGCTCCACTTGGGGATGGGCGGCCATTGAGCAGCATGGACATCGGCGTGTGCGTCATGACGTTGGGGGAGGTTACTTGCTGCTCGGAAAGGAAGAAAAACCCAGAAACAAGCCTGCCTCAGCCGGGAAGATGGGAGGACCATGGCTGTGCCCACGATTTGCCTGTGTCCACCCAGCAGACCTCAGACCGACAAAATGTAAGTAATGGGGTTTGAGCCCCCCACCTCGTCCCCACCCAAGGGGGTAATCTGTGGCTTCATGGGGCCTAGGGGTCTGCTTGGGTAGGGTTCTGGGCAGTGGGATGTCCAGTTGTCCCCCCTGAAGGGTTGGAGGTGGCAGGCTGGGGAGGAGGAATAAATAGAAATTTCAAAAAAAAACAAATGAGTTAAATAGACTCTGCATCTCTGAATTACAAAATAAATAGATAGTAGACCCCCCCACACACCTGCAGGTAGTGCCCCACCACCCCGCTTCCCCCATCCCAACCCCGAGCTGGTGACTGGCCCTGCCCTCCACTGTCATTTAGCACATTCTGTAACAGCTGACTGAACAGAATGCTGTCATTGCAGCACAGTCGGTGGCCTGCCAGGGTAGAGAGTGGAGGGCTGTGCCAGTTGCTGGCTCGGGATGGGGGAGCGTGGTGGTGTGGCACTAACTGCTGGTGTGGGGGGTCCACTATTTATATTTTTTGTAATTCAGAGATGCAGAGTCTATTTAGGTCTGCTAGACACCAGTGAACAGCATTACCTAATTATACAGGTGATTGGAGCCCTCACACCCTATCCCCAATAGACAGCAGGGAATGGCTTATCTTTTAAATACAAGGAAGTGGGATGGGGGTAGAGATACACTGGTCACCAGGGAAACAGTGTCTGTGTGTAAGGTGGGTGATCAGGTGGGGTGAGGGGCCACTAGACACTGACACCAGGGAATACATATTACCACATTGGCATGGGTGCGGCTGGGAGAAAGGACCACTGAACACCAGGGAATACATATCACCACATAGTGAATGGGTGCAGGTGGGGGGAGAGACCGCTGGACACCAGGGAATGTGTATTACACAATTGGGAATGGAAGTGGTGGTGTAACCCCTAGGTGGCGCTATCCCAAGGGCTACTACCCCTGCCTGCGTAACTGCTCACAGTTTGAGGGGCCTAGGTCCAATGGCGAGTGCCTCCACCCAGAGGTCAGGGTTTGCAGTAGTTAAACTAACTTGGTCACAGCACTCTGGGACACTGTAACCCCTCTTTCTTCCCACTAGTGGCCCACACAATGCATCAGGAATATCTTCACAATGTACACTTACCCTCAGGGCTGGCTCTATCGACTGGACTCTGGGGACCCCTTGTAGAACAAGATGATACAGTGCAAAAGCCACAGTACAATACTTTAACATAAACGAATACCTCAGACAGTGTAACTTCTGAAACAAACAGATCTGGTTTTATTTAAGGCTGCAGCAAGGAAGGGGGAAATCAGGTTAATTAGGTTAAACACATTAATAATCACAGTACTGTGCGCATATTCAGAGTCCCAAATTGTCACTTTCACTGGGTACCCAGGATGGGGGGGGGGGCTAGCCAGGATTGCTGCAGCTGGTTGGGGCCCTGTGATGGGAAAACACTTGCACAATACCCAATTGTAATCTGGAGCCAGATGGCTCAGTTCGTGAAGAAATGAAAAAGCAACAATTAGATGACACACTTGCAATTCGATAAACAGATGGCAGGGAGCTACCCTACTTGTACTCACACACTCAATGCTGAGAACTAGATGGAAGGCAGATTGTCCTGGATTGCCAGGAGGAGCAGAACATGAGGATAAGGCCCTTGTGACTGGACCCCTCTGCAGTTTATAGCAAATGGATTATAGTCCAGATTAAGCTGGGTTTACTTTCAGCTTCATGCACACAATTCAATGTACTGGGGATTTGAAACGCGATCCCCCACAAGCACTACACACATTTATATGTAAAAGGAAAGTACTATACCAGGCAGGCTGCTCCTCGATCCCGATCGCAATTACTGCACAATACCCGGGAGAACACACAGCAGCTTCAGTTCCTGACAGACCGAGCGCGATTCAGCAATGTCTCCAGTCTTCTACAGGGTGAGCCTGGTTTCTACTCTTCAGATCTCCTTTCTTCTCCTACAGGTCGATTCAGTCCGAATGGGTGCTTGCAGGAAGGCTGCAGACCGAAACTCAGGCCTTACATGCGCTTCCCGCGTGAAACTATACAGTGCAGAAGCTCATAGCTCCTTCTCTCTTCAATCAATCAATCAAGTCTTTATTTAACCAGGCATTCATCGTTGAGCAGAAGCTCATTTGCAAGATGGACCTGAGTGGAGCATGAACAATTGTATATACAGGTCAACACAGGTATTTACAAGGCAATACAGATAATACTCTTTACAGAGAGGAAGAAAAAGAAGTTCATATGTACATAGAATTATACAGATATTGTACAGATTACATGGTATTTACATACATAGAAGTGTCTACAGAAAGATAAAGCAGGTTATCTAAGGTTGCAGGAGGAAGTAACGGAAGAAAAAAAAAATATATACACCAGGTAGAGGTGAAGGTAGTGGGGAAGGGAGGGAGGTAGGGGGAGAAAGGCTAGGGAGGGCACGATTGCAGAAAGGAGTTGGTAAAACGGGATATAGAGAAGGTGGATGGAGGAGAAAAGGAGTATGTGTGAGCCCTGGGATTGAATGCTATAAAACGGGGCATGGTAGGATGTCACAACCCAGGGTAGTGAGCTCCTATCGGAGGTTGGAAAAGGAAGAATAAGGGGATGGACGGGCCTAGTGTTGATACAACAGGGGGGATAAGAGAGAGAGAGAACAATTAGGCTGGTGAGGAGCAAGCTGGGGGGTCAGTACTAGAAATTGGGTCTAGGCGTGGCTATATACCAGTGCAGACACCGGTACTGGGTCTGAATGAGTGAAGCAGTCTTCACTGTCTCAACTTCATCTGATCTTTCCAGTAGACAGAGCTGGGCATTTCCTATGAGTTCCTCCAGTTCAGTTGGCTGGTTTGGCTGTCACTCACAATCAGACTCCACTGTTGGTGCAAAAAGGCGCCAAAGTCCAAACTACAATTCCCAGAGGCATCTGCCATACGGTCCCATTGTGGCTGGCTCAACTTAAGAGTCCAAGTTCTGATTTGCCAGCAGCAGGCTCCATTTTAAAGGTCCCCCACGCTGATTGGTCCAGTTCCGCAGTTCAATTCCAACATAGAGGGGAAACACACACAGAGTCCCAGCTGCAATAAAACAGGTTAGATAAACTGCAATCTTACAAATGCTGCTAAATGATTACAGGCAAACAGTCACAGCTTTCAGATGGGCTCCCTTTACACTCTTAGTGACTGCAAAAACGGAGCAAATTGGCAGCAGCCCGGGTGGGATTCGGGCATTAGAACACACAGTCCCCCCTCCTCAATTAATTATGGTCACAAGCAGGCAGCTCTTAAAGAGACAGTACCAGAGCCTCTAAAAGCACTCACACTCAAGCGGCATAAGCGCTGAACACCTCCAGACTTGGAGCATTCAAGCAAGCTCCTGGAAGACTTCTGAGAACCCCCATTTGCAGGGGGGTTACACCGGACACCAGGAAATTATTTATTTTACCATCAGGCTGGTGATCGGTGGAGGGGGAACCACTAGCGCCAGGGAAAGTATTGTTCTTAAAATCAGGCCAGCAATCTGTGTGTGTGTGTGGGAGGGGGGAGGACTGCTGGACACCATGGAAATGTTATGTTTTCACAATGGGTTGGTGATAACTGGGGGGAAGGGGAACCCCTAGACACCAGGGACTATTATGTTGGGGTCGGGGGCTGCCAAACTTTCACCACCAACCACTAGGGTTGCACGGGAGTAAGTCAAGGTTTCAAGTGGCAGTATGTGCAAGGGGGGCCAAGCAAAATGGCATTGTATGGTGCACATACTCTGCATATTGGGCTGTGCCAGAATTCAGGTCCCAGCCCTTCATTTGCATTGTGTTCCCCTCTGAATATTGCCCAGGCGTAAATCCTGTTTCCCCACACTAACTGGGCATTTGAATATGGGAAATCTGTTCAAAGCCTGGTTTGCGCAGATAAACTGGGATTTGTGCCGAGGTAAAGTTTTGAATATCTGGCTCCAGCTTGGGGCAAATGGAACTACTTCTTATCTCTTATCTAAAGGACGTCACCTTTTTTGTGGAGATATTTTTATTGAATTTGCCTCTTATGTGATTATTTATTTCATCCTATTCCTGGAAAGAGAGGCAAGAAAGTCTCTCCTTGGAGTTACAGGACTGAAATATAATAACTCCTTTCCATGCCACAGCATAGGATACGCAGCAACTCTGGCTGTTTTATTTGTTCTGCAGCAAAATATATCATTCACTTTAACAATCAACACTCTCATCATCTATATGTTTTAAACTACATATATTTAGAAAGAGAAAAAAGTAAGCTACAGTGGTGAAAATCTCTGTGGTCAGGGGAGGGGAAGTGGGAAACAGGTGCTATGGAGAAGAACTGTTCAGCATACTTTAAAACCTTTATAATGGGTTTATTTGCAGATCAGGTTACAGATAATCATTGTGTTATCTCTCTAGGGCCCAGATATTAAACACTTTGCCCCAGGGCTAAATTTGCACTGCCCGGTGGGCAAACTTAGCCCAGAGCAAAAAGCAAGCTATATTCAAAAGGAATTGCCCAGGGCAAACAGCTTCTGAATATAGCATGGGAATTAGGCCAGGCAAACTGGGCTGAGAGTGCAGGGCAAACTTAGCTCTATAATAAGACAGCTCTGAATATAGCAACCAGAAAGTGCAGACCACAACAGCAACACAGTGCACAGCGACGTGAAGGTGCAGTATGTAGAGGTGACATATGTGGCCAATGTGTGTGCCAGCAAATGCGTGGACCCAGTACAGCTGCAGGGAGCAGCGCATGTGAAAGTACAGTGTGCAAACGCGTTTGCACGGGTTTAGCGTGGAGCTAAGCCATTTGCCCAGTGCAAACATGTTTGCCCAGAGCTAAACTTTGCCATATTCAAAAGTGATATGCAAATGAACCTACTTAGGTAGTCTCTAGGCAAACATCTACATTAGCATCTCATTATGCCCTGATTTGCATGCAGTTTGCCCAGCGTTACTGCAGGGTCCCACAGCGCCACCTGTAGGTCAGTCTGGCAGTGCATGACGATAGCTGCAGGCTACATGTATATAGTACAGCATAGGATATTGCACCCCAGAGGACAACACAGCATAGGCACAGGTGGTGGTGGTGCTGCATGCAACTGTCACACTGTAGGCCACGCTACAGTGCACTGTAGACATGACAGTAGCAAGGAGGCCAGTAGTGTGAGGGACACAGCAATGCCTATGTTATGTATGGCAGTGATGACCACTGCACTGTATACAGTGACAGTCCCAATGTGCAGGTGGTTACTAACAGTGGACAGTACTGTTATACAGTTGTGTAATCCATGGATGCTGCACCTCTGGCATGGGATGCTCACAGTGACATATACATGGCCGTCTGTGTGCTGTGGCATTTGTACAGTTGTGCGGTATGTGGCGGGGGGGCACATATCCGACAGGCACACTGGTGTTCCGGTATTCCCAATACTGGCCCATGTGCACTGCGTGATGTGTCCCAGCCTTGTGACTACACCTGGTCTGTGGTGAGGCCTAGCCACCCATACACCCTCCCCTCAACAGCCACCATGCCCACAGTGCTGCATGTGTACTGGCATCTGTTAGTTACCACAGACGTATTGTCTGCAGGTGTGTGCTGTATGGCCACACTACCATAGTGTCCCCTGGGTGCCAGGTCACCCCTTACTGCCTGGCATGGCTGGGACAGGTGGCAGCTGCTGGCATCTGTGTGGTGCCATCAGTGAACAGCATGTGTCCTCCATGTCTGGCTTTTTCTGTGCATCATATTCATATGTTAGAGAGGTCGTGTAAACCCACGCGCCGAAAAGCCACAATGTCCGCCAAAGTAGGATTGCCCAGGGTTAAGACCAGCTTTTCCTGGGCAGTAATTTGTACTGTGCAAGGGTCACGCTCAGTCATGCAAAAACCTTTGCATGGCGCTAGTCACTGAATATAGCATTGCACCTGTATTCACGTTCAGTTTGCCCTTGCATATATTATGCTTTTCCCTAGCGCTAATACAGTTTTGCACACGCTATTTGCCTTTTTGAATATTGCAGGCCTGCTAATCCACGCTAAACCTGCACAAACGGTTTGCCTAGGTATCTAAGAACAAGAAAAGACTGATCAGCAAGGGACACCTGACTGAGAAGAAGCAGCATTCTTTTAATATTGCTCTTGGTTTGTTGTGTGTGAACAACTCCATTCTGGTCCTGGTTAATAAGGAAGGGGAGTAATGAAGTCATCTTTAACAGTTAACATACCGCCCCCCCCCCCCGAGGAACCTGAACATACTAATCTCAGCCAAAAGTGCGGAGAACATTTTTACAGCCTCCCATTGTCACTGAATTAAACTAAAACATAAGAAAGAGGGAACCCCAGGAATGCAGTTCCATACTGAAATTCGGCACCAGGAAAAAGTTGAAAACCTATACTAATAATCATATGAAAAATAGTAAATTTATTGGTGAGAATTTCAATCACTTTGATAACATTAAAATAGTATTATTATCTCCCAAAGCTTTGTCTACTGAAGGCAACTCATTTAGCATATGTAAGGCCACTCAACTTATCTAAGGAGAGTCGAATGTACAAATTGTATTTAGGTGAAAGCTCTCCTTTTCAGTTGTTTTAACATATAGGAAATCTAGACAGATGCATCAGTCCCTGCCACAACAAGTATTTATTAGGATATAGTTTTTGTAAGCAGTAATGTTTTTCTAGTAAGAATATCAAGATATCCGGCGTTATTTTTTCTTTCATTCCTGAACCATGATACGGGATTTAGATGTTTTTAAAAGTCCTCACTCCCATGCCATACCTGTACTGCAGGACAGCATAGCGGTTAGAGTAACGAGCTGCAAAAGATCATGGTACCTCCATCAAACCTAGGTTTGATTCTCACAACCTTTACTTGCATACTGCGTGACTCTGAGCAAGTCACTTCACCTCTTAAGTGCTCCAGAGTCACCCCTGAAAACAGGCACTTGTCCCTAGCAGGCCTTCCCTGGTTACCAAAGAATGAGAACAAAAGGCTGAGACCTCATTTTCAGAGAAGGCAACACATCTCCTGGGACAGGCAAAGAATTCTGGTTATTATTTATATTTATATTCATTTGATATCTGTTCTCAGGATCCCATTCCATGACAACAGGAAACTAAACCTTCTCATCAGGTTATGGGCCTCAATCAGAGAGGGGAAAGGGGAACTTGTTTAATCAGAAAAGGCACACTAAGCCAGAGCTTGTTTCAGGTGTTACCTGGGAGCACTAAGAAGTTTAGTGACTTGCTTAGGGTCACACAGTATGCATGTGGGAGCTGATGGGATTCAAACCCAGGTCTCCAGCTTTTGCAGCTCAGAGCCTTAAACCACTGTGCTATACTGCTTCCCAGAGTGGGAATATATTGTTTATTTTTTCGAGTTCAAAAAAAGATGATGTATTGCACACACAGAGAGAACTCTGTGGAATCTGAAGTTCAATGTAAGTGTGCTGTTTGACTGCCCTTTCTAGTTTACACATAGATACATAGACAGTGTCGGCAGATAAGGGCCTATGGCCCACCCAGTCTGCCCATTTAAGTTTCTAAGTTCAGTTTATGTTTTCCAAGAAGTCTGTTGCCCCTTACCCCTGACCTCCAGAATTCCTTTATGTCTATCCCATGCATTCTTAAATCCCGTGATTGTTTCAGCCCCCACCACTTCCTCTGGCAGGGTGTTCCACTTGTCCACCACCCGTTCTGTGAAGAAATTCTTCCTCACGTTTCCTCTGAATCGTCTTCCCTCCAACTTCATCCCATGCCCTCTAGTCCTGGAACATCTTTTTCGCTTAAAAATAGTGCATTCCTGCACCCTGTTCCTCCCTGTAAGATACTTGTATGTCTCTATCATATCCCCTCTCTCCCTCCTCTCCTCCAGGGAGTACATGTTCAGTGCCTTCAACCTGTCCTCATAAGACTTGTGATGCAATCCATGCACCATCTTTGTTGCCCTCCTCTGAACCTTCTCTACCCTGTCTATGTCTTACGTAGGTAAGGGTCTCCAGAACTGCACAGTGTACTCCAGGTGCGGCCTCACTAGTGTCTTGTATAGTGGAATTATGACCTCTCTTTTCCTGCTGGTGATGCCCTGCCTATGCATCCCAGCATCCTATTTGCTTTACCTGCTGCTTGTCACACTGTTTCCCTGCCTTGAGGGTCATCAGAGATGATTACCCCAAGATCCCTTTCTGCTTGGTGCATGCTATATCCTCACCCCCAACTGATATATTGTGCCAGGGTTTTGGTGCCCCATATGCATTATCTTGCACTTTCTTTGCATTGAATTTCAACTGCCAAACCCTGACCATTCTTCAAGTTTCTGCAGGTCCCTTCTCATTCTGTCTACACCCTCTGGTGTGTCTACTCTGTTACAGAGCATTGTGTCATCAGCGAACAGTGAAATTCTGCCATCTAGGTCCTGCGCAATGTCACTGATGAAGATATTGAATAGTACCGGTCCCAGCACTGAACCCTGTGGTACCCCACTGGTCACTCTTCCCTCTGTGGAGTGACAGCCATTTACCACCACCCTCTGTGTCCTGCTGCCCAGCCAGTTACCTACCCACCACACTACTCTCCTGCCCACACCCATATTCCCCAGGTTGTGCAATAGTCTTCTATGTGGCACAGTGTCAAAGGCCTTGCTGAAGTCCAGATAGGCCATGTCCACTGCCCTCCCTGATTCACCTCCTAGTCACCCAGTCAAAAATTCAATGAGGTTGGTCTGACATGACTCTCCCTAGTGAAACCATACTGCCTTGGGTCCTGTAGTCCATTGACAACCAGATGTTCCACCAATCTCTCCTTCAGTAGTGCTTCCATGATCTTCCCCACTACCGAGGTGAGGCTGACTGGTCTGTAGTTCCTGCTTCCTCTTTGTTCCCACCTTTGTATAAGGGGACTACATCTGCTATCCTCCAGTCTTTGGGTACCTCCCCTGTTTCTAGTGATCGGCTAAACAGGATAGCAAGAGGTTCAGCCACCACCTCTCTTAATTCTTTAAGGACCCTGTGGTGCACCCCATCTGGCCCCATTGCTTTATCAACTCTTATTACTTCCAGTTCCTTCAGGATCCTTTCTCGTGTAAAGGGACTTGTGTCCATTTGTGCACTATTCTCACCCCTTGTACTCCGTTCAGACCCATTACCCTCCTCTTCCTTAGTAAAGACTGAGCAGAAATACCTGTTCAATACGTCAGCTTTACTGTTGTCATCTCCACACAGCCCCCATCCTCCCCTTCAGTCTCACTATCCTCCTTTGCCTTTCTTTTCACTTATGTACCTGTAAAAGGTTTTGTCCCTCTACCCACTGATTTTGCAATCTGTTCTTCTGTCTGAGCTTTGGCTTCCCTTACTGACCTCCCTCCCCTTTGCTTCTCCTGGTACTTCTCCCTATCCCCTTCTGCCTGTCTTTTGTACTGCCTGAATGCAATCTTTTGGCTTTCACTTTCTTTGCTACCTCTTTGGAAACCATAATGGTCTCCTCTTCCTTTTCCTCTTGCTAACCTGCTTAATACATAATTCTGTTGCTCTTGTAATCCCCATTTAAATCGTCCCACTGTTCCTCAACCCTGATTCCTGCCCATTCCCTTAATGCCTCTTTCAAGTATCTCCCATTTTCCCAAAGTTTGCCCCTAAAATCCAGGATACGTGTTTTGTGTGGTTTGGTTCTGCTCTTTCTGTGATTTCAAACCACAGCGACTGGTGGTCACTGTTCCCAGGTGCTTCCCACTCTTAACCCCATCACACTGTCCCTGTTTGTGAGCACAAGGTCCAGTATTGCCTTCTGCCGAGTTGGTTCCATGACCAGTTGCTTTGGAAAGGCACCCTGAAGAGGTCAGGATAAATCTGCTCCTAGTTGATGCTGCTGCTGGGATGCTCCAGTCCACGTCTGGAATATTGAAGTCTCCAGCCGTACTACCTCACCCTTGTCTGCCATCCTCTGGATGGCTAGCATCAACTCTATCTGTTTCTTCCTCCTGGACTGGTGGTCTATAGACCACACCTGTGCGGATGGCTGGCCCCATTTTCCTTTCCAGCTTAACCCACAGTATCTCTCCCCCATTTTGTTCCTCCTGAATCTCTGTGGCCCTTATGTCATTTTTCACATACAGTGCCACTCCTCCTCCCTTCCTGCCTGCCCTGTCTCTTCTGAATATGTTGTAGCCAGGTATGGCCAACTCCCAGTCATGGTTATCATTACACCAGGTTTCAGTGATGGCCACAATGTCCAGGTCTGACTGCACCATGAAAGCCTCCAGATCTTCCATCTTGTTGCTAAGGCTCCTGGCATTTGCACACATGGCTTTCCATGGGGTACAGTATATGTTCCTGATGGTGGTACCAACCGCATTTTATCTCTCAGGGTCAGACTTGGATGCGATAGCAACACAGAAAGCATACAAATGGCTCTCTGGTCATACACTTGTTATGAGCGGTGGCCCAGATTGTTCCGTTTCAAAAGTTCGTGAGGATTTCAAACTGTCAGTGGACTTTGAAAAAAAAAAGTTTAAAAAAATCTGTACTTTGAGATTTGTGAACTGGTGTTCAAACAGACCAATCAGAGGCTGAGATCCACCCATCCACCTCAACCCTGTCCTTGGGTAAGGAATTGATTGACAGTTATTGTAACATCACAACATGCCGTCTTTTGCTTTCAGTCATTAATTGGGTCGGGTGGGGGGTTATTTATCACTTGCCGAAACAGCTAGTTATGAGAAATATGTTTTATTTCTGACCCTAATTCGTGAGAACATAGTGATCATGGGACAAACTAGAATAAAAGGTTGTCTTCCTGCACTCTCCAACCAATCACATCGCCAATGGGAGATAGTGAGAATATCGGACCACTGAAGGACCTACGCTATTAAAATAGAGTTCAAGTTACACTACTTTCCTAAATCGGCCTTTCAGTTAGTTTTTATTAGTTTATTTGAGTTGGGGGGGGCAAAGCCCCCAACACCACCTTTAAAAAAACATGGGAGGTGTGATGGGGGTATGGAGGCAAAGTCCCCCCCTAACTCAAACTGACAAAATTAAAATTAACAACAAACAAAAGTATGCGCTGTATTCACAAAAGCTTTACGATATGCTAGTAGAGCTGGTCCAATATTCTCCACTATCGCCTCAAATTGTGGGGTGAATAGTAAAATGACCAATCAATACCCAGCGGCATGTCCATGCACAGCCTATAAAATCCCATCATTATTGACTGCTTGATATTCTATTCTGTTATTTCAACACCAGAAGTAGTTTCATTGTTGCAAGGTAGGTGGCTCGAACAAAGCAGAGAGCAAGAAAATCAACTGGCGGGAAGGAACCTCACAAACAGCTCATCACCAAGGCTGCCTGTAAAAGCACTCCAGCTATGCGGGGAGTGAAGAAATACCAGCCAGGCACTGTGGTTCTGTGGGAGATCTGTCACTAACAGAAATCCCCAGGCTGCTCATCCAGCACCTGGTCCAGGAGTTCACTCAGGATTTCAAGACGGTCCAGCAGTTCCACAGCTCGACCATCATGGCCCTGCCAGAGGCCAGTGAGGCTTACTTGGTGGGGCTCTTTGAGGACACCAACCTGTGTGCCATTCACACCAAGTGGGTTACCATCATGCCCAAAGATATTCACTGGCACACCACTTCTGGGGGGAGAGAGCTTAAACCTGGAATGGCCAACAGACGCTGACTAGAACAAGAGTAACCCAAAGGCTCTTTTAAGAGACACCAGCCACGCACCTAGAAAGAGTTGAAAATCATTCTGCTTTTGTGCTGTTTTTATGTGCAGTGCACAAGTGTTAATCAACTGCTCTCTGTCCAGTGAAATCTAGTTCAAGGATTAACAGGTTGTGCTGCCCTGTATAAAAATCACCTATTACTGAAATATCTGGCAGCTGTATGTATATAGGTTGTAAGGAATCATATCTCATACAGGGATGGAAATGTAAACTTTATAACTAGCATTTCTAACTGACCCACATAGACCGGAACAGAGACGAAAAGGACTTTTAAGAAGCACGAAGCACAGACTAGGAGAGGCTGAAAACCATTCTGCTTATTTGTCATTTTCATGTTTTCCTGGCGCTGGTTAGAACTAATGCATCAGTCCTTCCATTACTTACTAAAAACCCCATGGAGTTGGACATGGCATCAGTAACTGAAACAGAAACATAGAAATTAGAAATTGATGACAGATAACACTGCCAGGCCCATCTAGTCTGCCCGTATACCCTACCTTCAATTAGCTGCCGCTGACCCTACTTGGTCACTGGCTGCTGCCACCGGTTCCCTTATGCCTATCCCATCCATGTTTAAATCCCCCCTCTGTGCTTGCTCCCACCACCTCATGGGGCAGGCCATTCCAAGCATCCACCACCCTTTCTGTGAAAAGTACTTTCTCACATTGCCCCGTAGTCTACCCTCTTTCAGTCTCATGTCATGCCCTCTTGTTGTTTTGGAGCAGCTTGTCTTCTGAAAGTTGCTGCCCTCCTGTGCCTTATTAATCACCTTGATATACATGAAGGTCTCTTCTCTAGAGTATACATACTGAGTTCCTCCAATCTCTGTTCGTTTGACCTTTGGTGCCCTTCTTTGAAGTGCCTCCACCCTGTCTCTGTCCTTCTGGAGATGTGGCCTTCAGAACTGGATACAGTATTCCAAATGAGGTCTCACCAATGACCTGTACAGTGGCATTATGACCTCTTTTTTTCTGCTGGTAATACCTCTCTCTATGCACCCCAGCATCCCACTGGCTGTCCCCACTGCCTTGGCACATTGGCCACCTTTAGGTCATCAGATATGATGAACCTGGGAGCTTATTCCTGTTCTGTGGCCACTAATATCTCCCCCCTCATCATGTAATCCTCCCCTGGGTTCCTGCGCCCAAAGTGCATGATTTTGCACTTCTTCACATTGAATCCTAGCTGCCACACTCTGGACCATTCTTCCATTTTAGCCAGATCCTTCCTCATTTTCTCCACCTCTCCCGGACTGTCTGCCCTATTACAGATCATCGTGTCATCTGCAAAGAGGCACACCTTCTCCTCCAGCCCCTCTGAAAAGTCACTGATGTAGATATTAAACTGCACTGGTCCAAGAACTGAACCCTGTGGCACCCTGCTTCGGATTTAACCCCATTTACCACCACCCATTGCGTTCTATTCTTCAATCAATTTTCAACACACTTCACCACCTTGTGTCCAGTCCCAGGCTGCCCAGCTTGTTCACAAGCTTCCTATGTGGAACGGTGTCAAACACCTTGCTGAAGTCAAGGTAGGCCACATCCACCGCTCCCCCTGATCCACCTCCCATGTAACCCAGTCAAAGAAATCAGTCAGATTAGTTTGATATGACTTTCCTGCCATGAATCCGTGCTGCCTCGAATCTTGTGCTCCACTTGATTCAAGGTGCTCTGCTGTTCTTTCCTTTAGCAGAGATTCCATAATTATACCCACCGTCGAGGTCAGACTGACAGGTCTGTAGTTTCCAGCCTCCTCCCTGCTCCCACGTTTGTGGAAAGGGACTACATCAGCCCTTCTCCAGTCCTCTGGAACCTCCCTCATTGACAGTGACTTGTTGAATAGGGCTGCCAGTACCTCCCCCAACTCCTTTAATATTCTCGGGTGTATCCCATCTGGTCCCATTGCCTTATCCACTTCTAGTTTTGTTACTTCTTCTAGGACTGTCTCCTCTTTGAATGGACTGTTGTCCATCTCCCTTCCCACCCTGATTCTTAGCTGCGGTCCTTCCTCTTCCTCTGTGAAAACTGAACTGAAATATTTGTTCAGGATTGCTGCTTTATCCCGGTGCCCTTCCACGCCCACTCCTTCCTTCCTTCCCTTTCAGCCTTACAATCCCATCCTCCCCATGCTTCTCTTCTCACTGATGTATCTGTAGAAGGTCTTGTCCCCTTTTTAACTTTGTTTGCTATATTTTCCTCTGTCTTTGCCTTGGCACCCCTGACTACCTTCCCTGCCTTCCTCTGCTTTTCTAGATACACTGCCCTGTCCTCTTCCTTTTGAGTCTCCTTATATTTCCTGAAAGCTATATTTTTTGCCCTTATTTTTCCTGCCACTTCCTGTGAGAACATAGTGGATTTCTTTTCCTTTTGCCTTTGTCTGTTTGCTGAATGCAAAGCTTTGTTGCCTCCACTATGGCTCCTTTTAGATGGTCCCATTGTCCTCGACCCCTCATTTCTCCCCCATCTAGGGCCTCCCTGAGACATATACAAATCCTAATGAAGTCTGCCCTCCTGAAGTCCAGAACCCTCGCCTTTGTGTGGCGTGTCCCTGTGGTAGTTCTCTCATTAGACCATACTGTGTGATGGTCACTGGACCCCAGGTGTTCACCTGCCCTGACATCTGTAATTCTGTCCCCATTGGTACTTAGTAACAGGTCCAAAATCGCTTCCAGTTCAGTTGAAATTCTGTTTAAGGATTGAGAGGTAATGCCCTTAAATATATTGGTAGTCATGTAGCAGAGGTGTCTGTCTTAAGTGTATGGCATGAATGTGATGAAACGGTAACTTGGCTTGAATAACTGATGGTAGTTCAGTAAATGAGTTGTCAGCACAATGTTGGTGAGCATTTTCTGTGCAGGGTGTAAAGCGACATGGCGAGTTTCAAGCATGTATGTGTTCCATACGAACATCAACATCAGAAACATGCCTCATGGTTATCAAGACTGCAGCTAGCCCCTCAACTTTCAGCTGCCCCACCCTTTTCTACCCCCTCACAGTCACCCCCACTCTCTCCATCCCATCTTGGACAGCCCACCATCCTACAGGAAACCACCTCCTCAGGTAGAGTGTTTCCTTGCCTACCACCCATTCAGTGGAAAAATGTCTACTGATGACCTCTTGTATCCCCCTCTTCAGATCCAGAATATCTCTCCTGTATTAGTCTTGTTTATCCCCTTCAGGTACTTAAAGGTCTCGATCATATCTCCCTTTCCCTTCTTTCCTCCAGGACATACATGTTAATCATGTTCAACCTTTCCTCATAGGATTTCCCCTTCAAACCCTGGATCATCTTAGTCACTCTGCACTGCACCCCCTCCAGCAATCTGATGTCCTTTTTCAGGAATGGACACCAGTACTGCATGCAGTATTCCAAGTGCGGCCTGCCGCCTGACCAGTGACCTGTACAGGGGAAGGATTACCTCACTACTAGAAGAGATTCCCCTTGCTATACACTAAAAAAAATACAGACCAGCATCTTGTTGACTTTCACTGCTGAGACGAGTTGTTCATATTCCCCATTATAATCACCCCCAGGTCCTTTTCCTCCTCTGTGCTCCCCAACTGTACCCCTCCCAGGTGATAGCTCCTCCTCCTCTGGTTCTTAGCACCGAAGTGCAGTACTTTGCACTTCCTGGCACTGAAACTCGTCTGCCATGTTTCCAACCACTCCTGTAGTTTAGTCAGGTCTTCCTGCAGTCCCCGCCACCCCTTGATGTCATCCACCACAGCTCCCATCTTGGTATCGTCTGCGAACAGACCGATCTTACTCTGGGTCCGATGAGAAATATCTGCTACGAATATCCCAAACAGTACTGGTCACAGAGACAGACCAGCATTGCAAGTCAACATTATAAATTAATAATGAAACAGTGAATATAGCTGTTTGTGAAAGTGTGGGGTGGTTCTGAAAAGAGCCTTTGGGTTCCCAGTCATTGTGTTGTTCCATTGTATTTGTTTCTGTACTATCCACAACAGTAGTGCCCAGTATTACATGTTTATTCATGAACTGTACATTTCTTGGTGTTTCTGTGCCATCACGATGAGTGTGCTGAGTGAATTCTTAGGGTCAGGGGATATGGTACAAGCTTCTAATAAGGCAGTGACAATGGCCCTGGACTCGATAGCACCATAGAAACATAGAATTTGATGGCAGATAAGGACCGCTTGGCCCACCCAGTCTGACCATTTCCCTACCTAATGGATAAGCTGCAGATCCTAGTTAACCAGCAGCCTACTTCTTCCTACCCCCAACCCCTAGAATTGCCTTATGACTGTCCCATGCATGCTTGTATTCAACCACTGTTTTTGACTCCACAACCTCCTCCAGAAGGCCGTTCCATGCATCCACAACCCTCTCTGTGAAAAAATACTTCCTTACATTACCTCTGATCCACCCCCTCTATCTTCAAAGTGTGCCCCCTTGTTCTTGCACACCTCTTCTTTTGAAAGATGCTACCCTCTTGGACTTTGTTGATTCCCTTGAGGTACTTGAAAGTTTCTATCATGTCCCTCTCTCCCTCCTTTCCTCGAGGCTATACATATTAAGCTCCTTTAGCCTCTCTTCATATGTCTTCCGGTCCAGACCCTGCACCATTTTAATTGCCCTCTTCTGGACTGCTTCCATCTTGTCTATGTCTTTACGGAGACTGGGTCTCCAGAACTGCACACAGTACTCCAGATGGGGTCTCACCAGCTGTCTGTACAAAGGGATAACAACTTCCTGTTTCTACTGGTGATGCCTCTCCCTATGCATTCCAGTATTCCCCCAGCCCTCCTTGCTGCCCTCTCACATTGCTTGTCCACCTTTAAGTCATCTGATATGACTACCCCAGGTCCCTTTCCATTTTTGTTGTTGTTAGCATCTCACCCCCCATTGTATACTCTTCACCTGGTTTTTTGTTTCCCAGGTGCATTACCTTGCACTTCTTAGCATTAAATCTAAGCTGCCATACATTTGACCATTCCCATAACCTTGCCAAGTCCCTTCTCATCCTTTCCACCCCACTTTGTGCATCAACTCTGTTGCAGATCTTTGTGTCGTCTGCAAACAGATATACTTTTCCTTCCAGCCCCTCTGCAATGTCACTTACAAAGACATTGAAGAGGACCGGTCCTAATACTGAACCCTGTGGCACCCCAGTAGTTACCCCCCTTTCTTCAGAGTGGACTCCATTTACTATTACCCTCTCGTCCTATTCTCCAGCCAGTTCTTTACCCAGGCTATCATCTTGGGACCCACTCCCAGGCTGGCTAACTTGTATATTAATATTTTGTGTGGCACTGAGTCAAATACCTTGCTAAAAGTCTAGGTAGGCCATGTCCACAGCCCCTCTCTGATCTACTACTTTGGTCACCCAGTCAAAGAAAGCTATTAGATTCATCTGGCATGACCTTCCCACTGTGAATCTATGCTGCCTTGGGTCCTGTGCCCCTCTGGCCTCTAGGTACTCGACAATTCTTTCCTTCAGAAGTGATTCCATCATTTTCCCTATCACTGAGGTTAAACTAACAGGTCTGTAGTTTCCTGCTTCTGCCCTGCTCCCACTTTTGTGAAGGAAAATCACATCTGCCCTCCTCCAGTCCGCAGGTACCACCCCATTCTCCCATGATTTGTTAAAGAGGGTAGTCAGTGGTGTCACTAATTCTACCCTTAGTTCTTTTAGAATTCTGGGTTGAATCCCATCAGGCCCCATTCTTTGTCCACCTTCAGTTTTAAAACTTCTTTCAGAACCCTTTCTTCTGTAAATGGGCTGGTATCAACTTCTGTAACCAGAGCGTTTCTATTGTTTGTTTTAGGTACCTCCCCCTCTTCCTTTGTAAATACTGAGCAAAAAAATTTGTTTAGTATCTCTGCCTTTTCACAGTCACCCTCTGCCCACCCCCCTTCCCTTTATTAAGCCTCACTATCCCTCCCTTAGTCTTCCTTCACTCCCTGATGTACCTAAAAAAGGTTTTATCCCCTTCTTAACTGAGTTGGCTATCTTTTCCTCAGTTCAGGCCTTTGCTGTTCTGACTGCCTTCCCAGTTTCCTTTTGCTTTAACTGTTATAATTCTGTCCTGCTTCTTCTGTGATTTCTTGTACTTTCTGAATGCTTTCTTTTTCTCTTAAACCTTCACTGCCACCTCCTTTGAGTACCATAGTGGTTTCTTACATAATTTTGTTTTATTTGCTTTACACAAAGGCTTGTTACCTCTGTGATGGCAGTTTTTATTATTACCCATTGTTCTTCCACCCCTCCTTCCTGCCCATTTGCTAGTCGTTCCTTGAGGCACTCACCCATTTTAAGCAGATCAGCCCTCCTGAAGTCCAGTACTTTTGCCTTTGTATGCTGACTCTGCTCTGTTTATTGTGAACCATACTGTTCAATGGTAGCTAGTTCCCAGATGGCTACCCACTTCTACATCTGTGATCCTGTCTCCATCTCCATTTGAGAGGACCAGGTCTAAGATTGCTCCCTCTCGAGTGGGTTCCAATACTAGTTGTCTAAGGCATACACCCTGTAGGGCATCTAGAATAACCCCACTCTTAGAAGTGGCTGCTGCAACTGCACTCCAGTTAACATCTGGCATATTCAGATCACCCATCAGCAACATCTCCCTTTTATCTGCCATTCTAAGTATACTTTCTATCATTCCCTTGTCCATTTCCTCCCCCTGAGAGGAGGGGTCTGTATACAACTTCTGTGCGGATTGTGGTGCCATTGCCTGCCTCCAAATTGACCCACAGTGCTTCTTCTCCTCCCTGTTTACCCTTTTGTTCCCCTCGCCCTTCACCCAAGGTCCCCGTAGTTTGATGGGACCTTGAAGGAGTTGAGGAGAGTGGGATGAAGGTTAGAGAGGCACTGGTGGAAATTGGGTCTGATGGATGATAAACTTAGATTGATGGATCAATTATAAGGACTATCAATCGGCAATCTCCCAAAAGAAGGCAGAATTCCTGTCCAGGGAGATTGCCGCTGTGCAAAATTGACCAGCTCAGCTCTTCCAGACTGTTGACAGATTGTGCAGCCCAATCTGTCTTCAGACTAGGGGAGCATTTTCACAAAGTAAGTGTGATGAGTTTGCTTGCTTTTTCACAGTCCCCTCTATTGGGTGCTGCAGAGGTTGGCAGGATGTTATGAGCACCTGATTTACCTGGTCTGACTTTGGCTGGACGGTGATCACCGACATTGTGAGCATTATCCAGACTGTGCAACCAACGTACTGTAGTTTGGACCCAGGTTCAACATGCCTCCTTATGGGGTGCATTGAGATAATCAGCTTGGTCCTAGCTGAGGTAGTCTGGAGGTCATTGGAGACAGGGGTGTTTCCAGACCCCTTGAAGAAGGTGGTTGTGAGACCTCTCCTGAAAAAGTCCTCCCTCGACCCGGACTGTCTGGCTAACTATTGACCTGTCTCTAACCTGCCCTTTGTGGGTAAGGTTATTGAAAAGGAGGTTGAGTTGCAGCTGGAGGATCATTTAACCATCCATGATGCCTATGCTCCTCTTCAGTCTGGATTTAGAAAGAGGCACAGTACCGAGACGGCACTTGTTTGGGTACTTAATGGTCTCCTATCGAGAGATTGGAGGACTCGTTCCATCTTGCTCCTCCTTGATCTCTCTGCAGCATTTGCCACTGTGGACCATGATGAGATGTTGGAGCACCTGCAGCTAGTATGTGGACTGTCAGGGACAGTCCTCAGCTGGTTTCGATCTTTCCTCACAGGTAGGACTCGGAGAGTAGTGTCGGGATTTATTCCTCGGCCCCTCTCTCCCTACCATGCGGGGGGCCACAGGGCTCCATCTTATCACCCATGTTGTTTGCAGTATACATGCTGCCATTGGGATTCATTATTAGGTGGTGTGGACCGAGTTTTCACTGCTATGCAGATGATACTCAGCTATACATGTCCTTCATGCCTGTACAGGGTGGAGCTATCTCGGTCTCTAATAGCTTCCTCTCCAAGATCCAGGACTGGATGAGTGCCAGCTGGCTGCAGTTGAACCCAGAGAAGACTGAGGCATTTGGTGGTGGATCTAGGTAATTTGAGCATGGGGTCACTGGTAGGACAACCCTCCGGGCTTTGGCTTGGGGGTAACCAGCTGCCGACTTCTGATCGGGTGCAGAATCTGGGTGTTATTTTTGATGGTGACCTGACACTGAAATCTCAAGTATTGGTCATTGTCAAGATCTCTTTTTACCATTTCAGGTATATAGTCCAGATAAAACATTTTGTCCCACCTGATGATGTTCCAACTTTGGTCCACGCCTTCGTGACATCCCACCTTATCTACTGCAATGCCTTTACCTAGGGCTTCTCGGGGTTGATATCCACCGCTTGCAGCCGGTGCCGAATGCGCTGGCCAGATTGTTGACTGGCTTATCAAGATCTTGCCATATCATGCCTGTGCTCCGTGAGCTGCACTGGTGCCAGTTCGGTGGTGGGTCACTTTCAAGGTTGGGTTACTGACCTACGAGGCCCTACATGATCAAGGACCCTGTTACTTGAGTGATCTCCTTTGTCCCTACTGCCTGCTCTGCTCCACCAACGAGGGATTGCTAGAGGTTCCCAGGGTTCAACTTTGGGGGCCGCTCATTTGCTTTTGCAGCCCCTACCCTGTGGAACTCTCTGCCTCATCGGGTGAGAGAGTACCTGACTGTCCAGAGTTTTAAGATCACCCTGAAGACACATCAATTTGGTCTGGCTTTTTTAGACAATGAGAATCACTGAGCTGGTTTAAGTAATAACGGTTATTGAGTTTTGTTGAGTATTTAATGTGCTTGATAATTTGGGATCTGTTTGTGGGGGTTTTAATTACTGTATTGTTTTAATATGTTACTTGTATTCAATCTGTATTTTAATTGTACAGGCAGATTGAACTTCGGAAATGCACTTTTTAAAAATAAACGTTTGATTGACTGATTGATTGATTATCATGTGCGGCCAATTGGCACAACATTAGGACCAGTACGTCTTCATTTACCAACTACTTTTGTGGTGTTTCTGTACTGACATTAATGTGCATGATCTGTTTCCACAACACTAGGGCCAGTGGCACATCTTTATTTAAGAACTGCAGTTCTTCGTGTTTTTGGGCTGACATTGACTGTGTAGTCCATTTACACAACACTCAGGCCGTTACTTGTTTATTTAGGAACTACGTTTTTTGGGGTGTTTGCCTGATTTTAGCCTGCACTGTCCATTTTCAAAACAATAGGACCAGTACAAGATCTTTCCTCTTGAACTTTATATTCACTGTGTTTCTGGAATGACATTTACCTGCATTGTTGCCATCATCGGTTCCACACTGTAGGGCTATTACTTCATGCTAATGTTAAAACCCTGGACAGTCAGGTACTCTCTCACCCGCCATGGCTAATAATTTCAGCACCCATCCTCCTGTGCTCACCACTGCTGGCCCTGCTCACCACACTTTCTCTTCCAGGGCCACCTTTCTCTCCCACACTTGTGACACTGACAACGCCACCTTGGCTGCCTCGCACCTCTCCATGCCTCCCCCTCACTATCCACCCTCCAATCTGACACCTTTTTCTCCCTCCTGATCCTTTCTTAACCTCCTTCTACTGCCCCCTTTCTCATTTTTTCCTTCTACCCCCCTTCCTACCACTACTACACTCCCTTCCACAGCTTCTTATCTATTTTACTTGCTGTGTTCTCTAATATGTAACCAAAATGTTCCTTTTTTGCAACCTGTGTAATCCTTTGTAACATGTGCCATGGAACCTTTGTAAAAGAGCCTTGGGCTCAAAAGCAATTTTAATCCTAGACCAAATAAATAAAAAATAAAAATTAAAAAAAAATGTCCTGCAATTATTTACATAACTTGTGGTTTACTTAATGCCAGACTTGTTTCTGTGAAATGTAGTGCCTGGTTTGGTCACTAGATGGCGTCAGCGCTCCATGGAGAGAACTGTGGGTAAAATAAGTCTTCAGTGTCAGTGTTTTGTGCAGCATTGCTGTCCTGCATCCTCCCCATAGTTGTTCCTCACAGATCTCCCCTTAAAGCAGCAGTACTATGTAAAAAAAATCTCCGCTTTTTCAACTGTTTATTCCCTGTGCTCTGCTGTGCATTTACCTGGTACTCTTTCCCACCGGCAATGTCTATTACTGAGTAATTTGCGCCATTATCCTTTGTGTTTGTTTACATTTCCTCCTGCCTCCCCGACTCCATTGACTCAATAGCGGCTGCCATATGTTCTGTGGCGCTACAACGGCTGTTACGGCTCACTTCCTGGTGGGGTAGTACTGCTGCTTTAAATCATCAATCCTCCCATCATAAATCAGAAAACTGGCTTTATAAAACATGGAGTGTTGAAATGTATGCCTCTCAACTGTCCCTGATACTGGGGGATGTCCCTGATCTTGCCTCAAAATGTTTCTCTGTCCCTCCTAAAATTTGTGTTTCCATGACTAAACAGTAGGAATTGTAAACACAAAATGATATCAGACATTAAAATTACAGTTGTGTTCTTTAGAAAATGAATTTTACACTAAGTCACTTACCTTACCAGCTTCCTGAATGGCTACCCAAATGTTTAATATGTGTCCCTGATTCTTATCCTTGGTCTCTGATTTAAGAGGCCGGAAGTTGCAGGTGCGAAGCTAGGGATATAAAATGTGTATACCGTCTTGTACACCAGGACCTTGCTTTTTGCCAGCTCCCCACCCTGCTTGCCCAGCTGTATCCTGTTTGTTGCTCAACAACTGCATAGACCACAGCTGGGTTAAGCATGGGAGAAAACAAAAGCAGCACTCAGCTGTATGTATTTGCATAGCATTTTGATAACATTGAGCACACAAATCATACTTTGGCATCAGAAGGTGGAGCAAATGCTGCCCCTGGGGTAGGGAAAAATGTTGGCTTTAAAATAAATGTACACCACAGCTTACCTGGTACATGCATTTCTACTCCTATGGGAGGTTGAGAGGTATGCTGCAATGTGCTATTTGAACAGTGTTCAGAAACAGAGGAAAGGGGCACTTTCATACTCAGATTTGAAATGACCAATCAGACATGACTGAGAGTACACACTGGGCTCTGCCCCTTTACCAATCTGACCAATCAGATGCTAATAAATGTTCTAGTCCCTTCCTGAAGTTCCTATCTTGTGATGTAACCAGCACCAGTTCCCGTCAAGGCTCCCAAGAAGAAGGCACCAGCAAAAAAAAAAATGGTCCATCTGGGCTCAGAGTGTCTGATCTGATCGTCAAGGCTGTGAGCATCTTTAAAAAGCATCAAGGGGTGTCCCTGCCAGAGGTGACGAAGGCAGTGGTGGACAGCAGCTACGATGTGGAGAAGAACAAGGCTTGAGTGCCAGGGCCAGCTCTGTAGTTATCGGGTCCCCCAGCGAGAAACGTCATGGGGCCCTTACCCAACCCAAACTGACCTCACCTTTACTCTGACCAGAATGCACATTTTATTTTCAGTACAACCAATTACATATTTGTGTTTTTTTAGAAGGTGGTATCAATATTAGTCTTTGGAGCTGCACTGCACATCCAGTTCATGTCTGTTCATCAGCCTCTGATTGGCTGGGATGTACCTCAGTGAATGATTCCATGACATCACATGAGAAGGATCTGCAATGCCCAGTGATGCCCTTTAGAGCATTTTTACTTTCAATGTGAATATTAAAAAGAAATGAAAGTGGTGCTTTGGATCTGGAGAGGGTCCTCCCTTTAGCAGGGATCCCTCATCAACTGCAGGGTTCACTTGTGCCCAAAGCTGGCTATGGACATGTCCCAACCTAAGATATCACTGATATTTCTCCTCATGCACTTTGACCTTTGAAATCATTTGTGGTTTTGCCACTCGTGATGTCATATGGTCGAACTGCACAGTGGAGAAGTATCAGCAATATTTCAGGTGTATACATACATATATATATATATTTGTTTTTGATAACTGGGTAAGTGTGCTACACATCAGAAGTGCCTACTTTCAGGTACAACCCGGAAATGTATGATACATACAAATGCAGGCAACTTACAAAAGGTAAAGAACATATATAGAGACCAGGAGTCAGGTACTATCATTACAACCAAGTTGGAAGCAGAGATGACAATTTTGTACAGAAGTGGCAGTACATAAATTAACAATTTATGCAGCCTGATACAAAAAAAAATACAGAGGTGCATATCTAGATCCAGTGGGCATCAACTTTAAATTACACTTCAAGAAACTGACACAGTACAGAGCCTTGGAGTAGTACCTTAAGTAACATGTTAGACAAGTCACCGCCATAGGGCAACAAAGTTCTAGCCCATGGGAGGTAGGGTTTAGAAGGAGTAGAGGACTATTGAATAGCCAGGTAAGTGCTAGAAGAGTTATAAAGAGGTGGGACCTGTGGGTACAATAGGGAGCGTTAAGGAGAAAAGAAAGCGGTGCATTTGCTGGAGGCTAGGAGGTAGTTATGTAGGCTGTGCTGGAAACAAGAATGTGTGGGTGAGGGGCAGAGGGGTGCAGGTAGAGTGTTCCAGTTCTGTGGGGCAAAATGGGAGAATGCCTGGGAGCCCATATTAGTTCTGCATCTGGGGACAGATGAAAGAGTCAGATCACCTGATCAAAAAGCATATTGAGAGATTTGGGGAGTGAGCATGCAAGCTGATGAAGAGGGAGTACCTGAGCGAACAATGCTGTTTATCAGAGTACCAAAGACATAGTACTGGTGATCTTTGGGTGAGAGCAAATTTAGACTGCTGTATAACTGACACTGATGCATAAGACATTGTAAAGAGAGGGTAAATCGACAAATATTATTGTAGGTTGTGTCCCATTTTTGTAGACAGGCTTTGGTAGCGCCAATGTATGTCAGTGAAACATAGGTTAGTGCAGGGAGAAGAACACCTCGGGCAATAAAAATGTTGGCAGAAGGAGTGAGGGCATAACTCGTCTTGTAGGCCAGGGCAAGCTTGCAATGGACTGCTTTACATGTAGTGGAGATGTACTGACTAAAGTCCAGTAAGGGATCAAGAGTAACTCCCAGATACTTACATGAGTTTATGTGTTTAAGGGGCAGATTATCAATGCAGGAGATGGATAGTTGCCCAAGGCATTTTCTTAGTCTTGGAGTGAGCCAGACACCATGGAGTGTGATTTGTCAGTATTTAGAACCAGCTTATTACTGGCAATCCAATTGTGAAGGCAACTGAAATCTGACGTTAAAGTAATACCCAGGGTAGTGAGGTGTTTAGAGCTGGTACAGAGAACCAGGTCATCAGAGTATAATAGGCAGGGACATGAAGAGACATTAGAAGTTATGTCATTAATGAAAATGGAAAATAGTAGAGGGCCAAATATGGAGCCCTGGGGGTACTTTAATGTTGACAGTAGAGAAAGCATGTGATGTGGGGTCGTACTTGACAAATTGTAACCTGTTAATCAGATAACTCTGGTACCACTTCAGTAGAGAAGCCAAGTGAGAGCATCTCTGACGTGAGTAGAGAGTGTTCGACTAGATCTAATGCCTTGGTGAGGTAAATAAAGACCGTACCAGTAAGAAGACCATTATCCATGGCCATCTTGGTATTGTTTATGAATTTGAGGAGGGCAGTGGTAGTACTGTGACCCTTTTCAAAAACCATGCAAACTAGAGAGAGGAGCTTCTTATTATGAAGATAGGTGACACTTTGTTCAGAGACCAATTTTTCCAGAAGTTTGCCTAAGGCCAAAAGAATGGCTATGGGTCGGTAGTTGGAAATAGATTTGGGGTCTCCCTTTTTAAAAACAGTGACTATTCTGGAAAATTGCCATATTAGGTTCCACCAAGCCACATCGACAGGAATTCTGTTGATCAGCATTGCAGTGACGGCACAATGCCGACAGCTGACTGTGTGCCGTCAGGGGAAGCAAGTGTTTTTTGAGAGGGGCTTTGCCCCCTGCACTCCCCATATTATGTATTATCAGCTCTGAGTCGGAGTTGTTTTGGGGAGGGGGGAATCCCTGGAGACAGCAGTGTCTGCAATACCGCAGATCATTACAGCGAACTGCCGATTCTGTCACTGTAATGGTCTTCGTATTTACATTGTTATGCATATATACATATTTTACATATATATATATATATATATATATATATATATATATATAAAATATATATGCAAAACTGTTAATGCATCTTAGATTTTCATAGCGAAAGTGAGGAAATCTGATTTAGGGTCCCACCCCAGCCCGCCCCCACCAACAGGCATCAGGGTGTGTGTTGGGGTCCCTGACCCTAACTCTCACCCCATCCCATGTGTAAAGAAGCTGAGGTGGTACAGTGTAGGAGAATGGGGTGAGAGTTAGGGCCAAGGACCCCAACGCACACCCGATGTCTGTTAGTGGGGGTGGGCTGGAGGTGGGGTGCAAGGGGTGGGAACCCTAAAATCAAATTTCCTCACGTTTTTCACTGTAGAAGAATCCTAACTGATGCATTAACAATTTTTTTTTTGCATAGAATTTCCTTACTTTTTAAGAAAGAATAGAAAAGTAGAAAGTTGCGCAAGAAGGGTCCCGTGCTTCCACCATGTGATTTTGTGTGACATAGTAACAGTAGGTGCAATGCAAACATAAGCACAAATGGTTACACACATGGTGCCACAAACATAAATGGTAACACAAACGGAAATAGAAATGCAGGCGCAAAGTGACACCAAAGCAAACAGTGATGGAAATGCAGACACAAATGGAACTGCGCACAGAATGCAACTGGTAACGTGCACATTCATGGTACTGCAATTGGAAATCCCTAATGGTAACAGCAACAATAACACCAAAGGAAACAAAAACGGAAAAGAAAACACAAGCGCGTACGGAAACGCAAACCGTAATGCGCACTGACAAAGTACCACAATTGTAAATGCAAATGGTAACAGTAACAATAATGCCAAAGTAAACAGAAATGCAAGCGCATCCAGAAACGCAAACCATAAGGTGCACAGTCACAGAAGTGCAATTGTAAACGCAAATGGTAACAGTGATGGTAACAGTGTTAGTGGCTCAGTAGGTAGCACACTCGCCTCTGAGGCTGGGAGATCAGAGGGCTGTGGGTTCAGTTCCCACATCTGACATTTGGGTTAATATCCCAGTACTGACACTGTAGTGCAGCATGAGAGGGGTGCTGCACTTCTGAGGTGCCGCCTTTTGGATGAGATGTTAAACCGAGGTCCCATCTGCCTGAATTAGTGGTAGTTCAGGTGGATGTTAAAGATCCCTTGGCACTTATCAAAAAGAGTAGGGGAAATTTCCCGGTGTCCTGGCCAAATTTCCTCATTCACTAAAAATACCACCAACAGCTTAATCTGGTTCAAGGTCAGTTGGCATTCATCTGTATCCCCCTTCCCTGGGTCATACCTGAAAATAGGCAAGATTTGTCTAGTGCACTTACCCGGTCAACAAAAACTAAATAAATAAAAAAAAGGCAGTAACAATAATGCCAAAGGAAAGAGAAATGAAAACACCAGCGCATACATAAACGCAAACCATTACCATTACATGCACAGTCATGGTACAGCAATTGTAAACACAAATGGTAACAGCAACAATAAAGCTAAAGGAAACACAAACGCAAATGCAAGCGCATACGTAAACACAAACTGTAAGGCACACAGTCATGGAAGCGCAATTGTAAATGCAAATGGTAACAGTAACAGCAACAATAACACCAAATGAAACACAAATGGAAACGCAAGTGCAAACGAAAACGCAAACCATAATGCACATCGTGGCGTAGATGGGAACGATGATGTGTACGGTAACAGAAGCGCAACTGGAAACACTAAGTGGCACAGTAACGAAAGAGCACACCCTTCTTTTCCCCAAAAAGTGCATTGAAAAACACAAAGAATGTATGAATAATAATGGACCTCAGATCAGAAAATTAGGACTAGAAATATTAAATTGCTTATATCTCAGGAACCGGACGACGTAGTACAAAAATTTAAACTTCATATGAATTATGACTTTCTTGGCTAGTTATGTACTTAGCCCAGAATTGGGAGGCTAAGTATTTTTATGACAAAAAGTCCGTATCTTGCACCGTTTCCAAAATATGGGCCCTGAAAGGCGCTACGGATGGCATAATGTTATCCTATGGGAAAAAGTATCAACATCGGAGTGCTGTCATTTAGCCACCCTGTAATATTTTTTCAGCAAACCACCAAAAGGCACATCTGTGGGTTGTTGCCTTTCTACCCTCCAAATGTCAAGTAAAAAGACCAAACCATTTCCGAGATATTCATTATCAAAGATTACTAAAATTTCCCTATCTATTCCATCTTGTCCCTCCCTCACAATCAAAGATGACGATCAAAGAATCTCGCAATCAAAGAATTTGTAGGCTCGTGATCTAAGAATTTGCATGCTCATGAACAAAGATTTTTAAACCTTATATACCATGGAATGTTATATAAAAGAAATGATGTTATGTTGAGGGGATCATAGCTGACAAGTAAAATAGACATATAATTATTATGCCATATTTGATTTATGCAGCCACATAGGGTTGTGGTTTTTTTTTTTTTCAATTGTTTTAACCAGGTGAGACACACTAAGCTGAAAGCTTGTTTACAGGTGTGACCTGGGAACACATGGAAGTTAAGTGACTTGCTGAGGGTCACACGGTATGCAAGTAGGGGCTGTGGGATTCAAACTCAGGTCTCTCGATTTGCAGTTCAGAGCCTTACACCACTGAGCTATACTGCCTCCCTAAGTGTGGTAAGACTGTTGGGTTCCTGCTGTCTCAGGTGAGTTACAGTTGAAGAACTGTAAAGATCTATAAGCAGACTCCTCTGTATACAGTCAAATACCGGAATGAAATTATGTTAGGTATACATATTTTCCAGTTGTATCTTAACCTAAATATTCTGATAATTGCTTGTATGTGTTGTATATGTACTGAATTTTCAGCTCATCCCATGCCCCCCTCCCTGCAACCTGGGAGCACAGGGAAGTTAAGTGACTTGTTCAGGGTCACACAGTATGCAAATGGAAGCTGTGGGATTCAAACCCAGGCCTGATCTGCTGGATGTCACCAGATTTGCAGCTCAGAGCCTTAAAACCATTGCACTATACTGCCATTTAGTTTTGTATTAGTGAGCCGCAGTGATCATTACCATTTGAAACCAACTAATCAGTGGACAGTGCAGGCTTTTTCAAACTATGGAGCCTGTGCTGCTGACTGCTTCAGCCCATGTTGTAACCCCTATATCCCGGCCCTTGAACTGTCTATGGGCAGCACTGGCTTTTTCAAATTGTGGCGCACACACTGCTGACTGCTTCAGCCCATGTTGTAACCCCTATATCCCGGCCCTTGAACTATCTATGGGCAGCACTGGCTTTTTCAAACTATGGAGCACACACTGCTGGCTGCTTCAGTCTGTCCATTGTGTCTGCTGTAATGTAACCCCTAGATCCCGGCCCTCTCTGACTGCTCCCTGCCTCCCAGTCTTTTCCTTACAACAGAGTGTTCTTCGTAGACATCCTGAAAAACGTGAGCCCTGAGTAAGTCAGCTTACTGTTCTGCCTTTGAACAAACCCCTACCCATAGACTTGTCCTAATGTTACATATTAAAAATAGAAGTGACCCAGCTCCGTCAGTGGTTGTGGGTGGCTCTGAGAAGAGCCTTTGGTTTCAGTCCATTCCTTCAGCAGTTATTCATGTCTCGGTTGCTGCTGCTGTTTATTTTCCTTTGGCAGTTTTCTTGGGCAGCACAACCTGGATGCTGTGCAGCTCCCTACCCTGAGTGATGGCAGTATGTACCGGTTAAATACTTTGGGAAAGGGAACATTGTTTAACAAGGAGTAGCACATTAAGCCAAAGCTTGTTTCCAGATGTGACCTGGGAGCACAAGGAAGTTACAGCAGCAGTACTAAAAAAAAAAATTGCTCTTTTTGATAGTTTATTCCCTGTGCTCTCCTGATCATATACCTGGTACTCTTTCCTGCTGGCATTGTACTATCACGGAGTATTTTGCTCAGTTATCCTCTGCTTTTTTTTTTGCATTTCTGCCACCAAGCATGTTGCACTGGAACCCCCTCTGCTGCCAACTGCACATGTGAATGACTTGCAGGGACATCGAGAATGGTCAGCAGAGGGTCCCACTGCTGTAGTCAAAAGATGTGATGCGACCTGAAGGAAAAATGCATCTGAAAATTAGTCAGATGCCATATTTATTATAGCGCCACAACAATTCAAATAAATTGCAAATATCTACTGTAAAAAAAACTAAAGATGACTGAAAAACAATATTTACAGGTATGGAAACTAGAACTTTGGCCATATGCTTACAGACAAAAAGCAGAATTTTCATAGCTCACTTCCTGATTCGGCAGTACTACTGCTTTGGTAAGAATCACACATTATGAACCTAGGTGGCTGTGGGATTCAAACCCAGGGTTTCAGATGCACAGCCCAGAATCTTAACCCACTGCACCACGCTGCTTGCCTTAGATAAGTAATACTGCAGCCGGACATGACAGCAGAAGTTATAGTAAGAGAAAGCCGTCTAATGCTATTCAGGTGGATTCAGCTCTGTCCGAGGGAAGTTCGGAGTAAATAATATCTAGCACAGGAGCTTCCGGATAGTAAGAGGGAATGCAGCCAGTTACTGTACAGGTTAGCAACCTGCAGCTGTAGAACTCCCTTCTAATTTAATCCTTTTCTGAGCTCGGTTCCCTACGTTTCTATTTCACTAACAGTTCGTTCCTCCCATGGAGCTCTGGTCGAACTTTGTGGTCCAAACCTGCTCTGCACAGTGTGGCAGAAATGTGTTTTTTGCAGAATTTCAGAAGAAGAATTCTGTAGGAAATAATCAGACTTTTTAATGCAGCCCGGCGACTTCAGGGGATATAGCGTCTCATTATCAGTGTTTCCATTTTACTGTATTTCATCACAAAGCCATCAGCTATCCTGCTCAGTACTTTATATATAAATGCAGAATTGTTTCCATCACAGACCCCCTACGACATTAATGCAATGAGGAATTACATGCGAATAAGGAGTCAAAACAGCTTACTGTTTAGTAGCCAAGCATAAACCCACCAATCAGAGTAAAACATGCTCTCTACGTTCCCGTTTAGCCCTGCCCATTCCTTTCTACCAATTAGAGAGCGTATGCAAATTATGAGATCGTAAGTCATTGATTTTATTGGGTCAAACTACATTTCTTTGTTGTGATTGGCTAGTCATTGCGTCCACCAATCATAACTTAGGGGCGGTTACAACAAAAATGAATAAAACACACTGTTCCTGGCCAATAGATAGTATTTTCTTTTGTTTGAGAAAAGATATTTGAGCGTGATGGCTGGACAAGGAAAGACTGGTGGAAAAGTCCGTGCTAAGGCCAAGACTCGCTCGTCTCGTGCCGGTCTGCAGTTTCCCGTTGTCCGGGTACACAGACTACTACGGAAGGGAAATTACGCGGAACGAGTTGGGGCTGGAGCCCCGGTTTATTTGGCCGCTGTGCTCGAGTATCTGACGGCGGAAATCTTGGAGCTTGCTGGTAACGCAGCCCGGGACAACAAGAAAAACCGCATCATCCCGCGGCACCTGCAGCTGGCTGTCCGCAATGATGAGGAGCTCAACAAGCTGCTGGGAGGGGTGACCATCGCTCAGGGAGGGGTGCTGCCCAACATCCAGGCTGTGCTGCTGCCCAAGAAAACTGAGAAAGCTGTTAAAGGAAAGTAATCACGATAGAGAGCAGCTTGGTCCTTGACCAAAAAATTCAAAGGCTCTTTTCAGAGCCACCCACAATCTTCGACTGAGCTGGGTCACTTATTTACAGTATGTTTAATAGTTGCATAAAGGAGTTGGTGCAACGAGGGATAGCGACCGAGATCTCGTATATTGGGTAATACTGTAACTGGTGTCGTGGGGACACCATGCAACGGCGGTTACTCAAAATCGTGACTCACGGGTTGGGACAGGCAGGGAGCAATCTGAGTGCATCCCGGCCTTGCAGCAGAGGGAGACAATTTGCTGGCAGAGGTGGTCCCCGGCCTTGCAGCAGAGCGAAGCAATTGATGAGCACAGGCGGGTCCCCAGCGCGCGCTCTCCATCGTTTGAAAAAGCCCGCGCTGCCCATTGATTACTTTGTTTCAAACGGTAACGGTCGCGGCGGCTGCTGCTCACCGATCCCAAACTAATTGAAGGTTCACAGTGCATCAGCCATGCAATAAGTTACTGGTTTGTGAGGTGGCTAAAAAACGTTAAATATGCTGAGAACACAGTATAGTGCTGGGAATAGTCTAGAAGTTAAAAGTAATGAGTTGAAAAAGCTTTGTGCATCCAGCATGCCTGGGTTTGATTCCCTGACTCCCCTTGCATATTGTGGGACTCTGAGCAAGTCAGTTTAACCTCCCCCCGTCTTCTCTCCAAAGATGCACTTGTACCTTACGGGTTTTACCTGCTTACCAGAGAATAAAAACATTTACCCCCTTTTTACATGGCCACTTCGGTCGATTGTAAGTGAACAGATTCACGTCTTTCAACCGATTGAAAGGGACACTGTCAGCTGTGAAGAGTATTAGTTTAGGAGGCAGTACAGCGCAGTGGGTTAAAGAGCAAGTACCTACTGGCAAGCACCCAGCTCCCCTCACACATATGTAATAGTAGATCTGCTCTACTGTTGAGGGGCATTAAAGCAGCAGTACTACCGAATCAGGAGGTGATATATCATAATTCTGCTTTTTGGCTGTAAATATGCGGCCAAAATTCCAGTTTCCATACCTGTGTTAAAATAAAAAAACTGTTTCCAGTCATCTTTATTTTTTTTTTTAGATATTTGCAATTTATTTGAATTGTTGTAAGGCTACAACAAATATGGTGGCTGACTAATTTTCAACTGCTTTTTCTGCCAGTCACATCACGTCTTTTGACAACAGCAGAGGGAAACTGCTGACCATTCCCGGTGTCCCTGCAAGTCGTACATATGTGCAGATGGCAGCAGAGCGGGTTCCAGTGCAACATGCTTGGTGGCAGAAATGTAAACACAAGCAGAGAATAACTGAACAAATTACTCGGCGATACTACAGTGCCGGTAAGAAAGAGTACCAGGTATATCATTAGCAAAGCACAGGGAATAAACTGTCAAAAAAAGCACAATTTTTTTCGTAGTACTGCTGATTTAAAAAATATATGCCCTCCCCTCTGGTTAAAAAGTTTTAGCACCCCATAACAAGCATTTGTCAAAGCCGAATGTTTGCTTGCAGGTATTTGCAGTGGTATTTGGCACTTGGACATGGCTTAAAAAAATCAGTGACAAAGTACAAGCATTTGTCAATGTCGAATGTTGCTTGCTTCTTTGTGCCTTTTAGGTATTTGGAAGTCATTGGAGTGCAAATATTGAAAATTTGTGAACTTACCAACGTGCGTAGGAACTGCACAAAGCACGCTCGTAAAACAGTCATTTTTAGGAATTTTTTCACCAAATCTTCAACATAGCCATTTTAAGACCTCTGCTCATGAACAGTGTCACTGTGATTTTCTTAATGTGTCCCATACATTGAGTTCGCACACCGACTGCGCCATTGTGCGCTATATGGGCGGAAACATTTTGGGCAGGATGTGAAAAATGACAGCTGTACTGCTCATAAGGAGGTGTGGTAAAATGGCAGTGTTGAAAATCTGGAGTGGAAATATTTAAAATTCGCAAACTTACGAGCGTGCATAGGAACTGCACAACACACACTCGTAAAACAGTCATTTTTAGGAATTTTTCCACCAAATTTTCAAAATAGGCTTTTTGAGAGCCCACCTTATGAACGCTGGCACTGTTGTTTCATTAATCGGGCCCAAAAGGTGATTTCGTGCAGTGACTGCGAAATCACCCTTCGGGCCCGAATAACGCCATGACAGTGACAGAATTCATGAGAAGGGGTCCCAAAAACCCCATGTTGAAAATTTGGTGCCAAAATTCCAAAAATGCCTGAGATATGCAACAAAGTTGAAAAAACCCATCTAGCCTATTATACAGCTTACCGGCATTTCCTCAGTTCGCGGTCGGCTTTGAAGAGTGCAGATGTGTTCTCGGTCCAGCGATGATTGTCGCACGGAGCTCCGGAGGTAAGTATGGGGTGAGGGGGTATGGGAGGCAGGGTGTGCAGTGGGTGGAGTGCGGGTTGTGGGAGGGCGGCGAGACTGCATGGGACCGTTTTAATTTACAGGTTTTTCTAAATTGACGACGGGATGTTTGCCACGCTAGGGTGGGCTCTCAGCGTGGCAGAAGGATGGCTGGGGGCGGTGGAGCCGACAGGAGATTGGGCAACCCCGTCAGCAGATGACGCAGGACGTTTGCCACGCTGGGGTGGGCTCCCAGCGTGGCATCAAAGATTTGGGGGGGAGTGTGATGCACTGCCAGCACACAGCAGTGGTTTTCTTTGAAGAGAAGACCACCGCTGTCATACACAGCACCGCATCGATTGGTGCAGGACCACCACGCCTGCTCAACGGAGAAGGGGATTGCACAGGACAGGCACACCTCCAAAGTGTCCCATTCTCCCAAGACGTTCCTTGCGCAAGCGAACGTAAAAAAGCCATGTCTGACATGCCTCCTTTTGTGATGTCATAAAATGAGTACTGAGGGTACATGTCATTAAAGCAGCAGTTCTACAGAAAAAAAAATTGCGCTTTTTTGACAGCTTATTCCCTGTGCACTGCTGATCATATACCTGGTACTCTTTCTCGCCGGCATTGTATTATCGCTGAGTAATTTGTTCAGTTATTCTCTGCTTTTGTTTACATGGCTGCCACCCAGAATGTTGCACTGGAACCCCCTCTGCTGCCAACTGCACAGCTATATAACTTGCAGGGACATCAGGAATGGTCAGCAGAGGGTTCCTCTGCTGTTGTCAAAAGATGTGATGCGACCTGAAGAAAAAGTGCAGCTGAAAATTAGTCAGCCGCCATATTTGTTGTAGCGCTACAACACTTCAAATGAATTGCAAATATCTAGAAAACTAAAAATGACTGGAAAAAAACGTTTACTGATATGGAAACTGGAACTTTGGCCGCATGCTTACAGATGAAAAACAGAATTTTGATAGCTCACTTCCTGATTTTGTAGTACTGCTGCTTTAACCTGTATGTATGCAATATGTCTATGGCGTTAGTACTATTTAGAGGTGCCATGTAGACCATTAGTTCTCAGACATTGTTATAATGAGCCTCCCCAAAGCCGTGGAGATCTTGAGCCTCCCCCACATACGGAAGTAATATTGGGTCTCCTCATAGAAAAATATCCCACTCTGCACAATACACCAGGAATAACAAGAAATTCCTTTAAGAACTTGGCTGAAATTATCATTTTATTCAGCTTATTGTTCTCCCCTTCTCTGTAACGTCCCTCCCCAGGTCAGCCTGCTCACTGTTATTTTGACTCTAAAACCATTGTTTCTACTTGTTGCAATACCTTCATGAGTCAAACTGCTTTCTCCATCTGTTTTCCCCTCTGTATGGAACAACCTTCCTACCCATCTTTCCCTTTTCCCTTTTTACCCTGCTTTTAAGCAATATCTTAGGGATCCTTTTGCTCCCTTTGACTCTTGCTCCAAGTACTTCACTGCTTAACCCTTGTTCCTATTTGTTTGCACTACTGTTAATTTAGTATTGCTTGACTGTTTTGCACAGTTACCTTTTGAACTGTATTCATCTACCTTTTCCTGTGTGCACCTGATGTGAGTTGTGGCTCAGTGTGCTTTTATGGTGACTGACTTGTAAATAAATAAATTCAGTTACTATTATTCTTTGTTTTCCTCATCCCTTTACACAAAACACCTAAAACTCAAAATTGAAAGACAGTATTTTTCAGACTTGCTTGAGCCTCCCCTTGAACAGGTTGGGGCCTCCCCAAGGAGGCTGGCCTCACCATTTGAGAAACCCTGATGTAGACAAATCAAAGCGGCCGCTGGAGTAACAGTCCCTGTTTACTGAGCAGTCACTTTCATTGTTCCAAGTGGCTACTCTAAATAGTACTAAACATCATTGACAAATGGCACCAATCTAGATCTACGGAGCACACACAAGCAGCCTTCATTTTCTGACATCACAAAAGGAGGCGTGTCAGACAAGGCTTTATTTTTATGAGGGTGAAAATATGGGGTGCTATATAGAGAATAATGGATGGGGAAGGGGTTGATATGAGAATTTAATACACTCCCAAGTTGTGGGATGCTACATAAACCCTGAGGGCTAAGCCCGAGGGGTTTATCAAAACATCCCACAACGAGGGTGTGCATTAAATTCTCATATGAAGCACCCTTCCCATCTTTTATTTTTTATAATAACAGGCCCGCAATTTTTCTCCAGCAGATTGTGAGACTGTTTGGCCCCGCCCACATACAGAATGTTGGCCAATGAGGCAGCAGCATAGTTTGACTGGCATGGCTCATGAATGTCATAACAACCAGCCGGTTGTTATGGAAAATATCAACCTGGTCAGTACATTGAGAAATTGCTGACCAGTTATTATAACTTTTTAACCTGAGGGAAGCGCATAGAAATGTCAATGCCCCTCAACAGTAGAGCAAATCTACTATTATATATGTTTGAGGGGAGCTGGGTGCCCGACAGTAGGTACCTGCTCTTTAGTGCTCTGATTTGGAGACCTGGGTTTGAATCCCACAGCCGCCTAGGTGCATACTGTGTGATTCTGCGCAAGTCACTTCCTTTTGCTCCCAGGTCACATCTGGAAACGAGCTTCGGCTTAGTGTGCTACTCCTGGTTAAACAATGTTCCCTTTTCAGTTTTGAATCTTCATAAAGGTAAAATGTGGTTCTGCAAATTAAGGTGGTGTCTTTTTCCTGTGCATTTTTTTTTTTTTTTTTCTACAGAACTACCTAATTTGAGTATCGGGCAATTATATCAATGGGGCCACCCGAAAAGCAATCACAATCGAATTGGTATCCGATATTTGTACACTACTGATATTTCTCCTACCGGCACGTTTCTCGTCACTAAAACTGGTTTTCAAATCTGGCTTCTTACACGCTAGTGTGGGATATTTGCCCACAAACCGTGAGCTTCAACACTCATTGCCTTTATTTACCCCTTCCAAAAATAAGAACCAATACAGCTGTAAATTTGATAGCTAAGCTCTCTTGCTTAGCAACCAGCACCCTGCCCGATTACACAGAAACATAAAAGTTGACTGCAGATAAGGATCGCTAGGCCCATCCAGTCTGTCCATTTCTTCTACCTTATGAATGTGCCATAGGCCTTTACTCTGTCAATGGCCTATCTCTTCACATTCATCTGAATTGCTCCTTTATGCCTATCTGATGCCTGTTTGAAGCCCTGCACTGTATTCATATCCACCACCTTCCTGAGGTAGGCCATTCCATGCATCCCCCACCCTTTCTATGAAAAAGAACTCCCTCACATTACCCCTTAATTGGCCTCCCTCCAATCTCATGCTGTGTTCTCTCGTCCTGCTATTTTTCTTATATTGAAACATGTTAGACTCTTTCACCTTGTTAATGCCCTTAAGGTGTTTGAATGTTTCGATCATATCACCTCTTTCCCTCCTTTGCTCTAGGGTATACATTTTTTAATCTGTCCATGATGCTGAGCTGTGGACCCTGCCCTACCTTCTCTTCAGTAAATGCTGAGCAGAAGTATCTATTTAGGATAGATGCTTTTACATGGTCCTCCTCCTCACACGCCCCTTATCCCCTTTGATCTTAGCAATGCCCCCTCTGGACTTTCTCCTTTTACTAATGTATCTATAGAAAGTCTTGACCCCTTCTTTTACTGTTCATGCTAGTGTTTCCTCAGTTTGAGCCTTTGCCTGCCTTACCTGCTTCCCTTAGGGAAGTTTGGTATGCCTCCCTATCTTCATCCTGCTGCGTTCCCTTATTTTCTGAAGGTCAGCCTTTTGGCTCTGACCTTTTCTGCTACTGTTTTTGAGAACCAAAGTGGTTTCCTTCCTTTGCACTTCCTTTTCTCACTAATACAATGGGATGTTGTTTTCAAGTATTGCATCTTTAATGCTTGCCCACTTTTCCTGTACCCCCTCATCTGTATTTCTTTGTGCCAGGGCAAGCTTAACTCGGTTGGCCATCCTATCAAAGTCTGCTCCTCTGAAGTCCCATATTTTTGCCATAGAATGGGATGATTTAGTTCTAGTGGCCAAATTGAACCATACCATGTGATGGTCACTGGTGACCTTCTACCTGGAGATCTGTGATCCTTTCCCTGTTAGTCAGTACTAGATCTAGGATAGCTCTGTCTCTTGTGGGTTATTGTACCAATTGTTTGAGGCCCTCCTCCTTCAGGGACTCCACCATGTGTCTAGTTCTGGCAGATGTCCCTGCTGGTATTGACCAATCCGTATCTGGCATGTTGAAGTCTCCCATTATCAGAATCTCCCCTTCAACTGTCATATTTTGTATATCTTCTAACAGTAATGTGTCTATGTCCTCCCCCTGGTTTGGAGGCCTGTACACAACCCCAGTTCATACAGCTGTCCCATTTCCTGTTTCCAGGGTGACCCACAGTTCTTCTAGCTCCTTATGTGTATTCTGAATTTCTGAAGCTTTGATATTTTCATTGACATAAAGGGCCACTCCACCCCCTTTTTTGCACCTCAGTCTCTTCTGAACAGTGCATAGCCAGGTACTGAAGTCTCCCACATGTGGTTACTGGTAAACCATGTCTCGCTAATGGCTACTATGTCCAGTTTAGCCTCTGTCATTATTGCCTGCAGGTCTGGGATCTTGTTTCCCAGACAGCGAGCATTTGTGTACATGATTTTTCATTGGCCAGATTTTGGTGTGTTAGTTGTTGGGCGAGGTCTGGTGTTTCCCCTGTGTGTCGTATGGGGAACCAGACCTTTCTCCTTACCTGGTGATGCAAATGCACTACAAACATGCTGAACTCCTGTTTGACCACTAGCTGAGGGGGGAAGGGTGTTCTTCCCATTCGACTTATGGAGTGCTGCACCCTTCTCCCCATTTGCTAGTTTAAATATTCTGCAAAGACGTCAAACTTCTGCTCCAATGCACTGACTCCCTCCTTAGTCAGATGCAGTCCATCAAATGTAAAGAACTTTCGCTCCCAAAACTGTTGCCAGTTCCCTACAAATTTGTGTCCTGTTTCGCACCAGCCCTTGAGCCACATGTTTAACTCCCCATCTCTCCTTCTCTGACCTTCCGTCCATCTGCCCACCTCTACCAGACTGGCATGATCTCAGAGAAGGAGTGGCCGGATGAAATGAATGATAGTTTGTCACCCAGCCTGGTCAGGCATTCCTTGGTCTCCACAACTGACTGGCTGGCAAGATCGTTTGTCCCTATGTGTACCAGGACGTCAATGTTTTCTCCTGCTTCCTGAACAGTTTTAGCAATGTGGTCAGTCTTTCTCCATGCTGATATACCTGTGAGACATCTGACCATTACCCCTGGCTGGAGATATGTATCAGATCCCCGAATCATGGAGTCTCCTGTGATCAGAAGTTGTTTGGATTTCCTTTTTGCTTTTTTGGGGGTTTGGTTCCTGTTTTGGGTGAGTTTTGTTGAGCTAACTCCTGTTCTGCAGTGTCCTCTGCCCCTTTGTTTGATTTCGGAGATAGAGGCAGATACCTGTTTGTAGTTTTTATATGGTTTGTGGAGGTGATATGTTGGAGAGCACCGAGTGAAGGGGTAACCGATTTGCCCCACCTGCCAACCTACCGGACCAACTACCCTCTGCAGTCGACGTGCTTCTGTTGGATGCTGGGGAAGTGGTGGGCTGTTCTTGTAATATATTTCCTCTTCAATATGCAATTTGAGATGCACAGTCTCTGCCCATGCTGCCTGGAGCTGAGCCCTTAGGTCTGCAATGTCCCAGCATGTAGGACAGTGTCCTAAATCCTGTAAAACTGCCTTTCTGAAAAGTGTCTGGAAGATGGGGGGAGAGTAGGGAGATCAGGAATTTGCCTTTGCTGGAATCTAAGGGCTGGGCCAGATAATCAGGCTTTACCAAGAGCAGGCCTTATCAATTTGTTTATTTGTCCATATCGGAATTACAATCCTTTGGGTCATGGACTCATTTCCAAAGGCTCCTCGTCAGAGAATACAGAGACAATCACAGGGTTACATAATTCCATGGACACAGTTACATAATTACAGTGCAAAAAATGTGTACAGACAGGTTGTAGTGATGGCTCATTACTGTAACATAGCAACACAGAGACCTGCTATACACTAATACAAAATATGCATAAGAATTATTATTTTTTATTTATTTGATATATCAGTTTACAACTTTTGAGCCAGAGGCTCATTTGCAAAGGTACCTCATCACATGTAAGACAGATGGAAACATAGAGTAGGTATAAAGACAATTACATTAAACATGAGATACATGGTATAACAGTGGTTACAATAAGCATGTGTTACAGACATTTGTCACAGACAGTATTTACAAGATTTGAAAGTAGGTATTTTCTGACATTATTTATAACCTTTGAATGACGATATTTACAACATAATAACAGTGAGGCATTATAAGCTTGAGAAGGCATCTAAACATAGTAGTCAGACCTAATCATGGGATTGTTGTTAAAGATGGAGGTTGCAGTCCACAATGGACTTTGTCAGAGAATATTGGATCAGAGTGGGTAAGAGAGTGAAAGAATTAGAAGCAGTTGCAGGAGCGGATATTGAAGAGGTGGTTGTGAAGAGTGGTTTTGAAATGGGCGATCTTGGGTGCACTAGTGATGGTGCTTGGGAGTGCATTAAACCATGTGGGTGCCCTATGGTGGAAAGATCTCTGAGCAAGGGAGGTTTTTACCCTGGGCACAACCAGAGGGGCTTTCTCCGAATTGCGGTTGAGGATAGTGGGGGTTTCTGGCTGAAGAGAGGTGGTGACCCCGGGGGTGGGGGTCCGAGCAGTATTTTCTTGGAGAGTAAGCAGGTCTGGTAGTGGAGTCTTTCATCAAGGTTGAGAATATTGGCAGAGGTATAGAGCGAGCAGGTGTGAGTGAGCCTGGGTGTGCCTGTAAGGAGCATGCAGGCCTTGCTGAGTATGGCCTGGATTATCTGGAGTGTGGTGTTATTTGCTGCACCATATACAGGGAGCCCATAGTCCACTAGGGACAGTATCGATGAGGTGATGGCAAGCCTAAGGGTGTGGGGGGGAAGGCAATCCCTGTGTCACTAAAGGAGTCCTATCCGGGTGTTTGTTGCAGCAGCAAGGGTGTTTATGTGGTCATGGAAGGTAAGGGCCGAGTCAAGGGTAAGTCCAAGATATTTGTAGTTGGATACCTGCTCAAGGGGGTGCTGGGTACTGGGGAGGATGCTGAGCGGTGTGTTCTTAGCTCTGTTTTGGTGGTGAGAGAAGATCATTGACTTCGTCTTTTTTAAGGCTGAGGACCAGTCTATGGTCCTTAAACCAGGTTTCGGCCTGGGAGAAGGCAAGTTGGAGGGAGTCCTGCAGGAGTGTGGGTTTATGATGCGAGGTGAAGAGTACTGCATCATCTGCATATAGTAAGATTTTTGTGGAGCAGGCCTTTGGTAAGGAGTTTAGGTAGAGGGAGAAAAGAAGGGGTCCCAGGATAGAGCCCTGGGGCACCTCGGAGCGGACGGGTAGTGTGTCGGATAGAGTTCCATTAATTTTGACACATTGGGACCGGGAGGAAAGGTAACTGGAGCACCAGGCCAGGGGGCCTGTGGAGAAACCAAGTAGGTGGAGTGAGTCGAGAAGGAGAGGGTGGCAGACTGTCTCGAAGGCCTTGGATAGGTCTATGAACACAGCTCCTGCAATGCTACAGGCGTCTGGGGAGGAGTGCAGGAAGTTGGTGAATTCTAGGAGGGCTGTGGTGGTGCTATGGCCTGAACAGAAGCCATGTTGCTCTGGGCATAGGATGTTATACTTGGCTAGGTATTCAGTAAGTTGGGCAGCCACCACTTTTCTAAGCGCTTTGGGGAGAATGGAGATGGGTCGATAGTTATTGGGAGGCTTTGTCACCACTTTACAGATGGGGGGTAACAACAGCTGTTTTCAGGGCACTAGGGAATTGCCCTAGACATAGGAATTTGTTGAGCAGGTCTGTTGGGGACTAGGACCACATCGAGGACTATTCGAAGAACCTGGCATCTGGGGATCATTATGAGGTTATTGCTGTTTAGTGCTTTTGTAGGTAAGGATAAGCTTGGGTAGGGATATTGTGCGCAGGGAGGAAACAGGGATGCTGCAGGGTTGGAGGCGGGGATTGGGGCACGGGGTCAAAAAAACCGCTAGGGAGAACAGTGCTGAGATCTGAGAAGGTGGTGTTTAGACAGTTTGCTATGGTGAGTGTGTCTGTGGAGGCAGTGCCATTTATGGTGAGCTGGGAGGGAGTTGGGGAGCAAGATTTCCCATTGAGTTCTTTGATGTTATTCCAGAAGGTCTTTGCAGACCCCCATGTGGTTGTGAGAGTGGATTGATAGTGGTCTGCTTTGGCCTTACGGATGGCTCGAGTGCATTTATTGCGAGCGACGTTATAGGAATGTCTGTCCGCCAACCTGCCCGATTCTATGGCTTTGTGCCGTAGATTATCCCTGTCTCTCAACATTTGGAGTAGGGAGGGGGTTATCCATGGGGCATGTTGCTTTTTGGTGCAGAGTTTAGTGAGTGGAGCATAGAGGTCACAGGTCTTGGTGAAGGCCTGTGTAAACAGGGTGAGTGCAATGTCGATGCTGGGGGCTGTATTAATGGGGGACCAATCTATCTGGGTGAGCAGCTGTTTAAGTTTTTTTAACCCTCCTGGGCGGAGACGCCTTCTGAAGGTTGTTTGGGCTGTGGGTTTGGGTGTGGAGGAGGTCCATTGGAATAGGATGGGTGAGTGGTCACTTAAGGAGTCGGAAAGTACTTGTATATCCTGGATTTTGTGGGGGCGGTTAGAGATGAGGATGTCCAGGAGGGTGCGGGTACCAGTAGATGTGTGGAGTCTAGTGGGTTGGATAACTAATTGGACCATGTCAATGGCCGAGAATGAGTCCTTAGTTGGTGCTGCAGAGAAGCCAAGCCAGTTGATGTTGAGGTCCCCTACTAGTGTCCGTTCTGCATTGTGTGGTAGGGTAGAGAGGTATTCAGTGAGGGATGTGATGGCAGTCTTTTGGTTCTTAGGGGGTACGTAGGTGACTGTGAGGTATAGTGGGGCCCTGGAGGGGTCAGGGGTGATTTTTAGGGTGAGGGCTTGTGCTCCGTTTGTGAGTTTTGGGGGTGGGAGCACGTGACCAATAATGTTGTTGGCGATGTAGAATGCACAACCACCCTCACGCTTTCCTACCCTGTCTTCCCAATGTAGGGTGTATCCGGGGAGTGAGACAAAGGCGTCAGGAGTAGATTTGGAGAGCCAGATCTCCACTAGGGCAATGATGTCTGGTTGGTGAAAGGTTGCCCAGCATTGAAGCACTGCAGATTTCTTTGGCAGGCTGCGTATATTCAGCGAGCAATGCGGAGTCCAGAGGATCTGGCAGGTGGAGTGGTGGGGGCAGGGCCTGGATTAGGGTGAATATTACCAGAGAGGAGTAGAAGGATGACTATGGCTCTAATCATAGGGCGGCAGGTTGTTAGAGTTTTGGGGAACGTTTAGTGGGAGGAGGATGTATGGGGCAGGGGTGGGCAGGGTTTGGAGGATTGGTGGATGCAGAAGGGGTGGTGCCAGGGGGCCTGGGTGGGTGCTGGGGGAGCTGCCAGTGGGAGGTGGATGTAGGGGTCCAGTGTGTGATGACAAGGTAGGGGGGGATGGCCAGATCTGGAGAGCTGCAAAGGTGCAGTCCACAAGGGGCATCGGGTGAGGTGTGGCAGGTGGGAGGTGACACCCAGGGTGGTAATGAGGATGAGGCACATAAGGTGGAACTGAGCAGACATGGTGCCCAGGTAGCTTTGGGGGAAGAACAAAGAGGTTGTGGGGGGAGCCAGAAAAAGCTGTAGGGGCTTTGACATATGTCACGATACAGTAGTTTAAAAAGATAGCCAGATATGATGGTTGAGTGGCAATGCTATTGACCTTGGCAGTAAGGGTGCAGGGTTCAAAGCCTGCAATAGTGCCCAGAAAATATTTTAGCAGACTATGGGGGTTAGATGCTTTTAGAGTCTTGAAAGCTATCATAAACAATAGTCTGATGTGATCACTGAGTGGTGGAGCTGCTGAGTGAAATAGCAAGGGTACAGAGTTCAATGCCTGCAGTGGCACCAAGAGAAAAATGGTGAAATATTTTGGCAGACTAGGGGAGTCAGAGACTATGAGAGCCTTAGAAACTAAGGATAAGCTAGCCAGATACAGTGACTAAGTGGTAGAGCTGCTGACTCTGACAGCAAGGGTATTGGGTTTGAGAGTAGCAGCAGGACAGCGGATAGGTATTCTTGTTTTCTAAGAAGGAAGGGTTAAAACCTTGAAATTAGAGGTAAATATTGGCCTGGTTCATTGGCTTGGTGGGTGGGCTGCAGACTTTGGAGTAAGGGGTATGAGGCTTGCCAGGGGCTTAGTGGTGGGCTGAAGGGAAGTAGGGAGGAAAGAAGACAGCAGAAAGGATTAGGAGGGAACTGCAGAGACCTCTAGTGGACAGGGATTGCAATAGTTGCTAGGAAGGAGTGGAGAGTGGTTGGAATGGTTCCAGAGTGGACAGTGCAGCAACCCCTAGTGGTTGGAGTGTATAAGCTGCAAATGGGAAAGTGAACACTTAGTAAAATGATGGGTAGGTCATGTGATGTGATGTGACATATGACCTGCCAGCAGCAATAAATGGAGTGACACCCTTGTGTGGGATGGTGGTTGGGGCCGGTGGGAAGAGCCTCTCCACAAGCAGGCTGAGGGAAGGAGGCTTTACCCCCTAAAGGCTCTCAGCAATCCCCAAGCTCAAGCTCCTCAGCTGGGCAGTGTTCTGATTTAGCAATTACCTTGGTAGATGCATTTAATATATCAAAGGTGTTGATGCACTGTTTGTATGACATTAATCCTTTAAAGTGGTTGTAAAGTTAATTTACATTTTTAAAACTGAAAAAAGGTTATTTTAAAGCAGCAGTACTACGAAAAAATAATTTGTGCTTTTTTGACAGTTTATTCTCTGAGTTCTGCTGATCATATGCCTGGTACTCTTTCCCGCCGACATTGTACTATCACCAAGTAATTTGTTCAGTTATTCTCTGCTTTTTTTACATTTCTGCCACCAAGCATGTTGCACTTGAACTCACTTTGCTGCCAACTGCACATCTGTATGACTTGCAGGGACATCTGGAATGGTCAGCAGAAGGTTCCAGTGCTGTAGTCAGAAAAACGTGATGCGACCTGAAGGAAAAAGTGCAGCTGAAAATTAGTCAGCCTCCATATTTATTGTGGCACCACAACAATTCAAATAAATTGCAAATATCTAAAAAACTAAAGAAGAAAAAAATATTTACAGGTATGGAAACTGGAATTTTGGCCACATGCTTACAGCCAAAAAGCTGAATTTTGATAGATCACTTCCTGATTTGGTAGTACGGCTGCTTTAAAAGATCATAAGTGATACAAGGAGGGGGAATCAGAAGTTCACCTGTAAAAATATTGTACAGAACCCACTGGCCTTCCTTCAACCTTGTTGTAAACCGTTCACCATTCTAGTGTATTCTCCTTCTTGGAGTGCTGCTCTGTCTTAGGCCTCTGATAGCGAGAATGGTGCCTGTTGCTATCCCAGTTATACCAATGGTCAGTCCCAGTGAACACACCACAATCTCTGTTGCCTCAGATCCAACTGAAGGCAGTTTGGGCTCCCAGAATTTAGCATTAGGTTTATCAAAAGCTGGAAGCGCTAATGAACAGCAGTAAATGTCTTCCTTTTCTGGGGTAATTTTCAGATAAGCAAACCTCCACAATTTAAATTTATTTATTAAAGTGATTCAACTGGATGGACTGAAGCTCTTATGTTATCTTGTTCAAGGTCACACACAGTATGAGGCAGCGTTGGGTGTTGTACACTTTGTGTTATTGAGTGCATCAAGCAAAAATGAGTATGCTGTCATGGTGCTGGAACAGTACCAGTGGATGTGGCCATTGCCACAGAGTTTAATACATAATGCAGAAAACCCATTGTACACCGTCTCTGGCCAGGTACCCTGGTGCTTCTCTCTCTCTCTCTCAAGCTTTTTCAGGGGGCCTGTATCTCTTTTTGTGTGTATACGTCCCCTTATGCTGCGTTACTACATTAAAGTGAAACCATCTGAACTTTTTTAGTTGCATATTTATTTATTTAGTTAGCTATTCGGTATTCGTTGACTGGGTAGGTGCACTAGACACAAACATTGCCTATTTTCAGGCACGACCCGGGAGGGGTACAGACAGTAAATAGATATCAAGTTACAAGGACAACCATAAATACTTTGGGAAAAATGCATAACATCACCATAGTACAGGCACGTACAGAAGCAACAGGGTCATATTCAGCACACTGTAAGAACAGAAGTTGTCCAACTGCAGGGGTGCAAAAATTGTCAGGCAGTTAATAGATTGAGTGAGATAGATACAATAAGAAGGAACAATTACACAGACATTTATCATTAGGGAGGAGAAACTTGCAAAGTTCATTTTTAAAAGCTAGGTGAGTCTGAGAGCATCTTAGAGACTTAGGAAAAGAGTTTCAGAGCTTGGGGGCAAATGCTGAGAAGGTCTGTTCACCCAACTCAGAAGTACATTTTTAGACATCCAGAAGTGACTTATCTTTAGACCTTAAAGCAGTAGTACTACCTAATCAGGAAGTGATCGGTTTCCAGTTGTTGTAGATCTACAGTAAATATGGCAGCTGTCTCAGCTGACTATCTTATGCTGCTGCTGTCAACATGGCGGGTGGCAGAAATGTAAACAAAAACATAGGGAAACTGAACAAATTATGGGGTGATAGTACAATGCTGGTGGGAAAGATTACCAGGGAAATGCTCAACAGAGCGTAGGTAATAAACTGTCGAAAAAGTGCAATTTTTTTTTACATAGTACTGCTGCTTTAAGGGGTAAGGCTGTGCAGCATTATTTAGCATGTCGGCTAGGGTAGCAGGTGTACCTCTTCTGATTATATTGTCAGTGGTACAAGCAGCAGTGAGAAGGCGGTAAGATGTTGGGGAGAGCCAATCCAGACTTGAGGAAAGGGCACAGTGATGAATCGGCCTGGGCACAGAAAGCACAAAGTGACAGATGTTATTGTAGCAGAAGTTCCATTTATTTAGGACCCCTTTGTTTGCCTCCAGGAAGGGTACCAGCCCATGGGAGAGACTAGGTCATAAGACACCCTGGGCTATGGCCAAGCTAGCAGCTGACGTTAGAGCATGCCTGATGTTATAAGTGAGCCCTAGCTTCATATTAACTGTCTTGAAGGGTGTACATATGTACAAGTTAAAGTCAAGGGCAGGGTGTAAAGTGACTCCAAGCCAAGGCAGTTGAAGGAGTTGACTACAGTGATGGGGGAGCCCTCAGAACAGTAGACGGTAAGGGCAGAGGGACAGGCCCTAGTTCTGGGAACAGAACTGAAAAGCATAGTGTGTTTTTTTTTTTTTTTTATTTTATTTGATCATAAGGAGTCCCCCCAGTTATACTAATCCCACCAGCTCTCCCCCATGGTTCACTGCAAAGGGCTCAAAGCGGCCCACTTGAATGTACCCAGCCTTATGGCCAACTTGTGTAATGTTTGTTCCCAACTATGGTTCTGTGCTTGCACTGTATGCAGTGTCTTTCTGCATTCTGAGTTCCCACGAGCTTGCTGATTTTTTTAAATAAACTATTTGTGTAGCGATTGGCTTGTTTTCTGATATGACACATTGTCAGCTTGATGCATTGCTAATCTTGAGTGCTTGGGACATTCGAAGTGGCTGTGATTTGCATTTGCTTGGTTGCTTGTTTTCATTTTGTTTTTTGTTTTTTTTATTGTTTGTTTCTGGTCTGGTTGTCCAGCTAATGTAAGGGTTTTGTACATTCCAGAGTACTTAAAGAAGCAGTATTTGTTGACAAAACAAATTCATCTGTGTGGGGTTTTGTTTTAGCGCAGATGTATGTCTGACATCCTTTCATTCTTACCCCAGGAGACCTTTAGCATCAGTAACATTTTTGCACTTAGCTGGCTAGGTGCAACTGCCCTGGAAGTGTGTCTTTAAGAGATTTTTAAATGAGCATAGGGCCAAGCCAATCAAAAGACAGGAGGAGGTGTGAACTGAGTGAAAGCTGTTAAATGCTCCAGAATTTTTTCTCCGCTGAACTGAGCAATATTGCCTCTGAGGTGTCTCCCAACTTTCCTTGTTGACAGCCTCCTGGTGCTTATCTGAGTAAAGTTTTCCTCATAAATTATTTTCTTTAGTGTACTGAGTGAAAGTTTGACTTTTTCATTAGTGTGCGCAAATTTTCTATGGTGCTATTTTGACACTATTTTTACCGCGACTGTTTAGTTTAAAACCTCATTATTTCACTGATGTTTGTTTTCGACGGTTTCCTTCGTTTTTGTGGCAAATTCTTGTGGAAACTGTCGAAATAGGGACTGTTGCCTTGTTTTTTACCTCTGACCACACGGGGTTTACCGCGAGGCACCTGCAGTAGATTTCAAATTTAAACAGTGCCTGGGGGGTTTCTCTCTTGAAGGAAACCTTTTTTGTTATATTACTGGACCTTGGTATCAGCTGTGTCAGGACTGTCCGTAAGGGTCCAGCAGCCACCGGTGAGCAGTTGAGTATTACTGGGTTTCTATTAAGATTGGCACTGGTATAGATCCCAGTTTTACAACCAAAAAAAAAAAGGCACTAGTAACAGAGTTTATTAACTGGGGCAGGACTGGCTGATGGCATTTTTACAGAAATCCGCACTCAGTTCATAGGTCCAGAACTGGCTTGCTTTGCTTTGCTTAAATTGGCAAACGTAGCAGACAAACCTTTGATTATTATGGCTGAGGATAAATCAAAGGCTTCCAATGAGGGTCCATTCTAAAGTACTAATACTAAAAGCAGAGGTGCTGAGGAACCCTCCAGATCCCAGCCAAAAAATAAAGCTTCCAAAGATGAAGTTCCTCACAAATTGAAAAATAATAAGTGACGAAAAAAGGAAGCATGATCGAACCTCTGATGAAGTGGCTGAAAAGAAACTGCCAAAACAGATATGCTCCTGTTGCTCCTGGGAAAACAATAGCGAGACAACAGGCAGCTTAAAGCACACAGAAAACACAAAACACAAACTGCGCAGGTTCTTCCGTCAGTGCAAGATATGGAAAAAGCATGGCAACTGTTTTAGACCCTTCAAAAGATGGGTCCTCGATTTACTGGGGCTGGCAAGCACTCTTCCACAGTTCTGTCTTCTGTCGACTGTGATTGTGACGCAGATGATGATCAGTTTTATGATGTTCCTGACATGGATTTTGAGGGCCTTGAGCCTCAGAAGTCCCCGGACCCTCACTTTGGGGATCCCCAGGGTGACCATGGGGATCCTTCCTTTATGTTTACATTTATACAAAATATGCTAGATACCCTGAACCTCCCTACACAGGAGCCCAACCAGGATGTTGATGAAGACGAAGATTATAGATGAAGGGTCTTTCATCCTCAAAGACCCTGGTCATCCCTATCTAGAATGCATTTAGAAAAAATATCATGAAGGTGCTTCAACGCCCCATTTCAGTATCAGGGGTTGATAAGCGGCTTGAGAGAAAATATAAATTGTCCAAAAATGGTACCGAGTTCCTGTCTGTACACTGTAACCACGAAAATATAGTGCAGCAGGCAGCTTGTGACCATTCACTAGCCTCTGACTCGCTCCCTGCTGACCTTTCCTTAGACGGGAGTGCAGTAGCCAGACATGCACTCTCTTCACCTCAAGGCCTGGTTCTTGAGGCTTTAGAGTTTCCATCCTCACAATACTCTGAACAGGTCCTTAAAGCAGCAGTACTACAAAAAAAAAAAATGCGCTTTTTTGACAGTTTATTCCCTGTGCCCTGCTAATCATATACCTAGTACTCTTTCTCGCCAGCATTGTACTATCGCTAGTAATTGCTCAGTTATTCTCTGCTTTTGTTTACATGTCTGCCACCCAGCATGTTGCACTGGAACCCCCTCTGCTGCCAACTGCACATGTTTGACTTGCAGGGACATCAGGAATGGTCGGCAGAGGGTCCCTCTGCTGTTGTCAAAAAATGTGATGCGACCTGAAGAAAAAGCGCAGCTGAAATTAATCAGCCGCCATATTTGTTGTAGCGCTACAACACTTCAAATAAATTGCAAATATCTAAAAAACTAAAGATGACTGGAAAAAAACATTTACATGTATGAAAACTGGAACTTTGGCCACATGCTTACAGATAAAAAACATAATTTTGGTAGGTCACTTCCTGGTTTCGTAGTCCTGCTGCTTTAAGATACCGAGGATAGTTAAAAAACCAAACACTAAGAAGACTTGTGCAGCCAAATGGAAAAGGTTTTTCCTCTGGTGCAAGAGTGAAAAGATCAAACCCCTATCAGCTTCAGACCCTCAGTTGCTAGACTACCTGGTACACCTACAGGCATCAGGCTTGAAACCATCTTCACTCAAGCTACACCTGGCAGCAATTTCAGCCTACCATTCAGTGGGAAAGAAAAAATAATTTTTTCCCACATTTTTAAACAGTTTTTTTCAAAGGCCTCTTGCACCTCCAGCCTCCAACTAGGGAGCCTGTTCCTCCTTGGAGCCTGAACCTTTGCATAGATGGGCTCGTGAATCCACCCTTTGAGCCTATGTCCACGGCCCACATCAAGTTTGTAACTTGGAAGACTGTCTTCCTGGTAGCCATTACGTCTGCCAGGAGGATTTCAGAGCTACAGGCCCTGTGCACTGAGTCAAATTACATCATCAGTTGAGCTCAGGACAAATAGGAAATCTCTGCCAAAGGTGGATTCAGAGTTTCACTTGAACCAGTCCATTACTCTGCCTGTCTTCTTTACTGAGCCATCCACTCCTGGTGAGCAAAAGCTCCACAGCTTGGATGTCAAAAGAGCCATCTTTCACTACCTAGAGCATACTGGTGAAGGAGCTTAAGAATAATTTGAGAACTTATCTTTGGTGAATGGCCTTCTTGAATGGCTACTTATATTGTAATCTGTTGATTGTGCTGTGATTTTATCTTTATTTATCGTGATTTTAAAGTCTGATGTCACAGTGTTCTAATCTTATTTATGTTTATTATTGAATCCTATATTTCATCTTAATGTTTTAAATGTGTTCAGCGCCTTGGAAAAATGAAAGGCGCTTTGCAAATAAATTTATTAATATTATTATTATTATTACTAGACAGTAGAGAGGCTCTTCCACTCAGTTTTCCTCACCCACAGGGGTGTAGGCAGAGGAAGGCCAGCTGCCAAGAGAACTGTTTCTCATTGGTTGGTCTCTTCTATTAGATTCTGCTTTGAGAAAGCTGTTCAACAACCTCCAGTGGAGCTCAGGCCCACTCCACCAGGGGCACCGCAGCCTTGCTTGCAACAGCGAGGGACATTCCTCTACTGGATGTCTGCAAAGCAGCTGCCTGGAAATCTGTGCACACGTTTGTGAAACACTACAATTTGGATGTGCAGACCAGATCTGATGCCAAATTTGGCAGGGCGGTTCTGCAGAGCCTCTTTCTTAAGTAGGTTCTCTGCCCCCCTCCCACTTGGTACTGCTGGGTAGTCTGCAAAAAAGTTACTGATGCTAAAGGACTCCTGTGGTAAGAAGAAAAATTACTCACTGCAGTAGTCTTCTTTTTTCCAAGGGGTCCTTTAGTATCAGTAAGTTCCCACCCTTCCTCCCTGGTTCACCTGTCGGAGAAGGGCTCTGATGTCACCTTTTACTAAATTTAGAGTTTATTATGAATGAGTTTTTAGCTGGTGTTGCTATGGTTTCTATTTCCACTTTTGTGGACATTTGCATATTTTTTTGAATCCTGTTGATTGTTTTTCAGGGCATTTGCTCTCGTTTTTCCTTGCAAAAATTCTGAAGCATTCAACAGCTCTCACTCAGCTCACACCCCCTCCTGTCTTTTGATTGGCTTGGCCCCACACTCATTTAAATATCTCTTAAAGGCACACCTCTGGGGCAGTTGCACCTAGCCAGCTAAGTGCAAAAAAGTTACTGATGCTGAAGGACCCTTTGGAAGAAAGAAGATTACTGCAGTGAGTAATTTTTTCTTCATCCCCAGTGTGTTAATTTTCTTAGATATATAACACTGCTTTTATAGCCATATGTGTATTTAATGTCTTGAGTCAAAAAAGATGGCTGCCACTTGCAGTCTCTTCCCTTTAAATCACCTGTTCAATGTACACAAGACACTTATATTTTGGATGTATTAGGATGGTGCTACCATGTGATTTTGATGTTAAATGGCACAACATTGTACTAGAATATTTAATTTCTCTTATGGTAGGGTATATTGATTTTTGAGTTTGCGCATGCCCATCAAACTCCTTGGGAAGGTAGGCTTTGAAGGGTGTGACATTGTCTGTCCAATGCAGAGTGCTCTGCATGGGGCTCGACAGTATCACACCAATCCTCAGTCAAACTGATCCTGACACTGTTTGCCTGCAGTGGTCTGCACTTGAAAAGAAAAGGCTGCACCAATCAGGAGCTGGCTTTTTCCTTTCATCTGCAGGTCACCGCAGAGCAAACAGCTGATTGCGTCGTGACATCTCTGCTGTAACCATGATCTGATAGCTCTGGCTGGGAAGAGGCACTTTCCTGCCTGCCTCCTCCATGCTGCTCTGTTTTTCCAACACCAAGATGCCCACTCCCAGTGTCGGATACATCCCCCCCCCCCCACACAAACACATAACCTCCGACCTCGGTGTACCGAATCCCCAGGTTAGCATTAAATCCCTGTTTTTCCGACACCAAGATGCCCACTCCCGGTGTCGGATGCATCCTCCCACATAACCTCTGACCTCAGGGGTGCCCAATCCCTGGGTTGGCATTGAACCCTTCTAGAACTCTGGCACACTGGGAGCCCATCTCAGTGTGCCAACATCCATAGTTTCCTGTAAAAAAAGGAAACAACCCACAAAGTCTTTTTTTTTTTTTAAACCTGAAAAGACAGAAAATGGTTCCCCATCATTGCCAACGGCTCTCCCCTCAACCCACACCGTCCCTCTGCACACCCAACCTCCCTGTACCCTCCCTCACCCATACTTACCTCCACAGGTTGGGAGCAGTGATCTTCAGTGGACCGGGAGCACTTCCGCACTCTTCAAAAGCCGACTGCAAACTGAAGAAATGACGGTAAGTCCTATAATGGCAGTGAATGGGGGGGGGGAGTTCAATTTAGGTTGATATTTCAGCCATTTTTGGGAGTTTTGGTCCTAAATTTTCAACATGGGGTTCTTGGGACCCCACCTCATGAACACAGTCACTGTTATTTTGTTTCTCGGTCCCAAAAGGTGATTTTGCGGTCACTGCGTGGAATCACCTTTCAGGACCAGTTAACAAAACGACAGTGCCATTGTTCATGAGGTGGGGTCGCAAAAACCCTTGTTGCAAATTGGTGAAAAAATTCCCAAAAATGACTGTGTTATGAGCATCCATTGTGAAGTTTCTACGCATGCTCACAATATCATACATTTTTAAGATTTTCACTCCATATTTCCAACATTGCCATTTTTTCACACCCTCTTTTGAACAGTACAGCTGTCATTTTTTGTATCCCTCCCAAAAAGTGTTTTTGCACCTGTGGCGCAGAATGGCAGGATTGCTGTGTGAAATCAACTTTCGGGACAGATTAACAAAATTCCAGTGCCACTGTTCATGAGAGGAGGTCCCAAAAAGGCCATGTTCAAAATTTGATGAAAACATTACAAAAAAATGACTGCGCTACGAGTGTGCGTCGTGCAATTTTTACGCACAATTGTAACTTTGCCAATTTTTCATATTGTCACTCCAGATTTTTACCATTGCAGTTTCTTCACACCTCCTCATAAAGAGTACAGCTGTCATTTTTCACATCCTGTCCAAAATGTGTTTTCACACCTGTGGTGCCAAATGGCACATTCGCTGTGCCAAATCACCTTTTGGGATTAAGTAACAAAATGGTACTGGAACTTTTCATGCGGTGATGTCCCACAAAGTCCATGTTGAAAATTTGGAGCAAAAATACCAACAAACACCTGGGGTGTTATGGTTTCCAACTGTAACGCCCACCCTTAAAATGCAAGACAGAGGAATATACAGAGAAAAATATGGGAGGCATGTACAAGAGTAATACCAACAGTGAACTCTCAGCATTGACAAATGCTTGTTCCAGTAATTATTAGATGTCATCATAGCTCAGTTGGTAGCACATCCGCCTCTGGACCAGAAGGTCATGGGTCCTTGTCCCACACTGGGATTGGACTTGCACCTAAAAATTGCTGGCATCTGAGTGCAGTATTGGGGGGTGCTGTACTGCTGGGGTGTGCCATCCTTTGGATGAGACATTAAACCAAGGTCCCTTGTGCCATCCTGGTGTTGTCCTGGTGAAAGTAAAAGAACCCAGGGCACTGTTCGCAAAGAGCAGGGAATATTCCTGGTGTCCTGGCCAACATTCCCCTTCCCATAAACCGGTACATGCAATTATCCAGGCTGTGTATGGGTGATGGTGGGTGATGATGTGCAATATGGCTGCCACCACATATTCAGTCACTTCACTACCAGTCTAGCATTGCTTGTAAAGTGCTTTGGGATACTGTGTATGAAAAGTGCTATATAAATGCTGATTCTTCTTCTGCTAAAAAAAATGACAGACACATGCTGCTGCTTTAAAAGTGAAACAGCATACAGCCCACACCCCAGACCCCAGTATGGGGCTGGTCCCACTGTGCATTTTGTGTGCAAAAACATTTTGTTTTGCTTACTGCTGCATACTAGATTGTAGCAGACTAATTTTGATTACTTTCAGGTTGACATCTTCTATAACTACAAATCCCAGCATCCCCTGCAGCTGACATCAGAGCAGGACTGCAGCTGTAGGAGATTAAATAACCAGCAGTGTATTTTATAAGCTCCAATCAGATGTTTTCTGCTTCTACTTTTCTCCAGGGGCTAAGTACAGTCATCTGTGACTGTACTTAACCCCAGGAAGACAGCAGGACCAGCAAAGAAAAGATCAGAGCTTATATAAACTTTAACATTCACTGTGGGCCCCTGAATCTCCCATTGCTGCAGTCCTGCTCTGATGTCAGCAGCAGGGATTCTGGGAGTTTGAAGGGCTACTGTTTGTGTAGCACGGCAGCATCTCTTTTATAGTATATGGTTAGGGTTTATTGTGGATGGAAAACAATGGTTTTCCAAATCCTGTTGTAGGACAGTTCAAAGGTCAAAAAAGTTCTGATGTCACATCGATAGTACAACTTTTGCCCCTTGAGCTCCTACCTGATGGGTGGAAACAGGCAGTGTTTAAAAAAAAAAATACATTCTAAAATGGCACATTCAGTTAGCGAGCGGTCGGGCGAGCAGACAGTTTGGACACGGACTGTCATTATCGGCTTTGTGTATCCAAACTCTCAATTTGCATTTTATTTGTTCATTTTTTTGTTATCTCTGGCACAGTTATGGTGAAAGTAGAGCAGGACCACAGCGATTAATACCCTACCACTTTATTCGGTGACATGATCGGAACAGCATAACTGCAGTGAGGAGGACTAGTATCTTGGGGGACTCGAGCGAGGACCAGTGCAGGAGTGTCAACGCAAGGTATGAACCTTGTCTCCATTTTGGGGGAAACCATATACTATAAAAAATAGTGGATAGTTGTCTATCCTCAGCTAAGTCTGTGTTTCCATATCTCTTCGCTCTCGAGGTCTCTATGACATCATCAACTCCCTCGATGGAAACACAGCCTTGTTGTGGATAGTCAACCATCCACTATTCTATATGACTTGTATTGATGTGGAGGGAGGCAACAGTAGCGGAGCAGCAGTGCTGTCATGTAGAAGTGTGGAATAATGACAGATGCCCAGACAGTAGTAAGATGCATAAAAAATGCAGATAAATGTGTTTGTCAATTTATTTCCAAATAATAAAAATAAAATAAAAAAAATAAAGTTCACAGACAGGAAAACCTTGGTGTTAGCTCCACACCCATCAAACACAGGAAATACTTCTTTCCTCAAGCTCCTGAATAAATGTATTTTCCTTTCTCCACCAAAATTAACACCTGTTTGAAAGCCTACACACAACCTCCTCTTACTGTGGTCAGTCCAGTACTGACCCACCTGTCTCTAACTGTCCCCTAGTGGAGAGTTTAAATACTACTTTCTTCCGTGACCTCGTAGTCATGTGACTATGCAATTATTAAACCTGGACTTGCTTTATGGCTGATAACTCTCTCACTGACTATGGGGTACAGAGAACAATACAGCAGGAATTGGTACACTATATTCTATAACATATACCACCTTCAAAGGCTATCTAACATATTTCTAAACCTTAATTACAGGAGGGGGCATGGATAGAACATAGCCCCTCCTACTTTTATGACATCACTCTCCCCAAGTCCTATAAAGACAGTCATTTTATGGGCTGCCAGCCCTATAATATGACATCTTAAAATAACATGGATTTACAGGTAAATCAACATTTAATATATTTTAAGACATGGTACAGAAAGGAAAAAGCACTGATCAATGACAGAAATAAAATCTACAACTTTATTGAGGAAAGATAGATGAGGGGCGCGCTCCCTATCTGTTTCCCTGCAAGGTTCCAGAATTTCATTTGACTAGAATATATAAACCATAGTATAAACAAGACTTTTATTCATATGTTGATCGTAGTATTCTTATTCAGCAATCTCCTGTAACCTTTATGCTTTGTAAATGATGCATAAAGCCTGGTTCTGTAATTTACAAGGTTCCATTCATTTTTACTTTCAACCCAACAGCTGCAATTTCAGCCAACGGCTACAATTTCATAACAGCCTTTTAGCAGTCTGAGGACATTATTGCAGTGATTACAGCTCCTTACAGCTTCTTTTTAGTCCCTACTGGGCTTTACTGTTTGCTCTTAGAGTCCTGGATCATTTTATCCTCACTGCAATCCCTTCCCTAGATATACGAGGAGCAGATATCCACACAGCACTTTGGGGCTACAACAGGGAGTGTAGCAACGCTCCCTAGCAACTATACACAGTTGCTCTGTTCGGAGATTTTCCTCTCTCTAAGCTGCACAGCTGCTTTTATCTTTAATCGCAACAAGCGGTTGTGATTGTACAGCTCTGTGGCTTCTCTGTTGGGACCTTTCTCCTGCATGAACGTGCGCAAGGTCCTCTGCGAGTATGAGCACACCTGGCACGTGAACGTGCACACACATCACTACTGCTACAACAATAATCTTGATGGAATTCTATTATAAAGCGCTAAGCACTTTTCTCAAAGCAATCATTATTACTTTTATTTTACCATGCAGAGGCATACAGAACATGCATCAAGACAGAGAGCAGGGTTTGTCTTAAACTCTCTCTATTTCTAAATAATTATTACTTCCAAACAACATTGGACTTGTGTGGTTTGCTGAAAAAGGGCAAAGAAATCATATTTAAATTCCTATTACATGATTATAAGCCAATGTTCAACACTCTAGGATTTCTTTTTTTTTGGTTAATTATTTATCCTCCTGTGGCCACCTCACTGCACCCCAGCTGTTCTCTCACATCCTGTCAGCTGGGATCCAGCCGACGGCCATCTTCACCCAGGACTGCTGACACCCCTATAGCCCCTGCAGCTTACCCCCCACAGCGGGGTGGCAGGGAGCCCCCTAACTCCCCACCCAGAGTGGATCCAGCCCAGGTGCCAGCATCCCGACAAACACTAGCAGACGACCATCAAGCCGCAGGAAGCACCACTTTTTCCCTGTTCCGAGATTCCCAAGTCGGTGGGCGTGCAATGATGCCAGCAGTCATAAGCGCGCACCTGTCTGCACTTGCCCCCATCCAGGTGTCTGCCCTGACTCCTCCCCTGAGTACTGCATGCATCTCCACCCCTCAGCTTCTGCCAGGGGGTAGTTGGGCATCGACCGTCGTGGATCCCCCTCCCCAGAGAGGGAGAGCAGTCCTTCAGATGCTCAATCCCTCTGCTCCCCTGCCAGCCCCCGGCGACCCTTGCTCACTCCCAAACCAGGGTCATCGGCGTGGTGATAGGTGCTGTGACCAGCACCTCTGCCCTCAGTGCCACCTGACCGGCTAACACTCTAGGACTTTTAAATGCAAAATAAGGAAAAAGGGGCATAAAGGACAATAAAGGAATGATTTGCAAGATTGCCAGGCTGGCCACCCTGACAAAAAAATTAGGATAGGTGAGGAAAAATAGAAGAAGATAGGATAGAGTGAAATTAGAAAATAGGGTGGGGGATTGCATTTCCATAAATATTTACTTCTTTATTCTTCATAACAGGACTCCCTGTTACATGTCAACTCTCGAGTACTAGTTTAAAATTCTTGGCTACATCCCTTGGAGCATGGGAGACCTCAGTTACCAACATTTCTGAAGTACTAAGAAGTGGCAACAGCAGGGGTGCCAGGAGAGACCCAAGAGTAGTACCAGGGGAAGTTAGTATTTAAAAAAAAGCACCCCACAAAATTCCTACTTGCCAACTTTGCATGCATCGTTAAATTCCCTCTCACTCCTTCCCTTTGCATGCTTGTGCTCACCCCACCTCCCATCATTAGTTGCAGATCACTTGTGTTTTTTTTTTTTGTTTGCTTTTTGTTTAAGTACCACTACCTTTTACCAACTCTTTTAACATTTTGGGCTGGCTTATTTAAGGAAATGTTAGTGCAGCTTTTTGGGAATATTCAAATGGTCACGCAGAAGGCCAGTCTATTATTTTTGGGGGTTATATTCATTGGTAAAACAGAATTTGACAGCAAATAAGGACCGCTTGGCCCACCCAGTCTGCCCATTTCCCTATCTAATGGATAAGCTGCAGATCCTAGTTAACCAGCAGCCTACTTCTTTCTACCCCACCCCCTAGAATTGCCTTATGACTGTCCCATGCATGCTTAAATTCAGCCACTGTTTTTGACTCCACAACCTCCTCCAGAAGGCTGTTCCATGCATCCACAACCCTCTCTGTGAAAAAATTCTTCCTTAAATTACCTCTGAGCCGCCCCCCATCTTCAAATTGTGCCCCCTTGCTCTTGCACACCTCTTTTTTTGAAAGATGCTACCCTCTTGGACTTTGTTGATTCCCTTGAGGTACTTGAAAGTTTCTATCATGTCCCCCCTCTCCCTCCTTTCCTCGAGGCTAAACAGATTAAGCTCCTTTAGTCTCTCTTCAGATGTCTTCTGGTGCAGACCCTGCACCATTTTAGTTGCCCTCCTCTGGACAGATTCTATCTTGTCTATGTCCTTGCAGAGACTGGGTCTCCAGAACTGCACGCAGTACTCCAGATGGGGTCTCACCAGCTGTCTGTACAGAGGGATAACAACTTCTTGTTTTCTATTGGTGATGCCTCTTCCTATGCATCCCAGTATCCCCCAGCCCTCCTTACTGCCCTCTCACATTGCTTGCCCACCTTTAGGTCATCTGATATGACTACCCCCAGGTCCCTTTCCATTTTTGTTGTTGTTAGTATCTCACCCCCCATTGTGTACTCTTCCCCTGGGTTTTTGTTTCCCAGGTGCATTACCTTGCACTTCTTAGCATTGAATCTAAGCTGCCTTACATTTGACCATTCCTCTAACCTTGCCAAGTCCCTTCTCACCCTTTCCACCCCACCTTGTGCATCAACTCTGTTGCAGATCTTTGTGTCATCTGCAAAGAGACATACTTTTCCTTCCAGTCCCTCTGCAATGTCACTTATAAAGACATTGAAGAGGACCAATCCTAATACTGAACCCTGCGGTACCCCACTAGAAACTCCCCTTTCTTCAGAGTGGACTCCATTTACTATTACCGTCTGTGTCCTATTCTCCAGCCAATTCTTTACCCAGGCTATCTTCTTGAGACCCACTTCCTGGCTGGCTAACTTGTATATTAATCTTTTGTGTGGGACTGAGTCAAATGCCTTGCTAAAGTCTAGGTAGGCCATGTCCACAGCCCCTCCCTGATCTACTACTTTGGTCACCCAGTCAAAGAAATCTATCAGATTTGTTTGGCATGACCTTCCTGCTGTGAATCCATGCTGCCTTTGGGTCCTGTGCCCTCTGGCTTCTAGGTACTCAACAATTCTTTCCTTCAGAAGTGATTCCATCATTTTCCCTATCACTGAGGTTAAACTAACAGGTCTGTAGTTTCCTGCTTCTGCCCTGCTCCCACTTTTGTGAAGGGGAATCACATCTGCCCTCTTCCAGTCCTCGGTACCACCCCATCCTCCCATGATTTGTTAAAGAGGGTAGTCAGTGGCGTCACTAGTTCTACCCTTAGTTCTTTTAGAATTCTGGGATGAATCCCATCAGGCCCATTGCTTTGTCCACCTTCAGTTTTAAGAGTTCTTTCAGAACCCTTTTTCTGTGTAACCCTAGATGGCGCTATCCCAGGGCTACTACCCTGCCTGATTTGCCACTAACAGGTTGAGGGCCTGGATCCAATGGCGGGTGCCTCCACCCAGAGGTCAGGGTTTGCAATAGTTAAACTAACTTGGTCACAGCCTCTGGGACACTGCAACCCCCTTTCTTCCCACTAGTGGCCCACACAATATATCAGAATTACCTTCACAGTATACACTTACCCCCAGGTCTGGTTCCGGCACTGGGACCTCCTGTGAAATGAGATACAGTGCAACAATCACAGTACAGTACTTTAACATAGACAAATACCTCAGGCAGTATAACTTTGCTGAAACAAGCAGCTCTGATTTATTTAGGGGATATAACAAGGACAGGGAAATCAGGTTAATTAGCTTATCACTCTAATAATCTACCTATGGCTCTGTGCACAGGCCTATCCCTATCAGTTACTGTCCCTGGTACCCAAGCCTCTAGTGGCTAGTCCAAACCGTGGCAGCTGGTAGGGGCCCTTTCACACAGAGAAAAGGAGAATTAAACAGTCAGCAGTACAGTAATTCCATTTGGATTTAATGTGGCAATTCAACAGGGAGCAACCCTGAATTAGTACTCACGACCTCCAAATAAGATAGGGTCCTTCAATGTCAGCAGGGCTCACTTGAGGTACACAAACCTCTTCACACATCCATATAAAAGAAAGTACTATACCAGGCAGGCTGCATCTGTATCCCGATCGCAATTACTGCACAATACCGGGAGAACACACAGCAGATTCAGTTCCTGACAGACCGAGTGCAATTTTCAGCAATTCTTCCAGTCTTCTACAGGGTGAGCCTGGTTTCTACTCTTCAGAGATCCTTTGATTCTTTTCACAGGACGGATTCAGTCCCAACAAGCTGTTACACAAGCTGCAGACCGAACTCTGGGCCTTACACACGTTTTTTGACTAAAACTGCACACTGAAAAAGCACAGGGCTCCTTCCTTCTTCACTGCCAAAGCTCAACTGAAGCTCCAACCGACAAAACTGGGCACTTCCTTTGAGTTCCTCCCAGTTCTTGACTGGATTGGCTGTCACTCACAAAGACTGCTGCTGTTGGTCCAAAAAGGCACTGAAGTCTAAACTACATCTCCCAGAGTCACTGCCTATACAATCCTCTTGTGGCTGGCTCAGATTATGAGTCCAAGTTCTGATTCGTCCAAGGCACCATTTTAGAGCTAGCTTACCCCACACTGATTGGTCCAGTTCAGCAGTTCAAAACTAGAATGGGAACCAGCAGACACAGTTCTGACTGCAAAGAAAGCAGGTTAGACAAACTGTAATTTCATTATTACTCTAAATAATTTCTGGCAAACAGTTACATCTTTCAGATAGGTTCCCTTTGCACTCCTAGTGACTGCAAAATGAAGTGAATTGGCAGCAGCTCAAGTGGTACTCAGAGAAGCACACAGTCCCCCATACAAACTAATTATGTCTGCAAGCAGACAGCTCTTAAAGACAGTACCAGAGGCTCTAAAAACACTCACTGATAAATGGCTTAAATGCCAAACACCATTCAGGCTTGGAGCATTCAAGCAAGCTCCTGGAAGTCTTTTGGAACCCCATTTGCAGGGGTTACACCCTTCCTGGCCTGGGAAAGCTTGATCCCGCGTCAAGCAAGTACCCATAAGTTTCAACTGCAACCATATACATTTGCATTAGGCTCGCATATGTAATCATCAGTCAATATATCATTTACCAGAACACATTTCTGAAACATTGCAGTACGTCCTCTTTTACAGTATTACATACATTGTACCATAACTCAAGTTATTACCTCTTGTACATGAAACCTGAAGAGGGGGCCCTTCCCTATCAGTTACCTTGGGGCTGGACTGGGCAAGGCACCATACTTAGAGGGCAACACAAGTAACTTGGAGTTAGCACTGACGCTCAGTTTGGGCAATGAGCTCAGGGACACATACACTCCTTTATGGACAACATTGAGGCAAATCCACAGGCCTCCCAGGGAATCATAACTGAGGTGCACCACAGGCTTTACAGCTCGACCAGTCTTTCTAGGGGAACTGTTACAGTCTCTGCACTCTGAGCCTCATTTTCAGCATTGTCCACACTTGTCAGGGAGTCTCCATGGGGGTAGAGAGGCTAGAACTTGGGGCACTTTCAGCTCCAGGAGTTACAGTTTCTGAGTCCACAACATTTGGCTCGCATGAGAGCTTTCGGACACTGGCAGTGGACTGTCAGGGCACTCAAAATACTCTTCTTGTTCGGGTGTATCACCAGTCTGCCCCAATCTATCATTTTCTCCTGAAGCTCAAACAGTTCAACCATGCACAATGATTCCATTTCATCTGATCTGATGCTTTGCACTTCACTTTCTGGGAGCATTGGCTCCAGGGATGAAGCTGGGGCTTAAACAGTCCAGAAGGCCCAGCTTTGTCTCCAGTATTGACTAGGGGATTGCCCGAAACAATTGACTCAGTTCGTAAGAAGGATAGTATTCAAAGTCACTCTCACTTTCTTCCGATATGGACTGACAGTCATGCTCAACTGGGACTTGTGGAGGGAACACTTTACTTTGCTTCTGTAGGTGCAGACTTTCTTGATCTTTTCTTAGCAAGCTCTAGTCACTGGTCCAGAGGGGCATCTTCTGGGGCTCAGACTCAATTAAGATTTGTCCAATGGGCAGTAAATGATTTCTATGCATTGTTTTACATCTTTTGAATTATTCTCAGGCCTTACTTTGTACACTGGCAGATCATCTAGTTTGCCCACTACAATGTGAGGGAGATGGTGCCATCTGTCAGCAATCTTGTGCTTGCCATGCAATCCCAGATTTCTTAGCAATACCGATCTCCTCCTGGAGTTCCTGTGCTTTCACCTTTTATCATACCTTTCTTTGTTGGCCAGATTTCTTTTGGCAGCCATGGTTTGAGCCAGTTGGTACGCATGAGTTAGCTGGGCCTTTAACTTTTGCACATACTGTAAATAGTTTTCAGCCTGAACCCCATCAGGAGAGACCCAAAACACACATCTACTGGTAGTGAGCTTCTCTTCCAAACATCAGGCGGTAGGGGGAGAATCCAGTGGCATCACTTTTGGTGCAGTTATAAGCATGTACCAGAGTGCTAATTTGTTGGCTCCATCTAGGCTTGTCCTTTGGTTGCAGGGTGCCTAGCATATCTAGCAAAGTGCGGTTGAAACGTTCAGGCTGTGGGTCCCCCTGGGGTGGTAAGGAGTGGTTCTGGATTCTCTTTCCCCACAGAGAAAGCATTCTTTGATCAGGCGACTCTCAAGAGTCTCTCCCTTGATCAGAATGGATTCTTTGTGGAGCCCCATAGTGAACAAAAAGTTTTCTACAAGTACTTTTGGCCACAGTGGATGCTTTCTGGTCTTTGGTGGGAAAGCTTGGGCATATCTCGTGAAATGGTCAGTGACCACCAGCACATTACTGATATTTCTTTGATCTGACTCCAGACTTGAAAATCAATACAGACCAGCTCCATGGGTTGCACTGGTGGTAATGTTAACAAGGGGCAGCCCTCTGAGGCAAAGCTTTCCTCTGTAAGCAGCGACTACAAGTTCGAATGTGTTGCTCCACATCAGCCCCCATCTTAGGCCAATAGAATCTGGATCTCACCAAGTCAAGTGTTCTGTCTATACCAAGGTGCCCCATGTGGTTGTGCAAGGACCTCAGTACTGAGTCTCGAAAGGCAGTGGGCAGCACTAGTTGTTGTTTGTCTACTTGTCCCCCTCTGTCTACTGTTTCTCTGTATAACAGTTTATTGATCAGTTTCAACTTAGGACCTTCTTTGTATAACAGTGCAGTTCTCAAATCAGTGGAGCGTAATTTGGACACATCTTTTCCTGCATAGAGGGCTTCTAAAGCTGCTTTGATCATGGGATCGCGGGATTGAGCCCGCCGAATACTGTCATTGTCCAGCTGAGGCAGTGCACCAATGTCTATTGCAGAAAAGTGGCAATAAGCAGCAGGTATGCAATTCTCAGAGGCTCCCAAGCAATCCACCATGCAGTCCACTGCGTCCGTGGACATTTGTTCCTCCTGTCAAACTTCCGGCAGAGTGCCCGAATGTCAGGTTCTGCCAATCGGACCCAATCATTCTGGGAACAGGCCTCGGAGAGAGCATCAGCATCTATGTGGTTCAGACCTGCTCGGTATTCGGAGCATAGTCATATGTAGATAATGCAGAAAGCCACCTATGGCCAGTGGCATCCAACTTAGCTGAGGTCTGCACATAGGTCAAAGGATTATTGTCAGTTTTACTAGTATTTTAGCCCCATACAAGTACTCATGGATTGGTCAACAATAGCCCACTTCAAAGCTAGGAACTCTAACTTATGTACAGGATAGTTCTTTTCGGATGGGGTCAGGCTTCTACTGGCAAAGGCCACTGGTCTCAGGCCATTCTCGTGCTCTTGGTACAACACAGCCCCAACCCTTGCAAGCTAGCATCAGTGTGCAGGGCGTAAGGTTTTCTTGGATCGGCATAGGCCAGCACTGGAGCATGGGTAAGTTGATATATGATCTCATGAAAAGCAGTCTCACAATCAGGGTCAGCGGGCCCCAAATACTTCACTCGGATGAAAATACACTCTTTCAGTCTTGAGGGACTGACTTTTGGTATTTTTGTGGGTTGGGGATACCCTTGAGTAAGGTTAAGTAAAGGCGGATCACTCTTGAATAGTCCTTGATGAGCGCCGATAATAACCACAGAATCCAGGAATCTTTGCAGTTCTTTAGATTTTTGGCTGTGGCCAGGTGGTCAAGGCCTCAACTTTACTTGGGTCGGTTCTATTCCCTCGGTGGATACTATGTGTCCCACATACTTTACTGATGTTTGAAAGAATTGACACTTATCAATGGACAGTTTAAGGCCAAAGTCCTCCAGTCGGTCAATACCTTAAATAATCTGCTTTCATGTTCCTCAGTGAGCTGCCAAACACAATAACATCATCTAGGTATACCAGGCACTCTAGTAAGTTCATGTCCCCACTGCACGCTCCATCAATCGTTGAAAAGTGGCTGGGGCACTGAAATCTCTTGAGGCATCCTCATGAATTCATAGAAGCCAAGCGGACAGATAAAGGCTGTCTTTTTCACGGTCCTCTGGGGCCATCGGGATCTGATAGTACCCATGCGGAGATCCAGCACAGAGAACCACTTGCTCCCGTTTAGGCAGTCCAAAGCATCCTGAATGCGGGCATTGTGTACTGATCAGGATAGTCCGCCCGGTTTAAGGTGCGATAATCCACACAATCCTTACTGTTCCATTCTTTTCCTCCACTACCACAATGGGGAAGCATAAGGGCTTCTGGATTCTTGTATTACACCAGCAGCTAACATCTCTTGCAGATGCGTCTCACATCATCTATGTCAGCAGGTGCCAGGCGGAGACTCTCACGAAATGGTCTTTCGTCATGCAGCGGATATTGTGCTCAGCTCCTCTACGCATCCTACATCCCATTCCTTTAAAGAAAACACCTGGTCTCTCTGGGCAAGCTTCTCACTGATCTTCACTTTCCATTCAGCTGGCAGCGGGAGTCGCCAATCAAACAAGTCAGGCGTTACTCTGTCATTCTTCCTTGAACTCTTGCTGCTGGGTAGCACTGCAGTGTCTGCACAATGCACATTAGCCAGGATGCAACCTCTGTTTACTCGAATGTCTCTTTCAGACACATTATGAACTTGGACCATTACCCTTCTGGCATAAGCATGGGCTCTAGCAGGCAAAATACTAGGACTTGACCAGCAGTCCCTCTGGCAATTTTCCATCGCCTGGTGCATCCAACATTATATTTTATTCTTAACATCCTTTCTGATACGGACCTCCCTGTAAGGTACACTGGGCATTTGGCGCCAGGATCAGAGACTCAGGATCCTTCTTCCATACAATTCCGACGGTTCCTCTGGTTCTGTTTTTCAGCATCTCTGTGCCTCATAGGCCTTCTTAATTAAAGCGAACTCTTAAAGCTCTACTAGTCTTTGACCCCTGTTTTCATAACACAACTGTGCCAGCCTTCCGAACATATGAGCATTTGTTCCAATCAACAAAGGGACACCATCATACAGTCCAGTGGGGGACACACTAAGGCTAGGGTCTCTACTTGTTCGGCCACTCCAGCCACGGAGGTGGGAAAGACAGCCAAATTCGGATATACCGAATAGGGTAGGCCTTCTCACTTAACCCCATACATGCAGTCCTTCTAATGGTTGTAAGGGTACGTCTGACAAATGCTTCTGATACCAATCTTGGAACATAATTGTCACTTGGGAGCCACTGTCTAATATAGCTCTTGTAGACACCCTGCTCACCTTTACAGTGGTCTCCATGGAGGGACCCACTATTCTGGACCAGTCTGAGAGGCGGTAGTGGGGGCCTGGGCAACTGACCTTGCCACAAAGGGCGTGAATTAGCATTTTTGGTGCCCTCACTGAGATCATGTCGTGCACCTCTTAACCACTGATTTCTTCTCCGAAGCTCTCCTTGTAGCCTATATGCAACTTTGTCAGTGTCTTTTGGGGACTGGCATTCCCTTTCATGTGCCCATCTTTCCCACAATTATAGCAAAACATACTTTCTGGAGTTTGAGCTGGCCGAGGCGCCACACTGGGAGCCAGGGCGGGGTATTACTAACTGGAAACCTTGGTGCCATCTCTGTTCTGGGCGTGATAAGCATTTGGAGACATCTCGTCAGTTTCTCCACTTCCATGGTCAAGGAATCGAGTTCGGAGCTGTTATCAGCAGGAGATACATGGGTGGGTACCCCACCCCCATAGCAGATGCAGTCGGATATAGGTCAGGCCCGTACTTGCAGGCGTGGCCTTCATAAAGGGACTGTTTTGAATTCCCGGATCTCTCTCAACAGTTCGCCCCATTGTGACATATCTTTTCCTTGTCAGAGCACTCATTGACTGCCAACCTCTGCCCTGAACTTCACTTGATGGGTCACCCTCAGTCACTCGGTCGTAGCGCAGCTATTGGTGCAGGTCCTCCCGAGGTCGTCTTTTCTCAACTCCTCGAATTTCTCTCATTAACTCATCATAGGAGGGTGGGATTCCAGTCGATCTGCCAGGTGTAACTGAAGCAACAGCAGTTCTGAGAAGGGGCAGACTTAGGATCCTGTCCAGCCTGGTTCGGTCCAGTTCAATCGCTGGCAAACTACCTTTCTGAGGCATTCTTGCAACAATTTTTCCAGCCGAGATACATACACAGACAACAACTCCCTTGGTACTGTTGTGCATCTCTTACTCTCCACCATAGGTCCTCATCAGAATCTGGGCTCCCATACACATTCTCCAAGGCCTCAAGATAGGCCTGTGCAGTCGCTTCAGGGTTACTGGCCCGTTTAGCACGGATGGTAGCCAGGGCAGGACCTCGGAGGCTCTCACTAACCCTCTTTAGCTTTTCACCTTCGAGCATTGCCATTCTAGCACTTGGGGGCAACATAGTCTATCCAGGTCTCCCAGTCATCCTCCCTTGGGGGTGGGGAGGTGCCGAGAAGATCCTCAACCTTCGGTAGAGTCGTGACTAATGGCAGGTGCAGAAATAGGAGTCTGCATTGGTTTCAGCCACCATTACAGGCACTGGAGCAGGAGAGGGTGTTGGGAGGAACACCCCAGGTGGCAAGAATAGTTTCTTCAAGTCCTCCACAGTTTTCCCTCTCCCAGCAACCATTCAGCAAATTTCTCCTCAAAGTTTCAGATAGTGGTGGGGCTGATTCCCCGGTCTTTACTGTCCTTAGTTATCACTCTCCAAGCAGTGAGGGCTCCTCTGGGGTAATGGTCTGTGGCACTTTGGAGCTATCTATTGGATCTTAAACTCTACTAGGGCCAGGAAAGTGTGGGTGAGCAGATTAGCATGCCGACCCACCACCACAGGGTTTTGTAAACCTTCCACCTTGGAAAGTACTCCTGCACAGTGTCCGTATTGATACCCAGGGGATGTCCAGGATAAGCATAGCATTTTGGGTCGATCTCCTCCCCAGTACACCACTCCACCAGCCGTGCACGCCACTTCTGTCGGGTACCCATTTTTTCTTAACAGTGGTTCGTAAATATGGCCACTAGAGGACACACAATCCCAGCGGTGAGCCTCCAAGATGTAACCCCTAGATGGCGCTATCCCAGGGGCTACTACCCCTGCCTGATTTGCCACTAACAGGTTGAGGGCCTGGATCCAATGGCGGGTGCCTCCACCCAGAGGTCAGGGTTTGCAATAGTTAAACTAACTTGGTCACAGCCCTCTGGGACACTGCAACCCCCTTTCTTCCCACTAGTGGCCCACACAATATATCAAATTACCTTCACAGTATACACTTACCCCAGGTCTGGTTCCGCACTGGGACCTCCTGTGAAATGAGATACAGTGCAACAATCACAGTACAGTACTTTAACATAGACAAATACCTCAGGCAGTATAACTTTGCTGAAACAAGCAGCTCTGATTTATTTAGGGATATAACAAGGACAGGGGAAATCAGGTTAATTAGCTTATCACTCTAATAATCTACCTATGGCTCTGTGCACAGGCCTATCCTATCAGTTACTGTCCCTGGTACCCAAGCCCTAGTGGCTAGTCCAAACCGTGGCAGCTGGTAGGGCCCTTTCACACAGAGAAAAGGAGAATTAAACAGTCAGCAGTACAGTAATTCCATTTGGATTTAATGTGGCAATTCAACAGGAGCAACCCTGAATTAGTACTCACGACCTCCAAATAAGATAGGGTCCTTCAATGTCAGCAGGGCTCACTTGAGGTACACAAACCTCTTCACACATCCATATAAAAGAAAGTACTATACAGGCAGGCTGCATCTGTATCCCGATCGCAATTACTGCACAATACCGGGAGAACACACAGCAGATTCAGTTCCTGACAGACCGAGTGCAATTTTCAGCAATTCTTCCAGTCTTCTACAGGGTGAGCCTGGTTTCTACTCTTCAGAGATCCTTTGATTCTTTTCACAGGACGGATTCAGTCCTAACAAGCTGTTACACAAGCTGCAGACCGAACTCTGGGCCTTACACACGTTTTTGACTAAACTGCACACTGAAAAAGCACAGGGCTCCTTCCTTCTTCACTGCCAAAGCTCAACTGAAGCTCCAACCGACAAAACTGGCACTTCCTTTGAGTTCCTCCCAGTTCTTGACTGGATTGGCTGTCACTCACAATAGACTGCTGCTGTTGGTCCAAAAAGGCACTGAAGTCTAAACTACATCTCCCAGAGTCACTGCCCATACAATCCTCTTGTGGCTGGCTCAGATTATGAGTCCAAGTTCTGATTCGTCCAAGGCACCATTTTAGAGCTAGCTTACCCACACTGATTGGTCCAGTTCAGCAGTTCAAAACTAGAATGGGGAACCAGCAGACACAGTTCTGACTGCAAAGAAAGCAGGTTAGACAAACTGTAATTTCATTATTACTCTAAATAATTTCTGGCAAACAGTTACATCTTTCAGATAGGTTCCCTTTGCACTCCTAGTGACTGCAAAATGAAGTGAATTGGCAGCAGCTCAAGTGGTACTCAGAGAAGCACAGTCCCCCCATACAAACTAATTATGTCTGCAAGCAGACAGCTCTTAAAGAGACAGTACCAGAGGCTCTAAAACACTCACTGATAAATGGCTTAAATGCCAAACACCATTCAGGCTTGGAGCATTCAAGCAAGCTCCTGGAAGTCTTTTGGGAACCCCCATTTGCAGGGGGGTTACATCTGTAAATGGGCTGGTATCAACTTCTGTATCCAGAGTGTTTCTATTGATTGTTTTAGATACCTCCCCCTCTTCATTTGTAAATACTGAGCAAAAATATCTGTTTAGTATCTCTGCCTTTTCACTGTCACCCTCTGCCCACCCCCTTCCCTTTATTAAGCCTCCCTATCCCTCCCTTAGTCTTCCTTCGCTCCCTGATGTACCTAAAAACAGTTTTATCCCCCTTCTTAACTGAGTTGGCTGTTCTTTTCCTTGGTTCGGGCCTTTGCTGTTCTGACTTCCTTCCCAGCTTCCTTTTGCTTTAACTGATACAATTCTCTGTCCTGTTCCTTCTGTGATTCCTTGTACTTTCTGAATGCTTTCTTTTTCCTCTTGAACCTTCACTGCCACCTCCATTGAGAACCATAGTGGTTTCTTACATCGTTTAGTTTTGTTTATTTGCTTCACACAAAGGCTTGTTACCTCTGTGATGGCAGATTTTATTATTCCCCATTGTTCTTCCACCCCTCCTTCCTGCCCATTTGCTACTGCATTCCTTAGGCACTCACTCATTTTGGCAAAGTCAGCCCTCCTAAAATCCAGTACCTTTGCCTTTGTATGGCTTGACTCTATTGCAGTGTGTATTGTGAACCATACTGTTCGATGGTCGCTAGTTCCCAGATGGCTACCCACTTCTACATCTGTGATCCTCTCTCCATCTCCATTTGAGAGAACCAGGTGTAAGATTGCTCCCTCTCGAGTGGGTTCCAATATTAGTTGTCTAAGGCATGCCCCCTGTAGGGCATCTAGAATAACCCCACTCTTAGAAGTGGCTGCTGCTGGTAACAGGGTAAGGCCAACTAGGCACAGGTGCATGTTTCAGGGGTGAGCCAGGAGTACTGGGGAGTTTAAGGGACTTTCTCAGAGTCACAAAGTATGCAAATGGAGGTTGTAGGAATCAAACCCTGGTCTGCTGGTTGCACCAAGCTCATTCCCAGCTTGCAACTCTAACAGTACTTATGTGCTGGGCAAGCTACAGGAACTGAGGCACTTGCTTTCAAAATATACTGTACAAAACCTGCTATCCCAAAGGACCTGCACAGCCTTGCTTTTGTTTCCGCAGTAGACACGTGTGTTATATTAAATAAGAGGATTTCATTACACACCGATTATTCTGTCAGAAGCATTCTACAGCAGCAGAAAATCTGAAATATGGGATGAAACTGTCTTGCAGAAATATGGTTTCAGGAATGCAGAAGACAAGACTCCACTGGAAAACACACCCATAATGTATCCATTCTATAATGCATTAGGCCCTGTTGAAGCAAAACACTGTAGTATATTAATGCAATGTTTAAAAGATTTTACTGTACATGTTCCTCTTGGAAATACGCCTGTGGCACAGTCTCTATGCACTGGAGGAAGTAACACTCAGAAATGTTAATATTATTTTCAGCAAGATTCCCAGCTACAATGCATTATCAGGAGTCTGTGAATAAAATTATACCGAAAAATAAAACTCGAGCTCAGAGTTCACATATTTGGATTCTGACAAAAAGCCTCTGTTCCTATTAATCACTGTCTGAGCTTTGCAGCATTTTTTAATGCAGAAGTGTGGGATTTTAATGCAGAATATTTGCGGATTATGTGGGTGCAGCAAACGGTGCATACATTAGGCATGCAAAGAAGGTGTAAAGTGTTGTATCCTTTCTGTCGCTTTCTCACACAAAATACCTTTGTGTCTGAATGTCAGGCATTTGATGAGAAGTGTGATGTTTTCCATTTATAAATTAGTTAAATAGACTCTGTATCTCTGAATTACAAAAAAAATAAACAGTGGACCCCACACACCCAGCAGGTAGTCCCTCACCACCCCTTCCATCAACCGGGCGGACTGGCTTTCCCTCCACTGTCAGTTAACACATACTGTAACAGCTGATTGTACAGTATGCATTCATTGACAGCACAGTCTGTGGCCAGCGGTGAAAGTTTGGAGGGCTGTGCCGGTTGCTGGCTCAGGGTCGGGATGGGGGGAGCGTGTTGGTGGGGCACTATCTGCTGGTGTGAAGGGTCCACTATTTATATTTTTTGTAATTCAGATATTTAGTCTATTTAGGTCCACTAGACACCAGTTAACAGCATTACATAATTATACAGGTGATTGGGGATAGGGTGGGGGAAACCAATAGACAGCAGGGAATGGCTTTTCTTTAATATACAGGGGGATTGGGTTGGGGTTGGGGATACACTGGACACCAGAGAAACAGTTTCTGTGTGTCAGGTGTCGTGAGGGACCACTGGACACTGACACCAGGGAATACATATTACCACATTGGCATGGGTGCACGTGGGAGAAGGGACCACTGGACACCAGGGAATACATATCACAACATAGTGAATGGGTGAAGGTGGGAAGAGAGACTACTGGACACCAGGGAATACATATTGTAACATTGGGAATGGAACTGCTGGACACCAGGAAATTATTTATTTTAAAATCAGGCCAGTGATCAGTGGAGGGGGAACCACTAGCGCCAGGGAAAGTATTGTTCTTAAAATCAAGCCAGCAATCTGCGAGGACTGCTGGACACCATGGAAATTTTATGTTTTCAGAATGGGCTGGTGATCACTGGGGAAGGAAACCTAGACACTAGGGACTACTATGTTGAGGGTCGGGAGCTGCCACACTTTCACCACGAACCTCTAGGATTGCACTGGAGTAAGTCAAGGTTTCAAGTGGCAGAATGTGCAAGGGGGGCCAAGCAAAATGGCGTTGCATGGTGCACATACTCTGCATATTGGACTGTGCCAATATTCAGGTCCCACCCCTTCATTTGCATTGTGCTCCCCTCTGAATATTGCCCGGGCGCAAATCCTGTTTCCCCACACTAACTGGGCATTTGAATATGGGAAATCTGTTCAAAGCCTGGTTTGCGCAGATAAACTGGGATTTGTGCCCAGGTAAAGTTTTGAATATCTGGCCCCAGCTTGGGGCAAATGGAATTACTTCTAATCTCTTATCTAAAGAACGTCACCTTTTTTGTGGGGATATTTTTATTGAATTTGCCTTTTATGTGATTATTCATTTCATCCTATTCCTGGAAAGAGAGGTAATAAAGTCTCTCCTAGGAGTTACAGGACTGAAATATAACAACTCCTTTCCATGCCACAGCACAGGATACGCGGCAACTCAGGTTGTTTTATTTGTTCTGCAGCAACATATATCATTGACTTTTACAATCAACAATCTCATCATCTGTATGTTTTGAATTACATATGTTTAAAAAGAGAAAACAGTAAACTATAGTGGTAAAAATCTCTGTGGGGAGGGGAAGTGGGAAACAGGTGCTATGGAGAAAAACTGTGCAACTTAAGTCAAAACCTTTATAATGGGTTCATTTGCAGATCAGGTTACAGATAATCATTTTGTTATCTCTCTAGGTGTCTGAGAACAAGAAAAGGCGGATCAGCAAGGGACACCTGACTGAGAAGAAGCAGCATTCATTTAATATTGCTCTTGGTTTGTTGTGTGTGGACAAATCCATTCTGGTCCTGGTTAATAAGGAAGGGGAGTAATGAAGTCATCTTTAACAGTTAACATACCCCCACCCCCCGTCGAGGAACCTGAACATACCAATCTCTGCCAAAAATAAGAATGCAGAGAACATTTTTTCAGCCCTCCCATTGTCACTGAATTAAACTAAAATATAAGAAAGAGGGAACCCCAGGAATGCAGTTCCATGCTGAAATTCGGCACCAGGAGAAAAAGTTAGAAAACCAATACTAATAATTATATGGAAAAATTGTGAATTTATTGGTGAGAATTTCATCATTTTGATAACATTAAAATAGTATTATCTGCAAACCTTTGTTTACTGAAAGATAACTTATTAAGCATATTTAAGGGCCACTCAACTTATCTAAGGAGAGACGTAAATGTACAAATTGTATTTTGGTGAAAGCTCTCTTTTTCAGTTGTTTTAACCCTTAGACTACCAAAAGAATTAGAACATACAGGAAATCTGGACAGATGCATCAGTCCATGGCACAACAACTATTTGTTAGGATATCGTTTTTGTAAGCAGTAATGTTTTTCTAGCAAAAATATCAAGATATCCAATGTTATTTTTTCTTTCATTCCTGAACCATGATATGGGATTTACAAGTTCTTAAAAGTCCTCACTCCCATGCCATACCTGTACTGCAAGACAGCATAGCGGTTAGAGTAGTGAGCTGTGAATGATCATCGTACAGCCATCAAACCTAGGTTTGATTCCCACAACCTTTACTCGCATGCTGTGTGACTCTGAGCAAGTCACTTCCCCTCTTAAGTGCTCCTGAGTCACCCCTGAAAACAGGCACTTGTCCCTAGCAGGTCTTCCCTGGTTACCAAAGGCTGAAACCTGATTTTTGGAGATGGCAACATCTCCAGGGACAGGCACAGAGTTCTGATTATTATTATTTTTTTTATATATACATACGATCTCTGTTCTCTGGATCCCAGTCCATGACAACAGGAAACTAAACCTTCTCATCAGGTTATGGGCCTCAATCAGAGAGGGGAAAGGGGAAATTGTTTAATTAGAAAAGGCACACTAAGCTAGATCTTGTTTCAGGTGTTACCTGGGAGCACTAGGAAGTTTAGTGACTTGCTCAGTGTCACACAGTATGCAAGTGGGAGCTGATGGGATTCAAACCCAGGTCTCCAGCTTTGCAGTTCACAGCCTTAAACTACTGTGCTACACTGCCTCCCAGAGTGGGAAATATATTGTTTGTTTTTTCCAGGTTCAAAAAATGATGATGTATTGCACACACAAAGAGAACTCTGTGGAATCTGAATCTCAATGTAAGTGTGCTGTTTGACTGCCCTTTCTAGTTTACGTAGGGTATAGTATATGTTCCTGATGGTGGTTGTTAAGGAGTACCAACTGTGTTTTATCTCTCAGGGTCAGACTTGGATGCAATGGCATCACAGAAAGCATACAAATGGCTCTCTGGTCATACACTTGTTATTTGCAGTAGTCCAGATTGTTCTGTTTCAAAAGCGCATGAGGATTTCAAACAGTCAGTGGACTTTGAAAAAAAAAAAAAAATAATTTTTTTAAATCTGTACTTTGAGATTTGTGAACTAGTGTTCAAACAGACCAATAAGAAGCTGACAGCCACCCTTCCCCCTCAGCCCTGTCCTTGGGTAAGGTACTGATTGACAGTTACTGTAACGTCACAACCCACACTCTTTTGCTTTCAGTCATTATTCGGGTCCGGTGGGATTTTTATTTATCACTTGCTGAACATAGTAATCATGAGACAAACTATAATAAAAGGTGGGCTTCCTGCACTCTCCAATCCTATCGCCAATGGGGAGATAGTGAAGAATATCGGACCACTGAAGGACCTATGCTATTAGCATAGAGCTCAAGTCGCTACTTTCTTAAATCGGCCTCTCAGTTATTTTTTATTAGTTTATTTGAGTTGGGAGGCAAAGTCCCCCAACACCACCTTTAAAAAAAACATGGGGGGTGTGGCGGCAAAGTCTCCCCTAATTCGAACAAACTGACAAAACCAAAATTAGCAACAAACAAAAGTACGTGCTGTATTCACAAATGCTTTATGCTGTGCTAGTGCAGCTGGTCCGATATTCTCCACTATCACCTCAAATTGTTGGGTTGATAGTAAAATGACAAATTAATACCCAGGGGCATGTCCATGCACAGCCTATAAAATCCAATCATTATCAACTGCTTGATATTCTATTCTGTTATTTCAACAGCAGAAGTAGTTTCATTGTTGTGAGGTAGATGGCTCAAACAAAGCAGACAGCAAGAAAATCGACCAGTGGGAAGACACTTCATAAGCAGCTCATCACTAAGGCTGTCTCTGAAAGCGCTCCAGCTACGGGGGGAGTGAAGAAACACCAGCCAGGCAGTGTGGTTCTGTGGGAGATCTGTCACTAGCTGAAATCCACTGAGCTGTTCATCCATGAGCGGCTCTTCTAGCACCTGGTCCAGGAGTTCACTCCGGATTTCAAGACGGACCAGCACTTCCACAGCTCGACCATCATGGTCCTGCCAGAGGCCAGTAAGGCTTACCTGGTGGGGCTCTTTGAGGACACCAACCCGTGTGCCATTCACACCAAGAGGGTTACCATCATGCCCAAAGATATTCACTGGCATGCCGCTTCTGGGGGGCGAGAGCTTAAACCTGGAATGGCCGACAGAAGCTGACTAGAACAAGACTAACCCAAAGGCTCTTTTAAGGGTCACCAACCACGCACTTAGAAAAATTTGACAATCATTCTGCTTTTGTGCTGTTTTTATGTGCTGTGCACAAGTGTTAATCAACTGCTCTCTGTCCAGTGTTCTCTAGTTCAAGGATTAACAGGTTGTGCTCCTCTGTATAAAAATCACCTATTACTAAAATATCTGGCAGCAGTATGTATATAGGTTGTAAGGAATCATATGTCTTATAAGGAGGGAAATTTAAACATTATAACTAGCATTTCTAACTGACCCATATAGACCAGAACAGAGATGCAAAGGACTTTTAAGAAGCACCAAGCACAGACTAGGAGAGACTGAAAACCATTCTGCTTGTTTGTCATTTTCATGTTTTCCTGGCGCTGGTTAGAACTAATGCATCAGTCCTTCCATTACTTACTAAAAACCCCATGGAGTTAGACATGGCATCAGTAACTGAAACAGAAACATAGAAATTAGAAATTGATGACAGATAACATCGCCAGGCCCATCTAGTCTGCCCGTATACCCTACTTTCAATTAGCTGCTGCTGACCCTACTTGGTCACCAGCTGCTGCCATGCCTTCCCCCCTCTAGGGTTCCCTTATGTCTATCCCATCCATGTTTAAATCCCCCCTCTGTGCTTGCTCCCACCACCTCCTAGGGCGGCTATTCCAAGCATCCACCACCCTTTCTGTGAAAAGTACTTTCTCACATTGCCCCATAGTCTACCCTCTTCCAGTCTCATGTCATGCCCTCTTGTTGTTTTGGAGCAGCTTCTCTTCTGAAAGTTGCTGCCCTCCTGTGGCTTATTTATCCCCTTGATATACGTGAAAGTCTCGCCTCCAGGGTATACATACTGAGTTCCTCCAGTCTCTCCTCGCATGACCTTTGGTGCCCTTCTTTGAACTGCCTCCACCTTGCCTATGTCCTTCCAGAGATGCGGCCTCCAGAACTGGATGCAGTGTTCCAAATGAGGTCTCACCAATGACCTGTACAGTGGCATTATGACCTCTTTGCTTCTGCTGGTAATACCTCTCCCTATGCACCCCAGCATCCCACTGGCTCTCCCCACTGCCTTGGCACATGGTTTGGCAACCTTTAGGTCATCAGATACGATGACCCTGAGATCTTTTTTCTGTTTTGTGGCTGCTAATATCTCCCCCCTCATCATGTAATCCTCTTCTGAGTTCCTGTATTCCCAAGTACATGATTTTGCACTTCTTCACATTGAATTCTAGCTACCACACTCTGGACCATTCTTCCATTTTAGCCAGATCCTTCCTCATTTTCTCCACCATTCACGGACTGTCTGCCCTATTATAAGATCATTGTGTTATCTGCAATGAGGCACACCTTCCCCTCCATCACCTCTGAAAAGTCACTGATGTAGATATTAAACATCACTGGTTCAAGAACTGAACCCTGTGGCACCCTGCTTCGGATTTAACCCCATTTACCACCACCCTCTGCATTCTATTCTTTAACCAATTTCCAACCCAGTTCACCACCTTGTGTCCAGTCCCAGGCTGCCCAACTTGTTCACAAGCCTCCTATGTGTAAAGGTGTCAAACGCCTTGCTTAAGTCAAGGTAGGCCACATCCACCGCTCCCCCTGATCCACCTTCCTAGTGACTCAGTCAAAGAAATCAGTCAGATTAGTTTGAAATGACTTTCCTGCCATGAATTCATGTTGCCTCAAATCTTGTGCTCCACTTTATTCAAGGTGCTGTACTGTCTTTTCCTTTAGCAGAGATTCCATAATTTTACTCACCACTGAGGTCAGACTGACAGGTCTGTAGTTTCCAGCCTCCTCCCTGCTCCCACTTTTTGTGGCGAGGGACTACATCAGCCCTTCTCCAGTCCTCTGGAACCTCCCTTGTTTCCAGTGACTTGAATAGGGCTGCCAGTACCTCCCCCAACTCCTTTAATATTCTACGGTGTATCCCATCTGGTCCCATTGCCTTATCTGCATTTAGTTTGTTGTAAGTTCTTCTAGGACTGTCTCCTCTTTGAATGGACTGTTGTCCTCCTCCCTTCCCAGCCTGATTCTTAGCTGAGATCCTTCCTCTTCCTCCGTGAAAACTGAACCAAAATATTTGTTCAGGACTGATGCTTTATCCTGGACCCTTCCATGCCCAGTCCTTCCTCCCCTTTCAGATTTACAATCCCTCTCACCCCGTCCTCCCCTTCTTGCTAATGTCTCTATAGAATGTCTCATCCCCTTTTTAGGTTCGCTTCGCGCATCGCAAGAATGTTTGAGAGAGTAGCACACTTGGAGGTGTGCCTCTCCCATCAATGACACTGTTCCTTGAGCAGGCGTGGCGGTCCTGCACCAATGGGTGCAGGAGCTCAATGTAACAGCGGTGTTCCTCTGCTTCAAAGGAAAACACGCTGCCATACTGGCGCCGCCGCCGTCCCTCACTTGCATCACGTGCTCCCCCGCGGCGTGTCCGCCTCCCCAAAGCTTTCCTGTCATGCTGAGGCCCACCCAGCGTGGCAAACGTTGATAGTTTGCCCGGCCAGGGGTGCCCAATCCCGTCGGCTCCCTGTCTTGGCGTAGTTTGCGGCGGGGTGCCCAATCCCGTTGGCTCGGCCCCCCACACACATCTTGTGCCACGCTGAGAGCCCACCCCAGCGTGGCAAATGTCCCATGTCGTCTTTTTTTTTAAACCTGTAAAATAAAAGCGGTCCCAGCCGCGTCTCCCAGCCCCCTCACAACCCGCACCCAGCCTCCCCATACCCCCCTCACCCCATATGTACCTCTGGACTCCAGTGCGACGATCTTCGGTGGACCGGGAACACGTCTGCACTCTTCAAAGCCGACCGCGAACTGAGGAAATGCCAGTAAGCTGTATAATGGGCTACATAGGGGGGTTTCAACTTTATTGCATATCTCAGTCATTTTTTGGAATTTTTGCACCAAATTTTCAACATGGGGTTTTTGGGACCCCTTCTCATGAATGATGTCACTGTCATGGCGTTATTCAGGCCCGAAGGGTGATTTCGCAGGCACTGCGCAGTCACTGCGCGAAATCACCCTTCAGCCTCAAATAACACCATGACAGTGACATCATTCATGAGAAGGGGTCCCAAAAACTCCATGTTGAAAATTTGGTGCAAAAATTCCAATAAATGACTATTTTACGCGCGTGTGTTGCGCAGTTCCTACACAGGCTCGTAAGTTCGCGAATTTTCAATATTTTCACTCCAGATTTTCAACATTGCCATTTTATCACACCTTCTTATGAGTTGTACAGCTGTCATTTTTCACATCTCACCCAAAATGTGTTTCCGCCCATGTAGCGCACAATGGCGCAGTCGGTGTGCGAAATCAATGTATGGAACACATTAAGAAAATCACAGTGACACTGTTCATGAGCAGAGGTCTTAAAATGGCTGTGTTGAAAATTTGGTGAAAAAATTCCTAAAAATGACTGTTTTATGAGTGTGCATTGCGCAGTTCCTATGCATTCGTAAGTTTGTGAATTTTTCAATATTTTCATTCCAGATTTTCAACATTGCCATTTTACCACACCTCCTTATGAGCACTGCAGCTGTCATTTTCATCTTGCCCAAAATGTGTTTCCGCCCATGTAGCGCATAATGGCACAGTCGGTGTGCGAACTCAGTGTATGGGACACATTAAGAAAATCACAGTGTCACTGTTCATGAGCAGAGATCTTAAAATGGCTATGTTGAAAATTTGGTGAAAAAATTCCTACAAATAACTGTTTTACAAGCGTGCGTTGTGCAGTTCCTACACACGCTCGTAAGTTTCAGAATTTCAATATTTTCACTCCAGATTTTCAACATTGCCATTTTACCACACCTCCTTATGAGCAGTACTGCTGTCATTTTCACATCCTGCCCAAAACATCTTCCCATGTAGTGCAATGGCATGAAGGCAATGGAAGTAAATCAATGTATATACAGTAAGAAAATCACAGTGACACTGTTCATTAGCAGAGGTTTTAAAATGGCAATGTTGAAAATTTGGTGAAAAATTCCTAAAATGACTGTTTTACGGCGCGTGTGTTGCGCAGTTCCCACGCACGCTCGTAGGTTTGCCAATTTTCAATATTTCCACTCCAGATGTTCAACATTGGCATTTTACCACACTTCCTTATGAGCAGTACAGCTGTCATTTTTCACATCCTGCCCAAAACGTGTTTCCGCCTATGTAGCACACAATGGGGGTAACAAAAAGTAGTAGTAGTAGTAGTAGTAAAATTTTATTTATACAGAAAATTATGCCATTAGGGATTCGAGAATCCCTATTTACAAGGCATCCCTGTATTTGTACAAAATAAATAAACACAGTACACAAATACACACCATAAAAATACAATTATCATACAATTTTGTACATACAGTCATTTCATTTATATAAACAGCCAATCATCATATATTCATAACAATCAAACTTCACCTGTTACACAAACATTTAAAACGCAGCTCCTTTTTCACTGCAGTCTTATATTCTGATAATGACAGATTTGTGTCCGGGGAGCCTGTTCCAACTCTTTGAAACTTTATACTGAAAAGCCATTGTGTTATATCTGTTTTTAATTTTTGGAATGAGATATACTCTCGCTTCAGAATTTCGTAAATTTAATCCATGTTCCGTTTTTTTTAAATTGTACAATAGGTGATTTTGTAAGTTATTCTTATGTAAACCTTTTATTTGTGTTAACCAAAGAACCTCTGCCCTCTGTTCTAATGAGTTCCATCCCAACCTTGAATACATATCACAATGATGGGTACCAAAGTCACATTTTAACACAAATCTAGCTAATTTATTATTTAAAACATCCAGGTTGTGTGCTTGTTTTTTGAGGTGTGTCTATAGATATGGCAACCATAATCAATCACAGGGAGAAGTAGTTGGTTTACTATACTCAGTCGCATTTCCCTTGTTAAACAATTTAATATGCGTCTCATAACCCCTAGTTTTGAGGTTTTTTTTTTATAAGTTCAGTCACATGTTGTTCAAAGTTTAGTTCCTGGTCGATTATGACCCCCAGATATTTGTAATACTGGGTTTGCTCTAATATTTTCCCATCCTGTGTCCTAATTATCAGGTTTGTGCCCGCACTATCCTTCTTCTCTGAACCAAAGTACATAGTCTGTTTTTTTTTATTATTAATCAATAGACCAAAATTTGTAAAGTATTTTTGCATGTTTAGGAAATCACCCTGCAATTTTTGTTCCAGTTCACCCACATTTTTACCGGATGCAATCAAGACAGTATCGTCCGCATACAATCTTATTTGTGAATTTTTAATTACTCTTGGTAAATTATTCAAATATACCAAGAACAGGAGGGGGCCCAGGATCGACCCCTTGGGTACCCCCCTAGTGACCGTACCCAAGCTAGAGCTGTATCCGTTCACCATTACAAACTGAGTTCTATCTTCTACATATGATGTAGACCAACCACATGGTTCATCATCCACTCCCAGGCGTCTTAATTTCTCAATCAAGACATGGTGATTTACTAGATCAAACGCCTTTGATAGGTCCACATATACTGCACCCACCGATCTCCCCTCCTCCAGAGGGGTGGCAACTAAGTCCAAAAAATCAGTGAGTGCAGTAGCTGTGGACCTTCTTTGTCTGAAGCCTGACTGAAAAGGGGTAATTTTTTGGTATTTCTCCAAGTATGTAGTTAGTTGCCCATAGACAATCCGCTCCAACAATTTGGAGATTGTTGACAATAATGCTATTGGTCATGCTGACAATTTATTGTGCAAATACCAGCAATCGCACAGGGCATTAGGGTAAAGCACCATACATGCCAAACACCACTGCAAATACCTGCAAGCGAACGTTCAGCATTGACAAATGCTTGTTTAACTTTGTTTGCTATATTTTCCTCTGTCTTTGCCTTGGTGCCCCTGACTGCCTTCTCTGCCTCCCTCTGCTTCTCTAGATACACTGCCCTGTCCTCCTTTTGAGTCTCCTTATATTTCCTGAATACTGTCTTTTTTGCCTTTATTTTTCCTGCCACTTCCTGTGAGAACATAGAGGATTTCTTTTCCTTTTGCCTTTGTCTATTTGCTGAATACAAAGCTTTGTTGCCTCCACTATGGCTCTTTTTAGATGGGCCCATTGTCCCTCAACTCCCCCATTTCTCTCCCCCATCTAGGGTCTCCCTGAGACATATACACATCCTAATGAAGTCTGCCCCCCCCGAAGTCCAGAACCCTCGCCTTCGTGTGGCTTGTCCCTGTGGTAGTTCTCACATTAAGCCATACTGTGTGATGGCCACTGGACCACAGGTGTTCACCTGCCCTGACATCTGTAATTCTGTCCCCGTTGGTTAGTACCAGGTCTAAAATTGTTTCCTATTTAGTTGAAATTCTGTTTAAGGATTGAGAGGTAATGCCCTTGAATATATTGGTAGTCATGTAGCAGAGGTGTCCGTCTTAAGTGTACGGCATGAATGTGATGGAACGGTAACTCTACTTGAAAAACTGGTGGTAATTCAGTAAATGCGTTGACAGCACAATGCTGGTGAGCATTTTCTGTGCAGGGTGCGAAGCGACATGACGAATTTCAGCCATGTATGCGTCCCATACGAACATACAAAAATGCCAGCAGAAACAGGCCTCATGGCGTATCAAGACTGCTTGACTGCACAGCTAACCCCTCAACTTGCAGCTGCCCCACCCTTTTCTACCCCCTCACAGTCACCCCCCCCCACTCTGTCCATCCCCTCTTGGAACAGGTCAATACAGGCCTAACATACTGGTCAACATAATAACATGCAACGATACATCATGATAAGTTTACAGGAATGAGAGGAGACGACAATCTTAGGTAGTCTCCACTAAGTAGAAGCCAGTACCTTATTGGTAATAAGTACGAATGTAGTAAAGGAGAAAGGTAGTAATGGAGGTGAAAGAAGTGAGTGAAAATGTGCTAGTGGTAGGGAATAGACTGAGAAGACCAGGATTATGGGAGCTAGACTAGTAAGTGCTGGATATCCCTTGCTAGGGATGTGAGGTGGGTGAGATACTGAGGCGTAGGAGTTGGGGGTGGAACCAGGGGCTAAGGCATCATAGACATCTGAAACAGCTGCATAATCCCTTCAGATAATCTGCTATTAGAACTTTGAATGTGAAAATGCTTGGACGTGAGGAAAGTTTTAATGAAATTTGCAGTGTTCCAAAGTGAAGGGAGTGAGAAATTGATTGCTGCCGAGCCATAGGTTGTTTTCACTCTAGGAATCTGGAAACAAATTATGGAGAAGTGTCTCAAGTCATAGGAACCCTTAGCCCATACAAAGAGGTGTGAAATGTATGCAGGGAGATCATTAAATAATGCTCTAAAGAGCTAGAGGAGAGCATTCGTTTTTCTCTTAGTTGAGAGTGAAGTCCATCCCGAATCCTGGTATAGTATACAGTGATGTGTACAACGGGGTAGATTAAGGATAAATCTAAAGGCCCGGTGGTAAAGAGTGTCTAGTTTGTTAAGCATCGTTGAGGGGCAATGACTAAAGAAAGTCTGCGTAGTCCAGTACGGGTAGGAATGTGGATTGTACTAGTCTCATTCTGGCTTCTAATGTAAGTAGATGTTTAATGCGATAGACTGAGCCTAACTGCTGCCTTAGTTTCTTTGAAATTTCATTTAGGTGGCACAGAAAGTTAAGCTTATTGTCCAGCCAGAACCCTAGGTATTTAAGGGTATCAACTATTTCAAGGGGTTCTTCTAAAAGTGTTCAGATCTGTGGGATATGTTTACATTCAGAGGTAGACTTTGGTAAGAGGATCATGGCTTTAGTCATTTTGGCATTGAGGAGGAGCTTGTGATTGATGAGGTTGTATTGGAGAGTGGTGAAGTCTTGCTGTAGATTCTCATGGGTCAAGGCCAGAGAAGAATTTGTGGTGTACAGTACAGTAACATCTGCAAATAAGTGCACATTGGCTGTGCATAGCTGCGAGTCCAGGTTATTGATATAGATTGCAAAGAGGATAGGGCCCAGGATGGATTATCAATGCAGGAGATGGATAGTTGCCCAAGGCATTTGCTTAGTCTTGGAGCGAGCCAGACAGCATGGAGTGTGATTTGTCAGTATTTAGAACCAGCTTATTATTGGAGATCCAATTGCGAAGACAACTGAAATCTGATGTTATAGTAGTAGCCAGGGTAGTGAAGTGTTTAGCGCTGGTATAGAGAACCAGGTCATCTGTGCATACTAGGCAGGAACATGAAGAGACATTAGAAGTTATGTCACTAATGAAAATGGAAAATAATTGAGGGCCAAAAATGGAGCCCTGGGGGTACTCTAATGTTGATAGTAGAGAAAGCAGGTAATGCGGGGCTGTACTTGACAAATCGTAGCTTGTTAATCAGATGACTCTGGTACCATGTTAACACTTCAGTAGAGAAGCCAAGTGAGAGCATCTCTGATGTGAGGAGAGAGAGTGTTCGACTAGATCTAAGGCCTTGGTGAGGTCAATAAAGACTGCACCCAAAAGAAGACCATTATCCATGGCCATCTTGGTATTGTTTATGAATTTGAGGAGAGCAATGGTAGTACTGTGACCCTTTTCGAAAACCGTGCAAACTACAGAGAGGAGCTTCTTATTATGAAGATAGGCGAGTTTGCTCAGAGACCAATTTTTCCAGAAGTTTGCCTAAGGCCAAAAGAATGGCTATGGGTCGGTAGTTGGAAATAGATTTGGGGTCACCCTTTTTAAAAACAGGGACTATTCTGGTAATTTTCCATATTAGGTTCCACCAAGCCACATCAACAGGAATTCTGTTGATCAGCATTACAGTGACGGCACAATGCTGACAGCTGGCTGTGTGCCTTCAGGGGAAGCAAGTGTTTTTTGAGGGGGGCTTTACCCCCTGCACCTCCCCCCACATTATGGATTATCAACTCTGAGTCGGAGTTGTTTTGGGGAGGGGGGAATCCCTGGAGACAGCAGTGTCATCAATACCGCAGATCATTACAGCGAACTGCCGATTCTGTCACTGTAATGGTCTTCGCGGTATTTACATTGCTGTGGCAATGGTGTATATATATTATATAAAACAAGTGATGTTATGTGGGGGGGATCACAGTTGACAAGTAAAATAGGCATATAATTATTAAACCCATGCCATATTTGATTTATGCAGCCACATAGGGTTGTGTGGTAAGACTGTTGGGGGTCCTGCTGTCTCAGGTGAGTTACAGGTAAAGAACTGTAAAGATCTATAAGCAGACTCCTCTGTATACAGTCAAATACCGGAATGAAATTATGTTAGGTATACATATTTTCCAGTTGTATCTTAACCTAAATATTCTGATAATTGCTTGTATGTGTTGTATATGTACTGAATTTTCAGCTCATCCCATGCCCCCTCCCTCCAAGTCACATTGGAAACAAGCCTTGGCGCGGTGTGCTTTTACTGGCCAGCATTTGTAAATAAGTAGAGAGGTTTGGGGTATAGTTGTCTCTTTTCAGCTGATAAAAATAATTAAAGGACATTCAAAAACAATAAAAACAGACAATAATGGTAGAAAAAGGCCCCCCTGCCCACCCAATATGCCCAGCCTTACCTAACCAGCCAGAACAGACCGACAAAATGGTAAAAAACAGAGTGAATGGTCTGGCTGTGACTGCTTGATCACACAAATTGTTCCCAGTCCGGCTGGTCTGGTTTTTATTGAGTTGGGTCTGTTCTGGTCTAGCTGTTCTGATTTCTCCTAATCCCCTACCTATTTTAAGTTGTGAGTACCCAGTATGGTAAGGTATCTCACCTCTACCATACAGAACACACTTCAACAGCATTCTTTGTCATAGTTTATCATAAACATTAGTCAAACTCATAATGAGGTCCTATCACCCCTCACAAAACTGCTAAAGCTATCGCTATGCCTTGGTCAGTTCCTCCAGTGGTGGAAAGCAGCTGTGGTTACACCTGTCCACAAAAGTGGTGACCGAGCCCAGCACGCACTTGCAACCTGTTATCAATCCTCCCTTCCCTCTCAAAGGCTCTGGAGCTCATTATGTTGAATCAATTAACAGAGTACCTTGAGAAATACCAAATCTAATGTCCACAACGACATGGAATCTGCGAGGCACATAGTATCACCACAGCACTGGTAGAATACACTGGCTACATACCTAATGCACTTGGCTGGGGTCAACTAGTGGGGACAATATTTATTGATGTCACTAAAGCATTTGGCATGATCAACCACACCATATTGCTTGACTCACGCCTCACCTCCTGTCGGTAGGGTGGTTTAGAAGCTACCTCAGCTGCAGATCCCAACAAGTCTAAACTACGTTATCCTATTTGACAGGCTCGATCCTAGGCACCTTACTTTTTAGTCTCTTCCTCAATACCCTTCCCCTGGCCTGCACCAATAACATACTACTCTGTGCGGATGATGTCGTCATTTCCACTAGTCAACCTGATCCCCTCCCTTTTGAAACACAACTCCAGAACAGCTTCTCAGCTATTGAGGCATGGTTCACTAAGCACAAGCTTCTTATGAACTACAAAAAAACTAAAGTAATGATATTCTCAAGCCCACACAACAAACACAAATCACACCAGTTAAGTATCCTGAGCAGCCATAGCTCTCCTGTAGAACAGGTCCAAAATTTCAGATCTCTTGGGATCACACTTGACAGTTCTCTGTCCTATGTTACCCATGTTGACCTTGTCACGAGGGCAGTAAATACCAGGATAGGGCTACTATTTAGACACAGACACTGTATGACCCCAGATGCGCTCTGGCGTGCTGTAAATAGCTCTCTATCCTACGTTTCCCATGTTGATCTTGTCGCAAGGGCAGTAAATACCAGGATAGGGCTGTTATTTAGCAAAGACTCTGTATGACCCCAGTTGTGCTCTGGCATGCTGTAAATAGCTCTCTATCCTATGTTACCCATGTTGATCTTGTCGCAAGGGCAGTAAATACCAGGATAGGGCTATTATTTAGACACAGACACTGTATGACCCCAGATGCGCTCCTTTGTGCTGTAAATAGCTCTATTCTAATAGACTATGGTTTAGTAGTTTACAGAGCAGCTATGGACACCACGCTCAAACGGATCAGCACAGCACTAAATAAGTCATACAGGCTGATTACTTGAGCCCACAGACTCACACACACTTATGACCTGTATGCACAGACTAGCTGGCTGAACCTTAAGGACAGGACAAAATACCAGACCTGTCTCTTAGCAAAGAAAATCTGCCTTGGCCTCACACCCCCTGTCATCCAGAAACTCCTTAACCCTGCGTCTAACCCTCATTGAACTCACACATGTCAAAACAAACATATCAAGTTCCTTTTTGTCGCACCTCTCCAGTGCAACGATCATTTACATACAGGGCATCCAGTTGGCTAAACAATCTCCCATTGGTAATTTTGGATGAGACAATAAGGATTTGCCCTTTTAAGAGCAAACTCCACTGGTACCTCACTGCACTTAGCATCTGTGACTGCTATCCATAGGTTGCCTCTCCCCCCTACACGGCAAACATCTCACCCTTGTCCGCCTACTCCCCACCCCTCTTTACTGCCAATTGCAACTATGTTAACTCTCACTAGTAACCCCCCCCCCCCGATTTATCTATGCTGAATCGACAACATTGTTGTCGGGCAAGGCACAGTGAGATCTGACAATATTGACAGGTGAAATTTCACCTGTCACACACTGTGTTCTTTTTCCTTCGGGGGGCTGTGCCTCCCAACTCCCCCACTTTTATGGATGGGTGTCACGGTGGCTGTTTTCCATAGGTCTGGGAATTTTCCACAGCTGAGAGAGAGGTTTAGGATTTTTGTTAATGGATGAATTACCTCATCGAGGGTGAGCAAAAGAAGCTTAAGGTCCAGGGTGTCGCTACTAGATCTAGATTTAAAGATAGCTGCAGTAATATAGCGGCGAGCTTCATTCAGCCTTACCTCCCTGAAGTAGAAGAGGGGATGGTTAGACTGAGGGGCTGAGGTATTTGGGGAGTAGACCCTGTTTTTGAAAAAGTCATGGGGTAGAACAGCACTAAGGTCTGAAAAAGCCGTGCTAAAGATGTTTGCGATCACTTTGGGGTCAAGGGTTGAGGATCCATCAACCATTAACATGGCGGAGGGTTTTTGGCTGCTTCCTGTGACATCCCTTGATATTGTCCCAGAAAGCCTGACCATTTCCCATGTGGTAGAGAGCATCTTTGTAATAGGTGGATTTCATTAGCCGTATGGCTTTTTGCAGGCATTTCTTGCTTGTTTGTAATTTTGGATGTCCAGTTGTTTGCCAGTGGCCCTGGCAACTGCCCAGGGGATCCCTTAGTTTCAGCTTTGAGAGAAGAGCCGCAGTGACCCATGGGTTAGAGAGAGATTTTGTTTTAGCCTTTAGCAGGGGCAAAGAGGTCGTGAGGCTTTGTTGAAAATTGAGATGAAGTGATCAAGAGCAGTTAACATCTGTTGCTTCATAGATGGGTAGCCAGTCTTGTAGAAGCAGGTGTTGTTTGAGATGTGGAAGTTTTCCACGAGGAAGGACTCTGCTAGCGATAATTTTGGGAGGGGCTTAGGAATTTGTTAGACCATGCACATGACTGGGGAGTGGTCAGTGAGTGAGTCTGGGAGAATGGTCGACGAGAAATCCTTGTGGGGTGAGTGGTGAGGACCCAATCCAAGAGGGTACTGGTGCCAGTCTTGTAGTTAATCCTAGTAGGGGAGTTTACCATTTGCGTGAGGTTAGCAGCTGAGATGGAGTCTTTATAGGCACTGGCACTCGATGCTAACCAGTTTATGTTGAAATCCCCTAGTAGAATAAGTTCAGTTTCGGGAGGATGTGAGTTGATAAAGTTTAGAACATCATTGAACCCATGTTTAGGGTCCCTGGGTGGGATGTATACGGAGACAATAGTCAGAGCTTTATGGTTGGGACCTAGGATGATTTTTATTGGCAGAATGTGGGCTGAGGCAGAAAGTGATGGAGTTGCTACAGGGTGCCAAGACAGGGAGTCTTTGATATAGTTTGCGCAACCACCGCCTTTTTTGGCTGTCTGGTCCAGCCTGTGAACATTGTAGCCCTGTATTGTTACTGCTGAGTCAGGAACTTTAGGTGTCAGCCAAGTTTCCACCACTGCAAGGATGTCAGGGTTGTGTTGGCATATGAAGGCTTGGAGTGCATCCAGCTTTGGTAGTAGGCTGCAGATATTAATAGTTGCAAGGATAAGGGCACCTGGAGTTTGTGTGTGGCCTGAACTTCTAGGGCCAGGATTGGGATGGATGCTGCCTGAGATGAGAAGGAGGAGAAGCAGGAGTTTTAAGGAGCAGAGTCGCAGCTCTTTGTTGAACTCTGTACCTTGGTGTTTACCTTACTAACTACCATGTTTTGTGGTGGGAGGCTTGGAATTTCCTGCTTCTTATCAGCATCCCCCCCCCAGCTAGTTTAAAAGCTTGCCAGTAGAGCATTTAAACCTATCACCTAGGAGCTTGGTTCCCTTCCTGGACAGATGCAGACCACCGTGCCAGTATAGACCCACATCTCTCCAGGTGGACTCTCAGTCCCCAATGAAGCCAAAACCCTGTGCTCTGCACCAGTCTTTCAACCATTCATTGAACAGGCAGCACCTCCAAGAAGGTTATCATGCGTGCTACCTGTCTGAGGCCCTTCTCCAGCTCCACAAACTACTCCTGCAAAGCACTGATCCCATGTCCAGCTAGGTCATTTGTCCAAAGGTGGACAATGATGTCTAGTTCCATCTCCCATGATGCTGCTCCTGCAATCCTGAGGATTCTCCTTCTGTCCCTCCAAGCCATGGCACCAGGCAAGCACCTTACCTCCCTCCCTCTCCCCTGCTTTTCCCAGTTCTTTCCCCTAACAATTGAGTCCCCCACCAGGAGCTGTTTCCTTCCCCTGTGATGTCCCTTGCCACCCTCCTGTGGGTCTCCCTTGTGGAGGTTCCCAGTATCCTCCTTGGTCTCCACTGCAGGTGCCATCATAGAGGAACCTTGCACTGCCAGAATGGCATATGAGTTGTGGAGAGGTACAACTGGAGGGATGTGCCTCTGTTCCACCACCCTCACCCTCTCGAGCCCACTGTGGTCCAACCACTCCTCATTCTTGGCAACCTCTGAGGCAGCGGTGGTAACACTGGTGCTCTTTGGGTGGGGGAGGCTTCCCTACTCCTTGCCAGTTCAGCCTGGAGACTGGCAACCTCCTCCCTCAGAGGTGACAGTTGCCTGCAAATAGGGCAGCAGTGCAGTTTCCAGACTGTCTTCTGGAAAACTGACACCCCACAGCCAGTGCATTGCACCACTCCCCACATGTTCCTCTCCCTTCCTGTGTATAATATGATATATCTATTTTATATTTTTTGTCAATACTGCCCATTTTCGACTACTGTGATGTAGTCTAAGGTGCTGCCACTAAGTCCTCCCTGGCCAGATTGGACACCCTCTTCAGTTCCTTCTGCCACTTTGCCCTGGATGCCCCCCTCACACCCATCACTGCAATATTTATCGTGCCCTGTCCTTCCCATCTCTTACAAATAGGCAACTCTTCCACTGTGCTAAATTCACCTCCAAGCACTGGTTGGGTGATCTCCATTCCTACCCTCATCTCCTCCTTTATTACACCCCCACCCTCCCATTCCCTTAGATCGACCTATTCCCATTTCCTGGTTGTCCCCCGCAGATCCACCTAAATTGGCCAATCCAGTTACTCTCACCACCTCCCAAAAATTTGGAATTCCCTCCCACCTCAAATCCAGCACTCATCCTCTGCCTACTCCATCACCTCTGCCCTCAATAGTTACCTTGCACCTAGCTGCTCCTGCCATGTCCCTCCCTAATTCCCTCCTCTAAGCCCTGGACAAACCCTACCTCTCTACCCTCACCTTCACCTACCACCACAAGGGGTTTGTATCTCTGATCTACTCCCTTCCCCCAGCATCCTAAAGGGGTCTCTCTGGGACACTGCATTATCCCCTTCTCTCTGGTCCCACCAGTCCCCTTGCAGGGGTTCCTCACACCCTGAGGGGGTCTCCAGGGACACAACTCTTCCCCTCTCTCCCCCACCTCACCCATCCCTCCCCTTCCCCCTTCCTTTCACATATTTAGCACAGTGGGAGAGCCCAGCTCATATCAAAGTGGTCCTATCACAAGTTCAGTACATCGAAAATTGATCTATACTCAGTTAAAGCACAATGTTGAAACTTTCTCACTCCTCAACCCAGCACAATCCGGCTTTCGGCCCAATCACAGCAGAGTTACTGCATTGGCTAAAGTCACCAATGACTGGATCTCTGTTGTGGATACTAAGAAAATCACTGGTGCAGTATTCTTAGATCTTAGCAAAGCATTTGACACCGTCGACTACAACCTGCTAGTTAGTAGCCTTACCAAAATAGGTGCTACCCCACTTACCGCCCAGTGGTTTACCAGCTGGAATGACCCAGAAAGTCAAAGTTGATGGCCTTTTTTCAGCCTCCCTGCCGACTGCCTGGGGAGTTCTGCAAGGCTCCATCTTAGGCTCTATCCTCTTTTCCCTACACATCAGTAATCTAGACACACACATAACTAACTCCACCCTGCATTTCTTTGCAGATGATACAGTACTGTACACATAGGGCTTAACACTTTCTAAAGTGAGGGACGTATTACAAGCTGATTTTGCCCAGCTAGAAATTAATCTTATTAATGCTAAACTCCTCCTCAATACCAAGAAAACCAAGGCCATGATCCTTACTCTTAATTCCTCTTCCACCTCTTCCACCGACCCCCCCAAAAGACTTTGTTGTCACCTCCTTAGGAGAACCCTTGGAAGTCGTCTCCAAATTCAAATATTTTGGTATTTGGTTAGATAACAAGCTCTCCTTCAATGACCATCTTGAGGACATGTCAAGGAGGCTAAAGGCCAGGCTTGGTTTCTTCTTCTGTATCATGTCTCTCTTTCTGTTAGATACTAGAATCAGGCTTGTTCAGGCCACATTCCTCCCTCTACTCGACTACGGAGATTTAATCTATACTTCCTCAGCTGTTATAAGCCTAAGAAAATTGGACGTCCTCTATCATCGTGCTCTACGGTTCCTTACAAACTTACCCTACCAAACCCGCCACTGTGGTTTGTATACAGCTGTTGGCTGGATGTCACTTTCGATTAGACGTACGCTTCATATGAGTATCTGGACTCTCAAGCTAATCCTGAATAAGCTCCCAAGCTATCTAACATCCCTCATCCGTATTTCCAACAGTGCCTACTCTCTTAGGAAAACTGACTTCATCCTCCTTGATGTACCGAGGACTCGCACTTCCTTTGGCAAACGCGCCATATCAAGTACCCTTCCCACCTTCTGGAACCAGCTCCAATCCACATTGAAACTGTCCAGCATCGTCTCTGTCAATTTCTTCAAAAGGCTGGCAGCATCCAAAATAAAAGACACTTGTAGCTGTTTCTGAACCTTATCACCACTATTACACCTCTCCACGCCTCGCAACTATCTGGAAATAGTTCCAGCTCAGAAGCATTCTTCTAGCACTTGCCCTTGACCACTAGTCCAAAATGTTCTCCATGGGTATACTAAAAGAAAATACAAAATCACACATGCCCCCACAATGCAAAGCATCATGGGCTGCATATGCAAATCACCACAGAATGTTATGCTGGTCCAACTTTAAGCAGAATTGCATGGTGCCGAAAGGCCTCTCACACAGTTTGCAAAGGGTGTTAACAGAAGACATAGACACGTGTTTCGTCCTACCAGGACTCATCAGTATGCCTCGTCTGTTTGACACCCCAGTGGAATGAAAGAAGTCTATAGCTGCTCCTACTAAAAGAAGTCTATAGCTGCTCCCTCTACTGTCCTTTGCCCTTTAGTCTTCCATTTCCTAGTCTCTCTTACTCCCACCTACCCCCTACTGCTACCCCTACCTTAACTTTATCATGTTACCCATACCCCTAACTCCATTTCTACTTTTTCTTTCCCTCCTCAATTACACCCAATTCCCCCTACACCCTCTAGCTCCCTCCTGCTCCTCCATACTTTCATTTTCCTACTTTATGGCTGTTAACTCCTCATACACATTCCACTCTTCATTCTCATTCCTTGTTTCTTCACTCCAGGCTTATTACCTATCGGGTTATTTCCTAATTAAGCATTATGTGCCACATTTCCGAAACTGTACTTAATTACCGTAATGTTGTCATTTGAAGTTGTTATTATGCAATGTGTACTTGTCTGCTTATATGTCTCAGGACCCCCTTGTGAATGAGCTTGCTCAGCAGAGTTATTTCCTGCAATAAACTTGGAACTTGAACTTGAACATATGCACGTGTTTACGTATTAACCTGGCACTTATTATTGTCCACTCTTTCTACATGTTATGCACAACACTGTTGTAACACTGTTTGTAACCTAAAGATGGGCAAGCAATGTGAGAGGGCAGCAAGGAGAGCTGGGGGGATACTGGGATGCATAGGGAGAGGCATCACCAGTAGAAAACAGGAAGTTATTATCCCTCTGTACAGACAGCTGGTCAGACCCCATCTGGAGTATTGAGTGCAGTTCTGGAGACCCAATCTCCACAAAGACATAGACAGGATGGAAGCTGTCCAGAGGAGGGCAACTAAAATGGTGCAGGGTCTGCACCGGAAGACATATGAAGAGAGACTTAAGGAGCTTAATATGTATAGCCTCGAGGAAAGGAGGGAGAGGGGGGACATGATAGAAACTTTCAAGTACCTCAAGGGAATTAACAAAGTCCAAGAGGGTAGCATCTTTCAAAACAAGAGGTGTGCAAGAACAAGGGGGCACAATTTGAAGAGGCGGGGTCAGCTCAGAGGTAATTTAAGGAAGTATTTTTTCACAGAGAGGGTTGTGGATGCAGGTGTAACCCCCCTGCAAATGGGGGTTCCCAAAAGACTTTCAGGAGCTTGCTTCAATGCTCCAAGCCTGAATGGTGTTTGGCGTTTAAGCCATTTATCAGTGAGTGTTTTTAGAGCCTCTGGTACTGTCTCTTTAAGAGCTGTCTGCTTGCAGACATAATTAATTTGTATGGGGGGACTGTATGCTTCTCTGCTTGAGTACCACTCGAACTGCTGCCAATTCACTCCATTTTTGCAGTCACTAGGAGTGCAAAGGGAACCTATCTGAAAGATGTAACTGTTTGCCAGAAACCATTTAGAGTAATAATGAAATTACAGTTTGTCTAACCTGCTTTCTTTGCAGTCAGAACTGTGTCTGCCTAGTTCCCCATTCTGGTTTTGAACTGCTGAACTGGACCAATCAGTGTGGGGTAAGCTAGCTCTAAAATGGTGCCTTGGACGAATCAGAACTTGGACTCATAATCTGAGCCAGCCACAAGAGGATTGTATGGGCAGTGACTCTGGGAGATGTAGTTTAGACTTGGCGCCTTTTGGACCAACAGGAGCAGTCTATTGTGAGTGACAGCCAATCCAGTCAAGAACTGGGAGGAACTCAAAGGAAGTGCTCGGTTTTGTCTGTTGGAGTTTCAGTTGAACTCTGGCAGTGAAGAAGGAAGGAGCCCTGTGCTTTTTCAGTGTGCAGTTTTAGTCGGAAACGCGGTATAAGGCCCAGAGTTCGGGTCTGCAGCTTGTGTAACTGCTTGTTAGGACTGAATCCATCCTGTGAAGAGAATCAAAGGATATCTGAAGAGTAGAAACCAGGCTCACCCTGTAGAAGACTGGAGAAATTGCTGAATTGCACTCGGTCTGTCAGGAACTGAATCTGCTGTGTGTTCTCCCGGTATTGTGCAGTAATTACATCGGGATAGAGAAGCAGCCTGCCTGGTATAGTACTTTCTGTTTTACCATATAAATGTGTGAAGAGGCTTGTGTACCTCAAGTGAATCCTGCTGCCATTAAAGGACTTTTGCCTGTTGCAGTTTGCCATATAAATGTGTGAGGAGTCTCGTGGAGCTCAAGAGTAGCCCTGCTGACATTGAAGGACCCTATCTTGTTTGGAGGTCGAGTACTAATTCAGGGTCGCTCCTGTTGAATTGCCACATCGAATCCAAATGGAATCACTGTACTGCTGACTGTTTAAACTAATTTTCTTTTCTCTGTGGGGAAGGGCCCCTACCAGCTGCCACGGTTTGGACTAGCCACCTAGGGCTTGGGTACCCAGGGACAGTAACTAGTGAGGGATAGGCCTAATACAAGAGCCAAAGGTAGATGAGTAAAGTGATAAGCTAATTAACCTGATTTCCCTGTCCTTGTTATATTCCCCTAAATAAATCCGAGCTGCTTGTTTCAGCAAAGTTATACTGCCTGAGGTATTTGTCTATGTTAAAGTATTGTACTGTGATTGTTGCACTGTATCTTATTTTATAGAGGTCCCAGTGCCTGAACCAGCCCTGGGGTAAGTGTATACTGTGAAGGTAATTCTGATATATTGTGTGGCCACTAGTGGGAAGAAAGGGGTTGCAGTGTCCCAGAGGGCTGTGACCAAGTAAGTTTAACTATTGCAAACCCTGACCTCTGGGTGGAGGCACCCGCCATTGGATCCAGGCCCTCAACCTGTTAGTGGCAAATCAGGCAGGGGTAGTAGCCCCTGGGATAGCGCCATCTAGGGTTGCACATGGAACGGCCTTCCGGAGGAGGTTGTGGAGTCAAAAACAGTGGTGGAATTCAAGCATGCATGGGACAGTCATAAGGCAATTCTAGGGGGTGGGGGCAGAAAGAAGTAGGCTGCTGGTTAACTAGGATCTGCAGCTTATCCATTAGGTAGGGAAATGGGCAGACTGGGTGGGCCAAGCAGTCCTTATCTGCTGTCAAATTATATGTTTCTATGTAACACCTGCCTTACAACTGAATGCTAATATTGATCTTGTAACTTGAATGTTTAATGTCTCATTCCTATTGCATCCCTTTCCCCCTGGTTGCACTAGGAGATGAGCGACTTGTTGCACAGTGTGCCTTCCTAGTGAAACATTTTAATAAATAAATAAACAAAATTAGTAACTGTGACATCCCTGGTGCCTAGTGGTCCCTCCCCCCACCCACTGATCACCAGCTCTGATGGTAACTGTGACATCCCTGGTGCCTAGTGGTCCCCCCACATCCTGAAGTTGCCAGCCCCATTAGTAAATGTGACATCCCTGGTGCCTAGTGGTCCCCCAGACCTCTGATAACTGGCTCTGATAATAACTGTGACATCCCTGGTGCCTAGTGGTCCCCTGCCCTCCGATCACCTGCCCCGTTATTTACTGTGACATCCCTGATGCCTAGTGTACCCCCACCTCCAATCACCAGCCAGTTAGTAACTGTGACACACCTGGTGCCCAGCAACCCCTCACACCTTCTGATCACCAGCCCATTAGTAACTGTGACATCTCTGGTGCCTAGTAATCCTCTCACCCTCCAATTGCAAGTCCCAATATCATGCAATAACTCTCTGGCATCTAGTTGTAGCTCCCACCCACCGATCCCTGTCCCCGTATGCTATCACAAAGTATCAGGTGTCTAGCAGCCCCCACCATCACTGACACTGAGCACTCAACCAGCCAAAATACCCCCTTACCTGCCTTGCTGGTGCTGCAGGAGACCATTCGGTGACTGGCACAGCCCTCCTTTCACCTCCTCGGCTGGACGGTGTATGGAAAGACAGGGAACATGTGTCCAATGTACAGTACAGGGCACGTGTCCTCTGTATTGTACAGTACACAGGTCACGCTCCCTGTACTGTACATTGGAGATGCATTCCCTGTCTTTCCATATGACGGTCGGCCAAAGAGGTGAGAAGAAGACTTTGCCAGTCACTATATCATCTCCTGTGGTACCAGAGAGGCAGGTGAGAGTGGGGGTTGCGAGTGTGGGTGATAAAGCCCGTAAAGGTGAAGCACTGAGGTGTAACTGCTTCCTGGTGATGTGATTTATCTGTATGGACTTGGGATTCTGTGTTAAAAGTTTTGAGCTTGAATTCATTCGGAACAAATCCTCATGTGTTCAAGTGTGTGGAGTGCTACTATTTCTGGAACTGATTTTGAGTTGGGGTAGCCAACTCCCTAGGAGATACCCTTGCCTTTCCTTGAGGTTCAGCGATCTTTTGGAAACTGGCTGTATGGAAAGACAGGTTAAGTTTAGGGCACTTGGAAGCAGTTTTAAGAACAGCTTGCTGGAGTTAAGCAAGGCGACAAAGCTCCAAATAGCTAAATTAGTCGATATTTGTGTGTTTTTAATTTTTAAAAGGTAGCACTTGCTAGTGAAGGGCAGTCACATGACCCAGTGATTTCTGGGTTTGGGGCAATATTTTAACAGCTGTCCTATGCGAGTGGGGCGAGCTTATATGGGGCAAGCGCACGAGTGTCACACACAGAGATGTGCGCTGAGACATTCGCGTGTCGAGCTTGTCAAGCGGGTTAAGAGTGTTTAGAGGACAGCATTTTCAGTGAGTACCACTGCTTTATTATACACAATCACCATGGATATTAACATAAATAATGATTCAATAAGGAATGTTATAAATGTCACATGTCAGGAAGGAAAGCTCTTACAGTGTGTTAGATGTAAAATGTATAGTGAAAACACATGCCAAATTTTAGAAGACTTTACATGTAATAAATGTCTGCAGCATGAAATATCTTTATACAAATTAAGTAATGTACAGGCTGAATTAGTTAACTTAAAAGATATTATGAATATTGAAAAGGAAAGTGGTCTATAACATATTCCATATACAAATCAAAAACCCCAAACATTTTTACAAGGCCCTAGAAGAAGAGAAAGCAAAGAAACACAACTTGAAATAGAGCAAACTGAACCTTCGACAACTACTGTAGTAATAAAAAAAGTAAACAGGATCTAAGTCAAAACTCAGATTGGTACACAGTTGAAAAGGGGAAAGGACTTTGAAAAGGTAGAAGGGCCTTGTCAGCAAATGGAGTACAAATTGAGAATAGATATCACATTCTAGTGGATGTGGATACTCAGAACCCCATAGTACCTTCACTTAACAAGAATAAAGTTGAAATGATAGTATTAGGGGACTCAGTCGTTAGGAAATGTGATTCCACTATATGTAACAGTGACAAGGAAAACAGAATGTTTTTTTGTTATCCAGGAGCAGGAACTGAAGGTATCCAAAGAGTTACTCCCAAAGTAATGAATAAATCAAATAAACAAATTGTTACAGTCCACACCGGCACAAATGATGTGGGTTATGTGCATGAGAAGACTATATGCCATAATCTAATAGAAACAGCAAAGGATGATAAGAAATTTGGGCAAAGGTCCTCATTTCTGGCCTTCTCCCAGTTCCTAAAGCAATGGCAGAAAACATAGAACAATAGAGAGAATTAATACCAGACTGAAAAATTGGTGTGAGAGAGAAGATATAGGCTTTATTAATTCTTGGGGTATCTTTAATCACTCTCATAGCCTCTACAGTAAAGACGGAGTGCATTTAAATAACGATGGCACATGTATCCCGGGAAAGTTGATAAAAGAACAAATGGAATTCATGCCTTTAAACTAGGAAAGTGGGGGGAGGGGGGTTCACCACCAGGCTGGTAAACACGCGTATATAAATAAAACAACCAATAAGAAAATCACATTCCTATTAAGTAACGTTCAAAGTTTAAATAATGAATTTACTGAATTTGAAAATCTTTTATGTATGGATAGCATCGACGTTGCCCTATTAACAGAAACATGGTGGGAAGAAGGAGATGCTTGGGCCAAAAATATTGCTGGCTGCTGGGGCGTGGCTTAACCAGCGAGTGGAATGGTAGCTTAAATTTTGAGTTGCTACATGCAGAGGAATTAATCCAAAATTTCCTGTACCCAACACGATAACAGACCATGAATTACAGCAACAGTTATTATCGCTAGTACTCTGGGTGTTGATTTTTACGTTTTAGCTGTGAAACAGCCGAGATTCAACTAAGAGAGCCCCATCAACATCTATGGCCTGCAGCATGGTGGAGGCGCCCGGCCCAACGCTCGACCTCGCTTACTTTAATGCTTTCCTCGAGAAGCTTTTACTATATGGACGAGGTGGCCGAAGCTTCTCATCACACAATGGCGGCTATTCAAAACCTGACCGGGCGCATAGCAAAAATAGAGCAGCAGACACTGACGCATGAATCGGTGATTGAAGAGATTAGAGGAAAGCAGAGGGACAAGCAAAGCAAAATTAACACACTTCTGGCCAAAGCTGACAATTTGAAAAACCGCAGTCGAAGAAACAATCTGCAGTTGTTGGGATTCCAGAGGGAGTGGAAAAGTGTGATACTATCAGGTTTCTTCAACAGGCCCTTCCTGAAATCCTGGGCCTACAAGCAGACTTTCGGTTGGAGATAGAACGTACGTAGCGGACTCTCACTCAAATGCCAGCTAAAAGGGGAAAGCCTAGGACTATCGTAATTAAATTCCTAGCATACAACACACGGCAGGCACTGTTACAGTGGGCCAGGGAAGTGGGTCGTTAAGCTGACAGGGACATCCGATCTCAATCTATCAAGATTTTTCAAAAGATCTATCAAATAAAAGACCAGAATACACTCAAGTGCGCCACAAGATGCAGAAAATGGGCATCCAATATTCTCTTAGGTACCCATCCACGATGTGTATAATGCATAATGGGGTCCCACTTTCCTTTGAGACACCAGCAGCCCAGGAAAACTTTTTGATGAGGCACCAAGGTGATCCCCCCAGGCCTCCTACTTACTCAGATTCCCCAGAATCTGAAGGAATGCTGGCAGATCCGGAAACTCATCCCGAGGCCCTCGATGGGCTTCCTCGACGCAGCAGGAAAAGAATGGCAAAGGATAGCCATAGGCGCAGAGAGCATCCCCATATTAGAACGAGCCTTTATTCAGAGATGGTAGATCAGGAAAAACAGCGTGATGCAAGTACGGCCCTAGTGCGGTACATGACCCAGAACCCATATGAAGTGCTGAGACCCCCCTCGCCTTCCTCCAGAGATCCTCTATATGAAGAGACTCCACCGATGCAAGCAGCCCCCCAGACCACCAAGAATATGTTGACGGATGAAGAACTCAACTGCAGAGACGACATGGGCCTAGAGAAGGATTAGTGTTCCCCAGGAACAGCACCCGAAGACCGCAATGGAAACCAGGCCGCAGAAGCAGTGCCAATGAGTGTTCAGAGCCCTGAGATCATTGAAGTAACCTCCTGAGTTATTTTTAGATAAGTAATCTATGTGTATTTTCGCTATGCAATGCAGGGGTTATTTATTTTGTTTTTACTGCCTCTTGGCTGGGCTACTTTTTAATTCAGCCATTTTGGCTTAGAGATCTTGAGACATTGGGACATATACCCTTCCAGGGTACACTGATCTCTAAGCCATAGTTGACACTGCTTGTGTATTTACCCGGGAGAGGAGATGCTGGGACAGAGGGCAAGAGACAAGGATAGAAATAATTAATGAAAGCACTGCAGGCCCTGGTAAACATGCATTTCGATGCACATTGTAGGGATTACAGAGAGCCGACGTGCTCTTTTTGCTCAGTGCAAGGCTCAATCCTGCCTATCCCCTGGATTGGGAGTTTCTAATCTGAAGGGAATGCCCAGGAATGCGCTTCATTGCCGTGGTGGCTCTGGGTTATCAGTGCTGTTATGGGGTGAACGCCTCGGGGGTACTACTTTTATAACAAATAGAACCCAGTGGTAGCTGAATTGTTGAAATAAGGGCTCCCCCTTTTCTTCTATAGTTGTACCTTACATCCCAGGGTTATAGGAAGGTTTCCAGCTGCAAGAGCCCACGGCCTAAGCCCCCCATACTGGTATATCCCCAGAAACAGTCCCCTGTTTGACGAAAGGGTCATTACATAATACAGAATATAATCAAGGTTGGTGCAGGTTGATGCATACTATCTCTGCATGCAGCCCCCCAACCCCAGTTGCTATACTGTTTGGGAAACAGAAGGAAGATTGGCCGTACTCTGTCCTGGCCGACATGTCCTCAGGAGCCAATCTGCAGATCTTGCTTTTCCAAGGGTGGCAAGGGATCATATATACAGAGCGGCTCCAACGGAGCACGGAAGTGCATTGTGTAAATGTGTTTAACTGTTGGTTTTTGTGTGTGTTTGTTTTGGATTAAGGGGCGGCATACATTTAAAGATCAGCTAAGTGAAACCCTGTTGCAAATAGATGACAGGGGGAAGATCCTAAGCAAAAGTAGATCACTTATACATGATAGGGTGGTCCTAGAAGGCCTTCTACATTTGGAGCAAGACTCTAGGATAGGTCATTTTCATTCAGTTTTCTCAGGACGTTGCCTAATCTCCTTCACCGGTGGTTTATATTTATTTTATGCTCCACTACTTCCCGAGGGCTATGATTGCGGCTGAATTAACCTGTATTACTTGGAATGTGAGGGGGCTGAACATGCCGGTGAAAAGGAAGAAGGTACTGTCATATCTGAAGAAGATTAAGGCCCAGGTGGCCTTCCTGCAGGAGACAAAACTTAATGGAAAAGGCCATGAGCTCCTTAAGAGGGACTGGGTGGGAGTGGAGGTTCATTCCTCAGCCCCAACGAAAAAGCATGGTGTAGCTATTTTACTATATAAGCAGTTACACTGGTCTCTCATCAAATCCAGGGCCGACCCACAGGGCAGGTGGGTAACTAGAATTTTTCAGACCCCTACTCTGTTGGGGAATATTTATGGGCCAAACGAAGATGATTCAGCTTTCTTTCATTAGACCACTCAAACACTCCTTAATATGAATAAAGACAACATGCCCACCATTTTGTGAGGGGATTTTAATTTAGTGCTCAATCTCATGCTAGACAAAACCACAATAAAAAAAGGGAATATGCATGGGAAAGGAAGGAGAGCCCTGTTGAATTGGATGAGTGACCAAGGACTGACAGATCTGTGGCATGTACTGAATCCCAGGGGGAAGGATTATTCCTTTTATTCTCCAGTACATGACTCTTATAGCTGAATTGACTTTCTGTTAACGTCCCCACAGATTACACAGGCAGCAATAGAATCCAGTATACACCCCATAGTAATCTCATATCATGCTCCAGTTCAATTGACTATTCTATGAGGCCCACATACTCCTACCTCCACCTCTTGGAGATTAGACCCCCTGCTAACAAAACAGAGAAACATAGAATTTGACGGCAGATAAGGACCGCTTGGCCCACCCAGTCTGCCCATTTCCCTACCTGATGGATAAATTGCAGATCCTAGTTAACCAGCAGCCTACTTCTTCCTACCCCCCACCCCCTAGAATTGCCTTATGACTGTCCCATGCATGCTTGAATTCCACCACTGTTTTTGACTCCACAACCTCCTCTGGAAGGCCATTCCATACATCCACAACCCTCTCTGTGAAAAAATACTTCCTTAAATTACCTCTGAGCTACCCCCCTTCTATCTTCAAATTGTGCCCCCTTGTTCTTGCACACCTCTTTTTTTGAAAGATGCTACCCTCTTGGACTTTGTTGATTCCCTTGAGGTACTTGAAAGTTTCTATCATGTTCCCCGTCTCCCTCCTTTCCTCGAGGCTATGCATATTAAGCTCCTTAAGTCTCTCTTCATATGTTTTCCGGTGCAGACCCTGCACCATTTTAGTTGCCCTCCTCTGGATGAGGAGATTCTTGGTCTGGGCCAAAGTGGAGGCATGGCTGTTTTTTCAGGATAACCCAGTTCAGGACACCACAGCAGGGGGTAGATTGGAGGCATTCAAACTACCATGAGAGGTAGGATTATTGCCTATGCAGGAGCCAGGAGGAAATGTAGGGAGCAAAAACTGAAAGACCTAGAAGATGAGCTTAAAGTAGCACAGCAGCAACTTAAAGAACAAAGAGGGAAAGCCGGGCATGACTCCCTTCGTAGGAAGGTAGTAGGTCTCAAGATAGAGATAAACTCTCTCATCGAGGAAAGCTGAACTCTCCATCTTGAGACTGAAACATAAATATTGGGAAAAGGGGGAAAAAGGGGGGAAGGTATTAGCTTATCAGTTGAAGAAACAGCAAATAGACCGTTATATAGCTGGGCTGAGACATACCTCAGGGGTAATGCACACCAAAATTAAGGAATTAAATGCAGTTATGGCAGAATATTATAAATCTTTGTACGCCGCTTCTAGACAGGCGGATCCCCAAGCAATCCACTCATTTCTTTACTCACTACACCTTCCCACTATAACCTCACAGCAGGCTGAACAACTAGACACCCCACTAACCATAGAAGAAGTGAAGAAGGCCCTGCTTTCTCTTAAACCAGGGAAGGCACCAGTGGGAGTGGTTATTCAATGGAATTTTGGCAAGCCTTGACTGACATTATCACTCCAGTTCTTCAACAAACTTATGTTGAGGCTGAAATGCAAGGGATTTTGCCTCCCACATTAAGAGAGGCAGTTATTACAGTGCTGCCCAAGAAAAGGAAGGACCCCACCTCCCCGCCCAATTTCACTCCTCAGTGTGGACAATAAAATATTTACTAAAGCCATGGCATTAAGATTAGGACCCTTATTGCCACAGCTTACACACCCCTCCCAAGTTGGCTTTGTCCCCAGTAGGTACAGTGCAGACCATCTCAGGACCCTGATTAGCTTAACCCAAATCGCCTCTCAATTGTTGACGCTGGCAGCTGTAGTAGCTGTAGATTTCGAAAATGCGTTCAACTCCTTGGAGTGGGACTATCTCCATGCTTTTTGGTAAAACTGAGAATCGGCCCTCACTTTCATTCATGGGTAACAGCCCTATATACTTCCCCATTTGCCTGATTATTGACTAATTCAACCTTATCCCCTCCTTTTGATCTAGCCCATGCCACTAGATAAGGCTGCCCCCTGTCTCCCTTGCTATTTGTGCTGGCTGTGGAACCTTTAGCTTCCACTCTTAGAGATAACAAGACATGGAATATACCACTCTTCTCTATGCAGATGACCTCCTGGTCCTTGCAGCAGATGTGCCTGAGGCACTACCCTCCCACTATACTCAATACCTTACACCACTTTAGAGGACTGTCAGACCTTCAGCTTAATCCCACCAAAACTGAAGTACTCCCTCTTAACTCTAGGTGCCAACCGACAGTACTGGGAAATACTGGTCTGAAATGGGCGGGGAAAGTATTACATATCTAGGTATTCGTTTCTCTGCCGAGCTCTCTAAACTATGGGACAACAATCTCCATCCCCTCCTATAGGACATACAGGAGGATATGTCCAGATGGACTAAACTCTATTTAACCCTAGCAGCAAGGTAGCGGCGATCAAAATGATTTTAGCGCCTAAAGATCTGCAACAGAGTTGATGCACAAGGTGGGGTGGAAAGGATGAGAGAGGACTTGGCAAGGTTAGAGGAATGGACAAATGTATGGCAGCTTAGATTCAGTGCTAAGAAGTGCAAGGTAATGCACCTGGGAAACAAAAACCCAGGGGAAGAGTACACAATGGGGGGGAGATCGTAACAACAACAAAAATGGAAAGGGACCTGGGGGTAGTCATATCAGTTTGCCTAAAGATGGGCAAGCAATGTGAGAGGGCAGTAAGGAGGGCTGGGGGGGATACTGGGATGCATAGGGAGAGGCATCACCAGTAGAAAACAGGAAGTTGTTATCCCTCTGTACAGACAGCTGGTGAGACCCCATCTGGAATACTGTGTGCGGTTCTGGAGACCCAATCTCCGCAAAGACATAGACAGGATGGAAGCTGTCCAGAGGAGGGCAACTAAAATAGTGCAGGGTCTGCACCGGAAGACATATGAAGAGAGACTAAAGGAGCTTAATATGTATAGCCTCGAGGAAAGGAGGGAGGGGGGGACATGATAGAAACTTTCAAGTACCCCAAGGGAATCAACAAAGTCCAAGAGGGTAGCATCTTTCAAAAGAAGAGGTGTGCAAGAACAAGGGTGCACAATTTGAAGATAGAGGGGTGGCAGCTCAGAGGCAATGTAAGGAGGTATTTTTTCACAGAGAGGGTTGTGGGTGTATGGAATGGCCTTCCAGAGGAGGTTTTATTTTTATTTATTTTTATTTTATTGAAATCTAGGATTACAAATACCTTTGAGCAGGAACTGCTCGTTTACAAAGGTTCCACGTCGAAGGAATGGGTGGTATACATACATACAAAGGTCAACATAATAATACATAGTTACACAATAACAAGAAGTAAGAGACTGAGGCTTAGGAAATTCCAGTAATTCAAAATGTGCCAAATGTTACGTAGCATGACATAACCAGCCAAGGGCAATCTTGGAAATAAGCACTGCAGGTGAGAGGGAAGGGGGTATGCAGGCAGGAAGGCCATTGTCAGAGGGTAGAGGGTGAGGGTAAGCGCTCTAAAGGGGAGAGAGAGAGAGGAGGGATAAAAGTCAGGAGGAGGTTGTGAAGTCAAAAACAGTGGTGGAATTCAAGCATGCATGGGGCAGTCATGAGGCAATTCTAGAGGGTAGGGGTAGGAAAAAGTAGGCTGCTGGTTAATTAGGATCTGCAGCTTATCCATTAGGTAGGGAAATGGGCAGACTGGGTGGGCCAAGTGGTCCTTATCTGCCATCAGATTCTATGTTTCTGTGTTATCTCCTGGCACATATTCCCCTTTCCCTACCACAGAGCTGGATCCAGAAGATAGATAAAGTAGTAGGTAGATTTCTATGTGAAGGGAAACCCCCCAGGTATAGTAGAAACAAACTCAAGACACACTGGAGCCTAGGAGGGTGGTGTCTTCCTTGGTTTGAAGGTTACAAGTGGGCCTTTCATATGGCGCAGTCCTTACATTGGCTGAGTATAGGAACTACTTCCCAACCTCAATGGGTGGATATAGAACAGGCTGTAAGTCAGAAGATTTCCTTATCACTTCTGATCTATGATAACCCCCCAACAAACCTCAAAGTGCACTCCACCATAGGATCCTCCTTACAATGCTGAGTAAAAATAAGGAGAAAGCTTAAAATGGGCTTGACACCAATCAAATTAACAACCCTGTGGGGAAAGGAGAATCTGTGTATTGATAAAAGACCTGTGTATTGGAAAGGGTGGGCAGACAAGGGTATCGCCAAGTTGGAAGATATACTTGCTCCATCCTCCATGGCAATAGATTCCTCTGCCAACCTGCAAGCCAGATGGTCACTTCTCACTTCTGATTTCTGGAAATACCTACAAATGCGTAGTACATTCCAGAAATATATATCCCACACAGCAAAAGGAGACATCCAGATTATGCTCTCTTGGTTAACAAAATAGAAGGGGCTCGCTAGCTCCATTTATGCTGCCCTCCAGAACATGTTGCCCAGTCAAACTGAGAAGTCCAAGCAGAAGTGGGAGGGGGCTTTGCACCTTGAGTTTATGGATCTACAGTGGAAAGAATGCTGGAAAGGGGCCCAAAAATAGTTTACAGATTCAAGGAGCAGATTAATACAAAATAAAATTCTCCACTCAAGGTACCGTACACCGGTGGTACTACATAAGGCAGGGGTATTGAGCTTCAATTTATGCTGGAGGTGTAATTCCCAACCTAGAGGCTTGCTCCATATCCTTTGGTCCTGTCCCTAATACAACAGACATGGAATAATGTCTGTGAGATAGGGGCTAAAGTCCTGAAGAAACACATTCCCCTGTCCCTCCCCCTACTTCTCCTGGGTATGAAATCAGAAGCCCCCCACCTTTGAGAGCTAGAATATCGCTGGCTAGCCCTATGGGCCATGCAAGCAAAGTGGCTCCTTGTTTGTAGATGGAGAACTACAGTGATTCCCAGTGTTCAGGAGCTTCTCACATCTATGGCTCATATTACCAGTATGGACAAACTCTCCCACCTGGTAAATAATTCCCTAGGAATCTATGAAAAATGTTGGACCCCCTTTACCAGATATGCCACCACCAAAACGGGAGTGGGTTAAAAGGCTTTATAACTAGGACTATTACCAGGTATCAGAAATATGTGTATGGATTTATTAATACTCACTTATTCATGAATGTACAAGTATGAATATGATGTATTGTATTGCCATCTCTAACTGTATATAATTGCACTGAATAGTACGTAGAATAGTGGTTCTTTGTGTTTGTTTTTTAGCTAGGGTGTCAGAAGCCTAGACAACACCCGAAACCACAAAGAGCCCCACGTTGTTAAAGTATGGAGCATGAAGCCTTGCCTCTCTCTTAAAGTTAAGAGTCGCATATATCGGGGTAAGTACCTGTTAATTAGTAACAGTTATCCTTCGTATGCACTGATGTCGAGTTGTCTATGTAAACAACAACTCTTTAACAGTTTTCCCTTTTGGGTTAAGTTAATTTCATTATTGTAAAAAAAAAAAAGGAAAATTGACAATAAAAAATTAAACAGCAAAAAAAAAATTATTGCTGGCTATAATCTGATTAGAAGAAATAGACTAAACAGAAAGGGTGGTGGAGTTGCTATCTATGTCACAAAAAGTGTAAATGTAGTAAAAATCTCTTTAAAAATAAAAGACACCAACATAAATAAAGAAACAGAAAGGATTACGATAACTAATAACAACACAAATCTCATTCTCGGACTCTGTTATAGAGCCCCTGAGTCATCGAAGGAAATTAACCAGGCTATAATGAACAAAATTGTTAGAGCCCTTGATTTAGGAAGAGTTATCGTAATGGGATTTTAATTATCTGGACATAGACTGGAAAGCAAACAAGGCTTCTAAAAAAGAAAGCAAGGATTTTTGACAGATGTGGTTAGAACACAATCTAACACTACATGTTACTGAGCCGATATGACTGAACAACATCCTAAACCTGGTTTTGACAACAGAAGAAATTATTACGGAGCATAATGTTAAAGCACCAATAGGCAAAAGCGATCATGCAACAGTAACATTTGTACAGGAATACCCGCACTAAATAGCTAAAGGATGTACCAAAATATATCTATACAAGACAGACAATATAGAGGGGATATCCACAGATTTACAAAATATAGATTGGACAGAGATTCTGGAAGAAAAATCAATAGATGAGGGATGGAACTACATTACAAACACTATATTATCAGTCACGAAAAAACATGTTAAATGTATAAATAAATACAATCATAAAGGTCTTAAACCAAAGTGGCTTACTAATAGTATAATGAAGTTATTAAAAAGAAAAACAAAACATAAGGTGTGTATAAAAGAGAGTGCTCCGAAATGAACTGGTATATCTTCAAGGAGGTGCAAAAACACAATTAATAAAACAAAGAAAAGGTATAAGTACAAATTAACCTCTACAGCTAACAGCTCAAATACCAAACAATTATACAATTTTATAAATTCATTAAAAAGTAACAAAGAAGAACTAATGTCGATCATTAACAAAGATGAATACATAACTGACCCTGTCCAAATGGCAGACTCATTTAATACATACTTTTGTTCAGTATTTAACCAACAGAAGTTAGTTTTGAAGGATACAACAAATACAGGACTAGGGAATCATATGTTCAAAACAGATCAAATTGTGAAAATCATTGAAAATGTAAAAGTACATAGAGCACCTGGACTCAATAATATTACACTGTCAATGCTAACAATTATGAAACAATATATTTGTATGCCACTAAAGATCATATATGAAAACTCAGTTAACAATGGTATAATACCTGATGAATGGAAAAAATGTAAAATCACCCCAATCTTTAAAAATGAAAATAGGACAGATGTAAAGAATTACAGACCATTCAGCCTGACATCCATCCCGTGTAATATTTTAGAAATATTAGTTAAAGACAAAATACAACAACAGCTATTAAGTATCCCCTATTTTGACAATAATCAGCATGGTTTCAAAACTGGACAGTCATGTACTACAAATTTAATCTGTTTTTATGAACATATAAGTCAAAACCTGAATAGAACTGTACCAATGAATGTTATATTATTAGACTTCAGTCGTGCTTTTGACAGTGTTCCACATTAGGCTATTCATGAAAAACTGGTTAAATATAATATTGGTGACCTCCTTATTAGATGGGTAGATGCATGGTTGAACAATAGAACTCAAAGGGTGAGCATGAGAGGACATTTATCAGCAGAGGGTAGTGTAACAAATGGAGTACCACAGAGATTGGTTTTTGGTCCTGTCCTTTTTCAAATATTTATTGCTGACTTGGATGATGACATAATAAATAACCTCACTAAATATGCAGATGATGCAAAGTTAGGAGGACCATGTTACACGGTAAAACAAAGAGACTCAATCCAGAAAGATATAGATTCAATAGTCTTGAGGACCAATAAATGGAGAAGAAGAATCAGCATTTATATAGCGCTTTTCATACATCCAAAGCGCTTTACAAGCAGTGCTAGACTGGTAGTGAAGTGACTGAATGTGTGGTGGCGGCCATATCGCACATCATCACCCACAGCCTGGATAATTGCATGAACTGGTTTATGGGAAGGAGAATGTTGGCCAGGACACCGGGAATGTTCCCTACTCTTGCCAAGAGTGCCTGGGTTCTTTACTTCCACCTGGACACCCACCAGGACAACACCAGGATGGGCAGAAGGGACCTCAGTTTAACATCTCATCCGAAGGACGGCACACCCCAGCAGTACAGCACCCCCCAATACTGCACTTGGATGCCAGAGATTTTTAGGTGCAAGTCCAATCCTGGTGTGGGACAAGAACCCACAACCTTCTGGTCCAGAGGCGGATGTGCTGCCAACTGAGCCACGCTGGAGGAATTTAAATCTTGATAAATGTTGTGTCCTACATTTTGAGAAGAAGAACTCTGGTCATACCTATCTCTTAAAGAATCAAATAATACAGAAAAAAAGATGTAGGAAAAGACCTTGGAATTCTACTAGACAATAAATTCGATTTAAAAGAACATTGTGCAACCATAGTAGCTAGAGCAAACAGAACTTTAAGATCAATAAGTAGAAATATCAGAAGCAACTCAAGAGAAGTCTTGATGCCACTGTATCTTTCATGTGTAAGACCACAATTACACTTCATTAGCCTGATCTGGAGTCCTTATCACAAATGGCAGATAGCATAAATAGAAAAAGTCCAACGCAGGTTCACAAAAAAACATAACAAATCTGAAAGAATTAGGTTTATATAGCCTTAAGTTATGAAGACAGAGGGGGGCGTACTCTTTTATTATAAAATCATGAATGATATTATTTTATTATCAGATTTGGGTATTGAATTTTAACCAGATGTAATAAGTATTAGAGGAGGGCATCCATTGCAGGTTTAACTCGATCAGTATAAAACCAGAAAAAAGGAAATACTTTTATGCACAAAGAACAGCAAATTTATGGAATAAATTACCTGAATCCATTAATATAAGTGAAAGTAAAGACATGTTCAAAATAAAATTAGACACATACATATCAAATGGGGGAATATGAGTTACTATATTTTTTCTTAAAAGGAGCTGATTTGAGCCTCTGTCTCTTTTGCTCCTTACATTTCAAGTGACATTCAAGTGACAGGGAGTGTGTGTCCAATGTATGATACAGGGCACACATCCTCTGTATTGTACAACACACATGTTGCACTCCCTTTACAATACAGAGGACAATCACCCTGTACTGCACATTGGACGCCCACTCCCTGTCTTTCCATATGGTGGCCAGCCAAGGAGGTGAGAGGATGGCTTTACTGTCACCATATGGTATCCTGCAGCACCAGAAAAGATGTTAAATGGGGAGGGGGGTTGGCAGGGTGGGTGGTTGGTGCCCAGGGTGAGGGGGCTGCTAGACACCAGGGACTCTGTGATAGCATATGGGGACAGGGATCAGTGGATGTGGGGTCCCACTAGATGCCACACAGTTATTTATGATACTGGGACTTGCAATTGACAGGTGGGGGGACCACTAGGCACTAGGGATGTCACAGTTACTAATGAGGTTGTGGATCAGAGGGCAGGGGGACCACTAGGCAAGAGGGATGTCACAGTTACTAATGGGGCTGGTGATTGGATGGCAAAGGAACCACTAGGCACCAGGGATGCCACAGTTACACGTGGGACTAGTGAATGGAGAGTGGGAGGAACCACTGGGCACCAGGAACATTTTTTTACTTTAGCAGGGATCACGACTGGTGGTTGGGGGGGGTGCCACTAGACACCATGGGGTGGGTATGCTCTCCCCCAACTGCTGACTTGGTTGTTAGCCGCAGTGACTCAGTCAGGTGACTGCAGATCTGTTATGTTATTTTAGAAAACACCAATAAATTTCTGAAACTTGTGTTAACATGGATTTTCAATATGGACTTCCTGATATTATTTATTTAGTTTTTGTTGACCGGAAAGGAGGACTAGTCAATTTTTTGCCTATTTTCAGCCTCATGCCTGGGGAGGGGGATACAGATAGATGCCCACTGAAAATGAACCAGATTTTAACTAAGATGAAAAAAGATGATGTTTTTAGTGACTAAACATAATATTGGACTTGAAACCTATTTTGAAATCTGATCATGTCAGATTATCTTGTGTTTTAACCATATGTAATCATCTCTAAGACATACCCTTTATGAATATGTGAACAATTCTTTAGAATTTAAAGATCAATGGCAATCATTTTACACATTGTTAAAAAAAAGCCTGAACTCAAGTCCCTGTGTCACTAGTAGTGTTTCCTGAAATGTCACGCTATTTGGTTTTGTGGCTTTCTTTAAATCAACATTTGTTAACTTGTTCTGCACTACCTGGAGACAGTCAGGCTGTTTCTGTCCCTATGACTGAGCCTTGGAGAATGATGACATCACATTGGAGAAAGCTACAACTTCAGCAGTGTAAGTCCCTACTTGACCGAAGAACTCAAGAGCTGTCAACTTCCCATTTAGAGCAATCTGTGAGATAATTGTTTGCTGTCCAGGGTTTTTACTAACTCAGTCTTTGGTATTTGTTCAGATGAATTAGCTGAAAATCCACATTTTGTTCTTCTAAAAAGCTGATCATTTGAATGTCAGTGTTGAACTTGAAGTGTATGCATTTGAGAAATCAGCTAGTCTGTATCACAGCTGCTGCCAGTTTTTTCTCATCAAAACTCTGTTTTTTTTCTAGCTATATAACACTGGGTTGTTTAATAGACATAAAATAAATCTAAAGTATATTAATTCATACAAGCAGTTTGTCTTTGATGTAGCCTCAATAAATAGGTTCATGTACGGCCATTTGTTGTCCTCTCAGATTGACGAACAGGTGCCTGCCACACTCTGCTATTTCAGGCGCATGTACTATATGAACTCACACATTTCAGTTCTCTGATGGTTTCTGTATGAAAATACATCATGAATAACTAGAAACACTGTATGGCATCCTGATGCCCCCCATCTTCTGCCTACAGCTGAGGCAGCTGGACTCTGATGCCCCCTGTCACCTGCCCTACAAGCCCCTGTCTCCTGCCCCACATTTAAGACTGCTGCACCCTGCTGCCCACTCTCTTTTCTCATAGAGTTGGGGTTGCTGCACCCTGTTACCCCATCTCCTGCCTGAACAATTAGGGCCTCTACACCTTGCTGCCCCCTGCCTGAATAGTTGGGGTTGCTACACTCTGCTGCCCCATTTCCCCCACCCCCATCAGAGCCACTGCTGTTGCTCCCTGTTCCTGTCACCACAGTGCTGTACTCTGCTATGCCGTAGAATTCCATGTTCTCTGCCTCCACATTTGGGGCTACTGCACCATGCTGCTCATGCCCCAGAGGTGGGGCTTTTATTGCACCCTGCTACCTACTTCCATTTTCTCAAATGGGCAGGGCTGCTGCACCATACATATCCCATCCCACAGTCAGCTGCTGTACTCTGATGCACCCCATATCCTGACCCACAATCAAGGCTTCTGCCCCATGCTGCAGTCTATCCTCTGCCACCATAGCCAGAGCTGCTGCACCCTCTTCCTGTCTACCCAGTCAGGGATGCTGTGCCCTGCTGCACCCTACAGCTCTATGCCTCCACAGCCCCATGACTTCACAGTTAGGGTTGGTGCACCATGCTGCCCCCTACCACCAAAGTCAGATTTTGTGCTACACTGCCAAAACGAAAAAAACAGAAAAATACTTTCATCTTGTGTTATTGGGGTGAAGACAGAGGGCAGTAGGAAGCAGAAGTCCTGACTGTTTGTCCAGGAGTCAAGGGAGGCTTTAGGGTACAGCAGCCCAAACTGTGGGGCAGGATGCAGCAGCCACACCTGGGTAGAACTGACACAACTATGGAGGCAGAGGACAGGGTACAGCAAATGCCCTAACTCTTTTGGCAAATGGCAGCATGGTACACCAGCCCTATCTGTGGAGGCAAGGGGCTCTAGGGCACAGCAGGCTACAGCAGCCCTGCCTGAGTAGGCAGGAGAAGGGTACAACAGTCCTTGCTGTGGTGGCAGGGGACTGTGGACAGCATGGTGCAAAAGCCTTGACTGTGAGGTAGGACACAGGAGGGCATCAGGGTACAGCAGCCCAGACTGTGGAATACCCTGCTCATTTGTTACAATGGATGTGGATAGCAGGGTACAGCAAAATCCCCACCTGGGGTGGACTGGGGCAGCATGGCACAGCAGCCCCAGCTGTAGAGGCAGGAGACATGGGACTCTGTGGTGTAGCAGAGCACAGAAGAAAAAATTACTCACCATAGTAATGTTGTTTCTTCTAATGGAGTCCTGCTATATTATGACATATGCAATGAGTCCCAACCTTCGAACTGCTCCGGAGGTGAAAGAGTTAACTTTCCATGCCAGGCATGGAACGCTGAGCTCGAGCTCGGTTGAAATTCTGTCTGTTATTCATCAAGCTCAAACCGTCAGATCTTTACGAGCTAAACTCACTGAGGTCCTGTGTGGAAGCTGTAAACCTACATTAGCCAACTGGCTACTAAACATAAGAACACATTTTTTGGTCCCAAAACAAAGACTCAAGTCAGGAGACCCAAAAAATGAAAAACACACCAAGTCACCACAAAAAAGGAGGGGTGAAAACAACAAGGTGGGCGTCTACTAAGTGCCAACACTGCACTGCCCACCCACATCCCAAAAACAGAGGTTCTGAGAGGGGAAGGAGGAGGTCATATAGCGAGACTCCATTAGAAGAAACAACATTACTAAGGTGAGTAATTTTTTCTTCAAACAACATGAAGTCTTGCTATATTATGACATATGCAGACTACACAGCAGTACCTCCATGAAGGAGGGACAGAACCTACTTAGGAAATAGGCTCTGAAGCACAGCTGTGCCAAACCGAGCATCACTCCTAGCCTGGATGTCCAGGGAGTAATGCTTGGTAAAAGTGTGAACTGTTTTCCAGGTAGCTGCTTGACATATCTCTAGAATAGGGATGTCCCTGGCAGCAGCCAGAGACAGCTGTACCTCTGGTAGAGTGAGCCCTCAGGCCTGAGGGAGGAACCTTACCCAGCTTTTCATAACAGAATTGGACACAAGAGACAATCCACCTGGCAATGGATCTTTTAGTGGCAGGTTTCCCTTTACCAACCTCACCATAGGTGAGGAACAGTTGGAGGGAGTCAAACCTGTGACCCTTGGTACGCTCTGTGTAGTAACTAAGGGCTCTCTTCACATCTAAGCTGTGCAGCCTCCTCTCGCCAGAGGAGGAATGGTCAGTGAAGTACACTAGAAGAGATATAGATTGATTAAGGTGGAAATCTGAAACCACCTTAGGCAAGAACTTTCTGTTAGTCCTGAGGACCACCTTATCTCTACGAAAGGAGATAAAATCAGGCTCCACTGACAAAGCTTGTAATTCACGTATGCATCTGGCAGAAGTGATGGCTACCAGAAACACAGTCTTCCAAGTCAAGTACTTAAGCTCTGCTGAAGACAAGGACTCAAAGGGAGGTTGCATAAGCTGAGCAATGCAAACATTAAGATCCCAGGCAGAGGCAGGAGCCCTGAATGGAGGGTTGGTGTGAAGTAATCCCTTAAAAAACTTGGAGAATACAGGATGAGCTGAAAGAGAAGAGGGTTTACCTGCTGAAATAAAAGCAGACACAGCTGCCAAATGTACTTTTAGGGTAGCTGGTCTCAGCCCCAAGGTATTTAAATGGACCATATAATCCAGGACTGTGGGTAAATCAGCAGATTCTGGGGAAATATGCTTCCCAGAGCACCATATGGAAAACCTCTTCCATTTGGAATTATAGGTAGCCCTGGTGGAAGGTTTCCTAGAAGCCTTCAATATATCCATTACATCTCGGGAGAGGGGTAGATCAGCAAACTCTAACTCTTCAAGAGCCAGGCCTTGAGATTGAGAGATTTGAGATTCGGGTACCAAACCCTCCCCTGAGCACAGGTTAACAGGTTGTGATTCCTGGGAAGACACAGGGGAATATGGACTGCTAAGGACAGTAGGAGTTGATACCAGGGTTGTCTGGCCCAATCTGGAGCAATCAGGATCATCTTGCAGGATTGAGATCTGATTTTGACTAACACTTTGAAAAGGAGAGGGGAGGGGGGGAAAAGCATAGAGAAACTTCCCTTCCCAATTGAGAACTAAGGCATCCAGAGGGACTGAGCCCAACACTGGGGGCCTGCAGCAAAAAAGGGGAAGTTGGTGATTGTCTGGGACTGCAAAAAGATCTATCTGCGGGGTGCCCCATCTGGCAAATATTACCTCCGGGACCTGGGGTCCAGTGACCATTCGTGATGGCCCTGGTAAATCCTGCTGAGAGCATCTGCCAGGACATTGTCCTTGCCTAGGAGGTGAACTGCCGTAAGGGAGGTGTTCAGGGAGTAAGCCAGAGACCACAACTTCATTGCTTCTGTGCACAAGGCCGTAGACCGAGTGCCTCCTTGCTAGTTGATGTACCACATTGTGGTGGTGTTGTCTGTTCTGACCTGTACAACTTTGTTCTGAACAGATTTGGAAAAAACTTGAAGTGCTAGAAAAACTGCTCTGAGTTCCAACAGATTGATGTGGAGTAGAGATTCCTGAGGGGATCACAATCCCTGGGTAGTGAGGTCGCCCATGTGAGCTCCCCATCCCAAGAGGGATGCATCTGTAGTAAGGATTAAGGAGTGAGACTGAGTGACAAATGGAACCCCTTGTCTCAGATTGCTCTGATCCTGCCACCACTGTAGAGCTTGGATCAGGGTTCGAGTTACTGGGATCAATTTGGTTAAAGGGTCTTTCCTTTGAGACCAAAAGGCTCTCAAATGGAACTGAATGTCCCTCATCTGAAATCTTGCTCCCTGCACTACTGCTGTAGAAGCAGCCATGTGCCCCAGGAGCTGTAGAAAATGCCTTGCTGGTTGAGAGACCTGCAGAGTGAATGAGGAGGCCAGAGAGACCAGGGTCCTGCCCTGTCCAAAGGAAGGAAGGCTCTGGTCTTTCTGTGTTCAGCTCTGTGCCTATGAAGGTGAGGAGCTGGACAGGCTCTAGAACTGACTTTGAAAGATTCAGAAGGAAACCTGAGAGGTGAGCAGTTGCTGGAGTTATCTGTAGATGTAACTTGACTTGGTCTGGAGACTGGCCTACTATGAGCTAGTCATCCAGGTAAGGGAAGATGGCAATTTTTTGCCTTCTTAGGGAAGCAACTGCTACTGCCAGGCATTTTGTGAATACCCTTGGAGCAGAGGTGAGGCCAAATGGCATTGCTCTGAACTGGTAATGGCCTGAGGGCAGCTCGAACCTGAGGTACTTTCAATGGGAGCTTCTGATGAGAATATGGAAGTAGGCATCCTTGAGGTCCAGGGACGCTAGCCAGTCCCTGGCCTTAAGAGAGGCAGAATAATTCCCAGAGTCACCATTTTGAATTTTGGTTTTAAAGGTGCTTGTTTAAATATCTGAGATCCAGGATGGGCCGCCATTCTCCTGTCTTTTTGGGGTAAGGAAGTACCTGGAGTACAATCCTTTGCCCTGGTGTAGGGGTGGAACCCTTTCCACAGCTCTGAGAGCCAAGAGGGAAGAGACCTCTGCCTCTAGGGCAAGTGCCTCTGGTGGATTTGTGGGTGGAAAGGATCTGGTTCTCATCTTTGGAAATTTTTTGAAGCTGAGAACCAGTCCCTGGCTTACTACTTCCAGGACTCACTTGTCTGATGTCAGAGACTTCCAGTCCTGGGCAAGGTAAGCCAGCCTGCCCCCTACCGGTAGCTGAGAATCGGCCCTGGCAACCCCATCAGGGTGCCTGCTTGGCAGAGGCTTTGGGCTGAGGGGTGGAAGCAGGCCTGCTTGTACCCCATCTGCCTCTCCCTCTAAAGAACCCCCTCTGGGCGTAAGCAGAAGAGGAGGCCTGGGCTTGGTAAAAAGGCCTATGAAAAGGCCTGCCCCTGCCCCTTGAAAGCTGCCTTTGAGGAGTGGCCTGCCTTTCCTTGGCCTGTGCACTCCTATAGGTGGTCCTATACTCATCCATTTTCTTCGTGTAATTCTCTGACTGCTCCCCAAACAGAGAATTACCCTCAACAGAAAAATCCATGGCCTTAGTCTGGGTATCCTGTGACAGGCTAGTACATCTGAGCCAAGCCATTCTGCGAAGTGCCACAGATGTAGCCATGACTCTTGATGACACATCATTAGAGTCCACTGCAGCATGGAATTGCACCTTGGATGCCTCAATACCATCAGCAGCCACCTGCTCCAGCTCCTTGGCAAGCTGGCCAGGGACCTGTTTTGCTAGAGCCATAACAGTATCCCATCTGGATTTCTGATATTTAGCAACATAAGCCATATAATTTGCCTGTCTGAGTCCCAAGGATGCTGCCATGTACTGTTTCTTTGCCATGGCATCAATCCTCCTGGAGTCCTTGACAGGGGGGGTGTGAAGCCAAGGGAATATTTGCCTTGTCACAGGCTGCAGCCTGCACTACCCCAACATGGCTGCATTGCTGTGTAAGGAACTCTGTATCAGAGCCTGACAATGTGTACCTCTTGTCCATTCTCTTTTCCACAGGAGGTATAGTGTGAGGAGTTTTTAGAATTTTAACTGTCTGTTTCCAAAAAGATTTCTGCAAAGGAATAGACAGTCTCCTAGACTCTGGGATATCCATCATTTCCACATAGTCAGGCTCCTCTTGATCATCCACAGCTTCCTCCATAGGGAGCTGGAAGGTTTTAGCCACTTTTTTATAAAACATAAAATGAGAAGGGGACTCAGAAAGCCTAGGAGGAGACACTCCTGAAGGTCTGTCTGGGGAGATGTCCGGGTCAATGGGCACATCCAGACTTTCAAATCCACATTCACTCTCCTCATACTCCTCTTCCCCTCTCTGGTTCATAATACTCCTCTAAATCATACTCCTTGAACCCGGTGGAGCCCGGCTTGAACCCGTGTCTTACCTGATGGTGCCGGTTCGGTCGGAACCGGGGAAAGCGACTGGACAATTTTAATCGCTTTGGCTATTTCTTCAGCGGTTGGAGAGGAAAGTTTTGGCTCCACACCAGCTGATTTCCTAGTCCTTTTTGCTGGAACCGACTCCTCAGAGTCGGATCTCCTTTTGCCAGAGGAAGTCTCACCCTGGTCAGAGGGCACTCCCTCCGGTTCGGTTGGAACCGAACCAGGCTGGCCATCCGGTTCATCGGACTTTTGCCTCCCTTTCCCTGAGCCTACCAACTCACTTTTCCAGGGTAGCTGCAGGAAAATTTTTACAAATCTGGCAGTCTGCATTGAGGTGGTCAAACCCCAGACAATAAACACAGGTGGTGTGGGGGTCAGCCTTGGCAAAGACTTCCCCACAGACACTGCAGTGTTGAAACCCAGTAGGCCCGGTTTTTCCTTTGGGTTTCTCAGACATAGTGCCAGCCTAACCAAACTTAGTCATTTATGGCAATCCACCAGGTAAGACCCTCTTATCGATTCCCAACCGTGTCACAGGTCGTGTAAAAAACCATAATAAAATCCGTTTTTTTAGAACCGATAAGAACCGATAACCACACTCTAAATGACAGATTAATATATTTTAAACAACCTGATCGGTTCAAACTGAACTGACAAACCGTTTACAAGTTCCACATAGAATAGAAATTAATGTAAAACCTATCTAGTACTCACAATACCACAGACAGAGTCTGAATTGACCGGTTGCGGTTTAAATTCGGTCGAAAACCGAGAAATACAATACTTTAACTGACAAAATGAACCAAGCAGAAGGAGAAATCTCCGGAGCGACTGTTCAGTGAGGCGGAGTAAAGAATCTGAAGGTTTGAGTTTGAAAAACAACAGACAGAGTTTTCAACCGAGCTCGAGCTTAAAGTTCCATGCCTGGCATGGAAAGTTAACTCTTTCACCTCCGGAGCAGTTCGAAGGTTGGGACTCACTGCATATGTCATAATATAGCAAGACTTCACGTTGTTTGAAGCCCTGACTGTGGAGAGGGGAACAAGGGGCAACAGGGTGCAATGTTCCCAACTATGTTGCTGTAAATAGAGGGCAGCAGGGTGCAACAACACCAACTGTTCAGGCATGGGGCAGCATGGTGCAGCAGCCCCAGCTGTAGAGGCAAGAGACATGGGACTCTATGTTGTAGCAGAGCACAGCAGCCCTGACTGTGGAGAGGGGAACAAGGGGGCAACAGGGTTCAATGTCTCCAACTACGGGATTGGGGATAGAGGACAGCAGGGTGTAACAACGCCAACTGTTCAGGCATGGGGCAGCATGGTGCAGCAGCCCTGACTGTTCAGGCAGATGATGGGGGCAACAGGTGCAGCAACCCAACTGTGTAGGAGAAGACAGTGGGCAGCAGGGTGTAGCAGCCTCAACTATGGCACAGGAAACAAGGGGCATCAGGATGCTATAAATTGTTCCTAGTTATACATTATGGGTCGGATATTCAAACTGCGCCCTAAAAGTGCGCAACAGCAGGAGCAAGCGCAAGTCACTTGCGCACATGCGCAATCGTTGCGATATTCAAACATGGAGCAAGGCCAATTGCACAAGCAGCCAACATCTGAATATCGCACAACCTGCATCATAGCGCAACCAGGAAGGGGAAGCTGAGCAGATACGATGTGCCATAGCGCAACAAGGGCAGCCCAGCTGAGCAGTCCAGAGGCGCCATAGGGCAAGCAAAGAGACCCCCCGCAGCATAGCAATGGAACAGCACAACCAGGGAGGTAGGCAGAGGCCCACCACCCATGCCACAGATGGGCACGGGGACACACTGCAGAACTAGCAATGCACCCCCACACCCCAAGAACAGCATAACTGGGGGAGGGACGGAATATCAACCGGCCCATGGGGACAAGCAAAGAAAGCACATCCCTGCCGTGTTACTGCAGCACACCCACTGGCAAGCTGAGACTGCCACACAAAGGGGGCGGACCACCCCAGTGTCCAGCAGCCCCGTGCACAGCACACCCTGCACTGTGACCCCAAGACACCACCCATGAGCAGTGACCAGCACTGCAGGAATCCCCAGGCCCCCCCATCACACTGCAACCTCGTGTACCACAGAACCATACAAGCCAGAGCCACCATGAGCACCCAGCAGTGGGTGGCAGCACATGGCAATACTGACTGAAAGCCACTCCCACACCAGAGACACCTCCCCCCACACACACACACACACACACACACATACCCATGACTATACCACCCCAAATAACATGCACACCACTGCAACTGAGCACCTATAGCCAGCTGCAAATCAGAGACCACCACAGTATTCATATCAAAATATATATTACAAATATAACAAGAATAAGAAGAACAACAACTATAACTATGTACAAATATACAAAACAGGGGGTGGGGTATGGGTACAAGGTAAGGGGTAGGTAAGGGGTGAGGTGAACCAACCCGGGAGGGAGAAGGTGGGGTGGTGATGGCAGCTACGCCTGCCAGCCTGCTCTCCTGCCGCCGGGTGCTGGGCGCCGGGGCCTCCTCCTGCGCCTCAGACCATGTTGCTGTGAGGTCCAGCAGGATGGCGTGTGAATCCATCACCACCTGTATCATCCGCCGCAGTGACCTCTCAATGCGGTGCAGGATCCGGACACCTAGGACAAGGAATCAGAGTCAATGGCTGTGACTGTCCATGGCCCTGAAGCCCACCCATCATGCATGGCATACAGCCAAGTGCCCCGCTCCTGTGATGGACTGCACCCACCCACAGTGAGCGTGCACAAGACATGCCCAACCAAGCAGCAACAGCCATGTGTACCACTGCACACACACTGCCCAGACCAGCACAGCACAACCAAGGCTGTCCAGTGAGCGTAGCTCGTGGTGGGAAGTCAGTGCCACAGCCATGTGCCCAGTGCATGCATGGACCGCAGTGGCAGCACTCACAGACATGCAGTGCCACTGGACAGTGCTGACTGTCACATGTCGCGTGCATGGCAGTGTTGTCCATGGATGGTGGCCGTGCCCCCCCCCACAGCATGCAATAGCATCCATGATGTAATGACACTCACCCTCATCAAGCCGCTGCATCAGGTGCTGCTGTGGCTGCGGCTGCTGCTGTTGCTGCTGCTGTGGCTGTGGCTGTTGCACCCCTCCTCCGCCAGCCACCCTGGCACCGCCATCCCATGTCTCAGCCCGTGCCTGCCTCCACTCCTCCACGCCTGCGGGAGACAAAGGAAGAGAAAAACATCAGTGAGATCCCAAAGCAGACAGCCCCTTGCCCCATTGAGTGTGCCTGCCCACACATCCAGACCCAAACAGCACACACCTGCAAACATCCTCACAGCAAACCACAGTCCAACCCACCCCCATGCACAGATTATATTACACAGTCACCCATGCAGACAATACTGGTGCATACACAGCACACCCACCTGGCCTGGGCACAATGCCCCTCCTGGCATGCGACCTGAGGTGCGCAAGCAGAGCACACTCCCTCCTCTGCAGGTCACCGTAGCGGTGCCTGCACTGTTCAGGGGTCCTCCTCCGCCCAGTGGCCTGCTCCAGGGCAGCGGCGACCTGCTGCCACACATGGGTGCGTGGCACCTGCAGGGGCGCACCCTCGAACAGTGAGCCATAGTGGGGCTCCACCACAGCCACCAGGTTGGCCAACTCCAAAGCCCCATTGTGGTACTCTCCTCGTGCCATTGTCAAACTGTACAGTGCAATATGGCGCTCAACAATAGCAGCAGCCACGTGGAAATGTTGCATAATACAACTCCATCACTGCCTATCGCTGTTTGGACAGCGCCGTTGAGTCCACATCGCGCTGTCACCGAACAGCGGCGATAGAGCCGTACACGTGGCAGACGTACAGCCCCAGGGGGCCAAGGTCGTACACAAGGTCATGGGTCAGTGGCGCAAGGCCACGCACGGTGCCATCGGACGTTCACACGTCCTGTGTGATCGGACACCTGCGTGCTAGTGCCACAGTGGACTATTGCACAGTACTGCCACTGCGCCATGTGGTGACCAGCGCTGTAGCGCCATTGGCACAATGGTGGCCATGGCCTGAATTGCCAATCACGCACAGCACGTCATCAGCACGGCAGATGCCTGCGTAAGCTACCTGGGCATGCGCAATGCAGTATACCACACAGTCACAGATATGCGCCATTGGCTCAGCCGGCTCAACCGTATTGCGCAAAGCGCTACGGCGCGATATTCAGCCGACACATGCAAATCATCTGATCAGCCATTCAAAGGCGCAGTGGCACGATTTGCATCTCATTACAGTTGCTCCATTCCTAATTTGCATGCATTGCGCTATAAATGTGCGACATTGGGCTGCGCTGGCCAGATTCGGTTACTGCAGGTGAGAGGTGGGTTGCATGCTGTGTGATGTTCTGGACAATGGTCATGGGATACTGCTGTAGACTGCACAGTGACAGGTGTCCACTTCCACCCATACAGATCGACATGACCGAGCAGAGCCAAGGTGAGGGTGAGGATGGTGGGCGGAGGAGGAGGCCCAACTTCACCACGGCGGAGACAGAGGCCCTCTTCCAGGCCTACCTGGAGGAGGAGCCACTACTGAGTGGACGACGGGGCACCCCTCAGACCCATGTGGCTGCATGGGAGGGGGTAGCTGGGCAGTGAACCTGCACGGAAGCCACCAGAGCTCCGTGCAGGAATGCAAAAAGAAGATGGGGACAGACCGCAGGAGGGTGAAGGAGAAGGTGGCAGCCCTCAGGGCGGCACGTGCTGCACAGGCGGGGGCCAGCCAGTGGTGGCGGAGCTGACCCTGGCTGAGGACCGACTGGCTGCAACAATGCAGTGGAGTGCTATTGAGGGCGTACCAGGAGGTGGATTCCAGACTGGTGGAAGCCCATCACTGCATGGTATGACATGGTGGTGGTGTTGGAGGGGGGGAAGGTTGTTCACATGCACTCACATGTCCTCACTTTCTGTTACAGATCCTGTTCATCTTCAGGGGATGGTGGTGGTGGGTCCAGGCAGTGAGGACCTGCTGGACTTGGAGGAGGGTCCATCCACCTCTGTCGCCAGCCAGCATGCACTGCACCAGCATGCACGCTGGGCTGCCAACTCTGTTGTCGGTGAGTCGGGTGTGGGGGGTGCACAGCCTGTGTCTCAGCAGTCTGGCATGCAAGCATGCCAGCACGCTGTGACTGTGGCTGTAGCACGTACCTGCACCATTGATGATGCAAGGACTGCAATGGGCAGTGACATGTGTGTGTCCCATGACGGACACACAGCAGGCCAGCACGTGCCCCTGGGCCTAGCTGGTTCCAACATGTGTGCCAGCATGTCGGCACAGTCCCAGGCTGTGCCTGTCAGCACCGGTGGGGCAACACCGGTGGCTGTGCAGGTGTCTGGCACTGTTGCGGCCACAGCAGTGGAACGAGTGGTCCCTGGGGCACAGCGGTTGGAGGGGCAGCAGCAGTCACCCACCAGGTCTGGGGTACAGTGTCCAGCGTGGCACATGCCCACCGCCCTTTGATTTGCCCATTCCTGGTCCTGGTGAACAGCGTCCACCCTCAAGGGGTGTTGAGCATCAGGACCTTCCATACCCTAGGGGACAGGATGCCGTTGTGGCAGAGTACCCATTTGAAGAGCACACCCGCCTGCTGCAGGAATCAGTACAGCAGCAAAGGCGGGTTGCAACATCCGTGGAGGCACTGTGCATGGCTGTGGAGTGGCACAGCAGGGACTGTGCTCTGATCCTTGCAGAGATGGTCCATATACGGATGGATGTGACCGCCGCCATTGACAGGCAGACTCAGGCATTGGTCGCTGTTGTGGCTGCATTGGGCACACAAGCAGGTGCCCCTGTACCGCGCACCCTTCACAGTACGCTCTCCACTCCCCATTCCCTGCGTCATGCGACACCCAGCCTGTCGACGCCGGGTTCTGCTGTGGGCATCCCGAGCACCCCTGGTGCAGGTATGTTTGGCATACTACAGACCCCAGTGCGGACAAGGTCGCGATCGCACAGTGGGATCCCTGGTGGTCCATCGGTGCCACCCCATGTGGCCCCTGCTCAGCCTGCCAGTGCTGTTGGGTCACGGTGGGGCCGCCCATGCATCCGCGGTGGCCATGGAACAGTGCAACATGACTGACCTGTCTCCCAGTGTGGGCCCTGTCTGGTGCTGCCCTGTGTGCAATGTGCATCATGGTGGGCAGTGCACTGGTGGGTGCCCTGCCCATCACGCCGACATACGGACCACCTGCACACCATCCTGACTGCTGTCCACAGGTGCGTGTGCATGATGATGCCTGCATTGTACTGTACACCAAGGTGCAAGGTGCCCAGCATCTGACACACGTACTTGGACAGTACAGGTGGTGGGTGTGGTCTGTGGATCTGTGTGTTTGCCATGTCTGTTCATGCTCTGCTGTGCACCTGCCCATGTCACGCTTTGTGCCTGGTGTGTGTGTGTGTGTGTCCATATGACTGTTCACCCCTCCCTGATGGTGCGTTTGTGTGCCTGGTCCCTTCCACTCCCCTTGCCGTCATGCACCCCTGGTGTGTTACTCTGTGTGCCTGTGGGTTGTGCCAGGACAGTGTTGGTTGCACATGGCCCCTTGACTTACCTGTGTCGTGCATAATGCTCCTCCGTGATGGTGTCCCGGTGCAGCTGGGCCTGCCGGATCAGTCGGGGGTCCCGCCGTCCAAGGGGGGGCTGCTCATCACCATCATCACTGGCGCCGCTGGTGTCCCCATCGCTGTCCCCCTCCTCGACCTGAATGGCTATCCCATAGTCTTTGGCCATGTTGTGCAGGATACAACCGGCCAGGAATATCCCACAGGCCTTTGAGGGGCTGTACTGCAGGAGCACTGCCCGGAGGTGTCTAGGCATCCAGGCGTGCCTTGAGCATCCCAAACACCCGCTCGATGGCGTTGCGTGTGGCGGCATGCGCCTCATTATAGCGTTGCTGCGATGGGGTCATGGGGCGCCCGGTAGGGTGTGAGCAGCCAGGGGCGGAGGTGGGTATCCGCTGTCACCTGTGTGGAGATGGTGGAGATGAGTATCATGTTCAGGTCCATTGCCAATATCCTGTGTGCCACTACCATAGCACCTGTGGCATTCCCACCTTGCCCCACGTTTGCAATTCCTACATGCGTACTCACCCACTAGATGGCCTGTGGGGATGTTCCCACTCTCGAATCGATGGCACAGTGCGGATTGATACCATATATAGGCATCATGTGCTCCGCCAGGGTGTGTGGCACAGACATTGATTATGCGCCCAGTGGCATCACACACCACGTGGCAGTTGACACTGGAATAGCCCTTCCTGTTCCTATATGCAGCCCCATCGGGGCCAGGTGGCGTGCGAATGGCCACATGGGTGCAGTCTATGGCCCCTAGCATGCCAGGCATACATGCTACCCTGTGGAACTCCTGCATGTTTGCTGTACACTCTGCTGCGGTGCTGGGGAACTGGATGTGCTCCGCAGCATGTGGCAACAGTGCGCTGAGGAATTGGGTGGGGATGCATGATGTGGCCGACTGTGTGATGCCTGTGGTGTCCCCTGTCGGCCTCTGGAAGGTGCCCGTGGTCAGCAGGCACATGCAGGCTGTCACCTTGGTCTCCACCGACAGAGCGTGACTCCGTCGTGAGGGTGCCTGCATCACATCACTGCACAGCTCACAGAGCTGTCTCAGTATTGCCCTGTTCAGGTGGTACTGGCCCATGATCTCTACATCTGTGTACAGCTCAAAGCTGATGCGGGCACGGTACTGCCTGTTGGGGGCATACCGCCGATGGGCCCTTCCTCGGCCACGTCCCCCTGCAGCATGCATTCTCACCCCCCTCATTACAGCTTCCATGTGGAAGCTGGCACGTCCATTTCCCTGGCTTGTGATCCCCCCTGGCTGATGTTGCTTTGTTACCCCCGCTGTCCTGACTGCTACCGCCACTGCACCGGGTACCCCCGCTGGCCTCTGCAGCCTATGGCCCACATAACTTCCCTTGCCTGCCCTGTTCTGGACTGTCACTGCCTGTCTCTCTCTCTCTCTGTCTGTCTCGCTTGGCATCCCTGTAGCGTTCTTGCACCTCTTCCTTGAGCCTTTTTATTTTGGCTAATTTCCGCTGTGGTGCAACTTCCGGCTGTTCCGCTGTTGCGCATTGCGCAACCCTTTGAATATCGCATTGCGCTCTTTATGCAGGGATCCACCCCCTTCGGTTGCACATGCCATCATTTGCATTGCGCTGTTGCTCAGCCTGTTTTTGGTGGCGCAACTGCCTCCTGCTGAATATCGCAGAATGGCGCACTTTCGGACTTGCGCATGGTGCAACCCTTTTGAATATCCAGCCTTATGTATTTTCACACAGAAACCATCAAAGAACTGACATTTGTGAGTTCATGTAATACATGTGCCTGACATATCACTGTGGCAGACACCTGTTTGTCAATCTGAGAGGAAGAAAAATGTTCTTACATAAACCTGTTTTTTGAGGCTACATCAAAGACAAACTACTTGTATGAATGAACACATTTTAGATTTTTTTTATATCCATTAAATAAACAACCCAGTGTTATATAGCTAGGAAAAAAAAGAGTTTTAATGAGAAAGAACTGGCAACAGCTGTGATACAGACGAGCTGATTTCTCAAATGCATACCACTTCAGTTCAGCATTGACATTCAAATGATAATCTTTTTAGAAGAACAAAATGTGGATTTTCAGCTAATTCAGCTGAACAAATACCAGAGATGGAGTTAGTGGACAACAAACAATGAACTCACAGATTGCTCTGATTGGGGAGTTAACAGCCTTTCAGCTCTTCAGTTAAGTAGGGACTTACACTGCTGAAGCTGTAGCTTAGTCCAGTATGATGTCATCACTCTCCAAGGCTCAGTCAGGGGGACAGAAACAGCCTGACTGTTTCCAGTTAGTGCAGGACAAGTTAAAGTAGCAGTACTATGAAATCAGGAAGTGAGTTAACAAAATTCTGTTTTTTGGCTGTAAGCATGCAGCCAAAGTTCCAGTTTCCATACCTGTAAATGTTTTTTTCCAGTCATTTTTAGTTTTTTTGATATTTGCAATTTATTTGAATGGTTGTAGCACTACAACAAATATGGCGGCTGACTAATTTTCAGCTGCGCTTTTTCTACAGGTTATATCATGTCTTTTGAAAACAGCAGAGGGTCCCTCTGCTGACCATTCCCGATGCCCCTGCAAGTCATTCACATGTGCAGTTGGCAGCAGAGGGGGTTCCAGTGCAACATGCTTACTGGCAGAAATGTAAACAAAAGCAGAGAATAACCGAGCAAATTACTTGGCGATAGTACGATGCCAGCGAGAAAGAGTACCAGGTATATGATTAGCAGGGCACAGGGAATAAACTGTCAAAAAAAAGCAAATTTTTTTTCGTAGTGCTGCTGCTTTAAATGTTGATTTAAAGCAAACCACTCTCCAAAGCTCAGTCAAATGGACAGAAACAGCCTGACTGTTACCAGTTAGTGCAGAACAAGTTAAATGCTGATTTAAAGCAAACCACAAAACCAAATAGCATGCAATGTTTAGGAAACACTACTCATGCCACGGGGACTTGAATTCAGGCTTTTTAAGACAATGTGTAAAATGGCTGCCATTGATCTTCCAGTACTAGACATTCACCATTCTCTTAGTGTGAAACGTAGTTTCTCCATATGAAGTGTTTTTCATTGTGTCCGCTGATAGCATCTGCTGTTATTACTGGGGATTTTCATAGGACAGTCCTCGTTTGTCATTGTACAATTCTGGAGCACTTCAGTTTCTATGTGTAAACTTCCTAATTTATTGCCACCTCATTAGGGCACATTATCTAGTTATTTCCTTAATAATTACTCAGTTAAACTCTACTGATGGTTTGGGTTAGTGCCTGAGTCCCTATGGCACAAGTAATAAATTACACACTTGAGTGATCTGGACTATACGAAGTGCCCATTTCTAGGAAGCCCCCCCGGAAAGACACAAGGGTGACCAAGGTGCTGGGGCTCAGTGTTTTGCTTGTGAGCACTAAGTACAGAGAATACTGGATGGGAAAATATGCACAACCAGCGTATTCTGCCACAGAGGGGTTCTGATTCCCTCTGACCTTGACAGCACAGCTAGACAGGTCAGTGGGAATCAGAACCCCAAGGTGGCAGAACACACTGGTTATGCATAAAGTTGCTCATCCTGTATGTTTTTATAATGTATAGTATTATGTGAAATGTGTGCATTGTTTTTTTTCTCTTTCACAATGAAACTGGCTTATGCAGTCTCTAGATGTTGTAGAATGCTGTTCTACCACAGAAGAGTACAATCACATTCCATGAACTTTAAACTGTAGTACAACAGCATTTTAAAAAAGGATGGATTTCTATGTAGAACATAGAGAATAATGTATGGGCAACCATACAGAACTGGGTTGTGTTTCCATCAAGTGGTTGAGATGACAACATATGGACCTCAAGAGCAAAGCTCGAGAGGTTCATGCTGTCTCTCAGCCCCAAGATAGAAACACATGCAAAGTTGTGTGTGGTTGCCCATACTTTATATAGTATATGGTTTTGTACACAGAAATCAAAGAAATGTTACCTCCCTAAATAAAAGCACAAAAGAAAACAAAAACAGTGCCATTTATTGTTCTGTTTTATGATTGAAATTTAATTTTTAGACTTTTATTAGTTAAAAGGTACACATTTGGGCACTGTGTGGTTAGTAATCAGCTAGGTGCTGGGTGAATGAGGAATTTAAAATGTTATGACCTTTGAACTGTGCTGAACAACTGCTTAAATTGCACACAACGGCACCTTATAGAATAGTGGATGGGTGAACATCCTCAACAAGGCTGTGTTTCCATCGAGGGAGTTGATGACATCATAGGGACCTCGAGGCCGAACCTCGAGGGTCTCGCTGATGTCATCAACTTCCTAGATAGGCGCGGCTTCAGATGAATGTTTGCCATCCACTGTTACTATAGTATATGGGTATTTTTACTTGATTTTTTGTCCTTACTAGCTGTACGTGCTGCTCCCATTCCCGCTGGTGATCCTGCTCGCTCCCGTTCACGCTGGTGCCACCTGTGCTCGGTCCACCTTCTTAATTTTGCCTCCCCAGGTCGCTCATTATTAAAATCAGGAAAGAAAATATATTTTTAGAAAGGAGCTGTGTCTGGCTTTCCATGTCCCAACTCCCAACTTCAAAGTCGGTGGTTCCGCTGCCCGGCGCTCGCTAAACCATGCCGCGATGTTTGTTTTTATTTTTTTACAGAGCGTCGTTTGAGCCAATCAAGTGGCAGGTCAAGGGTAAAAAGTTGTTGTACTATCGATGTGATGTCAGAACGATAGTACAACAGCTTTTTTGACCTTTGAACTGCCCTACAACAACATTTCATCAGTTGCTGAAATCTATACACAACAGGAGGCACCCATATACTATAAGGTTTTTGAGCAGGCTGATTTTTACACAGAACAAAGGCCAACCATATCCTGTAGTGCTCTACTGTACACTGTAAATGTGTTAATTTGTGTGGCTCAGTGGTGCCTCTCTTCTGTAATTTTAGAAACATAGAGAGATCCAGATGGTTTAGAGATGGAAAGTGATTGCTCTGTCCTGCATATCTCACATGCATGCACTTAATTCTGCCCACACAGAAAATGGTCTGCAAACTTGGATTTCAGAGCAGAAAATCATAATATTCTAATAAGCTAAATCCAAATGAAACTATACAAAGTAGTCAATCCTGTTTATTGTCTTCATTAGTGACATTGCAGAAGGGTTGGAAGGAAAGGTCTGCCTGTTTGCAAATGACACCAAGATCTCCAACAAGTTGGATACTCTAAAAGGGGTGGAAAGGATGAAGAGGGACCTGGGGAAACTTGAAAAATGGTCTGAAGTCTGGCAACTGAGGTTTAATTCTAAGAAGTGCAAAATCATGCACCTGGGATGAGGGAACCCTGGGGAGAGTTATAGGATGGGGGGAGAGTTGCAGACGATCACCAAGGAAGAAAGGGACCTAGAGATCATAATTTATGATGCACTAAAGGTGTCCGAGCAGAGTACAAAGGCTTCAGCGAGGGCCAGTAGCATGCTGGGGTGCATTAGCAGAGGTATCACTAGCAGAAGGCGGGACGTGCTGATGCTATTGTATAAAACACTAGTGAGGCCTCACCTAGAGTACTGTGTGCAGTTCTGGAGGCTGCACCTTCGTAAGGACATTGACAGAGTGGAGGCGGTCCATAGAGGTGTAACCCCCCTGCAAATGGGGGTTCCCAAAAGACTTCCAGGAGCTTGCTTGAATGCTCCAAGCCTGAATGGTGTTTGGCGTTTAAGCCATTTATCAGTGAGTGTTTTAGAACCTCTGGTACTGTCTCTTTAAGAGCTGTCTGCTTGAGACATAATTAGTTGTATGGGGACTGTGTGTTTCTTTGATTGAGTACCACTCAAACTGCTGCAATTCACTCCATTTTGCAGTCACTAGGAGTGCAAAGGGAACCTATCTGAAAGATGTAACTGTTTGCCAGAAATCATTTACAGTAATAATGAAATTGCAGTTTGTATAACCTGCTTTCTTTTGCAGTCAGAACAGTGTCTCCTAGTTCCCCATTCTGGTTTTGAACTGCTGAACTGGACCAATCAGTGTGGAGTAAGCTAGCTCTAAAATGGTGCCTTGGACGAATCAGAACTTGGACTCATAATCTGAGCCAGCCACAAGAGGATTGTATGGGCAGTGACTCTGGGAGATGTAGTTTAGACTTCAGCACCTTTTGGACCAACAGCAGCAGTCTATTGTGTGACAGCCAATCCAGTCAAGAACTGGGAGGAACTCAAAGGAAGTGCCGGTTTTGTCGGTTGGAGTTTCAGTTGAGCTTTGGCAGTGAAGAAGGAGGAGCCCTGTGCTTTTTCAGTGTGCAGTTTTAGTCAAAAACGTGTATAAGGCCCAGAGTTCCGGTCTGCAGCTTGGTAACAGCTTGTTAGGACTGAATCCGTCCTGTGAAGAGAATCAAAGAATATCTGAAGAGTAGAAACCAGGCTCACCCTGTAGAAGACTGGAGGAATTGCTGAAAATTGCACTGGTCTGTCAGGAACTGAATCTGCTGTGTGTTCTCCCAGGTATTGTGCAGTAATTGCGATCGGGATACAGATGCAGCCTGCCTGGTATAGTGCTTTCTTTTATATAAATGTGAAGAGGTTTATGTACCTCAAGTGAGCCCTGCTGACATTGAAGGACCCTATCTTATTTGGAGGTCGTGAGTACTAATTCAGGGTCGCTCCTGTTGAATTGCCACATTAAATCCAAATGGAATTACTGTACTGCTGACTGTTTAATTCTCCTTTTCTCTGTGTGAAGAGCCCTACCAGCTGCCACGGTTTGGACTAGCCACTAGGGCTTGGGTACCCAGGGACAGTAACTGATAGGGATAGGCCTGTGCACAGAGCCATAGAGGTAGATTATTAGAGTGATAAGCTAATTAACCTGATTTCCCCGTCCTTGTTATATCCCCTAAATAAATCAGAGCTGCTTGTTTCAGCAAAGTTATACTGCCTGAGGTATTTGTCTATGTTAAAGTACTGTACTGTGATTGTTGCACTGTATCTCATTTCACAGGAGGTCCCAGTGCCGAACCAGACCTGGGGTAAGTGTATACTGTGAAGGTAATTCTGATATATTGTGTGGGCCACTAGTGGGAAGAAAGGGGGTTGCAGTGTCCCAGAGGGCTGTGACCAAGTTAGTTTAACTATTGCAAACCCTGACCTCTGGGTGGAGGCACCGCCATTGGATCCAGGCCCCTCAACCTGTTAGTGGCAAATCAGGCAGGGTAGTACCCTGGATAGCGCCATCTAGGGTTACATCTTGGAGGCTCACCGCTGGGATTGTGTGTCCTCTAGTGGCCATATTTACGAACCACTGTTAATAAAAAATGGGTACCCGACAGAAGTGGCTGTGCACCAGCTGGTGGAGTGGTGTACTGGGGAGAGATCGACCCCAAAATGCTATGCTTATCCTGGACATCCCCTGGGTATCAATACGGACACTGTGCAGGAGTACTTTCCAAGGTGGAAGGTTTACAAACCCTGTGGTGGTGGGTGGCATGCTAATCTGCTCACCCACACTTTCCTGGCCCTAGTAGAGTTTAAGGATCCCATAGATAGCTCCAAAGTGCCACAGACCATTACCCCAGAGGAGCCCTCACTGCTTGGAGAGTGATAACTAAGGACAGTAAAGACCCGGGGAATCAGCCCCACCACTATCTGAAACTTTTGAGGAGAAATTTGCTGAATGGTTTGCTGGGAGAGGGAAAACTGTGGAGGACTTGAAGAAACTATTCTTGCCACCTGAGGGTGTTTCCTCCCCCAACACCCTCTCCTGCTCCAGTGCCCATAATGGTGGCTGAACCAATGCAGACTCCTATTTCTGCACCTGCCATTAGTCACGACTCTTACCGAGGTTGAGGATCTTCTCTGCACCCTCCCACCCCCAAGGGGAGGATGACTGGGAGACCTGGATGAACTATGTTGCCCCAAGTGCTAGAATGGCAATGCCGGAAGGCTGAGCGAAAGAGGGTTAGTGAGAGCCTCGAGGTCCTGCCCTGGCTACCATCCGTGCTAAACGGGCCAGTAACCCTGAAGCGACTGCACAGGCTATCTTGAGGCCTTGGAGAATGTGTATGGGAGCCCAGATTCTGATGAGGACCTATGGTGGAGAGTAAGAAATGCACAACAGTACCAAGGGAGTTGTTGTCTGTGTATGTCTCGGCTGGAAAAATTGTTGCAAGAATGCCTCAGAAAGGTAGTTTGCCAGCGATTGAACTGGACCGAACCAGACTGGACAGAATCCTTAAGTCTGCCCCTTCTCAGAACTGCTGTTGCTTCAGTTCGCCTGGCAAATCGACTGGAATCCCACCCTCCTATGATGAGTTAATGAGAGAAATTCGAGGAGTTGAGAAAAGCGACCTCTGGAGGTACCTGCACCAACAGCTGTGGCTACGACCAGGTGACTGAGGTGACCCATCAAGTGAAGTTCAGGGGCAGAGGTTGACAGTCAATGAGTGCTCTGACAAGGAAAAGATATGCCACAATGGGCGAACTGTTGAGAGAGATCCGAATTCAAAACAGTCCCTTTATGAAGGCCACGCCTGCAAGTACGGGCCCTGACCTATATCCAACTGCATCTGCTATGGGGGTGGGGTACCCACCATGTATCTCCTGCTGATAACAGCTCCAAACTCGATTCCTTGACCATGGAAGTGGAGGAACTGACGAGATGTCTCCAAATGCTTATCACGCGCAGACAGAGATGGCACCCAGGTTTCCAGTTAGTAATACCCCGCCCTGGCTCCCAGTGTGGCGCCTCGGCCAGCTCAAACTCCAGAAAGTATGTTTTGCATAATTGTGGGAAAGATGGGCACATGAAAAGGAATGCCAGTCCCCAAAAGACACTGACAAAGTTGCATATAGGCTACAAGGAGAGCTTCGGAGAAGAAATCAGTGGTTAAGAGGTGCACGACATAGATCCAGTGAGGGCACCAAAATGCTAATTCACGTCCTTTTGTGGCAAGGTCAGTTGCCCAGGCCCCACTACCGTCTCTCCAGACTGGTCCAGAATAGTGGGTCCCTCCATGGAGACCACTGTAAAGGTGAATGGAGTGTCTACAAGAGCTGTATTAGACAGTGGCTCCCAAGTGACAATTATGTTCCAGGATTGGTACCAAGCATTTGTCAGACGTACCCTTACAACCATTAGAAGGACTGCATGTATGGGGTTAAGTGAGAAGGCCTACCCTATTCCGGTATATCCAAATTTGGCTGTCTTTCCCCACCTCCGTGGCTGGAGTGGCGAACAAGTAGAGACCCTAGCCTTAGTGTGTCCCCCACTGGACTGTATGATGGTGTCCTTTGTTGATTGGAACAAATGTTCATATGTTCGGAAGGCTGGCACAGTTGTGTTATGAAAACAGGGGTCAAAGACTAGTAGAGCTTTAAGAGTTCCGGCTTTAATTAAGAAGGCCTATAGGCACAGAGAGATGCTGAAAAACAGAACCAGAGGAACCGCTCGGAATTGTATGGAAGAGGATCCTGAGTCTCTGATCCTGGTGCCAAATGCCCAGTGTACCTTACAGGAGAGGTCCGTATCAGAAAGGATGTTAAGAATAAATATTAATGTTGGATGCACCAGGCGATGGAAAATTGCCAGAGGGACTGCTGGTCAAGTCTTAGTATTTTGCCCGCTAGAGCCCATGCTTATGCCAGAAGGGTAATGGTCCAAGTTCATAATGTGTCTGAAAGAGACATTCGAGTAAACAGAGGTTGCATCCTGGCTAATGTGCATTGTGCAGACACTGCAGTGCTACCCAGCAGCAAGAGTTCAAGGAAGAATGACAGAGTAACGCCTGACTTGTTTGATTGGCGACTCCGCTGCCAGCTGAATGGAAAGTGAGGATCAGTGAGAAGCTTGCCCAGAGACCAGGTGTTTTCTTTAAAGGAATGGGATGTAGGATGCGTGCAAGGAGCTGAGCACAATATCCGGCTGCATGACGAAAGACCATTTCGTGAGAGGTCTCACGCCTGGCACCTGCTGACATAGATGATGTGAGACGGCATCTGCAAGAGATGTTAGCTGCTGGTGTAATACAAGAATCCAGAAGCCCTTATGCTTCCCCATTGTGGTAGTGAGGAAAAGAATGGAACAGTAAGGATGTGTGTGGATTATCGCACCTTAAACCCGGACTATCCCTGATCAGTACACAATGCCCGCATTCAGGATGCTGGACTGCCTAAGCGGAGAGCAAGTGGTTCTCTGTGCTGGATCTCCGCAGTGGGTACTACCAGATCCCGATGACCCAGAGGACCGTGAGAAGACGGCCTTTATCTGTCCGCTTGGCTTCTATGAATTCATGAGGATGCCTCAAGGATTTCAGGTGCCCCAGCCACTTTTCAGCGATTGATGGAGCGTGCAGTGGGGACATGAACTTACTAGAGTGCCTGGTATACCTAGATGATGTTATTGTGTTTGGCAGCTCACTGGAGGAACATGAGAGCAGATTATTTAGGTATTGGACCGACTGGAGGACTTTGGCCTTAAACTGTCCATTGATAAGTGTCAATTCTTTCAAACATCAGTAAAAGTATATGGGACACATAGTATCCACCGAGGAATAGAGACCGACCCAAGTAAAGTTGAGGCCTTGACCACCTGGCCACAGCCCAAAATCTAAAAGAACTGCAAAGATTCCTGGATTCTGTGGTTATTATCGGCGCTTCATCAAGGACTATTCAAGAGTGATCCGCCTTTACTTAACCTTACTCAAGGGTATCCCCAACCCACAAAAATACCAAAAGTCAGCGTCCTCAAGACTGAAAGAGTGTATTTTCATCCGAGTGAAGTATTTGGGGCCCGCTGGACCTTGATTGTGAGACTGCTTTTCATGAGATCATATATCAACTTACCCATGCTCCAGTGCTGGCCTATGCCGATCCAAGAAAACCTTCGTCCTGCACACTGATGCTAGCTTGCAAGGGTTGGGGGCTGTGTTGTACCAAGAGCACGAGAATGGCCTGAGACCAGTGGCCTTTGCCAGTAGAAGCCTGACCCCATCCGAAAGAACTATCCTGTACATAAGTTAGAGTTCCTAGCTTTGAAGTGGCTATTGTTGACCAATTCCATGAGTACTTGTATGGGGCTAAAATACTAGTAAAACTGACAATAATCCTTTGACCTATGTGCAGACCTCAGCTAAGTTGGATGCCACTGGCCATAGGTGGCTTTCTGCATTATCTACATATGACTATGCTCTCGAATACCGAGCAGGTCTGAACCACATAGATGCTGATGCTCTCTCCCGGAGGCCTGTTCCCCAGAATGATTGGGTCCGATTGGCAGAACCTGACATTGGGCACTCTGCGAGAAGTTTGACAGGGAGGAACAAATGTCCACGGACGCAGTGGACTGCATAGTGTGATTGCTTGGGAGCCTCTGAGAATTGCATACCTGCTGTTTTGCCACTTTTCTGCAATAGACATGGTGCACTGCCTCAGCTGGACAATGACAGTATTCGACGGGCTCAATCCCCGATCCCATGATCAAAGCAGCTTTAGAAGCCCTCTATGCAGGAAAAGATGTGTCCAAATTACGCTCCACTGATTTGAGAACTGCACTGTTATACAAAGAAAGTCCTAAGTTGAAACTGATCAATAAACTGTTATACAGAGAAACAGTAGACAGAGGGGACAAGTAGACAAACAACAACTAGTGCTGCCCACTGCCTTCGAGACTCAGTACTGAGGTCCTTGCACAACCACATGGGGCACCTTGGTATAGACAGAACACTTGACTTGGTGAGATCCAGATTCTATTGGCCTAAGATGGGGGCTGATGTGGAGCAACACATTCGAACTTGTAGTCGCTGCTTACAGAGGAAAGCTTTGCCCCAGAGGGCTGCCCTCTTGTTAACATCACCACCAGTGCACCCATGGAGCTGGTCTGTATTGATTTTCTGAGTTTGGAGTCAGATCAAAGAAATATCAGTAATGTGCTGGTGGTCACTGACCATTCACGAGATATGCCCAAGCTTTCCCACAAAGACCAGAAAGCATCCACTGTGGCCAAAGTACTTGTGAAAACTTTTTGTTCACTATGGGGCTCCACAAAGAATCCATTCTGATCGAGGAGACTTTGAGAGTCGTCTGATCAAAGAGATGCTTTCTCTGTGGGAGTGCGAAAGTCCAGAACCACTCCTACCACCCCCAGGGGACCCACAGCCTGAACGTTTCAACCGCACTTTGCTAGATATGCTAGGCACCTCTGCACCCAAAGGACAAGCCTAGATGGAGCCAACAAATTAGCACCCTGGTACATGCTTATAACTGCACCAAAAGTGATGCCACTGGATTCTCCCCTACCACCTGATGTTTGGAAGAGAAGCTCACTACCAGTAGATGTGTGTTTTGGGGTCTCTCCTGATGGGAGTTCAAGCTGACAACTATTTACAGTATGTGCAAAAGTTAAAGGCCAGCTAACTCATGCGTACCAACTGGCTCAAACCATGGCTGCCAAAAGAAATCTGGCCAACAAAGAAAGGTATGATAAAAGGTGAAAGCACAGGAACTCCAGGAGGGAGATCGGGTATTGCTAAGAAATCTGGGACTGCATGGCAAGCACAAGATTGCTGACAGATGGCACCATCTCCCTCACATTGTAGTGGGCAAACTAGATGATCTGCCAGTGTACAAAGTAAGGCCTGAGAATAATTCAAAATGTAAAAACAATGCATAGAAATCATTTACTGCCCATTGGACAAATCTTAATTGAGTCTGAGCCCTAGAAGATGCCCTCTGGACCAGTGACTAGAGCTGCTGCTAAGAAAAGATCAAGAAAGTCTGCACCTACAGAAGCAAAGTTAAAGTGTTCCCTCCACAAGTCCCAGTTGAGCATGACTGTCAGTCCATATCGGAAGAAAGTGAGAGTGACTTTGAATACTATCCTTCTTACGAACTGAGTCAATTGTTTCGGGCAATCCCTAGTCAATACTGGAGATGAAGCTGGGCCTTCTGGACTGTCTAGCCCCCAGTCATCCCTGGAGCCAATGCTCCCAGAAAGTGAAGTGCAAAGCATCAGATCAGATGAAATGGAATCATTGTGCATGGTTGAACTGTTTGAGCTTTCAGGGAGGAAAATGATAGATTAGGGCAGACTGGTGATACACCCAACAAGAAGAGTATTTTGAGTGCCCTGACAGTCCACTGCCAGTGTCCGAAAGCCTCCATGCGAGCCAGATGTTGTGGACTCAGAAACTGTAACTCCTGGAGCTGAAAGTGCCCCAAGTTCTAGCCTCTCTACCCCATGGAGACTCCTGACAAGTGAGGACAATGCTGAAAATGAGGCTCAGAGGCAGAGACTATAACAGTTCCCCTAGAAAGACTGGTCGAGCTGTAAAGCCTGTGGTGCACCTCAGTTATAATTCACTTGGGAGGCCTGTGGACTTGCCTCTCAATGTTGTCCATAAAGGAGTGTATGTGTCCCCGAGCTCATTGCCCAAACTGAGCATCAGTGCTAACTCCAAGTTACTTGTGTTGCCCTCTAATATGGTGCCCTTGCCCCATCCAGCCCAAGGTAACTGATAGGAAGGGCCCCTCTCTTCAGGTTTCATGTACAAGAGGTAATAACTTGAGTTATGGTACAATGTGTATGTAATACTGTGTAAAGAGTGATACTGCAATGTTTCAGAAATGTGTTCTTGGTAAAATGATATATTGACTGATGATTACATGTGCGAGCCTAATGCAAATGTATATGGTTGCAGTTGAAACTTATGGGGTACTTGCTTGACCGGGACGTCAAGCTTTCCCAGGCCAGGAAGGGTAACCCCTGCAAATGGGGGTTCCCAAAAGACTTTCAGGAGCTTGCTTGAATGCTCCAAGCCTGAATGGTGTTTGTCATGCTTAAGCCATTTATCAGTGAGTGTTTTAGAACCTCTGGTACTGTCTCTTTAAGAGCTGTCTGCTTGCAGACATAATTAGTTTGTATGGGGACTGTGTGTTTCTTTGATTGAGTACCACTCAAACTGCTGCCAATTCACTCCATTTTGCAGTCACTAGGGTGCAAAGGAACCTATCTGAAAGATGTAACTGTTTGCCAGAAATCATTTACAGTAATAATGAAATTGCAGTTTGTATAACCTGCTTTCTTTGCAGTCAGAACAGTGTCTGCCTAGTTCCCCATTCTGGTTTTGAACTGCTGAACTGGACCAATCAGTGTGGGGTAAGCTAGCTCTAAATGGTACCTTGGACGAATCAGAACTTGGACTCATAATCTGAGCCAGCCACAAGAGGATTGTATGGGCAGTGACTCTGGGAGATGTAGTTTAGACTTCAGCACCTTTTGGACCAACAGCAGCAGTCTATTGAGGACAGCCAATCCAGTCAAGAACTGGGAGGAACTCAAAGGAGTGCCGGTTTTGTCGGTTGGAGTTTCAGTTGAGCTTTGGCAGTGAAGAAGGAAGGAGCCCTGTGCTTTTTCAGTGTGCAGTTTTAGTCAAAAACGTGTGTAAGGCCCAGAGTTCCGTCTGCAGCTTGTGTAACAGCTTGTTAGGACTGAATCCGTCCTGTGAAGAGAATCAAAGAATATCTGAAGAGTAGAAACCAGGCTCACCCTGTAGAAGACTGGAGGAATTGCTGAAAATTGCACTCGGTCTGTCAGGAACTGAATCTGCTGTGTGTTCTCCGGTATTGTGCAGTAATTGCGATCGGGATACAGATGCAGCCTGCCTGGTATAGTGCTTTTTTTATATATAAATGTGTGAAGAGGTTTGTGTACCTCAAGTGAGCCCTGCTGACATTGAAGGACCCTATCTTATTTGGAGGTCGTGAGTACTAATTCAGGGTCGCTCCCTGTTGAATTGCCACATTAAATCCAAATGGAATTACTGTACTGCTGACTGTTTAATTCTCCTTTTCTGTGTGAAAGGGCCCCACCAGCTGCCACGGTTTGACTAGCTACTAGGCTTGGGTACCCAGGACAGTAACTGATAGGGATAGGCCTGTGCACAGAGCCATAGGTAGATTATTAGAGTGATAAGCTAATTAACCTGATTTCCCCTGTCCTTGTTATATCCCCCTAAATAAATCAGAGCTGCTTGTTTCAGCAAAGTTATACTGCCTGAGGTATTTGTCTATGTTAAAGTACTGTACTGTGATTGTTGCACTGTATCTCATTTCACAGCAGGTCCCAGTGCCGGAACCAGACCTGGGGGTAAGTGTATACTGTGAAGGTAATTCTGATATATTGTGTGGGCCACTAGTGGGAAGAAAGGGGGGTTGCAGTGTCCCAGAGGGCTGTGACCAAGTTAGTTTAACTATTGCAAACCCTGACCTCTGGGTGGAGGCACCCGCCATTGGATCCAGGCCCCTCAACCTGTTAGTGGCAAATCAGGCAGGGGTAGTAGCCCCTGTGATAGCACCATCTAGGGGTTACAGAAGGACAACTAACATGGTACAGGGCTTGCACCAGAAAACATATGAAGAGAGATTAAAGGACCTCAATATACGAACATACGAAATTTGCCAGCAGATAAAGGCCTAGAGGTCTATCAAGTCTGCTCGAATGTGCAGCTAGCACCCCTTATTCTGCATCTGCCCCTCCCTTCCACCCTTCCCCTTCATTACCCTTCCCCTTGCACTGTCCCATCCTCGTTTGAAGCAGTCCACTGTTCTACTGCATACCACTTCAGCAGGTAACGCATTCCACCCAGCCACCACCCTCTCTGTAAAAAAGTGTCTCCTCATCTCCCTCCTGAACCTTCCTCACTCCAGTCTCATATCATGGCCCCTGGTGTCCCTCCCCTCCCTTACTTTGAACAGCCCCTCTGTACCTGTCTTGTTTATTCCTTTCATGTATTTAAAGGTTTCAATCATGTCACCCCTGTCTCTCCTCTCCTCCAGTGAATACATGTTCAACTCCTTCAGCCTCCTCTCGTATGATAAGTCCCTCAGCCCCTTGATCATCTTTGTCGCTTTGTGCTGCACCCCCTCCAGTAACTTAATGTCCCTCTTCAGATACGGACACCAGTACTGCATGCAGTACTCCAGGTGTGGTCTAACTAATGACCTATTCAGTGGCAGAATCACGTCCTCCCTCCTCGAGGATATACCCCTTGCAATACAACCCAGCATTTTGTTGGCCTTTGCAGCTGCCTTCCTACATTGTGCCGAGTTGTTCATTGACCCTGTAATGAGCACACCTAGATCCTTCTCCTCCTCTATCTGGGCTAGCTGCACTTTCCCTAGCTGGTAACTCCCTCTTGGGTTCTTCATCCCAAAATGCAGCACCTTGCACTTTTTGGCATTAAAGCCCAGTTGCCAGGTGTCTGACCAGGTTTCAAGCTTTGCCAGATCATCCTGCAACCCCTGCCATCCCCTAGGTCATCCACCACCGCTGCTACCTTGGTATCATCAGCAAACAGACTGATCTTGCTCTGATGTCCCATGATATGTCTGCAATGAATATCCCAAACAACACTGGTCCCAACACCGAGCCCTGTGGAACACCGCTCGTCACTACCCTTGGGTGTGAGAGCTCCCCACCCACTACCACCCTCTGTTGCCTTCCCTGCAGCCAGTTTCCTACCCATCTCACCAGCTTTGCACCCACCCCTGTGCCTACTAACTTCCTTCCCAGCCTTCCATGTGGCACTGAGTCGAATGCCTTACTGAAGTCCAGATACAGGACATCCACTTCATGGCCCCTGTCCAGTTGCCTAGCTACCCAGTCATAGAACTCGACCAGGTTGGTTTGGCAGGATCTGCCACGTATGAAGCCATGCTGTCTGCTGTCCTGTAGTCCTTTGGCCTCTAGGAGGGCCACCAGCCTCTCCTTCAGGATAGTCTCCATTAGCTTACCCACGATGGATGTGAGGCTCACTGGTCTGTAGTTTCCAGTTCATCCTTGGGGCGACTCTTGTGGAGGGGCACCACATGAGCCATCCTCCAGTCCTGAGGTACACACCCCGAATGTAGTGAGGCATTAAATAGGTCTGCCAAAGGTCCTGCAAGGACCTCTGCCAGCTCCTTCAGTATCCTGGGGTAGATGCCATCTGGGCCTGGCGCCTTGTCCACCCTCAGTGCCTTCAAACCCTCTCGAACTCTGCTGTCCATGATTTCCCCATCTGTCACCACTTCCCCCCCTGCTTCTGCCATTTCTCCCACCTTGGTGTCACCCTCTTCTTTAGTAAATACTGAGCAGAAGTACTCATTTAGTGCTTCCGCTTTATCGCACCCTGCTTCCACCCAACCCCTCCTTCCTAATCCTTACTATGTGGTCCTTACAGCTCCTTTTCTCCCTGATGTACTTAAAGAAGTCCTTCTCCTTCTTAATGCCTTGTGCCAGCCTGAGTTCGTAGATGCTTTAACTCCCTTACTGCCCTTGTCACCTCCTTCGATTCTGTCAAGTACTCCTCTCTGTCTTCCCCGCTCCCTGTTTTCTTGCATTTCCTAAAGGCAGCTCTTTTCCTCCTTAGCTTTTCCATGACCTCCTTGCTCAACCAGATCGGTTTCTTAGCCCTAGCCGTCTTGCTCTGGGCTTTGCAGCAGGTTTTGGTTGCCTCCACTATCCCCAGCTTTATGAGCTCCCACCTCTGGTTAGTGTCCATACTAGATTGAATTCTGGCCAGGTACCCTTTTACCACTTCCCCCATCCTCCCAAAGTCGGACCCTCCTAAAGTCCAGCACTATTGTGCCAGATTCCACTCCTTCTTTGCCCATATCCAATGTGAGCCATACTGAGTGGTGGTCACTCCCTGACAGCGGTTCCTCCACTGTAAGTTCTCTCACAAAGTCCCCATTTGCCAGCACAAGGTCAAGGGTATTCCTTAACCTGGTTGGTTCACTGACCATTTGCAGCAGGAAGCTGTCCTAGAAGGCATCCAGCAGTACCTACTCCCTTCTGTTCCTGGTTGTTGGGGTACTCCAGTCCACTCCTGGCATGTTGAAGTCCCCCACAATCACCACACTACCCTTCTCGCAGGTCCTCTATATATGTACTCACTGGAGGAAAGGAGGGAGAGGGGGACATGATAAAAACATTCAAGTACTTTAAGGACAAAAACAAGGTGCAGACAGGAGATCTTCTAATATAGGGGGAGTACAAGAACAAGGGGGCATGATATGAAATTGGTAAGTGGCAGATTAAGGGGAAATGTGAGGAGGTTCTTCTTCATGGAGAAAGTGGTGGACACATGGAATAGTCTGCCACAGGAGGTGGTGGAAGCAAGCACAGTGGAAGAATTTAAACATGCCTGGGATAGGCATAAGGGAACCTTAGAGGTGGGATGGAGTAGAGAAAAGTCACTGGCCAGATAGGGTCAGAGGATGCAAACAAGTGTAGGGCTTACAGGCAGACTGGATGAGCCTTGTCTTTATCTGCTGGCAATTTCTATGTTTCCATTTGTTTCCAGTATTCTGATATTTTAATTCCATGTTTGATGATCTCACATTTTTAGGGCTAGTATCCCAGGTTGTCCTAAATTTCAACGTGAAAAGGTTGGAAGCTATGAACTGAAGAATTCATTAAAAACGGCAGCGACCTCAGGGAAGTAAGAACTAGGTGAGCTGCCAGATTGGAGGCATGCATAGACTGGGGGGGTTGGGGGTCAAAATGGAGTGAGTAAGTGCATAATTATACCTTGGCGTAAGGCGGTTTGGAGGTTTTCCCTATGCTGCCCCTACACAGTCACTTGTCAGCTGTGCAGTATAAACCAGAATTATGATATATTCCATACTATTCTGAACTATGGCCTTATGTGAACAAGGTTATGATCCCGGCTGAATAAAATGTACATTTTGAATACTTAAGCAACACTGCAGCCCAAGAATGACAGTACAATTTATCAGGAATTGTTTGTAGCCCTACAAAGTTATAGTACAGTACTGTAGCAGTACAAGTTATTGTAAGGTAGGGCAGTCTAATATTATTCAGATTAGTTCAACTGTGCACGATGGAAGTTCCGGTTAGTAAGTGGGAAGACAGCCTGTTATTAACTCCATTCTCATTATTTCCCGATTTCTGTTCCCGCTCTCCGTTTCAATAACCAGGTTGTTTCTTCTGTGGCGCTCTGGCACCATCTTTTGGTCAAAAGCCATTCTGCACAGTGTGGCAAGCATTCCTTTTGTACAATTTCAGATGTCAAATTTGCTAGGAAGGAAATCCAGCTTTGAAATGTAGCCCGTATATTAAATTAATTGATGGGGGGGGGGAGGGCAGAGAGGGTCTCTGTTTTACCTTACAAGGACATTCCACAATGCTATCAACTATCCTACTCAGTACTTGATAAATACAGTGAAATGGATTTCCTGCCCACTTTGCCCTCTAGATCTAAGAAAATATAAATAATGGAAGAGAATAAGTTATCATTTGTATTTGTAAAATGAATGTACTATAGGCTGTACTCTAGTATTTCAGACTAATAGTTTTGGGATGATGACTTTGGGAATAGCGATCCTTGGTGAGGCAACTTGTAATTCCAACACTAGCTGTGAGGTGTTGCTCTCCGTTACCTTTTTGGCCATTTGAGAGACATAAAAAATGAATTTTTCTGATCTAGTTATGACAAATTAAACTACTTGGTTATAGATTTGTACTTTTAGCAAGAATGCAAATCAAGTCTATATTATTTTTAAAATGCACAAAAAAGGAGATATTTCACCACTTAACCCTTAGACTGCCAACAGAATGAGAACGTATTGGAGTTCTGGACTGATATATCAGTTCACAGCCCTGCAAGGGTTAATAACATGCTATTTCTGTGCTTACAGTTCTCTTTTAGAGAAGGTGGGTGGCCCTTGAAAGGGCCGTTGGGTTCCGATGTGTGCCGCTCGCTCCCCTGCGGCGCCCTTTACTTGGCGCTGGTGTACTTGGTGACAGCCTTGGTGCCTTTAGACATGACGTGCTTGGCCAGCTCCCCTGGCAGCAGCAGCCGCACGGCAGTCTGGATCTCCCAGGAAGTGATGGTCGAGCGCTTGTTGTAGTGAGCCAGGTGGGAGGCTTCGGCCGCGATGTGCTCGAAGATGTCATTCACAAACGAGTTCATGATGCTCATAGCCTTGGAAGAGATGCACTTGTCTGGGTGAATTTGCTTCAGCACTTTGTACATGTAGATCATCTCCTTGCAGCTTTTTCGGCGCTTCTTGCCATCCTTTTTTGCGGGCTTCTTCATAACTTTCTTGGGGCCTTTCTTGGGCGCTGCTGGCTTGGTGGGATCAGGCATTGTAAGCAAACTTCACAAACAGTAACTGAGTGAAATGGCAAGGGGAACAAGCATTTGTCAATGCCGAAAGTTCGCCATTGGTATTGCAGTTGTACATGCCTCCTGGACAGAAAACCAATTTTATGAGGGACAGAGGAAAATTCTGAGGCAGAATCAGGGACAGCTGAGAAGTATGAGCCAGAATGTGTAGCACTTTCTTATTTTACAGAATGTCTACAAATAGTGCGCTCATATATTTAGTGTTAAGGAATATTTCTATGAAGTATGTTCAGCAAGTTAATAGTTTGTGTGTCCAGAAATAGCTGTAACATTAACCTTTGGGAAGCAAGGGTAACTTTCAGCGTAAAAATCAAAGTGCTATGCCGAATTCATAGTAGCTTGAGAGGTGTGCTTATTTGTCCCTGTTTTATTTTAACCCTGAGACTGCCCTGATTTGCAAGGCAGGAGGCTGAGAGGTATGTTCAACATTAGAAGCCTCCATGCGAGAAAACTTTATCTTTCATCCCAGCACCAATCTGAGTAAAAAGATGTAGAGCAGGAGCACCGCAGCGATGCCCAGAATCACCCCGAGTACCACGGCTAGAGCCAGCAACCTGGCATGAACCATCAGAGCCTCAATGTGAAACTCCACTGTGATGCCCTCTACACAGGACTGCATGACCCCCCACACCAAGTCTGCCATGTCCCTGGCGGGCGGGGGAAACTAAACTTTTTATTATCATTATTATTGGGAGTCTGTCACAGGCGTCTCACCCTCAACCTCTCTCCCTCACTTCACACCCCATAAAGCAGATCTAGTTTTGGTGATAAGGTTTTGGCAAAAGCTGTTCCTAGAACAGGGGACATATTATCTAGGCAACTAAAAATTAACATGTTACTGCCCTTGGAAAGGTTTTGAGCGTCATTAGCTAGTCTTTATCATAAGCATTGTAATTGCTATGGTTAAATTAATATTTGTTATAACTGAAACTTGTTACATGATCAATTCTTAATGGTATGTCATATTTATTGTATTATGTTTATTGTATATGAAGTGTGTTAAATTATGTGTATTCTTGTTTCTCATTTAGTGTTGGATATATTTGAAAATGAGATATTTATCTCAGTTTGTCATCCAATAAAGCTTGATTGATGATGACGATGATGTTAAATGGCCAGTTTTCATTGATCTCCTTTCAAATATCCCAGAAGACTCCCCATTTATTTCAGCAGAGATCAAAAGTCCGACGCCCTTAACTCCTTACAAAATCTGTCACTCGGCCAACGCTGCTGTGGCTTGTATCCAACCTCTGACTCTGGGGCCAGCAGTTGACTAGTTTAGAATGTCACTCCCACTCCGTCTTAAGTCTCAATCCTCGCATGCCAGAATGGCTCACTGTAGATTGTGTGATGCTGGTGGGGTGGGCAGAGAGACAGGAGTTAGGGATACTTTTTACGGTGGTTCCTTGATGTTCATGAGTTGAAGCCAGTAAAGGGACTGAGCAGAGCTGCTTACAGTACATGGTTTACATTTTTAGTTTGTGCGATCTCCAGCCTTCTGTGGTGTGACAGTGAATAGACAGACTGCCACTGTTTCCAGCAAGAGCTGTTGCCATGTCAGAGTTGGGACCCCTGCAGTAGCAGCAGCCTGCTGTTGTCCGAGACACATGTCTTACTGAGTGCGCCTGGAGGCAGCAGCACTGCTCGGAGGGAGGCTGGGACTTGCCGTAGCTGCAGTGGTCTTGCTGGGCAACATCTTTGCACTGAGACAAACATTGCAAGGAAAGGTAGCCTGCAGAACTGGGAACAAAGGAACTTAGCAGCCAGTGTGTATTTTTGGCATTTGGGCTGCCGTGGTGCAGAAAAGAAAGGAAGAATGTGGGGTGGCGGTACAGGCTAACTTGGCAAGCCTGAATTCGGAACATCACGTAGAATACGGATCACTTGAGAGGTGTGCCACTCAGCAGCTCCAGTGGGGTGGCGAGGTGGAGGGAGGTTACGTCAGCCAGGCTGATCGGGACACCGAACAGCTATTTGCTGGGTGGTGTCCTGCAGATGAAAAGAAAAAGCCTCCACATGATTGGTGTGGCATTTTCTTTTCAAGTAGAGACTATTTCTGGCAAAACACCATCACTATCAGCCTGGCTGATGATTGGTGTGACATGGTCAAGCCTCTTGCAGACCATTCTGCATTGGACAGACAGTGTCACACCCTTCAGCAGCAACTCATATCAAGAAGTTTGCTGTGCATGCGCCTACAGCGAACTTCAGCTACTGATAGGGGACTCAATTGTTAAGGGGGTAGAACTGGGGAAGGGAGAGAAGGAAGTAAGCTGCCTGCCTGGTGCCATGGCTTGGAGGGACAAGAAGCGAATCCTCAGAATTGTAGAAGCAGCATCACAGGAGAGAGAACTAGATATCATTGTCCACCTTGGGACAAATGACCTAGCTAGGCATGGGATCAGTGCAGTGCAGAATGAATTTGTGGAGTTGGGGAGGGGCCTCAGATGGGTAGCAAGCACAGTAACCTTCTCAGAGGTGCTACCAGTCCATGGCAGGAGTGAGGCTAGGGTACTGCACACCATGCAGTTTAATGAATGGTTGCAAAACTGGTGCAGAGCACAGGGCTTTGGCTTCATTGGGGACTGGGGGTCCACCTGGAGAGATAAAGGTCTATACTGGTATGACGGTCTGCATTTGTCCACAAAGGGGACCAAGCTCCTAGGTGACAGGTTTAAATTCTTACTTGGCAAGCTTTTAAACTAGATAAGGGGAGGTACTGATAAAAAGGCAGGAAAAGTCAAGCTTCCCCACAAAACATGCAGGTAGTAGGGTAAACACTGAGGTACAGAGCTCAACACAGGGCAGGATGGGGTAAATGGTAAAATAGATAAGAGCAATAAGAGCAGGGATGGTGGAAAAAGGATCAAGCCAACATTAAATGGAGGGCAATGACTACTAATGTCCGTAGTCTGGGAAACAAGCTTCTGAGCTAGTAGCTTTGATGGAAGATGAACAATTGGATATTGTGGCAGTCACAGAAACATGGTACACCGAGAACCATGAATGGGATGTCAACATACCAGGTACACAATCTACAGAAGGGACAGGGAAGGTAAAAGAGAGGTGGAGTAGCTCTATACATAAGGGAAGGGATCAAAGCTACAGAACTAAAAAGTAAAGGAGAGGACAAGAGGCACTCTGGGTTACCTTGGAGATGGGGAATGGCATCACAATCCGCACAGGGGTTGTATACAGACCCCTGTCTCAAGGGAGGAAATGGACAAGAAAATGATACAGGACATTCTCAAAATGGCTGAAAAAGGAGATATGTTGATGGGGACCTGAATATGCCAGATGTTAACTGGAGGACATGTACTGCAGCCACATCCAAGAGCAGGGTCATTCTCGATGCCCTGCAGGGCAGACCTTAGACAGCTAGTGCTGGAACCCACTGGAAGGAGCAATACTAGACCTGGTACTCTCAAATGGAGAGAGGATCACAAATTTAGAAGTCAGTAGACATCTGGGAACAAGCTACCACTGCACAATGTGCTTCACAATGAGCACAACCATGGAGATAAGCCATACAAAAACAAGGATACTGGACTTTAGAAGGGCTGACTTTGGCAAAATGGGTGAACACCTGAATAATACACTAGCAAATGGCCAAATAGGAGGGGTGGAAGAACAATGGAGAAAAATCAAAACTGCCATCATAGAGGCAACAAGTCTTTGTGTAAAACAAATAAAGAAAACAAAGCGAAGTAAAAAACCACTATGGTTCTCAAAAGAGGTGGCAGGGAAGGTTAAGGAGAAAAAGGCTGTATTCAAAAAGTATAAGGAATCACAGAGGGAGCACGACAGGGAACTGTATCAATTAAAGCAGAAAGAAGTAGGAAAGGCAGTCAGAATAGCAAAGGCACAAACCGAGGAAAAAATAGCCAACTCGGTCAAAAAGGGGGATAAAACCTTTTATAGGTACATTAGGGAGCATAGAAAGGTTAAGGGAAGGATAGTGAAGATTAATAAAGGAGAGGGGAGGTGGGCAGAGGGAGACAGTGAAAAGGCAGAGATACTGAATGAATACTTTTGCTCAGTATTCACAAAAGAAGATGAGGAGCAGTTACCTAAACCAGACAATAGAAGCACTCTGGGTAGGGGGGTTGATACCAGTACATTCACAGAAGAAAGAGTCCTGAAAGAACTCCTAAAACTCAAGGTGGACAAAGCAATGGGGCCTGACGGGATTCACCCCAGAATCCTAAAAGAACTAAGGGGGGACCTAGTGACACCACTGACCACACTTTTTAACAAATCATGGCAGGATGGGGTGGTACCTGAGGACTGGAGGAGGGCAGATGTGATTCCCCTTACAAAAGTGGGAGCAAGGCAGAAGCAGGAAACTACAGACCTGTAAGTTTGACCTCAGTGGTAGGAAAAATGATGGAATCACTTCTGAAAGAAAGAATTGTTGAGTACCTAGAGGCCAGCAGGGCACAGGACCCAAAGCAACATGGATTTACAGCAGGAAGGTCATGTCAGACTAATCTAATTGATTTCTTTGACTGGGTGACCAAAGTAATAGACCAGGGAGGGGCTGTGGATATGGCCTACCTAGACTTTAGCAAGGCATTTGACACAGTCCCGCACAAAAGATTAATAATCAAGTTAGCCAGCCTGGGAGTGGGTCCCAGGGTGGTAGCCTAGGTAGCGAACTGGCTGCACAAGGACACAGAAGGTAATAGTGAATGGAACACATTCCGAAGAAAGGGGGGTTACTAGTGGAGTACCTCAGGGCTCAGTACTGGGTCCAATCCTCTTTAACATCTTTATAAGTGACATTGCAGAGGGTCAGGAGGGAAAGGTATGCCTCTTTGCAGATGACACAAAGATCTGTAACAGAGTTGATACACAGGAGGGGGTAGAAAAGATGAGAAGGGACTTGGCAAGGTTGGAGGAATGGTCAGACATGTGGCAACTTAGATTCAATGCAAAGAAGTGCAAAGTAATGCACCTGGGAAACAAAAACCCAGGAGAAGAGTACACAATAGCAGGGGAGGTACTAACAAAAATAAAATGGAAAGGGACCTGGGAGTAGTCATATCAGATGACCTAAAGGTGGGTAAGCAATGTGAAAAGTCAGTAAGGAGAGCCAGGGGGATACTGGGATGCATAGGAAGGGGCATCACAAGTAGAAAAAGGAAAGTGGTTATCCCTCTATACAGACAGTTGGTGAGACCCCATCTGGAGTACTGTGTGCAGTTTTGGAGACCTCATCTATGCAAGGACATAGACAGGATGGAAGCAGTCCAGAGGAGGAGAACTAAAATGGTGCAGGGTCTACATCAGAAACCATATGAAGAGAGACTGAGAGACCTTAATATGTATACCCTTGATGAAAGGAGGGACAGGGGGGACATGATAGAAACGTTCAAGTACCTCAAGGGAATCAACAAAGTCCAGGAGGGTAGCATCTTTCAGAAAAAGAGATGTGTAAGAACAAGGGGGCACAGTTTAAAGATAGAGGGGGGACGGCTCAGGGGTAATGTGAGGAAATTCTTTTTCACAGAGAGAGTGGTGGATACATGGAACAGCCTTCCTGAGGAGGTCGTTGGGTCTAAAACAGTGGGGGAATTCAAACATGCATGGGACAGACACAAAGCAATTATAGTGGGGGGTTGCAGGAAGCAGGCTGTTGGTTAACTAGAATCTGCAGCTTATCCAGTAGGTATGGAAATGGGCAGACTGGGTGGGCCAAGTGGTCCTTATCTGCCCTTCAAAGTCTATGTTTCTATATAGCATCTGTTTAACCCCACATACCCCCCCACCGACCTCCACCAATCACGAATAGCATGCAAATAAGTGCTTGTGAAGTTCAGTTTTCATTTGCTCTTTGTTCCACCTATCAGAGGCCAGATATATTTATCTATGCCAAGCTCTCATGCTCATCTCTCTTTCCACCAATAACACTCAAAATGTTAATTTCTAGCCTGTAATTTCCATTTCAATACTGTAAGCGAAAGAGGCGACTACCGACACTGAGCCACCCAGTCTCTGATAAGAGATCCCTTGCATGAATGCTTAGAGTTTTGGAAGAGAAGAGTCCAGGAATGTCAGAGGCAGCAGTGCAACATAAAAATATCTGCACTTTTGCAACATTTTATTCCCTGTGCTCTGGTGAGCATTTCCCTGGTAATCTTTCATGTCAGCATTGTACTATCGCCCTGTAATTTGCTCAGTTGTCCATTGTTTTTGTTTACATTTCTGCCACCCACCATGTTGAAAGCAGCAGTACTAGCTAGGCAGTTGCCATGTTTACAGTAGCACTACAAAACTGAAAATGGATCACTTCCTGATTATCTAGTACTTCTGCTTTCAGTAATTAGTCTTCAAACTCTGAAGTCTACATTCCTTGGGATCTCAGGGTATACTGTCTGTCCCAAGTATCACTACCACAACATGGGGATCAATGTCTCGGCATTTGTCAGAAAGCCCCAGAAGAACATTGGGTGTTGTATCCGTGAACAAATGAGCTGAGAGTTGGTGAGCTGTCTGCCATCTGAGGGCCGGGATCTTAGGGTTACCACAGGAGGGAGACACAGCTGATGGGCTGGAGCAGTCCGCAGCGCACCCTCCCTATAGTAATCGCATGTTTGAAAAAGTCTGCGCTGTTTTCTGATTGGTTAGTTTAAAATGGAAGCAGTCAGGGCTGCTGCTCACTAATCCCCAAATTACTGAAGGGAAGACATAAAAACAACACTCATGAATTAGTTACTGCTCATAGAAACATAGAATTTGAAGGCAGATAAGTATCGCTTGTCCCACCCAGTCTGCCCATTTCCCTACCTAATGGATAAGCTGCAGATCCTAGTTAACCAGCAGCCTACTTCTTTCTACCCCAACCCCTAGAATAGCCTTATGGCTGTCCCATGCACGCTTGAATTCAATCACTGTTTTTGACTCCACTACCTCCTCCGGAAGGCCGTTCCATGCATCCACAACCCTCTCTGTGAAAAAATACTTCCTTTCATTACCTCTGAGCCCCGTATCTTCAAATTGTGCCCCCTTGTTCTTGCACACCTCTTTTTTTGAAAGATGCTACCCTCTTGGACTTTGTTGATTCCCTTGAGGTACTTGAACGTTTCTATCATGCTCGGCATTCATATTTTTATTTCTGCTGTCATTGAATCAGTGGTCTGGGCCCAGCTTATTCTGCAGTGTAGTGAAGTTTTCAATAAAAAAATCTATCTGAGACACAGTCAAGTCAAACAGAACTGATTTACAAAACATAACTTTAGAACTAATATTAATTCTCCCAATAGTATTGGCATTAGGAGGCTGAAATATTTTAAATCCATTTCACTATCTGGCATCCCAATATTTTTGATTCTTTTTTCACGGCTTCACGCCCATTTCTCTTCAGTTGCCAGATGATTTCAGGAGGCTATTATATCTGTGGAGCATTTGCGCCATCTAGTGGTCAAACGTGGCATGGCACAATGTATCATACTGCAGTCTATGAAACACCAACCTCTATCTAAAAACAAGCATTTGTCAATGCCAAATGTTTTCTTGCTGATATTCACATTGGACATGCAGGAGTTAGACAGATGCAGAATAGGAATGGCAGTAAAGTATTTAACTCATGCCAACCCCACCTCCACCCTGCAGAGATGGACAGGAATTGGGGTGTGCCTTTGGATTGTTGCCCATAAAGCTCACGACATTTCACCTCACCCTATCCTGCAGACACCAACAAGTGCTGAGGTGTGCCTTGGGGTGTTCAGCTTTACAGTCAACTCTGGGGCTGAAGAGTCCAATGTACACCTCGATGCCTGTCACTGGCTTCAAGGTGGGGGTGAATGGTGTGAGCATTACAGTCAGCAGTCCAAAGGCACACCCCTGATGCCTGTCAGTCTGTACGGTGTGGGACATTATGGTTAGAAACCCTAACGCCTCCGGCGTTTGTTGGTATTTGCACTACAAATTTTCAACATGGCCTTTTTGTGACCCCCAGTTCATGAAAGCATTTGGGACCTCTGCTCATGAACAGTGGCACTGTGATTTTGTTAATCTGTCCCAAATGTTGATTTCCCACAGTGACCACGCCATTCTGCGTCAGATGTGCGAAAACACAGATCGGGCAGGATGTGAAAAATGACAGCTGTACTGTTCATAAGGAGGTGTGCAAAATTGACAATGTTAACAATTTGGAGTGAAAATATTGCAAATTCTCAAAGCTATGAGTGTATGTGGAAACTTCGCAATGCACACTCGTAACATAGTCATTTTATGGACGTTTGTCACCAAATTTTTAACATAGGCATTTTAGGACCTCCGCTCCTGAACAGTGTCACTGTGATTTTCTTAATCTGTCCCATAAACACATTTTGGCCAGGATGTAAAAAATGACAGCTACAGTGTTCATAAGGAGGTGTTAAAAAATGTCAACGTTGAAAATCTGGAGTGAAAATGTTACAAATTCGTGAAGCTACGAGAATGTGTGGAAACTGCACAATGCATGTTCGTAACACAGTCATTTTTTGGAATTTTTTCACCAAATTTGCAACATAGGCTTTTTGAGAGCCCACCTCATGAACAGTGACACTGTCATTTCTTTAATCCGTCCCAAAAGGTGATTCCATGCAGTGACTGCGAAATCACCTTTTGGGATCGAATAACCAGATGACAGTCACTGAATTTATGAGATGGGGTCCCAAGAACCCCATGTTGAAAATTTGGTGCCAAAATTCGTGAAAATGGCTGAGATATCCACATAAATTGAAAAAAAACAGTTTATGCAATTATACAGCTTACCGGCATTTCTTCAATTTTCAGTTGGCTTTGCAGGGTGCAGATGTGTTCCCGGTCCACTGAAGATTGTTGCACCGGGTTACAGAGGTAAGTATGGGGTGAAGGTGTGTGTGTGTGGGGGGAGATGGGATGCACAGAGGGTGGGTGCGGGTTGGGGAGGAGGCACCAGACTCAACCAAGGATCTTTTTTTTATTTTACAGGTAAAAAAAAAAAGTAGACAGGTTTTCTTTATTTACAGGTGGTTTGGTACACTGGGGTGGACACCCAGCATGCTACCTGAGTGTTTCTTGGGGTCTGTAGCTGATGCAGATTGGGCACCCCCGTCTGCACATACAGAGTGTTGGGGGGGCGCATGAGCCGAGGGGGATTGGGCACCCCCCCTCGGCACATACAGAGTGTTGGGGTGCATGAGCTGGGGGATTGGGCACCCCTTCAGCACAAAACAAATGGGGGGCATTATGCAGACGGTGACCGGGCTCCCTATTGGCAACTGAATTTAGGAGGGGCATTCTGACAGGAGGATTGGGCACCCCCATCGGCTTTTATGGGGACTGTAAGAGGCGGACTGCGAGAGGTGCCACCAAGTGAAATTAAAAAACCAAAGCAGTGACATTATGCAGATGGGGAGTGGGCTACCTCATCGGCAAATGGACTGGGGAAGGAGCATGCCAAAAGGGGGATTGGGCACCCCCGTCTGCTTTCATGGGGACTGTGAGAGGTGGCGGCTGTCCATTGGCTTCTGTGGGGACATGAGAGGTGGACGGCGAAGCTGCCACCACATTTATTGAAAGGGGACACCAGACAAGGCAAGCTGTAATTCACTACTTCAATCAAGGACTGCCCCAGCAGCAAAAACAGCTGATTGTTAATGACGGGGTGCTCCCTGATTGCAGTGGTGAGTTTCTTTCAAGTTGGTGGCATGCTACATTGCTGCTGTCATGGACAGTGTGCTCCTCTACTGGCGCCACAGAGACCAGCCCCACAATGGACTGCTGGCACTGGCTACAACGCTGCCACAACTTGCTACTACAAGCAAGCTGACGTAATATGTTTCTTGCTCATGCGCGCAAGCAAACATAAAAAGGACTCCTCCCAGAATACTCCCCAGCTCACCATATAGAAAAATCTCTTTTCCCCACACCATCCCTTGACCTGCATGTTGAACTCCCTAGTATTCTCCTGCCTTCTTGTCAGCCTCTACCCTCGGTCGCCTACCTAGCACTAGGAAGCTGTCCTATACCCTTTTTAGATTGCTGCTCACTAGGTCATTGGCATTGGTGCCTAAATGAATCATCATGTTTGGCATCCCATCATCTACAGTACCTTGATGAGCTTTCCCAGGCAAGGGAGCACCCAGCTCAAACACTGCCCCTTGCAAGCAGCAGGCAGTTCCACTGGGCACGCTCTCCTCCCTGTACCTCTCTGACTAGAGACTCTCCCAGTACTAGAATCCTCCTCTTGCTCTTGCCATGTCCCAACCCCTTCTGCACACACTTTTCTGGTGCTGTCTCCTGCCCTGGAAATCCAGTGGTGTTTTTCAGTTGGAGTCAGCAGCCTGAATTGGTTCTGCCACTGGCACAAACTGGTCCTAGTTTTCTACCTCGGGAACCCCCCAGAGGAGTTTCTACCACCCCATCCTGCTAGAGTCCATCCACCCACACTTACTCTTTGTGGGGGTCTCTGGATAGTGGAGCTGTAGTTTCCATGGCACCTTTCCCAGAGATGCCCCTCAGAAACCTCACTTCACCCTGGAGGCAGCAACCTCATCAACATTGGCTCCAATCCTGTTATGCTCTGGGCATCCGCCATGCTTCCAGTGCGGTCTCTAGAAGATGGTGACACCCCCCCCCCCCCAACTGGCCACCTAACCTCCCATCTACCTACCCACCAAAACATGGTACTAATGTTTACTACTGATGAGCTAGACTGGGGAGTGTAACCTACATATCATGACCTACCTCACTCCCCTGGACTGTTATATCTCCTTATTTGAGTCAAGTGGCCTGCCTCTCTTCCTCTCTAAGTCCCTGTTTGATCAGGTCCTTGTGGCACAAAACCTCATGGCACAATCACTATGCACAACTTACTATGCATGTGCAAAGTACCCTTGTATACTTCCTAGTACCTCACACCCAGGATGTACTTCCCTTACTAACCTGATCACCCTAGTCAATGCCCTCATTTTCTCTTATCTTATCTACTAATGTGTGCACTACAAAGACTTGCCTGGGGGTCAACTGCATCGCATGCAGCTGGTTCAAAATGCAGCAGCAAGGTCGCTGACCTCTGTTCTCAGGCTAGGGCATATAATTCCCTTGCAATGAGTGTTGGATTGGCTGCCAGTTTGGTGGTGCACTGATTTTCAGGTGCTTTTAGTTGCATACAATGCTTTGAATGGACTGGGCCCTCGATACGTCAGTGATTGCCTGTATCCTTATGCAGCATCCTTTGGGGAAGAGCTTTTCAAGTGTGGTCTGTGGAAATATCTCGGGAAAGTTGCAGGTGTTTTTGGAGGATGTGATCCAGGACGCCATCATCCACACGCAGCAGGCCAACAGCAACATGATCACTGCTGTGGCTGTAGTATATGCGCTTAAACCCTACAAACTGAAATGGTTTCCAGCATCTCTCTGTCACAAGACCTGCATGTAAACGCAGTGCACTCTTTGGCTTCAGAGGTTAAACACCAACAAAAGGCCCTTTTAAGGGCCACCCCCGATACCCATGGAAGGAGCTGTAGTTATAACTGCTTTTTCTTTCAATATCTGCAAATTGGCACTGAGGTCAAAGCAGTGCAATGAAAGCTTGTAAATTCTGCATCTGATTTGACAGCAGCAGTGCAACATAATCAGGAAATGATTATCAACATTCTTTTTCTTGGTTGTAAGCATGCAGCCATAGATGAGGTTTTCATATCTATAAATGTTTTTTTCTAGTGATCATTAGTTTTTTAGATATTTAAAATTTATTTCAATTGTTGAGGCACCACAATAAATATGGGACCAACTAATTTTCAGCTGTGCTCCCCCTTCACGTCGCATCAGGTCTTTCGATTACAGAAAGGGAATCTTGTGCTGAACATTCCTGATATCCCTGTGCAGCACTGCCAGTCATATATATGTGCAGTTGGCAGCAGAGGGGGTTCCTGTTCAACGTGGCCAGTGGCAGAAATGTAAACAAACATGAAGGAAAAAGGCACGTTACGGGGTGATAGTACATTGCTGGCGAGAAAGATTACCAGGGAGATGCTCAACAGCACAGGGTATAAACTGTCATAAAAGTGCTTTTTTTAATGAACATATGAAGGTGCCAGCAGAACAAACCTAGCAGTCTACCAAAGTCTGCTCAATTGTGCAGCTAGCTCCCTGGCAGGCAGCTGCCCCTCCCCCCAACCCCCTTAACCTCCCATTGTTGTCCTTCTTGCCCACCCCTGTACCCTGTCCCAAGTGTTCTTAAAGCCAGCCACAATGGGCAGACTAAGTGGGCCAAGTAGTCCTTATCTGCCGTAACATTCTGTTTCTGTTTTTGCATGATGTCACCCCTTCTGGTAGTGTGTGCCACCTTGCAACTACTCTCTCTGTGAAGTAATGTCTCCTCATCTCCCTCCTGAATCTCTCTCCCTCTATTTTAGCCCATGCCCCCTAGTCTCCCTTCCGTTCCTTAGTTTCAACACCCCCTCCGCCCCCCCCTTTGTTGACACCCTTCAAGTACTTGAATGTCTCGATCATGTCCCCCTCTCCCACCTCTCTTCCAGTGTGTACATATTTTGTTATTTTAGCCTCATCTCATAATCCATTCCCTCTATCCCCTGAACCATCCTTGTTGCCCTTCGCTGCACTCCTTCCAGCAGCTTGACATCCCTGCTCAGGTACGGCCTCTGAAACTGCACACAGTACTCCAAGTGAGGCCTAACTAGTGCCCTGTAGGGGGGCAAAATCACCTCCCTGTGCCTGGACATGAATCCGTGTGCTATGTACCCTAGCATCCTGTTTGTTTTTGCTGCTGCCCTCCTGCATTGGGCAGTATTGTTCATGCTTGCTGTTATCAATAGCCCCAGGTCCTTTTCCTCCTCAGTGCTCCCCAGCTTGATGCCCCCTAGCCAGTATTCTTTCCTTGGGTTCCTTGCCCCAAAATGCAACACCTCGCATGTTTTTGCACTGAACCCCAGCTGCCACTTCCCTGACCATTCCTCCAACTTTGTCAAGTCCCTCTGTAGTTGCACCCATCCCTCTTCATCTTTGACTACTGCACCCATTTTGGTGTCATTGGCGAACAGCCTAATCCTGCTCACCACCCCGTTTGTTTGCAATGTCTGAGATGAATAACCCATAGAACAGCGGGCCCAGCACCATGCCCTACGGCACCTCACTCATCACAGATCTAGGCTCTGAGACTTTCCCCAGCACAACCACCACCACCCTCTGCAGCCTACCCCTTAGCCAGTTTGAGATCCAACATGCCATCTTTTTCCCCACTCCCACCCCGGATAACTTCAGCCCTAGTCTCCCATGGGGCACTGAATCAAAGGCCTTGCTGAAATCCAAGTACAGCACATTCCCAGCGTGGCCCCCGTCCAACTCCCTCCTCACCCAGCCATAGTACTGTATAAGGACAGCATAGCACATTCCCAGCATGGCCCCCATCCAACTCCCTCCTTACCCAGTAATAGTGCTGTATAAGGACAGCATAGCACATTCCCAGCATGGCCCCCATCCAACTCCCTCCTTACCCAGTAATAGTGCTGTATAGGGACAGTACAGCACATTCCCAAAGGGCCCCATCCAACTCCTCCTTACTCCAGTAATAGTGCTGTATAAGGACAGTACACATTCCCAGCGTGGCCCCATCCAACTCCTCCTTACTCAGTAATAGTGCTGTATAGACAGTACAGCACATCCACAGCGTGGCCCCCATCCAACTCCCTCCTTACCCAGTAATAGTGCTGTATAAGGACAGTACAGCACATCCACAGCGTGGCTCCCATCCAACTCCCTCCTTACCCAGTAATAGTGCTGTATAAGGACAGTACAGCACATCCACAGCGTGGCTCCCATCCAACTCCCTCCTTACCCAGTAATAGTGCTGTATAAGGACAGTACAGCACATTCCCAGCATGGCCCCCATCCCTCTTCATCTTTGACTACTGCACCCATTTTGGTGTCATTGGCGAACAGCCTAATCCTGCTCACCACCCCGTTTGTTTGCAATGTCTGAGATGAATAACCCATAGAGCAGCGGGCCCAGCACCATGCCCTACGGCACCTCACTCATCACAGATCTAGGCTCTGAGACTTTCCCCAGCACAACCACCACCACCCTCTGCAGCCTACCCCTTAGCCAGTTTGAGATCCAACATGCCATCTTTTTCCCCACTCCCACCCCGGATAACTTCAGCCCTAGTCTCCCATGGGGCACTGAATCAAAGGCCTTGCTGAAATCCAAGTACAGCACATTCCCAGCGTGGCCCCCGTCCAACTCCCTCCTCACCCAGCCATAGTACTGTATAAGGACAGTACAGCACATTCCCAGCGTGGCCCCATCCAACTCCCTCCTTACCCAGTAATAGTGCTGTATAAGGACAGTACAGCACATCCACAGCGTGGCTCCCATCCAACTCCCTCCTTACTCAGTAATAGTGCTGTATAAGGACAGTACAGCACATCCACAGCGTGGCTCCCATCCAACTCCCTCCTTACCCAGTAATAGTGCTGTATAAGGACAGTACAGCACATCCACAGCGGGCTCCCATCCAACTCCTCCTTACCTGTAATAGTGCTGTATAAGGACAGTACAGCACATTCCCAGCGTGGCCCCATCCAACTCCCTCCTTACCCAGTAATAGTGCTGTATAAGGACAGTACAGCACATTCCCAGCGTGGCCCCCATCCAACTCCCTCCTTACCCAGTAATAGTGCTGTATAAGGACAGTACAGCACATCCACAGCGTGGCTCCCATCCAACTCCCTCCTTACCCAGTAATAGTGCTGTATAAGGACAGTACAGCACATCCACAGCGTGGCTCCCATCCAACTCCCTCCTTACTCAGTAATAGTGCTGTTAAGGACAGTACACAGCACATCTCCCACGTGGCTCCCATCCAACTCCCTCCTCCTTACTCAGTAATAGTGCTGTATAAGGACAGTACAGCACATTCCCAGCATGGCCCCCATCCAACTCCCTCCTTACCCAGTAATAGTGCTGTATAAGGACAGTACAGCACATTCCCAGCATGGCCCCCATCCAACTCCCTCCTTACCCAGTAATAGTGCTGTATAAGGACAGTACAGCACATTCCCAGCATGGCCCCCATCTAACTCCCTCCTTACCCAGTAATAGTGCTGTATAAGGACAGTACAGCACATTCCCAGCATGGCCCCCATCCAACTCCCTCCCTTACCCAGTAATAGTGCTGTATAAGGACAGTACAGCACATTCCCAGCATGGCCCCCATCCAACTCCCTCCTTACCCAGTAATAGTGCTGTATAAGGACAGTACAGCACATTCCCAGCATGGCCCCCATCCAACTCCCTCCTTACCCAGTAATAGTGCTGTATAAGGACAGCATAGACATTCTCCAGCATGGCCCCATCCAACTCCCTCCTTACCAGTAATAGTGCTGTATATGACAGCATAGCACATTCCCATGTGGCCCCCATCCAACTCCTCCACTCAGTAATAGTGCTGTATAAGGACAGTACAGCACATTCCCAGCGTGGCCCCCATCCAACTCCCTCCTTACCCAGTAATAGTGCTGTATAAGGACAGTACAGCACATCCACAGCGTGGCTCCCATCCAACTCCTCCTTACCCAGTAATAGTGCTGTATAAGGACAGTACAGCACATCCACAGCGTGGCTCCCATCCAACTCCCTCCTTACCCAGTAATAGTGCTGTATAAGGACAGTACAGCACATTCCCAGCGTGGCTCCCATCCAACTCCCTCCTTACCCAGTAATAGTGCTGTATAAGGACAGTACAGCACATTCCCAGCATGGCCCCCATCCAACTCCTCCTTACCCAGTAGTGTGCTGTATAAGGACAGTACAGCACATTCCCAGCATGGCCCCCATCCAACTCCTCCTTACCCAGTAATAGTGCTGTATAAGGACAGTACAGCACATTCCCAGCATGGCCCCATCTAACTCCCTCCTTACCCAGTAATAGTGCTGTATAAGGACAGTACAGCACATTCCCAGCATGGCCCCCATCCAACTCCCTCCTTACCCAGTAATAGTGCTGTATAAGGACAGTACAGCACATTCCCAGCATGGCCCCCATCCAACTCCCTCCTTACCCAGTAATAGTGCTGTATAAGGACAGTACAGCACATTCCAGCATGGCCCCATCCAACTCCTCCTTACCCAGTAATAGTGCTGTATAAGGACAGCATAGCACATTCCAGCATGGCCCCATCCAACTCCTCCTTACCCAGTAATAGTGCTGTATAAGGACAGCATAGCACATTCCCAGCATGGCCCCCATCCAACTCCTCCTTACCCAGTAATAGTGCTGTATAAGGACAGTACAGCATCTCAGCATGGGCCCCCATCCAACTCCCTCCCACTCAGTAATAGTGCTGTATAAGTGACAGTACAGCACATTCCAGCATGCGCCCCCATCCAACTCCTCCCTTACTCCAGTAATAGTGCTGTATAAGGACAGCATAGCACATCCTCAGCGTGGCCCCATCCAACTCCCTCCTTATCTCAAGTAATAGTGCTGTATAAGGACAGTACAGCACATTCCCAGCGTGGCCCCCATCCAACTCCCTCCTTACCAGTAATAGTGCTGTATAAGGACAGTACAGCACATTCCCAGCGTGGTCCCCATCCAACTCCCTCCCATTCCAGTAATAGTGCTGTATAAGACAGTACAGCACATCCACAGCGGTTCCCATCCAACCCTCCTTACCCAGTAATAGTGCTGTATAAGGACAGTACAGCACATCCACAGCGTGGCTCCCATCCAACTCCCTCCTCACCCAGTAATACTGCTGTATAAGGACAGTATAGCACATCCACAGCGTGGCTCCCATCCAACTCCCTCCTCACCCAGTCATAGTACTGTGTAAGGACAGTATAGCACATCCACAGCGTGGCCCCATCCAATTCCCTCCTCACTCAGTCATAGTACTGTATAAGGACAGTACAGCACATCCACAGCATGGCGCCCGACTAACTGTCTCCTCACCCAGCCATAGTGCTGTATCAGGACAGTATAGTACATCGACAGCGTGGCCCCCATCCAACTCCCTCCTTAACCAGCCATACTACTGTATAAGGACAGTATAGTACATCCACAGCATGGCCCCCATCTAACTCCCTCGTCACCAAGTCATAGTGCTGTATAAGGACAGTACAGCACATCCACAGTGTGCCCCCATCCAACTCCCTCCTCAACCAGTCATAGTACTGTATAAGGACAGTGCAGCACATCCACAGCATGGAGCCCAACCAATTCTCTCCTCACCCAGCCATAGTACTGTATAAGGACAGCATAGTACAACCACAGCTTGGCCCCATCCAACTCCCTCCTCACCCAGTCATAGAACTGTATAAGGACAGTACAGCACATCCACAGTGTGGCCCCATCCAACTTCTTCGTCACCCAGTCATAGTACTATATAAGGACAGTACAGCACATCCACAGCATGGCCCCTATCCAACTCCCTCCTCACCCAGTCATAGTACTGTATAAGGACAGTACAGCACATCCACAGCATGTCCCCCATCCAACTCCCTCCTTACCCAGTCATAGTACTGTATAAGGACAGTACAGCATCCACAGCATGGCGCCCATCCAACTCCCTCGACACCAAGCCATAGCACTGTATAAGGACAGTACTGCACATCCACAGCGTGGCCCCCATCCAACTCCCTCCTCACCCAGTCATAGTACTGTATAAGGACAGTACAGCACATCCACAGCATGGCCCCCATCCAAGTCCCTCCTTACCCAGTCATAGTACTATATAAGGACAGTACAGCACATCCACAGCATGGCCCCCATCCAACTCCGTCATCACCCAGTCATAGCACTGTATAAGATTGGTCTGGCAGGATCTCCCTGAAACAAACCCATGTTGCCTCCCATTCTGCAGGTTGTTGCCCTCCAGGAATACCTCCAGTCTGTCCTTTAGTATTGTCTCCATGAGCTTTCCCACTATGGACATCACGTTGACTGGCCTATAGTTCCCTGGCTCGTCCTTTGGACCTCTCTTATGTAATGGTACCACATGGGCCATCCTCCAGTCCTGAGGCAACTCCCCCATTTCCAGGAAGGTGCTGAACAGGTCTGCCAGTGGTTCTGCTAGAACCTTTGCCATCTCCCACAGCACCCTGGGGTGGATACCATCTGGCCCCGGTGCTTCATTCACCTTCAGTATCTTCAGCCCTTCCAAGACTCTGCTACCCTCTATCTTACTGTCCGGTAACTCACACCCCTCCCCCCGACCAGGGTGGTAATGGACCCCCCCCCTTGTGAACACTGAGCAGAAGTACTCATTCAGTGCTTCTGCTTGTTCCTTCCCCTTTTCTACTCACTCCTCCCTTTTCTTATTCTCACTATACTGTCTCTGCACTTCCTTTTCTCCCTGACATATCTAAAAAAGTCTTTCTTCCTTCCTTTAATTCCTTGCGCTAATCTGAGTTCCCTAGTAGCTTTCACACCCCTTACCCTCTTGGTCACCTCCTTGGACTATTTTACATTGCACTGCTGTTTTAATTTGGTAACATGCTGCTTGAAGTTCGTTTTAAAGCAGCAGTACCATGTAAAAAAATCTACGCTTTTTCAACAGTCTATTCCCAGTGCTCTTTTGAGCATGTACCTGATACTCTTTCCCACCGGCATTGTAATATCACCCCATAATTTGTTCAGTTATCCTATGTTTATGTTTACATTTCTGTCATCGGTCACACTGAAAGCAGCAGTACTATATGCAGCCGCCATATTTTCTGTGGCACTACAAGAGTCGTAACGCATCACTACCTGGTTAGGTAGTATTGCTGCTTTAAAGCAGCACTGCAATGTAAAAAAAAATTGCGCTTTTTTGACAGTGTATTCCCTGTGCTCTGCTGAGCATTAACCTGGTATTCTTTCCTGCCGGCATCGTACTATCATCTCTTAATGTGCTGATTTCCTTTGTTTTTGTTTACATTTCTGTCACCCGACATGCTGCACTGGAACACCCTCTGCTGCCAACTGCTCATGTGTATGACTGGCAGTACTACACAGCGACATCGGGAATTTTCAGCATGGGGTCCCACTGCAGTAACCAAAAGACGTGATGCGACATGAAGGGAAAGCGCAGCTGAAAATTAGGCAGCCACCATATTTATTGTGGCGCCACAACAATTGAAATAAATTTTAAATACCTAAAGAACTAAAGCTCGCTAGAAAACATATTTACAGATCTGGAAACATCATCTATGGCCTCGTGCTTACATCCCATAAAAAAGATTTTGATAATCACTTCCTGATTATGTTGCACTTAACCAGGAAGTGATCCGTTACGACCATTGTAGCGCCACAAAAAATATGGCAGCTGCTATCTAGTACTACTGCTGTCAATGCAGCGGGTGGCAGAAATATAAACATAAACATAGGATAACTGAGCAAATTACAGAGCGATAGTACAATGCCGGCGGGAAAGAATACCAGGTACATGCTCAGCAGAGCACAGGGAATAAACTGTCAAAAAAGTGCACATTTCTTTTGCACTGTACTGCTGCTTTACGTTACTCTAAGGGTTTCCTTTGGTTCTTTATTATGTTGTAATTAATTTGTATGGCATGTTCTCATCATGCTACTTGCTGGCCAGAACATTAATTCTTGTGAATTAATTACAGTTATTGAAATAATAAAAAACAATAAATAACTGAAGGAATTCCACATAGTAACCTAAAATGGATTTCAAGCAGCATGTGATTAAACTAAAATCACAGGTGACCCCAAAATTGCAACTTATCTTTGCACTGCTGCTTTAAACCAGCAGTACTACCTAATCAGGACATGATCTTTTTCTAGTTGTTACATAAGAAGAAGCCAGCAGAAGAAAGCCATCTGATCTATCAAGTCTGTTCGTATTGCAGGGTACAAAGTAGGGTTGTCAGAACCCTCTGAAGTTCTGGGTTCTAGTTCTAGTCTAGAACTTTTGAAAAAGTTCTAGGGTTCTAATCTTTTTTAGAACTTTTTAGAACTCGAACCCTATTTTTTTATTGTGCTGCCAGTAACGAAGATAGTAATAAAATACATGTAAAGGAAAAACTGTTCAATATAAGGGGGAGAGAAATGATCATGTGTGACATTGATAGGAATACTACTAGGTTTATCTATGTTTCTTCTGTTTGCTAAAGCCAGCAACTTAATATGTAACAGGCCCACCCACCCATATGTTAAAAGTTTTCCTACTGCAGCTGCATCATAGTTCCTTAGTGAAAGAAAGAGGCACATTAGCCATTTATGTAGTCAGTTATATATAGTCATCGTCATGAATTATGAGAAAAAATAACTGACATTACCTAATCTCAGCTATTTGCTGCTTTCTGTTTTAAATGAGTAACTCAAAAGTTGCTATGTTTAAAGAAAGCTTTTATAACAAAGTCAAGCCAAGGTACTACAGCAGTAGCATGTGGAACTGTTGCAAAACATATTATGTCATAACGTAGTCAGTCAAGACATTTAAATAAAAAAAATATGCCAGTCATTGTTGCTGACAAAATGCATGCAATTTTCTAAGATAATGCATACATATACCATCATTTTGTTGGCAAATTGAGTAATACATACAACTTTCTAAGATGATGCATTTGTGCAGCTGATACTTCAATAAAATCTGTATTTCAGTCACATAAATAAAAAAAAGTGGTTTCCTCACCACATACTAACTTAAGGAACATTTAATGTAGCTGCAGCAGTTGGCATGTGATGTTTAAGGGACAGCGTCTGTCAACCCCATTATGTATCAAATTATCACTACTTGTAAAGCAAAAACACTTTATGATAGGTCACATTCTGTGAAAACTGCTGATGCAGATTTTCTTTTATTTCTGATTCCTTTATTCTTTTTTTAAAGGGGACAGGACAATTGTGCTAGGTGGCAGCAGTTTGCAATGTATTTAATAGTAAGTAAGTAAATATTTATTTCTTTAAGGCGCCCTTCCAAAGCTCAGGGTGCCTTTACAATATCAGTCATACAAATCGAAACCACAACTATAAACAACATCAAATTCAAAAAACAATCCAATATAATTTAAATCACTAAAAAAATGCTTGGTTAAAAAGGAAGGTCTTTAAAGATTTTTTAAAGCTCTCCACAGTCAGGCAATTGCGTATCTGGCAAGGTAGAGAATTCCACAGGGTAAGGGCCATAAAGGCAAATGTTCTTCCACCAGATGTTTTTAAGGTTACCCTGGGAATCTCCAGCAATCCCTCACCAGAGGATCGGAGGGAGCGGGAGGGACAGTAAGAAGTCAGGAGTTCTTTCAGGTAGCGAGGTCCCAAACCGTGTGGGCTTTATAGGTCATCAACATGACCTTGAAGTGATCCGCCACTGTACAGGCAGCCAGTGCAATTCGCAGGCTCACAGGTGTTATATGGTTGGACCTCGGGCTTCCAGTCACCAACCTAGCTGCCGCTTTTGCACCAGCTGTGTTTACTGATATCAACTCCCGCAGCCTAGATAAAGGGCTTTGCAATAATCAAGGCGATTGGACACAAAGGCGTGGACCAGGGTAGGAAGATCCTCTGATGGAATCAAGTGTTTCACCCGTGCTATATTCCTTAGATGAAAAAAGGATGATTTGACTAAGGCTGACACCTGTGCCCTCAGGGTCAAGCCCTCGACAAATATAACACCAAGGTTATGCACCTGACCAGATGCCATGAGCGGGGTTCCTCCCAGAAATAAACCTGAGAGTTTTCCCGCCCATGGACTTGATATCCTTACGCCCGGTTCCACCACCAATACCTCTGTTTTCCCCGGGTTCAACCTCAGCCAATTAGCACTCATCCAGTTCTGTATCTCCTGGAGGCAGTTGTTAAACAATATACTTGACTCAGACTCCTGCTCGGGCACAAAAGACATATAGAGTTGAGAATCATCGGCATAGCAATGGAAACTCAAACCAAAATGTCTTATGATGTCCCCTAATGGAAGCATATACACCGCAAATAACATGGGGGACAACACTGAACACTGTGGCACTCCACAGTGTAGACAGCGAGAGGTCGAGGAATAAATCCCCGACACTACTCTCTGAGTCCTACCCTGCAGAAAAGATTTAAACCAACTGTGGACCACCCCCCTTAGTCCACAGAGAGACCACAGGCGTTCAAGCAGCACCCCATGATCCACAGTGTCAAATGCAGCTGAACGATCAAGGAGAACCAAGATAGAACGAGTTCTCCTATCTTTTGCCATCAGGAGATCATTCAATACCCGAACAAGAGCCGTCTCAGTACTGTGCTGTTTCCTGAAGCCAGACTGGAGAGGGTCATAGATAGTGTGGATGTTTAAATAATCTTCCAGCTGCAAAGCGACCACCTTCTCAATAATCTTCCCAAAAAGGGAAGATTTGAGATTGGTTGTAGTTTCCTGGGCAGTCGGGATCAAGGAGGGCTTTTCGAAGGGGCGACTATTGCCTCCTTCAAAGGATCAGGAAAGATCCCTCTCTCCAATGATGCCACTACTATCCCAGTAAGGATCGGGCCGATAACCTCTACACACCCCACAAGTAGGCGTGTAGGGCCCGGATCCAGCCCACGGAAAGTTGGGAGCAGAGTCTGGATGATTCTCACTATATCCATGACTACCGGTTGACTGAACGTGGACCAGGTCAAATGGGTGCTTGTGTCCCTCGATTGGTCACTGCAAGACCCAATGGGGAGGCCCTGGCTGATCTCATCTCTGATAGCAGACACCTTATATATATATTATATGTACACAGTAGGTTCGGTCTGTCATCATTTTTTTCCTCACCATCCCCAGCCGATCACGAATCTGTAAATGAAAGGACTAAAACAACACCCACCTTTCACCCCATCACCCATTCCACTTTTCTTCCACCACCCTCATCTGTGCAGTAGCACCCATACCACCCTTACACCCATGTTAAAACCAACCCACAACCCTCACCCACGTACTAGCATCCATTTTTGGTTTATGGCTAACATTTCTGTAATTGAAAAAATAATAAACAGCTACCAATTAGAACTCATTGTTTTGTCCTCTTTAAAATTGAAAAATAGACCGTCCCCAGTCCCAGCCCATACTGATGCACCACAAAGTCACAGAAGGTAAATCCAAAAATATATGTTTGCACTTTAACTATAAATAATATGATACAGAAAGGATTGACGTGACAGTGTCCCTTTTATGCCAAATTTGGGCCTGTTCCCACTGATGTTAAAATTGCCCTGTATATAAAACTTGTTGACTTTAGTTTAGACCCTAGCTACAAAGCAGTTTGCCATGAAATGGTAAAAGTTTTGGGGGGTATATAGTCCAAGGTAGTAGCTCGAGAAAGGAGAGAGACAACCAAAGTCATCACAGTCTGTAAAGTTTCCTTTTGGTGCAGGAGACTCTGTCCACACAGTATTTACCAGCCACCACCATCTGAGTTGTCATCACCATCAACATCCACAACATCAATCACTTCAGGATCAGTTTGTATACTCTTGTAGGGATACAAAATCTTGACTTATTAACTTTAATAAAAGTTAACGTGTGTACATTTTCTGGCAACCTATTTCTGGTGTCTGTCACAATATTGCCAGCTGTACTAAACATGCGTTCTGAAGAGACACTTGTTGCAGGACAACCAGATATTTACAGGCTTCATCATACAGCTCTGTCCAAATTGACTTTTTGATCTCCAGTATTCAAAAGGCATGCATCAATAGGAATTGGCAGTTCTTGCAGGTAACTGTCTACCATGATGGACAGAGACCGCTCAGAAGAGGAATCAGCAGAAGCTGGTATGGCAGCAATTTGGGAAAGGTTTTGCCACAGATTTAGCTTGCTACTAAGGGTTGAAGAAGTGGCAGTTGTGGAACAACTACTGTTAATGTTTGGTGACTTTTCCAGTTCTGTATCATAGAAACATAATAGAAACATAGAATCTGACGGCAGATAAGGACCGCTTGGCCCACCCAGTCTGCCCATTTCCCTACATACTGGATAAGCTGCAGATCCTAGTTAACCAGCAGCCTACTTCTTCCTACCCCCAACCCCTAGAATTGCCTTATGACTGTACCATGCATGCTTGAATTCCACCACTGATTTTGACTCCACAACCTCCTCCGGAAGGCCGTTCCATGCATCCACAAACCTCTCTGTGAAAAATACTTCTCTAAATTACCTCTGAGCCGCCCCCCATCTTCAAATTGTGCCCTCTTGTTCTTGCACACCTCTTTTTTTGAAAGATGCTACCCTCTTGGACTTTGTTGATTCCCTTGAGGTACTTGAACGTTTCTATCATGTCCCCCCTCCCCCTCCTTTCCTCGAGGCTATACATATTAAGCTCCTTTCGTCTCTCTGCATATGTCTTCCGGTGCAGACCCTGCACCATTTTAGTTGCCCTCCTCTGGACAGCTTCCATCCTGTCTATGTCTTTGCGGAGATTGGGTCTCCAGAACTGCACACAGTACTCCAGATGAGGTCTCACCAGCTGTCTGTACAGAGGATAATAACTTCTTGTTTTCTACTGGTGATGCCTCTCTCTATGCATCCCAGTATCCCCCAGCCCTCCTTGCTGCCCTCTCACATTGCTTGCCCACCTTTAGGTCATCTGATATGACTACCCCAGGTCCCTTTCCATTTTGTTGTTGTTAGTATCTCACCCCCATTGTGTTCTTCCCTGGGTTTTGTTTCCCAGGTGCATTACCTTGCACTTCTTAGCATTGAATCTAAGCTGCCATACATTTGACCATTCCTCTAACCTTGCCAAGTCCCTTCTCATCCTTTCCACCCCACCCTGTGCATCAAATCTGTTGCAGATCTTTGTGTCATCTGCAAAGAGACATACTTTTCCTTCCAGTCCTTCTGCAATGTCGCTTATAAAGACGTTGAAGAGGACCGGTCCTTATACTGAACCCTGCGGTACTCCACTAGTAATCCTCCTTTCTTCTGAGTTACTATTACTCTCTGTGTCCTATTATCCAGCCAATTCTTTACCCAGGCTGTCATCTTGGGACCCACTCCCAGGCTGGCTAACTTGTATATTAATCTTTTGTGTGGGACTGTGTCAAATGCCTTGCTAAAGTCTAGGTAAGCCATGTCCACAGCCCCTCCCTGATCTACTACTTTGGTCACCCAGTCAAAGAAATCTATCAGATTCATCTGACATGACCTTCCCGCTGTGAATCCATGCTGCTTTGGGTCCTGTGCCCCTCTGGCCTCTAGATACTCGACAATTCTTTCCTTCAGAAGTGATTCCATCATTTTCCCTATCACTGAGGTTAAACTAACAGGTCTGTAGTTTTCTGCTTCTGCCTTGCTCCCACTTTTGTGAAGGGGAATCACATCCGCCCTTCTCCAGTTCTCGGGTTCCACCCCATCCTCCCATGATTTGTTAAAAAGGGTAGTCAGTGGTGTCACTAGTTCTACCCTTAGTTCTTTTAGAATTCTGGGATGAATCCCATCAGGCCCCATTGCTTTGTCCACCCTTCACTTTTAAGAGTTCTTTCAGAACCCTTTCTTCTGTAATGGCTGGTATCAACTTCTGTATCCAGAGTGTTTCTACTGTTTGTTTTATGTACCTCCCCTCTTCATTTGTAAATACTGAGCAAAAATATTTGTTTAGTATCTCTGCCTTTCCACAGACTCCCTCTGCCCACCCTCCCTCCCTTTATTAAGCCTCACTATCCCTCCTTGGTCTTCCTTCGCCCCTGATGTACCTATAAAAGGTTTTATCCCCTTCTTAACCGAAGGCTATCGTTTCCTCGGTTTGGGCCTTTGCTGTTCTGACTGCCTTCCCAGCCTCCTTTGCTTTAACTGATACAGTTCTCTGACCTGCTCCTTCTGTGATTCCTTGTAATTCCTGAATGCTTTCTTTTTCTCTTGAACCTTCACTGCCACTTCCTTTGAGAAGCATAGTGGTTTCTTACATCATTTTGTTTTGTTTAGTTGCTTCACACAAAGGCTCGTTACCTCTGTGATGGCAGTTTTTATTATTCCCCATTGTTCTTCCGCCCCTCCTTCCTGCCCATTTGCTAGTAGTGCATTCCTTAGACACTCACCCATTTTGGCAAAGTCAGCCCTCCTAAAGTCCAGTACTTTTGTCTTTGTATGGCTTGACTCTATTGCTGTGTTTATTGTGAACCATACTGTTCGATGGTCGCTAGTTCCCAGATGGCTACCCACTTCTACATCTGTGATCCTCTCCATCTTCATTTGAGAGAATCAAGTCTAATATTGCTCCCTCTCGAGTGGGCTCCAGTACTAGTTGTCTAAGGCATGCTCCTGTAGGGCATCTAGAATAACTCCACTCTTCGAAGTGGCAGCTGCAACTGCACTCCAGTTAACATCTGGCATATTCAGATCACCCATCAGCAATATCTCCCCTTTTTCTGCCATTCTAAGTATACTTTCTATCATTTCCTTGTCCATTTCCTCCCCCTGAGAAGGGGGTCTGTATACAACCCCTGTGCGGATTGTGGTGCCATTGCCTGTCTCCAATTTACCACAGTGCTTCTTCTCCTCCTCCCTGTTTACCCTTTTGTTCTGTTGCTTTATTCCTTCCCTTATGTAAAGAGCTACTCCTCCTCCTCTTTACCCTCCCTGTCCCTCCTGTAGATAGTGTATCCTGGTATGTTTACGTCCCAGTCATGGTTTTGTGTGCCATGTTTCTGTGACTGCCACGATATCCAGATGTTCCTCCTCCATCAAGGCCACTAATTCAGGAAGCTTGTTACCCAGACTATGGGCATTGGTACTCATTGCTCTCCATTTTTTGATGGCTTTACCTTCTGTTGCAGCATCCCCCACTGACCGTTCTACCTCGGTCTTTTTCTCATTTAGTACCCTGTTTTGAAGGGAGATGCTGGGATTTTCTGCTGCTTGTCAGTGCCTCCACCTTTGACTAGTTTAAAAGCTTGCCAATGAAGCATTTAAACCGATTGCTCAAAAGACTTGTTCCCTTCCTGGACAGATGCAGACCATCCTGCCAGTATAGGCTGGTGTCCCTCCAGGTGGAACCCCAGTCCCCAATGAAGCCAAACCCCTGTGCTCCGCACCAATTTTTCAACCATTCATTAAACTGCATGGTGCTAATTACCCTCCTTCCCCATGCCTTTGACAGGCAGCACCTCTGAGAAGGATGCTGTATGTGCATACTTGTCTTAGGGCCCTTCCCAACTCTGCAATGTCCTCCTGCACTGCTCTAATCTCATGATGAGCCAGTCATTTGTCCCTAGGTGAATAATTCGTCCAGCTCAGACTCCCCGCAGCTGTTCTCGTGATCCTGAAGATGCGCTTCCTGTCCCTCCAAGCCATGGCACCAGGCAGGCACCTTACTTCAGTTTTCCCAGCTCCTCCCAGTTCTATACCCCTAATAATTGAGTTCCCCACCAGGAGCTGCTTCCTTTCCCTTTGGTGTCCTCTGCCTCCTTCCTGTGGGCCTCCCTTGTGACAGCTGTCATCAGTCTTCTCTGCCGGTGCATCCATAGGGGAGCTATGCTCCCCCAGAAGTTGTATGGATTGTGGAGTGGAACAATTGACTGGGTGTGCCTCTGTTCCACCATTCTCACCCTCCCTGAGCCCACTGTGGTCCAACTGCTGTGCTTTCTCGCAACCTCTGAGGTAGTGGTGGTGGCTTAGTGCTCCCTGGAAGGGGAGGTTCCCTTCCTACTGTCCAGTGTGGCCTGGGGAAGGTTTCTTACTACTGTCCAGTGCGGCCTGAAGGCGGGCAACTTCCTCCCTCAGGGCAGATAGTTGTCTGCAAATAGGGCAGCATCTCAGCCTCCAGAAAGACTCCGGAAGACTGCTGCCCCACAGCCATTACATTGCACTACTCCCACATGTTTATCTACTTTTTGTGTGTGTGTGTTTGCGCCGCGTCTTGTGGCGTGTGTGGTTGGTTATATAGAACATATATATTATACAATGTGTATGCTTATATTGTCAGTGCAGTGTGCTAGAGAGGATATGACAGTGATATGCACCTTGCACTCTTGAGGAAATGATGTCAGAACCTCAGGTATAAAGGAACTATTTCCAGGGGTGGGTGGGGTGAGGGTGGGAAGGGGTTGGGCCTAAACTGTGCCCTCACAAAACAATCAGCTAAAAGCTCTCACCCACCGCTGCGATGAGTGCCTTCCTGTCAGCAAGATACCCTACACAACAATTTGACAGAGAAAGTACCCTGCTAATCAAACAGAGAAAAATCCAGACATCCAAGTCAGACACAGGTAAACCTCTCCAGCCCCAAAACAGCCTGGTGGTTTGTTAGCCACAAAGGCAAATCAAATATGCAGTTATTTCAGCCCTTCTGAAGATGCTGACAAGATAAGCAGTTTTGAAAACCCCCTTCCTGAATTAAAATTAAAATAATTAAACACAAAGCAATACCACTGTAAAAGTGAGGAAAACTTCTCTCAGATGTAAGCAAGAGAGAGAGATTAGTTACAGATACCTAGTCCAATATAGTATATCCCACGCAGCTTCTCAGTTGTTTCAAAGCACACCCAGTACACAACTTGGAAGAAGATGGACTTCTGTCTCAAACAGGATCACACCAGTAGTTTATAGTAATTGAACAATGCTGAAATAGTCAAGCTAGACAATTGGCTGTGATGCAGGCGTCTGACTTGTGAAGACAATTTCCCCCACCTCAGGCTATGTCTGGCATCCAATTACAAACTGCAGCCTTTTAAATCACACAACCCCACCAAATGTTGCAAAATATATTGATGCAGATTGTCACAGAATTCTAGTAATCATTCCAGTTAGCCACAAAGGCAAATCAAATATGCAGTTATTTCAGCCCTTCTGAAGATGCTGACAAGATAAGCAGTTTTGAAAACCCCCTTCCTGAATTAAAAATTAAAATAATTAAACACAAAGCAATACCACTGTAAAAGTGAGGAAAACTTCTCTCAGATGTAAGCAAGAGAGAGAGATTAGTTACAGATACCTAGTCCAATACAGTATATCCCACGCAACTTCTCAGTTGTTTCAAAGCACACCCAGTACACAACTTTGTGAAGATGAACCTGCATGTTGTGGTGATGACAACTGAGGGTACTGTGCATGTCTGTGTTTGACACCTGTGAGTGCTGCAGCTCATCTAGCAACAGACATTTGTACTGCTCTATATCATCTGTTTTTGGAAGATGTATAGCCTTGAACCTGGGATCTAAGAGAGTTGCAAGGATGTAGTGTTTTGATTTCGTCATTGCAACTAATTTGTCATTGGTTTTGAAGTGCTCGCTCATTCTCTTTTCGAGATTCCCATGATACAGGCGACATGTTGTCTGCGCTTCAGATCCTGTCTTTTCATTTGTAGATTTAGAACACTAAAATGATGTGAAATGAGCATTATGAGTGGGATAACCTGACTCACAGATGCGCCTTCAGAAGACATGTCCCTTGTAGCTGTCTCAAAGGAGCTAGGATGCAGCACACTGTCTCCATTAATTTCCACTGCAGCACAGATAGCATAATGCCATCTCCAATAATGTAACTGGAGCAATACTCATGTACAGCTTGCTTTTGCTCCAAGAGGCACTGCAGCATATAAAGCGTTGAGTTCCAACGGTGGAAACATTTTGAATCAGCTTTTGCTGGGCAGCTTGTGTTTTTTGCAGTTCGGACAATGTCCGTATAGCCTTAGGTTGAATGTGAAAAGTGAGTCACAATTTTTTGCAAACAGCAATCATACCATCCACTTGTGTTTCATTGCTGAGAAATCCTGTGACAATTAAGTGTAAGCAATGTGCAAAGCAAAGCATGCAGAAATCCTCCATCCTGTACTGCTTTCAAGATGTTGGCTCCATTGTCATTTACTATGAAGCCACATTTTAGACCGTGAGAATAAACCCATTCGTCAAGGAGGTCATTTAGTTCCTGCAAGATGTTTGCAGCAGTATGACTTTGCCCAAACTTCTTTATATGCAGCAGTGCCATCTTTTGGGGTGTCTTTGTTTTGGAAGAAGCACAAGAAAACGTGACCCAATGAGCGGTAAGGGACATGTAATCTATGTTTTGAGTGCTGGTCCACATATCTGTTGTGACATGAATAACCCACCCTCCGCAGTTTTAAGTGAAAGCATCACTGTCGCTTTTAAAGCCTGATAAATGTTTGGTATTTCAACATAGGAAAAGTACCTTCGATGAGGAACATTGTAACGAGGCTCTGCTAATGTCATGAGCTCCCTAAAATCCTCATGATCTACCAAGAGTATGGGAGAAGGGCTCCGACAACAGTTCACCAATTCGGTGATTAAGATGAAGGTCTTTGGATGATTTCTAGTAAAGGTATTCTTCCTTTCAAATGCCTGAGACAGTGTTAGCTGTTTACAACATGTCCCTGCTGGTTTATTATACACCATGCTTCGATGGGCAGATGGACGCAGAGATGGTGAACTAGGACTTATACATTCAGTGCCATCACTGGATGTGCAACTAGTACTATTGGTGCTGGCATTGGTGGTAACAGTGATCCTAGGGCTGGCAGTGGTTCTGCCCACATCAAGTTCAGACAATTCAGTATCCATTTCAGATTCCTGACCCTTCTCACGTGCGGTCTGGAAGATGGAGGACATGGGTTTTGGATGATCAAGCAAAACTGAATGCTTTTTCAGATGGCGTTTAAGAGCTGTAGTGCCAAGGCATGACGACTTTACCACGGCTTACACTCTGTTTACACAGGAACAAATTGCTCTGCATGGATCAGTTTTACTGACGAGAAATAATTCCACACCTCAGATGTGACAGATTTTGTTTGAGTGCTAGGAAGATAGCTAAAGACTGTTTGTGTCTTTTCACCTGCCCTAACTGAACCCGGGACATGCTCCTTGGTGCTAGAAGAGTGGGCAGAAGAATCTGATGGATTTTCATTGCTGGCCAACACAGAAGTGGTGGATTCAATGGATATGTCCTTTTCATTGCCAACAGTGCTGGATGTATTTGCAAGTGCACTACCTGATTCATTGTCAGCAGACTTGCTCATTTCACTTTGTTGAGGAAGTAATGATTCATCATAAGACACAACAGTGTCGGACTGAGACAAAGAGCTACTGTCTGAGTCAGAGAGGACTCACTGTCACTTGCATTATTGCTGCTAGTCACAGGGATCTTAACAGCATGAATGGCATCCTTATGGTGCCTCTCCGTGTGACCCCAGCAGCTGTACAGGTTTTCTTAAAGGTCCCCTTTACCACATTTCACTGTTGCTCTTTGCTGTTTCTGAATTTTATCACATGAAGCATTTTGTTATTTCTCTAGCACCAGGATTACCACTACCACCAACAACAACTCCAACACCATCACCAGATGCTTCATCTATGTTGGTGTCAGCCATAACAGACAGTACCAGTACTACTAGTATACTGCGGTGAACACACCCACACCCAAACAATTCCTGTGTAAGAAAGCAATGTGATCTGTGATCGCTGGCTACAAATCCAAAATGTTATTTTGGTTGTGTGACACTGTGATACCATGGACTGAAAGTAATTGAAGAATATGACGGTTTGCAACTAAAGGATCCCAGGTTCAAGGCTTACAGAATGATTGGGCTGCTGGGCATAGGCATACACATAGCAATCAAGGGGTGCACAGCAGCAGGGTGATAGGCTGACCACAGGAGAGCTGAGTCACCTCGCCAACCCAGAGAATGAGTTATATTTCTACGTTTCTGTCATGTAAGGTTAATGCCACCACACAACTGGCTACTGGGCTTCTCTGTAAACACACACTGGGTAGGGTACAGTGCAGTCAAGGGCACACAGCAGCAGGGTGATGGGCTGACCACAGGAAACGGAGTTACATACATAACCAACACACAACTCAGGGAATGAGAATTATATTTCTGCGATTCTGTCATGTAAGGTTAATGCCACCACACAACTGGCCACTGGGCTTCTCTCTGTAACACACACTGGGTAGGGTGCAGTGCAGTCAAGGGGCACACAGCAGCAGGGTGATGGGCTGACCACAGGAGACGGAGTCACATACACAACTCAGGGAATGAGAATTATATTTCTACGCTTCTGTCATGTAAGGTTAATGCCACCACACAACTGGCCACTGGGCTTCTCTCTGTGACACACACTACACTGGGTAGGGTACAGATTTATTTGCCTTTTTTTTGCGCCCCTTGTTATATGCTTGTTGCTGGCAGCTGCTGAGTGTGCACCACTGTGCAGTGCTGCAGTTTCAAATAATCACAATCACATTTCACAAAGGTTCTTCTTTTTATTTTTTTATTCTCTCTCCTGAGTCCTGATATTGATTGATCTCGGTCTCGATCCCTTCCTATTCCCCAATCCCTTCCCAATTCTTGATTAATCCCTCACCGAACCTCCCCCTAGTCCCACTCCCACCCAACCGTTAATTTACTGAGCCTTTGTTTCAGCCTTTCTCTCATTCTCGGTCTCACAGGAAAATGGATGATGGAATTTTTTAAATAGCACTGCAGCAACTAGCAAGTGCTCGCTGCAGTCCGATTGCGGCCACACTGACCTAAGCCCTGGCTTATAAGTATAGTATCAAGCCAGAATGACTGGCTGCGGTAGTAGAGTAGCAGTACGCTAATGCTACAGTTAAGTAGGCTGCTGCTGCCTCCTGAAATCCTCAGCAAATGGCGCTCTGTCTCGGCTTGCATCTGCCTAAATACCCCACAGATCCCGTGGCTCGCGCAACTTACTCGACCCCCACCTGACCACATAGTATTGGTCAGGTGGTGAGGAGGATGACTTCACTTGAGCATATGTATGGATGCTACGCTAAGCAGAAACAGACAACTCAACGTGGATGACAATGCAAGTCTAACCCCCAACAACACTGCTGCTGCTGCTGCTGCACCCCCACCACATCAGGGCTGCCACTTGCCTGCTGCTGCTGGGACATGCCTCCAGTCCCCACACATACCCCACCCCCCTTTGGGGCTGCCTGCTGGGACATGCCTCCTCCGCCCTCCTCTCCACACACATACTGGGACTCAGATTCGAACCCTTTTGTGAACCTTTTAGTGTTCGAGTTCTAAGTTAGAACTCGAACACCAGGGTTCGAGGAGGGTTCGAATCTTTGACGAACTAGTTCTGACAACCCTAGTACAAAGCTTGAGCTAATGTCCCTGCCCTCCCTCCCCAGTCCTCCCATCCTCCCTAACCATGATCCTTACCTTCCCTTTATGCCTATCCAGGCCTCTCTTAAAGCTGCCCACTGTCTTCAACGAGATGACCTCTTCCGGCAGTGCATTCTAAGTGTCCACTACCCTCTCTGTGAAGAAGTGCTTCCTGACCTCCCTCCTAAACCTCCCTCCCTCCAGCATAAAGCAGCAGTACTACCTATCCAGGAAGTGATCAATTTCCATTTTCTGCAGATCTACAGAAAATATGGCACCTGCCTGTCTGCCTATCTCTTACTGCTGCTGTCCACATGGTAGGAGGTAGAAATGTAATCAAAACCAAGGGATAACTAAGCAAATTAAGAGGTGATAGTATAATACCGGTGGGAAAGAGTACCAGGGACATGCTCAACAGCACAGGGAATAAACTGCTGAAAAAGCACAATTTTTGTTTTACATAGTACTGCTTTAAGACTGTGCCCCCTTTTGTTATGGTTGCCACCCAGATTAAAGCAGCAGTATTTACCAATCCAGGAAGTGATCAATTTCCATTTTCTGTAGAGCTACAGAAAATATGGTGCTTGCCTGTCTGCCTCTCTTTTTACTACTACTATCAACATGGTGGGTGGCAGAAATGTAAACAAAAACAAAGGATAACTGAGCAAATTATGAGGTGATAGTACAATGCCAGCGAGAAAGAGTACTAATTACATGATCATCAGAGTACAGGGAATAAACTGACGAAAAAGTGAAGATTTTATTTACATAGTACTGCTGCTAGAGACTGTCCTTATCAACCATATTTATCCCTTTCAAGTTCTTGAAGGTCCCAACCATTTTTTTTTTAAATGATATCTTGGAGAAGACCTGTGAGCAGATGCTCATTTGTAGTTTCCACGTCAGTTACAAGAAAAACTTGAACAGATACATAGCATTACATTACAAGCAAGTACAAAATTGCACTGGTACAAAACAATACATCACAAGCTAGGTAGACAATAAATTGGTGTGAATTACAAGACTGGGATAGCATTCAGCTTAAAGCAGCAGTACTACGAAATCAGGAAGTGACCTAGCAAAATTCTGTTTTTCGGCTGTAAGCATGCGACCAAAGTTCCAGTTTCCATACCTGTAAATGTTTTTTTCCAGTCGTCTTTAGTTTTTTAGATATGTGCAATTTATTTGAAGTGTTGTAGCACTACAACAAATATGGCAGCTGACTAATTTTCAGCTGCGCTTTTTCTTCAGATCGCATCACATCTTTAGATGACAGCAGAGGGACCCTCTGCTGACCATTCCCGATGTCTCTGCAAGTCATTCACATGTGCAGCTGGCAGCAGAGGGGGTTCCAGTGCAACATGCTTAGTGGCAGAAGTATAAAAAAAAGCAGAGAATAACTGAGCAAATTACTTGGTGATAATACAATGCCGGTGAGAAAGAGTACCAGGTATATGATTAGCCAGGCACAGGGACTAAACTGTCAAAAAAGTGCAATTTTTTTTTTCGTAGTACTGCTTCTTTAAGGTATAACATTTATACACTGCTATGGCTTTGTGAGAAGGTGCCTGTGTCGGAGAGTTAAGCATACTTGTGGGGGGAGAAACAGAGTGGAGAACTGGCACAGCTGCGGCACAGTGAAGTGTATGAATGCATAAGGGGCTAAGAACAGACTTAAGGAAGGCTGGAGACAATAGGGCTAGGACAGCAGCAGACATAGAAACATAGACTTTGACAGCAGAGAAGGACCACTTAGCCCACCTAGTCTGCCCATTTCCCTACCTATTGGATAAGCTGCAGATCCTAGTTAACCGACAGCCTACTTCTTCCTATGCCCCACCAGAATTGCCTTATGTCTGTCCCATGCATTCTTGAATTCCCCACTGTTTTTGACCCCACGACCTCCTCAGGAAGGCCATTCCATGCGTCCACCACCCCCTCTGTGAAAAAAGTACTTCCTCACATTGCCCCTGAGCCATCACCCCTCTATCTTCAAATTGTGTCCCCTTGTTCTTGCACATCTCTTTTTCTGAAAGATCCTACCCTCTTGGATTTTGTTGATTCCCTTGAGGTACTTGAAAGTTTCTATCATGTCCCCCCTCTCCCTCCTTTCCTCAAGGGTGCACATATTAAGCTCCTTTAGTCTCTCTTCATATGGCTTCTGTTGCAGACCCTGCACCATTTTAGTTGTCCTCCTCTGGACTGCCTCCATCCTGTCTATGTCCTTGTGGAGATGGGGTCTCCAGAACTGCACGCAGTACTCCAGATGGGGTCTTGCCAACTGTCTGTACAGAGGGATAACAACTTCCTGTTTTCTACTGGTGATGCCTCTCCCTATACATCCCAGTATCACCCTAGCCATCCTTACTGCCTTCTCACATTGCTTACCCACCTTTAGGTCATCTGATATGACTACCCCCAGGTCCCTTTCCATTTGCATTGTTGTTAATACCTCCCCCCCATTGTATACTCTACCACTGGGTTTTTGTTTTCCAGGTGCATTACTTTGCACTTCTTTGCACTGACTCTAAGCTGCCATACTTTTGACCATTCCTCCAACCTTGCCAAGTCCCTTCTCATTCTTTCCACCCCTCCTTGTGTATCAACCCTGTTGCAGATCTTTGTGTCGTCTGCAAAGAAGCATACTTTTCCTTCCAGTCCCTCTGCAATGTCACTTATAAACACATTAAAAAGGACCGGACCCAGTACTGAACCCTGCTGTACCCTGCTAGTAACCCCCCTTTTTTCAGAACAGACTCCGTTTACTATTACCCTCTGTGTTCTGTTATCCAGCCAATTTTTTCCCAGGCTACCACCCTGGGACCCATTCATAGGCTGGCTAATTTGTTTATTAATCTTTTGTGTAGGACTGTGTCAAATGCCTTGCTAATGTCTAGGTATGCCATGTCCACAGCCCCTCCCTGGTCTACTACTTTGGTCACCCAGTCAAAGAAATCTATCAGATTCATCTGACATGATCGTCCCACTGTGAATCCATGCTGCCTTAGGTCCTGTGCCCTGCTGGCCTCTAGGTATTCGACAATTCTTTCTTTCAGAAGTGATTCCATCATTTTCCCTACCACTGAGGTCAAGCTAACAGGTCTGTAGTTTCCTGCCTCTGCTTTGCTTCCACTTTTGTAATGGGGAATCATATTTGCCCTCCTCCAGTCCTTAGGTACCACAGCATCCTCACATGATTTGGTAGTCAGTGGTGTTACTAGTTCTTCCCTTAGTTCTTTTAGAATTCTGGGGTGAATCCCATCAGGCCCCATTGCTTTGTCCACCTTCAGTTTTAGGAGTTCTTTCATAACCCTTTCTTCTGTGAAAGGACTGGTATTGACCCCCCCCCCCATCCAGGGTGATTCTTTTGATTGGATTAGGTACCTCCCCCTCCACTTCCCTTGCGAATACTGAGCAGAAGTATTCGTTCAGTATCCCTGCTTTTTCACTGTCCCTCTCTGCGCACCGACCCTCCCCTTTATTTAACCTCACTATCCCTCCCTTGGTCTTTCTTCACTCCCTAATGTACCTATAAAATATTTTATCCCCGTCTTACCCGAGTTGGCAATCTTTTCCTCGGTTTGGACCTTTGCTATTCTGACTGCCTTCCCCGCTTCTTTCTGCTTTAACTGGTGCAGTTCTCTGTCCTGCTCCTTCTGTGTCTCCTTATACTTCCTGAATACTATCTTTTTCTCCTTTACCTTCCCCGCCACCTCTTTTGGGAACCATAGTGTTTTTTTCTTTCATTTTGATTTGTTAATTTGCTTCACACAAAGGCTTGTTGCCTCTGTGATAGCAGTTTTGATGTTTCTCCATTGTTGCTCCACCCTCCTTCCTGCCTGTTTGCTAGTGCTTTTCTGAGGCACTCCCCATTTGACAAAGTCAGCCCTCCTAAAGTCCAGTACACTCACTTTTGTATGGCTTGACTCTGCAGCTGTGTTTATCGTGAACCACACTGTTTGGTGGTCACTTGTTTCCAGATGGCTACCCACCTCAAGATCTGAGTTCCACTCTCTGTCCCCATTTGAGAGTACCAGGTCTAAGATTGCTCCCTCCTGAGTGGGTTCCAACACTAGCTGTCTGAAGCATGCCTCCTGTAAGGCATTGAGAATGACCCTGCTCTTGGATGTGGCTGCAGCAAAGGTGCTCCAGTTAACATCTGGCACATTCAGGTCCCCCATCAACAATATCTCCCTTTTTCCTGCCATCCTAAGGATGCCTTCTGTCATTTCCTTGTCCAGCCCCCATGCGGATTGTGGTGCCATGTTCGGTCTCCAGGGTGACCCACAGTGCCTCCTCTCCTCCCTGTTTACCCTGTAGTTCCGTTGCTTTAATTTCTTCCCTTATGTAGAGAGCTACTCCTCCTCCTCTTCTACCCTCCCTTTCCCCTCCTGTAGATTGTGTACCCTGGTATGTTGACATCCCAGCCATGGTTCTCGCTGTACCATATTTCTGTGACTGCCATGATATTCAGGCATCCCTCTTCCATCAAGGTCACCAGTTCAGGGAGCTTGTTACCTAGACTATGGGCATTGGTACTCGTTACCCTCCATTTTTTGATGGCCTTACTCCTTTTTGCCCCATCCCTGTCCTTACTGCCTTTGCCTCCACTTACCCCTGCCCTTCTCCCTATTAACTTCTCTATCTCGGTGTTCACTTCACTAACTACCCTGATTTTTTTTGGGGGGGGCTAGGATCTCCCTGCTCCTTCTCAATGCCTCCCCCCTTGGCTAGTTTGAATGCTTGCCAATGAAGCATTTAAACCTATCATCTAGGACCCTGGTTCCCCTCCTGGACAGATGCAGACCATTGTGCCAGTATAGGTTTGTATCCCTCCAGGTAGATCCCCAGTCCCCAGTGAAGCCAAAACCCTGAGCTCTGCACCAGTTTTTCAACCACTGATTGAATCCCATGGTGTGGAGCTCCCTAGCCTTGCCCATGCCATAGACAGGAAGCACCTCTGAGAAGGTTACCGTGTGTGCTACTTGTCTAAGGCCCCTTCCCAACTCCACAAACTCCTCCTGCACTGCTCTGATCCCTTTACCAGCCAGGTCATTTGTTCCTAGGTGCACAATGACATCCAGTTCCCTCCTCCGTGCAGCTGCTCCCACGATCCTAAGGATTCGCTCCCTGTCCCTCCAAGCCATGGCACCAGGCAGGCACCTAACCTCCCGCCCTCTCCCCACAGTTCTACCTTCCTAACAATGGAGTCCTCCACCAGGAGTTGTTTCTTTCCCCTGTAGGGTCCCATGCCATCCTCCTGTGGGTCTCCTTTGTGGAGGTTCCCAGCATCCTCCTTGGAGGGGGGAGCATGAGGGCGGTGACAGAGAGAGGAATGGGTGCCCAGTGGGGAGGGGGGTAGATGAGGGGTGGGACAATGAAGTACTGTGAAGGTAGGTGCCCCTAAGATTAGGTGGAACACTTAGCATGTCCCCTCTCTCTCTCCTATCTTCCAGGGAGTACATGCTCAGTGTCCTCAACCTCTCCTCATATGCCTTACCCTGCAGACCTACAGAAAATACCCCTGGATATCTCCCTGCCTCCACTCATCCTGACTTGCCTCTCTCTCCCTAAGTTCCAATTGAACTTGCATGCCTATCTCTCTGGCTCTGTATTCTGCTCTTGCTTCCGCTAATTCACCTCTCCTTTATCTCACTCAGCCTCTCTCCTCTCTCCTTCTCCCCCTTCCCTTAAACCTTCCTCCCTCTTCTATCTCCTTCTTCCTCCTACCTGCCCTGTCCCCTTCTTCTTTCTTCTCCCTCCCTGCTCCTTATTACACTGTGACGCTAACTTTGTTCCCCTGGTCCCTTGTTTTTACTCCCTCTGTGCTAGGACTGTATCCCGTGAACTTTAATATATCGTAGCGTGCACCTTTATACATAGTGTGATTGTTAAGAAAAATTACTCACCTTAGTAATGTTGTTTCTTCTAATGGAGTCTTGATGTATTCTGACTAATGCAGTGATCTCCAACCTTTGAACTGCCCGGAGAACAAAGAGTTAACTTTCCATGCAAGGCATGGAACGCTGAGCTCGAGCTTGGTTGAAGCCTCTGTCTGCTGTTGTTTGAACCCCAACCATCAGATCTTTACGAGCTATACTCACTGGGAGTTCTGTGTGGAAACTGTAAACTCACACTAGCCAACTGGCAACTAAATTTGATAAAAAGGGGTTTTTTCGGTTTCAAAGCAAAGACTCAAGTCAGGAAACCCAAAAAACAAAACACAACACACACCCAAAATAAAGGAGGGTGAGAAACAAGGGGCACCTCTAGGTGTCAAAACTGCTCTTGCCCACCCACATCCCAAAAACCAGGTTCTGAGAGGGGAGGCGGGGGGGAGGTCAGAATACATCAAGACTCCATTAGAAGAAACAACATTACTAAGGTGAGTAATTTTTTCTTCAAACAACATGAAGTCTTGACGTATTCTGACTAATGCAGACTACCAAGCAGTACCTCCATGGAGGACAGAACCTACTTTGGGAATAGGCTCTGATACTGCTGTGCCAAACCGAGCATCACTCCTAGCCTGGGTATCCAGAGAGTAATGCTTGGTGAAAGTATGGACTGTTTTCCAGGTGGCTGCTTGACAAATCTCTAAGATAGGAATATCCCTGGCAGCAGCCACGGAAGCAGCTGTACCTCTAGTAGAGTGAGCCCTCAGGCCTGAGGGTGGGATTCTACCCAATTTTTCGTAGCAGAATTGTATACAAGAGACAATCCACCTAGCAATGGATCTTTTAGTGGCAGGTTTACCTTACCGACCTCTCCTTAAGTGAGGAACAACTGGAGGAGTCAAACCTGTGACCCTTGGTGCCTGTGTGTGAGCTAAGGGCCCTTTTACGTCCAGGCTGTGCAGCCTCCTCTCTCCAGAGGAGGAATGGTCAGTGAAGAAAACAGGAAGAGACATAGACTGATTAAGGTGGAAATCTGAAACCACCTTAGAAAAACTTCCTGTTAGTTCTTAGGACCACTTTATCTCTATGGAAAGAGATGAAATCAGGCTCCACTGACAGGGCTTGCAATTCACTGATGCGCCTGGAAGAGGTAATGGCTACCAAAAACACAGTTTTCCAAGTCAAGTACTTACGTTCTGCAGAGGACAAAGGCTCAAAAGGGGGTTGCATAAGCTGAGCAATGCAAACATTAAGGTCCCAAGCAGGAGCAGGGTCTCTGAAAGGAGGATTGGTGTGCAACAATCCCTTAAAGAATTTGCAAAATACAGGGTGGGCTGAAAGAGAAGAGGGCCTGCCTACTGACAAAAAAGCAGAAACAGCTGCCAAATGTACTTTGAGTGTAGCTGGTCTGAGTCTCAAGCCATTGAGATGAACCATATAGTCCAGGACTGTAGGCAACCCAGCAGATTCTGGAGAAATATGCTTACCAGAGCACCAAATAGTGAACCTTTTCCATTTGGAGTTGTAAGTCTTTTTGGTGGAAGGCTTTCGAGAAGCCTTTAGAATATCCAGGACACCTTGAGAGAGGTGCAGATCAGCAAACTCTAACTCTTCAAGAGCCAAGCCTTGAGACTGAGAGATTTGAGATTCAGATACCAAACCCTCCCCTGAGAGGATGTCAACAGGTTGTAATTCCTGGGAAGTAGACAGGGGAAGGTGGATTGCTAAGGACAGCAACAGTGGGTACCATGGCTGCCTGGCCCAGTCTGGAGCGATCAGAATCACTTTGCAGGGTTGAGACCTGATCTTGACTAGTACCTTGAACAGGCGAGGGAAGGGGGGAAGCATACAGGAACTTCCTTCCCAATTGAGTACCAGAGCATCCAGGGGACTGAGCTCAATACTGGGGTCTGCAGCAAAAGAGGAAGTTGGTGATTGTCTGGGGCTGCAAAAGATCTATCTGAGGAGTGCCCCATCTGGAGAAATCACTTTCAAAACTAGGGATCTAGGACCATTCGTGGTGGCCCTACATACCCTGCTGAGAGCATCTGCCAGGACATTGTCCTTCCCTGGGAGGTGAACTGCTGTGAGAGAAGTTTTCAGGAATAGGCCAGAGACCACAACTTCATTGCTTCTGTGCACAAGGCCGTAGACCGAGTGCCCCCTTGCTTGTTGATGTACCACATTGTGGTGGCATTGTCTGTTCTGATCTGGACTACTTTGTTCTGAACAGACTTGGAAAAAGCTTGTAGTGCCAAGAACACTGCTCTGAGTTCCAATAGATTGATGTGAAGCAGAGATTCTTGAGGTGACCACAGCCCTTGGGTGGTAAGATCCCCCAAGTGGGTTTCCCAGCCCAAGAGGTAGGCGTCTGTGGTGAGGATTACAGAATGAGACTGAGTGACAAAAGGAACTCCTTGCCTTAAATTGTCCTGATCCTGCCACCATTGCAAAGCCTGGATCAGGGTTTGAGTCACTGGGACTAGTTTGGTCAGGGAATCCTTTCTCTGGGACCAGAAGGTTCTCAAGTAGAACTGAATGTCCCTCATCTGAAATCTTTCCCCCTGAACCACTGCTGTAGAGGCTGCCATGTGGCCCAGAAGCTGCAAGAAGTGCCTTGCTGGTCGAGACACCTGAAGGGTAAAGAGGAGGCCAGTTCCATTAGTGTCCTTGCCCTGTCCAGGGGAAGGAAGGCCTTTGCTCTTATTGTATCCAGCTCCGCCCCTATAAAGGTGAGGAGCTGCACTGGCTCTAGAACTGACTTTGGAAGGTTTAGGAGGAACCCTAAGGAAGTGAGCAGTTGCTGAGTTATCTGAAGATGTGACTTGACTTGGTCTGGAGACTGACCTACTATGAGCCAGTCGTCCAGGTATGGAAAGATGGAGATCTTTTTTCTCCTTAGGAAAGCAACCACTACTGCCAGGCACTTTGTGAACACCCTTGGGTCTGATGTTAGACCAAAGGGCATTGCTCTGAATTGATAGTGGCCTGATGGCAACTCGAACCTGAGGTACTTTCTGTGGGAGCACCTGATGAGAATGTGAAAATAGGCATCCTTGAGGTCCAGGGAGGCTAGCCAGTCCCCTGGCCTTAGAGAGGGCAGAATTATTCACAGAGTCACCATTTTGAATTTTGGCTTTAAAGGGTGCTTGTTTAGGTATCTCAGATCCAGGATGGGCCGCGCCATTTTCCTGTCATTTTGGGGGTTAGGAAGTACCTGGAGTACAATCCTTTGCCCCTGCGTAGGGTAGAAACCTTTTCTATGGCTCTGAGAGCCAAGAGGGAAGAAACCTCTGCCTCTAAGGCAAGGGCCTCTGAAGGATTTGCAGGTGGAAAGAATCTGGTTCTCAGCTTTGGAAATTTTTTGAAGCTGAGAACCAGTCCCTGGCTTATTACTTCCAGGACCCACTTGTCTGATGTTACAGACTTCCAGTCCTGGACAAAGTAAGCCAGCCTGCCCCCTACAGGTAGTGGAGAATCGGCCCAGGCAGACCCATCAGGGTGTCTGCTTGGCAGGGGCTTTAGGCTGAGGGGTGGAAGTAGGCCTGCTCATACCTCGTCTGCCTCTCCCTCTAAAGAACCCCCTCTGAGCAAAAGCAGAAGAGGAGGCCTGGGCTTGGATAAAAAGGCCTATGAAAAGGCCTGCCCCTGCCCCTGGAATGCTGCCTCTGAGGAGTAGCTTGCCTTTCTTTGGCCTGAGCATTCCTGTAGGTGGTCCTGTACTCATCCATTTTCTTCATGTAATTCTCTGTCTGCTCCCCAAACAGGGAATTACCAATGACAGGAAAATCCATGGTCTTAGCCTGGGTATCCTGTGAAAGGCTAGTACATCTGAGCCAAGCCATCCTCCGAAGGGCCACAGATGTAGCATGACTCTAGATGAAACATCATTGGAGTCTACAGCAGCATGAAATTGTACCTTGGATGCCTCAATCCTATCCGCAGTCACCCGCTCCAGCTCCTTGGCAAGCTGGTCAGGGGCCTGTTTAGCTAGAGCCATCACAGTGTCCCATCTGGACTTCTGATATCTAGCTGTGTAGGCCATAGTCTGCCTGAGTGCCAAAGATGCTGCCATGTACTGTTTCTTTGCCATGGCATCAATCCTCCTGGAGTCCTTGTCTAGGGGGTGTGAAGCCAAGGGAATATTTGCCTTATCACAGGCAGCAGCCTGTACTACCCTGACATGGCTGCATTGCTGGGAAAGGAACTCCCTGTCTGAGCCTGAAAGAGTATACCTCTTGTCCATTCTTCTGTCCACAGGAGGTATGGAATTAGGAGTTTTTAAAATTTTAAATGTCTGTTTCCCAAAAGATTTATGGAGGGGAATAGACAATCTCCTTGACTCTGGGATGTCCATCATCTCAACAAAATCAGGCTCCTCCTGATCCTCTACTGCTTCTTCCATAGGAAGCTGGAGGGTTTCAGCCACTTTTTTTAAAACATAAAGTGGGAAGGGGACTCAGAAAGCCTAGGAGGAGAAACGCCTGAAGGTCTGTTTGGGGAGATGTCTGGGTCAATAGGCACATCCAGACTTTCATAATCACCATCATCATCATTATCTTCATACTGTCCCTCCTCCTTCTCCAGTTCATAAAATTCTTCTAAAGTATAATCCGGAACCGGGGGAACCGCCCGAACCGAGCCCCTGACCAATGGTGCCGGTTCGACCGGAACCGAAGTTAGCGACTGAACTATCCTTATTGCTTTGGCTATTTTATCAGCGGTCGGAGAAAGAACTTGTGGATCTGAACTGGATGATTTATCCCTTCTTTTTCTTTTAACCGGAACCGACTCCTCAGAATCAGTTCTCCTTTTGACCGAAGAAGTTTCGCCCTGGTCAGAGGGCACTCCTTCTGGTTTGGTCGGAACCGAACCAGGCTGGCCATCTGGGTCAGTGGACTTCTCGGCCTCCCTTTCCCTCAGTCTACCTACTCTCTTATCCAGCGTAGCTTTGGGAAAACATTTACAAATTTAGCAGTCTGAATTGAGGTGGCCAAACCCCAGACAATAAACACAGGTGGTGTGGGGATCAGCCTTAGCAAAGGCTTCCCCACACACACTACAGTGTTGAAACCCAGTGGGCCCGGTTTTTATTCTTGGGTTTCTCAGACATGGCCAATCCTAACCAAAACTTACCCTTTTTTCGGCAATCCGCCAGGCAAGACACCCTATCGGTTCCTGACCGTGTTACGGGTCTTAGAAAAAACCGTAATGAAATCCATTTTTTTTAGAACCAATATGGACCAGTTACCACACTCTAATAAAGACAGAAGTTTTTATACACAAACCTGATCAGTTCAGACCAAATCGATCCAATGTTTACAAGTTCCACACAGGAAAAACAAATGTAGAAAACCTATCTAGTACTCACAGTACCACAGACAGAGACTTAAACCGACAGGTTAGAAGCAGAAATTCGGTTGAAACCAAACGAAAAAACGATACTTTAACCGACTTTTTTTGAACTGAGCGAAGGAGAAATCTCCGGAGCGACTGTTCAGTGAGGCGGAATAAAGAATCTGACGGTTGGGGTTCAAACAACAGCAGACAGAGGCTTCAACCGAGCTCAGGCTCAGCGTTCCATGCCTTGCATGGAAAGTTAACTCTTTGTTCTCCGGGGCAGTTCAAAGGTTGGAGATCACTGCATTAGTCAGAATACATCAAGACTTCATGTTGTTTGAATACCTTTTCTTGCCTGTTCTTTTAATGTAGATAGTTTTTCATCTTCATTTACTATAGTTCATATATATATAAATAAATATATATATATATATATATATATATATAGATATATATATATATATATATATATATATATATATAATACTTAACTATGTATATCTGCTTGACCTGTATGTACTTTGCTGGATTGCCTCAGTGTACCATTCTGTATCTGCTTGGTTCTTCCCTGAGTCAACCGTGAAAAAGGGACTGTATTTGTCTCAGTGGACTTACCCGATTACCAAAACTCAAATAAATAAAATAATATGGCGGCTGTCTCCATTGCCTATATTTTACTGCTGCTGTCAACATGGTGGGTGGCAGAAATGTAAACAAAGGGAAACTGAGCAAATTCAGGGGGTGATAGTACAATGCCGCGGAAGAGATTACCGGGGAAATGCTCAATGGAGTACAGAGAATAAACTGTCAAAAAAGCACAGATTTTTTTTTTTTACATAGTACTGCTGCATTAAAGCAGCAGCACTACCTATCCAGGAAGTGATCAATTTCCATTTTCTGTAGAGCTACAGAAAATACGGCGCCTGCCTATCTTTTACAGTTGCTGTCAACATGGTGGGAGGCAGAAATGTAAACAAACAAAGGGCAATTAAGCAGATTACGAGGTGATAGTACAATGCCGGAGGGAAAGAGTTCCAGGGACATGCTCAACAAAGCACAGGGAATAAACTGTTGAAAAAGCGCAATTTTTTTTACATAGTACTGCTGCTTTAAAGCAGCAGTGCCACAAAAGACGTAATTTTTTTGCGCCTGTGATTTTAATTTAGTAACATGCTGCCTGAAGTTCATTTTAAGTTACTCTAAGGGTTTCCTTCGGTTCTTTATTATGTTGTAACTAATTTGTACTGCATGTTTGTTCTCATCATGTGACTTGCTGGCTAGTACATTAATTCGCGCAAATTAATTACAGTTGTTATTGAAATAATTAAAAAAACAATGAAAAACTGAAGGCATTCCACACAGTAACCTAAAATGGATTTCAAGCACCATGCTATTAAACTAAAATCATTGGTGACCCCAAAATTGCAATTTATCCTTGCACTGCTGCTTTAAAGAGTAGGTGCCTACTGTAATTTTTCCAGCCCCCACAAGCATATACGATAGCTGACCTGCTCCAGTGTTGAGGTATTAAAAATCCCAAGTGGTTCAGTCCAGTAACAAAATTACAGTACTCGTAATATTTACCCCAGGAAAACAGAGAAGCTTTCTGAACCTGCTGACATGCCCATAGCCCCCTTTTGTGATGTCAGACAATAAAGCTGTGTGTGTGCTCCAATGACTTGTACGAGTGCAATTTTTCTATAGCTTTTAGTACGATTTAGAAAAATCAAAGCCACCACTTGAGTAACAGTCCCTTGTTACTAGAGCTGTGTCTTTGATTTGTTTATATCGCACCTCTAAATAGTACTAAAAGCTATAGAGAGATCCCACTCGTACAAGTCACTGGATCACACACACACGGCCTTCATTTTCCGACATCACAAAAGGGGGTTGTGGATGCCTGCCTGTGGGCATGTCAGCAGGTTAAGGAAGCTTCTCTGGTTTTTCCTGGGGTAAATATTAGGAGTGCTGTAACTTTGTTACTGGACAGAACTGCATGGGATTTTTAATACCACTCAACACTGGAGTAGGTCAGCTATCATGGAAACATAGAAGTTGACAGCAGATAAGGACCACAAGGCCCATCCAGTCTGCCCATTTTTTTCTACCTTATGAATGTGCCATAGGCCTTTACTCTGTCAATGGCCTATTTATTCATACTCATCTGTATTGCTCCCTTATGTCTCTCCCATGCCTGTTTGAAGCCCTGCACTGTATTCATAGCCACCACTTCCTGAGGTAGGCCGTTCCATGCATCCACCACCTTTTCTGTGAAAAAGAACTTCCTCATATTACCCCTTAATCGGCCTCCCTCTAATCTCATGCTGTGTCCTCTTGTCCTGCTATTTTTCTTATATTGAAACATGTTAGACTCTTTCACCTTGTTAATGCCCTTAAGATGTTTGAATGTTTCGATCATATCACCTCTCTCCCTCCTTTGGTCTAGGGTATACATATTGAGCTCCATTAATCTGTCCTCATATGTTTTCTGATGCAGTCCCTGCACCATTTTGGTTGCCCTTCTCTGGACTGCCTCCATTTTGTTAATGTTTTTGTGCAGGTGCGGCCTCCGGTACTGCATGCAGTACTCCAGATGGGGCCTAACTAGTGCCTTATAAAGAGGGATTATTACCTCCCTCTTACGACTTGTGATACCGCTACTAATACAGCCCAACATCCCTCTAGCCTTACCTACTGCTTTAGTGGTCTGCTTGGATGATTTCAGGTCATCTGTGATGACGATGATGCCCAAGTCTCTTTCTTCCCTTGTGATTGTCAGCAACTCTTCTCTCAGCCTATAGGTAGCTTCAGAGTTTCTCTTCTCTATGTGCATGATATTGCACTTCCTTGCGTTAAGCCCCAGTTGCCACTCTTCAGACCATATTGCCAGTTTTTCCAGATCTCTTCTCATTCTACCCACCCCATCTGGAGCATCTACTCTGTTGCAGATCTTGGTGTCATCTGCAAACAGACAAACTTCACCCTCCAGTCCATCTGCAATGTCACTGATGAAGATATTAAAGAGGACTGGCCCCAGGACTGATCCCTGAGGTACCCCACTTGTGACTTGCATCTCTTCTGACTGTATACCGTTTACCACCACTCTGTTTTCTGCCCACCAACCAGTTTGCCACCCAGTTGACCAACTTCTGACCCACCCCGAGCCTACTCAGCTTATTAATCTTCTATGTGGAATGGTATTGAAAGCTTTGCTGAAGTCAAGGTAGACGACATCAACTGCAGTCCCTTGGTCCACCAGACTGTTTACCCAGTCAAAGAAAACTGAGATTAGTTTGACAGGACCTTCCTGTTGCAAATCCATGCTGCCTTGGATCCTTTATTGCACTATCCTTTCCTTAAGGAGCGCCTCCATAATCTTGCCCACTACTGTGGTAAGACTGACTGGTCTGTAGTTCCCTGCCTCCTCCCTGCTGCCACTGTTGTGGAGCGGGATCACATGAGTCCTTCTCCAGTCTTCTGGGACCTCTCCTGTGCTGAGAGACTCACTAAACAGTTCTGATAATGGCACTGCTAGTTCCACCCTTAGCTCCTTTAGTACCCTGGGATGTATGTCATCAGGTCCTATTGCCTTGTCCACCTTGAGCTTAGTGAGCTCTTGTAGGACCCTTTCTTTGTGAAGGGACTTATACACACCTCCCTCCCCCCTGTTTCCATGGTGCTGAGCTGTGGGCCCTGCCCTACCTTCTCCTCCTTTAGTAAATACTGAGTAGAAGTATCCATTTAGGATAGATGCTTTTCATTGGTCCACCTCCACACACTCGTTCTTAGTAGAAGTATCTATTTAGAATAGATGCTTTTCATTGATCCTCCTCCACACACTCATTCTTATCCCCTTTGTTCTTAGCAATACCCCCTCTGGACTTTCTCCTTTCACTAATGTATCTATAGAAAGTCTTGTCCCCTTCTTTTACTGTTTGTACTAGTGTTTCCTTGGTTTGAGCCTTTGCCTGCCTTATTGCCTTCTCTGCTTCCCTCAGGGAAGTTTGGAATGCCTCCCTATCTTTGTCCCACTGCGTTTCCTTGTTTTCTGAAGGCCAACCTTTTGGCTCTGACCTTTTCTGCTACTGTTATTGAGAATCAAAGTGGTTTCCTCCTTCTTTTGGTCTTGCTTTCCTCCCTAACACAATAGGATGTTGTTTCAAGTATTGCATCCATAATGCTTGCTCACTTTGCCTGTACTCCTGACCTGTATTTCTTCTTGCCAGGGCTAGCTTAACTCTGTTGTCCATCTTATCAAGTCAGCCCCTCTAAAGTCCCACATTTTTGCCTTGCAATGGGATGATTTAGTTCTAGTGGCCAAATTGAACCATACCATGTGATGGTCACCAGTCCCCAGGTGACCTTCTACCTGGAGATCTTATCAATCAATTGATGTGTTTGTTGGATAGCATAATTGAGAAAAATACATTCTCTTTTACAAATGAGCCAACAATTTAAAAATAATACAAAATGACAAATTACACATACAGAGTTGCAATCTTATGTTTAAAACATTAATATAATTATGACAGTTTGGGATAATTCAAGATGTTTTAACCAAAGCAGTTGCAGTGCCTACTGTAGGAACATAAAAGTAGTTCTCTGAAGTGTGCCATTGATGGCAGTTTACAGATATTAATCTTGTTTTTAATCAAACTCCAAATTTTTGGTACCAGTACAGCTATAGATTTGTCCCATTGTTTAGTTCTTGTTTTAGAAATTTGGTATTTAGTGGTTGAGGATCCGCAGAGTGTATTTAGATACTGTGATCCTTTCCCCATTAGTCAGTACTAGATCTAGGATAGCCCTGTCTCTTGTGGGTTGTTGTACCAGTTGTTTGAGACCCTCCCTCTGCAGTGAATCCACTATGTGCCTAGTTCTGGTGGATGTTCCTGCTGGTATTGATCAATCTGTATCTGGAATGTTGAAGTCTCCCATTATCAGAACCTCCCTTTTAGCTGTCTTGTTTTGTATATCTTCTAACAGTATTGTGCCTATGTCCTCCCCCTTGTCTGGAGGCCCGTAGACAACCCTAGTTTGTATGGCTGTCCCATTTCCTGTTTCTAGGATGTCCCACAGTTCTTCTGGCTCCTTATGTGTATTCTGAATTTCTGTAGCTTTGATATTTTCATTGACATAAAGGGCCACTCCACCCTCACTTTTGCACCTCAGTCTCTTCTGAACAGTGCATAGCTGGGTACTGAAGTCTCCTAAGTGTGGTTACTGATAAACCATGTTTCACTAATGGCTACTATGTCCAGTTTAGCCTCTGTCATTGTTGCCTCCAGGTCTGGGATCTTGTTTCCCAGACTGCAGGCATTTGTGTACATGATTTTCCATTGGCCAGATTTCAGTGCAGTAGTTGTGGGGCGAGCAGCTCATGCTAGACTATCCCACTTTGCAAGGGAGACCAGTAGTAGGTACCAGGAAAAATGGGCCCTGTACCTTGAATATGTAAATGAGTGCACCATTCCCTCTAAGAATAAGTACTTAGTAGAGATGTTTCCACCACCCTGAAGTGTGTAAGCAAATCCGGACAGATTGTTAGCTTATGATTGTTCAGGATAATGGAGTAGGCCCAAATGCTCGGGTCCAAGCTCCTATAGGCTGTATGGGTAATAAGGTAACAAGAACAGACCCAAAATATAACCAAATAGATGTAAAGTAATCAGAAACTGATACACTGTGTGTTAATGATTTATCAGTGACTGTTTAAAGACATTCAAGCATCCTATGAACTGTCTGCAGGCCTACCCTGAACCATGAGCTATGGGCTAAGAAACATAAATCTGGCATGAAATATCTACTTGCAACAGATGTTTACATGAATTGTCATAGACCTGAAGGATATGGCTGTAAAGAGAAAATATACTCAAAAAGATGAAGTGCAAAAAAAAAATGAAAAACAATGTTTTACCATCTGTCCAAAAGACACACTCTTGCAATCTATAAAGGAGCCATTATTTTGATAGAAAATAAATATCCTGTTTGAACTGCATGTTACACGTGCTGGTGGATCTTACAATAACCCAGTGTAGCATCGCATTTGGCCACTAGATGACGACAGTGCACCATGTACTGGGAAACCAATCAGTCAAATAGGAAAAAGCGCGCATTGCGTTCAGAAAACAAAATAAATTCCAGAAACGTGTATCCTGCTGTAATACATAATGCAGTCTGACAGTCAAGTAACACTGTAAAAAGGCAATGACTTTAAGCACATTTTTTTGGGAGGGCACAGAAGAGAGCGAGGATGAGGGGCTGGGGTCACTTCTGTAACAGTGAAACTGAGATCTGGAGCTAGGACTGTCAAGGCTGTGACTCTGAAACTTCCCCAACAGGACCGTCAAGTTCATTCCAAATGGGTAACTCGCTGCCAACTCTGAACAGAGAAAATGGAAACTACAGCTGTGTACCAGGCAGGGAGCTGGCAGTCGAGCTGTGGAGACCCGAGTGAATTCTTTTACCCCAGACCCCAGCGCGTTACCACTTTCTTATTGCACCTTTGCCTTTATGGCATTTATGCTTTGGTTCTAAAACATGTTAAAAGGAAATATACTTGAGATCTGCAAACTGTTGTTCAAATGGTCTAATCGAGTGGGATTCACTCCCATCTCTTTCCTCAGTGATTCAGAGACACCCTAATGTCACAGGCAGAGTTTTTTTTCTCACTTTAAATGTGTAATATGAGAATTGTGTTTAGAAAAAAAAACACCTTCTTTCTATGGGTATAGCAGCAATAATTTGAATCTGAGCTTAAGCCGAGCGAACACAAGGAACCAGAGACCAATAATTATAAAGGGGCTGGTATCAAGTACTCGCCGACCAATCAGACATGAAGGTGGGTAAATAGTAACATATAACCAATCAATACCAAGGGGCGTGTCTAGCAATAGCCTAGAAAGCTTCACATTTTCAATATCACACAATTCAATTCTTTTACAGACCAAAGGACTTGGAATTAAGAAAATGGCATGAACAAAGCAGACTGTTCATAAATCAACTGCCGGGAAGGCGCCCTGCAAGCAGCTTGCCACCAAGGCTGTCCTTAAAAGCACTCCTGCTATGGGAGGAGTGAAAAAACCTCATCTCTACCAGGCCGGCACTGTGGCTCTGCGGGAGATCCACTGCTACCAGAAATCCACTGAGCTACTCATCTGCAAGTTGTCCTCCCAGCGCTTGGTCCAGGAATTAGCTCAAGATTTCAAGATGGACCTGCACTTCCAGAGCTTAGTTGTTATGGCCCTGCAGAAGGCCAGCGAGGCTTACCTGGTGGGGCTCTTTGAGGACACCAACCTGTGTGCCAGTTTATGACAAGAGGGTCACCATCATGCCCAAAGATATCCAGCTGGCACGCCGCATCCGTGGGGAGAGAGCCTAGACCTGAAACCGCCAACCCGAGATAGAGCAGAACAGAAACCCAAAGGCTCTTTTCAGAGCCACCAACCACACACTAAAAGGGCTAGAAATGACTCCATGTTTAATCTTCTCATTAGAAGTACTCTGTAACGGTCATAGCTAGCATCACATTCAAAGTCCTGCTTTATTGTAGAATATTGTATATTAGTGTCAGTGGCTCAGTAGGTAGCACACTCGCCTCTGAGGCCGGGAAATCAGAAGGCTGTGGGTTCATTTCTCACATCTGGCACTTGGATTAATATCCCAGTACTGACACTGTAGTGCAGCATGAGAGGGTGCTGCACTTCTGAGGTGCCGTCTTTCGGATGAGACGTGAAACCAAGGTTCCATCTGCCTGGATTGGTGGTAGTTCAGGTGTATGTTAAAGATCCCATGGTACTTATCGAAAAGAGTAGGGGAATTTTTTATTATAGACTTCACAAAAAAAGAAACAAATACAAACAGTGTGGATACACGTAAATAAAAATACACAATGTAAGAACAAAAATAAGTAATTACAATCATACATTGCCTAAGAAAAAATTACCCATGACCTGAAACGTATCCAATTATATACAAATATCCCCCCCTCACTAAAGAATAGGGGAAGTTCTTATTAAACATAAAATATCAAATAAACAGGAATATATTATACAAAATCATAAACAAAAGAAAAAAAACATAGAAGAGTATTAATTCGTACTTTCACATCACAGAAGGAAAACCTCATAAACAATAGAAACACTTGATATACCCCCCTTCCCCAAACCATTGAAAACAGAGAAAATTTAACAAATTCTCCACCAAGCCTAACTAAGTAATATACTAAGATGACATATCTCCTTAACAAAAAAGAAGAAAAAAATAATAAATTCACTAATCATAAATAAATAGTACTTCATACAAATCCCGAATTTCATAAGAGAATCTTCATAAACCCACACCTCCCCTTCCCCTCTCTAGGAGAAGAGGAATATCTCATTATACATTACCCACTCATAAAAGGGGGATGCAGACCAGGAACAACCTCAAAAAAAATAAATGCAATCATAGTTCAAGCAGAACCTAATGACACCTTAATCATAACCCCCCTTCCCTTCCTAACAATGAAGGGGAATGTACACCACATTGTATACATACACCCACATAAATAACCCATTGTACCAGCAGTTTGAGTCACTAATAACCAAATAGCATCTCCATATCAAAATAGTAACCACTATATGCTTTCCAAAAACAATCCATACCCCCCCCAAAACCCGTTACCAAAACAACAGAGATACCGACCTACCCCTCTCCCCAACCTCCCTAGTTGAGAAAAAGGCACCCTCCTGGTCTACCCCATCAGGAACATTAATTTTATAAGGGAAGTAATCTATTACTTCAACCTGTATCTAGCCAAGACATTTTTCTCCACCACACCCTATAAAGGTCAGGATGTATCTTCTCCCTTTCCAACAACTGCCACTTAATAACATCTCTTTTAATATTTTGCACAATCTGATCCTCTGTTTTCAACTGTTTCCGAAGTGTTGAACAACAACGTGCCAGACAAAGCTGATACCCTATAAACCCCATTAAAAGTGTCATGGTACTGTTCTCATAAATCACCCATGAACTGGGCAACACTCCCTCAGTCCAAATGACAACAGACTGTCTCCCAAAAAGGGTTTAATAGCCAGACCTTATGAAAGACAGACCAAAAAGACCTGACAAAGGGACAATCGGAAAAAAGTGAGATAGGGTTTCCACAATTCCCAAACAGGTCTCTTTCCTAGGACAATATCTTTCAGCTAGTTCTTTATGTTTCAAGTTCCCCTTTACACCCAGTTTTTTATGCAGACAAAGCCACAAAAAGTCCCATAAGTATTTAGGGGCATTCTTACTGGACAATAATCTTAATTTTGAATGTTGGTCTGCCATAGGCAAATCTAAAAACCAAGGGTCAGCATAAAAAATGTCTCGAACCACTCCAGAATATAATTGCTTTCGAGAATTCATACAAATGGCCTGTTTCGTGAGCCTCCAAGCCTTCAATTTCCCAAACAACCCTTTAAAATAACTAGGAAGCTGGGACACCCTAGTCTGACGGGGCAAGACCTCAGAAAAATCCCACTTATCAATTAACAAACCAATCACATCACCCACCCATGGGGACCATACCTTAGAATCCCCTTTCAACAGGGGAGTCACATTATAGGAAAGAAATGTAACATAAAAATACACCACCGGATTTAACATTCCTACACCACCTTCATCAATAGATAAATAAGTAATGCCTCTTTTCACCGGGTTCAGTCTACTCCCCCACAAGCACGAGAAAAACACAGCATACAAAGAAGTTTCCAGGGTGAGTGGGGGGGGGGTACACTGCTGCCAGAAACAAAAAATAAGACAACAAAAATGTCTTGATAAGATAAATTCACTTTGCTTTAGACATCTGCTACCTATTCCACTGAGCTACCCTATCCTTAACCGCCACCAACTGTTTTTCCCAATTATATTTAGGAGCATCTTACCCACCAAAATATACACCTAAAATTCATCTGTAACCAGAATCAATGGGGATCTGCCAAATTAAGGCAACATCAACTGCATCATATCCCACCGGTAATATCCCACTCTTTAAAGAATTAATAGAGGAACCAGAAATTTCAGAAAAAGTATCTAATATCATCATTGCTTCAGTAGCAGAAGATCTGTCAGCCAAAACCAACATCAAATCATCCGCATATGCTACCGTTACAACTGGGGCATCCTCACACCCAACAGATAAGCCAATAATCCGTGGAGCCCTATTGAGGGCATAGAGTAAGGGGTCCAATGACAGTACATACAACAGCGGGCTAAGAGGACAGCCCTGACGTAACCCCCTTTGTACCATAATCCTACTCCCTATCCAACCATTTATACTTGGCAGTAAACTAATATTCTTATAACACGTTTTTAACCATGCTATAAACTGCAAAGGGAACCCATAACCATGCATCACTTCCCAAAGGTATGCATATTCTATATGATCAAAAGTTTTATCCTGATCTAAACAAACTAGATGACCAAAAACCTCTTGTGAGGCTCCCTTCTGCAGAATCTCCCTTAGAAGGATAAGAGCATCCTGAACCCACCTCTTCGGAACCCCACTAAATTGGGAAGGATGAATCAAGTCCTACAAAACCCCATGTAATCTAGTCCCCAGAACTTTCATTAAAATTTTATAATCCGTATTTAGCAGTGTCAAGGGTCTCCAGTTATCCAGATCACCCCTTTTTTATAAATTAATAACAATAAGCCCTGCAGCATGCTGTCAGGGAGATTCCCAGACTGCAACCCCACATTAAGTACCTCCCTCAATTCTATCCCCAAAACTTCCCAGATAACTTTGTACACTTCATGGGGTAGCCCATCTGAACCTGGTGTAGTCCCTGCCTTTAGGGCCCATTTAACTGACCTAAGTTCCTCCAAGGATAATGGCGCAGTCAGTAGACTTTCCAAACCTGGAGCCAACTGAGGTAGCTTACAACCCATTAACCAAGAATGCATTGAATTGAGTGGCAGGGGAGTACTCATAAAAGCCTTAGAAGCATAAGCATGAATTTCGGACAAAATACCAACATTCGAAATGACTATCTCCCTGAGCAGTATTTAAATATGTCATACTATGAGACTCCCTAATAGAACTGGCAGCTTCAAATGGCAAAGTATCCCCCTTCGTCCCAGAAATCCCATACTTATGCTTCTTCTCTATTTCACTTAATACTTTCATTTGTAGACAGGCCAGCTCAGCCTTTAACCTCTTAATGATATCCTGACATCCAACACCCCCTTGTTGTCAGAAAGCGGACAAAAAGAGATACGTTTCCTCAAATACCGCATTTTATTATGTCTCTGTTTGCCATTAATATGACCCACTCTTTGAAAATACACCCTGATATCACCTTTAGTGCCCTCCCACCACTCATTCAAATTGTCATAAAGAAAAAAAATGACTGACAGGCAATCAAAACAGAATGTAACCCCTCTCTTATGTTGATAATGTTCAACAACAACAGGATTGCCGGAGCAGCTGCACAGGGGAAGGAGCTGGATGTCATTGTCCACCTAGGGACAAATGACCTGGCTAAGAAAGGGATTAGAGAAGTGCAGGAAGAGTTTGTGGAATTGGGGAGGGGCCTTAGTCAAGTAGCACGCACGGTAACCTTCTCGGAGGTGCTACCCATCTATGGCATAGGAGAGGCTAGGGTGTTCCGCACCATGGGATTCAATCAGTGGTTGAAAAACTGGTGTGGAGCTCAGGGATTGGCTTCATTGGGGACTGGGGGTCCACCTGGAGTGATGCAAGCCTATACTGGCATGATGGGCTGCATCTGTCCGGGAGGGGAACCAGGATCCTAGGTGACAGGTTTAAATGCTTCATTGGCAAGCTTTTAAACTAGCCAAGGGGGAAGGCACTGGAAAGGAGCAGGAAAATCCTAGCCCCCCAAATAATCACGGTAGTAAGTGCGCAAACACCAACATAGAGGTGTCGATGAGGAGAAGGGCAGGGTAAATGAAGAAAGTGACAAAGGCAAGAAGGACAGGGATGGGGCAAAAGGGAGTAAGGCCATCAGGAAATGGAGGGTAATGAGTACCAATGCCCGTAGTCTGGGCAACAAGCTCCCTGAGCTGATGGCCTTAATGGAAGAGGGATGCCTGGATATCGTAGCAGTCACAGAAACATGGTACACAGAGAACCATGACTGGGATGTTAACATACCAGGGTACATAACCTACAGGAGAGACAGGCAGGGGAGAAGAGGGGGAGGAGTAGCTCTCTATGTAAAGGAAGGGATAAAAGCAACTGAACAAAAGAGTAAACTGGGAGGAGAGGAGGCACTGTGGGTCACTTTGGAGACTGGAAAGGGCACCACAATCCGCACAGGGGTTGTGTACAGACCCCCATGTCAGGGGGAAGGAATGGACAAGGATATGATAGAAGGCATTCTTAGAATGGCAGAGAAAGGGGAGATACTGTTGATGGGAGACCTGAATATGCCAGATGTTAACTGGAGCACATTTGCTGCAGCCACATCCAAGAGCAGGGCCATTCTTGATGCCCTAGATGTGGCAGGTATTAGACAGCTAGTTTCGGAACCCACTCATGAGGGAGCAATCTTAGACCTCATACTCTCAAATGGGGGCAGTGAGAGGATCTCAGATCTAGAAGTGGGTTGCCATCTGGGGACAAGTGACCATCAAACAGTGTGGTTCACGTTAAACTCAGCTACAGAGTCAAGCCATACAAAAGTGAGGGTACTGGACTTTAGGAGGGCTGAATTTGTCAAGATGGGAGAGTGCCTCAGAAAAGCACTAGCAAACAGGCTAGAAGGAGGTGTGGAGCAACAATGGGGAATTATCAAAACTGCCATCACAGAGGCAACAAGCCTTTGTGTGAAGCAAATGAACAAATCAAAATGAAAGAAAAAGCCACTATGGTTCTCAAAAGAGGTGGCTGTGAAAGTCAGGAAGAAAAAGATAGCATTCGGAAGTATAAGGAAACACAGAAGGAGCAGGACAGAGAGCTGTACCAGTTGAGGCAGAAGGAAGCAGGGAGGGAAGTCAGAATAGCAAAGGCCCAAACTGAGGAAAAGATAGCCAACTCAGTTAAGAAGGGGGATAAAACCTTTTATAGGTACATCAGCGTGCGTAGAAAGACAAAGGGAGGGATAGTGAGGCTGAATAGAATGAACAGTGGGTGGCCAGAGGGGGGTGAAAAAGCAGGAATACTGAACAAATATTTCTGCTCAGTATTCGCAAAAGAGGAGGGGGAAGTGCCTAATCCAATTAATAGAAGCACTCTTGATGGGGGCGTCGATCCCAGTCCTTTCACAGAAGAAAGGGTTCTGCAAGAACTCCTAAAACTGAAGGTGGACAAAGCAATGGGTCCTGATGGAATTCACCCCAGAATTCTAAAAGAATTAAGGGAGGAACTAGTGAAACCACTGGCTACTCTTTTTAATAAATCATAGGAGGATGGTGTGGTACCCGAGGACTGGAGAAAGGTGGATGTGATTCCCCTTCACAAAAGTGGGTCCAAGCCAGAGGCAGGAAACTACAGACCTGTCAGTCTGACCTCTGTGGTAGGGAAAGTGATGGAGTCACTTCTGAAGGAAAGAATAGTCGAGTACCTAGAGGCCAGTGGAGCACAGGACCCAAGGCAGCATGGGTTCACAGCGGGAAGGTCATGTCAGACGAATCTAATAGATTTCTTTGACTGGGTGACCAAAGTAGTAGACCAGGGAGGGGCTGTGGACTTGGCCTACCTAGACTTTAGCAAGGCATTTGACACAGTCCCACACAAAAGATTAATAGTCAAATTATCCAGCCTGGGAGTGGGACCCAGGGTGATAGCCTGGGTAAAACATTGGCTGGACAACAGGACACAGAAGGTAATTGTAAATGGAGTCCATTCTGAAGAAAGGGATTTACTAGTGGGTACCGCAGGGTTCAGTATTGGGTCCAGTCCTTTTAATGTCTTCATCAGTGACATTGCAGAGGGACTGGAAGGAAAAGTATGCCTTTTGCAGATGACACAAAAATCTGCAACAGGGTTGATACACAAGGAGGCGTGGAAAGGATGAAAAGGGACTTGGCAAGGTTGGAGGAATGGTCAGAAGTATGGCAGCTAGGATTCAATGCAAAGAAGTGCAAAATAATGCACCTGGGAAACAAGAACCCAGGGGAAGAATACACAGTGGGTGGGGAGGTAGTAAAACAACCAAAAGGAAAGGGACCTGGGGGTAATCATATCAGATGACCTTAAGGTTAGCAAGCAATGTGAGAAGGCAGTAGGGAGGGCTGGGGTATACTGGGATGTATAGGAGAGGCATCAGCAGCAGAAAACAGGAAGTTGTTATCCCTCTGTATAGACAGTTGGTGAGACCCCATCTGAGTACTGTGTCCAGTTCTGGAGACCCCATCTCCAAAGACATAGACAAGATAGAGGCAGTCCAGAGGAGGCAACTAAAATGGTGCAGGGTCTGCAAGAGAAGCCGTATGAGGAGAGACTAAAGGAGCTTAATATGTATACCCTTGAGGAAAGAAGGGAGGGGGGGACATGATAGAAACTTTTAAGTATCTCAGTGGAATCAACAAAGTCCAAGAGGGTAGCATTTTTCAGAAAAAGAGACTTGCTAGAACAAGGGGACACAATTTAAAGATAGAAGGAGGGTGGTTCAGGGGCAATGTGAGGAAGTATTATTTCACAGACAGGGTAGTGGATGCATGGAACAGCCTTCCTGAGGAGGTTGTGGGGTCTAAAACTGTGAGAGAATTCAAGAATGCATGGGACAGACATAAGGCAATTCTTGTGGGGGGTAGGAAGAAATAGGCTGTTGGTTAACTAGGATCTGCAGCCTATCCTGTAGGTAGGGAAATGGGCAGACTAGATGGGCCTAGCGGTCCTTATCTGCCGTCAAAGTCTATGTTTCTATGTAACAAAGCAACATTTAATTTCCAAATACCAGGCCCTCTTTGAGCCTCAGGCACATCCCCCAAAACAAGTTTCAACAGTAAATGGTCAGAAGTAGTCACATCCTGCAATTTTTGAGATTGAACCAGTAATCCAGGGGAAAGAAAGAAATAATCAATCCTGGATGCCCTGGGACCGCAGAAATAAGTGTTCTTATTACTATTCGGTGAAGACCCAAAAGCATCCACTAAACCAGCCTCCCGTATACCCTGTGCCAAGCATGATGCATCACAATAAATTTTCTTCCCCCTATCAGCCAAAGGCCAGGAGGGTAAGGTGCAATTAAAATCACTCCTAAAATAAGGGGAAGAGAAGTGTATAAAAAGGAAAAACAAACTTAAATAAAGCAACTCTGTCAAATTTATTCTGGTGAGTATAGATATTAATTAAACGAATAAGGGTATCCCCCCACTTTACATCTAAGAGCAAGGCTCTACCTTCCACTCTCTCTATGTAATGCATCACCTTTATGTGAGGTAGAAAAAACAAATCCCAACCCCACTGCATAAATCCTGCTCCTGGGACCAGAAACAGTCCCCCCACACCCATCCTGCTGTAGCAGCAGCTAATTCCTCCAGAGAATGCAATCGTATATCTTGAAATAAAACACAGTCTAAGTTTTCATGCACAAACTGAGAAAATGTGTTATGCCGCTTCTCCGAGGATTTAATGGTATTAGCATTTAAAGATGCCACTCGAAATTGAAAATGAACCATCAGTTGACCCAGACATCTCACTTCACCTTACTCGAGGCTCTTGTCACCCTACCACTTATACAATCCTGAGGCCTCAGTTCAGTCTGCCCCTTCGGTGTAATCTGTGTGACAGATTGCGAGAGAGACACTGCCTGTTCCACACCTACTGTGTCATCCACCAACACCTCAAACAGATTGGAGTCTGTCAGAGGAAGAAAAGAGGCTGAGGAAGAAGTTTTCTTTGTTCCCTTAGCTTTCCCTTTTGCCTGTTTGCCCTTTTTCCCAATTACTATAGTGAAATCCTCTCCAATGGACTGCGGGACGGGGTGGGGGGACCTCACTTGAATCTACTAGATCACCTGCTCCAGCAAGCCTAGGTGTCTGGGATATGGGACCTGGGACAGTATCAGGGCCAAGGGTTATTGCAGCCTCAAAGGCCCGATTTCCCACCACCTTGCCCCCATTAGGGCCTACATTTACTATCTTCCCCCCTGGAGCCTGACCCTGTTTTACTGCTACCCTAATGAAATGATTCTGTATCCCAAAATCTGCTTCTTCCATGTTCGGAGCAGGCAAAGGGCATGATCCAAAGGCATGGCCTAGCTCATCACAGAGATTGCACCTTGTCTGCTGGAAACAGTGAGCACTTGGGTGTCCCATCTCCCCACAGTGAGCACATTTTAGGACATCACAGTTAGTGCTAATATGCCTTTTGGAACCGCACTTAAAACATACCCTGGGCTGACCTGGGTAGAAGAGAAACCCTTTATCTTTCCCTATCAGTAGAATGTAATTTAACCCTGAATTTCCAGCCCCCATTCCAAAACCCTTCATCATCTAGAATAGGGACAGGATTGCCTTGAATATCACATTTTTCCCCAACCAATGTAAAATATCAACAACATTGACCCCTTCGTTTCAAAACAAAATAGTTATTACTTGAAAAGGTTGTTTTGTAAGGGGAAATACAATAAAATCAGACCAAAGAGGATTAGTTTTCAGATTCAAATACTGACACCTAAAAGTCTCCAATAGAGCAGGAGTACGAAAACTTATATCAAAGGAATATTCCCCTTGAACGTGTATCAGGGCATAAACCTCTGCTGGAGTAAATCCCATACTCTGCTTAAGCAGAATCTTCCCCACAAAAAAACAATCAGGGGGATTTTCCCAAGGCCCCACATAACGCAGTTTAATGGCATTTCGCCTTTTAGCCTGTTCCATAGTCTGTTGGAAATGGCTAGCTTATGTGGGCCTAGCCTGGGCCTCCGAAGCCTGGGGCTGCTCTGCCGTACTCTCCCCAACATTCGCCCCATTCTCCGGGACATCAAGGGTGAGGGTCTCTAGGGGAGGTGGACCACCATCTACTTCTGCCAGCTTATTCAATAAATCAGAGGAACCAGTACTTATCTCCACATCAGGATCATCCGTTACACCGACAATTGCTTCTGCTGGCTTCCATTGGCCGTCAGACACAGGGATCCAACCTGCCTCGGGCAGGGCCCTATCCGGTGACCAGGAAGCATCCACTATGTCCCCCCCCCCAGGCCTTGTCTGCCGCCGCTGTACCCGTCCTAGCCTTCTCCGTAGGCACATGCATTTTCAGTGTACCTTCCAATAGAGCAGCACTTGGGGAAGTGGCAACCCGCTTCCGTTTTCGATCCTCCTCACTCTTTTGCTTCTACATAGAAACATAGAAACATAGAAACATAGAATTTGACGGCAGATAAGGACCGCTTGGCCCACCCAGTCTGCCCATTTCCCTACCTACTGGATAAGCTGCAGATCCTAGTTAACCAGCAGCCTACTTCTTCCTACCCCCACCCCCCAGAATTGCCTTATGACTATCCCATGCATGCTTGAATTCCACCACTGATTTTGACTCCACAACCTCCTCCGGAAGGCCATTCCATGCATCCACAACCCTCTCTGTGAAAAAATACTTCCTTAAATTACCTCTGAGCCGCCCCCCCTCTATCTTCATCTGTCCTTCTTTAGCCAGTAGCTCACTAACGTGCAGCAATTCCTCCTCCAGGCAGCGTTGCTTCTCCGATAAACTCAAAGGCTGCACCGGATTCACGAAAGCAGGACCACTGTCTTGGGCGACGTGCTGGGCACCCATAGGGTACATCCCAGCCGCCTCTACAGCGCATCCCTCCTCCTGGGGTACTTCCATTATTTCTATCTCCTGGGCCATCGTAGCCCTATCCAGCAAACCTTCCACCTCCAGAGCTTGCCTCAGAATGACCACCAGTCACGGTGTCAGGGGCCCCCTACCGACAGAGTGAGGGAATTTCCACAGTGTCCTGGCCAAATTTCCCTCATTCACTAAAAATACCACCAACAGCTTATTCTGGTTCAAGGTCAGTTGGCATTCATCTGTATCCCCCTTCCCCGGCTCATGCCTGAAAATAGGCAGGATTTGTCTAGTGCACTTGCCCAGTCAAAAATAAATAAATTGTAGCAATTGTTTAATATACTTACCACTTATTCCTTTTCTTTCAATGATTGAGTTGCTCAGAGTCACACGGTATGGAAGTGGGGGTTGTGGTAATCATACCCAGGTCTGTTGGATGTACCAAGCTCATTCACAGTTACTCACTCTAACCTGTAGGCTGTCCTGCCAGCCAGGAGGGGACCTGTATTCTCTGCATGCCTAATAACCCTTTATTGAATTGCTATGTATTTGATGTCCCCAGAACATTAGATTCTAGAAAGATTGATGGCAGATAAGGTCAAGGACAGTAGTGTCATAGATTAGTGGCTACTGTCACACAGTCAGTGAAGGATGGATCCACATGATCATTTTTTTATCCTAGTCTCACGAACCAGTAGCTCATTAGTACAGTTGTTAATATCGAACCTCCCGTTTAGTTTGGGATCAGTAATCCACGGTGACCATTACCCATTTGAAAGCAACTAATCAGGGCGATAGTGTCGATTATTGGGTACACCTAGGAAGCTTGCCATAAAAGCTTCCAGAATACAGCGCTGCTTTGGTCATGTGCCTTACTTGGTTGACAGTTTATTTAGGTTGGGGGGCTTTAGTCACGATTCAACAAGATCTCTCAAGGTGGACTAAACTTCCAATTTCTCTCTGGGGAAGGATATGTTTAATCAAGATGAATGTTTTACGAAGGGTTTTCTATCCCCTGAACATGCTTAATGTCTGGGTCCCAGTAAAGTGGCTTAAAAATCTCCATTTCATAATCTCAGCTTTTATATGGAGAGGTAAAACCCCACGCAGAGCTTATAATAAATTGGCAGCACCCAGAGAGAAGGTGGGGTTAAGACTACCTCATATGGGGGTATATTACTGGGCAGCCACACCAGTAAAAATCTTAAGTGGTTGTTATCCGACACAGAGATCCTTTCACTACCTTACGTCCCCTCATGGGTCAGAGTAGAAAGGGATATGATGAAGGCAGAAGGGATTGATCCGATATCTCTACTCTACACTACTCCGAAGTTTCTGCCTGCCAAATGGGCGACCTCAATATTAAAAACTTCTTTAAGAATTCACATACAATTATGCTCATTTTTAAAATATTCTTCCAATAAGGATAGGAAGCAACCACTTTGCCATAATTTGAGTTTCAAATTAGGGGGAAAAATGATGGAAGATTCCTGGATTCCTGAGCTAAAGGGTTCAAGAATTAGGGACTTTTTCCAGGATGATGCTTGTCTTCCATCAGATGTATTAATCAGGAAATTCCATATTGACCCCTTCCAGGTCTTAAAAATATACCAGCTTCGACATTTGTTGGAGCATTCATTAGGCAAACATAACTCAGTTCAGTCAGGGAACGGATTCTTCGAGTCCCTCGCCCAGAGGGTTTGGGAGCCAAATGCAGTTTCAGCATTATACAGCAGTCTTTTTGATCAAGCATTTGCGGAACGTGAGTGTAAACCCAGTTACTGGTCAACTCAACTAGGGGATCCAGAGAGACAGTGGGAGAAAATCTGGCAACATACCTATCAGTATATCACCCAGGATAGATTGAGAATAATGCAATTTCAATTTTTAAATAATCTGTATTGGACCCATGCCAAATTATGTAAAATTGGACGAAGACCGGATGCAGTCTGTGCCTGATGTCATCAAGCAGAGGGTACTTTATTTCATTTTTTGGGGGAATGTCCAGGACTTAAAGTGTTATGGGAACAGATTCGGGATAAGGCAGACCCCTTATTGGGGATTGAAGGTCTTTTCAATCCAGAAGTTTGTTTTCTGGGTGATTACAGATTGGTTAGTGTTAAATGTAGAAGGTATGATATGGCCATGATTTCATCCTCTCTCAAAAAGGTGGTCCTGAAACATTGGGTAGAGGAAGCCGCAGTCACTTATACTGAGTGGCTACAGGAGTTATTATTTAATTTGAATATGGAAAAATTTGCGGCGATCAGGAAGAATTGTTTATCAAAATACGAATTGCTCTGGGAAAAAATGCATGTATTGTATTTGCTCCAATCCGGTGTTCATTCTACAAATGGAAAGACTGATAGGAATGTATTGTTAGAAGAGTGTAATCAGTAATGTGTGCTACCTGCATGGGGGTAGGGAGAGGTGAGGGAAGGAATGTGGATGGGAGGGGGGGCAGGGGATAGAGGGTTTTGGTCCTAATCCTGCAAATCAGTTTTTGGGTATACAAGTGTGTGTGACATTTACTTAGACATTATCTGTATGTTCCTTGCTCTGTGTTGGGTGTTAAAAAGAAAATGAATAAACTTGAATTTCAAAAAAAAATAAATAAAAGGTGGGGGGGCTTTGCCCCCTACACACCCCTTGTTTTGTTTTTACAGTGGGGTGTGGGGGTAAACCCCAACCCAAATAAACTAATGAAAAGTAAAGGAACAGGTGACTGGACCAAAATAGCATAACTTGAGCTCTACATAAATAGCATATGTCCTACGCGTACCTGATAATCTACACTATCACCTTAATCAGAGGGCAGCACAGGCATTTTCAGACTATGGAACATGCACTGCTGACTGCTTCAGCTCATGTTGTAACCCCTATATCCTGGCCCTCAAACTATCAATGGGCAGAGCAGGCTTTTTCAAACTCTGGAGCGCAAGCTGCAGACTGCCTAGCCCATCAGTTATAATCCCTGTATCCCGGCCCTCGAACTATCAATACAGCACAGGCTTTTTTAAACTACGGCGCATGCACTGCAGACTGCCTCAGCCCATCAGTTGTAACCCCTGTATCCCAGCCCTCGAACTATCTGTGGGCAGCGCAGGCTTTTCAAACTCTGGAGTGAGCGCTGCAGATGGCCTCAGCCCATCAGTTGTAACCCCTATATCCCAGCCCTCGACCTATCAATAGGAAGTGCAGGCTCTTTCAAACTATGGAGCGGGTGCTGCAGGCTGCCTCAGCACATCAGTTGTAACCCCTGTATACAGGCTGTCAAACTATCTATGGGCAGCACGGGCTTTTTCAAACTATGTAGCGGGTGCTGCAGGCTGTCTCAGCCCATCAGTTGTAACTCCTGTATACAGGCTCTCAAACTATCTATGGGCAGCACGGGCTTTTTCAAACTATGTAGCATGCTCTGGGGACAGTTTTAGCCCATCCATTGTCTCTGCTGTAACTCCTAGATCCCGGCACAATCTGACTGCTGGGCCACTGGCTGACCTGTTCGACACCTCCCTGGACACAGGGTGCATGCTGCAGGACAGGAGGTTGGCTCATGTGGTGCCTATCCACAAGAGCACTCCAAAGGATGAGTCGGGTAATTACAGACCTGTTAGTCTCACTTCCATAGTTAGTAAACTTATAGATGCACTCTTGAATGAGAGACTGGTAACCTTCCTGGAGATCAGTGAGCTCCAGGATGGGCAGCAGCATGGGTTCGTCTCTGGGAGATTATGCCAGACCAACCTAATAGAATACTATGACCGAGTCACAAGGGAGTTGGACAAGGGCCATGCAGTGGATGTCCTATATTTGGATTTCAGCAAGGCCTTTGATTCGGCCTCTCACAGACGGTTGGGGGCAAAACTGAAATACGTAGGGGTGGGGACTAAGATGGCTAACTGGATCAAGAATTGGCAGGAATATAGACTGCACCAGGTGATTATGGGGGGAGACTGTCATCTCCTAAGCTAGTGACCAGTGGTGTGCTGCAGGGCTCTGTGCTGGGGTCGGTGTTGTTTGGTCTGCCCATATCGGATAGTGCACATGGGGTTGGGAGCATTGGATAGGCTGCAGATCCTAGTTAACTAACAGCCTACTTCCTCCTACCCCCCACTAGAATTGCCTTTTGTCTGTCCCATGCATTCTTAAATTCCCCCACTGTTTCTGACCCCACAACCTCCTCAGGAAGGCCGTTTCATGCATCCACCACCCTCTCTGTGAAAAAACATTTCCTCACATTGCCCCTGAGTCGTCCCCTCTCTATCTTCCAATTGTGCCCCCTTGTTCTTGCACATCTGTTTTTCTGAAAGATGCCACCCTCTTGGACTTTGTTGATTCCCTTGAGGTACTTGAAAGTTTCTGTCGTGTCCCCCCTTTACCTCCTTTCCTCGAGGGCATACATGTTAAGCTCTTTTAGTCTCTCTTCATATAGCTTGCACATGATTGAGGTCAGACTGACCAAATCTGTAATACCCTGGGTCATCCATGGGGCTACACTTACAGAGGGGCAATGCATGAGCCATTATCCAGTTAGGCACTATGGCTGATTCCAGTGAACTATTAAACAGGCCAGCCAATGGCTCTGCAAGTCCCTCTGCCAGTTCCCTCAGCACCCTGGGGAATTTGTTGTCCAGGCCTGTCCACCTTCAATGCTAGCAGTCATGTCCTCACCTTGTCTACCTCTATCACCTCAACCATCTAACAGGACAGGAGGTTGGTGGAGGGAATTCAGGAGAAACTTGAGAAAGTTCTACTTCACCAAGAGGGTAGTGAAACCATGGAACAGATTGCTGGAGGAATTTGTATGGGCACAGTTGGGATAGGGTAAGTGAATTCACAGATTCCAGGGCGGCAGCAAGGGTTTGGGGGTGGGATAGTGGGGGGGGAGCGGATACAGCCCACCAGGGGTGAGGTAGTATAGTAAAAGCCAACGCAATGAACCTTCAGTCTCTGTCGGCCATCAATTGCTATGTTTCTGTGTGAACCAGAATGTTGGAGTGTATTGGGAGGGGGTTCAATATCAGGGGGAAGAGGTAAAACAAACTATCTGTACTGAGACTCCATGTAGAATATAGTGCCCAATTCAGGAATCCCCACCTGAGGAAAGACAGAGACAGGCTGGAGGTAGTGCAGCATAGGGTAACTAAAACAATTTACAGCTAACCGGGCATATCTTTTGAGGACTGACTTAGGGCACTGAAAATGTACTCGCTGTAGACTGGAGGAAGAGGGGCAACATGAAGGAGACTTTCACATTTCAGAAAAGAGTAAACAAGGAAAACTGCGAGGAAATATTCAGCAGGAATGGGGGGTCAAATACAAGTGGACATGAGTGGAGGCTATTGTGGGAGATTCAGAAGATATGTGAGAAAAGGTTTACTTTGTAGAGAGAGTGGTTGAGCTGTTGAAGGGCATACTGGCTAAGATGGCAGGAGGAAAAAACATGAATGGATTCAGGCATGATTGGGATGGAGTAAAGGGCTTAAAAGTTTGTCTTGGGGTAGCAGTAAGACAGGAAGTAAGGGACAGGCAAGGGTGAAAACCCTGTCTAGACTGTAGGTTGTGAGATATTATAAGGTGAAACAGTGCACACTGGATGAACCGATGGTCTTTTTCTGTTGACACTATGTTTCTAAACAGTATTCCACAGAATGGCAATATGAAAGCCTGAATCCTCTTAGAAACCAAATGTGTCATCAGAAAAGGAATGCTTGAGCGGCAGCTGCTCAGTCTGCCCAGATGTTATCTGCCTATTCTGTTTCTGTAGACCCTAGCTGGTCTGTGGTGACACTTTCTCCACCCTGCCTATATTCTACTATTCCCCTATGTTTACCCTATGCATGCTTGCAGTTCTCCACTGCTTTCGCTCCCACTGTCTCTGCTGGTAGACTGTTCAAGTTGTCAAACACTCTTTCAGTGAAGTAGTACTTCCTCACATCCCTCTTAAACCCCCACCCCCTTAAGCTTCATTGCATAACCGCCTCTGCTGGTGCATTTCCTCATTTGAAATACACTCCTCTCCTGTACCCTGTTCACGTCTGTGAGGTACCTGTAGGTCTCTGTCGTCTCCCTACTCTCCATCTTCTCTTCTAGGGTGTACATATCAAGATTCCTCAGTCTCTCCTTGTAGGGCTTTTAATGTGCAGTAACTGTTGTACCATTTTAGTTGCTTTCCTTTGGAGGGCCTCCACCTTGTCTATGACCTTTCTGAGATGCGGTCTCCAGAACAATACACAGTACTCGAAGTGGGGCCTCATGAGTGACCAATACAGTGGTAACACCACCTCCCTCCATCTGCTGGTGATACCTCTCCCTATACACCCCAGTATCCAACTGGCTTTGCCAACTGCCTTACCATATTGCCTTGCCACTTTGAGATCATGAGACATGATAACCCCAAGGTCTCTTTCCTGCTTAGTGACTGTCAGTGCCTCCCTCTTTCCCCCATTTTATTCACAGCTCCTGGGTTTCTATGCCTTAGCTGCAGGCTTTTGCACTTTTTGGCAGTGAACTCCAGCAGCACACACTTGCCTCAAGTTATCTCAGGTCTCTACTCATCTCCCCCCAAGCATCCAGCTTATTGCAGATGTGGGTGTCCTCTGCAAAAAAAAGAATACCTTCCTCCCCAGCTCTTCTGCAATGTCAGTTTGGAAGATATAGAAAAGTACCAGTACCAGTCCCAGTACGGAGCACTGCTATGATCTGCTGGTCACTCTTCTTTCATTAGAGTGAGTGCAATTTACCATCCCCCTCTGTCTAACCACCTTGGATCCCACTCTTAGACTGGCCTATTTCCTGATTAGTCTTCTATGTGACACAGTGTCGAAGGCCTTGATGAAGTCTAAGTAGGCCTTGTGCACTGCTCTTCCTTGATCTATTTCCCTGGTCACCCAGTCAAAGAAATCAAAGAGATTTGTCTGTAGAGCCAGCAAAAGAAATCCAGGACCAAGCATCCAAGCTGGATGGCCAGAGAGGTAGCAGAGAATATGAGAGATAAGAGAAAGGCCTTCCGAACCTACAAGAGAACCAATAAGGCAGAGGATAGGGAGAACTATGTGAGAAAATCCAGGGAAGTGAGCAGAGCAGTTAGGCATGCAAAGGCAGCCAGGGAAAGGAAATTAGCACAAGAGATTAAGACAGGAGAAAAGGATTTCTTCAGGTATATCAGGGAAAAGAGGAAGTGCAAGGATCAAATAATTAGGATCAGGAAAGGCAGTGGGTGGGTAGACAAGGGGGCCAAGAAGGCAGAAGTACTTCACAAGGAAGAGGGATGGGCCCGTTCCTGCAGGGAAAGGGGGCGCAGGTATGGGGGGTGAGACGACCACAGACAAGGTCATCACGGTGGAAAGGGTGCTGGAGGGCCTTAGGTCCCTGAGGGTAGACAAGGCTCCTGGGCCAGACAGGGTACATCCCAGGGTACTGTGGGAGCTGTCAGAAGTCCTGGCAGAACCACTGGTGGACCTGTTCAACACCTCGCTAAGTACGGGATATGTGCCCAGAGATTGGAGGGAGGCACACATGGTACCTCTCCAGAAAAGTAGGCCCAAGGATGAACCAGGGAACTACAGACTGGTAAGCCTCACTGCAATTGTGGGGAAACTGATGGAATCTATCCTCAAAGAAAGGCTGGTTAAGTTTCTTGTGGATAATAATCTGCAAGACAACAGACAGCATGGGTTCATCGCTGGCAGATCCTGTCAGACTAACTTGGTTGATTTTTTTGACAAGGTCACAAGGGCACTAGATGGCGGCCATGCAGTAGATGTAGTCTACCTGGATTTCAGCAAGGCCTTCAATTCAGTGCCACATGGAAGGTTGACCTGCAAGTTGAGGAGTCTTGGTATAGGGTGGAAGCTAGCTCGATGGGTAGAAAACTGGCTGAAGGACAGGCAACAGAGGGTAGTTGTGGGGGGAAGAAGCATCAGAACCCAGGGCAGTGACAAGTGGTGTCCCACAGGGATCAGTACTGGGACCAGTCCTGTTTAATATTTTCATTGCAGACATAGCAGTTGGGATCAAGAATAATATCAGCCTCTTTGCCAATGACACCAAGATCTGTGCTGAGGTGGATGGGGAGGAGGGTGATAAATTACTGCAGGAGGACTTGGCAAGTCTCGAGGAGTGGTCGCACACCTGGCTGCTTGGGTTCAATGCCAAGAAGTGCAAGGTTTATGCATTTCAGAGCCAAAAACCCACGATACAGCTACTGGATGGATAGCATGAAGCTGTCCACATCTGACGAGGAGAAGGATGTGGGGGTGCAGGTGACCGGGGAATTAAACCACTCGGCCCAGTGTAGGAAGGCAGCGGCTAAGGCTAGCAGGATGCTAGGGTGCATAGCAAGGGGGATTACATCCAGATGTAGTGAAGTCATATTGCCCCTGTACAGGTCCCTGGTGAGGCCACACTTGGAGTACTGCATGCAGTTCTGGCACCCGTACTTAAAAAGGGATATCAAACTACTGGAGGCAGTGCAGCGAAGAGCAACAAACATTATCCAGGAGTTGGGGGACAGAACCTATGAGGAAAGACTAAAAAGAGCTAAACATGCATACCCTGGAGGATAGACGAGAGAGAAAGAGGAGACATGATTGAGACCTTCAGGTACCTGAAGGGGATAAACAGAGTAGACTTCCATGGTGGGTTCACTCTCCAGAATGGAAAAGATACTAGAGGGCACTCTCTGAAGTTAAAGGAGGGGCAGAGTCAGGATGGAAAGGAGGAGGAGGCATTACTTCACCGAAAGAGTGGTAACAGGGTGGGATGCACTGCCTGAGCAACTTGTATCAGTGCAGACTTTGGGGTGTTTCAAGATGGAGTGGGACAAATTAAAGGGGAAAGTACATACTGGGGGGGCAGCAGGGGAGGGAAGAGTTAATGGGAGGAGGGGCAGCTGCAGTTTAGTGGGCTGAAGTACTGCACACTCAAGCAGACTAGATAGACCATATGGCCTGTATCTTCTGGCAATTTTGTATGTTTGTATGCCCTCCCCATATGAATCCATGCTGTCTTAGTTTCATTCAAGATGCTCCACTAACTTTTCTTTGAACAGGGTTCCTATTACTTTCCCCACCATTGATGTGAGACTGTCCAGCCTGTAGTTGCTAGCCTCCTCCCTGTGGCCACTATTACGGAACAAGTAAACAAGGCAAAATGAAAGAAAAAAAATGCTAACATTTCCAAAAGAAGTGGCAGGGAAGGTTGCACAGAAAAAAACTGGCATTCAGGAAATACAAGGAAACAGAGGGAAGGAGATAAATAACTGTATCAGGCAAAGCAGAGGGAGGTGGGGAAAGCAGCCAGGGGTGCAAAAAGTGCAAACAGAGGAAAGAATAGCCCAGTCAGTAAAAGGAGACAAAACCTTTTTCAGGTATATTAGTGAAATAAATAAGAGCTGCAGAAGGATTCTGAGGTTAAATAAAGGAGGAGGGGAATGTGTGGAGGCGGGCCTAGAAATCCTGAACTAATACTTCTGCTCAGTATTCACAAAAGAAGGGAAGGGGGAAGGACCACTGTTAAGTGGTAAAAACATGCATGGAAGAGAGGTGAATACCAGTCCAATCACAGAGGAGAGAGTCCTAAAGGAACCTGCGAAACTGAAAGTGGACAAGGCAATGGGACCGAATGGGATACATCCCAGAATATTAAAAGAACTCAGAGAGGTGCTAGTGGCACCACTGACAGCCCTATTCAACAAATGGCTGAAGGAGGGGTTGTTACTGGAGGAGGGCAAATGTGATACTCCTCCACAAAAGTGGGAGCAAGGCAGAGGCTGGAAATTACAGGCCCATCAGTTTTACTTCAGTGGTGGGGAAAATAATGGAATCAATGTTAAAGGAAAGGGCTGTGGTATATCTGGAGGCCAGCAGGGCACAAGACCCTCAGCAACATGGATTCACAGCAGGAAGGTCCTGTCAGACAAATCTGATTGATTTCTTTGACTGGGTGACCAGAGTAATTGATAGAGTTTAGCAAGGCATTTGACACCATCCCACACAGGAGGCTAGTAAACAAGTTGGGCAGTCTGGGAGTGGGTCCACAGGTGGTAAACTGGGTCACAAATTGGCTGAGCAATAGGACACAGAGGGTGGTGGTAAATGGAGTTCAATCTGAGGAGATGGGGGGTTAACCAGTGGGGTGCCACAGAGTTCAGTGCTGGAGTCTGTCCTCTTTAATGCATTTTAAAGTGACATTGCAGAGGAGCTGGAAGGAAAGGTATACTTCCTTGCGGATGACACTAAGATCTGCAATAGGATTGACACTTCAGGGAGGGGGGGGAGAATGAGAAGAGACCTGCAAGTTGGAGGAGTGGTCAAGAGGGTGGCAGCTTCAATTCTATGTAAAGAAGTGCAAAATCATGCACTTGGGGCACAAAAATCCAGGGGAGGAATACATGATGGGGGGGGGTACTGATGACAACAAAACTGGAAAGGGATCATGGGGCAATCATAATACATGACCTAAAGGTAGCCAAGCAATGTGAGAAGGCTGTGAGGAGAGCTGGAACGATAGTCCCAGGGGACATGAAGGTTTCAGCACAGCATAGGAGGGTGGCAGCATGGACAGATAGAATGCTGGGGTGCATTGCCAGAGGGTTCACCTCTCAAAAGGGGGAGGTCGTCCTTTTATTTTATTTTATTTTTTTTACTTATTTTAACTTTTGCTTACCGGGTGAACAATATGAGCCCAAGGCCTGTTTTCAAATGCCATTATATAGATCACTGGTGAGGCCATACTTGGAGTATTGTGTACAGTACTGGCACTCATACCTCAAAAAGGATGTGAGCTTACTGGAGGGGGTGCAGCATAGGGCTACAAAAATGATCATGGGACTATTGGAGTTGCTGTACGAGGAAAGGTTGAAGGAGCTCAACATGTACCCGCTGGAAGACAGAAGGGTAAGAAGGGACATGATAGAGACCTTTAAGTACTTGAAAGGTATAAACAAAGTCAGGGAAGGAGGATTGTTCCACTTAAAGGAGGGAAGGATCACTAGCGGGTGTGACAGGGTTGAATAGGACCCTGGCCCAGTTGTTATGAAGAGTTTGAATGCAGGGATCCTTTTCTTTTCTTTCCTGTCTCTTGTCTGTCTGGTTGCGCAACCACATTTTCCTGTGAAATCTAGGATTTGATCACCCCAACAGTCTCGCAATTCTTTGCTTCTCACCGTCTCTCAGTCTTCCCTAGGTGTTTCTATCTTTTCCTCCCTTGCATATCTGCTGGTATAAAGATACAGTATATGCAAATAATTATGTGGAAATGTACCTGATATTGTTATCCCTTTGTTTAGAAATTATATAGTGTTACTGTTGAAATGTATACAATTATAGTTTGAGATGATTGCAAAAAAGCTATTGGGAACTCAAGGGGTTAACCTGAAATGCAATTTTTAAGCCTTTTGCAGAAGCTGTGGAAAAGGGACCTCAGTTCTGGGACATTGTGTTCTGGCTGCACCTGCGTGAAATATACAAGAACATTTTAGAAAAAAACTGGATGCTTGTTAAGAAGGGGGGTTGTAAAGACTTATAAAAACAAAGTTGCAATTTCTTACAAAAGAGGGACAAAGAGACAGAGATTGAAGGAAAACTCAGATGGAACTTCTTTGTTTATTCTGCCTTTGTAAATAGTTATTCTGAACATTTTTATTTTTTAATTTATTATTACTCATAATAAAACTCTTGTTGTGAATTTAACAACTGTTCCTAGTTTTTCCTATGCTTCCTGACCTGTGCCTCGATGTCAGATGGTGTCAGCCTAAGTGGGATTTACGCCGTGCATACTGTAAGCCAGGAGTTTTGTGCATGGATACTGAACCCAGTATCAGGGAAGCATACAGAAAGGTATGGATTCTGCAGCAGCAGGTCCTGGAGTGGTTACCAACAGAGTGGCAACTAAACTAGTAGAGACAGAAGTCCAAGCTGGGATTGTACAGCCAGCAAAAGTTATGGAAAAAGAACAGTCAGTGACAGAACCTGAAAGCCTGATGGACTTTTTCAAATGGTGGGGTATGCAACAAAAAGAGATGGAGAAACAGGAGACAGGAGAAACAGCAGATGAGAGAACAGATGCAGCGACAGAAGCAGTGATGGCTGGATGTCTTGGCAGGCTATCAAAGAGAGAGGATCTGGCACAGATCCAGATGAGCAACAAAACACAAGCTAACAATGTTTCTCTCCAGGGTTATTTTAAGCAGCTGGGGGTGAAACCAAAACAGGGTGGATCAATGTTTAAAAAAATGTAATGGTTTCCTGTACATAGTTTGGGTTAGACACAGGAACAGACAGAACAATTGGTTATACCACAGAAGTATAGAACAGAGTTGTTACAGACAGCACATGATAGTCCTATGGCTGGTCACTCGGGAGGAATTGCACCTTGCCAGATTGCTGTATAGATTTCACTGGCCTGGAATTCACGAAGATATTACTACCTATTGTAATTCCTGTGCTGAGTGTCAGAAAGTAGCCCCAGTCACCAGAAAAGACAAGGTGCCCCTGGTGCCCCTACCCTTGATAGATGTGCCTTTTGAGAGAATTGCAATGGATGTGGTTAGTCCTTTAGACAAAAGTAAAAAGGGTAATAGATTTATCCTGCTAGTATGCGACTATGCTACTCGATACCCAGAAGCAGTTCCAATGTGTACTGTCACAGCTTCAAAATTGGCAGTAGAGCTTGCAAAATTTTTCAGTAGAGTGGGCATACCTAAAGAAATTATTATTGATCAGGGTAGTGATTTTGGTGCTGTACAGACTACTAGGTATCACTGCCATAAGAACCTCCCCCTATCACCCTCAGACAGACGGTCTTGTTGAGTGTTTTAACCAAACCTTAAAACGCATATTAAAAAGGTTTGTAAAAAGGGAAGGGAAAGATTGGGACCAATACTTGCCTTACCTACATTTTACTTACGGAGAAGTGCCAAAGGCATCAACAGGGTTTTCACCATTTGAAATGCTGTATGGTAGGCAACCACATGCCTCTCAATCTCCTGCCTCAGAAATCAGGGTCAAAGGACCAAAATCAGGAACACATCTTCACAATTGGAGATATCAATTCAGGAAACTGGTAAAATAAGGGGCTTAGTGTAAAATGCATTTTCTAAGGAAGAACAAGTCTGTAACTTTAATGTTTGACATTATTTTCTGCTTACAACTCCCACTGTTTGGTCGTGGAAACACAATTTTTAGGAGGGACAGAGTAAAATTCTGAGGCAAAATCAGGGACAGTTGCGAGGTATGGGCAGCCAAGAGGGCCACTGGATGTGATAAAAGAAACGTGGGAAGATAACTCCACTCAGACACCATCTATAACGTCTTATATGTGTTCCCTAAGAAAGAAACTGGCAAAATATGTTGAAATTGCCCATAGTAATCAGGAAAAGGCCCAACATTAGCAGAAGGTATATTATGACCATGGGGTAACAGAAAATGTTTTTGAGCCAAGTGAAAAGGTTTTGCTACTGTTACCCACAACAGAAAAAAAACTGTTAATGAAGTGGCAAGGGCCTTATAGAATGCTTAGATGTACTGGCACCATTAACTATGAGATTAAGACCCCCGACAGGAAAAATCCTACTAAGATATACCATGCTAACCTCCTCAAGAAATGGGTTGCAAAAATGCCAAAAGCTGCTTTGCTTGTTTTAACAGAAACTGATAAAGAAGATTTTTATGTAGCTTATGATAGACTGGAACAAACTGTAATTGCTGATGCTGTAAAGGTAAATGTTTCCTTAACTTCAGAACAAACTGCAGAAATTCATAATGTGCTAAATAGAGAATAATAGATAGGCAACTGTGTGTTATGGATTTTTTTTACACACCCGAAGTGTGTGATGACCCATAAACCTGAGGTCATCACACCCTGAGGGTGTGTTAAAAAAATCCATATACATGCAGTTGCTAATTTTTTAATTTTTATAATTACTGGTGCAGAGTTTGCTCTGTGTCTCAGTATATCTGCCATTTACAAACACACACACACTCTCTCACAGACACTGTCTCTCACACTCACACAGACAGTCTCTCACACTCACACAGACACTGTCTCTCACACTCACACAGACACTGTTTCTCACACACACACACACACACACACACACACTCTTTCCCTTTCCCTGCTCTGCTTTGACTTACTTTATTTTTTTTTTCCTTTAGGTGTCATCCACGGCTTGTGCTATGTAGGGTCAGTCGTGGATTTCAGTAGGAGTCGGCGCGTCTACCGATTCCGGGGCACGGCGGGATCAACCAGATATTCATTTTCTGTTTGAAAGGCAGGATCAACCAGATAAAGATAAACAAATGTATAGAGAAGTGGATGGAGAATTCAACAAAGCGACTCCTCGGTAAACAGAGAACGTGCAGCCATTTTTTTGGAAATACTGCTCAAGCCATACAAACGAGCTGAGAATAGCCAATAGTAGCTCAGTATGCTAGAGTGACAGACAATGGACGCTTAGCGGTGGAAAAAAAGTGTAGTGAACGCCGTAATAACTCGATTTCGGGTTGTTACGGCATTTTTACTGTGCCTGAAATCCGGTTATTAAAGGGAGTCACCAGTAATTATAGACATTTAAAAGTACTTTTACCACAACACCAGGCCAAGCAAAAAGAGCTGAGCACATAATAGTGCCAAGGAATGCTCACCCTATTTGGCAAAAGACAAACAGGTTACCAGAGCGGTTAAGAGCTGACGTGGTTAAGGAAATACAAAAATTGAAAGAACTGGGTATCATAGAGGACTGCTTGGTCATCACCAATGGTGACTGTAAACAAAAAAGAAGGGAGTGTAAGACTATGCCTTGATTTTAGGAAGCTTAATCAAGTGTCAGAATTTGACAGTTATCCTGTGCCCAGAACAGATGATTTGGTGGACAGACTGGGCAGTGCAAAGTATATCAGTATCCTCAACCTTACCAAGAGTTACTGGCAAATCCCTTTAGCTAAAGAATCCAGAGACAAAACTGCATTTGCAACTCCTGTTGGATTCTATCAGTTCAGCACCATGCCATTTGGTTTACATGGTGCTTCTGCTACATTCCAGCATTATGTGGATGTCATTTTATCCCCTCATACTGGTTATTGTGCTGCATACCTGGATGATGTCGTGGTATATAGTCCAGACTGGAAAAGCCACCTGGAACACCTACAAGCAGTAATTCAATTGATTAAAAAGGCAGATCTGACAATTAATCCTATCAAATGTGCATTGGGCATGCAGGAAACCAGATATTTGGGCTATATGTTGGGAAATGGAGAAGTTAAGCCAGAAATTTCTAAAATAGAAGCTGTAACTAACAGCCCTATCCCTAAAACAAAGAAACATGTCAGGTCATTTTTAGGGCTTGCTGGTTAATATCAGAGATTTGCTCCCAGCTTTGCTGAGCTAGCTATGACCCACACTGAACTCATAAAAAAATGGTACCCAAATAATGTGAAATGGAATTCAGAATGTGATGAAGCTTTTCAAGCCATTAAAGGCTGCATTATGTTCAGCCCTGTTTTGAGAAGCCCAGACTTTGAGAAACAATTTTTGTTACACGGATGCATCAGAGGTAGGCCTAGGTGCAGTCTTGAGTCAGCATATCGCTGGGAAAGAGCATCCTATTCTGTACATAAGTAGGAAGTTGCATGACAGAGAGAAAAGGTGCTCCACCATTGAAAAGGAATGTTTAGCAGCAAAGTGGGCCATGGAGTCCCTTAAGTTTTATTTATTAGGAACTGACTTTGTACTTATAACAGATCACAATCCTCTCTGTTGGCTGAACCAAATGAAAAATAAAACTTCCAGAATCACAAGGTGGTACCTGGCACTACAGCTATTTAAATTCAAGGTTATACACAAATCTGGTAAAGGGAATAGCAATGCTGATTTTCTGTCATGACATGGATCAGGAATTGAGGGTTCTGAAGGTTTAAAAACAAATGTACCAGTTTAAACTTTACTGTTTGCTGTACTGTTATAGAAAAAAGGATACTGCACATGTGCCTAATTTCTGAAAGAAGGTAATATTAATAGAAAGTTTTGGAAACCTATTTGTTAAACAGGTTCCCTCTTAAGGAGGAGGTGTATGTGACAAGGTTGAAAAGGACCCTGTCCCAGTTGTTATGGAGAGTCTGAATGCAGGGATCTATTCTGTTCTTTCCTTTCCTGTCTCATCAGTCTGGTTGCGCAACCAAATTTTCCTGTAAGATCTAGGGTTTGATCACCCCGACAGTCTCGCAATTCTTTGCCTCTCACTGTCTCTCAGTCTTCCCTAGCTGTTTCTGTCTTTTCCTCCCTTGCATATCTGCTGGTATAAAAATATATGCAAATCATTATGTGGAAATGTAACTGATGATGGGATCCCTTTGTTTAGAAATGATATAGTCTTACAGTTGAAATGTATACAATTATAGTTTGAGATGATTGCAAAAAAGCTATTGGGAACTCAAGGGGTTAACCTGAAATGCAATTGTTAAGCCTTTTGCAGAAGCTGTGGAAAAGGGGCCTCAGTTCTGGGACATTGTGTTCTGGCTGCACATGCATGAAATATACAAGAACATTTTAGAAAAAAACAGGATGCTTGTTAAAGCAGCAGTGCAACATAATCAGGAAATGATTATCAAAATTATTTTTTTGGCTGTAAGCATGTGGCCCTATCTGTAATTTTTTTTTCTAGTGATCTTTAGTTTTTTTGATATTTAAAATGTATTTCAATTGTTGTGATGCCACAATCAGTATGGTGGCTGCCCAATTTTCAGCTGTGCTCCCCCTTCACGTCGCATCAGGTCTTTTGATTACAGCAGTGGGACCTTGTGCTGAACACTCCAGATGTCCCCGTGTAGTACTGCCAGTCATACACATGTGCAGCTGGCAGCAGAGGGGGTTCCAGCTCAACATGGCGGGTGGCAGAAATGTAAACAAAAACAAAGGGAAATGGGGCACATTACGGGGTGATAGTACAATGCCGTACAGAAAGATTACCAGGGAAATGCTCAACAAAGCACAGGGAATAAACTGTCAAAAAAGCAAATTTTTTTTACATTGCACTGCTGCTTTAAGAAGGGGGGTTGCAAGGACTTATAAAAACAAAGCTGTAATTTGTTGCAAGAGAGAAACAAAGAGACACAGAGATTGAAGGAAAACTCAGACGGATCTTCTGTTTATTTTGCCTTTGTAAATAGTATTCTGAACAATCTTATTTTTTATGTGATTTGTTATTCATAATAAAACTCTTGTTGCGAATTTTACAACTGTTCTTGGGTTTTCCTAGGCTTCCTGACCTGTGCCTTGATGACAGGGGGCACAGTCTGAATTTGGAAGGTGGATTGTTTAGGAGGGAGATGAGGAGGCACTACTTCACAGGGAGATTGGTGGCGGGTTGGAACGCACTGCCGGAGGAGTTAATCGCTCAAAGGACAGTGGATAGCTTTAAGCGGGGTTGGGATAGAGTCAAGGGCAGGGTTAGTACAGACAAGAACACAAGGTGGGGGGGGAGGACCAGGAAAGAGGAGGAAGGGAGGGGTTTGGATGGGGCAGCTGTAGTGATATGAAACTGAGACCTGCACAGTTGGGCAGACTTAATAGACCTATGGGACTTTTTCTGCCGGCAATTTCATATGCTCGTACAGTATGAGAGGATACAATACCCAGAAGGCAGGTATATTTCCTAACATTAGTAGCATGCAGTGGCAAATGAGAAATACCTCTGTTCATATTTCAGGACTGTGGTACTGGTCTGCAAGCCTATTGGCCCCATGATGCAACCAATAGGTGTACAACTATCGCTGTCAGTCGGTGGCCAGCCGGGCGGCTTGAGGGTGGGGAGCTGCCACCTGCCGCTGATCGGGGGGGTACAGGGTGGCGGGGGACTCAGTGGGATGGGTGGGGTGGAGGGTACCACTGGACCACCAGGGGGTTTGTCAAATGCCTGCGGGTGGGTGAAGGAGATCGGTCCACTGGACCACCAGGGAATAATTCATTACATGCCCATGATTGAGTAAGGGATAGTGGTCCACTGGACCACCTGGGAATAATGCATTACATGCCCGTGATCGGGCGCAGGGGATCAGTCCACTGGACCATCAGGGAGATGTTATTCATATGCCCATGATCGGGTGAAGGGATAGGGTCCACTGTACCACCAGGGAGATTATACACTTATGCCCGTGATCAGGCAAAGGGGATCGGTTCACTGGACCACCAGAACTTCTACATTCACATGCCCACAATCGGGCGATGGGGCGTGGTGCCCGCCGAGGGGCAGGGGGACGTTGGTCACCGACTGCTGCAGCCTGGCAGGGTGCCGGGCACAAGTCACCGAGGATCAGTGCTCCGCATGCAGATGGGGCCATAATGACATGCAAATGGCCCCATTTACACCTTGAATGCATTATGGCCTCATTTGCATGCCCAGCGATGAATATCATGGTTGATGCACCTAGCACAACTGCACTTGCACTGGCGCATCCCCCGCTCCCCTTCTGCCACTCGCACTGGCGCAGTGTGTGCACTATCAGTGGCATATTCAATGGTGCTGAGCCATGGCCCAACACCATTAAATATCGCCTGGACCATGCCCTGGCTCAACCCAGTTGTGCTGCACCCAGGGTTGCGCCCCTGCCTGGTGCAGACTGAATATCTAGCCCCTAGAGTACATAGCACAGTTGCTCAGAAGGTGTAAACTGTTAATTCAATCCCACTGCAGCATACAACCCACAAAGAAAGGAAAAATAAAAGTTGCTTTTAGTTCAGTGACAAATCTACTCACAGTGGAGCAATACTCATGACATTGGTTGGCGAGGGTTCGAGTGGAACAACAGCAATATCCATGGTGGTGGTGAGGAGTTCCTCACACAGTTGCTGCCCACAATGGGGTGAAGGCATCAGCAGTTGCGGGATTAGGGGTAACACTTGGTACCAAAGGTAAATCCTGATGGGGTACAGTTCCGGGGTCATCCTCTGCCAGTGATTCTCTGGCTTTCTTGGCTGGGGGTGGTGGTGATGGAGTGCCCTGAGGGTCTATGACTTTCATAGCTCTGGGTGTGCAGTGTACTCTGGTTACCACCCTGTTCCTTCTGATCACCTCTTCCTCTCTTCCAGGAGCCAGATCTGCTGTGACTTTGAGACTAATGGGGGGCCACCAAGTTGTACTGTGATGCAGTGGAGCCTCATCCAGTCAGTACATGTTCTGCTTGGTGGGTTTGGTTCCAAGATCTCCCATTGTTTCTGCTGTCTCTGTGGTTTTCATCATCTCTGAGTCTTCTGGAAGATGTAATACCAAGTATTGTCCACTACCAGAGAGGGCCAATAGCTGTGGATTAAAGAACTCATTTCCTGTGGTGGTTTACTATACATTCCATTTTGTGAAAATTACTTATAATAAAGAAATTTGTTAAGCCCCTAAAGTGACATAGGATGCCTTCTTTATGGAGGTGTATTCCCTCCTTCATCAGACAACCTCTGCAGAGTAGTCTTGGTGTAAGTAGATTCTGGCTCCTTCTCACACCAACTTCCCCTTTTATCCTGCACATTTCAGAAGCCTCTCTTGTTGAATAGTGCAACAAGTATGGGATAATGGGCTGTGGATGCACTCTAGCCCTTGTTGCTGGGCCCCTAGTATGATGTGCCCGCTCAACTTCAACATGTCTGTGCTATGCCAGTGCCACTAACTGTGACAAGAAGTCCTTTAGAAATCTTTCCCCATATGAGGGCCAAGGATTCTAATATTATTGTAGTGTCCCCAATTCTCCTGGTCCTCTGCCCTCTCCCACAGCCACTCCAGCCATCGTTCATGCTCATCTAGGTGCGGTAGTATAAACTGGTGGGAGTCCTCAAGATCAGCCCTCTATGTTAGCAGCATTCATGATATCATTCAGGCATTTCATGTTCTCTGCTGTAATGGCCACTGACATCTTTAGGACTGCCATGTTGCACTGAGAGACTCCAGGAGAGATGTGATGTATCTGAGAGGATCACAGGGCTGAGCAACCATAGGGTGCTACCCACAATGAGTCAGTAGTTTGAGATTAATTGTCAAAGGCTGTGCAACCCCCGAACACTAGCATTGATGAATAGCGGTTTCACCGCATGTTTTGAAAAATAAAAAAAGAGTACTTCAGATACCCGAGATTTCATTGAACTGGTTCACATATGGGTGAGCCATGCTTGTGCAGGTATGAGGGTGTTTTAGGTTACTTTATCTCTGGGCTGTGGCCAAGTAAGACTCAAGGAGCCATCCTGCTCAGGATCCAGGATACGTCCCCCACAGTGACATCTGCAACGCTATCCTTGTTTGTAGGCATCAGATCCAGTACTGCCCATTCCTTGTCTAGCTTCCAGAGAAAAGTCCCTGATAAGGAATCAAGGATAGCCCTGCTCCTTGTGGAAGCCACAGCTGAGAGGCTCCACTCCATGTCTGGCAGCTTGAAGTCGCCAACTAGCAGCAACTCCCCTTTAGTCATCATTTTGATGATCGCTTCCCCAAATGCCGTATCCAGCTCCTCTCCCTATACTGGAGGCTGTACAATACCCTGGTGTGGATAGCGGACTTGGACTGTGTCTCCAGGGTGACCCACAGCACTTCCAGCCCTTTCTTTGTACTTGCAGGCACTTCCATGTATTTGATTCCTCCCTCACATATAAAGCAACCCCCCTCCTTGACCTATCTTTCCTGAACATAGGGTAGCCCAGAATGGCCATGTCCCAGTTGTGGTGCTCAGTACACCACAGCTCCATAATGGTGACTAAATCTGTTCAGCTTCTGCCATGATGGCTTCCAGGTCTTTAATTTTGTTTACAAGACTCCTTGCATTGGTCCACATGGCTCTCCACCCCTTCCACCCCCCTCCAGCTGCTGCCCTGCTTCCCTCTCCCATTCCAGTGTTTTTCCTTAAAGCCACCCTGGCTTTCCTCCTACCTCTAAATTTCCTTGTCCCCATCAATCTTGTGCACTTTCTTACTGCAGCAATTTGGCCTGCACTTGTTATACTGCCCCCGGCTAGTTTAAATGCTCATCAAGTAGCATTCAAACCTCCCAACAAGGACTGCAGCCCTTTTCCCAGAAAGATGCAGGCCATCTCCTTTATAGAGGCCCATATTCTACCAGGCTGGCCCCCAGTTTCCGATGCAGCCAAAGCCCTTCTGAATGCACCATACCTTCAGCCAGTTGTTAAATCAGCAATACTACTTAATCAGGAAGTGATCAGTTTCCAGTTTTGTAGCGCTACAGTAAATATGGCGGCTGCTATCTAGTACTGCTGCTTTCAACATGGCAAGTGGCAGAAATGTTAACAAAAACAAAGGAAAAATGAGCACATTTCAGGGTGATAATACAATGCCGGTGAGGAAGATTACCAGGTACATGCTCAACAGAGTACAGGGAATAAACTGTTGAAAAAGCACAGATATTTTTACAGTATCTTGTACTGCTGCTTTAAATGAAAAATCCTTACAACCATCCACGTTTCCGTAAGATTAACATTTTAGCACTTGTGCATTCAGCAGAAAATGATATGAAACTTCCTGTTATTACTGTAAGTGAAATGAAAATACAAAAAATATGCCCAGTAATGTCCATAAAGTATGAAAGCTAAATAAAAACAGCTTTTGGTGCTCTTTAAACATTTTATTAAATCCTAGCCCTAATGAAAAACATTAATTCTTCTTAACTGCAATGTTTCCTATCCATTTTTTTGAGACAGACCTTATGAAGCAGATGAATCAGTATCAGGCCCTATAATCGGTATAATTATTATCCTCACGGGCCTCGTGTTTATTTTATTAAATTAATTTTCCATTCACATTTTTTTTAAGTAAAAAAGTTAAAAAAAGTCATATAATAACTCTTAGTTTTTAATCCCTAAATACTAAATGGAATTCCCAAACACCTATGTATTACTTAAAGCAGCAATGCAATGAAAAATGTTTTTCCAAAAAGCTAGTTTTAGTTGCAGTTAATAAAAATATTGGCATACTGCAGGGTTCCGGTAGCCACCAGGGAATATGTTTGTACAATACAGGCATGGGTGTGGGTGGGGGGAGGGACAGCTAGCCACCAGTAAATACATTTCTACACTACATGTATGGATGTGGATGCAGGGAGGGACAGCTAGCCACCAGGGAATACATTTCTACAATACAGGCATGGGTGCAGGTGAGAGGAGAGACCGCTAGCCACCAGGGCATACCTTTGTGCGCTACGGGCTTGGGTGGAAAGAAGAACCGCTAACTACCAGAGAATATATTTGTACTCTACAAGTATAGGTGTAGGTTGAGAAAGGGACTGCTAGCTACCAGGGAATCTTTCCATTAGAACTTTGGGATGCTGATTGGTGAGGGGGAACACTAGCACCAGGGATAGCTCTCTGGGACTGGGCAAGTGGGGGATGGTACCATGCTACTCTGCTAGGCATGCAAATGACCCCTTAGCACCTCGAATGCCCAATGAGTTCATTTGCATGTGTCCCTTTGAATATGGGAAATTTAGCCTGGGCACAGGCCATTGTGGCACCCTATTTTGGAAGCCTTGTCTTGCTTAGCGCTGGGCCAACATGATCCGTATATTCAGTTGAATAGCACCAGTGCACTATTCCACTGACTATGGCATGTTTGGACACTTAGGCAACAGCAAGGCACGTTTCTGAATATCAGGCCCCAGGAATCCCTCACTATGCTTAACTAATGCAGACTACTAAAGCAGTACCTTGGCAGGCTTGGAACAGAACCTACTTTGGAAAAAGGCTCTGAAAGACAGTGGTGCCGAACCTGAAAAATCTTCTGGATTGTGCACCAGGCAATAGTGCTTTGTAAACAGGGAAGCAGAATAGATAGGATAGTGTATGGACACAGGAACATAGAAGTTGACGTCAGATAAGGACCACAAGGCCCATCCAGTCTGCCCATTTCTTTTTCTACCTTATAAATGTGCCATCGGCCTTTGCTCTGTCAATGGCCTATCTAGTCATACTCATCTGTATTGCTCCCTTACGCCTATCCCATGCCTGTTTGAAGCCCTGCACTGTATTCATAGCCACCACTTCCTGAGGTAGGCCATTCCATGCATCCACCACCCTTTCTGTGAAAAAGAACTTCCTCACATTACCCCTTAATCGGTCTCCCTCTAATCTCATGCTGTGTCCTCTTGTCCTGCTATTTTTCTTATATTGAAACATGTTAGACTCTTTCACCTTGTTAATGCCCTTAAGGTGTTTGAATGTTTAGATCATATCACCTCTCTCCCTCCTTTGCTCCAGGGTATACATATTGAGCTCTGTTAATCTGTCCTCATATGTTTTCTGATGCAGTCCCTGCACCATTTTGGTTGCCCTTCTCTGGACTGCCTTAATTTGGTTAATGTCCTTGTGAAGGTGTGGCCTCCAGTACTGCATGCAGTACTCCAGATGGGACCTAACCAGTGTCTTGTAAAAAGGGATTATTACCTCCCTCTTCCGACTAGTGATACCCCTACTAATACACCCTAACATCCCCCTAGCCTTACCTACTGCTTTAGTGGTCTAATTAGATGATTTCAGGTCATTGGTGATGATGATGCCCAAGTCTCTTTCTTCCCTTGTGACTGCCAGCAACTCCCCTCCCAGCCTATAGGTGGCTTCAGGGTTTCTCTTCCCTATGAGCATGATCTTGCACTTCTTTGCACAAAACCCCAGTTGCCACTCTTCCAACCATTTTGCTAGTTTATCCAGATCTCTTCTCATTCTTCCCACCCCATCTGGATCATCTACTCTGTTGCAGATCTTGGTGTCATCTGCAAACAGACAAACCTTACCCTCCAGTCCATCTCCAATGTCACTGATGAAGATTTTGGAGAGGTCTGACCCCACGACTGATCCCTGAGGTACCCCGTTTATGACTTGCATCTCTTCTAACTGTATACCGTTTACCACCACTCTCTGTTTTCTGCCCATCAACCAGTTTGCCAACCAGTTGACCAACTTCTGACCCACCCCGAGTCTACCCAGCTTATTAATCAATCTTCTATGTGGAACACTATCGAAAGCTTTATTTTTTAATTTTTTATTTATTTCAATCTAGGATTACAATACCTTTGAGCCGAGGCTCTTTTACAAAGGTTCCACGTCAGCGTGTGCAACAGTCATCATTTTTAGTTACAAACATATAATCATTGACTTACAGACATGTCATAACCAGTACAAAGACTTGAGCTATGAGCAAGACAAGGGAAGGGGTGTGGGTGGGGGAGAGGTAGGAGATCGAGGGGAAGAAGGTGCAGGGGAGTAAGGGGGAGTACGAGAGGTGGTTGGGGGTGGGGGCAGGAGTGGAGATATGGGGGGGAGGTGGGCAAGGGAGGGAGACAGTGCAGCCAGGGGGTCTTGTCGAGGGAATATGACAGGTAAGGTGCTAGGAGTGCAAAGACTGATTTTAAGTGCTGGGTGCTAGGGCATTTGCAGCTGGAACGGTGGAAATGTTAAGATGGGCAATCGCAGTATACAGGCAGTGAGAGGCGCAGCTTGGACTTGAACAGGCCAAGTGTTGGAGCGGTCGCTATGTCGCTGCCAAGATTGTTGAGCCAGTTGGATGCCCGATAGGCGATTTATCTTTGTCCTTGGGTTGTGCGACATCGTGGGATATGTAGTAGATGGGAATTGGATCTCCTTGTAGTGACATTCCTATGTCTAGGCTTAAGGATGGCACAGACACCAGGTGGGGCAAGCCCCCTTAAGGAGGGCACAGACACCAGGTGAGGCAAGCCCCCACAGACACCAGGTGGGGCAAGGTAGGTGACATCAACTGCTCCCCCTTGGTCCACCACTCTGGTTACCCAGTCAAAGAAATCTATGAGATTGAGTTGACAGGACCTTCCTTTTGTAAAAAAATGCTGTCTTGGATCCTGTGCTCCTATGGATTCCAGGTGTTGCACTATCTTTCCTTAAGGAGTTCCTTCATAATCTTGCCCACAACTGAGGTAAAACTAACTGGTCTGTAGTTCCCTGCCACTACTCTTGTGGAGCAGGATCACATGAGCTCTTCTCCAGTCTTCTGGGACCTCTTCTGTGCTCAGAGACTCACTAAACATTTCTGATAATGGCTCTGCTAGTTCCAACCTTAGCTCCTTTAGTTCTCTGGCATGTTTGCCATCAGGTCCCATTGCCTTGTCCACCCTGAGCTTATCGAGCTCTTGTAGGATCCTTTCTTTTGTGAAGGGACTAGTGCTCACCTCCCTCCCCCCTGTGTCCATGGTGCTGAGCTGTGGGCCCTGCCCTGCCTTCCCTTCAGTAAATACTGAGCAGAAGTATCTATTTAGGATAGATGCTTTTACATGGTCCTCCTCCTCACACATCCCCTTATCTCCTTTGATCTTAAAAGATGCATGGTCAAGATCTGAACTCTTTATCTTCTTGTTAAGCAACAAACACTCTACCAATGTACTATTAATTAACAGGTATATTATATTTTCTTCCCTGAACACCAGGAGTCACTGTGGTGCCCTCTCTACCCCCAAGTTTCTACGCCAGCTCACTTCCCCTACTACTAAACCTCTTTTTTTCGATAACTTGCTAATGTCCCCCTACTGGTCTCAAACCCTGCATCTTTGACTTCAAAGTCTGCAGCTTTACTTCTAAGCCATTGAGTTAGGCACTACAAGGCTGTTTTTCCACCGAGTGGATACAATGCCAACTAATGACCTCGAGAGCGAAGCTCGAGAGGTCTCCAAGTCAGCATTGTATCTACGAGGTGAAAGAATAGCTGAGTAGTGTATGGGTAACCATACACTGTTTTATATAGTGTATGGTGACTGAGAAACAGAAAAAAAAACACACCCACTTTTTCACAGTTTTAATCAGTTCTGTGGATGCCCTAGATTCACAACTGCCACCGCCCAACACACTCACGCGCCACTCTCATAAGGCAGGGGATGATTCACAATGCCAGCTGTAGTCCCTTGTATTATGATGCCGTCACTAATGCAGAATGAAAAGTCATTCTGCGTTAGTAAGGACGTCACTACTACAACTTTTTGGGGTGTATGGATTTCCATTCACAACCACATTCCACTGTACACTAAAGGACAGCATGCACGTGGTGAGGAGGGTATGGAGCCAAGAGAATGTGGGGGGAAGGGAAGGCATAGATAGCAGGATGGAGTGGGGAGTGTGGTGTGCTGCAATAACTATGGGGCAGCAGTCTTTCTGGGAACCATCATGAATATAGGGGGCTGTTCAGTGTGTTGGAACATTGGGCAGTTAGGGGAGAAATAATGCAGCTCAGATTTGAGCTGAGGAGAAGGGAACGGTGGGCAGAAACAGCAATGCAGTGGAGAGGGAGACAGGGGAAGATACCCAGGGGAATGAGGGTATCAGACAAGGGTAGGGCATGGCAGGAACACCCAGTACTCATGGGTATACCTTCCTCAGAGAGCCAAGGTGTCTGGGGGGTGTCAAGTGGTAAGGGGAAGGGGTGGGGGCTCAAAAGTTGCAAAAGGGGGGGACTCCAGAGGGAGTGTCCTTATCAAACAGGTTTGGCACCTTGTCTGGAATGGGGATAGGGGAGACAAAAGGAGAGGTGGGGGGGTCTGGGTAGGAATGCAACAGCAGAGGGATATGAAAGGGAGATAGAGAACAATGCAGGGATGTCATGGGAGACAGAAGAGAAGAGGCAAGCCTAGTGAAGGGGATGGTGAAAGGGTTAAAAAGACTAGGTTTAGCATTAGAGAGGGGATAGCGGGGGTAAACACAGCCATGGGGAATGAAAGGGGCTTGGAGGGAAAGGGATTTATTTATTTTTTCATTTATTACAATATTGGAAATACCTTTGAGCCAGTGGCTCATTTACAGAGGTTCCATGTCATGAACAGATAAATAGAGGAAGTACAAAAATACAGAATAGTTGAACAATGGTAGATAAGTAATTACAGGTAGAAGATAAAACATCAGTTGGCCTTATACAGTCTCATGCAGTAACTTTAAGCAGCCAGAATTGATTCCTAAGAAACAGTTCTTTTGTCAGAGTACTACGAGAGAGTTAGGCCCCAGGTGTAGACCTAGGGCTCAGAAAGTGCTGGTTGGGGGCAGCCGGAGTAGGAGGTTTGGGCGAGTCCAACTAATGAGCTGTGGGAGGGGGTAAGGGAGGCGGGGGATGGGGAGGAGAGAGAGAGAGATAGGGGGATGAGGTAGAGAGGGAACTGGGGAGAAAGTAGGGAAGAGAGAATTTGAGGAAGAGGACATAAATGGGTGGGGAGGAGTTGAAAAGAGGAACAGGGGAAACAAGCAGTGGTAGGTAGGACAGAAGGGAAGAAAACGAGACAGAGTTTAAGCAAAGCAAACTTTATTTACATAGCACCTTTATTAAAACCAAGGCACTTTACAAATTAACCATAAACATACAAATTAACATACTAACATACTAAAATGCCAGCAGAATAGGCCTAATGGTCTTTCGTGTCTGCTCGTTTGGTCAGCCCCCACCCTAGGTGCTGACCTTGCTGTCCCCCTCGCCTTCTCTGGCTTCTCTCTTCCCAGTTCCGGATATTCTTGCTGCATTGGATTTTGCTTCCTGAACCCTTCCCCTGTACCTGTCCCACCCCCTCTTGAACCCCTCCACTGTCTCTGCCTCCACCAGCCCCCTAGGTAGTGCATTCCATGGCTCTACCACCCTCTCAGTGAAGTAGCACCTCCTCCTTTCTCCCCTGAATCTTCCCCCTCCAGCTTCCACCCATGCCCTCTAGTGGCCCCTTCCTCCTTCCTTCGAAGCACCCTCACTGTTCCTCCCCTATTTACCCTCTTCATGTACCTGAAGACCTCTATCATGTCCCCCCGGTCCCTTCTCTCTTCCAAAGTGTACATATTTAGCTCTTCGAGCCTCTCCTCATAGGTCCTGTCCCCCAAGCCCCAAATCATTTTGGTTGCCCTCCTCTGGACCCTCTCCAGGAGGTTAATGTCCCTCTTTAAGTGAGGCCTCCAAACTGCACGCAGTACTCCAGGTGCGCCTCACCAAGCAGTTATACAGGAGTATCACTCCTCCTTCTGGAGGTGATCTCAGCGATGCATCCCAGCATCCTGTTGGCCTTGGCGCTGCCCTCCTTCAAGTCTCAGAGTTGTTCATCTTGACATCCACCACCATCCCCAGGTCCCTCTCAGCCATTGAGACTTGTAGTATTCCCCAGGGTGTACACTTGGCCTGGGTTTCTGGCCCCCAGATGGAGTACCTTGCATTTCCCTGCATTAAACCTCAGCTTCCACTTTCTAGACCATCTTTCCAGAGCCTCCAGGTCCCCCTGCAGGGCCACCCTCCCCTCCTCCCCATCCACCACTGCCCCCAGTTTCGAGTCATCTGCAAAGAGACTCATCTCACTCCTGATTCCTGTCCTTATGTCAGATACGTAGGCGTTGAACAGAAGGGGCCCAAGGACTGATCCCTGTGGGACCCCACTAATGACCCTCCTTGGGGAAGAGATTATCCCACCAACTACGACCCTCTGGGTCCGGTCCTGGAGCCAATTGCCTGTCCATCGGATCATCTGGTTTCCCACCCCCATTTCTCCTAGTTTATCCAACAGGCCCCCGTGAGGAATTAATAAAATTACAAATATATATTAGCTAATTAAAAATGAAAATCATCTGGGAAGGCCATCTGAAAGAGAAAAGTCTTAAATTCTGACTTGAATCTCTCAACGGTCAGGCATTCTCTCAACTGACGAGGTAGAGAATTCCACAGGGTTGGGGCCACAAAAGAAAAAGCATGTGCACCAGATGTCTTCAGACGTACCCTGGGAATCTGCAGCAATCCCTCTTTGGTGGATCGGAAAGGTCAGAGAAGGCAGTAGTGAGTCAGGAAATCTTGCAGGTAGCTGGGTCCCAGTTCATGTAGGGCTTTAAAGGTCAGAAGACCGATCTTAAAGGTGATCTGCCACTGAACAGGCAGCCAGTGCAGTCCGCGCAGCACAGGCATAATATGACTTGTCCTAAATGTCCCACTCAATAGCCTGGCTGCCTCGTTCTGCACTAGCTGCAGGTGGCAGATATCAACCCCAGGAAACCCTAGGTAGAGAGCATAGCAGTAGTCAAGGCAGGTGGTGATGAAGGCGTGGACCAATGTTGGAAGGTCATCTGGGGGAACCAGGTGTTTCACTCAGGTGACATTCCTCAGGTGGTAAAAAGAGGATTTGACAACGGCAGACACCTGGGATTTCAGTGTTAAACTGTCATCAAAAACAACACCCAAGTTACGCACCTGGTCAAAGGTAGTGAGCAGGACACCATCAAACCATATGCCCGATGCCTGCCCAGCCCACAAACCCACCCCAGGACGACCAGCATCCACGACCAACACTTCAGTCTTGTCCAGGTTCAGTCTCATCCAGCTGGTGCTCATCCAGTCCTTGATCTCGGAGAGACAGTTGTTAAACACAGAGTCTGCATCCTCTAGTTCAGGTAGAAAGGACAGACACAGTTGAGTATCATCTGCATAGCAGTGAAAACTCAAACCGTATCGCCTAATGACATCTCCTAATGGCAGCATATACACTGCGAACAACATGGGCGCCAATATGGAGCCCTGCAGTACCCCACAGGACAGGGAAATGGTGTCACAGGAATAAATTCCAGTGACCACCTTCTGAGATCTGCCCATGAGCAAGGATTAAAACCATTCTAAGACTGTCCCTGACAATCCACAGAGACACCGCAGGCACTCCAAAAACACACCATGGTCCACAGTCTCAAATGCTGTGGAGAGATCAAGATTTTAAGTCAGAGGGGGCAGGCTCACAAAAGTTTGCATGGGTGCAGCAGGCTGGGGAAGGAGAGGAATGCAGAAAAGGAGGGTGTACATTTTAGAGACCAGGGTATAAATGGAGGGGGTGGTGGGAGATCGGGAGAGAGACAAGGGCTGAGAAAGTTAAGGTAGAGGTGGAGGGAAGGGGCTAGGAGCCACAGTCACACTGACTTGGGCTAGAAATGCATGAAAAAGTGCTTTAAAAGGACCCAATTTGGTTTCTTTCTATAAGTCTTCACAGAGGGAGTTTAGCAATCCTGGGGCACAATATTCAAAGGATCGTTGGCCCTGTGTGGTTCTACGGAAAGGTAAATTCATGATTAGGTCATTCCGACCCCTGGTACATCTAGCTGAGTACAGTTGTTTGAGAAGATCCCATACTCCAGGAGGGGGTTTGGCCCAGAATAGATTTTTTTGGCGGGCAGGCACATATGGTACCGGATCTGGCAGTTTGGCTTGAGCCACCCAGTTTGAGCGTATAACTAGCATGTGTGGGTTAGCCGGTGCACTCCCAGTACCAGCCTCCATGCTTTGTTGAGGGTAGTTTTGAGTCTTTTGAGAGCCGTGGGAGTTGCAGCACCATACACCACAAGGCTGTAGTCAATGACTGACAGCATGGAGCTAGTCACTGCAATTTGTAAGGCCTCATTACTAAAGCAGTGTTTGTTACGATAACAGGGAGGCACAGTTATGGAGAAAAAGTGGGGATAGCGAGGGGCTACTAAACAATGTGATCATTAAGAAGAGTGAGAAGACTGGTTCTGCAGTAGTAAGGGTTGGCAGGGAAGAGAACACAACAGAGGGAAAGGCAAAGTGACAATCGTTGGGACTGCATGAGTAGGGGCATCCACTGGGGAAAGAAGGGGGAAATAGTCACCAAACAAAAGCGGTGTGTATGCCAAGAATGACAGCAGGGAGAGTGGGTACAAAAATAGGGGAGGTTTTAAAAGGCAGAAGGGGGGAAACAAGCTTAATAATTCACCTAGGCACTAAAGACCTAGTGGGGGAGGAGGTGGAAGTAGTAAAAAGTCTGTTCAGGGAATTGGGGATGATCTGCAGGGAGGTGGTATGTTCACTAGTATTCTTGGAAGTAACCCCAGTGCCAGGAGCTGTCACTGTAAGGAAGGCTAGGATAGATGATTTCAATGAGTGGCTGAAGGATTGGTGCAGGGAGGAGGGGTTTGACTTAACAGGAGAATGGGGGGGGATGTTATCAAATAAATCTCTCTATGCACTGGACAGACTGCACCGCAACAGGGAGTGATCAAGGATACAAAAGGGAAAACTGGGGTGGGGGTACATCACCCAGAAGTTAAATTTAAACTGCTGAGGAGGGGCAGGCAGGCCAAAGGGCCAAACAAACCAGGGGAGGTGGACAAGAATGGACCCCCCCATAAGCATTAAGGATACAATACTTGAAGCAACATCCCATTGTGTTAGACAGAAAAGGAAGTGCAAAAGAAGAAGGAAACCACTTTGGTTCTCAAATACAGTAGCAGAAAAGGTCAGAGCCAAAAGGCTGGCCTTCAGAAAATATAAGGGAACACAGCGGGATGAAGATAGGGGGGCATACCAAACTGCCCTAAGGGAAGCAGGTAAGGCAGTAAGGCAGGCAAAGTCCCAAACTGAGGAAACACTAGCACAAACAGTAAAAGAAGGTGACAAGACTTTCTATAGATACATTAGTGAAAGGAGAAAGTCCAGAGGGGTATTGAAGCTTAATGGAGAAAAGGGCATGTGAGGAGGAGGACCCTGTAAAGGCATCTATCCTAAATAGATACTTTTGCTCAGTATTCACTGAAGAGAAGGTGGGCAGGGCCCACAGCTCAGCATCATGGACACAGGGGGAGGGAGGTGAGCACTACTCCCTTCACAAAAGAAAGGGTCCTACAAGAGCTCAATAAGCTCAGGGTGGACAAGGCAATGGGACCTGATAGGCATACATCCCAGGGTACTAAAGGAGCAAAGGTGGAACTAACAAAGCTATTATCAGAACTTTTTGTGAGTCTCTGAGCACAGGAGAGGTCCCAGAAGACTGGAGAAGGATCATGTGATCCCACACCACAAGAGTGGTAGCAGGGAGGAGGCGGGAACTACAGACCGTCAGTCTTACCTCAGTAGTGGGCAAGATTATGGAAGCACTCCTTAAGGAAAGGATAGTGCAACACCTGGAATCCATAGGGGCACAGGATCCAAGACAGCATGGGTTTACAAAAGGAAGGTCCTGTCAAACTAATCTCATAGATTTCTTTGACTGGGTAACCAGAGTGGTGGACCAAGGGGGAGCAGTTGATGAGGCGGGGAACTACAGACCGGTCAGTCTTACCTCAGTAGTGGGCAAGATTATGGAAGCACTCCTTAAGGAAAGGATAGTGCAACACCTGGAATCCATAGGGGCACAGGATCCAAGACAGCATGGGTTTACAAAAGGAAGGTCCTGTCAAACTAATCTCATAGATTTCTTTGACTGGGTAACCAGAGTGGTGGACCAAGGGGAGCAGTTGATGTCGCCTACCTTGACTTCAGCAAAGCTTTTGACACTGTTCCACATAGAAGATTGATAAATAAGCTAGGTAGGCTCGGGTGGGTCAGAAGTTGGTCAACTGGGTGGCAAACTGGTTGACTGGCAGAAAACAGAGAGTGGTGGTAAATGGTATACAGTCAGAAGAGATGCAAGTCACAAGTGGGGTACCTCGGGATCAGTCCTGGGGCCAGTCCTATTCAACATCTTCATTAGTGACCTAGCAGATGGACTAGAGGGTAAGGCTTGTCTGTTTGCAGATGACACCAAGATCTGCAACAGAGTAGATGATCCAGATGGGGTGGGCAGAATGAGAAGAGATCTGGATAAACTAGCAGAATGGTCAGAAGAGTGGCAACTGGGATTTAATGCAAAGAAGTGCAAAATCATGCACATAGGGAAGAGAAACCCTGAAGCCACTTATAGGCTGGGAGGGAGTTGCTAGCAGTCACAAAGGAAGAAAGAGACTTGGGCATCATCATCACTGATGACCTGAAATCATCCAAGCAGACCCTAAAGCAGTAGGTAAGGCTAGGGGGTGTTAGGGTGTATTAGTAGGGGTATCACAAGTCGTAAGAGGAGGTAATAATCCCTCTGTACAAGACATTGGTTGAGCCCCATCTGGAGTATTGTATGCAGTATTGGAGGCCACACCTTCACAAGGACATTAACCAAATTGAGGCAGTCCAGAGAAGGGCAACCAAAATGGTGCAGGGACTGCATCAGAAGACATATGAGGACAGATTAACGGAGCTCAATATGTATACCCTTGAGCAAAGGAGGAGAGAGGTGATATGATCGAGACATTTAAACACCTTAAGGGCATAAACAAGGTGAAAGAGTCTAACATGTTTAAATATAAGAAAAATAGCAGGACAAGAGGACACAGCATGAGATTAGAGGGAGGCCGATTAAGGGGAATGTGGAAATTCTTTTTCACAGAAAGGTGGTAGATGCATGGAATGGCTTACCACAAGAAGTAGTGGCTATGAATACAGTGCAGGGCTTCAAACAGGCATGGGATAGGCATAAGGGAGCAATACAAATGACTATGAATAGATAGGTCACTGACATCGCAAAGGCCGATGGCACATTTATAAGGTAGAAAAAGAAATGGGCAGACTGGATGGGCCTTGCGGTCCTTATCTGCCGTCAACTTCTATGTTTCTATGTTTCTATAACAGTAAAGGGGGACTGCAGAGATAAGGGGGAGTAGGCCAGATTGCAAAGGGGGTAGAGGCTGCATTCAGAGACAAAGAAAAGGCAGTAAGTGGGGGAAAAGGTGGGGTGTGGATGTACATAAGAATTTGCTAGCAGAAGGAGACCGTGTGCTCCATCTAGTCTGTCCGGGTTTTCTACCCCCCACTATCAATTTGTCTTGCTAAGATGACTATACTATCTATCCCACACCTGTTTGAATTCACTGACTGACTTGGCTGCCACTACCTCTAGTGGCAGGCTGTTCCAAAGGTCCACCACCCTTTCTGTGAAAAAAGTACTCCCTAACATTTGTTTTAAATTTACCTCCCACCAGGCGCATGTTGTGTCCTCTAGTACATGCAGCACTGTTTTCCCAGAAGAGGTTCCTGGTTTATACTGTATTGATCCCTTCAACAAATTGAAATGTCTCAATCATGTCTCCTCCATTCCTCCTCTGCTCGAGGGAGAATAAATTTAGCTTACTGAGTCTAGCTTCATACGTTTTGTGGTGCAGACCCTGCACCATTTTGGTGGCATGTCTCTGCACAATGTAAAGTGGAAGGTAGTGTCCCTAAACGCACATAGTTTAGGAAACAAGATGGATGACCTGCAAGCACTACTTGCAGAAGAAAATATAGATACTGTGGCAATAACAGAGAATTGGACCTCTCAATTCCGGGAGACAGACTTTACAGGAGAGATAGAGCAGTGGGCAAAAGAGGATGAGTAGCAGTTTTCATTAGGGGAAGGCATAATAAGCACAAAGGAGGAATCTGCAGAAGGAGGGTGGAAGCGATGTGGGTCCAACTATAGATTAGTAGTGTGAGGAAGGTGAGGTTGGTGGCATGTACACACATATTTTTTTTGTTTGCGATCACTAGGGATGTAAGTTTGTCATGGGAAAAAGTGACAAAAGTCATGGTTTGGTCATGGCCACTAATTTAAAAAATTCACGGGGTGGTAGTGGACGAAAGTGCAAATGTCATGGCAAAGTCACAGGCACTTTTTTAGTGACATACGAACATACAAAATTTGCCAGCAGATGAAGGCCTAGAGGTCTATCAAGTCTGCTCAAATGTGCAGCTAGCACTCCTACATACAATGATATTAAAGTCAGTTAAGACACAAAACAAGACATACAACAATGTCTTTGCAACAAATAATTGAATTTATTGCTTTTTCATACTGTTTAAGGAAAGTGTTCACATTAAGTGCCATTTGGCCCAGGTCATACATCTTTAAGGATATATTCTTGTTATATAAAATGTTTGTGTTGTTCTGGTTCGCAGTCCAGAATTAATACATTTCATACATTGCATTCCTTCTGTTCTGTACAGTAAGGGCAAAAGTGCTAAAATCCAAAGTGCTACCAACCACAACTTGTGGCCAAAGTTCCAAACCAATCCCAACCTGGCTGCTGTGCCCCAAAATAACAGGAGGAACAACATTACTTGTATACAAATATATTTGTTCCTTAAATTACTGTTCACAGGGAGGTCAATCAGAACAAAGTGATATAATAGCAGTAGGGCACATCTCAAATGTCACTGTGCAGCAGTCACAGTGTTGTATGATGCAAAATGGACCTATAGGGCAGTATATTTCTCTGTCCGGGACTCTTCAGAATCAATGAAACACAACAGAGATAGATGGGATGGATCTGGTCCACAGCAGACAGTTAATGTCACTGTAATGTGAGTGTCAGTTTTACCAACCACAGCATACCAATTTCATGTAACACATTCAAATATTTGTTCCTGAGAGGAACAGTAAAATGTAAGTGAATGCTTAACTTATTGGAATCGATTCCAGCATGTACAACATGAAAGGAGTGAAAGAAAACAAACAATTGATTTTGACCCAGCTGCTATTTTTTTCCTGGTAACAGCAGGTCAACTCTTACCAAAATCTATGTGGCGTTTGTTGACTCACGCAAGAACCTCATAAACAATACAGCATATACTGTAGGCAGGGCTGTTGAAGATCCAGAGACAGGAAAGGCAGACCCCCCCCCTCCAAAAAAAAGGTTAGGACCACCACCTAAGTACCTGCTAGGTGTCCGATTAACTGGTGGTGACCAACGTAGTCTGCAGCCTGAACAAGAAAAGATTGTTGGGGTGTCAAAGCCGTGTCTTTCCTGCCTGTCTGCAGCCCAAGTGCCACAACCTAAATTTTGCTTCAGTAACATCTTGTAGCAAAGAGAGAGCATGTTTCAGGCAACACAGACTGACAGAGTTCTGTCACTGAATTAACATGTTAGGTTTGCAGTGTTTAACTTATTTATTGCAACCTTAACATGTTAATTCAAGTGACATAATCTATCAGTTTATGTTGCCTGAAATACTCTCTCTGCTACAAGAAGTTCTGAAGCAAAGGTAGGTTTATTGCACTGGGCTGCAAGACAGAAAAAGCACTTCCCACTACCTGCGGTCCCAAGCACTCAAGCAGTAGTGTCCCACCAGATGCCGGTACATGTACGTAGCACAACATACAACATACACTGTTGTGTTCTTGAATGATGTTGTGACATCCCTCTCAGCATCTTTATCTGCATGGCAGTGTACCTAAAACAACATATGCTGAGATGGCCTGTGACACTGAGGAGAATAGACTAGTACCAGCTGCATCTGATAAGACAGTACTGTGTCTAAGGAAATCAAGAAATGAATGAATGACTGACAACACGACAACAACAACCTAATCTGCCTATCAATAATTTAAGACTTGCATGGAGAAAAACTTTAGTACAGAGGTCCTGAGACCATCTAGGTAAAGAGAAAGTTCTGAGACATCTGACACTGGCACTCTATGCTGCAGCAGACAAAGCATTGTGTAGTGGGATGTCACTGTTATGCACGGCAAGCACAGGGCTTTAGAAGAAGAAGATGAACACAACTGAGGCCTGAGGTGCCTCTCATAGAGTTTAGGTTCACAGGGTTGGCATTCCACGCACCTGATGTGGCAGTGACCACATCACTTCAGTCCATGCCACTGGGTGGGTGCTCTGGATTAAGTCATTTAAGCTTTGTTGCAGCAGCATATCCAGCATTTGGGGAAGCACTACCAGCTGCTCCATCTCCTAGTGCAAACAAACAGCAACCTAGAGAAAGTCACAACTTGACATGCTCTGCCCAAACCTACGTGTACATTGGACAACAACATTGCAGTCCCAGATATATGTAACAAAGAACATTTTTATGCCACCGATCCCTCACACACATTTTCAAGATCTGCAGTTAACAACATGCCAAACAGTAGTTTGTTGAACTACCTGCACATCAAAGTGAACTTGAATATCTGACTGCAAAAACTTAACATGAAATGACAGGCACGGTCAACAGTGAGGCATATTTTGTTGTAAAAAACAAAATTAGCCCCATCTTATCTTCTGTGTTGAGTACCAAACAGTTACTGACTTACTTGGATTGTAGTCAGAGACGTAGAAAGCAACAATCAAATTTTTTCTGAATTTTGGAACAGCATGTTGTACATAGACGAGTTGAAGAACAAATTTGTCTGCGGTCATCCTGCAGTACATCACTATATGCAGAAAATGAGCGTTCAGCATCCACACTATTTATCGGTACTGAGAGGCAACGAAGTGCAATTTGGGACAGTTCTGGGAATCATTCAGACATATTTTTCCAAAAACTAATCATGTTGGCACAATTAACCTATTTTGAAAAATCTCTGTATGCACGAAATTCTATTTTTGCTTTAATGTTCTCCTCAAATAATGGTACGCCATCAAACACGCTATCTACAGTCATGTTGAGCCATTTTGTTCTGCTAGGGTCAAACATATGACAAGCTCTAAAAAATGAAGCCGCTGGCTGACAGAACCTGGAATGCATATCTTCTGCAATGCAAGACTTTATTTGCACATTCAGCTAAAGCTTTCTTTTCGAGTCTATGTGCACACTGCTCAGAACTAGTCTGTGCCCAGTTGGCTAAATATGTTAAATCATCAATTACCTTGTGAGCTAGAGGAACTGCTACTTCATGACTTGTTAATGTCTGCATTATTCTAGGAGCATACAGCAGCATAATCTGCAGATCACCCTTAACTTCATCAGACTGTGCTAACTCAACAATGTCCTGAATAGCAGCACTTTCATCTGCATCTTCTCGAAAGAAATCCATGTATTCCTGAAGATGTGAGGAATGATACAAAGCAGCATTGAACCAGCTATTCCAACGAGTAATTACTGGAGCTGGTGGAACACAGCCGTTTTTACCACTGTCCACCAGAAACTGATGAAATCTCGCTTTATGAGCTGGGCATGCAGTAAAAGTACGTTTGACAGCTGTAATGAAACTGTTAACCAGTTTATAATTGTTCCGCCTAATGTCACCAATAAGCTGAGCAAATGGGCTGTACAAGTGACATGTACCCCATTCAAAAACAAGTTCTTCAAGCTACTGTTCCATGCTTTGTACATATATGCAGCATTATCTGTCACAAAAGCTGAAACCTTATCAAAAGGAACTTCATACTTCTGAAGCACATCTATGACAGCCTCATTAACAGTTTTATAGTTCGTTCTGTCCAGTACAACACAGTCAAGCAAGCTGACAGCACTGTTTCACTTGAATTTGTTGTAGTGGAGCCGGAACTGTCACCCTTGTCAGAAGCTTTAACTGTTGGTACAACAAGAACATTAAACACATGTCTATCTTCAGCATCTGTGGTTTCATCACATACAATACTATCCCCACTACACATCTGAAGTAGTTGTTTTATAGCAAATTTGTGCCCCTCAAACACTTTTGGTAAATAAGATTGTCTCAGCTGATGGGCTTTGGGGATTATCCCAATGTATTTCAGCCCATTTTCAAAGTAGGACTTGAAAGATTTATTGTCAAGAATGTGCAATGGAACATTGGCTGCTGTAAAAAGCTTCGGTTAATTTGTAAAGCTCCATTCTTCTATGTAACTATTCCTCAGTTGAATTTCTAAACAGTTCAGTCACAGTTTTTTGGTTTTTTACAACTAGCAACTTTGCCTGCCCTACACTTTTGCATTTCCTCTGATGCACTGTACTACCCAAATGTTTGCCACAGCTTGCCTTTCTTGAGAAAACCACTGGCACATTGCATGTAGAACAAAAGAGTTTGCCATCACTCACATGAAAAACATTACAAGCATACTGAGTACAGCGTTCATTTGCACTCATTTTTGAAATCTTAGATTTGACATATTTGTTAGAAGAATAATTTCTCCCCCAGATGCTGTGCAGCTACCTCCATTTTCAAAAACTGTCTGCCTCAGTGATTCCACTGATTCTAATCCTGACTCGGAGATTCAATTTCAAAGTTGAAAATTAAATTACTGTACTACTACTGCTGTATTTTAAAATGTTTCTATACACAAAACATTCAGCTGTAGACAATATACAGTACTACATGCTCAACATGCTTGCAGTCTCGAAATGATTCACAATCTAACAAATAGCTGGTGCTCTGTAAATGGCAGTCTAGATCACACAGTCTCATGAAATAAATGTCTATATAACTGTCTTTGTGTCACAGTACTTTTTTAAATGACAGCTCTGTCTCAACAACTGGTGGTACAGTACAACAGATGACTGTGTACTGCCAAACTTATCTGATGTTGATCTTCTATTTAGTGTCTTCTTTGAAGGATGAGGGAGTCCGTGAGATGGATGGATGGAGGATCGACGGTCACTTCAGGCCAACACCCAAACTTCTTTTGCTGATCTTCTGAGACGATCTCTGTGATATTGATCGTCGCCATCACAGTCTGTCTCTTCACTCTCTAACAGGTAGAACCACCACGTCCCAAGCTACGAGCTTCCCCCCAGACGAGGCTTGCTAGGTAGAAAAAAGGGAAAGCAGACAATTACTTGCTTTGCTGATGTCTGTGAGAAAGACAAAATGGAAATAGCAACAGCATGAATGGCACAGATCTTCATGTCATAGTGAGTGAGCCACCCATGCCCAGATTGTGGAGTGCAGCTTTAAAGAGAGACATCTCACTGACAGCGAACTGAGGTGGCATGCATGGCAGGGTGGTTTTTTTGGGGCTAGGATGCAAAACCCCAGCATAACAAAACCCACCCTGCCATGCATTCCACCTCGGTTCACTGTCATTGAGATGTCTCCCTTTGAAGCTGCACTGTCTAGGCAGCAGCATATACCCCCCGCACACCGCCATGCATCTGAGTGACCCAGACCCAGATTACACGGCTGCATTTGTCCTGCTCAGGCAGAAGTTAACTTAGTTCTCTGTCAGTCTCACTGACAGGGCACCACACCAACCCCTCTTTGGTGTCTTTCCCACACAGAGAGCCAGGTGGCAGCAACACATGGTGACAGTGCAGGGTTATCTGTTTTCTGGCTCTTTCTCAGACTGAACTCCTGCCTGAGCAGGACAAATGCAACAATGTAATGTGGGCCTGAGTCACTCAGATCCATGGTGCTGTGCAGGGGGTGTATGCTGTTGCCTAAACAGTGCAGCTTAAAAGGGAGACATTTCAGTGACAGCAAACTAAGGTGACATGCATGGCAGGGTGGGTTTTGTTGGGCTAGGATGCAAAACCCCAGCCCAACAAAACCCACCCTGCCATGCATGCCACCTTAGTTCACTGTCACTTAAATGTCTTCTTTTTAAGCTGCACTGTCTAGGCAGCAGCATACACCCCCCGCACACACCACGATGGATCTGAGTGACCCAGGCCCACATTACACTGCTGCAGGAGTTCACTTAGCTCTCTGTCAATCTCAGTGACAGGGCAGCACACCAACCCCTCTTGGGAGTCTGGCTCACACAGAGAGCCAGGTGGCAGCAACATATGGTGTGGCCCAGGCAATACTCAGGAACTACATTTTTTTTTGTCAAACAAGCTTGGGTTGCTGCTTAGTAAATCCAATTAATGCACAGTGTCTACCCCCCCCCACACACACACCTGTTATAAAAAGAAGTGACCTTACCTTGCCTTACTTTCACTGTAGACCTTCTCTTCTGTCCCTCGTCAGGTTCCTGAACCAGTCTGTTGCTCCTGCACTGTGATCCTGCTGCAGGTCAATGCAAGGCAGGTTAAGGCTTGTACAAAGTTCACTTTTTCTCCAGACCCTGGCAGGATGAAATATGGTGGGGGTATCTCTCTGTGGAAATTCTTACACTCCACCTCTCTTCAAGAACTGCTGCTCTTCACCTGCTGTTTCATCAGCTAAACATTTTCCACTGCATATTTTGCATTCTAAAGCCTCAGACTAAACTCCCTGCCTTTTGCTTGAAAGTGCTTCTTTTAGCAGCATGAAATTAATCCAGAGCACCCACCCACTCAACTGATGTGCTTTCTTGACATGCTGTTTGAGCAGTGCTGTGCAATAGAAGTTCTTTTTATTTTATTCCCTTTCCCTTTAGCAGTTTCAATGCAAAACACAAGCAACAGCTCACAATTTCACTCTTCCCAGTCCAGGAATTCAGTTTAGCTGCTGCCTGTGGCTTTCTTACACCCTCACAAGCAAATCCTGCCTCAAATACAGATACAGGGATACAATAAGATAGTTTTTATTCTGTCCCTCTACCTTTAGCTTTTGCAGGGTCACTCCCTCCACAAGTTCACTATCTGGCTCTTTCTCAAACTGAACTCTCCACAGTTCACTTTCTAGGCAGAGACTCACACAGGCCCACACGTTCACTCTTTTGCCCTCCCCAATTCAACACTTCACTGGACTGTCTGTTACCTCCCCCTCCAGGCCCCCAGCAATCCTCCCTCAAATGCAGGCAGTCAGAACGTCATCCGATCATGTTTTTACTTGATTTGATGACCGGAGAAGACCCCATGAATCCTGGTTGTGCTCCCATTGAAAATTGCTGCACGAGCAGAGAAGATGGCACCAATATGTCAGCGCCTGCATATGGTCCGTTTCTGAGGATCTAGAGCGTCAGGCCACTCGTGCAGACAGTGCACTACTGCGCATGCGTAAAAGGGAAACCTACAAAAAAGGCAAAAGTCATGGAGGCACCTGAATATCACAGTTTCCGTGACCTCCATGACAGATTTACATCTTAGCGATCACTTTTAATAAAACAAAATAAGTAATGTTACAATTGTACCCTTGTGCTTTCATTGACATATTCTTTAATGTCATATGCCATTTTGTTTATTAAATTTGATATTCATTTATTTTTAATTTTTAATGCCTATTGGTTGTTTATGCTGCTGCTGATGTATTTCTAAGTTTTTGTTTTTAGTTTATTTGCATACATTTTTTAAGATGACATTTGGGTTTGAATTATTCATATTTGTTTATATTCATTTGGTTTATAAGTATCATTAGTTAAGTCACCTGTTGGTAATGTCATTTGAAGTACATGCCACATCTACGCCATGCTATTTAAATGTGAATATTACGTTGTGACTCCAGCCCTGATGAAGAGGGATTATTCCCTCGAAGCATCAGGGAGTGTTGTTGAAAGCCGTTTAATCAACCGCGCCACCACCAGCCACTGCAAACCCCACACAGAAGCCGTATCGGACGCCTGGACCGGCCAGCCGTGTGCCCTGTTGGCACGGCTCAGGGCCCCCTGACGCTACCACCAGCTGCCACAAACCCCTCACAGAAGCTGGATCGGATGCCTGGACCAGCCAGCCGTGGGCCCCATTGGCACGGCTCGGGGCTCCCCGACGCCACCACCAGCTGCCGCAAACCCCTCACAGAAGCTGGATCGGATGCCTGGACCAGCCAGCCGTGTGCCCCGTTGGCATGGCTAGGGGCCCCCTGACGCCACCACCAGCCGCCGCAAACCCCTCACAGAAGCCGGATAAGGACTTCCACTGGGCCGGAGAAGCAGGGATCAGCTGTTATTGGCTGACTGCGCTTGGAGACGCTCGCCCATTGGCCACCAGTTCCAGCTACTGTTCTCCCATTGGTACTACTGAGAGTGTGCTGTGCTGGGCTCGGCGCCCATTCACTTGCACTGCTCTCAGACAAATTTTTCACCCGGATACTTTCTTTTCTCATTGCCTTAAAAACTATAACTGATATACTGTAAGAATTTCCCCAACCTGCTGCAGGAAACAAATTGCTTACAGCACGTTGCCGTATTTTCTGTGTATACTGCTTCTAGCTTGCACAAGTTTTCCCGTACTGTACTTAAAAAATGTTTGTTTTATTTTGCATTTTACCATTATTGGCATGTGCTCCTGATTGCTATACTGCCTGACTACAGTTCCTAGTTGCTAAAAATTGTAAGAGGATATGTGACTGCACTACTGTTGCACAGTTACTGTTGTACTTTTTGCTACTCTATCTCTGCCATTTCTACCCTGTGCTCTGGCTCCTGTTAGCCCAATTTCTGACTGCTCTTCTACGATCTCTCTTTCCTCAGTGCGCTAGCCCAATCTGACTTTCTGTCCCATGATTTTCTCCTCAGTGAGAGAGTGATTTCCCAGCGATTTCTCTCCCTGCACTAACTCTCTGGCTTCGGACGCCCACTCGAGGTCCAGCCTCTCCACCTAAACGTTAGCCCTAATTGCTCTGACTTGCTCCCTGCTTCAAACTCTCTGTTTAGGATGACCTCACAAGGCCCAGCCCCTCAACCTCAAAACTTTAGCCCAGTGCTGCGATCATGGCCTGCTCGGCTGCCCACTTTCAACACTGCACTGCTCTCTCCTCTCCAAGGGATTGGTCAGTGAGCCACCGCTCTCTCCCCCACCTTTTTCCCAGCCTGCCTACCTCTGCCCAATAAATCCTAATTCTCAAACACCACCACTCTCGCTTCGCTGGTACCTTCATTTTTTTCCATAGCTCCCCTACGGATTCCTGAGCTGCACAAGCCGACCCGCCCAGTCGGCGCCAGTTGCCATTTTTGGCTACTTAACTTGATCATTTTCCCTAATGACTACCCCCACCCTCCGCCACCTCTAAAGGCCACTCTTTTATCATTTAATTTTTTTTTCCTTTCTCTACTGCTTGTCTCACTAACTCCACCTGTACTCTGCATCCTGCCTTACCTGCTTGCCCTGTCCCCCCGCCCCCCTGACCGAACGAATCCCTGCTATTAGCGTCATCACTGTATTGTCTGCTTTATTTTGGTTTTCTGATAAATACTGCATACTTACCTGTGCCTCTCTCCTTCTACCCCAGATTGGACGCCTGGACCGGCCAGCCGTGTGCCCCATTGGCACGGCTCGGGGGCCCCCCCGACGCCACCACCAGCTGCCACAAACCCCTCACAGAAGCCAGGTAAGGACTTCCACTGGGCCGGGAAAGCAGGGATTGGCTGCTATTGGCTGACTGCGCTTGGAGACGCTCACCCATTGGCCACCAGTTCCAGCTACTGTTCTCCCATTGGTACTGCTGAGAGTGTGCTGTACTGGGCTTGGCGCACATTCACTTGCACTGCTCTCAGCTGAATTTTTACGCCTGCCCCCACCCCCGACCTTTATTAAATAGGCTGCTCGCTCCGTCCAGGCGCCAGACCCACACCCAAACTGTGCCTCCCACTTGTCCCACAGTTTACAGTATACTCTCCCCCTCCGCCTAAGCCCTGCGTGACTCCTTTCCTCTGCAGTTCTTAGCACATCCTTTCAGTACAAAAAAAAAATCTCTTAAGTTTACATCCTATTTTCTGTGTTTCGTTTTTGTTCTCCCCACCCCCTGTTGCTTGACACCCCTTTTTAGATTACAGTACTCCTCTCGCTACAGCTCTAATTATACCCTCTCAAAACCTTAAATTTCTTAAGTTACCTCCTCCCTCGTTTCTGCTTAGTTTCTCCCACCCCTTTGCCTGTCACCCTCTTAAAATGCAGCACTGTGCTGCTCCCATCAACAATGCCTTCCCTTAGTTTCTACCTCTTGTCTTTCCTGGCCCTCTCCCTCTTTTTCCCACTATGCCAACTTCCTTTCTCCTCCTACCCTGCTCTATCTCCCACCTTAATCATCAAAACCTGCTACCTACAACATGGAACCATGGCAAGTCCTCCTCACCATTACCTGAGGCACCCTCTTACTAAGGATTGGGTGCAAATTGCAACACATTCTGCTGGAAAGATGACAAATCAACAACTGTCACTAGCCATCACCCTCTGCTGGGACCCTAGAAGACCACACCAACCCCTAACAAATAAGAAACAGAGGCAAATCTTAACCTACAGTGAGCTTCGGGTTATATCATTAAAACTACTGCTCCTCCTCCTTCTAATGTCAGGTGTTGTCCACCCAAACCCCGGCCCTGTCTCAAACAAGTTAACAAAGCTGGCAAAAGCAGATAGGGGTCTCTCCATAGTTACCCTAAATATCTGCAGCCTCCTTCCTAAGCTGGCATCCCTTCAAGTCTTCATTGGTCAAAAAAATCCTGACATACTAGCCATTGTTGAGACCTGGCTGTCTCCAAGTACCCCGGATCATGCTGTCTCGCTTCAAGGCTACAATCTCTTTAGACTTGACCGGTCAAATGAAGAAGGGTGGGGTTGTGCTATCTACATTAAGGACAACCTCTCTAGTCACCTTGTCAGTTTCTCCTCCACAAACACCCAAGTGCAACTTCTCCCTATCAAACTACTCCTTGGTGCCCAAAATAAAGTGCTCATAGTGGCTGCAGTCTATATCCCTCCTAAAGACCCTCGATCCGGTCTCCAGACAGTTCTTGAATTTGTAAGATTGCAACCTCCAGAAACCGAGCTCCTCCTCCTTGGTGATTTCAATATAAATTGGCTCACCTCTGACACCGGATCCAGCAAAGATGCCATCCTAGCAGCCAACCTGACGCAGATGATCAATTCCCCAACTAGAAAAAACTGCAAGACTGGAACATGCACTCTCATTGACTGGATACTCACTAGTCACCCGGACCAGATAAAAAACACTACTGTTCTCTCTGACTCTCTCAGTGACCACTCCCCTGTGACTTGTACCTGGTCGAATAAATTCCTTAAACCACCCCCCAAAATTATCTCAAGTAGAGTGCTACCACATGGAAATCTCACTAAACTCAAGACCTGTCTCCTGCAACAAGACTGGGCACCAATTTTCAATACGTTTGATGTTGATGCTGCCCTAGAATACTTTATCACAACATTCAATACTGCATGTGACACTTACGCACCATTAAAAAGGAGTAAAATCAAAGCTCTCTCAAATCCTTGGCTCACTGCCAAACTACTGGCTCAACTCAAAGCTCGTGACCATCTCTTGGCCATAGCCAGAGCCACGGGCTCCTTGCAGGATATACAGAAGTACAAACAGGCACGTAACCTATGCACTTCACAAATCAGGCAAATGAAAATCGCCTACTTCAAAAATGCCCTTGCATCCACCTGGGGTGATGGGAGAGCTTTCTGGGACAACATCTGAGGGGAAGTGGGTGGGTATCAGTAATGAATGGTGAAGATACAAGAGAAGATCAAGAATTACAGTAGGTACATGTTTCATATCTTCCATGTCAATCTTCACCATTCATCACTGCTAAGTGAGTACCAAGCCCCTCCCCTTGAAGAAGAGGGTAGAACCCTGAGGGAACAAGACCCCAGCCTCCTGTTGGTGAAAACAGAGGAAGACCCTGGCTAATACGGAGAGAAGCCTAAGTGGGAGAAGAGCTAGGAGGTGCCCCCCGAGGACGGGGAGATGGAGGAAGCCCCTGCAGAAGTCTCCTAGCTCTGGAGGAAAAAAGACGGGTCCCCCGGAAAGCGGAGCGCATCACCCTACGCCAGGCCAGGGGTGACAACCTTGAAAAACAAAGCCATGCTGTCCGCCTAATGCAGATCGCTGTCCCCGCAAGCCTGGAAGCCACCTCATTGGCATCATAAGATGCCCTTGCTTGGTGCCTTGCCAGCTCCAGGCCTATAGCGGAGAGGGCAATAGCCTGTCTGGTTTGCTCCGTATCAGGCATTTATGCTAGGAGCTGGGAGATGCCAATTGTAGGCAGCGTGGTGAGCCTGATGTGATGCAATGCAAGCCACCGCACAAGAAGAAGAGAACACTCTTCGCCCCCACCGGTCGAATTGTAGGGACTCCGAATCCGATGGGCGGTCGTGCGCAAGGCGGCGGCGCCCGGAAGGAGTCTCTGGGTACACCAAACCCGAGGACGGGTTGGGAAGGGTACCCAGGGATTCCAAGGGGGCACAATACCTTCAATGACAGTCTGCCGGGGCTGGAGAAAGGGTGGCTGGTGACTGCCAGGAACGGATAGACGCCTCCTGGAAGGGGATAGGCCAGGAAGGTACCACCAGGTGCTGGGCACTGAATTCTCCAAGGAATTCACGCGTCTCCCATTCAGTATTGTCTCGCCTAACGTAAGAGAGGAATCGCTGATATTCCGTGAAATCAGCATTGGAAGAAAGATGAGCAAGGGGTTCCTCTCCCTCAGAGGAGGAAGACGAGGATGATGGAGTGCTCGAATGTCCAGAAGATTCCTACGGCGGTGGGGCGAGTCGAAAGACCCGCTCATGCATGTATCTAACATATGAGGGGAAGGCCGACGCAGAACCTCTGAACTGCTCCCAGGATAACGGACCCATAGGACCGACATGGCCTGGAAGAGCGGGGGGTGGATGCAGAGGTACTGGAGAAGGGCACCTATGAAGAGGCAACTGACCTCTGCCAGGGCTCTGAAATCTGGGGAACAGAGCCCGAGCTAGCGGGATCCCGGACAACAAACCAGGCCGCAAGACGGGACTCTGAGGATGCGATGCCTGGAAGAGCCCAGAGGGGGAACCTCCCCTGTGATGAACCCGGGACTGCATGGATCCAGAAGGGCAGTCCACAGCAATGCCACCGGAGGGAACCCCGGGGCCCAAGAGGGAAAGGCGAGGTTCAGCGCTACGGCTCCTAGCCACCCCACGAGGGGTGGCCGGCAGAGACTGCGATGACCGTCCCCCGCCCCTCGAACCCTCGGACTCCAAGAGAGCCCTCCTCCTTGACTGCAGCGTTCCCCCACCCTGAGAGGCGGCAACAGCACCCAGGAGGGTAGCTGTCAGAGGCCCCCTAGGAGGGGAAGCCTCCCCCTCAGTCCCCACCAAATCATTCCCCCGGGACCCAGGGCCACCCCTAGCCCGAGGGCCCTCAGGAGAGGACGGGAGTGGGGACAGATAGAGGGGCCCACTGCGCAGCCTAGCACCCTAGCACCCTGTGCCACTGGGGACCCTGACCCCGAAGAGTCAGGGTGCCAGGATGGGTCCACATTTGAGTCATCGACATCCGAAGAGGACAAGACCAGCAGGACCTCAATGCTGGCAACCCCAGAGGTCCCCAGAGCAACAGCACCGCGAACGGTGCCGGTGCCAGGGATGGCGCCGGACGACCCCAGCCCACTCGCGAGAGCCAGGCCGGTCCTGCCTCCCTACCCGCTTCCAGGTAGGCCCAGGCGCCTCCCAGCATCGGACCCCAACTCGGCGCCGCCAAGAGAGCAAACTGGGCCTGCGCCACCTACAGCGCCCTCTCGATCACCGATCCGAAATGGCGCCGGAGGGCGGCGTCGAGGGTCCACCGGTGCCAGGCCCAGCAATTGTGGGCCTCGACACTGGGGGAGCCTGCACCTCTGAGGAGGTGACTGCCGAGGCGGTGTCCCCGTCACGGCCCCGGGAGGGACCACGACGTTCCCCTGACACCGCAAGAGAAGCTTCCTCTTCGGCAAGAGAAGAGGAGGAAGCTTCCTCCTCCACGGACCGTATAGACCAGGAGGGACCCGGGAAGGGCCTAGAGACCTTACCTGGGAAACCCTGGGCAGCGCCGTCCCTCGAAGGTCGGCGAGGGCCTTGCTGAAGCGAGCGCGGACTTCAAGGACACGATGGTCCCCGGAGAAACAAGCGTCATGCGCATCCATGTTGTGGTTGGGTCCCAGGCAACAGAGACAGACATCTTGCGGTCGAGGCGGAAAATGCCGGCCACAGGAGCACCCGATGCATAGGGGCCCCGCCTTCGACTTACGCCTTACTCCCGAACCGGACATGATGCGAACTAAACAAGGAAAAAAAGACAATAAATCACTCGGCGCCGCAGTATTGAAAGAAAAGGAATGGTCTTACTGGATACGGCATCAAGTGGAACGTGGAAACTTCTGAGAAGCGAGGAGGTTGTTGAGGAAACCGAGAATACTAGCGCTACTGTGTAGCAGATGCAGCCTCGATGGCGGGAGAAACAGAACTGAGATGGAGGAGGAGTCTGTGGCACCTAATGGCCGCCCCTCACGCATGACGCGATGCGTCGCCCTCGAGGGCGTCGTCGTTGGAGCCGACTCCAAAAAAAAAAAAAAAACTCCTGTAGCGGGTGCGTGCCTCCGGCTTAACCCAAGCAGTAATGAATGGTGAAAATTGACAAGGGAAGATCAAGTGAATACCTTCAAATACCTTGGCATCACCTTTGATCACAGTCTTACCTTTGCGACCCACATAGACATCATGGCAAAACAGTGAACCAACGCATTGGAATACTATTTCGGAACCATAAATTCCTTAACCAAGCTACCCTGAGGATTGCTATACAATCCTCCATTATCTCAATCATAGACTATGGCCTAATTATCTATGGCTCAGCTACTACCACTGCACTAAGATGCATCTCAACCACACTAAACAAAGCATGTCGACTCCTCATTGGTGCATAGAGACGGACCCACACCTGTGAGCTCTACTCTGAAACCGGCTGGTTAAAACTCTCCAATTGCCTAGTGTATCTCACCTGCTTGATGGCAAAAAAATCAATCCTGGGACTGACTCCACCATGTATACAAGACCTACTCTGTCTGAATAACGGCACACATCCCACCAGAAGATCTGAGCACCAACCTTTTCAGGTCCCCAGATGCCAGACTGCTCAGGGACAAAGATCGTTTGCCTACCGGGCCCCAACCTGGTACAATGCCCTTAGCTTACCTACTCTATCCTCCACATCACTGGGAGCTTTCAAATCCATGCTCTACGCTCACCTCTCTGCCTCCAGCTCCTGTGACTGCTTCGACTAAAGGCTTATCCCTTCGTTGTCCATCCCTCACCATGGCCCATCATTTTGGCAAAGACACTCGGAATACCACTGACTGGTTCTGTCTGCTACTGAATCTCTTTTCTATTTTCTCTCTTTCTTCTCCTTCTCCCTCTATCTCCTCCTACTTTTCCCTCTCTACTTTTTTATGTACTATGTGACATGAAACCTTTGTAAAAGAGCCGTGGCTCAAAGGTATTAATGCTTAGACCAATAAACTGAACTAAACTAATTTTAGAGTCCCGTCTGTGTAGTGCTGCATTTTTTGTGTCTTGCTATTGTTTGCCTTTTTATGGTGCTGCTCCTTTGTTTCACCATTGAGTGCACCTGTACTTGTGTTTGCTATGAGAGACCAGAAGGCTTAATTCTGCTGGCTAATTTGTATGTTCGTGTGTTTGTAAAGATGTGTACAGTTTTCCAGGTAGCTGCTTTACAGATTTCTAGCAAGAGAACATCCCTTGCAGCTGCCACAGAGGCAGCAGTACCACGAGTGGAGTGTACCCTGAGGCCTTGAGGTGGCAACTTGCAAGCTTTAGAATAGCAAAATTGGATGGAGGAGACTATCAAGAGAACAATGATCCTTTCAGAAGCTGGCCTGCCCTCTCCCACTTCACCATATGTGAGGAACAGCTGTGAGTGGGAAGATATGAGGTCATTAGTATGATCCAAATAGTGGCTAAGAGACCTCTTAATGTGCAAACTGTGCAGCCTCTGCTCACCAGAACTGGACCTTGCTGTGAAGAACACTGGAAGAGTGATGGATTGGTTTAAATGAAACTCAGACACCACCTTAGGAAGGAATTTCCCGTTAGTCCTAAGGGCTACCTTGTCTCTGTGAAATATAATGTAGTTTGGATCAGCGTAGAGAGCTTGCAGCTCGCACACCCTCCTGGCAGAAGTTATTACCACTGACTTCCAGGTGACCTACTTCAAGTCAGTAGTGGCCATGGGCTCAAAGGGAGGTTCCATGAGCTTGGCTATGCTCAGATTCAAATCCCAGGGAGGGACTGGCTCCCTAACAGGGGGATACAGATGCAACAGACCCTTAAAGAATTCTTGAAAATGGGGCTGTTGTCTCATTATCTACTGAAACATATGCAGAAATAGCTGCCAGGTGTACCCTAAGGGTTGAAAGCCTGAGGCCCAAAGCCTGTAAGTGTACCAAGCAGTTCAAAAGTATTGGCAGATCTGCCTGTAGGGGACTGAGATGAAACATTTTCCATTTGGAAGCATATGTCTTTCTGGTGGCAGGCTTCCTGGAAACCCTGAGGACGTTGAGGACCTTTTCTGAAAACTGAAAATCAAAGTATTCTAGCTCCTTAAGAACCAGGTCTTGAGGCGCAGTGACTTGAGATTCAGAATGGTTACTCTGCCCAGAGACATGGTCAGGAGATTGAGTCTCAGAGGGAGATGAATGGGCTGTTTGGTGGAGAAGGCCAGGACTAGGGAGTACCAGGGTTGTCTGGCCCAGTCTGGGACCACTAGTATCATGGTTGCAGGCCAGTTGAAATTTGTCCTCTGTATATGTATATGTGCTGTACCTACATATGTAAAACTACGTATATGTCATATATGTTTGTATTGCCTTCCCTATTAAAAGTTTTTGTTTTTAATAAAAAGTATAATATACAAAAAAAATTGGTTGCAGGCTGGCTCCTCAATTTCAGAAGGACTCATTACAATAGAGGAAATGGAGAGAAGGTATACAGGAACCTCCCCAACCAGTCCAGGACCAGAATGTGCATGGGGACTGTGCCACTGCCGGAGGCCTGCAACAAAAGAGAGGGAGCAGGTAATTCTCTGTGGAAGCGAGCAGATCTATTTCTAGTGTGCTCAATCTCTGGAAGATTGTGGCTAACACTTGCTTGTTCAGAGACCATTTGTGATGACCCTGGCTTATTCTGCTGAGAGAATCTGCCAGGACATTGTCCTTTCATGGCAGATGATTTGCTGATAGCTGCACTTTCAGTCAGTAAACCAGAAGCCTACTTTTTGTGAACTCCGATGCATTTCTTGATGGGATGTGTCGAAGCTGTTGGCCTGGTGTTCACTAGGATTTCCAGGTGTTCGATGGTGAAGGGAGTGTTCCCAGTTGCTTAAAGAAGCACTGGGAGACCCCCTAAAACCTTCCCTCGACCCAGACGTCCTGGTGAATTACCGTCCAATCTTCAACCTCCCTTTTCTGAGCAAGGTTGTTGAGAAATTAGTGGCACAACAGCTCGAGGATTGCCTGGTGTCCTCGGACATCTATGAGCCTTTCCAGCTGGGTTTTTGAGCCAGACATAGCACAGAAACAGCTCTAATGAGGGTGCACAATGATCTGTTCAGGGCTAGAGACAGAGGAGACAGGTCAGTTCTTTTGCTCCTTGACCTCTCCTCCGTGTTTGACACCGTGGAACATGTCGTGCTTCTTGATTGGCTCTGTGAGTTTTGTGGACTCGCCAATACTGTCATCAAATGGTTTGAGTCCTATCTCTCAGACAGGATGCAGTGGGTGGTGATGGGGAATTTCTCCTCCTCTTCAATGCCCCTGTCCTGTGGAGTATCACAGGGCTTGATCTTGTCGCCAATGTTGTTCGCGGTGTACATGCTGTCACTGGGTGAGATCATTCAACAATACAGGTGTCAGTGTGGCTCAGTTGGTAGCACATCTGCCTCTGGACCAGAAGGTTATGGGTTCTCATCCCACATCGGGATTGGACTTGCAGCTAAAACGCAGGCATCCGAGTGCAGTATTAGGGGGCTGCTGTACTGCTGGGGTGTGCCATCCTTCGGATGAGACCTTCTACTTGTCCTGGTGGGTGTCCAGGTGGAAGTAAAAGAACCCAGGGCACTCTTCACAAAGAGTAGGGGACATTCCTGGTGTCCTGCCCAACATTCCCGTTCCCATAAAATTGGTTCATGCAATTGTCCAGACTGTGTGTGTGGGTGTTGATGTGCAAAATGGCTGCCACTACACATTCAGTCACTTCACTACCAGTCTAGCATTGCTTGTAAAGTGCTTCAGGATACACTGTGTATGAAAAGCGCTATATAAATGCTGATTCTTCTTCTTCTACAGTGTGGAGTTTCACTGCTATGCAGATGATACCCAGATGTATTTTTATTTTGCACCCAGAACATCTGGTGCTGTCGACATGCTTTACAACTGTCTGGTTAAAATCAGTGACTGGATGGCTTCCAGCTGGCTGAGTCTGAACGCAGCTAAGATGGAGGTGTTGGTACGATGGGTTGCCACCTGGGGCTGATACAGGTCTTGTCCTGGGATCTGCTCCGTTGATGGCTTCTCCAAGGATGCAAAACCTAGGCATGATCCTGGACAGCAGATTGACCTTTGAAGATCAGGTGTCATCTGTAGTCAGCAGTGGTTTTTACCATTTGCGGAACATTGCCCGGATTAAGCCCCTCGTTCCGCCCGGGGACCTGCCGATGCTTGTACATGTCTTTATTACCTCTAGGCTTGACTACTGCAATGATCTGTACTTTGGGGTCATGGGAGGGACCCTCTGCAGACTACAAGTGATGATGAAGGACATAGCGACCCAGTTGCTGAAGGGCCTTTCAAGGTCCAGTTGTGTAACCCCAGTCCTGCGTGCCCTGCACTGGCTGCCGGTCAGCTGGAGGGTCCTTTTTAAGGTGGATCGTCTCACCCTTAAGGCCCTATATGGACTGGGTCCTGGCTATCTGTCAGATCTACTGATGCTGGCAACCTCCGCTCGTTCCCTCCGTTCCTCTTTGAGAGGCCTCCTGGACATTCCCAGGGTTCAGCTCAGGACCTAGGGAGATTGTGCTTTTAGTGTCTCTGGTTTGACCCTGTGAAACACGCTTCCTTCTGCAGTCTGGGAGGCTTCTTTGATTGAGGTATTTAAACGCAGGCTGAAGGCCCATCTCTTCACCCTGGCTTTTGCAGATTGCTGATTTCATCATGTTCCTGTCCGGTCATCAGAATGTGATATCTTGAAGCTTTCTTTTAATGCTGCTAAATAACGTGCATACTAACCTGTTCTTTTTGGGTAGAGTGCTCACTTTTTGTCCTGGAAAGACCTGGGGAGAGGGGCATCTAGTGGTCTTGTTGGTGCAGTTGTCTGTCTCTCCAGGGCCCTTTGGGGCTCCCAGCTGATTGCCCGACGTCAAACAGTTTTTTTTTTCTTTTTATTGTATTTCTCTTGCTTGAATTTGTTTTGGTACAGTATAGCACTCTTTTATGCTGATAATGTCTTGGGGTGTAAATCCCTGTTTTATATAACATGTTTTCTTGTAATTTTTTGATTTTGTTATTCTGTGGCACCCAGAGCCTTATAAATTAAATTGACTTGCCTTGACAGATTCCAGAGCTTCATAGCTTCTATGCACAGCTTTGAGGATCTCGTGCCTCCTTGTTTGCTGATGTAATACATGGTAGTGGTGTTGTCTGTCCTGATTTGGACTGACTGGCCCTTTATCTGGGGAGCAAATGACTGGAGGATGAGAAAGGCTGCCCTTGTCTCCAGGTTTATATGCTTCCTGGACTCCCAAGGGGACCACACTCCACCTACTGTTAGGTCACCCAGGTAGGCTTCCCAACCCAGAAGGGAGACATCTGTTGTCAGGAGATCTGTGGGAATCTGTTGTTGAATGGGCATCCCCTCTCTGAAGTTGTCACTTTCTTTCCACTAGTACAGGGCTTGTAACAGAGTTTTTGTCACAGATACCAGCCTTGTAAGAGGGTGTCATTTTTGGGACCAGCGGGCCCTTAAGTGATACTGGATGTCCCTCATTTGAAATCTGGCCCCTGGTACCACAGCCGTAGTGGAGGCCATATGACCCAGAAGCTGAAGGAAGTGCCTTGCTGGTCTGGGCTGGCCCAGGACAAAGGAGTTCGCCAGACATAGAAGACTTTCCATTCTCTCTTGAGGTAGGAATGCCCTGCCCTGGAGGGCATCCAGCTTTGCTCCTATGAGCTCCAGCATCTGTGCTGGTTCTGTTTGGGACTTTTGCACATTTATGAGACATCCCAGTGTCTCCAAGGTGCTCTGAATTACCTTGAGGGAGCTCTTGACTTACTGATGTGAGTTTTCTGAACTAGCTAGTCGACCAGATATGGCAAAAAGCCATCACTCCTTGCCTTCTGAGATGTATTGCTACTACAGTTGAGCACTTTGTGAACACTCTAGGAGCAGATGACAGATTGAAGGGAAGGGCTGTGAACTGGTAATAAACAGAAAACAGCCTGAACCTTAAGTACATGCTGTGACCGGGCCTGACTGGAATGTGAAAATACACATCTTTCAGGTCCAAGGATCCCAACCAGTCTCCCTGCTGCAGGATGGTATCACTGTGGACAGGGTGATCATCTTGAGCTTGTTCTTCTTCAGGTGTTTGTTCAAGAATCTGAGGTCCAAAATGGGTCATCACTCCCCATTTTTCTTGCGAGTGAGAAAGTACCTTGAGTAGAGGCCTTTTCCCCACTGAGAGGGATGAACTCTTTCTGCTGCATTTGCCTACAGCAGCATTTTGACGTCCACCTCCAGTAGAATATTGTCTACATGGATAGAAGGCTGGAAGCTTCTGAGAACTGGAAGCCTGGGAAATCTTCTGAATTGCTGGGTGAGATCCTGGCTCACTACTTCCAGGAACCATTTGTCTGTGGTGATGTTTTCCCATTCCTGGAAGAAGTAAGCCAGCCTTCTTCTCACTGGCAATGGATGGGTGAACCAGAACAACATGTCAGGGGTTCTGTTTGGGCTGAGCCTGTGGAGCTGGAGTCAGGACAACCTATTTGGAAGCTCTTCTGCACTTGCCCCTAAAGTAACCTCTCACCTGAGAATAATCATAGGTCAAGGGCATGGGAAAGAAAGCAAATGGGTAATAACCCTACCCCTATCTCTTGGTCCATGAGGCCTGTAGGAAGTATAGGCCTTTTCCTTCTCCGTATTGCGTTTGTAGGTGGTTTTGTACTCTTCCACCATTTTCATATATGCCTCTGTTTTGCCACCAACTAGGGAATCATTCTCGCATGAAAAATCCATGTTTTTTGCCTGGGTGTCCTTGGACAGATTAGTGGTCCTTAGCTAGACAAATCTTCTTAGAGAGATAGCATGGGCCATAACCCTACAGGCAGTGTCACTGGCATCCAGTGCCGTATGGAACTGATATTTGGTAGCATCAAAGGCAGCCTTGGCCGTATCTGCCAAATCTTGTGCCAGGTCCACAGAGGCCTTCTTGATCATGGCCAGCACAGAGTTCCAGAGAGCTTTCTGGTACTAGGTTGTGTAACCCATGCATACAGCCTGTCTCAATAGTAAAGAGTCAGAAGTGCACACTTTCTTCCCCATACTGTCCAGCTTCCTGAAATCTTTATCTGGAGGCTGGGTAAAGAAGGTAACCTTAGCCTTGTCACAGGCAGCAGCCGGGACCACTCCTTCATGACCTGAGTGCGAGTTGAGGTACTCAACATCACGTTTGTCCAGCTGGTGCTTTTTGGTTTTCTTGTCAATCCCTGGGGTAGAAATAGGGTCTTGTAATAATTTACAGCCTGCTTTCTTAAGACCCTTATGGACGGGTAAAAGCAACATCTTGGTTGGGATTAACCCCATCATATCCAAAAATTCAGCCACCTCCTCATCCTCCGAAGATTCTTGGGGGAAGGGGTAGAGGGTGTGTGCCATTTGCCTCACAAAGGCACAGTGGGAGGAGAAATCCTATGGACCTCGAGCAGGGGAAATGAACTCTTGGTCAGGGAACCATTGAGTTCAATAGGTTCTCTTTCCTCCTCATCCTCATCACAGAAACATTCAGCCCCTGGTCCCCAGGAACTGGGGGGGGGGGTTAGAGACTTGCGGGGGAACTGGCATGCCCATTAAGGAACCTATAGCCTGAAAGGCCTGGGAAAAACTGTCAAGCTTTAGTCATGTCCCCCACAGAGGGCATTTTTGCTGTGCCCACTGATGGATCCTTTCCTTCTTCAGGAGGTGGGGCAGCGACATGTTTTCTTTTTGTTTCTTTTTGGCAGGAACTGTCTCCACAACCTGCTCAGATGCTCTTTTATACTTGGCCAGTTCAATGGTCCCTTTTTCAGGAGCTGTAGAATCAGCTGTTTCTTTACAGGATGTTTTCTTGTGTTTGTTATGAGAGGAAGGACTGTCATCAGAACGCTTTGGTGACATAGAGGCAGACAGAGAAGCCATAATAACTTCCAACTTTTTTGCCCTCCTTTTTACAGTTTTTGGGCAAACATTGCTGCAAATCTCACAATCAGAAAAAGAATGGTCATGACCTTGGCATCTTAAACAGAGCTGGTGGCAGTCTGTTTTTGCCAAGAGTCGGAAACACTTTGAGCAATTTTTAAAAACAGTAGGTCCTGTTTTCTTCTTGGGTCTGTCTGACATACTAATATACAGACAGTCACAGAAAAAATGGCACCCAGGTGAAGAATTACACAAAATGGTTCAGATCCTGTAAACAAAAGGACTGCTATTCAGAAGACTTAAAACTTTTTTTTGTTTGTTTTCTTTATTCAGAAATGGATCGAAAAACTAACAAGTGGCTTGGTCCCTAAATGACGCTAGGTAAAATAAGTTACACCAATTAGGAAAAAAAAAAGTGAAATACAGTAAAATAAACTGAAATTTATGAGAAAAAAATATGTTGAAACATGGCTTAAAATGAACCAGTAAAAAAGAACACAAGTACTTTTCCAGTTCATGGGAACTGGGAAAAACTATAGAAACTCACAAAAACTCACTTAACTGTGCTAAGTAACTAAACAGCAGTACTAAATAAAGAAAATAAAGCAAATATTTAAAACTTTCAAGAATTAAAGCAGAAAATTGTCTAGACGCTAGAGAGAGCTCTTCGGGTGACTTGCTTTCTCAGGCAGAGAAATAAATCTGATGTTGACCAGCGAACGCAGCGCCACCATGAGGAGCAGGTTTGAAAAGCATTCCAAGTTCCACCATTTACATATATTCCACCCTATCTGGGGCAGCTAATCCTACCAGGCTAACTGCTTTAGTTAAGCATAGTGAGGGATTACTGGTGTTTCAATAGTATTTCTAAGCCAAATTGGTGACCAAGTTTTTTCTAGAGAAATACTGACATTAATATATTAATAAATACTCAAATTGTCATGGAGTTAGAAAAGTTGATGACTAAATTAAACTGGGCAATGCCTGGAATATTTTATAGTGAACAGAACTATATGGTCACATTGTTTGCCCAGTTTCACTGCACCACTGCATTAACTAAAAAAAGAACAGTAAGAAAAAATTACTCACCACAGTAATCTTCTTTCTTCCAAGGGGTCCTTTAGCATTAGTAACTTTTTTGCACTTAGCTGGCTAGGTGCAACTGACCCAGAGGTGTACCTTTAAGAGATATTTAAATGAGTGTTGGGCCAAGCCAATCAAAAGACAGGAGGGGGTGTGAGCTGAGTGAGAGTTGTTGAAGGCTTCAGAATTTTTTTGAGAAAAAACTAGGGCAAATGCCCTGAAAAAGAATCAACAGGATTCAAAAAACATGCAAATGTCCACAAAAGTGGAAACAGAAACAACAGCAACACCAGCTAAAAACTAATCAATAAGAAGCTCCAAGTTTGGTAAAAGCTCACATAAAGAGCCCTTCTCCGACAGGTGAACCAGGGAGGAAGGGTGGGAGCATACGGAGGTAGTAACAACAACAAAACAGGAAAGGGACCTGGGGGTAATCATATCAGATGACCTTAAGGTTAGCAAGCAATGTCAGAAGGCAGTAGGGAGGGCCGGGGGTATACTGGGATGTATAGGGAGAGGCATAGAAACATAGAACATAGAAGTTGACGGCAGATAAGGACCGCAAGGCCCATCCAGTCTGCCCATTTCTTTTTCTACCTTATAAATGTGCCATCGGCCTTTGCTCTGTCAGTGGCCTATCTATTCATAGTCATTTGTATTGCTCCCTTATGCCTATCCCATGCCTGTTTGAAGCCCTGCACTGTATTCATAGCCACCACTTCTTGTGGAAGCATTCCATGCATCCACCACCCTTTCTGTGAAAAAGATTTCCTCATATTCCCCTTAATCGGCCTCCCTCTAATCTCATGCTGTGTCCTCTTGTCCTGCTATTTTTCTTATATTTAAACATGTTAGACTCTTTCACCTTGTTTATGCCCTTAAGGTGTTTGAATGCCTCGATCATATCACCTCTCTCACTCCTTTGCTCAAGGGTATACATATTGAGCTCCGTTAATCTGTCCTCATATGTCTTCTGATGCAGTCCATGCACCATTTTAGTTGCCCTTCTCTGGACTGCCTCAATTTGGTTAATGTCTTTGTGAAGGTGTGGCCTCCAATACTGCACGCAGTACTCCAGATGGGGCCTAACCAGTGTCTTGTACAGAGGGATTATTACCTCCCTCTTACGACTTGTGATACCCCTACTAATACACCCTAACACCCCCCTAGCCTTACCTACTGCTTTAGAGGTCTGCTTGGATGATTTCAGGTCATCAGTGATGATGATGCCCAAGTCTCTTTCTTCCTTTGACTGCTAGCAACTCCTCCCAGCCTATAGGTGGCTTCAGGGTTTCTCTTCCCTATGTGCATGATTTTGCACTTCTTTGCATTAAATCCAGTTGCCACTCTTCTGACCATTCTGCTAGTTTATCCAGATCTCTTCTCATTCTGCTCACCCCATCTGGATCATCTACTCTGTTGCAGATCTTGGTGTCATCTGCAAACAGACAAGCCTTACCCTCTAGTCCATCTGCAAGGTCACTAATGAAGATGTTGAGAGGACTGGCCCCAGGACTGATCGAGTACCCCACTTGGACTTGCATCTCTTTCTGACTGTATACCATTTACCACCACTCTCTGTTTTCTGCCGTCCAACCAGTTTGCACCCAGTTGACCAACTTCTGACCCACCCCAGCCTACCCAGCTTATTTATCAATCTTCTATGTGGAACAGTGTCAAAAGCTTTGCTGAAGTCAAGGTAGGCGACATCAACTGCTCCCCTTGGTCCACCACTCTGGTTCCCAGTCAAAGAAATCTATGAGATTAGTTTGACAGAACCTTCCTTTGTAAACCCATGCTGTCTTGGATCCTGTGCCCCTATGGATTCCAGGTGTTGCACTATCCTTTCCTTAAGGTACCTCCATAATCTTGCCCTACTGAGGTAAGACTGACGGTCTGTAGTTCCCCGCCTCCTCCCTGCTACCACTCTTGTGGAGCGGGATCACATAAACCCTTCTCCAGTCTTCTGGGACCTCTCCTGTGCTCAGAGACTCACTAAACAATTCTGCTAATGGCTCTGCTAGTTCCTCCTTTAGCTCCTTAAGTACCCTGGGATGTATGCCATCAGGTCCCATTGCCTTATCCACCCTGAGCTTAGCAAGCTCTTGTAGGACCCTTTCTTTTGTGAAGGGGTAGTTCACCTCCCTCCCCTGTGTCCATGATGCTGAGCTGTGGGCCTGCCCTACCTTCTCTTCAGTAAATACTGAGCAAAGTATCTATTTAGGATAGATGCCTTTACAGGGTCCTCCTCTCACATGCTCCCTTTTCTCCATTAAGCTTAGCAATACCCCTCTGGACTTTCTCCTTTCACTAATGTATCTATAGAAAGTCTTGTCACCTTCTTTTACTGTTCGTGCTAGTGTTTCCTCAGTTTGGGACTTTGCCTGCCTTACTGCCTTACCTGCTTCCCTTAGGGCAGTTTGGTATGCCTCCCTGTCTTCATCCGCTGTGTTCCCTTATGCTTCCTGAAGGCCAGCCTTTTGGCTCTGACCTTTCTGCTACTGTATTTGAGAACCAAAGTGGCTTCCTTCTTCTTTTGCACTTCCTTTTCTGTCTAACACAATGGGATGTTGCTTCAAGTATTGCATCATAATGCTTGCCCTTTGTCTATACCCCTCCCTGTGTTTCTTTTGCCAGGGCTAGCTTAACTCTGTTGGCCATCTTATCAAAGTCAGCTCCTCTGAAGTCCCATATTTTTGCCTTGGAATGGGATGATATAGATGTAGTAGCAATTGAACCATATCATGTGATGGTCACTGGCCCCAGGTGACCTTCACGTGGAGATCTGTGATCCCTTCTTTGTTAGTCAGTACTAGATCTAGGATAGCCCTGTCTCTTGTGGGTTGCTCTATCAGTTGTTTTGAGGCCCTCCCCTGCAGGGAATCCACTATGAGTCTAGTTCTGGCAGATGTTCCTGCTGGTATTGACCAATCTGTATCCGGCATGTTGAGTCTCCATTATCAGAACCTCCCTTTAGCTGCCATGTTTTGTATATCTTCTAACAGTAATGTGTCTATGTCCTCCCTCTGGTCCGGGGGCCTGGAGACAACCCCAGTTCTTATGGCTGTCCCATTTCCTGTTTCCAGGGTGACCCACAGTTCTTCTGGCTCCTTAACGTGTATTCTGAATTTCTGTAGCTTTGATATTTTCATTAACATACAGAGCCCTCCTCCCCCTTTTTGCACCTCGGTCTCTTCTGAACAATACATAGCCAGGTACTGAAGTCTCCCAAGTGTGGTTACTGGTAAACCACATCTCACTAATTGCTACTATGTCCAGTTTAGCCTCTGACATTATTGCCTGCAGGTCTGGGATCTTATTTCCCAGGCTGTGAGCATTTGTGTACATGATTTTCCATTGGCCAGATTTTGGTGTGTTAGTTGTTGGGTGAAGTTTGGCATTACCCCTGTGCGTCGTATGGGGAGACAAACATTTTTTCTTACCTGGTGATGCAAATGAACGGCAAACATGCTGAATTCTTGTCAGCAGCAGAAAACAGGAAGTTGTTATCCCTCTGTACAGACAGTTGGTGAGACCCCATCTGGAATACTGTGTCCAGTTCTGGAGACCCCATCTCCGCAAGGACATAGACAGGATAGAGGCAGTCCAGAGGAGGGCAACTAAAATGGTGCAGGGTCTGCAAGAGAAGCTGTATGAGGAGAGACTAAAGGAGCTTAATATGTATACCCTTGAGGAAAGAAGGGAGGGGGGACATGATAGAAACTTTCAAGTACCTCAAGGGAATCAACAAAGTCCAAGATGGTAGCATCTTTCAGAAAAGAGACTTGCAAGAACAAGGGGACACAATTTAAAAGATAGAAGGAGGCAGTTCAGGGGCAATGTGAGGAAGTATTATTTCACAGAGAGGGTAGTGGATGCATGGAACAGCCTTCCTGAGGAAGTTGTGGGGTCTAAAACTGTGGGAGAATTCAAGAATGCATGGGACAGACATAAGGCAATTCTTGTGGGGGCAGGAAGATATAGGCTGTTGGTTAACTAGGATCTGCGGCCTATCCTGTAGGTAGGGAAATGGGCAGACTAGATGGGCCTAGCGGTCCTTATCTGCCGTCAAAGTCTATGTTTCTATGTTTCTAAAGGACCCCTTGGAAGAAAGAAGATTACTGCAGTGAGTAATTTTTTCTTCTTACCCCAGGAGTCCTTTAGCATCAGTAACTTTTTTGCAGACTACCGAACAGTACCAAGTGGGAGGTGGGCAGAGACCCTACTTAGGTAAGAGGCTCTGCAGAACTGCCCTGCCAAATTTGGCATCAGATCTGGTCTGCACATCTAAACTGTAGTGTTTCACAAAGGTGTGCACAGATTTTCAGGTAGCTGCTTTGCAGACATCCAGTAGGGGAATGTCCCTTGCTGCTGCAAGCGAGGCTGCAGTGCCCCTGGTGGAGTGGGCCCTGAGCCCCACTGGAGGTTGTTGACCAGCTTTCTCATAGTAGAATCTAATACAAGAGACCAACCAATGAGAAATAGTTCTCTTGGTAGCTGGTCTTCCTCTGCCTACATCCCCGTAGGTGAGGAACAACTGAGTGGAAGAGCCTCTGGACTGTCTAGTATGCTCTAGGTAGTGAAAGATGGCTGTTTTGACATCCAAGCTGTGGAACTTTTGCTCGCCAGGAGTGGATGGCTCAGTAAAGAAGACAGACAGAGTAATAGACTGGTTCAAGTGAAACCCTGAAACCACCTTTGGCAGAAATTTCCTATTTGTCCTGAGCTTAACTGTATCATTGAGAAGGATGATGTAATTCAGCTCAGTGCACAGGGCCTGTAGCTCTGAAATCCTCCTGGCAGACGTAATGGCTACCAGGAAGATGGTCTTCCAAGTTACAGACTTGATGTGGGCCATGGACATAGGCTCAAAGGGTAGATTCATGAGCCCATCTATGCAAAGTTTCCGGCTCCAAGGAGGAACAGGCTCCCTGGTTGGAGGCTGGAGGTGCAAGAGACCTTTGAAAAACTGTTTAAAAATGTGGGGAAAAAATGATTTCTTCTTTCCCACCGAAAGGTAGGCCAAAACTGCCACCAGGTGTAGCTTGAGTGAAGACGGTTTCAAGCCTGACTCCTGTAGGTGTACCAGGTAGTCTAGCAGCTGAGGGTCTAAAGCTGGTAGGAATCCGACCTTTGCACTCTTGCACCAGAGGAAAAACTTTTTCCATTTGGCAGCATAAGTCTTTAGTGTTCAGTTTTTTAGCCATCCTCAATATCTTAGGGACCTGTTCAGAGTACTGTGAGGATGGAAAGTCTAACTCCTCAAGAACCAGGCCTTGAGGTGAAGAGAGTGTATACCTGAGTCCTGCACTCCCATCTCAGGAAGGGTCAGCAGGGAGTGAGTTGGAGGCAGGTGAATGGGCCTGTTGCAGGACATTGAGAAGGAGAGGGTACCAGGCTTGTCTGGACTAGTCCGGAGTCACTAGGATCATTGATGCAGGCTACTGTCTGAGTTTCAGCAAAACCCTGAATATCGGGGGAAAGGGAGGAAATGCATATACCTCCCTGACCAGTCCAGGATCAGGGCATCCAGAGGTAGTGTTCCCGGAACTGGGGACCTGCAATAGTACCGAGGAACCTGAAAATTGAGAGGAGAGGCACAGATCCACGTCTGGTGTGCCCCACCGCCTGAACACTGTGGTTACTAGTACTTGCTTGTTCAGTGTCCATTCACTCTGGCCTTGACTGATGTGGCTTAGAGCATCCGCCAGAGTACTGAGTTTGCCTGGGAGGTGAATAGCCAAGAGGCTGACTCCCAGAGAGAATGCTAGAGACCAGAGCTTCAGCACTTCCAAACAGAATATTCCTGATCTGGTACCACCCTGTTTGTTTATGTGGAACATTGCAGTGGTGTTGTTTATTCGAATTTGAACTGCCTGCCCTTCTATGCTGGGAGCAAAAGCTTTGAGAGCCAGAAAGACTGCTCTGAGTTCCAAAAGATTTATGTGCAACTGTGACTCTTCGGGAGTCCAGTTGCCGCATACTGAGGCACTGTCCAAATGAGTTCCCCTGCCCAAAAGGGAGGTATCAGTGGTGATCACCTTTGTGGAAAGAGGAGCTTGAAAGGGAACCCCTGCCTGCAAATTTGCAGGGTTCTTCCACCACAGCAAGTTTTGGAGGAACTGCTCTGACACAGATATCAACTTTGACAATTTGATATTTCTCTGAGACCAGTGAGCTCTGAGGTAGGCTTGCAGGAGTCTCATCCTGTATCTGACCCCTGGGACTACTACAGTCATAGAGGCCATATGTCCCAGAAGTTTGAGGAAATGTCTGGCTGGTCTTGGCTGTCCCTGGGCGAAAGAATCTGCCACTGAAAGAAAACTCTGAATTCTATCCTGCGGGAGGAAAGCATATCCCTTCTGAGTGTCCAGCTGGGCCCCCTATGAAGGGGAGCAGCTGGTGTGTTCTGGTTGAGATTTCTTTTAGATTTACCAGGAAACCCAGAGACTCCAGAGTGTGTGTTCTGTGAGGGAAAGAGATTCCTTGACCTGGCAAGGAGACTTTGCTACTATGAGCCAGTCTTCCAGATAGGGATAGAGAGCGACACCCAGTCTCTTGAGATGTGCTGCTACCACTGTGAGACACTTGGTAAAGACTCTTGGGGCCGAGGACAGGCTGAAGGGCACTGCGGTGAACTGATAGTGACCCAAAGGACGTTTCAACCTGAGAAACTTCCTGTAAGATCTCCTTATGGGTATGTGGAAGTAGGCGTCCTTCAAGTCTAGGGAGGCTAGCCAGTCTCCCTGCTATAAGGACTGTATGACCAGTGACAGAGTGACCTGTTTTGATTTTGTTTTTTTTTTTCAGATGTTTGTTTTAATATCTGAGCTCTAAGATAGGTCGCCAATCCCCAGTTTTCTTTTGTGCCAGAAAACACCTGGAGTAGAGGCCCTTGCCCTTCTCGTGGGTGGGGGCCCTCTCCACTGTTCGTAAAGCCAGAAGGTTTTGTACCTCCAATTCCAACAGCGGTATCTGTGTTGGGGACAGAGGTCTTGACACCTGGGTATGCTTTAGGTCTGGCAGTTGCTTGAACTGCAATGACAGACCTAGGAAGCAGTATAGCGTAGTGGGTTAAGGCTCTGAGCTGCAGATCTGGAGACCTGGGTTTGAATCCCACAGCTGCCTAGGTGCATACTGTGTGATCCTGAGCAAGTCACTTAACTTCCTTGTGCTCCCAGGTCATACCTGTAAACAAGCTTTCAGCTTAGTGTGTCGCTCCTGGTTAAACAATCAAACAAAAAAATCAAACAAACAAAAAAAAAAGACCCTTCTCCACTATTTCCAGCACCCATATGTTTGATGTGATGAGGGACCAGTGCTGAAGATAGTGGGAGAGTTTGCCTGCAGTGGGAAGTGGGGAGGCGACCTGGACACTCGCATCAGGACTTGGACTGAGAGGCAGATGGCTGGGTACAGGTGGATCTTCTTTGGCCCCTTCTGCCCCTGCCTCTGAAAGACCCCCTGTACTGGCCTAAGTCAGATTGGAGATAGGGATTGTAAGGCCTGGGAACAAAACTTCTGCCCCTACCGCCCCTAGGAGGGGATCTCTGAGGGGTAGTGGGCTTAGGCTTGGATGAGTGGCTCAGCCAGGAGGCCTTGTTCTCATTGACTTTTTTCATGTAGTCAGTGGTCCTGTAAGGAAACAACATATTTTGATCACAGGGAAAATCCATGGCCTTGTTCTGAGTGTCTGTGGTCAGACTGGTTGTTCTAAGCCAGGCGAAGCATCTCAGAGATATGGCATGGGCCATCACCCTAGACGCTGCATCATTGTTGTTGTCTGCCATGTGGAACTGGTACATAGTAGCTTCCAGGGCAGTTTTTGACGTATCCACCAGCTCCTGCACCATTCAATGTGATCTGTTGCGGGTGATAGCCTGGACAGATTTCCAAAGGGCTTTCTGTTATTTGGCTGTGAATACCATATAAGAAGAAAGTCTAAGAAGCAGGGAAGCTGTGGCATACATTTTCTTTGCTATAAAGTCAATTCTCTTAGAATCCTTGTCGGGGGGAGAGGGGGACAAGAAGACCCCAGCTGTCTCATAAGCTGCCTGCTGCATTATATTCTCATGGCTAGGGTGTGCAAACAGGAACTCAGTACCATTTTTAGACAATTTATATTTTCTCTCAAGCCACTTATCAACCCCTGATACTGAAGTGGGGTGTTGAAGCAGCTTTGTGTATTTTTTCTAAATGCATTATAGATAGGGATGACCAGGGTCTTTGAGGATGAAAGACTTTTCATCTCCCAATAATCTTCTTTATTGACATCCTGGTTGGGGTCCTGTGTAGGGAGGTTCAGGCTATCCAGCATATTTTGTATAAATGTAAACATAGAGGAAGGATCCTCATGGTCACCCGGGGGATCCCCAAGGTGAGGGTACGGGGACTCCTGGGGCTCAAGGCCCTCAAAATCTATGTCACGGGCATCATAAAATTGATCTTCATCTGCATCACCCTCACAGTCTACAGAAGAGAGAACTGTGGAAGAGTGCTTGCCAGCCACAGTAAATAGAGGACCCATCTTTTGAAGGGTCTGAAACAGTTGCCATGCTTTTTCCATATCTTGCACTGATGGAAGAACCTGCGCAGACTTGGTTTGTAAGTGTTTTGTTTTTTTCTATATGCTTTAAGCTGCCTGTTGTCTTGCTGTTAGCTTTCGCAGGAGTAATGGGAGCATTTTTGTCTTAACAGAGTTTCTTTTTAGCCACTTCATCAGAGCAAGGGTGCCGGAAGATGGTAAAAGCTGAGGGGGCTGAGAATCAAAAGGGCACTTATGAGGTGACAAAGGGCACTGTTTCTATACTAGTTTTTGCCATACAGAAATAAAAAGTGGAGTGGCTACCGCCCCTTCCGCCCCCCCGGTTCCGGCACCTATGCATCAGAAGCATGATCAAGCTTCCTTTTTTCGTCACTTTTACTATTTTTTAATTTGTGAGGAACTTCATCTTTGGAAGCTTTATTTTTTGGCTGGGATCTGGAGGGTTCCTCAGCACCTCTGCTTTTGGTATTAGTACATTTGAATGGCCCCCTCGTCGGAAGCCTTTGATTTATCCTCAGTCATAATAATCAAAGGTTTGTCTGCTATGTTTGCCAGTTTAAGCAAAGTAATCTAGTTCTGGACCTACGAACTGAGTGCAGGTTTCTGTGAAAATGCCACTGGCCAGTGCTGCCCCAGTTAATAAACTCTTTTTATTATTAGTGCCTTTTTTTTTGTGGGGTTGTAGAACTGGGATCTATACCAGTGCCAGTCTTAACAGAAACCCAGTAATACTCAACTGTGCACAGGTGGCTGTTGGACCCATATGGACAGTTCTCACATAGATGATACCAAGGTCCAGTAATATAACAAAAAAAGGTTTCCTCAAAATTGCCAATCTAGAGAGAAACCCCACCGGCACTGTTCAAATTTGAAATGCACTGCAGGTGCCTCGCAGGAAACCCTGCGAGGTCTGAAGTATAAAACAAGGCAACTGTCCCTAATTTGACAGTTCCCACAAGAATTTGCCCAAAAATGAAGGAAACCATCAAAAATAAGCACCTGCGATAAAACTAGGCTTTAAACTAAATAGTCATGATAAAAAGACAAAATAGCACGGTTGCGCTGAAAATGAAAAATTTGTGTGGCGCTAATAAAAAACTAAAAGTTTCACTCAGCACAATAATGGAATTAATTTAGGAGGAAAACTTTACCCAAATAAGCACTAGGAGGCTGTCAACAAGGAAAGTTGGGAGACACCTCAGAGACAATGTTGCTCAGTCCAGTGGAGAAAAAGTTCTGAAGCCTTCAACAGCTCTCACTCAGCTTACACCCCTTCCTGTCTTCTGATTGGCTTGTCCCTAAGCTCATTTAAATATCTCTTAAAGACACACTTCCAGGGCAGCTGCACCTAACCAGCTAAGTGCAAAAAAGTTACTGATGCTAAAGGACTCCTGCGGCAAGAAATAAACCTTACTTACTTATTAAAAGTGCTTTTTGTCAGAGCATAAAACATGCCTCAGAATGTGTTACTGCCCTTATATCATGGGTATACAGTGGAGCCAGCCAGCATGCAATGCAGTAACTTGCACTGAATGAAATGTCACAAAATACTCCATGACTATTAATGAATTGACTAATTTCTTTGTACAGTAACTTTTATTCTCTCATTATGTTTGCTTACACGCATGTGCAAGAAACATAGTGCCATCATCCGGGATTCCAGATGCAGTGGCATATAGTTGAAAGGGAGAGCTCCACTTCAGTGAGCAGAGCTCTCCCCCCCATGCACGCAGGCATGCAAGCACTGCATTTGTGTGCTCGTGCTCATGCGCGCCCCGGCGCACAAACTGTATAGCCGATAGGGTGCCCAATTCCCATCGGCTCCAGGCCCCCAAAAACAAGCTTTGGTGCCATGCTGGGAGCCCACCCCAGCATGGCAAACAATGTAATGGCTGACAGAGGTGCCAAATCCCCCATTGGCTCCACGTCTCCAGGCCCCCCAAAACATTTCCAGGTGCCACGCTGGGAGCCCACCCCAGTGTGGCAGAAACTGTTATGGCTGACAGGGGTGCCCAATTCCCTGTCAGCTCCAGCCCCCCCAAGCAGCCTTCCCGATGCCACGCTGGGAGCCCACCCCAGCATGGAAAATGTCCCACATCATCCTCCTTTAAAAAAAAAGGCCCTGAAAGAAAAAACGGTCCCTCGCGGTCTCGTTGGCCCCCTTCCCCACCCGCTCTCACCTGCTGCACACCTTGCCTCCCCACACACCCCCTCACCCCATACTTACCTCCGGACTTCAGAGCGATGATCTTCGATGGACCGGGAACACGTCTGCAGTCTTCAAAACCGACCGCGAACTGAGGAAATGCCGGTAAGCTGTATAATGTAATAGATAGGGTTTTGTCAACTTTGATGCATATCTGAGGCATGTTTTGGAATTTTTGCACATAATTTTCAACATGGGGTTTTTGGGACCCCTCCTCATGAATTCTGTCACTGTCATGGCGTTAATTGGGTCCGAAGGGTGATTTCGCGGTCACTGCATGGAATCACCTTCAGGACCAATTAACGGAATGACAGTGCCAGTGTTCATAAGGGGGGATCTCAAAAAGCCTATGTTGAAAATTTGGTGAAAAAATTCCTAAAAATGACTGTTTCACGAGCATGTGTTGTGCAGTTCCTACACACGCTAGTAAGTTCACGAATTTTTAATATTCGCACTCTGGATTTTCAACATTACCATTTTAACACCTCTCCTTACGAGCAGTAGAGCTGTCATTTTTCACATCTCGCCCAAAATGTGTTTCCGCGCATGTAGCGTACAATAGCACAGTCGGTGTAAGAAATCAATGTATGGGACACATTAAGAAAATCACAGTGACAGTGTTCATGAGCAGAGGTCTTAAAATGGCTATGTTGAAAATGTGGTGAAAATATTCCTAAAAATGACTGTTTTACGAGCGTGCGTTGCGCACTTCCTACGCACGCTTGTAAGTTCACAAATGTTTAATATTTGCACTCCAGATTTTCTACATTTCTATTTTACCACACCTCCTTATGAGCAGTACAGCTGCCATTTTTCACATCTCACCCAAAATGTGTTTCCGCACATGTAGAGCACAGTGGTTCAGTTGGTGTGCGCAAACAATGTTTGGGACAGATTAAGAAAATCACAGTGACACTGGTCATGAGCAGAGGTCTTAAAATGGCTATGTTGAAAATTTGTGACAAAACTCCATAAAATAACTGTGTTACAAGTGAACATTGCACAGTTTCCACGCACCCTCATAAGTTCATGAATTTGTAATATTTTCAGTTCAGATTTTCACCAGTGGCATTTTTCCACACTTCCTTATGAACAGTACAGCTGCCATTTTTCACAACATGGCCGAAATGTGTTTTCATACTTTCAGCACAGAAATGCGTGATCGCTGTGGGAAATCATTGTTCAGGACAGATAAAGAAAATCACAGTGACACTATTCATGATTGGAGGTCCCAAAATGCCTGTGTTAACAATCTGCTGTAAAAAAATCCCCAAACTAATTACATTACAGGTGTGCGTTGCTTTTTTTAATATTTTCACAGCAGATTTTCAACATTGCCATTTTTTACACCTCGCAATGATCAGTACCACTGTCATTTTTCACATCCAGTTTGTAATGTGTTTTTGCACCTGTGGTGCCAAATGCCGTAGTTGCTGTGCAAAAGCAGCTTTCAGCTAACAAACTGATATTGCCACTGTTCATGAGGTGGGGGTCACAAAAAAACTATGTTGAAAATCTGGAGTGAAAATACCAATGAATGCCTGAGGTGTTAGGGTTTCCGACCATAACACCCCACCCTGTACAGAATGACAAGCATCAGGGCTGTGACTTGGGACTGTTGCCTACAATGCTCATACCATTCCACCCCCACTCACACCCCGCAGCCAGTGAGAGGCATCGAGGTGTGCCTTGGACTCTTCTGCCCCAAAGTTCACCCCATTCTAATATACCGCACCCATCTCACCATATTTCCTGATGGAATGGGGTGCACACAAGGGCCAAAGACCCCAAGGTACACCATGACACTTGTCGGTGTCTGCAGGGTAGGGTGTGGTGAAATGGCATGGCTGTTATGCCCGACGACCCAAAGGCACACCCCAGTGCCTGTCACTATCTGCAGGATGGTGACGGGCTTGGCTTCAGTTCAGTACTTCACTGCCATTCCTAGTATGCAGCTCTGTAACTCCTACACTATCAATGCCAATGCCAGCAAGCAAACATTAGGCATTGACAAATGCTTGTTTTTGAACAACCTTCATGTGTTGTCTCTCTCAGTTTGTTTCCGTCTTCTCTCTACTTTTCTAATCTCTTTTCCTCCCTCTTCTTCTACATCTTCTGTATGTTGAACTAGGCTTTACAACTCTTTTGCTTTCTCTCTATCTGATATACAGCATTATAGAACTCTCTATAGAGATCACAGTAGTTGTATAATTAGACTATTCATCTTCCCCTTTCTAAATTTAACCTCTTAGGTTAATCCTTGACTGCTCAACTTAAATATACTCAGTTATAAAGTTATAATTATACTTTAGAGCATAATATGTATAGTTCCATCCTACTTTATCTAAGTCATTGTATATATCAAGATGCTGTTTTCCCTGTAATATACAGTAACTATGTTAATTCATGTCAACTTCTATATATGAAAGATGTTACAGAACAAAAAAGCTAGGGCACTCACCACCACATTAAAGATGCTGCACACCGTTCTGGAAAAAAAATATGTAGCCTTTTAGAAAGGGTCAAGTGATGGACCAGAAATGCATTAGGCATATGTATCTACATTTTATATAATTAAAGCCTCTTTTATTTTCCAAAACAGTGTGCAGCATTGTTAATGTGGAGAGATGTAACTAACTTTGTTTTGTAACATGTTCCTGTCTGCTTGAGAGCACCACATTTCCCATGTGCACACCCTATCTGTGTGTTTTTTTATATATGGAAGATGTTGTCTGTGTTCTAAAATACGCCATGACAGAGGGGCTTAATTTGCAGTTGAATTATACTCTACCTTGCAGCAGTATAGTGGAGCATTTTGTGATATACAGAAGCATTACTGTGTTGCATCCTGGCTGGCACGCTGTATATTGGAAACTGTTCTATTATTTAAAAATTAGTCAAAATGTTTTGAAAAGCCTAATTTATTATACATAGTCCCTCCATTTACTGCTTTCTGCTGTCACTAGGAGCACTGACATGCACAGTGCTGAGCCAAGTTATTTGTAGCAAACTTTCAAGGGTGCTAGGCCAGGCAGCCACAAGACTACGAATGTATTTTGACTTTGCTGGCAGCAGGCTACCATCAGCGGTATGGAGTGTCACCAAAGTGCTGGTATTTTCAGTGTGCTTGGGTTGAAGTTTTGAATTTGAAATTTATTGAATGAATTGTTATTGTTAAAATCAGCCAGTGTACATCCCAAAAGGCAGATCCTGAAAATGTCCTTAAAACACAGAATGTGACATTCCAATAAATATTTCAGTAATACACAGAGATTACATTTCCATGTACTAAATTTCAAAATATTGCACACATCCAGATAAAAACGTATTACAGGATACGAATATCACATTCCATTTCCATCCAATAAGTTTACAATGATATCCTCTCTCCTTTTACCGTACAAATTCTGAAATACAGGATTAAGCCATTTTTCACTAAAACCTTTCAAAAGATCACAATGCAATAACAGGTGATCAGTGGCTAAGATCTGTTTATTACATGCACACATTTGTTGTTACTTATTTTATCCCATGGTATTATTTGAGCATGGCAATTCATATGGATGTTAAATCTCATTCTAGCAAATATCGTTCTATGTAAATGAGTGTGCTTGGGTTGAGAGTTGTGGCGGGAGAGTGCTGCCAGCTCAGCAGTAAGCAGTTTGTGTGTGAGCATCAGGAATCACTGCAAATGGGTCAGGAGTGAGAACCAGAGGTATTTTATAAACTAAATATGTCATTCTGCCTGGGATTTTGATGGTTTTGTACTCAAAGTAAGCCTCCCCTAGGGAAAAAAAACATGATGGACAAATGCTTTTGAAGCAGCACATTGATATGCATTGGTCCTAAGTCCATATACAGACACTTTTTAGTTACAGTACTATACTGGGGAAAATGTTGGTAGTACCTAATTTCAGCCAATCAGCTACCTCTACTGTCTCTGTCCATTTTTGTGTTTGCTTACACACATGTGCAAGAAACATGTGGCAGCTTAGGAGAGAAGCGGGTTGTGGAGGTGTGGCAGCCAATGGCAGCACTTCATTTGGGGACTTGGCACTGGTGGCCCAATGCAGGCACACTGTGCTGATGACATTGATTTCCAAAAGTGCCACCAAGTTGAAACGATTTTGCCGCTGCAATGAGGGGCCGACTTATCATTGCAGGATCAGCCATTCCGCTGCAAAAAGAGAGCGACCTGTCATTGCAGGGTCGTACCTTGCCTCACAGCCCCATGAAAGCTGACAGGGTGGCCAATCCCTCTATTGGCATGCCCCTAACCCAGTTCATTTGCCGATAGGATCCCACTCCTCTGCATAATAGCCTCCCATTTGTTGTGTGCTGAAGATCCAAATCTCCTCGGCATCATACCCCCCAAAACAGACATTCTTTGCCGATGGGGGCCCAATCCCATCAGCTTAAGTCCACCCACCCCAAAAAAGGCAGGTGGCACACTGGGAGCCCACCCCAGCACACTGAAAGCAAGCCTGAAAAAAATAAACCTTCCTGCAACATAGTTTTTTTTTTCCCTCCCCCCTGAAAGAAATGAAACGGTCCCACACCAGTCACCGTCCCCTCCTACAACCCTCACCCACCCACTGTGCACCCTACCTCCCCACACCCCCTCTCAGCCCATACTTACCTCCAGAGCCTGGCATGATGATCTTTGGTGGACCGGGAACACGTCTGCACTCTTCAAAACCGACTGCGAACTGAAGAAATGCCAGTAAGCTGTATAATGGCATAAATAGTTTTCTTCTTCAACTTTGGTACATATCTCAGGCATTTTGGAAAATTCTGGCACCAAATTTTCAACGTGGGATTATTGGGACCCCTCCTCATGAATTCAGCCACAGTCATGGCATTATTCAGCCCACGAATGGTGATTTTGTGGTCACTGCGCAGAATCACCTTTCGGGACTGAGTAATGAAATGACAGTGCCAGTGTTCATGAGGTGGACTCACAAAAAGCCTAAGTTGAAAATTTGGTGAAAAAAATCCAAAAAATGACTGTCTTACGAATGTGCATTGCCCAGTTTCCACATAATCTCGTAACTTCGCGAATTTGTAATAGTTTCACTCCAGATTTTCAACATTGGCATTTTGCTGCACCGTCTTATGAACAGTATAGCTGTCATTGTTTATATCCCGACCAAAAAGTGTTTTCGCACTTCCAGCGCAGAATAGCACGGTCACTGTTGGAAATCAGTGTTTGGGACACATTAAGAAAATCACAATGACACTGTTCATGAGCAGAGGTCCTAAAATGCCTATGTTGAAAATTTGGTGACTAAAGTTCATAAAATGACTATGTTACGAGCATGAGTTGCGCAGTTTCCACACACCCTTGTAATTTCGTGCATTTTTAACATTTTCACTCCAGATTTTCAACGTTGCCATTTTTTCACACCTCCTTTGAACAGTACAGCTGTCATTTTTCATATCCTGCCCAAAATATACATTTACACATCTGGCGCAGAATAGCACGGTCGCTGTGGGAAATCAATGTTTGGGACAGATTAGGAAAATCATAGTGATGCTGTTCATGAGCAGAGGTCACCAAATGTCTACGTTGAAAATTTAGTGAAAACATTCCACTAAATGACTGTGTTACATGCATGCGTTGCTCAGTTTCCATGTAAACCCGGAAATTTGATTATTTTTAATATTTACACTACAGATTTTCAACAGTGCCATCTCGTCACACCTCACTATGAATGATACAGCTGTCATTCTTCACATCCTACCCGATCTGTGTTTTCGTACTTCAGGCACAGAATGGCACGGTCGCTGTGGGAACTCAAAGTTCGGGACACATTAACAGAATCACAGTGCCACTGTTCATGAGAAGAGGTCCCAAATGCTTTCATGAGGTGGGGGTCACAAAAAGGCCATGTTGAAAATTTATAGTGCAAATACCAACAAACGCCTGGGGCGTTAGGGTTTCTAACCATAACGTCCCACCGTGTACAGACTGACAGACATCAGGGGTGTGCCTTTGGACTGCCGACTGTAATGCTCATGCCATTCCACCCCCACCTCACCACTGTGCAGCCAGCCGACAGGCATCAAGGTGTGTCGTGTCTTGGACTCTTCAGCCCCAGAGTTCACCCCATTTTCCTACACTGCACTCATTTCAACATATGTCCTTATGGAATGGGGTGACTGTAAAGCTGAACACCCCAAGGCACACCTCAACATGTATTGGTGTCTGCAGGAAAGGGTGAAGTGAAATGGCATTAACGTTATGGGCGATGACCCAAACGCATACCCCAATCCTTGTCTGTCTCTGCAGGGTGGAGGTGGGGTTTGGCGTGACGTTCAATACTTCACTGCCATTCCTATTCTGCATCTCTCTAACTCCTGCATTTCCAGTGCTAATACCAGCAAGCAAACATTCGGCATTGACAAATGCGTGTATAACACTCCCTTGTGTGTAGTATACCCCCATCATACTTGTTTTATTACTGACAAGTAACAAACATTCCCTAACCCTAATATCCCCCAGTTTTACTCACTATCCTCTGCAAATGATGGTGGTGGGGGGACAAAATAGGTACCATACCCATACAGACCAAGTGATGCTTGCAGTAGGCAATGGGTGAAACAGCTAACTTAAAAAATAGTGTAACTTCAGCATCAGGATAAGAAAGCATTTTCTCGGAGCACATACAGTAGCAAGGTAATGGGAGACGGTTTTATGTTGCACTTACACTAGAAATGACAAGATAGCTCAAATGTCAGCGGTGTGTTTACCACAAGAGAATCATGCTAGCATTAACTATAGTTGGCTATTTACTTTTTTATTTATATAAATGGGTCATAGGATGGGAAAGGGGGCTAGACAATACAGCCTAATTTCAGCCCCATGGGGGGGGGGGGAGTACAGATGCAACCCAATTGAAAAAGAACCACATTTAAGTGCCGTACTATTATAGCGCAATTTCTCAAAAACTGCCATGAGATCTTTAACGACCACCTCAACAACCACCAGAAAGGCAAATGGGACGCCGGGTTCTTATTCGAAGGACAGCACACCACTACAATTCAGCCTCCCTTGTACTGCTCTCTGATACAGGCATTTATGGTACGAGTCCAATCCCCCAAAGGGACTAGAACCCGTGACTATTTCCACCAGAGGGTCATGTGTTAACAGAGCCATGCCGACACTTAGAATAGACAATAAGTGGCATTTCCAAAGATCAGTTGACCCACTGCAGGCGCAAATGTATTACAAACTTGAAACGGGGAACTCCTGTTGACTTGATAAATCCGATGCAGCAGGCCGATAAAATACATTAAATATTGATTCATTTCGTACCATTAATTCCAATGGTAAAATATATAGCATTTGTTCACCTGGAATATACCTATAGAATTGACGTCTTCCCTAGGTTATATTCATCAAAAATCCAATTTGTTTAGTAATAGATCACTGGGAAGCCTTTTTGGTCGCATGCTCCTACTAACGGAGCCAAAGGGAAATGACAGCCGAGGGGACGGCGGAACGTTATTGTGGTTTCCCGCTCTTTTGGTCCCTCTCTGTCACACGGGGTCTCCCGGTCCAACGGCCGCAGCTGTCACTGCTCTCTCTCTTCCCGCCCTCTCAGGACACTGGAACACTTCCTATTGGTCCATTGACATAGGGGACACTTTTAATTGGCGCCGATCTTTTCCCGCTCTAGTCGGCCCGAGACACAACGCTGAGCACAAACTAACGGATTTAACGGTTTTCAAGGCTCAGATAGCAGGTTGGGGACTCCCTATTTCAAAATCTTTATAACTTCGGATCACTGTAAAACATTACTTGTATGCGTTCACTTCTATATGCCGTTTCTGCTCCCTCCCCCTTGTAACACATGGAAACGATCAGCAGCCGGCAGTGTGCCTTCTCCGCTTAGCATATGCGAATGGCTAAACACCAAGTAACGTAACATTTTGAACTGTCATTGCTTTGGATTAATGCTGCATGTGTCGGTAATGCCGTCAAATTTTGTATGAAATAAATATTTGACTCCTGTTTCAGTTTTTAGACACAACCTCCGAGACGTTTTACATGTCGCTAAAACCCTGTATTACAGTTCTTTGAAGAGAATGTGGGCGGCTCTGAAAAGAGCCTTTGGGTTCAACAGTCGAGATGGGGTCATTCTTGCCGGGTTGTCCGTCAGCAATCAATGGGCGCTCCTGTACTTGGTGATGGCTTTCGTGCCCTCCGACACCGCATGCTTGGCCAGCTCTCCTGGCAGTACCAGGCGAACGGCAGCCTGGATGTCATGGGAAGCGATGGTCTTGCGCTTCCTGTATTCAGCCAGGTGCATGGATTGGGTTGCGATGCGCTGAAACATGTCGTTCACAAAGGAATTCATGATGCTCATAGCCTTGGAAGAGATGCCCCTGTCAGGATGAACCTCTTTCAGTACTTTGTACACATAGATCGAGTAACTCTCCTTGCGGCTCTTCCTTCTCTTCTTCTTCAGATCCTTACTGCTAGATGGCGCCTTAGGCCCCTTTTTCGAACCCGAAGCTGATTTGGCAGGCATATCGAATTATCAATGTACTTCTGTGAAGTTAGATAAACTAATGATCTCAACTCGCCTTGGTACAGCAGTATATATAGAATGGTGCTCTATATGCAAATTAGCAGGGAGCCTTTGATTGGCTAGCAAAATTATACCTCAGTTCCCGGTACTTGATTGGTCGTTTCAGTAGTAATAGGTTCATGTTGAAAACACGGGAATGCTAACTCTTTTTCCACTCGACCTCGTGTCAGATTTATGAAGTCCCCACTTTTTTTATTCAACAATCTTCAATTTTTTTTTCTCATTTTTCAACTTGGTCTACTGACTTCAATCCCTCTTTCAACCAGATTGGTGCAATTATTTACGTTTTATTGAATTCAGCCGCCTCATCATCCAAGCAGAAAGACACCAATAATTTAGCTTTTTTGGTCTGTGAACAGATACTCTGACAAAGCTTTCAGTTCTATCCAAAGGTCCCGTATAATTTTAAATATTGTAGTTGTCTCTCAAGGCTTAAAATGAGTATGTCAGTTAGTTTAGTTTCTCTTCCGGTGTATTTGCCTGTCCATACCACCCGATGCCCAACACCGTTTTTATTATTTCCGATCTTTTCGGTTGAGGCTGGAAGACAATTCAGCACTGGATAAGAAAAGACTCCAATCCTGGAGCACATTTGTAAGTTGGGGTGAGCTCAGGGCAGCGAGACAAGCCGCCAGTACAACACTCTGCGCCACCGCTACTACTGCAGACCACCAGCTCTTATCGATCTTTTCCCGCTCAGGTTCATAGATTCTCAGAAGCGTGACGGCAGATGGCGCGAGACCCAGTGGTAGCTAGGAAAAATAACGGATTTAACGGACAGTTTTGTAAACGATCGGCTGCCTGTTGCTTTTTCAGGGGGTGCTCTTTTGCCGCACTATACTGGTCCACGCAATCTCCCGTTAACATTATATTACAGGTCTTCTGTTCTGAAGCAACACGTTCTTCATACACTAGAGTCTAATGAAGTACAATTCTTCATTTTTCCCAAAATCAAGACTTTTCAGGAGCATTTACTTATATAGAAAATGAAAATTCTTCCTATTTACTAAAACAATTCTGTATGTGCCGGAAGAGAATGTGACACTTGAGTGTATCGCTGCCCACTGCTCCGCAAGTGTATTCCAACCGGGTTCCTTGTGTTTGTCCGATTCTCAAAGCTTGAACTTTTCTAAAATATATTTTGCATAATTTTTTATTAAAATTATTCCACAAAAGATGAACAAATCTGTAAATTACTCCATAATTGAAGGCTATATCTGATGTATATAAACCAATATGTATGTGCCTTTCTTTTATTCAAATAATAGCAAGGTTTAACTTCAAAACAAATCTTTGAACTGTAGTCGAGTCACGAGTCTCACCACAAAAATCACAAACACCGCTCACAGTGACTGCAATTGTCGATCTTTGCAGAATCCATGTCTATCAGAAATTGTTAATAAATCCAGACGTGCATAACATGCATCGAGAGACAGTATAGCGCAATGGTTTCATGCTGTGAGCTGCAAGTTTGGTGACATTGACCAGACCTGGGTTTAAATCCCACAGCTTCCACTTGCATACTGTGCGACCCTGAGCAAGTCACTTAACTTCCCTGTGCTCCCAGGTCCCACGTGTAAAAAAGTTGTCAGCTTAGTGTGCCACTCCTGGTTAAACAACTTAAAAAAAAAACTTTATGCATTCATTTTGTATGGATAAAGGATTTTCGTAATGAAAGTGGAAGCATGAAAACGGAATTTATGTAGGCATAAATCTCAACTGTCTCTGATTTTGCCTCGAAATTGTCCTCTTTCCTTCTAAAAGTTGTGTTTTGTGGCAGAACAGTGGGGATTAAAAGCACAAAATAGTGTCACACATTAAAGTTATAGACTTGTTCTTCTTCAGAAAATGCATCTTAACACAAATAATTTCATTCTACAGACCTTCTGAGTGAATAGTACCAGTTTTTAAGATGTGTTCCTCATTTGGGGTCTTTATCCCTGATTTTTTAAGCCTTGTCCCTGATTCATGAGGCAAGAGGTTTGAGAGGTATGTACGTAGGTGTATATCGTCCCTGGTCCAGATCATCAGCATGGTTGGAGCTAAGAGGTCAGCATCTCAGCCCTCCACACAGATGGACTGGCTAATATTGAGCTCTTTAAGGTTGTAGCTCCTATTGACAAAAACTGTGAGCATTTTCATGCTTTAACTCTTTTTAGGGTGGCTCACAGGTGCTTTGGGTTCTAAGATCCATTGGGAGTTGCTGCCTGGGGTGTCCTTCACCTTTTTACCTGGAATTATTGTACTTGATGATGGCCTTGGAGCCCTCAGACACATCATGCTTGGCCAGTTCCCTTGACACTACCAGGTACCTAGCAAGCTGATGTCTCAGGGAGATATGGTCTTGCATCTCCTATAGGTAGCCGGGAGGGAGGCTTCAGCTATAATGCACTTGAAGTTGTCATTCACAAGTGAGGTCATGAAGCACGCGGCCTTGGAAGAGATGTTCCTATTTGGATTAACCTGTCTGAGCACTCTGTACACATAGATTGAGTAACTCTCCTTGTGGGGTTTCCTTCCCTTCTTCTGACTCTTTCTAGTGACTGATGTCTCAGAACTTTTATTCAGAGCTGGAATAGATTTAGCAGAAACAAGCATATAAACATCTGAATAGTCTGTCAAAATTCCTCAATGAAGATAAACAATTAAATGACCATGAAGCACCTAGTACTTGTAGACGTAACTCTGTTGTATTATGACATGTTCCTGTAACTGTATTAGTTGGTCTTGTTATTGCAGTTATTATACCTGTATGGTTTCTGGTGCCAACTATTGCACTATCAATGTACTGCACTTATCGGGTCACCACTGAAAAAGGGACTGTCTTGTCTCGGGGAGCCTACCCGGTTACCAAAATTCAATAAATAAAGAAATATGCTAAAGCAGCAGTGCAAGGAAAAGTTATAACTTTGCTGTCACCTGTGATTTTAGTTTAGTAACACACCGCTTGATGTCGGTTTTAAAGCAGCAGTGTAACCAACAGTTGTAATTTTTTGCACCTTTGATTTTAGGTTAGTAGCATGCTGCTTGATGTCCATTTTAAAATAGTCTAAGGATTTCCTTCAGTTCTTTATTATTTTGTAATTAGTTCATGTGACGTTTGTTTTCTTCATGTGACTTGTCTGGCAGTAAATTAAAGCAGCAGTGCAATGAAAGGTTGCAATTCTTCAGTCACCTTTGACTCTAGTTTAGTAACATGCCGCTTGATTTCCGTTTTAAGTTATTCTTAAGGTTTCCTTTGGTTCTTTATTATTTTTTATGTCTTCAATAAAATCTATACTTACTTTACACAAATTAATGCACTGCCCGGCAAGTCACATGAAGAGAAAAAATATATTGCACGAATTAATTACAAAATAATAAAGAACCAAAGGAAACCCATAGAATATGTTAAGACGGACATCAAGCAGCATGTAAAATCACAGATGCAAAAAATTATAACTTTTCATTGCACTGCTGTTTTCATTTGTGCAAATTAATTACAGTTTTTATTGAAGTAATAAAAAATAAACAACTGAAGGAGACCCTTAGAATAACTTAAAATGGAGATCAAGTGGCATGTTACCAAACTAAAGTCACAGGTGACTGCAAAATTGCAACCTTTCATTGCTCTGCTGCTTTAAGTTATTCTATTCTATTATTTGGTTTATACATTCATAAAAGTGTGACGGCAGAAAAGGACCAAACAAGGCCCACCAAGTCTGCTCATTTGCCCAGCTATCTGCTTGGACCTGTGCCTCCCCCCTTAACACTCCCAAGTGGTTGTCCCATGCTCTTTTGAATCCCTCCACTGTTTCCTCTCCAACAACTGCCTCTGGGAGTCTGTTCCACTCTTCTACCACTCTCTCTGTGCAATAGTATTTTCTAATGTTACCCCTCAACTGCCCTCCCTCCACCTGCAGGGCATGACCCCTTGTCCTTGGTTTTCCTCTCATCTTGAAGATCCTCCCCCTGGCACCCTGTTTATACCCTGAAGGAACTTGAAAGTCTCGATCATGTTCCCTCTCTCCCTCCTCTGCTCCAGGGAGTACATGTTCAGATCTCTCAACCTTTCTTCATAAGATAGGTGGCTTAACCCTTTTACCATTTTTGTCGCTCTCCTCTGAACCCTCTCTATCCTCCCCACATCCTTTCTGAGGTATGGCCTCCAGAACAGGACTCCATACTCCAAGTGTGGTCTAACTAAATGGGTCTACAAGGGTACTATGACCTCCCTATTCCTACTGGTGATCCCCCCTTCCGTTCATCCCAGCATTCCACTCCCCCTGGCCACTGTCCTCCCGCACTGCCCTTCCACTTTCAGGTCCCCGGATATAATGATGCCTAGGTCTCCTTCTTGTTCTATCTCCTCCAGATCTCTGCCCCCCATATGGTACCCTGCCTTCTGATTTGTGTAGCCCATATGCATGATTTTACATTTTTCTGTAATGAATTCAAGCTGCCACCTTTCTGACCATGCTTCAAGTCTCTCTGCATTTGTCCCACCCCTTCCTCCATGTCCACCCTACTGTAGATTTTGATATTGTCTGCAAACATACTCATACCCCCCTCATGGCCCTCCACAATGTCCCCTATGAATATATTGAACAGTAGGGGCCCGAACACCGATCCGTGAGGGACCCCGCTCATGACCTTGCCCTCCCCAGATGCCATCCCATTTATTATGACCCTCTGCCTTCTTTTCCCCAGCCAGTTTCCCACCCATTTGACTACCCTCTGCCCCATCCCCAGTCCTTCCATTTTACACAACAGCCTCCCATGGGGCACTGAGTCAAAGCCTTTCTGAAATCCAAATAAGCTTCATCTACCTCTCTACTTTGATCTATTTCCTTGGAGACCCCATCAAAAAACGCTATCAAATTTGTTTGACAGGATCTGCCTCTAGTAAACCCATGTTCTCTTGGATTCATCAGGCCGCTTGTCTCCAGGTAGCTGGTGATCCTGCCTTTACTAGCTTCTCCATGAGCTTACCTCACCACTGATGTCAAGCTCACAGGCCTGTAACTTCCCACTTCCTCCCCCCATGCAGAGGGACTCATTTGCCTGCCTCCAGTCCTCAGGCACCCCCCTGTTTCCAGGGACCGATTGAACAGTGCAGTCAAGGGTACCGCCAATATCTCCTTTAGTTCCCTTAACACCCTTGGGTGCACCCCATCTGGGCCCATTGCTCTGTCCACCTTGACGCAGCCCTGTTCTTCCAATATTTCCTCTACGAGAAACTGCCTCACCTCCACCCCCCTCCCCAGCCATTTCATTTCCTGCTCTGCTGCCTTCTTCTCCTTCTTTCTCCCTCTTGAACACAGAGCAAAAATAGGTGTTTAGTAGGTCTGCCTTTTATCTGTCTCCTTGTAGTGCCTCCCCCTCTTTTGTTCTTAACTGAAGAATCCCCTGCCTAGTCTTCTTCTTTTCATTTACATTTCAAAAGAAAGTCTTATCCCCTTTTTTGACCCCTCTCACTATTTGCTCCTCTGTCTGTGTCTTTGCCCTCCTTACCTCTACCCCGGCTTCTATCTGGCTTTACTGGTATTTTACCCAGTTCACTTCCATCTCAGTTGTCTTGAACCTCCCAAAGGCTTTCCTTTTTGTCCCTACCTGTTCTGCTACCTCTCTCTCTCTCTCTCTCTCTCTCTCTCTCTCTCCCTCTCTCTCTCTCTCCTCCCTCCCTCTCCCTCCCTCTCCTCTCCCTCTCTCTCTCTCTCTCTCTTGGGCACAGATGTCAGTGGCCCTACAATAGCTTCCTTTATCCTCCCCACTTTGCCTCCACCTCCATCAACTCCCCCAACCCCTGCAATGCCCTTGCCACTATTTCCCCCATTCTCCCGAATACCGTCCTCCTGAAATCCAGGACCTTTAACCTAGACTGGTGAACCTCTGCAGTGTTTCTCATTTTAAACCTGACCGTGTTGTGGTCACTTGTACTGAGATATTCCCCTACTGATAGCTCTTCCACCCTTTCCCCATTTGTCAGGACTAGATCAAGAGTAGCTCCTGCCCTGGTTGGCTCCCTGACCAGTTGATTTTAGGAGGGCCAACTGCAGGAGTCCAATCATTTCCCTGCTGCTGGCTGAAGTTGTTCCAAAATGTGGTCAGTCTGAAATTCAATTCAGTAGGCTAAGATCCCCATCAGCACCTCTCTCCTCCCTGTTGCCCATCGACCACAACCCGCTGGGCATACTTCTATCTGCAGACCTACATACAGCGCAGCGCCTGTACACCACCCCCACACACCCGACTCCCCTCCCCATCGCCAATGACAAGGAGTCCTTCTGCCTCCCCAATTACCCTGAAACTCTTGATGCACTGATACCCTCCTTACTAGAAAGTGCAACCCCCTTTCCTCCCTGTCCTTTCTGAACAATTTGTACCCTGGTATATCCATTTCAATCCCTGTCCTGGTGGCACTCACATTTCTGTTACCCTCACTGTCAAGACCTTCCTCTCCCAAGTTTTGCCCAGTAGATCAGGGATCTTTCTACCCAGACTTCTGGCATTCACACACAAAACCTCATGCCCTCCCCTTCCCTATATAAGCTTGTCCCCTCACCATCTTGCTGGATGTGGGCTTTCTGCTCCCCTTCCTGCCACCTGCCTCAAGTGCCAGGCTTTTTCCTGCCCTTCCCCCATTTAGCTTAAAATAGCAATGGTCCACACAATCTTCCAGTTTCATTTGACCAGTGCCTTCCCCATCCCATTTAGGTGCAGCCTATCCAGGGCATATAGGCTTGTGTCACTCCATGTTGACCCCCAATCTCCTATCACACCATACCCCTTCTGGGCACACCAACCTACTAGCCAATCATTGAATTCCTCAATATTTTGCCTTGCCTCCATGCTAGCCCTTGGTATAAGAAGCACCTCCAAGAAGGACAGGGATTTGAATTCTGAATCGCTGCAGAACCTTGCCAGTGCCACAAACCTGGCCTGCACCTCCATCACACTGTTCTTTGCAAGGTCATTTGTGCCTAGGTGCAAGATCAGAAGCATTTTCTTATCCATTTCCCTCCCCCAAGAGGGGACCCAATAGACAACTCTGTGCAGCCGTCCATATCTGGCAGGGCACTCACCCATATTTTTTCCTTCTCTTCCCTCTCCCTCATGTAACCTTCTTATAATAGAGCCCTCACTATTAAGACTCTATCCCCTTTTCCTCCTGGACACCCCCTCACTGCCGTATTCTCCTCCTCTCTTTCCAATTTTTTCTCTCCATCCCCTTGATTCTCTACCCTGAAACTACCTGAACCTTCCTCCCTCATCCTCCATCTGTACCCTTCCCTGTGCCCTTCCTGGTCTCTTTGGTTTCTCCTGCACCCTTTTCCTCCTCTGAAGCTTTTTGATTCTCACTTTCTCCAACCTGTCTTCTCCCCACCCAAATCCTGGTTTTCTGGCACTTCTGTTGTGCTATCCTTTCTTGTGGCTCTGCTCCCTTGATCTCCCTCCCACGCTTTTCTTTCTACCCCGACCTTTATTGCCGGGCACTGCTCCAACTTCCTTCCTGCCGAAGCCCTCTTTCTCCGATGTTCCCGCCTGCCTGTTTTTTTCCACCAAACTTCCTCCTTTCCCTTTCTAATCTGTTCATGCACCTCTCCCGTCCCCTTCTGCTGATCCTGGGTCCCCACTTCCCCTGCTACCCTTTGACCTCTTCCCAGACCACCCCTCTCTCACTAGTCTCCGTCACACCCTCCTCCCCTCGCCTGGCGTTACGGGTACTCCTGCCTTCTGGGCTCCTCCTGCCAGGCTGCCCCTGTTTCTCCAGCAAACGTCCAGTTCCTCCCCTTGTGATTGAGGTTTCACCCCCCTGTGTATGTTTGCAGGCCACCCCATGTCCCTTCCTATTCCACTCTACCAGCTGTCTCCAAAGTCCTTCCACTTCCTCCCCGAACTTTGCCAGCTGGTGGCATACTGAGCAGCCTCCAAACTTCCAAGCCCAGTCTAGAACTATGGCTGCCCCCCACACCCCATGCATCCAACCACCCTCCCAAAGATGCCAGCTCTAGCAACTTGAGGCTGCATTTCTATTCTGTTTTGTGTCATTGGTCACTCTCCCCTTTTAATAATACTATGCAACCACTTCCACTCCTACAATAGGTAGTTCCTTTCTCAGCTTCACATAAACAACCACACATTATCAAGTCCCCGATTAAACTGTCTCTTTGTGCTCCTACTTTTCTTTTTTACTCTTACTGCTCTTGAACACAAAACCTCTATCAATGTAATTTAAAATCCACTAAAGTCATGCTCAATAACCCAAAATCAGGTACAACCCAATGTCACATGCAAAAAACCCCTCTCAATGTTCTTTAAAATCCACTAAAGTGAGGCCACTCCTTCCCCTAGGCTCCACCCCCACTGCCTCTTTAATAGAAATTGGGGCTGCAGTGGGTGGCGTGGGAAGAAAAATACAGCTCCTCTGCTGTGTGAGTGGCTAGGCCTGCCTTTTAAGCCCTGCCTTAATTCAAAAACTTTGTGCCCTCTCTCCCGATTGGCTGCCTCTCCTTAATTCCCCCTGGTCTGCTGCTGACTGCAGCCACTGGAAACTCCTGCTCGCCCTGCTTCTGCTGCCGATTCAGCGCTGACTCCTCTGTCCCCCGATGCGCTCCTTTCCTGCAGCCCTGGCCTGCCCAAATCTGAGCTGCTGGGAAATCTCTGCCCATGCCTCCAAGATGACTACAGCCCTTGCAGCGCCTTGCGTGAGTGGCTGGGCCTGCCTTTGAAGCCCAGCCCTAATTCAAAAACTTTGCGCCCTCTGTTGGGGCTGTGCTGGACTTGATTGCTCATGTGTGTGTTTGCCCTCTCTCGCTCAGCCCTCAGTCCTCCTGGTTTGATGGGTCCTTGAGGGAGATGCGGAGAGAAGGCTGATGGCTGGAGCATGGTTAGTGGAAGTCCGGCCTGGATGCCGAGAGGCTTAGATTGATGTCCCATTATAGTGACCATCAGTCTGAGATCTCCCATTAGAGGGCAGAGTTCCTGTCTGGGAAGATCTCGGCTGCTTGGAATCAACTAGCTTAGCTCTTCTGTACTGTGGACAGGCTGGGCAATCCAACTTGTCTGCAAGTATGGAGAGCATTGTCGCAAGAGAAGTATGAGGAGTTTGCATGATTCTTTGCCGATAAGATTGCCAACATCATGTCTGAGATCTGTCTAATTTGCTCCAGTAGACAAGGAGATGGTCGGTGGGAGGTCACGATGCTGTGGTTTTGCTGGTCGACCTTTAGCCAGCTGGCTATCATGGATGTCATAAGGGTCATCCAGAGCATGTGGCCGATGTGCTGTAGTTTGGATCTGGGCACAAGTCACCTCCTGGTGGGGTGTGTTGAGGCCATCTACCCAGTCCTGGCAGGGATAGTTCAGTGTTTATTGGAGACAGGTGAGTTTCCCTACTCCCTGAAGGAGGTGGTGGTTACACCTCCTTAAGAAATCTTCTTGGGACCAGACTCGTCTTATCAACTACAGATCTGTCTCTCAACCTGCCCTTTGTGGGTAAGGTTATTGAGATGGTGGTCATGCAGCAGCTGGAGGACCATCTACCATGCATGACATCTGGCAACCCTCTCCAGTCAGGTTTCAGGAAGAGACACCACACTGAGACTACTTTAGTCCAGGTGCTCAATGATCTCCTGACAGCGACAGATTGGAGGAGTTGTTACATCTCAGTCCTCCTAGATCTCTCAGTGGCATTTGACACGCTGGATCATGGTGTGTTGCTGGAGCACCTGTGAGTCTTTTTGCAGGCTGTCTGGGACAGTCCTCAGATGGTTCCATTCATCCCTCTCTGGTACTTCTCAGAGAGCTGTGTCAGGAATTTATTCCTCTGACACATTCTCCCTACCATGTGGGGGTGTCCCAGGGCTCTGTGCTCTTGCCTATGTTGTTTGTGGTGTATATGCTGCTGTTGAGAGACATTGTAAGGCAGTATGTCTTGAGTTTTCACTTCTATGCAGATGATACTCAGCTCTTCGTGTCCTTTTCACCAGACCAGGATGGAGCGGTCTCTGTGTTTAACAATTGCCTCCCTGAAATCCAGGACTGGATGAATGCCAACTGGCTGATGCAAAATTCGGACAAGACCTAGATTTTGGTAGTGGACCCATGTCGCCGGGCTATGGGGAACTTGGCTGGGCAGGTAACTGGGCTCATGTTAGTGTGGCCACTAGTTGTTGGCTTCCAATCGAGTGATGAATCTAAGCATAATTCTTGATGAAGGCTTGGAGTCCTGAAAGCTCAGGTGTCTGCCTGCCATTGTCAAGGCCCTCATTTTACCACCTGAGGAATATCACCTGATTAGCATCTGGTTCCGTCCACGACCTTCCAACATTGGTCTCATGCCTCTGCAACCTCCCACCTTGACTATCGCAATGCCCTTTACTTAGGGCTTCTGGAGGTTGATATCCATTGCTTGCAGCTAGTGCAGAATGCTTTGGCCAGGTTGTTTTTGGGTCTTCCACATTCTAGCCACATGTACCTGTGCTGCTCAGTCTGCACTGGCTGCTGATTCAGCGGTGAATCACCGTCAACATGGGTCTGTCGACATACAAAACCCTAGATGGATCAGAACCGAATGAGTTATGTGCTAGACTCCCTCTGCCCCTACTGCCACATCGATTGCGACACCACTGATGAGGGATTGCTGAAGACCAGGGTCACCAACAAAGTCTTCCGGGCTTGAACTTGCATCTTTGTAGCTCTGACCTGTGGAACTCTCTGCCTCATTAGGTTAGAGGTATACCTGACTGTGGAGAGCTTCAAACCATTCTTAAACTTATTTATTTTCTCGCCTATCTGAATTTTAGTTTGAATTTAATCTGCTGAATTTAATTGTTGTGTTTTAAGATTTTAAGATTATTAAAATTACAGATGCAAAAAATTGCAAATTTTCGTTGCACTGCTGCTTTAAGACAAGTAACAGAAATTAGCAAGCAGCTATGAAAACATTTCTCACAAAGGTAGCTCTTTTGATAGGTTCACTGTATATTCTTTTTGCTTCAAGTTCTAACTCACGTAAGTTTGAATTTGGGGTAGATGGTTGGGGATGATACTTATGTAACTTGGTCACTGATCGCCCTTCAGTTATGACCCTGCCTTGTCGGCTCAAGCAAGGCTTAGGAGCCTCGGCCTCTGTTGTGATGAAAAGGTTCTTTCCCAAGTAAAGTTATTTGCTTGGTACCTCAACCCAGCATTAGATCATAATGGGTCACTTGTTTGTTTTGTTCAACCCCCGGGATGCTTTACCTACCCACCTCCCCTTGCAATCACCCCACAGATGGAAAACCAGCTTTGAATGTAACACTTTAAAACACATAGCAATCTACAATATGATGCTCACAGACAGTATTACAAAATCTTAACTAATAATTTAATTACAGTATGGTTGGAATAGGGAAAGGGAATGAGGGGAGCAGAGGTTAAACACTTTGATAGCTTGGAAAAGCAACAGTATGCAATAATCAATAACCCCCTGGGCCAAAGTAATTGCCTGGCCAGGCTGGTCCACCAAAAAATAACAGTCTGAACAATGTCACTGCCCACCCCCAAACCAGCATAAGCTAACTGCACAGATTTAAACCAACCCAATCCTGTTTAGTACCAGTTTCCCAGTTCACTAAAACAGAGCTCCCCACAATCTATTCCGTACCCTCTGTGCACAAGTTTCGACCTGTACCATGAAGCTACCGCCGTGCCTGTGCACTTTAAACAATTCAAATGAATCAAATCTTTTCTGGACGTATGACAAGTAATTATTTGGTGAACTTGGCAACTTCAGGCCCAGTGGCCCAGCTCTGTAACCCAGCGGCAACTATTTTACAATTCCCCCATATCACAGAGCAAGCTCTCATTTACTCACACTCACAGAACAGTTTTGAGTTGTCAAGCAGAGTTATCAGACATTGGCTCTGGGGTGCTTTGCAGGTTTAAGTAGGATGGGTCTTTCTGTGGCTGTTGCAGCTTTTAAACGGGATCACATCCCAAGGACCAGGGCCACACCACCCACCCATCAAGGCATCCAGCCTCTGAGGCAAGTGATGAGCAATGCCTAGCTGTCACACACTACCGGCTGATTCCTGGACTGTCCTCGATCGCAGGTCTTCTGAGGACCTCAGGAACAAGCAATCTCTCGCTCACTCTGCAGACTGGCCAGTGGGTATAGTTCAACAGAAACACACTCTCGAAATACTAAGCTATAATGAATAAGCCCTCAACTTCAGGCTTTGAATCAAAAACAGCTTTCACCTTCTCATGGGTTCCATAATGGACATGTCAAGTTTTCCTGGCTGCTGTATCTGAAAGTACCAGGTAGACCTCCTTTTCCTCTGAGTTCATAGTACAGCCTCACCTCTGAAGCTCCCAGACAACTCCCATCTCAGTCTCCCCCCACACAGGTTTGAGATCCATCAGTCCCAGTTTGTTAATCAGGCTGTCAATAAGGCAAATTAGTATTCAGAATGTCAGTAGATGCTTAATTGGTTGAAGAAAAGGCACAAGTCACAGTCCTTACTCACAGGAGTCTCCTTGTAGTCTTTTGTGCCCTTGGCTTTCTCATTGGCTGCCATGCAGGTCGAGGTTGCAAGATGGCTGCATGAAAACAGGCAATAATGTCCTTTAAAGTCTTTTGCAGAGCTCTGTATAAACCTCACTGCCACCAACGTTTTATAGCTGCCTGCCTGGTCTCCAGTAGCAGGTGAGGCACCAGGACTCCCCCTGCACAGGCTGCAGAACTGTCCCCCTAGTCAACAGCAAGTTTACATTAATAACAATGCTGCTTTTAAATGATAGTACTGGCAAAAGTCGTTATTTCACAGTTTTCTTCCCCCCCTTAATTACAGGATACAAATATCGCATACATTTCTATCCAAAGTTTACAATTATATCCTCTCTCCTTTACCCGGCAAATTCTGAATACAGGATTGCCATTTTCCTAAAACTCAAAAGATCAAATGCAACAACAGGTGATCAGTGGCTAAGATCTGTTGTGCATGCACATTTGCTACTTCTTTTTATCCATGGTATTATTTGAGCATGGCAATTAATGGATTTTAAACCTCATTCTAAATATCGTTCTATGTAAATGAGTGTGCCTGGGTTGAGAGTTGTACGGAAGTGCTGCCAGCCAGCAGGAAGCAGTTTGCATGTGAGCATCAGAATCACTGCAAATGGGTCAGGAGTGAAACCAGAGGACACATAAACTAAATATAAAATTCTGCTAGGTTTTGATGGTTTTGTGCTCAAAGCAAGCCTCCCTAGGGATAAAACATACGGACAAATACTTTTAGTAACATTGATATACATTGGTCCAAGTCATACAGACACTTTTAAGTACAGTATATAGGGAAAAAATAAGTAGTACCACTTCAGTCAATCAGCTACCCCCACGCCCTGACCATTTTGTTTGCTTGTGTGCATCATAGAAACTTTCGTAGGCTTAGGAGAAGCGGGTTGTGGAGGTGGAGCCAACGGTGGTACTGCATTGGGGCTTGGCAGCACTGTGGACCAATGCAGGCACACTGTGCTGATGACGATGATTTCCAAAACTGCCACCAAGCTGAAACTATTTCGGCTGTGGCAATGAGGCCGCCTAGTCATTGCAGCATCAGCCATCCCAGCTGCAATAAGGAGCGAACACCATTACGAGCAGTACCTGCCCAGTGTAACATTTCTTGTAACATGGCGACTTGCATCACCTCACCCATAAGCAAACGGTGGGGCCAATCCCTATCAGCACGCACCTGACCCAGTTGATTTGCTGACAGGAGCATGACAGTATAATGTAACCTCTCCCCATTTGCTGTGCCGGTACCAATCCCCGGCATCATGTCCCCCCAAAACAGTCGTTCTTGCTGATGGAGGCCCAGTCCCTGTTAATAATTCCACCCAAAAAGGCAGGGGACACAGGGCCCATCCAGTACGCTGAAATAGCCTGAAAAAAAACCCTGCAACGTCTTTGTTTTGTTTCCTCCCTGAAAAGAATGGTCCCACGGTCCCGTCCCTCCCCATCCTGCACCCAGCCACCATACCCACATCACACCCCCTCACCCATACTACCTCTGGATCTAACGATGATCTTCAGTGGACCGTGAACATGTCTGCACTCTTAAAGCCGACCGAACTGAAGAAATGCCAGTAAGCTGTATAATGGCATAAATAGTTTTTTCAACTTTGGGCATATCTCAGCATTTGGAAGTGGCAAAAATTAACGTAGGTTGGGACCCTCCCCCAATTCAGCCACAGTCATGGCATTAATCAGCCCACGAAAGGTGATTTGCGGTCACTGCGTGAATCACCTTGGGACTGATAATGAAATAACAGTGCCAGTGTTCATAAGGTGGAAGCCAGAAAACTATGTTGCAAATTTGGTGAAAAAAACCAAAAATGACTGTATTCTAATGTGCTAGCACAGTTTCACACATGCTAGTAACTGCTAATTTGTAATATTTTCACTCCAGATTTTCAAATTGGCATTTGCCACACTCTTTGAACAGTATAGCTGTCATTGTTTATCCTGACTCAAATGTGTTTCCGCTTCCAGCACAGAATAGACAGTCGCTGTTGAAATCAGTGTTTGGGACACAAAAAAAATCACAGTGACACTGTTCGTAAAACGGTCCTAAATGCCTATGTTGAAAATTTGGTGATGAAAGTTCATAAAATGACTGTGAGCATGCGTTGCGCAGTTTCCACGCACCCTCGTAATTTCATGCATTTGTAATATTTTCACTCAGATTTTCAACATTGGCATCATTTCATGCCTTTGAACAATACAGCTGTCATCATATCCTGCCCAAAATATGCTTTTACATCTGGCAGAATACAAGTCGCTGTAGAAATCATGTTCGGGAGAGATTAGGAAAATCATAGTGATACTGTTCATGAGCGAAATCACCAAATGTCAGTGTTGAAAATTGGTAAAACAATCCACTAAATGAATGTGTTACACACATGCATCAACCAGTTTCCATAAACCCGAAATTGAGATTTTAACTTTCACCAGATTTCAATACCATCTCTTACCTCCCATGACTGGCAAAGCGGTCATCTTCATCCAACCTAATCTGTGTTGCACATCCAAGGACAGAATGGCACGAACGCCAGGAACTCAAAGTTCAGGACACATCACAGACCACAGTGCCACTGTTCGAGAATAGGTCCCAATGCTATCATGAAGTGGGTGTCATAGAGCCATGTTGAAAATGGTGCAATACCAACAAACGCCGGGCGTTAGGTTTTCAATCACAATGGCCCCACCCTGGCACAGACTGACAGGCATCAGAGTGTTTTGGGATTGGCCGACTGTAATGTTTCATGCCATTCCACCTCACCCCACCACTTCTGCAGCCAAATAATAGGCATCGAGGTGCCTTGGACCCTGGGCTCCGAGTCACCCCATTTTCTACACGCACTCATTTCAGCATATGTCCTTACGGAATGGGTGATCAGCCGGAACACCCCAAGCCAACCAATGTATTGGTTCGCAGGATAAGTGAAGTGAATGGCATTAACGCAGCGGGCGGCGACCCAAACGCATACCCCAATGCTGTCCATCTCTGAGGGTGAGATGAGGTGGAGAAGTTCAGTACTTCAATGCCATTCTATTCTGATATCTCTAACGCCAGCATTTCAAAAGCACAACAGAGCAAACATTCGCATGACAAACGCGCGCAATAATCCTTGTGTGTAGTGTACCCCATCATACTGTTTTACTACTGACAAGTAACAAACATACCCTAATTTAATACCTGCTTTACTCACTATCCTGCAAATGATGGGGACAAAATAGGTACCATCCATACAGACCAAGTGATACGTAGCAGGAGGGTGAAACAGCGACTAAAAAATATAAATTCCAGCATCAGAAGAAGAAAGCATTTTCGAGCATACAGTAGCAATTAATGGAGATGGTTTTGGTCGCGACTTACACAAGAAATGACAAGATACCAAACGTCAGCGTGTGTTTACCACAAGAGAATCAAGTTAGCAATAACCGTAGTTGGCTATTTACTTTTTATTATATAAATGTATAGGAGGAGGGACTAGACAATACAGCTAATTTCAACCCATGGGGGGTAGATGCAACCAAACGAATCAAACCATTTAAGTGCAGACATATAGCATCAAAAAACTGCCAAGACTTTAACGACCACCTCAACAACCACCAGAAAGGCAAATGGGACGGGTTCTGACTCAAGGATAGCACAACACGAATAACCACCTTGTACCGCTCTCGATACAGGCATTTATGGTATGAGGCAATCCCCAAAAGGACTAGAAACCGTGACTATTTCCACCAGAGGGTCATGTTAGCAGAGCCATGCTGACATAGAACAGACAATAGTGCATTTCCAAAGACTGAAGAACCCACTGCAGCCGAAATGTATTACAAACTTGAAACTGTACCCTGTTGACTTCATAACAAATCCGATGCAGGGGCATAAAACGATTAAACAATGATTCATTTCGTACCATTAATTCCAATGGTAAATATATAACATTTGTTCACCTGAATATACCTGTAAATTAACTTTTCCTAGGTCATATTCATCAAATTCAATTTTTTAGTAATAGATCAAGTTTTTGGTCGCGATGTTCACTAACGGAGCCAAAGAAATGACAGCCAAGGGACGACGAACACACTGTGGTTTCCCGCCTTTGTCCTCTGTCACACGGGGCTCTCGCCTCCAACGGCACGCTGTCACTGTTTTCCCCTCCCTCCTCAGGACACTGAACACTTCCCATTGTCCATTGACTGAGACACTTTAATGGGCGCCGATCTTTTCCGGCCTAGTCAGCCGAGACACAACTTTTAGCACAAGCTAACGATTAACCTGCTTCATGATCAGATAGCAGGTTAGACTCTTATTTCAAAATCTTTATAACTTCGGATCACCTAAACATTACTTGTAGGCGTTTCACTTCTATATGCTGCTTAAGTTCTCCCCATGTAACACATGAACGACGCAGCCGCAGTAAGCTTTCCGCTAGCAAAGGAACATGTAGCACCAACAACGAACATTTTGACCTGTCACGCTTTTGATTAATGCTGCAAAATGGTAATGACGCCACATTTTCAGGCGAAATAAACATTTGACTCATGTTTCAGTTTTTAGATATTAACCTCCAAGACGTTTTACACGCATAAAACCCTATTACAGCTCTGAAAAGAATGTAGGCGGCTCTGAAAGAGCCTTTAGGTTCAACAGTGAGATGGGCATTCTTGCCGGGTGTCCGTCCCGAATCACTTGGCGCTGCTACTGATACGGCAGGCTCCGCCGACACAGATGTTGGCTGAGCCTCCTGCAACAGGCGAACGGCAGCCGATGTCCCGGAAGCGATAGTCGGCGCTCCTATGGTTCAGCCAGGTATGGATTGCTGCGACGCTGAAAGATGCTCATAAAGGAATTCATGATGTTCATAGTTTTGGAAGAGATGCCGATGTCGATGAACCTGTTTCAGTACTTAAACAGACGTAGTAACTCTTCCTGTGGCTCTTTTCCTTCTTCTTCAATCATATGCGATGGCGCCTTCCGCCCCTTTTCAACCCGCTGATTTGCAGGCATATCGATCATCAATGTACTTCTGTGAAGTTAGATAAACTAATGATCTCAACTCGCTTGGTACAGCAGTATATATAGAATGAGGATCTATATGCAAATGAGAAGAGCCTTTGATTGGCTAGCAAAATTACCTCAGTCCCAGGACTGATTGGCCATGAAATAATAGGTTATGTTGAAATCGAATGCTAACTTTAGTTCCACCTGATTCCTGGACAGATTTATGAAGTCCTCTTTTTTATTCAACAATCTTTTCTTTTTTTCTTTTATCGTTTCAACTTGGTCTACTGACTTCAACCTCTTTCAACCAGATTGGTGCAATTATTTACGTGCTTATTGAATTCAGCCGCCCATCATCCGAAGCAGAACACACCAATAATTTAGCATTTTTTGGTTGTGAACAGATACTGACAAGCTTTCAATTCCCATCCAAGGTCCCGATAATTTTAAAATATTGTGGTTGTGATCTCAAGGCTTAAATGAGTATGTCAAGGCTTAGTTTTCCAGCGTATTTGCTCGTCCATACCACCCGATGCAACACCGTTTTATTAAGCCTCCGGTTGAGCTGAAGACAATTCAGCACTGACGAAAGACCAATCCTGAGCACATTTGTGTTGGGGGGCTCAGGACAACAGACAAACCGCCAGTACACTCTGCGCCACCGTCTACTGCAGACACCAGCTTCATGATATTTTCCCGACCAGGTTCATAGATTCAGCGTAACGACAGATGGCGAGACCGGTAGCTAGAAAATAACGGATTTAACGCTGTTTTGTAAACCATCGGCTGCTCATGTTGCTTTTTCATTAAGTTTGCCGCACTATACTGGTGCGGCAGTCTCCGTTAACATTATATTACAGGTTTCGTTCCAGACTACACAACTTCACCACTAGAGTCTAATGATTACTATTCTATTTGCAAAAAAAGACTTTTCAGTATTACTTATTTAGAAATGTACCTTCCATTACTACAAAACAATTTATATGTGCCGAAGAGAGGACACGGAGTGTACACGCCACTGCTCCACAAGTATGAACCGGGTTCCTTGTGTTTATCGATTCTCAAAGTTTAAGTTTTATAAATTTATTTTGCACAACTTTTATTAAAATTATTCAAAAGATGAACAAATCTGTAAATATTCCATAATTGAATAAACTTCTGATGTATGTATACCAATATGTATCGCCTTTCTTTTATTCAAATAATATAAGTTTAACACAAACAAATCTTTGAACTGTAATCGAGTCACGAGTTCACCTAAAAATCACAACCCGCCACGCGACAAGTCGGTCTTTGCAGAATCCATATTATCAGAAATTATTACAAATCCAGCGTACAAACGAATCGAGACAGTATACGCAATGGTCAATGCTGTGAGCTAAATTTGCAACATCCACCAGACAAAACTCGTGTGAATCCACACTTCCACTTGCATATTAAAGCACCCTGAACAAGTCACTTATTCGTGTCTCCAGAGATGCACGTAAAAAGCTGTCAACAGTGTGCTACTCCTGGTTAAACGACAAAAAAAAAAAAACTTTATGCTTGCATTGCGATGAAAAGGATTGCAATGAAAGTGGAAACATGAACTGAATGTATGGGCATACCTCTGAACTGTCAATATTGCCTCGAAATTGTCCTCTTCCTTCTAAAATTTGTGTTTTGGCAGAACAGTGATTAAGCACAAAATAGTACCACATTAGTTAGATTCTTCTTCAGAAGTGCATCTAACAAATATTTTAACCCAGACTTTCTGGGTGAATAAACAATTTATGAACATGTTCTAATTTGGGGTCTTTATCTGATTTTGTAAACCTTGTCCTTCATCCATGAGGCAAGAGGTCGGAGAGGTAAGTATGTAGGTATATATAGCCCATGGTCAGTCACAACATGGTTGGAGGCAGAGGTCAGCATCTCAGCCCCCACAGCTGGACTAGCTAATATTGAAACTCTTATGTTGTAGTCTTATTGACAAAATTAGAGTATAAACCATGTTTTAGTTTTTAGGTGGTTTCAAGAAGCTTTGGGTTCTAGGATCCATGGGGGCTGCCTGTTGTCCTTCACCTTTACCTGGAATGAAGCCATGATGATGGCCTTGAGACCTCAGACACACTGCTTGGCCAGTTCCATTGACACCGGGCACTAGCAGCTGATGTCTCAGGGAATATGACCTTGCATCTCATAGGTAGCCGGGAGGGAGGGAGGCTTGACACGATGCACTTGGTTGTCACTACGTGAGGTCATGAGCATGGCACGAAGAGATGTCTATTTGATTAACCTGTCTGAGCACTCTGTACACACAGACTGAGTAACTCCAGGGGTCTTCTTCTTCTGACTCTTTCTAGTGACGATGTCTCAGAACTTTTATTCAGAGCTGGAATAGATGTAGAAACAGCATATAAAAAATCTGTATTCTGTCAAATTCTCAATGAAGATAAACAATTTAATGACCATGGCAACTAGTACCTGGGTGTAACAGTTAGTATTATGACATATTCTATAACTATTTGTTGGTCTGTTATGCAGATATCATACCTGCATTGTTTCTGGTGCCAACTGTTGCACTATCAATGTACTGCACTTACGGATAGCCACTGAAAGTTGTCTTGTCTCAGTGGGCCACCTGATTACCAAAATTCAATAAAAAATAAATATGTTAAACAGCAGTGCACAAAGTTGTAACTTTGCAGTCACCTGTGATTTAGTTTAGTAACACACCGCTGATGTCGGTTTTAAAGCAGCAGTGTAACCACAGTAGTAATACTTGCACATTTGATTTTAGTAGCATGCTGCTTGATGTCCATTTAAAATATCACAAAATCAAAATCTTATTTTCAATAACATCATTGAGCATAAATCATTTAAGATAGACCTGATTGGCTAGCGTAAAAAAGGTATAAACTCACATATACAAATATAGAATGAGTACAATAAAAAGATTTTCAGAATAAACAAAAAAGAATGAGCAAATAAAATAATACACATATATACAAGGCACTAAACAATGGTAATGGGCACGGCAACATAGAAAAAAGTAAGGAGTAGGGGTTGGGGTAGAAGCATCAAGTTAATGAATCAAGCCTGAACAGATGGAGAGGGAATCTAATGGGGCAGGGTGAAAAGGGTCTGAAGGCTAGGATGTGGAAGCAGTTGCACATTCTGGGAAAGATTTAGGTACAGCTAGGAGACTGCAGGATGAAAGTGCTCAGCTTCAGGCCTTTTGTAGAGGTTCCAGATGTACAGAAAGTAGTTGATTGCAGTCCTTCCATGTCCGGTACACTTTAGTAACTAGCATGATGAGGTTATTATGTCGGGCATATGGCCTCGAGTAACAAGAGAGAAGCAATCTGAATGTAGGATGGTGTTTATTGTCAGAGCTGAGTATCAAGAGCAGCATTTTTGCCGCTTCTGTGATGTAGGAGTCAGCCAACTGCAGCAAAGAGAGAACAGTGGGTGCTGAAGGAAGGTTAGTGATGAACCCTAGAGCCTATGGTACAGTATATCAGTTTATTTAGGTAGGACAGAGCAATGGGCATACAAAATCTGCGCTATCAAGGAGGGATATAAATGAAGCCTGGACAATTCTTAGATTCTCTGTTTAGAAAATGTTTGATCCTGAAGAATAGACCAAGCCTTGTCTGAGGTTTTCAGAGTCTTCTATGTGGGTGAAAACAAGCCTGTTGTCAATCAAACCCCCAGATATTTGAATTTATTACATATTCAAGGCCTCACCAAGGGACGTGAAAGTTAAAGAACGTTCCGGAGAAGTAGTGGTGGAGAAGACATAGCTAGTCTTCTTGGCATTTAATAGAAGCTTCTTCAGCAATTTGTGTTGCAGCAAGGAGAATTCAGATTGTAGAGATCACAGGCCCTTTTGGTGATGGATTGCATAAAGAGACAAAATATCTGCAAAAAGGTGAACATTAAATTTGTGAGACCTGAACAATGTTATTGATGTAGATGGCAAAGAGGATAGGCCAAGATGGAGCCTTGAACTCCTCTTAAGAGTGGTTTGAGGAAGAAAGGTTGCCTTCACTTTACCTGCTGCACCCTACCAGAGGTAACATTTGAACCATTTGAGAGAGATAGGGTCAAGGCCTAGACACAGTGAGAGATTAGAGATCACGATCCACAGTATCAATACTTTACTTAAATCAGAAATACAGCACAGATATTATTTTTATCTAGTTCAGTTCCAGTCGCCTGTAACTTTTGCTAAAGGCAGAATATTGCTGTGCATGGCTCTAAACCCAGAATGAGCAGGGTTAAGGGTTGTTAACATTGAGGTAGTCATTTAGTTGATGCTTACAGTTTTCAACATTTTGGACAGCACTAAGGATGGAAATAGGCCTGTATTTGTTGAGATCCACAGGGTCCCCTGCTTTAAGGAGAAACACTTGTGCTGTCTTCCATAAAGAAGGAATAAGCCAGTAGATGGACAGGTTGAAGGGTGAGTTAGGGGGCTGCAATGGCATGCAGGGAAGCTTTAAAAGAAAGGGTCCAGAGGTTGCACCAGCAAGCTTAGTTGTATCCAGGCTGAACATAGGTCTTCATTGTTTAATAAATTGGCTTGAAAGAAAATGTAGAGGTAGCCTTCAGGCTCAGTAGAATGAGAGTAGCGCAGCACAGCAGAATTTCCAGGAGATGAGTCAAAAACTAGGCCTGCCAGTAAAATGATTATTGAATATTAAAATTCATACTTGTCATGATGTCACACTGTTGAGTTCACTTGAGATGGTAAGAGGTGATAGTCTTGCCTAGGATTCCCTTGATAGTGCCCTATTAGTTATAGTAGGTGGCATCAGCTCTGCTGTATAGAAGGCAGCATAGCATCTCTCACTTTTTGTGCAACTGTTCCTGGCTTGACTGAATTGTACCCAATCGTTGACTTTGATCTTCCCTTGACTTTTCCAGGCTATCTCTAGCAAGAAGTAATTTAAATAAGCAGAACCAGACAAGATTTGCGTTTAATTTGACACTGGTGACTGGTGCATGTGTATTAAGAGCCCTAAGATTATATCATTTAGCACCCAGTGCTAACTCCACAGAAGCTGTGAGGTAGAATTTCGCAGAGTTTGGAGGACATGATCTTGGAGATATTCTGCAATATTAAAGTTCTTTTGACCTTGCTTGGAGGAATTTTGCAGGGTTAGAAGGCTTGATTGAAGATCTATACACCAGCTGAGGCAGTGATCACTTATATCACTGAATAGCACTCCAAGCGTGTGAAGATATAGATGGGGTTTATTAATAACATAACATCAAGTAAGGTGCTATTACTTTTGTTTTTTGGGTTAATCCTTGTTGGTTCATTTATTAGTTGAGTAAAGCCATGTGAGTCACAGAAAGATACTAGGGGTGCAGTCTAAATAGTCTAAGGATTTCCTTCAGTTCTTTATTATTTTGTAATTAGTTCATGTGACATGTTTGTTTTCTTATTGTGACTTCGCTGGCAGTACATTAAAGCAGCACTGCAATGAAAGGTTGCAATTCTGCAGTCACCTTTGATTCTAGTTTAGTAACATGCCGCTTGGTTTCCGTTTTAAGTTATTCTTAAGGTTTCTTTTGGTTCTTTATTATTTTTATGACTTCAATAAAATCTATACTTAATTTGCACAAATAAATGCACTGCCTGGCAAGTCACATGAAGAGAAAAATATGTTGCACGAATTAATTACAAAATAATAAAAAAAGGAAACCCTTAGAAAATCTTAAGATGGACATCAAACAACATGTAAAATCACAGATGCAAAAATTATAACTTTCATTGCACTGTTGTTTTAATTCGCAAATTAATTACAGTTTTTATTGAAGTAATGAAAATAAACAACTGAAGGAGACCTTAGAATAACTTAAAATAGACATCAAGCAGCATGTTACTAAACTAAAGTCACAGGTGACTGAAAATTACAACCTTTCATTGCTCTGCTGCTTTAAGTTATTCTAAGGACTTCCTTTGGTTTATAGATTCATAGAAGTGTGACGGCAGAAAAGGAGTGAACTAGGCCCACCAAGTCTGCTCATTTGCCCAGCTATCTGCTTGGACCTGTGCCTCCCCCCCTTAACACTCCCATGTGGTTGTCCCATGCTCTTTTGAATCCCTCCACTGTTTCCTCTCCAATGACTGCCTCTGGGAGTCTTTTCCACTCTTCTACCACTCTCACTGTGCAATAGTATTTTCTAATGTTACCCCTCAACTGCCCTCCCTCCACCTGCAGGCCATGCCCCCTTGTCCTTGGTTTTCCTCTCATCTTGAAGGTGCTCCCCTGGCACCCTGTTTATATCCTTAAGGTACTTGAAAGTCTCGATCACGTTCCCCCTCTCCCACCTCTGCTCCAGGGAGTACATGTTCAGATCTCTCAACCTTTCTTCATAAGATAGGTGCTTAACCCTTTTACCATTTTTGTCACTCTCCTCTAAACCCTCTCTATCCTCCCCACATCCTTCCTGAGGTATGGCCTCCAGAACTGGACTCCATACTCCAAGTGTGGTCTAACTAAATGGGTGTACAAGGGTACTATGACCTCCCTATTCCTACTGGTGATCCCCCTTCTGTTGCATCCCAGCATTCCACTCCCCCTGGCCACTGTCCTCCAGCACTGCCCTTCCACCTTCAGGTCCCCGGATATAATGATCCTAGGTCCCCTTCTTGTTCTATCTGCTCCAGAACTTTGCCCCCATATGGTACCATGCCTTCTGATTTCTGTAGCCCAGATGCATGATTTTACATTTTTCTGTAATGAATTCAAGCTGCCACCTTTCTGACCATGCTTCAAGTCTCCTCAAGTCTCTCTGCATTTGTACCACCCCCTCCTCCATGTCCACCCTATTGTAGATTTTGATATTGTCCAAAAACATACTCACACCCCCCTCATGGCCCTCCACAATGTCCCCTATAAGTATATTGAACAATAGGGGCCCAAACACTGATCCCTGAGGGACCCCGCTCATGACCTTGCCGTCCCCAGATGCCACCCCATTATGACCCTCTGCCTCCTTTTCCCCAGCCGGCTTCCCACTCATTTGACTACCCTCTGCCCCATCCCCAGTCCTGCCATTTTACACAGCAGTCTCCCATGGGGCACTGAGTCAAAGCCTTTCTGAAATCCAAATAAGCTTCATCTATCTCTCTACCTTGATCTATTTCCTTGGTGACCCCATCAAAAAACGCTATCAAATTTGTTTGACAGGATCTGCCCCTAGTAAACCCATGTTGTCTTGGATTCATCAGGCCGTTTGTCTCCAGGTAGCTGGTGATCCTGCCTTTTACTAGCTTCTCCATGAGCTTACCTACCACTGATGTCAAGCTCACAGGCCTGTAACTTCCCACTTCCTCCCTCCCTCCCCGCTTATGCAGAGGGACTACATTTGCAAGCCTTCAGTCCTCAGGCACCACCCCCGTTTCCAGGAACCAATTGAAAAGTGCAGTCAAGAGTACCGCCAATACCTCCTTTAGTTCCCTTAACACCCTTGGGTGCACGCCATCTGGCCCCATTGCTCTGTCCACCTACCTGCAGCCCTGTTCTTCCGATATTTCCTCCATGAGAAACTGCCTCACCCCCCCCCCCAGCCATTTAATTTCCTGCTCTGCCTTCCTCTCCTTCTTCCTCCTCTTGAACACAGAGCAAAAATAGGTGTTTAGTAGGTCTGTCTTTTCTCTGCTCCCTTCTAGTGCCTCCCCTCTTTTGTTCTTAACGGAGAATCCCCTGCCTAGTCTTCCTCTTTTCACTTACATATCAAAAGAAAGTCTTATCTCCTTTTTTGACCCCTCTCGCTATTCGCTCCTCTGTCTGTGCCTTTGCCCTCCTTACCTCTACCTTGGCTTCTCTCTGGCTCGACTGGTATTTTACCCATGTTCACTTCCGTCTGAGTTGTCTTGAACCTCCTAAAGGCTTTCCTTTGGTTCTTATCTTTTCTGCTACTTCCCTCGTATACCACAGAGGTTTTCTCCTCCTCTAATTTTTACTGTCTCTCTCTCTCTCTCTCTCGGCACAGACGTCAGTGGCCCCTACAATAGCTTCCTTTATCTTCCCTCACTTTGCCTCCACCTCCATCAACTCCCCCACCCCCTGCAATGCCCTTGCCACTATTTCCCCCATTCTCCTGAATTCTGTCCTCCTAAAATCGAGGACCTTTAACCTAGACTGGTGAACCTCTGCAGTGTTTCTCATTTTAAACCTGACCGTGTTGTGGTCACTTGTACTGAGATGTTCCCCACCGATAGCTCTTCCCCCCTTTCCCCATTTTCAGGACTAGATCAAGAGTAGCTCCTGCCCTGGTTGCCTCCTGACCAGTTGATTTAGGAGGGCCAACTGCAGGAGTCCAGTATTTCCTGCTGCTGGTTGAAGCAGCCGAAACGATGTTTCAGTCTATGTCTGCTAGGTTTAGATCCCCATCAGCACCTCCTCCCCTTGCCGCCATTTTCACAAACCCATTGGCCATACTTCTATCTGCAGATTCGAGGCTGCGCTGGGGGTATGTACACACCCTTATGCACTGACTCCCCTTCCCGTCACCAATGAGAGACCCAGAGTCCTTCTGCCTCCCCACTTCTCCTGCAACTCTGATGCTCTGATACCCTCCTTTACATAAATGCAACCCCCTTTCCTTCTCTGTCCTTCCTGAATAATTTGTACCCTGGTATCTCCATTTCCCATCCTGCCCATGGTGGCACTACGTTTCTGTTACCCATGCTATGTCAAGGCCCTCCTCTGCCATTTTGCTGTTAGATCAGGGATCTTTCTACCCAGACTTCTGGCATTTGTGCACATAACCCTCCATGCCCTCTCTCCTTTCCTATATGTTTGTCCCTTTACCTCTTGCTGTATGTGTAGGGCTTTCTGCTTCCTCCCTGCCACCTGCCTCAAGTGCCAGGCTTTTCCCTGCCCCCCCCCCCTTGTTTAGTTTAAATGGTAGTGTCTGTCCACATAATCATCCAGTTTACATTTGAGCAGTGCCTTCCCCTCCCCATTTAGGTGCAGCCTATCCAGGGCATATAGGCTCGTGTCACTCCATGTTGACCCCCAATCTCCTATCACTCCATATCCCTTCTGGGCACACCAGCCTACAAGCCAATCATTAAATTCCTCAATATTTTGCCTTGACTCCATGCTGGCCCTTGGTACAAGTAGCACCTCCAAGAAGGACAGGGATTTGAATTCTGAATCACTGCAGAACCTTGCCAGTGCCCCAAACTTGCCTGCAACTCCATCACGCTGCTCTTTGCAAGGTCATTTGTGCCTAGGTGGAAGATTTCTCTCCCCCTAGAGGGGACCCGATGGACAACTTTGGCAGCCGTCATACCTAGCAGGCACTCCACCCATATTTTTTTCCCTCTCTCTTCCCTTCTCCTTATGTAAACCCTTTTATAATAGAGTCCCCCACTATTAAGACTCTATCCCCTTTTTCCTCCTGGACACCCCTCACTGCTGCCATTCTCCTCCTCTTTTCCAATTTCTTCTCCTCCTCCATCCCCTTGATTTCTCCCCCCCTGAAACTACCTGAACCTTCCTCCCCTCATCCTCCATCTGTACCCTTCCCTGTGCCCCTTCCTGGTTCTTTGGTTTCTCCGTGCCGCCCTTTCCCTCCTCTGAAGCTTTTTGATTCTCACTTTCTCCAACCTGCTCTTCTCCCTTACCCAAATCCTGGTTTTCTGGCACTTCTGTTGTGCTATCCTTTCTTGTGGTTTGCTCCCTTTGATCTCCCTTCCCCCACGCTTTTCTTTCTACCCCGACCTTTATTGCCGGGCACTGCTCCACTTCCCTTCCTGCCGAAGCCCCTTTTCCCGATGTTCCCGCTTCCTGCCTGTTTTTTTTTCCACCAAACTTCCTCCTTTCCCTTTCTAATCTGTTCATGTGCCTCTCTCCCCGGTCCCCTTTCTGCTGATCCTGGGTCCCCACTTCCCCCTGCTACCCTTTGACCTCTTCCCGTACTACCCCTCTCTCTCACTGGTCTCCCGTCACCTCCCCTCCTCCCCTCGCCTGGCGTTACGGGTACTCCTGCCTTCTGGGCTCCTCCTGCCAGGCTGCCCCTGTTTCTCCAGCAAACGTCCAGTTCCTCCCCTTGTGCTTGAGGTTTCACCCCCCTGTGTATGTTTGCAGGCCACCCCATGTCCCTTCCTTTTCCACTCTACCAGCTGTCTCCAAAGTCCTTCCACTTCCTCCCCGAACTTTGCCAGCTGGTGGCATATTGGGCAACCTCCAACCTTCCAAGCCCAGTCTAGAACTATGGCTGCCCCCCACACCCCATGCATCCAACCACCCTCCCAAAGATGCCAGCTCTAGCAACTTGAGGCCGCATTCCTATTCTGTTTTGCGTCACTGGTCACTCTCCCCTTTTAATAATACTATATGTAACCCCCAACCCTGCCTTTTTGCTAAAACAACAGGTGGCATGCTGTTGGCGCTGGCAGCAATACCTGGTGGGATCTGGGTTCAGGGAGGATGAGGTTACCTGGCACAAGGGGACCTAGGTTTGGCTACTCTGCACAGGGGCACCCAAGTAAATCCAAACACAGGAAGCAAAAACTGTAATGTCCAGAACCAGGACTGGGAATTTTCAGTGTGGCTTTTATTAACAACTAGCTGAACACAGCAAAGCATAGGTGGACCCCCATGGGGCTACGTTTACTGATAATGCAGATTAGAGACTACAAGGCAGTCCACTTGAAGAATAGAACCATTTCTACTGTTTTCAGGCTCTGGACCACAGGCACACAGCCCGGACTTGCACGCCTTTTGGGTATGCAGCCCGAATGGCCCAGCTCTCCTGCCAGCCACTTGACTGGTGGTTCATTGGAAGAATGAACCCATTTTACTTGTTGTGGCTCACACACCACTTAAGTCTGCGACCCTAAAGAGATTTCCTTCTTACTTCTATTGACTCCCATCTCACAAAGAGAATTCTTTACCCATGTTGTGGCTCCCCACACCACTTAGAGTCTGCGACCCCTAGAGAGAGTTCCCATTTGCGACCCACATCTGGATATCTACCTCATCACTGGCCAAGCACATGAGGCAAGTAGCAATCACAGCAGAAATCTGTAGAGGTGGACCTGGTTACTAAATATGGGGGGTGTTCCCACCTCCAGCTCCCACAGCCCATACCCGGCCATTTCTCTGGACAAACTGAAACTTTGAAATGTAGATTAAATGGTGGATGAACTGTTGCACCCCCTCTACAACATTACTTGAATCCACACAGCACTTTAGCTTTTGAACCCACTACATCTGTTTATCCTAGTACTAGAGGCCTCCCAAATAGTAGTCCAAATCCCAGATTTCTTCACATTTCCCAGGCTGAAGAAACACATTTTTTGCCCTCTCATATTAGAGCAACACTCACCCTTTCGTTGCAGGTGCCCCACAGGCAAAGTACAACTTTTTCCACTTTTCAAGCACAAACCGAAACTGTAAAAGGCACCTTTCTTTTCTCTAGCAGAAATTAGGGGATTGCCCCTGGAATCTACATGGGGATACTTTACTTCCCCCCCGGAGGGAGGGGAGCACTGAGACCTGGACAGCGGTCTCCACCACTTGAAACTGGACACTGGACTTCTTGCTTCAAAACAAACAGGAGACTGACTTTGAAAACTCCCAGCGTTCTATCTCACTCCCTCTGCTGCAGATTCCAATGTGGCTTATGCAGCTGCGACAGTTCTATTGGTGATGTCATCTCTCAGTCTCAGCTGAGACTGAGAACAGAGTGAGACAGTGTGAAACCCATTTAACTGGAGTTTCACAAGCTGTCTTCCCTGCCTACCACTAGGTCTTACTGGGATTCTAGTAACCCCGGGTAACAAGGGGTTACATATACAAGCACTTCCACTCCTACAATACGTAGTTCCCTTTCTCCTAGCTTTTACAAACAAAAACACATTATCAAGTCCCCGATTAAACTGTCCTTTTGTGCTCCTACTTTTTTTTTACTCTCACTGCTCTTGAATACAAAACCTCTATCAATGTCCTTTAAAATCCACTAAAGTCATGCCCAATAACCCAAAATCAGGTACAACCCAAAGTTACGTACAAAAAAACTCTCTCAATGTTCTTTAAAATCCATTAAAGTCAGGCCACTCCTTCCCCTAGGCTCCACCCCACTGCCTCTTTAATAGAGATCAGGGCTGGAGTGGGTGGTGTGGGAAGAAAAGTACAGCTCTTCTGCTGTGTGAGCAGCTGGGCCTGCCTTTTGAGCCCAGCCCTAATTCAAAAACTTTGCACCCTCTCTCCTGATTGGATGTCTCCCCTTAATTCCCCCTGGTCTGCTGCCGACTGCAGCCACCTGGAACTCCCGCTTGCCCTGCTCCTGCTGCCGATGCAGCACTGACTCCTCTGTCCCCCTATGCACTCCTTTCCTACTGCCCTGGCCTGCCCAAATCTGAGCCACTGGGAAATAACTGCTCCACGCCTCCCCCGAAGATGACTACAGCTCCTTTGCAGCGTCTGCTGTGTGTGCAGCTGGTAGCAAAAGCCCATCCCTGAATCAAAAACTTCGTACCCTCTCTCCCGATTAGCTGCCTCTCCTTAATTCCCCCTGGTCCGCTGCCGACTGCAGCCACTGGGAACTCCTGCTCGCCCTGCTTCTGCTGCCAATTCAGCACTGGCTCCTCTGTCCCCTAAAGCGCTCCTTTCATGCAGCCCTGGCCTGCCCAAATCTGAGCCGCTGGAAAATCTTTCCTCCATGCCTCCCCCGAAAATGACTACAGCTCCTTTGCGGCATCTGCTGTGTGAGTGGCTGGGCCTGCCTTTTAAGCCCAGCCCTGATTCAAAAACTTCACGCCCTCTCTCCCAATTGGCTGCCTCTCCTTAATTCCCCCTGGTCCGCTGCCGACTGCAGCACTGGGAATTCCCGCTCACCCTGCTCCTGCTGCCAATGCAGCACTGGCTCCTCTGTTCCCTGATGCGCTCCTTTCCTGCAGCTTTGGCCTGCCCAAATCCGAGCCGCCTGGAAATCTCTGCTCCACACCTCCTCGAAGACTACTACAGCTCCTTTGCGGCGTCTTAATTATTTTTTATTACTTTAATAAAAACTGTAATTCACGCAAATTAATGTATTGCCCGGCAAGTCACATGATGAAAACAAACATGTCAAGTGAATTAATTCCCAAATAATAAAGAACCGAAGGAAACACTTACAATATCTTAACATGGGCATCGAGTAGCATGTTACTAAACTAAAACTCTCAGGAGTTCGACTGCGAGCTGGAGTCCAGATGATCTGCTGCAGTCTTACAATCAGGCTGTGGGGGCTGTGCTGGACTTGATTGCTCATGTGTGTGTTTGCCCTCTCTCGCTCAGACCTCAGTCCTCCTGGTTTGATGGGTCCTTGAGGGAGATGCGGAGAGAAGGCTGAAGGCTGGAGCGTGGTTGGTGGAAGTCAGGCCTGGATGCTGAGAGGCTTAGATTGATGTCCCATTATAGTAACTATCAGTCTGAGATCTCCCATTAGAAGGCAGAATTCTTGTCTGGGGAGATCTTGGCTGCTTAGAATCAACTAGCTTAGCTCTTCCGTACTGTGGACAGGCTGGGCAATCCAACTTGTCTGCAAGTACGGAGAGTATTGTCGCAAGAGAAGTATGAGCAGTTTGCATGATTCTTTGCAGATAAGATTGCCAACATCAGGTCTGAGATCTGTCTAATTTGCTCCAGTGGGCAGGAACATGGTCGATGGGAGGTCGCGATGCTATGGTTTTGCTGGTCGACCTTTAGCCAGCTGGCTATCATGGATGTCATAAGGCTCATCCAGAGCATGTGGCCGATGTGCTGTAGTTTGGATCTGGGCACAACTCACCTCCTCGTGGGGTGTGTTGAGGCCATCAGCCCAGTCCTGCCAGAGATAGTTCAGTGTTCATTGGAGAAAGGTGAGTTTCCCGACTCCCTAAAGGAGGCAGTGGTGATACCCCTCCTTAAGAAATCTTCATGGGACCCAGACTGTCTTATCAACTACAGATCTGTCTCTAACCTGCCCTTTGTGGGTAAGGTTATTGAGAAGGTGGTTGCACAGCAGCTGGAGGACCATCTTGCCATCCATGACATCTATGATCCTCTCCAGTCAGGTTTCAGGAAGAGACACCGCACTGAGACTACTTTAGTCCAGGTGCTCAATGATCTCCTGACAGTGAGAGATTGAAGGAGTCATTACATCTTAGTCCTCCTAGATCTCTCAGTGGCATTTGACATGCTGGATCATGGTGTGTTGCTGGAGCACCTGAGAGTCTTTTGCAGTCTGTCTTGGACAGTCCTCAGATGGTTCCATTCATTCCTCTCTGGTAGGTCTCAGAGAGTTGTGTCAGGAATTTATTCCTCTGACACATTCTCCCTATCATGTGGGGTGCCTCAGGGCTCTGTGATCTCACCTATGTTGTTTGTGGTGTATATGCTGCTGTTGAGAGACATTGTAAGGTGGTATGGCTTCAGTTTTCACTGCTATGCAGATGATACTCAGCTCTTCATATCCTTTGCACCAGACCAGGATGGAGCGATCTCTGTGTTTAACAACTGTCTCACTGAAATCCAGGACTGTATGAATGCCAAATGGCTGATGTTGAATTTGGACAAGACCGAGATTTTGGTGGTGGACCTATGTTACCAGGCTATGGGGACCTTGGCTGGGCAGACAACTGGGCTCATGTTCAGTGGCCAGCAGCTGTTGGCTTACAATCGAGTGATGAATCTAAGCATTATTCTTGATGATGGCTTGAGTCTGAATGCTCAGGTGTCTGCCATCGTCAAGGCCTCATTTTACCATCTGAGGAATGTCACCTGGATTAAGCATCTGGTTCTGCCCGATGACCTTCCAACATTGGTCCATGCCTCTGCAACCTCCCGCCTTGACTATCACAATGCCCTTTATTTGGGGCTTCTGAAGGTTGATGTCCACTGCTTGCAGCTAGTGCAGAATGCTTTGGCCAGGTTGTTTTTGGGTCTTCTGCGTTCTAGCCACATGACACCTGTGCTGCTCAGTCTGCACTGGCTGCTGATTCAGCGGTGAATCACCTTCAACGTGGGCCTGTCGACCTGCAAAGCCCTACATGGATCGAGACCAAGTGAGTTATGTGCTAGAGCTCCTCTGCCCCTACTGCCCCATCCAATTGCTACACTCCACTGATGAGGGATTGCTGGAGGTTCCCAGGGTCCAGTTAAAGTCTTCCAGGGCTTGAACTTGCACTTTTGTAGCTCTGACCCTGTGGAACTCTCTGCCTCATTGGGTTAGAGGTTGCCTGATTCTGGAGAGCTTCAAATCCATTCTTAAAACTTATTTATTTTCTCTTGCCAATCCTGAATTTTAGTTTGAATTTAATTCTGCTGAATTTTAATTGTTGTGTTTTTAAGATTTTAAGATTATTAAAATGACAGATGCAAGAAAAATTGCAACTTTTCATTGCACTGCTGCTTTAAGACAAGTAACAGAAATTAGCAAGCAGCCTACGAAAACATTTCCTCACAAAGGTAGCTCTTTTTTGATAGGTTCACTGTATATTCTTTTTACTTCAAGTTCTGAGCTCGCATGCGTTTGAATTTGGGGTAGATGGCTGGGGTTTAATTACTTATGTAACTGGGTCACGGTGTACCTTTCAGTTATGACCCCTGCCTTGTTGGCTCAAGCAAGGCTTAGAGGCCTTGGCTCTGTTGTGGATGGAAAGGTTATTTCCCAAGTAAAGTTGGTTTGCATGGTGCCTCAACCCAGCATTAGAACATAATGGGTCACTTGTTTGCTTTGTACAACCCCCTGGGATACTGTACCTACCCACCACCTCTTGTAATCTCCCCACAGATGGAAAACCAGCTTTGAATGTAACACTCTAAAACACATAGCAGTCTCCAATACTACGCTCACAGACAGTATTAAAAAATGTTAACTAATAATTTAGTTACAGTGTGGTTGGAATATGGAAAGGGAATGAGGGGTGCAGAGGTTAAACACTTTGATAGCTTGGAAAAGCAACAGTACGCAATAATCAATAACCCCCTGGGCCAAGGTAATTGCCTGATCAGGCTGGTCCATCAAAAAATAGCAATCTGAACAATGTCACTGCCCACCCCCCCAAACCAGCATATGCAACTGCACAGATTTAAACCAACCCACTCCTGTTTAGAACCAGTTTCCCCAGTTCACTAAAAACAGAGCTCCCCACAATCTATTCCAGGTACTTTGTGCACTAGTTTCTGGCCTGTACCATGAAGCTGGCTGGCCAGCACTGGTGCACTTTTAAACAATTCAAATTAAATTCAAATCCCTTTCTGGACTTATGACAAGTAATTATTTGGCGAACTTGGCAACTTCAGGCCCAGTGGCCCAACTCTGTTACCCAGGGACAACTATTTTACAAATTTCCCCAATGCTCAGGACAAGCCCTCATTTTACTCACAGTTCTGCAGAACAGTCTTTGGGTTATCAGGCAGAAGTTCTTTCAGGCGTTGGCTCTGGGGTGCTCTGCAGGTTTAAGTAGGATGGGTCTCTCTGTGGCTCTTGCAGCTTTAAACAGGATCAGTCCCACGGATCAGGGCCACACACCTCACCCATCCATCAAGACATCCAGCCCTGAGGGCAAGGAGATAGGCAATGCCTAGCTGTGACGCTACCCGGCCGATTCCCTGGACTGTCCTCAGGTCACAGGTCTTCTCTGAGGACCTCAGGAACAAACTATCTCTTGCCCACCCTGCAGGCTGGCAGCAGTTTGTCCTTAGTTCAGCAGAAACACAGTCTCTGTAAATGCTACCAGGCTATAATAAAGGAATCTGGCTCTCAATCTTCAGGCTTCTAATGCTCAGGCTTTGGAATCAAAAACAGTTTTCACCTTTTCGCGGGGTATCCACATAATTTACATTAATCCGGTTTTCCCTGGGCTGTTGTATCTGAAAGCACCAGGTAGACCTCCTCTTTCCTCAGAGTTCATAGTACAGCCTCCTCACACTCTGGAAGCTCCCAGACAACACCCCCAGCTCTGTCTAACCCCCAGGTTTCAGGGATCTGGTCAAAGTCCCAGTTTGTTAATCATTCTGTCAATAAGGCAAATTAGTATTCAGAATGTTCTGTAGGTGCCTGATTGGTTGACAGAAAAGGCACCAAGTCACAGTCCTCTCTTACTCACAGGAGTCTCCTTTTTGTAGTCTTTTGTGCCCTTGGCTTTCTCATTGGCTGCCATGCAGGTCAGAGGTTGCAAAGATGGCTGCATGGAAAACAGTGTAAATAATGTCCCTGCTTTAAAGTCTTTTTGCAGAGCTCCTGTATAAACCTTTACTGCCACCAGAGTTTTATAGCTGCCCTCTGCCCTGGTCTCCAGCAGCAGAGTGAGGCATAACAGGGACTCCCCTGCCTGTTGCCAGTGCTGTAGCACTGTCCCCCTAGTCAACAGACAAGCTTTCCATTAATACAGCAGCCTCGGCTGCTCTTAAAATGATAGTACTTTTAGCACTTAAAGTCTTTATTTCTACAGTTTTTCTTGCCCCCCCCCTTTTATTACAGGATACGAATATTGCATTACATTTCCATCCAATAAGTTTACAATTATATCCTCTGTCCTTTTACCGTACAAATTCTGAAATACAGGATTAAGCCATTTTTCCCTAAACCCTTTCAAAAGATCACAATCCAATAACAGGTGATCAGTGGTTAAGATCTGTTTATTACATGCACACATTTGTTGCTACTTATTTTATACCATGGTATTATTTGAGCATGGCAATTCATATGGATGTTAAACCTCATTCTAGCAAATATCATTCTATGTAAATGAGTGTGCTTGGGTTGAGAGTTGTGGTGGAAGAGTGCTGCCAGCTCAGCAGTAAGCAGTTTGTGTGTGAGCATCAGGAATCACTGCAAATGGGTCAGGAGTGAGAACCAGAGATATTTTATAAACTAAACATGTTGTTCTGCCTGGGATTTTGATGGTTTTGTGCTCAAAGCAAGCCTCCCCTAGGGAAAAAAACATGATGGACAAATGCTTTTGAAGCCACACATTGATATGCATTGGTCCTAAGTCCATAAGCAGACACTTTTTAGTTACAGTACTATACTGGGGAAAAATGTTAGTAGTACCTAATTTCAGCCAATCAGCTACCTCTACTGTCTCTGACCATTTTTATGTTTGCTTGTGTGCATGCGCAAGAAACATTATGTGGCAGCTTAGAAGAGAAGCAGGTTGTGGAGGTGTGGCAGCCAACGGTGGTACTGCATTTGGGGGCTTGGCAGTAGTGGACCAATGCAGGCACATTGTGCTGATGACATTGATTTCCAAAACTGCCACCAAGTTGAAACAATTTCACCGCTGCAATGAGGGGCCGCCTCATCATTTGCAGCATCAGCCATCCCACTGCAATAAGGGAGGAACCCATCATTGCAGGGTGGTACCTTGCTTAGTGTAACATATTTCGTAAACCCGCTGCCTCAAAGCCCCATGAACACTGACGGGGGTGGCCAATCACCCTATCAGCATGCCCCTGACCCAGTTCATTTTCTGACAGGGGAGCACCAATGGCATAATGTAACCCCCTTCCCCATTTGTTGTGTGCAGAGGGGATGCCCAATCACCCTCGGCATCATGCCCCCCCAAAACAGTCATTCTTTCCCGACGGAAGGCCCAGTCCCTGTCAGCTTAATTCCCCCACCCCAAAAAAGGCAGGTGACACACTGGGAGCCCACCCCAATGCGTTGAAAGCAAGCCTGAAAAAAAAAACTTCCTGCGACATATTTTTGTTTTTTATTTTCCTCCCTGAAAGAAAGGAAACGGTCCCACACCAGTCACCTTCCCCTCCGCCAACCCTCACCCAGCCACTGCGCACCCTATCTCCCCACACTACCCTCACCCCATACTTACCTCTGGATCTTGGCACGAGGATCTTTGGTGGACCAGGAACACGTCTGCACTCTTCAGAGCCGACCGCAAACTGAAGAAATACCAGTAAGCTGTATAATGGCATAAATAGTTTTTTTTTCAGCTTTGGTGCATATCTCAGACATTTTGGAGAATTTTGGCACCAAATTTCAACGCGGGGTTATTGGGACCCCTCATCATGAATTCAGCCACAGTCATGGCATTATTTGCCCCACGAAAGGTGATTTCATGGTCACTGCGCGGAATCACCATTTGGGACTGAATAATGAAATGACAGTGCCAGTGTTCATGAGGTAGTCTCACAAAAAGCCTATGTTGCAAATTTGGTGAAATAAATCCAAAAATAACTGTCTTACGAATGTGCATTGCGCAGTTTCCACACACGCTCGTAACTTCGCAAATTTGTAATATTTTCACTCCAGATTTTCAACATTGGCATTTTGCCTCACCGTCTTATGAACAGTATAGCTGTCATTGTTTATATCCTGACTGAAATGTCTTTTCGCACTTCCAGTGCAGAATAGCGCAGTCGCTGTTGGAAATCAGTGTTTGGGACACATTAAGAAAATCACAGTGACACTGTTCATGAGCAGAGGTCCTAAAATGCCTATGTTGAAAATTTGGTGATGAAAGTTCATAAAATGACTGTGTTATGAGCATGTGTTATGCAGTTTCCACGCACCCTCATAATTTCATGCATTTGTAATATTTTCACTCCAGATTTTCAACATTGGCATTATTTCATGCCTTCTTTGAACTGTACTAGCTGTCATTTTTCATATCCTGCCCAAAATATGCATTTATACATCTGGCGCAGATAGCATGGTCGCTGTGGGAAATCAATGTTCAGGAGAGATTAGGAAAATCATAGTGATACTGTTCATGAGCAGAGGTCACCAAATGTCAATGTTGAAAATTTAGTGAAAACATTCCACTAAATGAATGTGTTACACACATGCATTCGTAGTTTCCATGTAAACCTGGAAATTTGAGTATTTTTAATATTTTCACTACAGATTTTCATCAGTGCCATCTCTTTACACCTCCCTATGACTGTACAGCTGTCATTCTTCACATCCTACCCGATCTGTGTTTTCGTACATCTGGCACAGAATGGCACAGTCACTGTGGGAACTCAAAGTTCAGGACACATTAACAGAATCACAGCGCCACTGTTCATGAGAAGAGATTCCAAATGCTTTCATGAGGTGGGGGTCACAAAAAGGACATGTTGAAAATTTGTAGTGCAAATACCAACAAACGCCCGGGGCGTTAGGGTTTCTAACCATAACGTCCCACCCTGCACAGACTAACAGACATCGGGGTGTGCCTTTGGATTGCCGACTGCAATGCTCATGCCATTCCACCCCCACCCCACCACTCTGCAGCCAGCCAACAGGCATCGAGGTGTGCCTTGGACTCTTCGGCCCTAGAGTTCACCCCATTGTGCTACACTGCACTCATTTCAGCTTATGTCCTTATGGAATGGGGTGACTGTAAAGCCAGACACCCCAAGGCACACCTCAACATGTATCAGTGTCTGCAGGATAGGGTGAAGTGAAACGGCATTAACGTTATGGGCGATGACCCAAACGCATACCCCAATGCTTGTCTATCTCTGCAGGGAGGAAGAGGGGTTGGTGTGAAGTTAAACACTTCACTGCCATTCCTATTCTGCATCTCTCTAGAAACATCGAAACATAGATTTTGACAGCAGATAAGGACTGCTTGTCCCACCCAGTCTGCCCATTTCCCTACCTATTGGATAAGCTGCAGATCCTAGTTAACCAGCAGCCTACTTCTTCCTTCTCCCACCCCCTAGAATTGCCTTATGACTGTCCCATGCATGCTTGAATTCCACCACTGTTTTTGACTCCACAACCTCCTCAGGAAGGCCATTCCATGCATCCACAAACCTCTCTGTGAAAAAATACTTCCTTAAATTACCTCTGAGAAGCCCCCCTTCTATCTTCAAATTGTGCCCCCTTGTTCTTGCACACCTCTTTTTTTGAAAGATGCTACCCTCTTGGACTTTGTTGATTCCCTTGAGATACTTGAAAGTTTCTATCATGTCCCCCCTCTCTCTCCTTTCCTCGAGGCTATACATATTCAGCTCCTTAAGTCTCTCTTCATATGTCTTCTGGTGCAGGCCCTGCACCATTTTAGTTGCCCTCCTCTGGACAGCCTCCATCCTGTCTATATCCTTGCGGAGATTGGGTCTCCAGAACTGCAAGCAGTACTCCAGATGGGGTCTCACCAACTGTCTGTACAGAGGGATAATAACTTCCTGTTTTCTGCTCGTGATGCCTCTCCCTATGCATCCCAGTATCTCCACAGACCTCCTTGCTGCCCTCTCACATTGCTTGCCCACCTTTAAGTCATCTGATATGACTACCCCAGGTCCCTTTCCATTTTTGTTGTTGTTAGTATCTCACCCACCATTGTGTACTCTTCCCCTGGGTTTTTGTTTCCCAGGTGCATTACCTTGCACTTCTTAGCATCTTTCAGAAAAAGAGACTTGCAAGAACAAGGGGACACAATTTAAAGACAGAAGGAGGGCGGTTCAGGGGCAATGTAAGGAAGTATTATTTCACAGAGAGGGTAGTGGATGCATGGAACAGCCTTCCTGAGGAAGTTGTGGAGTCTAAAACTGTGGGAGAATTCAAGAATGCATGGGACAGACATAAGGCAATTCTTGTGGGGGGCAGGAAGATAAAGGCTGTTGGTTAAATAGGATCTGCGGCCTATCCTGTAGGTAGGGAAATGGGCAGACTAGATAGGCCTAGCGGTCCTTATCTGCCGTCAAAGTCTATGTTTCTATGAATCTAAGCTGCCATACATTTGACCGTTCCTCTAACTCCTGCATTTCCAGTGCTAGTACCAGCAAGCAAACATTCGGCATTGACAAATGCTTGTATAACACTCCCCTTGTGTGTAGTGTACCCCCATCATACTTGTTTTATTACTGACAAGTAACAAACATTACCTAACTCTAATATCCCCCCCCCCCGTTTTACTCACTATCCTCTGCAAATGATGGTGGTGGTGGGGGGGGGGAGACAAAATAGGCACCATACCCATACAGACCAAGTGATGGTTGCAGTAGGCAATGGGTGAAACAACTGACTTAAAAAATAGTGTAACTTCAGCATCAGAATAAGAAAGCATTTTCTCAGAGCACATACAGTAGCAAGTTAATGGGAGACGGTTTTATGTCGCACTTACACTAGAAATGTCAAGATAGCTCAAATGTCAGCGGTGTGTTTACCACAAGAGAATCATGCTAGCATTAACTGTAGTTGGCTATTTACTTTTTTATTTATATAAATGGGTCATAGGAGGGGAAAGGGGGCTAGACAATACAGCCTAATTTCAGCCCCATGGGGGGGGGGAGAACAGTTGCAAGCCAACTGAAATCGAACCACATTTAAGTGCCGTACTATTATAGCGCAATTTCTCAAAAACTGCCATGAGATCTTTAACGACCACCTCAACAACCACCAGAAAGGCAAATGGGACGCCGGGTTCTTATTCGAAGGATAGCACACCACTACAATTCAGCCTCCCTTGTACTGCTCTCTGATACAGGCATTTATGGTATGAGGCCAATCCCCCAAAGGGACTAGAACCCGTGACTATTTCCACCAGAGGGTCATGTGTTAACAGAGCCATGCTGACACTTAGAACAGACAATAAGTGGCATTTCCAAAGATCAATTGACCCACTGCAGTCGCAAATGTATTACAAACTTGAAATTGGGTACTCCTGTTCATACCTCTCAACCTCCTGCCTCATAAATCAGGGACAATGCTTAAAAAAATCAGGGACAAAAGACCAAAATCAGGGACACATCTTCAAAATTAGTTATCCACCCAGAAAGCTGGTAGAATATGGGGCTTAGTGCAAAATGCATTTTCTAAAGAAGTATGTAACTTTAATGCTTGACATTGTTTTGTGTTTACAAATCCCCACTGTTTAGCCTCAAAAACACAAATTTTAGGAGGGACAGAGTCAAATTTTGAGGCAAAATCAGGGACGTCCCTGAAAATCAGGGACACTTGAGAGGTATGCTCCAGTTGACGTGATAACAAATCCGATGCGGCAGGCCGATAAAATGCATTCAAATGGATTCATTTCGTACCATTAATTCCAATGGTAAAATATATAGCATTTGTTCACCTGGAACATACCTGTAGAACTGACGTCTTCCCTAGGTTATATTCATCAAAAATTCAATTTGTTTAGTAATAGATCACTGGGAAGCCTTTTTGGTCGCGTGCTCCTACTAACGGAGCCAAAGGGAAATAACTGCCGAGGGGACGGAGGAACGTCATTGTGGTTTCCCGCTCTTTTGGTCCCTCTCTGTCACGCGGCGTCTCCCGCTCCAACGGCCGCAGCTGTCACTGCTCTCTCTTCCCGCCCTCTCAGGACACTGGAACACTTCCTATTGGTCCCTTGGCACAGGGGACACTTTTAATTGGCGCCGATCTTTTCCCGCTCTAGTCGGCCCGAGACACAACGCTGAGCACAAACTAACGGATTTAACGGTTTTCAAGGATCAGATAGCAGATTGGGGACTCCCTATTTCAAAAGCTTTATAACTTCGGATCACTGTAAAACATTACTTGTATGTGTTCACTTCTATATGCCGTTTCTGCTCCCTCCCCCTTGTAACACATGGAAACGATCAGCAGCCGGCAGTGTGCCTTCTCCGCTTAGCACATGCGAATGGCTAAACACCAAATAACGTAACATTTTGAACTGTCATTGCTTTGGATTAATGCTGCATGTGTCGGTAATGCCGTCAAATTTTGCATGAAATAAATAATTGACTCCGGTTTCAGTTTTTAGACACAACCTCCGAGACGTTTTACATGTCAGTAAAACCCTGTATTACAGCTCTTTGAAGAGAATGTGGGTGGCTCTGAAAAGAGCCTTTGGGTTCAACAGTCGAGATGGGGTCATTCTTGCCGGGTTGTCCGTCCGCAATCACTTGGCGCTGCTGTACTTGGTGATGGCTTTCGTGCCCTCCGACACCGCATGCTTGGCCAGCTCTCCTGGCAGTACCAGGCGAACGGCAGCCTGGATGTCCTTGGAAGCGATGGTCTTGCGCTTCCTATATTCAGCCAGGTGCTTGGATTGGGTTGCGATTCGCTGAAAGATGTCGTTCACAAAGGAATTCATGATGCTCATAGCCTTGGAAGAGATGCCGGTGTCAGGATGAACCTGTTTCAGCACTTTGTACACATAGATCGAGTAACTCTCCTTGCGGCTCTTCCTTCCCTTCTTCTTCAGATCCTTACTGCTAGATGGCGCCTTCGGCCCCTTTTTCGAACCCGAAGCTGATTTGGCAGGCATATCGAATTATCAATGTACTTCTGTGAAGTTAGATAAACTAATGATCTCAACTCGCCTTGATACAGCAGTATATATAGAATTGTGATCTATATGCAAATTAGCAGGGAGCCTTTGATTGGCTAGCAAAATTATACCTCAGTCCCCGGGACTTGATTGGCCATTTTAATAGTAATAGGTTCATGTTGAAAACAGAGTGCTAACTTTAGTTCCAGTCGATCTCGTGTCAGATTTATGAAGTCTCCTCTTTTTTTATTCAACAATCTTCTTTTTTCTTTTCTCGGTTTTCAACTTCGCCTACTGACTTCAATCCTCTTTCAACCAGATTGGTGCAATTATTTACGTTTTATTGAATTCAGCTGCCTCATCATCCAAGCAGAATGACACCAATAATTTAGCATTTTTGGTCTGTGAACAGATACTCTGACAAAGCTTTCAGTTCTATCCAAAGGTCCCGTATAATTTTAAATATTGTAGTTGTCTCTCAAGGCTTAAAATGAGTATGTCAGTTAGTTTAGTTTCTCTTCCAGTGTATTTGCCTGTCCATACCACCCGATGCCCAACACCGTTTTTTATTGTTTCCGATCTTTTCGGTTGAGGCTGGAAGACAATTCAGCACTGGACAAGAAAAGATTCCAATCCTGGAGCACATTTGTAAGTTGGGGTGGGCTCAGGGCAGCGAGACAAGCCGCCAGTACAACACTCTGCGCCACCGCTACTACTGCAGACCACCAGCTCTTATCGATCTTTTCCCGCTCAGGTTCATAGATTCACAGAAGCGTGACGGCAGATGGCGCGAGACCCTGTGGTAGCTAGGAAAAATAACGGATTTAACGGCCAGTTTTGTAAACGATCGGCTGCCTGTTGCTTTTTCAGGGGGGTGCTCTTTTGCCGCACTATACTGGTCCACGCAATCTCCCGTTAACATTATATTACAGGTCTTCTGTTCTGAAGCAACACGTTCTTCATACACTAGAGTCTAATGAAGTACAATTCTTCATTTTCCCAAAATCAAGACTTTTCAGGAGCATTTACTTATATAGAAAATGAAAATTCTTCCTATTTACTAAAACAATTCTGTATGTGCCGGAAGAGAATGTGACACTTGAGTGTATCGCTGCCCACTGCTCCGCAAGTGTATTCGAACCGGGTTCCTTGTGTTTGTCAGATTCTCAAAGCTTGAACTTTTCTAAAATATATTTTGCATAAATTTTTATTAAAATTATTCCACAAATGATGAACAAATCTGTAAACTATTCCATAATTGAAGGTTATTTCTGATGTATCTATACCAATATGTATGCGCCTTTCTTTTATTCAAATAATAACAAGGTTTAACTTCAAAACAAATCTTTGAACTGTAGTCGAGTCACGAGTCTCACCACAAAAATCACAAACTCCGCTCACAGCGACTGCAATTGTTGATCTTTGCAGAATCCATATCTATTAGAAATTGTTAATAAATCGAGACCTGCATAACATGCATCGAGAGACAGTATAGCGCAGTGGTTTAATGCTATAAGCTGTAAATTTTCTGACATCCACCACACCAGACCTGTGTTTGAATCTCACAGCTTCCACTTACAAACTATGCGACCCTGAGCAAATCACTTAACTTCCCTATGCTTCCTGGTCCCACGTGTAAAAAAACCTGCCAGCTTAGTGTGCCAGTCCCGGTTAAACAACTTTAAAAAAAAAAAACTTTATGCATCCATTGTGTATGGATAAAGGATTTTCGTAATGAAAGTGGAAACATGAAAACGGAATGTATGTAGGCATACCTCTCAGCTGTCCCTGATTTTGCCTCGAAGGTGTCCTCTTTCCTTCTAAAATTTGTGTTTTTGTGGCAGAATAGTGGGGATTAAAAGCACAAAATATTGTCACACATTAAAGTTACAGACTTGTTCTTCTTCAGAAAATGCATCTTAACACAAATAGTTTCATTCTACTGACTTTCTGAGTGAATAGTACCAATTTGTAAGATGTGTTCCTCATTTGGGGTCTTTATCCCTGATTTTGTCAGCCTTGTCCCTGATTCATGAGGCAAGAGGTTTGAGAGGTATGTATGTAGGTGTATATCGTCGCTGGTCCAGATCACCAGCATGGTTGGAGGTAAGAGGTCAGCATCTCAGCCCTCCACACAACTGCACTGGCTAATATTGAACTCTTTAAGGTTGTAGCTCCTACTGACAAAAATTGTGAGCATTTTCATGCTTTAGCTCCTTTTAGGGTGGCTCACAGGTGCTTTGGATTCCAAGATCCATTGGGAGTTGCTGGCTGGGGAGTCCTTCACCTTTTTACCTGGAATTGTTGTACTTGATGATAGCCTAGGAGCCCTCAGACACATCATGCTTGGCCAGTTCCCTTGACACTACCAGGTACCTAGCAAGCTGATGTCTCAGGGAGATATGGTCTTGCATCTCCTATAGGTAGCCAGGAGGGAGGCTTCGGCTATGATGTACTTGAAGTTGTCATTCACAAGTTAGGTCATGATGCACCTGGCCTTGGAAGAGATGTTCCTGTTTGGATTAACCTGTTTGAGCACTCTGTACACATAGATTGAGCAACTCTCCTTGTGAGGTTTCCTTCCCTTCTTCTGACTCTCTCTAGTGACCAATGTCTCAGAACTTTTATTCAGAGCTGGAGCAGATTTAGCAGAAACAGGCATATAAAAATCTGAATATTCTGTCAAAATTCCTCAATGAAGATAAACAGTTAAATGACCATGAAGCACCTAGTACTTGTAGACGTAACTGTCTTGTATTATGACATGTTCCTGTAACTGTATTAGTTGGTCTTGTTATTGCAGTTGTTATACCTGTATTGTTTCTGGTGTCAACTATTGCACTATCAATGTACTGCACTTATCGGGTTGCCACTGAAAAAGGGACTGTCTTGTCTCAGCGAACCTACCCGGTTACCAAAATTCAATAAATAAAGAAATATGTTAAAGCAGCAGTGCAAGGAAAAGTTGTTAACTTTGTAGTCACCTGTGATTTTAGTTTAGTAACACAACGCTTGATGTCGGTTTTAAAGCAGCAGTGTAACGAACAGTTGTAATTTTTTGCACCTTTGATTTTAGTTTAGTAGCATGCTGCTTGATACCTATTTTAAAATAGTCTAAGGATTTCCTTCAGTTCTTTATTATTTTGTAATTAGTTCATGTGACATGTTTGTTTTTTTCATGTGACTTGTCTGGCAGTACATTAAAGCAGCAGTGCAATGAAAGGTTGCAATTCTGCAGTCACCTTTGATTTTAGTTTAGTAACATGACTCTTGATTTCCGTTTTAAGTCATTCTTAGGGTTCCTTTGGTTCTTTATTATTTTTTATGTCAATAAAATCTCTACTTAATTTGCACAAATTAATGCACTGCCTGGCAAGTCACATGAGAGAGAAAAACATGTTGCATGAATTAATTTAAAATAATAAAGAACCAAAGGAAACCCTTAGAATATCTTAAGACAGACATCAAGCAGCATGTAAAATCACAGATGCAAAAAATTATAACTTTTCATTGCACTGCTGCTTTCATTCATGCAAATTAATTACAGTTTTTATTGAAGTAATAAAAAATAAACAACTGAAGGAGACCCTTAGAATAACTTAAAATGGACATCAAGCAGCATGTTACCAAACTAAAGTCACAGGTGACTGCAAAATTACAACCTTTCATTGCTCTGCTGCTTTAAGTTATTCTAAGGGCTTCCTTTGGTTTATAGATTCATAGAAGTGTGACAGCAGAAAAGGACCGAACAAGGCCCACCAAGTCTGCCCACTTGCCCAGCTATCTGCTTGGGCCTGTGCCTCCCCCCCTTAACACTCCCATGTGGTTGTCCCATGCTCTTTTGAATCCCTCTACTGTTTCCTCTCCAATGACTGCCTCTGGGAGTCTGTTCCACTTTTCTACCATCTCTCTGAGTAATAGTATTTTCTAATGTTACCCCTCAACTGCCCTCCCTCCACCTGCAGGCCATGCCCACGCATCCTCGGTTTTCCTTTCCTCTTGAAGAAGCTCCCCCTGGCACCCTGTTTATACCCTTAAGGTACTTGAAAGTCTCTATCATGTCCCCCCACTCCCTCCTCTGCTCCAGGGAGTACATGTTTAGATCTCTCAACCTTTCTTCATAGGATAGGTGGCCTAACCCTTTTACCATTTTTGTCGCTCTCCTCTGAACCCTCTCTATCCTCCCCACATCCTTCCTGAGGTATGGCCTCCAGAACTGGACTCCATACTCCCAAGTGTGGTCTAACTAAATGGGTGTACAAGGGTACTATGACTTCCTATTCCTACTAGTGTTCCCCTTCGGATGCATCCCAGCATTTCACTCCCCCTGGCCACTGTTCTCCTGCACTGCTCTTCCACCTTCAGCCCCCGGATATAATGATGCCTAGGTCCCTTTCTTGTTCTGTCTCCTCCAGATCTCTGCCTTCCATACGGTACCCTGCCTTCTGATTTCTGTAGCCTAGATGCATGATTTTACATTTTTCTGTACTGAATTCTAGCTGCCACCTTTTTGACCATGCCTCAAGTCTCCTCAAGTGTCTCTCGATTTGTTCCACCCCTTCCTCAGTGTCCACCCTATTGTAGATTTTGATATCATCCACAAACATACTCACACCCCCCTCATGGCCCTCCACAATGTTCCCTATGAATATGTTGAACAGTAGGGGCACCAACACCGATCCCTGAGGGACCCCACTCATGACCTTGTCCTCCTCAGATGCCACCCCATTTATTATGACCCTCTGCCTCCTTTTCCCCAGCCAGCTTCTCACCCATTTGACTACCCTGTGCCCCATTCCCAGTCCTGCTATTTTACACAGCCGCCTGCCATGGGGCACTGAGTCAAATGCCTTTCTGAAATCCAAATAAGCTACATCTACCACTCTACCTTGATCTATTTTCTTGGTGACCCCATCAAACAACTCTATTAAATTTGTTTGACAGGATCTGCCACTAGTAAACCCATGTTGTCTTGGATTCATCAGGCCGTTTGTCTCCAGGTAGCTGGTGATCCTGACTTTTACCGGCTTCTCCATGAGCTTACCTACCACTGATGTCAAGCTCACAGGCCTGTAACTTCCACTTCCTCCTCCTCTCCCTCCCTCTTATGCAGAGGGACCACATTTCCTGCCTCCAGTCCTCAGGCACCACCCCGTTTCCAGGGACCGATTGAAGAGTGCAGTCAAGGGTACCACCAATACCTCCTTTAGTTCCCTTAACACCCTTGGGTGCACCCCATCTGGCCCCATTGCCTGTCCACCTTCATGCAGCCCAGTTCTTCCAATATTTCCTCCATGAGAAACTGCCATATCTCCACCCTCATGCCCAGCCATTTAATTTCCTGCTCTGCTGCTTTCATCTCCTTCTTCCTCCCTCTTGAACACAGAGCAAAAATAGGTGTTTAGTAGGTCTGCCTTTTCTCTGTCTCATTGTAGTGCCTCCCCCTCTTTTGTTCTTAACTGGAGAATCCCCTGCCTAGTCTTCCTCTTTTCCTTTACATATCGAAAGAAAGTCTTATCCCCTTTTATTACCCCTCTCGTTATTCGCTCCTCTGTCTGTGCCTTTGCCCTCCTTACCTCTACCCCGGCTTCTCTCTGGCTTGACTGGTATTTTACCCAGTTCACTTCCGTCTGAGTTGCCTTGAACCTCCTAAAGGCTTTCCTTTCTGTCCTTACCTTTTCTGCAACTTCATTTTTATACCACAGAGGTTTTCTCCTCCTCTTATTTTTACTCTCTCTTGGCACAGATGTCAGTGTCCCCTACAGTAGCTTCTTTTATCCTCTCCCACTTTGCCTCCACCTCCATCAGCTCCCCCAACCCCTACAATGCCCTCGTCATTATTTCCCCCATTCTCCTGAAGTCCATCCTCCTGAAATCCAGGATCTTTAACCTAGACTGGTGTACCTCTGCAGTGTTTCTCATTTTAAACCTGACCGTGTTGTGCTCACTTGTACTGAGATGTTCCCCCAACGATAGCTCTTCCACCCTTTCCCCATTTGTCAGAACTAGATCAAGAGTAGCTCCTGCCCTGGTTGGCTCCCTGACCAGTTGATTTAGGAGGGCCAACTTCAGGGAGTCCAATATTTCCCTGCTGCTGGTTGAAGCAGCTGAAATGGTGTTCCAGTCTACGTTTGGTAGATTTAGGTCCCCCATCAGCACCACCTCCACCTTTGCTGCCATTTTCACAAACTCGTCAGCCATACTTCTATCTGCAGATTCGTGCTGCACTGGGGGTCTATACACCACCCCCATATGCACTGACTCCCCCTTTCCCACCGCCAATGAGACCCAGAGTCCTTCTGTCTCTCCCCACTTATCCTGCAACTCTGATGCTCTGATACCCTCCTTTACATAGAGTGTACCTCCCCCCCTTTCCCTTCCTGTCCTTTCTGAACAATTTGTTCCCTGGTATCTCCATTTCCCATCCCTGCTCCTGGTGGCACCACGTTTCTGTTACCCCGCTTGTCAAGGCCCTCCTCTGCCATTTTTGCTGTTAGATCAGGGATCTTTCTACTCAGACTTCTAGCATTCGCACACATAACCCTTCATGCCCCTCTCTCCTCCTTTCCTATATTTTCCCTAAAATGGTGCAGGGTCTGCACCCGAAGACATATGAAGAGAGAGACTAAAGGAGCTTAATGTGCATAGCCTCGAGCAAAGGAGGGAGAGGGGGGAACATGATAGAAACTTTCAAGTACCTCAATGGAATCAACAAAGTCCAAGAGGGTAGCATCTTTCAAGAAAAGAGGTGTGCAAGAACAAGGTGGCACAATTTGAAGATGGGGGCAGCTCAGAGGTAATGTAGGAGTATTTTTCACAGAGAGGTTGTGAATGCATGGAGCAGCCTTCCAGGAGGAGTTGTGGAGTCAAAACAGTGGTTGAATTCAAGCATGCATGGAACAGTCATAAGGCAATTCTAGGGGGTAGGGGTAGAAAGAAGCCGGCTGGTGGTTAACTAGATCTGCAGCTTATCCATCAGGTAGGGAAATGGCCAGACTGGGTGGGCCAAGCGGTCCTTATCTGCCATCAAATTCTATGTTTCTATTGTCCCCTTTACCCTCTTGCTGTGTGTGTAGGGCGTTCCCCTCCCCCCGCCACCTGCCTCAACAGCCGGGCTTTTCCCTGCCCTCCCCGCCTTGCTTAGTTTAAATGGTAGCGTCTGTCCACATAATTATCCAGTTTACATTTGAGCAGTGCATTCCCCTCACCGTTTAGGTGCAGCCTATCCAGGGCATATAGGCTCATGTCACTACATGTTGACCCCCAATCTTCTATCACACCATACCCCTTCTGGGCACACCAACCCAGAAGCCCATCATTGAATTCCTCAATATTTTGCCTTGCCTCCATTCTGGCCCTTGGTACAAGTAGCTCCTCCAAGAAGGACAGGGATTTGAATTCTGAATCGCTGCAGAACCTTGCCAGTGCCACAAATCTGGTCTGCACCTCCATCACGCTGCTCTTTGCAAGGTCGTTTGTGCCTAGGTGGAAGATCAGATGCGTTTTCTTATCCATTTCCCTCCCCCTAGAGGGGACCCAATGAACAACTTTGGCAGCCGTCATACCTGGCAGGCACTCCACCCATATTTTTTTCCCTCCCTCTTCCCTTCTACCTCATGTAACCCCTTTTATAATAGAGTCCCCCACTATTAAGCCTCTATCCCTTTTTCCTCATGGGACACCCCTCACTGCTGCCATTCTCCTCCTCTTTTCCAATTTCTTCTCCTCCATCCCCTTGCTTTCTCCCCCCCTGAAACTACCTGATCCTTCCTCCCCTCATCCTCCATCTGTACCCTTCCCTGTGCCCCTTCCTGGTCCTCTGGTTTCTCCATGCCACCATTTCCCTCCTCTGAAGCTTTTCGATTCTCACTTTCTCCAACCTGCTCTTCTCCCTCACCCAAATCCTGGTTTTCTGGCACTTCTAGTGCGCTATCCTTCCTTGTGCTTTCCTCCCTTTGATCTTCCTCCCCCCATGGTTTTCCTTCTACCCTAACCTTTATTGCCGGGATCTGCTCCACTTTCTTTCCTGCCGAAGACCCTTTTCCCGATGTCCCTGCTTCCTGCCTGTTTTTTTCCACCAAACTTCCTCCTTTCCCTTTCTTATCTGTTCATGTTCCTGTGTTCCCAGTCCCTTTTCTGCTGATCCTTGGTCCCCACTCCCCCCTGCTACCCTCTGACCTCTTCCTGTACAACCCATCTCTCTCTCTCTCTGGTCTCCCTGTGACCCCCCTCCTCCCCTAGCCTGGCGTTACGGGCACTCCTGCCTTCTGGGCTCCTCCTGCCAGGCTTCCCCTGTTCCCCCAGTCAACGTCTAGTTCCTCCCCTTGTGCTTGAGGTTTCACCCCCCCGTGTATGTTTGCAGGCCACCCCATGTCCCTTCCTTTTCCACTCTACCAGCTGTCTCCAAAGTCCTTCCACTTCCTCCCCGAGCTTTGCCGGCTGGTGGCATACTGGGCAACCTCCAAACTTCCAAGCTCAGTCCAGTACTATAGTTGTCCCCATACCCCGTGCATCCAACCACCCTCCCAAAGATGCCAGCTCTAGCAACTTGAGGCCACATTCCTATTCTGTTTTGTGTCATTGGTCACTCTCCCCTTTTAATAATACTATGCAAGCTCTTCCGTTCCTACAATAGGTAGTTCCCTTTCTCCCAGCCTTTACAAACAACCACACATTATCAAGTTCCCGATTAAACTGTCCTTTTGTGCTCCTACTTTTTTTTTTTTTTGCTCTAAGTCTGCTCTTGAATATAAAACCTCTATCAATGTCATTTAAAATCCACTAAAGTCAGGCCCAATAACCCAAAATCAGGTACAACCCAAAGTCACGTACAAAAAAGCTCTCTCAATGTTCTTTAAATTCCACTAAAGTTAGGCCACTCCTTCCCCTAGGCTCCACCCCCACTGCCTCTTTAATAGAGGTCGGGGCCGGGGTGGGTGGTATGGGAAGAAAAATACAGCTCCTCTGCTGTGTGAGTGGCTGGGTCTGCCTTTTAAGCCCAGCCTTGATTCAAAATCTTTGTGCCCTCACTCCCGATTGGCTGCCTCTCCTTAATTCTCCTTGGTCCGCTGCCAACTGCAGCCACCTGGAACTCCAGCTTGCCTTGCTCCTGCTGCCGATGCAGCACTGGCTCCTCTGTCCCCCAATGCACTCCTTTCCTGTAGCTCTGGCCTGCCCAAGTCCGAGCCACTGGGAAATCTCTGCTCCACACCTCCCCTGAAGATGACTACAGCTCCTTTGTGGCATCTGCTGTGTGAGCAGCAGGGCCTGCCTTTTAAGCCCAGCCCTGATTCAAAAACCTTGCACCCTCTCTCCCGATTGGCTGCCTCTCCTTAATTCCCTCAGGTCCGTTGCCGACTGCAGCAACCGGGAACTCCCGTTCGCCCTGCTCCTGCTGCTGATGCAGCACTGGCTCCTCTGTCCCCCAATGTGCTCCTTTGCTGCAGTTCAGGCCTGCCCAAATCCGAGCCACTGGGAAATCTCTGCTCCATGCCTCCCCCAAAGATAACTACAGCTCCTTTGCGGCATCTTAATTATTTTTTATTACTTCAATAAAAACTGTAATTCACACAAATTAATGTATTGCCCGGCAAGTCACATAATGAAAACAAACATGTCATGTAAATTCATTCCCAAATAATAAAGAACCAAGGGAAATACTTACAATATCTTAACATGGGCATCGAGTAGCATGTTACTAAACTAAAACTCTCAGGAGTTCGTCTGCGAGCAGGAGACCAGATGATCTGCTGCAGTCTTATAATTAGGTTGTTGGGGCTGTGCTGGACTTGATTGCTCATGTGCGTGTTCGCCCTCTCTCGCTCAGCCCTCAGTTCTCCTGGTTTGATGGGTCCTTGAGGGAGATGCAGAGAGATAGCTGACAGCTGGAGCGTGGTGGGTGGAAGTCCGGCCTGGATGCCGAGAGGCTTAGACTGATGTCCCATTATAGTAACTATCAGTCTGAGATCTCCCATTAGAAGACAGAGTTCCTGTCTGGGGAGATCACGGCTGCTTGGAATCAACTAGCTTAGCTCTTCCGTACTGTGGACAGGCTGGGCAATCCATCTTGTCTGCAAGTACAGACAGCATTGTCGCAAGAGAAGTATGAGGAGTTTGTATGATTCTTTGTGGATAAGATTGCCAACGTCATGTCTGAGATCTGTCTAATTTGCTCCAGTGGACAGGGAGATGGTCGGTGGGAGGTTGCGATGCTATGGTTTTGCTGGTCGACCTTTAGCCAGCTGGCTATCATGGATGTCATAAGGCTCATCCAGAGCATGTGGCCGATGTGCTGTAGTTTGGATCTGGGCCCAAGTCACCTCCTCGTGGGGTGTGTTGAGGCCATCAGCCCAGTCCTGTCAGAGATAGTTCAGTGTTCATTGGAGACAGGTGAGTTTCCCGACTACCTGAAGGAGGTAGTGGCTACACCTCTCCTTAAGAAATCTTCTTGGGACCCAGACTGTCTTACCAACTACAGAACTGTCTCTAACCTGCCCTTTGTGGGTAAGGTTATTGAGATGGTGGTTGCGCAGCAGCTGGAGGACCATCTTACCATCCATGACATCTACGATCCTCTCAGTCCGGTTTCAGGAAGAAACACTGCACTGAGACTACTTTAGTCCAGGTGCTTAATGATCTCCTGAAAGCGAGAGATCACAGAAGTCATTACATCTTAGTCCTCCTAGATCTCTCAGTGGCATTTGACATGCTGGATCATGGTGTGTTGCAGGAGCACCTGCGAGTCTTTTGCAATCTGTCAGGAACAGTCCTCAGATGGTTCCATTCATTCCTGTCTGATAGGTCTCAGAGAGCTGTGTCAGGAATTTATTCCTCTGACACATTCTCCATACCATGTAGGGTGCCTCAGGGCTCTGTGCTCTCATTGAGAGACACTGTAAGGCAGTATGTCTGGAGTTTTCACTGCTATGCAGATGATATTCAGCTCTGCGTGTTCTTTGCACCAGACCAGGATGGAGTGGTCTCTGTGTCTAACAACTGTCTCGCTGAAATCCAGGAGTGGATGAATGCCAACTGGCTGATGTTGAATTCGGACAAGACTGAGGTTTTGGTGGTGGACACATGTCGCCGGGCTAATGGGACCTTGGCTGGGCAGGCAACTGGGCTCGTGTTCGGTGGCCACCAGCTGTTGGCTTCCAATCAAGTGATGAATCTAAGCGTTATTCTTGATGATGGCTAGAGTCTGAATGCTCAGGTGTCTGCCATCGTCAAGGCCTCATTTTACCATCTGAGGAATATCACCTGGATTAAGCATCTGGTTCTGCCCAATGACCTTCCAACATTGGTCCATGCCTCTGTAACCTCCAGCCTTGACTATCACAATGCCCTTTACTTAGGGTTTCTGGAAGTTGATATCCACTGTTTGCAGCTAGTGCAGAATGCTTTGGCCAAGTTGTTGTTGGGGCTTCAGGTAATTTCTAGCCACATGACACCTGTGCTGCTCAGTCTGCACTGGCTGCCGATTCATGTGAGTCACCTTCAACGTGGGCCTGTCGACCTTCAAAGCCCCTACATGGATCGAGACCGAGTGAGTTAGGTGCAAGAGCTCTGTGTCTCACTGCCCTATCCGATTGCTACGCCCACTGATGAGGGATTGCTGATGTTCCCGAGGTCTGGTTAAAGTCTTCCGGGCTTGAACTTGCACCTTTGTAGCTCTGACCCTGTGGAACTCTCTCTGCCTCATTGGATTAGAGGTTGCCTGACTGTGGAGAGCTTCAAATCCATTCTTAAAACTTATTTTCTATCGCCTATCCTAAATTTTAGTTTGAATTTAATTCTGCTGAATTTTAATTGTTGTGTTTTTAAAATTTTAAGATTATTAAAATTACAGATGCAAAAAAATTGCAACTTTTTGTTGCACTGCTGCTTTAAGACAAGGATCAGAAATTAGCAAGCAGCCTACGAAAACATTTCCTCACAAAGGTAGCTCTTTTCTGATCGGTTCACTGTATATTCTTTTTACTTCAAGTTCTGAGCTCACATGCGTTTGAATTTGGGGTAGATGGCTGGGGATTAATTACTTATGTAACCGGGTCACAGTGTACCTTTCAGTTATGACCCCTGCCTTGTTGGCTCAATCAAGGTTTAGGGGCCTTGGCTCTGTTGTGGATGGAAAGGTTCTTTCCCAAGTAAAGTTGGTTTGCGTATTGCCTCAACCCAGCATTAGAACATAATGTGTCACTTGTATGTTTTGTACAACCCCCTGGAATGCTGTACCTACCCATCTGCCCTTGCAATCACCGCACAGATGGAAAACCAGCTTTGAATGTAACACTTTAAAACACATAGCAATCTCCAATACTATGCTCACAGACAATATTAAAAAATTTTAACTAATAATTTATTTACAGTATGGTTGGAATAGGGAAAGGGAATGAGGGGAGCAGAGGTTAAACACTTTGATAGCTTGGAAAAGCAACAGTATGCAATAATCAATGACCACCTGGGCCAAGGTAATTGCCTGACCAGGCTGGTCCATCAAAAAATAGCAGTCTGAACAATGTCACTGCCCACCCCCCCCAAACCAGCATATGCAACTGCACAGATTTAAACCAACCCACTCCTGTTTAGTACCAGTTTCCCCAGTTCACTAAAAACAGGGCTCCCCACAATCTATTCCAGGTACCCTGTGCACTAGTTTCTGGCCTGTGCTATTAAGCTGGCTGGCCAGCATGGGTGCACTTTTAAACAATTCAAATTAAATTCAAATCCCTTTCTGGACTTATGACAAGTAATAATTTGGCGAACTTGGCAACTTTAGGCCCAGTGGCCCAACTCTGCAACCCTAGGGCAACTATTTTACAAATTTTCCCCATGCTCAGGACAAGCCCTAATTTTACTCACAGTTCTTCAGAACAGTCTTTGGGTTGTCAGGCAGTTCTTTCAGGTGTTGGCTCTGGGGTGCTTTGCAGGTTTAGGTAGGATGGGTCTCTCTGTGGCTCTTGCAGCTTTAAACAGGATCAGTCCCAAGGACCAGGGCCACACACCTCATCCATCCATCAAGGCATCCAGCCCTGAGGGCAAAGTGATAGGCAATGCCTAGCTGTGACACTACCCGGCCGATTCCCTGGACTGTCCTCAGGTCGCAGGTCTTCTCTGAGGACCTCAGGAACAAACAATCTCTCGCCCACTTTGCAGGCTGGCAGCAGTGGGTACTTAGCTCAGCAGAAACACGGTCTCTGGAAATGCTACCAGGCTGTAAAACAAATCAGGCTGTCAGCTTCAGGCTCCTAATGCTCAGGCTTTGGAATCAAAAACAGTTTTCACCTTCACACGGGGTTTCCACATAATGGATATTAATCAGGTTTTCCCTGGGCTGTTGTATCTGAAAGCACCAGGTAGACCTCCTCTTTCCTCAGAGTTCATAGTACAGCCTCCTCGCACTCTGGAAGCTCCCAGACAACTCCCCCATCTCAGTCTATCCCCCTTCCCCCAGGTTTTAGGGGATCCGGTCAAAGTCCCAGTTTGTTAATCAGGCTGTCAATAAGGCAAATTAGTATTCAGAATGTTCAGTAGATGCCTGATTGGTTGACAGAAAAGGCACCAAGTCACAGTCCTCTCTTACTGATAGGAGTCTCCTTTTTGTAGTCTTTTGTGCCCTTGGCTTTCTCATTAGCTGCCATGCAGGTCAGAGGGTTACCAAGTTGGCTGCATGGAAAACAGTGTAAATATTGTCCCTGCTTTAAAGCTCCTTTGCAGAGCTCCTGTATAAACCTTTACTGCCACTAACGTTTTATAGCTACCCTCTGCCCTGGTCTCCAGTAGCAGAGTGAAGCATAACAGGGACTCCCCTGCCTGTTGCCAGTGCTGTAGCACTGTCCCCCTAGGCAACAGGCAAGCTTTCCATTAATACAGCAGCATCGGCTGCTCTTAAAATGATAGTACTTTTAACACTCAAAGTCTTTATATCTACAGTTTTTCTTGCCCCCCCTCCTTTTTATTACAGGCTACGAATATCACATTTCATTTCCATCCAGTAAGTTCACAATTATATCCTATCTCCTTTTACTGTACAAGTTCTGAAATACAGGATTAAGCCATTTTCCCTAAAACCTTTCAAAAGATCACAATGGAATAACAGGTGAGCAGTGGTTAAGATCTGTTTATTACATGCACACATTTGTTGTTACTTATTTTATCCCATGGTATTATTTGAGCATGGCAGTTCATATGGATGTTAAACCTCATTCTAACAAATATCGTTCTATGTAAATGAGCGTGCTTGGGTTGAGAGTTGTGGCGGGAGAGTGCTGCCAGCTCAGCAGTAAGCAGTTTGTGTGTGAGCTTCAGGAATCACTGCAAATGGGTCAGGAGTGAGAAACAGAGGTATTTTATAAACTAAATATGTCATTCTGCCTGGGATTTTGATGGTTTTGTGCTCAAGCAAGCCTAATTTCAACCAATCAGCTACCTCTACTGTCTCTGTCCATTTTTATGTTTGCTTGCGTGCATGCAAGAAACATGTCAGCTGACTTAGGAGAAGTGGTCTGTGGAGTGTGGCAGCCAACGGAGTACTGCATTGGGGGCTTGACACTAGTGGACCAATGCAGGCACACTCTGAGTGGTATTGATTTCAAAACTGCCACCAAGTTGAAATGATTTCGCCGCTGCAATGAGGGGCCACCTCATCCTTGCAGCATCAGCCATCCTGCTGCCAATAAGGGTGACTCATCATTGCAGAGCGTACCTGTCTTAGTGTAACATTTTTTGTAAACGTAGTGGCGTGCTTGCCACCACAGCCCCATGAAGCCGCACGGTGTGTGCCAATCCCCTATCAGCATGCCCCAGACCCAGTTCATTTGCTGACCGGAGCACCGACGGCATAATGTAACCCCCTTCCCCATTTGTTGTGTGCCGAGGGGGTGCCCAATCCCCCTCGGCATCATGCCTCCCCAAAACAGTCGTTCTTTGCCAATGGAGGGCCCAGTCCATGTCGGCTTAATTCCCCCACCCCAAAAAAGTCAGGTGACACACTGGGAGACCACCCCAGTGCACTGAAAGCAAGCCTGAAAAAAAAATCTTCCTGCGACATCTTTTTGTTTTTTATTTTCCTCCCTGAAAGAAAGGAAATGGTCCCTCGCTGGTCACCGTCCCCTTCCCCAATCTGCACTCAGTCACTGCGCACCCTACCTCCCCACACCCGCCTCACCCCATACTTACCTCTGGATCCTGGCACGATGATCTTCAGGGGACCGGGAACACGTCTGCACTCTTCAAAGCCGACCACGAACTGAAAAAATGCCAGTAAGCTGTATAATGGCATAAATAGTTTTTTTTTCAACTTTGGTGCATATCTCAGGCATTTTGGGGAATTTTGGCACCAAATTTTCAACGTGGGGTTATTGAGACCCCCTCATGAATTCAGCCACAGTCATGGCATTATTCGCCCATGAAAGGTGATTTCATGGTCACCGCGCAGAATCACCTTTGGGACTGAGTAATGAAATGACAGTGCCAGTGTTCATGAGGTGGTCTCACAAAAGCCTATGTTGCAAATTTGGTGAAAAAAATCAAAAAAACACTGTCTTGCCAAATGCACAAGAAGTTTCCACACACGCCCGTAACTTCTTCGCCAATTTTTTAGTATTTTCTCCAGATTTTCAACATTGGCATTTTGCCACACTGTCTTATGAACAGTATAGCTGTCATTGTTTATATCCTTACCGATATGTGTTTTCGCACTTCCAGCGCAAAATAGCATGGTCGCTGTTGGAAATCAGTGTTTGGTAAACATTTAGAAAATCACAGTGACACCTTTCATGAGCAGAGGTCCTAAATGCCTATGTTGCAAATTTGGTGACGAAAGTTCATAAAATGACTGTGTTACGAGCATGCGTTGTGCAGTCTCCACGCACCCTCGTAATTTCATGCATTTGTAACATTTTCACTCCAGATTTTCAACACTGGCATTATTTCATGCCTCCTTTGAACAGTACAGCTGTCATTTTTCATATCCTGCCCAAAATAAGCATTTACACATCTGGCGCAGAATAGCACAGTCGCTGTGGGAAATCAATGTTCGGGAGAAATTAGGAAAATCATAGTGATACTGTTCATGAGCAGAGGTCACCAAATGTCAATGTTGAAAATTTAGTGAAAACATTCCACTAAATAAATGTGTTACACACATGCGTTACGGAAGTTTCCATGTAAACCTGGAAATTTGAGTATTTTTAATATTTTCACTACAGATTTTCAACAATGCCATCTCTTCACACCTCCCTATGACTGGTACACTGGTCATTCTTCACATCCTACCCGATCTGTGTTTTCGTACATCTGGCACAGAATGGCACGGTCACTGTGGGAACTCAAAGTTTGGGACACATTCACAGAATCACAGTGCCACTGTTCGTGAGAATAGGTCCCAAATGCTTTCATGAGGTGGGAGTCACAGAAAGGCCATGTTGAAAATTTGTAGTGCAAATACCAACAAACGCCCGGTGCATTAGGGTTTCAAACCATAATGTCCCACCCTGCACAGACTGACAGGCATCAGGGGTGTGCCTTTGGATTGCCGACTGTAATGCTCATGCCATTCCACCCCCACCCCACCACTCTGCAGCCAGCCGACAGGCATCGAGGTGTGCCTTGGACTCTTCAGCCCCAGAGTTCACCCCATTGCCCTACACTGCACTGATTTAAGCATATGTCCTTATGGAATGGGGTGACTGTAAAGCCAGACACCCCAAGGTACACCTCAACATGTATCGGTGTCTGCAGGATAGGGTGAAGTGAAATGACATTAACGTTATGGGCGATGACCCAAACGCATACCCCAATGCTTGTCTGTCTCGGCAGGGAGGAGGTGGGTTTGGCGTGAAATTAAACATTTCACTGCCATTCCTATTCTGCATCTCTCTAACTCCTGCATTTCCAGTGCTAATACCAGCAAGCAAACATTCGGCATTGACAAATGCGTGTATAACACTCCCTTGTGTGTAGTATACCCCATCATACTTGTTTTATTACTGACAAGTAACAAACATTCCTAACTCTAATATCCCCAGTTTACTCACTATCCTCTGCAAATGATGGTGGTGGGGGGACAAAATAGGCACCATATCCATACAGACCAAGTGATGGTTGCAGTAGGCAATGGGTGAAACAGCTGACTTAAAAAATAGTGTAACTTCAGCATCAGAATAAGAAAGCATTTTCTCGGAGCAAGTTAATGGGAGATGGTTTTATGTTGCACTTACACTAGAAATGACAAGATAGCTCAAACGTCAGCGGTGTGTTTACCACAAGAGAATCCAGCTAGCAATAACTGTAGTTGGCTATTCACTTTTTTATTTATATAAATGGGTCATCTGAGGGGAAAGGGGACTAGACAATACAGCCTAATTTCAGCCCCATGGGGGGGAGTACAGATACGCAACAAACTGAAATTGAACCACATTTAAGTGCTGTACTGTTATAGCGCAATTTCTCAAAACTGCCATGAGATCTTTAACGACCACCTCAACAGCAACCACCAGAAAGGCAAATGGGACATGGGTTCTTATTCAGAAGGATAGCACCACCACAATTCAGCACCAGCAACACTGCTCTCTGATACAGGCATTTATGGTACGAGTCCAATCCCCAAAGGGACTAGAACCCGTGACTATTTCCACCAGAGGGTCATGTGTTAACAGAGCCATGCTGACACTTAGAATAGCAATAAGTGGCATTTCCAAGATCAGTTGACCCTGCAGCCTGAAATGTGTTACAAACTTGGGAAAGAGTCTCCGATTGACTTGATAACAAATCCGATGCAGCAGGCCAATAAAATACATTAAATATTGATTCATTTCGTACCATTAATTCCAATGGTAAAATATATAGCATTTGTTCACCTGGAATATACCTATAGAATTGACGTCTTCCCTAGGTTATATTCATCAAAAATCCAATTTGTTTAGTAATAGATCACTGGGAAGCCTTTTGGTCGCATGCTCCTACTAACGGAGCCAAAGGGAAATGACTGCCGAGGGGACGGCGGAACGTTATTATGGTTTCCCGCTCTTTTGGTCCTCTCTGTCACTCCCGGCGTCTCCCGCTCCAAGGGCCGCAGCTGTCACTGCTCTCTCTTCCCGCCCTCTCAGGACACTGGAACACTTCCTATTGGTCCCTTGGCACAGGGGACACTTTTAATAGGCGCCGATCTTTTCCCGCTCTAATCGGCCCGAGACACAACTCTGGGCACAAACTAACGATTTAACGGTTTCAAGGATCAGATAGCAGATTGGGGACTCCCTATTTCAAAATCTTTATAACTTCGGATCACTGTAAAACATTACTTGTATGTGTTCACTTCTATATATGCCGTTTCTGCCCTCCCTTGTAACACATGGAAACGATCAGCAACCGGGCAGTGAGCCTTCTCCGCTTAGCACATGCGAATGGCTAAACACCAAATAACGTAACATTTTGACCTGTCATTGCTTTGGATTAATGCTGCATGTGTCGGTAATGCCGTCAAATTTTGTATGAAATAAATATTTGACTCCTGTTTCAGTTTTTAGACCCAAGCTCCGAGACGTTTTACATGTCAGTAAAAACCTGTATTACAGCTCTTTGAAGAGAATGTGGGCGGCTCTGAAAAGAGCCTTTGGGTTCAACAGTCGAGATGGGGTCATTCTTGCCGGGTTGTCCGTCCGCAATCACTTGGCGCTGCTGTACTTGGTGATGGCTTTCGTGCCCTCCGACACCGCATGCTTGGCCTAGCTCTCTGGCAGTACCAGGCGAACGGCAGCCTGATGTCTCGGAAGCGATGGTCTTGCGCTTCCTATATTCAGCCAGGTGCTTGATTGGGTTGCGATTCGCTGAAAGATGTCGTTCACAAAGGAATTCATGATGCTCATAGCCTTGGAAGAGATGCCGGTGTCAGGATGAACCTGTTTCAGCACTTTGTACACATAGATCGAGTAACTCTCCTTGCGGCTCTTCCTTCCCTTCTTCTTCAGATCCTTACTGCTAGATGGCGCCTTCGGCCCTTTTCGAACCGAAGCTGATTTGGCAGGCATATCGAATATCAATATACTTCTGTGAAGTTAGATAAACCAATGATCTCAACTCGCCTTGATACAGCAGTATATATAGAATTGTGATCTATATGCAAATTAGCAGGAGCCTTTGATTGGCTAGCAAAATTATACCTCAGTCCCAGGACTTGATTGGCCATTTAATAGTAATAGGTTCATGTTGAAAACAGAGTGCTAACTTTAGTTCCAGTCGATCTCGTGTCAGATTTATGAAGTCTCCTCTTTTTTTATTCAACAATCTTCTTTTTTCCTTTCTCGGTTTTCAACTTCGTCTACTGACTTCAATTCCTCTTTCAACCAGATTGGTGCAATTATTTACGTTTTATTGAATTCAGCTGCCTCATCATCCAAGCAGAATGACACCAATAATTTAGCATTTTTGGTCTGTGAACAGATACTCTGACAAAGCTTTCAGTTCTATCCAAAGGTCCTTTTAATTTTAAATATTGTAGTTGTCTCAAGGCTTAAAATGAGTATGTCAGTTAGTTTAGTTCTCTTCCAGTGTATTTGCCTGTCCATACCATCCGATGCCCAACACCGTTTTTTATTGTTTCCGATCTTTTCGGTTGAGGCTGGAAGACAATTCAGCACTGGATAAGAAAAGACTCAATCCTGAGCACATTTGTAAGTTGGGGTGGGCTCAGGGCAGCGAGACAAGCCGCCAGTACAACACTCTGCGCCACCGCTACTACTGCAGACCACCAGCTCTTATCGATCTTTTCCCGCTCAGGTTCATAGATTCACAGAAGCGTGACGGCAGATGGCGCGAGACCCTGTGGTAGCTAGGAAAAATAACGGATTTAACGGCCAGTTTTGTAAACGACCGGCTGCCTGTTGCTTTTTCAGGGGGTGCTCTTTGCCGCACTATACTGGTCCACGCAATCTCCGTTAACATTATATTACAGGTCTTCTGTTCTGAAGCAACACGTTCTTCATACACTAGAGTCAAAGTACAATTCTTCATTTTGCCCAAAATCAAGACTTTTCAGGAGCATTTACTTATTTAGAAAATGAAAATTCTTCCTATTTACTAAAACAATTCTGTATGTGCCGGAAGAGAATGTGACACTTGAGTGTATCGCAGCCCACTGCTCCGCAAGTGTATTCGAACCGGGTTCCTTGTGTTTGTCAGATTCTCAAAGCTTGAACTTTTCTAAAATATATTTTGCATACATTTAAATTAAAATTATTCCACAAAAGATGAACAAATCTGTAAATTACTCCATAATTGAAGGTTATATCTGATGTATATAAACCAACATGTATACGCCTTTCTTTTATTCAAATAATAACACGGTTTAACTTCAAAACAAATCTTTGAACTGTAATCGTGTTACGAGTCTCACCACAAAAATCACAAACTCCGCTCACAGTGACTGCAACTGTCGATCTTTGCAGAATCCATGTCTATCAGAAATTGTTAATAAATCCAGACGTGCATAACATGCATCGAGAGACAGTATAGCGCAATGGTTTCATGCTGTGAGCTGCAAATTTGGTGACATTGACCAGACCTGGGTTTGAATCCCGCAGCTTCTACTTGCATACTATGCGACCCTGAGCAAGTCACTTAACTTCCATGTGCTCCCAGGTCGCACCTGTAAAAAAAGCTGTCAGCTTAGTCTGTACTACTCCACGTTAAACAACTTAAAAAAAAAAAAACTTTATGCATTCAATGTGTATGGATAAAGGATTTTCGTAATGAAAGTGGAAACATGAAAACTGAATGTATGTAGGCATACGTCTCAAATGTCCCTGATTTTGCCTCGAAATTGTCCTCTTTCCTTCTAAAATTTGTGTTTTTGTGGCAGAACAGTGGGGATTAAAAGCACAAAATAGTGTCACACTTTAAAGTTACAGACTTGTTCTTCGTCAGAAAATGCATCTTAACACAAATAGTTTAATTCTACCGACTTTCTGAGTGAACAGTACACATTTTTAAGATGTGTTCCTCATTTGGGGTCTTTATCCTGATTTTAAGTTTTGTCCTGATTCATGAGGCAAGAGGTTTGAGAGGTATGTATAGTAGGTGTATATCGTCCCTGGTCCAGAGCACCAGCATGGTTGGAGGTAAGAGGTCAGCATCTCAGCCCTCCACACAGCTGCACTGGCTAATATTGAACTCTTTAAGGCTGTAGCTCCTATTGACAAAAACTGTGAGCATTTTCATGCTTTAACTCTTTTTAGGGTGGCTCTCAGGTGCTTTGGGTTCTAAGATCCATTGGGAGTTGCTGCCTGGGGTGTCCTTCACCTTTTTACCTGGAATTGTTGTACTTGATGATGGCCTTGGAGCCCTCAGACACATCATGCTTGGCCAGTTCCCTTGACACTAGCAGGTACCTAGCAAGCTGATGTCTCAGGGAGATATGGTCTTACATCTCCTATAGGTAGTCGGGAGGGAGGCTTCGAGTACGATGCACTTGAAGTTGTCATTCACAAGTGAGGTCATGATACACGTGGCCTTGAAAGAGATGTTCCTGTTTGGATTAACCTGTTTGAGCACTCTGTACACATAGACTGAGTAACTCTCCTTGTGGGGTTTCCTTTCCTTCCTCTGACTCTTTCTAGTGACTGTTGTCTCAGAACTTTTATTCCGAGCTGAACAGGTTTAGCTGAAACAGGCATATAAAAATTTGAATATTCTGTCAAAATTCCTCAATGAAGATAAACAATTAAATGACCATGAAGCACCTAGTACTTGTAGATGTAACTGTGTTGTATTATGACATGTTCCTGTAACTGTATTAGTTGGTCTTGTTATTGCAGTTGTCATACCTGTATTGTTTCTGGTGTCAACTATTGCACTATTAATGTACTGCACTTATCGGGTCGCCACTGAAAAAGGGACTGTCTTGTCTCAGTGAGCCTACCCGGTTACCAAAATTCAATAAATAAATAAATATGTTAAAGCAGCAGTACAAGGAAAAGTTGTTAACTTTGCAGTCACCTGTGATTTTAGTTTAGTAGCATGCTGCTTGATACCTATTTTAAAATAGTCTAAGGATTTCCTTCAGTTCTTTATTATTTTGTAATTAGTTCATGTGACATATTTGTTTTTTTCATGTGACTTGTCTGGCAGTACATTAAAGCAGCAGTGCAATGAAAGGTTGCAATTCCGAAGTCACCTTTGATTTTAGTTTAGTAACATGCCTCTTGATTTCCGCTTTAAGTCATTCTTAGGGTTTCCTTTGGTTCTTTATTATTTTTATGTCTTCAATAAAATCTATAGTTAATTTGCACAAATTAATTCACTGCCTGGCAAGTCACATGAAGAGAAAAAACATGTTGCACGAATTAATTACAAAATAATAAAGAACCAAAGGAAACTCTTAGAATATTTTAAGACAGACATCAAGCAGCTTGTAAAATCACAGATGCAAAAAATTATAACTTTTCATTGCACTGCTGCTTTCAATCATGCAAATTAATTAGTTTTTATTGAAGTAATAAAAAATAAACAACTGAAGGAGACCCTTAGAATAACTTAAAATGGACATCAAGCGGCATGTTACCAAACTAAAGTCACAGGTGACTGCAAAATTAACCTTTCATTGCCTCTGCTTTAAGTTATTCTAAAACTTCCTTTGGTTATAGATTCATAGATTCCTTAGAAATTGTGACAGCAGAAAAGGACGAACAAGGCCCAACAAGTCTGCCCATTTGCCCAGCTATCTGCTTGGGCCTATTGCCTCCACCATTAACAATCCCATGTAGTTGTCCATGCTCTTTTGAATCCCTCCATTGTTTCCTCTCCAACGACTGCCTCTGGGAGTCTGTTCCACTCTTCGTCACTCTCTGTGTAATAGTATTTTCTAATGTATCCTCAACTGCCTCCTCCACCTGCAGGCCATGCCCACGTGTCCTCAGTTTCTTTCCTCTTGAAGATGCTCCCCGGCACCTGTTTATACCCTTAAGGTACTTGAGTCTCGATCGTGTCCCCACTCCTTCCTCTCGCTCCAGGAGCATGTTCAGATCTCTCAACCTTCTTCATGGATAGGTGGCCAAACCTTTACCATATTTGTCGCTCTCCTGAACCTCTCTATCCTCCCACATCCTTCCTGAAGATCGGCCTCAGAACTGGACTCCATACTCCCAAGTGTGGTCTAACTAAATGGGTGTACAAGGGTACTATGACTTCCTATTCCTACTGGTGATCCCCCTTCGGATGCATCCCAGCATTCCACTTCCCCTGGCCACTGTCCTCCCGCACTGCCCTTCCACCTTCAGGCCCCCTGATGTAATGATGCCTAGGTCCCTTTCTTGTTCTGTCTACTCCAGATCTCTGCCTCCCATACGGTACCCTGCCTTCTGATTTCTGTAGCCCAGATGCATGATTTTACATTTTTCTGTACTGAATTCTAGCTGCCACCTTTATAACCATGCCTCAAGTCTCCTCAAGTGTCTCTCCATTTGTTCCACCCCTTCCTCAGTGTCCACCCTATTGTAGATTTTGAAATCATCCGAAGACATACTCACTCCCCACTCATGGCCCTCCACAGTGTCCCCTATGAATATGTTGAACAGTAGGGGCCCCAACACCGATCCCTGAGGGACCCCACTCATGACCTTGCCCTCCTCAGATGCCACCCCATTTATTATGACCCTCTGCCTCCTTTTCCCCAGCCAGTTTCTCACCCATTTGACTCCCCTGTGCCCCATTCCCAGTCCTGCTATTTTACACGGCAGCCTGCCATGGGGCACTGAGTCAAATGCCTTTCTGAAATCCAAATAAGCTACATCTACCACTCTACCTTGATCTATTTTCTTGGTGACCCCATCAAACAACTCAATCAAATTTGTTTGACAGGATCTGCCCCTAGTAAACCCATGTTGTCTTGGATTCATCAGGCCGTTTGTCTCCAGGTAGTTGGTGATCCTGCCTTTTACTGGCTTCTCCATAAGCTTGCCTACCACTGATGTCAAGCTCACAGGCCTGTAACGTCCTACTTCCTCCCTCCCTGCTTATGCAGAGGGACCACATTTCCCTGCATCCACTCCTCAGGCACCACCCCAGTTTCCAGGGACTGATTAAAGAGTGCAGTCAAGGGTACCACCAATACCTCCTTTAGTTCCCTTAACACCCTTGGGTGCACCCCATTTGGCCTCATTGCCCTGTCCAGCTTCACAAAGCCCAGTTCTTCCAATATTTCCTCCACGAGAAACTGCCTCTTCTCCACCCTCGTCCCCAGCCATTTCATTTCCTGCTCTGATGCTTTCATCTCCTTCTTCCTCCCTCTTGAACACAGAGCAAAAATAGGTGTTTAGTAGGTCTGCCTTTTCTCTGTCTCCTTGCAGTGCTTCCCCCTCTTTTGTTCTTAATTGGAGAATCCCCTGCCTAGTCTTCCTCTTTTCATTTACATATCGAAAGAAAGTCTTATCCCCTATTATTGCCCCTCTCACTATTCACTCCTCTGTCTGCGTCTTTGCCTTCCTTACCTCTACCCCTGCTTCTCTCTGGCTCAACTGGTATTTTACACAGTTCACTTCCATCTCAGTTGCCTTGAACCTCCTAAAGGCTTTCCTTTCTGTCCTTACCTTTTCTGCAACTTCATTTTTATACCACAGAGGTTTTCTCCTCCTCTTATTTTTACTCTCTCTTGGCACAGATGTCATTGGCCCTACAATAGCTTCTTTTATCCTCGCCCACTTTGCCTCCACCTCTATCAGCTCCCCCAACCCCTGCAATGCCCTCGCCACTATTTCCCCCATTCTTCTGAAGTCCATCCTCCTGAAATCCAGGACCTTTAACCTAGACTGGTGAACCTCTGCAGTGTTTCTCATTTTATGCCTCACCGTTTTGTGGTCACTTGTACTGAGCTGTTCCCCCACCGATAGCTCTTTTACCCTTTCCCCATTTGTCAGGACTAGATCAGGAGTAGCTCCTGCCCTGGTTGGCTCCCTGACCAGTTGATTTAGGAGGGCCAACTGCAGAGAGTCCAATATTTCCCTGGTGCTGGTTGAAGCAGCCGAAAGGGTGTTCCAGTCTATGTCTGGTAGGCTTAGGTCCCCCATCAGTACCACCTCCCCCTTTGCTGACATTTTCACAAACTCATCAGCCATACTTCTATCTGCTGATTTGTGCTGCACTGGGGGTCTATACTCCACTCCCATATGCACTGACTCCCCCTTCCCCACCGCCAACAAGACCCAGAGTCCTTCTGTCTCTCCCCACTTATCCTGCAACTCTGATGCTCTGATACCCTCCTTTACATAGAGTGCACCTCCCCCCTTTTCCTTCCTGTCCTTTCTGAGCAATTTGTTCCTTGGTGTCTTCATTTCCCATCCCTGCTCCTGGTGGCACCACGTTTCTGTTACCCCCGCTATGTCAAGGCCCTCCTCTGCCATTTTTGCCATTAGATCAGGGATCTTTCTACCCAGACTTCTAGCATTCGCACACACAACCCTCAATGCCCCTCTCTCCTCCTTTCCTATATTTTTCCTAAAATGGTGCAGGGTCTGCACCAGAAGACATATGAAGAGACACTAAAGGAGCTTAATATGTATAGCCTCGAGCAAAGGAGGGAGAGGGGGGGACATGATATAAACTTTCAAGTACCTCAATGGAATCAACAAAGTCCAAGAGGGTAGCATCTTTCAAGAAAAGAGGTGTGCAAGAACAAGGTGGCTCAATTTGAAGATGGGGGGCGGCTCAGAGGTAATGTAAGGAAGTATTTTTTCACAGAGAGGGTTGTGAATGCATGGAACGGCCTTCCAGAGGAGGTTGTGGAGTCAAAAGCTGTGGTTGAATTCAAGCATGCATGGGACAGTCATAAGGCAATTCTAGGGGGTTGGGGTTGAAAGAAGTCGGCTGCTGGTTAACTAGGATCTGCAGCTTATCCATTAGGTAGAGAAATGGGCAGACTGGGTGGGCCAAGCGGTCCATATCTGCCGTCAAATTCTGTGTTTCTATGTTTCTATTGTCCCCTTTATCCTCTTGTTGTGTGTGTAAGGTTTTCCCCTCCCCCCCGCCACCTGTCTCAACAGCCGGGCTTTTTCCTGCCCTCCCCGCCTTGTTTAGTTTAAATGGCAGCATCTGTCCACATAATTATCCAGTTTACATTTGAGCAGTGCCTTCCCCTCCCCATTTAGGTGCAGTCTATCCAGGGCATATAGGCTCGTGTCACTCCATGTTGACCCCCAATCTTCTATCACACCATACCACTTCTGGGCACACCAACCCACAAGCCAATCATTGAATTCCTCAATATTTTGCCTTGCCTCCATTCTGGCCCTTGGTACAAGTTGCACCTCTGAGAAGGACAGGGATTTGAATTCTGAATTGCTGCAGAACCTTGCCAGTGCCACAAATCTGGACCACACCTCCATCACGCTGCTCTTTGCAAGGTCATTTGTGCCTAAGTGGAAGATCAGATGCATTTTCTTATCCATTTCCCTCCTCCTAGAGGGGAACCCATGGACATCTTTGGCAGCTGTCATACCTGGCAAGCACTCCACCCATATTTTTTTTCTCTCTCTCTTCCCTTCTACCTCATGTAACCCCTTTTATAATAAAGTCCCCCACTATTAAGACTCTATCCCCTCTTTCCTCCTGGACACCCTTCACTGCTGCCATTCTCCTCCTCTTTTCCAGTTTCTTCTCCTCCATCCCCTTGCTTTCTCCCCCCCGAAACTACCTGAGCCTTCCTCCCCTCATCCTCCATCTGTACCCTTCCCCGTGCCCCTTTCTGGTTCTCTGGTTTCTCCATGCCACCATTTCCCTCCTCTGAAGCTTTTCGATTCTCACTTTCTCCAACTTGCTCTTCTCCCTCACCCAAATCATGGTTTTCTGGCACTTCTATTGTGCTATCCTTCCTTGTGCTTTCCTCCCTTTGATCTTCCTCCCCCCATGGTTTTCCTTCTACCCTGACCTTTATTGCCGGGCCCTGCTCCACTTCCTTTCCTGCCGAAGACCCTTTTCCCGATGTCCCCGCTTCCTGCCTGTTTTTTTTCCACCAAACTTCCTCCTTTCCCTTTCTTATCTGTTCATGCTCCTGTGTTCCCAGTCCCTTTTCTGCTGATCCTTGATCCCCACTCCCTCTTGCTACCCTCTGACCTCTTCCTGTACCACCCATCTCTCTCTCTCTCTCTCTCTCTCTCTGGTCTCCTGTGACCCCCCACTCCTCCACTCGCCTGGTGTTACGGGCACTCCTGCCTTCTGGGCTTCTCCTGCCAGGCTGCCCCTGTGCCCCCAGTCAACATCTAGTTCCTCCCCTTGTGCTTGAGGTTTCACCCCCCTGTGTATGTTTGCAGGTCACCCCATGCCCCTTCCTTTTCCACTCTACCAGCTGTCTCCAAAGTCCTTCCACTTCCTCCCTGAGCTTTGCCGGCTAGTGGCATACTGGACAACCTCCAAACTTCCAAGCCTAGTCCAGTACTATGGCTGCCCCACACCCCGTGCATCCAACCACCCTCCCAAAGATGCCAGCTCTAGCAACTCGAGGCCACATTCCTATTCTGTTTTGTGTCATTGGTCACTCTCCCCTTTTAATAATACTATGCAAGCTCTTCCGCTCCTATGATAGGTAGTTCCCTTTCTCCCAGCCTTTACAAACAACCACACATTATCAAGTTCCTGATTAAACAGTCCTTTTGTGCTCCTACTTTTTTTTTTTTTTTACTCTAAGTCTGGTCTTGAAATACAAAACCTCTATCAATGTCATTTAAAATCCACTAAAGTCAGGCCCAATAACTCAAAATCAGGTACAACCCAAGGTCACGTACAAAAAAGCTCTCTCAATGTTCTTTAAATTCCACTAAAGTCAGGCCACTCCTTCCCCTAGGCTCCATCCCCACTGCCTCTTTAATAGAGGTCGGGGCCGGGGTTGGTGGTATGGGAAGAAAAATACAGCTCCTCTGCTGTGTGAGTGGCTGGGCCTGCCTTTTAAGCCCAGCCCTGATTCAAAATCTTCATGCCCTCACTCCCAATTGGCTGCCCCTCCTTAATCCTCCCTGGTCCACTGCCAACTGCAGCCACCAGGAACTCCCGCTTGCCTTGCTCCTGCTGCCAATGCAGCACTGGCTTCTCTATCCCCCAATGTGCTCTTTTCTTGTAGCTCTGGCCTGCCCAAATCTGAGCCACTGGGAAATCTCTGCTCCACACCTCCTCTGAAGACGACTACAGCTCCTTTGCAGCGTCTGCTGTGTGAGCAGCAGGGCCTGCCTTTTAAGCCCAGCTCTGATTCAAAATCTTTGCACCCTCTCTCCCGATTGGCTGCCTCTCCTTAATTCACCCAGGTCCGTTGCCGACTGCAGCCACCGGGAACTCCTGCTCGCCCTGCTCCTGCTGCTGATGCAGCACTGGCTCCTCTGTCCCCCGATGTGCTCCTTTGCTGCAATTCAGGACTGCCCAAATCCGAGCCGCTGGGAAATCTCTGCTCCATGCCTCCCCCGAAGATAACTACAGCTCCTTTGCGGCGTCTTAATTATTTTTTATTACTTTAATAAAAACTGTAATTCACGCAAATTAATGTATTGCCCGGCAAGTCACATGATGAAAACAAACATGTCATGTGAATTCATTCCCAAATAATAAAGAACCGAGGGAAACACTTACAGTATCTTAACATGGGCATCGAGTAGCATGTTACTAAACTAAAACTCTCAGGAGTTCGACTGCGAGCAGGAGTCCAGACGATCTGCTGCAGTCTTACAATCAGGCTGTGGGCGCTGTGCTGGACTTGATTGCTCATGTGTGTGTTCGCCCTTTCTCGCTCAGCCCTCAGTCCTCCTGGTTTGATGGATCCTTGAGGGAGATGCGGAGAGAAGGCTGACGGCTGGAGCGTGGTGGGCGGAAGTCTGGCCTGGATGCCGAGAGGCTTAGACTGATGTCCCATTATAGTGACAATTAATCTGAGATCTCCCATTAGAAGGCAGAGTTCCTGTCTGGGGAGATCACGGCTGCTTGGAATCAACTAGCTTAGCTCTTCCGTACTGTGGACAGGCTGGGCAATCCAACTTGTCTGCAAGTACAGACAGCATTGTCGCAAGAGAAGTATGAGGAGTTTGCATGATTCTTTGCAGATAAGATTGCCAACATCAGGTCTGAGATCTGTCTAATTTGCTCCAGTGGGCAGGGAGATGGTTGGTGGGAGGTCGCGATTACTATGGTTTTGCTGGTCAACCTTTAGCCAGCTGGCTATCATGGATGTCATAAGGCTCATCCAGAGCATGTGGCCAATGTGCTGTAGTTTGGATCTGGGCCCAAGTCACCTCCTCGTGGGGTGTGTTGAGGCCATCATCCCAGTCCTGCAAAGAGATAGTTCAGTGTTCATTGGAGACAGGTGAGTTTCCCGACTACCTGAAGGAGGCAGTGGTGATACCCCTCCTTAAGAAATCTTCTTGGGACCCAGACTGTCTTACCAACTACAGATCTGTCTCTAACCTGCCCTTTGTGGGTAAGGTTATTGAGAAGGTGGTTGCGCAGCAGCTGGAGGACCATCTTACCATCCATGACATCTACGATCCTCTCCAGTCAGGTTTCAGGAAGAAACACTGCACTGAGACTACTTTAGTCCAGGTGCTCAATGATCTCCTAAAAGCAAGAGATCAGAGAAGTCATTACATCTTAGTCCTCCTAGATCTCTCAGTGGCATTTGACATGCTATATCATGGTGTGTTGCAGGAGCACCTGCGAGTCTTTTGCAGTCTGTCAGGAACAGTCCTCAGATGGTTCCATTCATTCCTCTCAGGTAGGTCTCAGAGAGCTGTGTCAGGAATTTATTCCTCTGACACATTCTCCCTACCATGCAGGGTGCCCCAGGGCTCTGTGCTCTCATTGAGAGACACTGTAAGGCAGTATGGCTGGAGTTTTCACTGCTATGCAGATGATACTCAGCTCTGCATGTCCTTTGCACCAGACCAGGATGGAGTGGTCTCTGTGTTTAGCAACTGTATTGCTGAAATCCAGGACTGGATGAATGCCAAATGGCTGATGTTGAATTCGGACAAGACCGAGGTTTTGGTGGTGGACACATGTTGTCGAGCTATGGAGACCTTGGCTGGGCAGGCAACTGGGCTCGTGTTCGGTGGCCACCAGCTGTTGGCTTCCAATCAAGTGATGAATCTAAACGTTATTCTTGATGATGGCTAGAGTCTGAATGCTCAGGTGTCTGCCATCGTCAAGGCCTCATTTTACCATCTGAGGAATATCACCTGGATTAAGCATCTGGTTCTGCCCGTCGACCTTCTGACATTGGTCCATGCCTCTGTAACCTCCCGCCTTGACTATCACAATGCCCTTTACTTAGGGTTTCTGGAGGTTGATATCCACTGCTTGCTGCTAGTGCAGAATGCTGTGGCCAGGTTGTTGGTGTGGCTTCTGCGTTCTAGCCACATGACACCTGTGCTGCTCAGTCTGCACTGGCTGCTGATTCAGTGGTGAATCACCTTCAACGTGGGCCTGTCGACCTGCAAAGTCCTACATGGACAGGGACCGAGTTATGTGCAAGAGCTCCTATCCCCTACTGCCCCATCCGATTGCTACGCTCCACTGATGAGGGATTACTGGATGTTCCCAGGGTCTGGTTAAAGTCTTCCGGGGCTTGAACTTGCACTTTTGTAGCTCTGACCCTGTGGAACTCTCTGCCTCATTGGGTTAGAGGTTGCCTGACTGTGGAGAGCTTCAAATCCGCCCTTAAAACTTATTTTCTATCGCCTATCCTGAATTTTAGTTTGAATTTAATTCTGCTGAATTTTAATTGTTGTATTTTTAAGATTTTAAGATTATTAAAATTACAGATGCAAAAAAATTGCAACTTTTCATTGCATTGCTGCTTTAAGACAGGAACAGAAATTAGCAAGCAGCCTACAAAAACATTTCCTCACAAAGGTAGTCCTTTTCTGATCGCTTCACTGTATATTCTTTTTACTTCAAGTTCTGAGCTCACATGCATTTGAATTTGGGGTAGATGGCTGGGAATTAATTACTTATGTAACCAGGTCACAGTGTACCTTTCAGTTTTGACCCCTGCCTTGTTGGCTCAAGCTAGGTTTAGGGGCTTTGGCTCTGTTGTGGATGGAAAGGTTCTTTCCCAAGTAAAGTTGGTTTGCGTGGTGCTTCAACCCAGCATTAGAACATAATGGGTTACTTGTATGTTTTGTACAACCCCCTGGGATGCTTTACCTACCCACCTCCCCTTGCAATCACCCCACAGACGGAAAACCAGCTTTGAATGTAATACTTTAAAACACATAGCAATCTCCAATACTATGCTCACAGACAATATTAAAAAATGTTAACTAATAATTTATTTACAGTATGGTTGGAATAGGGAATGGGAATGAGGGGAGCAGAGGTTAAACACTTTGATAGCTTGGAAAAGCAACAGTATGCAATCATCAATAACCCCCTGGGCCAAGGTAATTGCCTGATCAGGCTGGTCCACCAAAAAATAGCAGTCTGAACAATGTCACTGCCCACCCCCCCCAAACCAGCATATGCAACTGCACAGATTTAAACCAACCCACTCCTGTTTAGTACCAGTTTCCCCAGTTCACTAAAAACAGAGCTCCCCACAATCTATTCCAGGTACCCTGTGCACTAGTTTCTGGCCTGTACCATGAAGCTGGCTGGCCAGCACTGGTGCACTTTTAAACAATTCAAATTAAATTCAAATCCCTTTCTGGACTTATGACAAGTAATTATTTGGCGAACTTGGCAACTTCAGGCCCAGTGGCCCAACTCTGTTACCCAGGGGCAACTATTTTACAAAGTTCCCCATGCTCAGGGCAAGCCCTCATTTTACTCACAGTTCTGCAGAACAGTCTTTGGGTTATCAGGCAGAAGTTCTTTCAGGCGTTGGCTCTGGGGTGCTTTGCAGGTTTAAGTAGGATGGGTCTCTCTGTGGCTCTTGCAGCTTTAAACAGGATCAGTCCCAAGGACCAGGGCCACACACCTCACCCATCCATCAAGGCATCCAGCCCTGAGGGCAAGGTGATAGGCAATGCCTAGCTGTGACACTACCCGGCTGATTCCCTGGACTGTCCTCAGGTCACAGGTCTTCTCTGAGGACCTCGGGAACAAACAATCTCTCGCCCACCCTGCAGGCTGGCAGCAGTGGGTACTTAGCTCAGCAGAAACACAGTCTCTGGAAATGCTACCAGGCTGTAAAATGAATCAGGCTTTCAGCTTCAGGCTCCTAATGCTCAGGCATTGGAATCAAAAACAGTTTTCACCTTCACACGGGGTTTCCACATAATGGATATTAATCAGGTTTTCCCTGGGTTGTTGTATCTGAAAGCACCAGGTAGACCTCCTCTTTCCTCAGAGTTCATAGTACAGCCTCCTCGCACTCTGGAAGCTCCCAGACAACTCCCCAGCTCAGTCTAGCCCCCGGTTTCAGGGATCCGGTCAAAGTCCTAGTTTGTTAGTCAGTCTGTCAATAAGGCAAATTAGTATTCAGAATGTTCTGTAGATTCCTGATTGGTTGACAGAAAAGGCATCAAGTCACAGTCCTCTCTTACTCATAGGAGTCTCCTTTTTGTAGTATTTTGTGCCCTTGGCTTTCTCATTGGCTGCCATGCAGGTCAGAGGTTGCAAAGATGGCTGCATGGAAAACAGTGTAAATATTGTCCCTGCTTTTAAGTCTTTTTGCAAAGCTACTGTATAAACCTTTACTGCCACCAAAGTTTTATAGCTGCCCTCTGCCCTGGTCTCCAGTAGCAGAGTGAGGCATAACAGGGACTCCCCTGCCTGTTGCCAGTGCTGTAGCACTGTCCCCCTATGCAACAGGCAAGCTTTCCATTATTACAGCAGCATCGGCTGCTCTTAAAATGATAGTACTTCTAACACTTAAAGTCTTTATTGCTGCAGTTTTTCTTGTCCCCCCCCCCCTTTTTATTACAGGCTACGAATATCACATTTCATTTCCATCCAATAAGTTTACAATTATATCCTCTCTCCTTTTACTGGACAAATTCTGAAATACAGGATTAAGCCATTTTTCCCTAAACCCTTTCAAAAGATCACAATGCAATAACAGGTGATCAGTGGTTTAGATCTGTTTATAATTACCGGCTCTGCCTTTTTCCCATAGGGAAACCGTGGCATAATTTGCCGTTATAAAAGAGCATTTATAATGGCAAACACGCGCACGGCTTCCCTTGGTTTGCCCATGCGCCCACTAGTTTGTCCCCTCATGCCACTGGCCTCTCGCCGATTTCATCTTCGCCGAAACTCAACCTCCACGCCATAGGAATTTGGCAGTAGGTTAGTTCTTTTTTTAAAAGTGGTATTTTTCCGAATAGAAAGGGGCACCAGAACAGCTGAAAACAAAAAAAAAATCTGCCATGCTACTGACAAAAAACGGACCAGAGCGTGGCAGCACCGGAAAGTCTGGGGGAACATCCTGTATTTTATATAATTGCTGAGGCAAAAAAGGCAAACCCGGCAATTATATAAAATAAAAAATGGGTCGGGGGTGTCAAACTCGATTTTTACACACACCCTTGTTGTGAGATGCTTTTCACAAACCCCGAGGAGCATCCCACAACTCGGGTGTGTGCAAAATCTCGTTACACACCCCGACCCATACTTTATTCTATATATTACATGCACACATTTGTTGTAACTTATTTTATCCCATGGTATTATTTGAGCATGGCAATTCATATGGATGTTAAACCTCATTCTAGCTAATATCTTTCTATGTAAATGAGTGTGCTTGGGTTGAGAGTTGTGGCAGGAGAGTGCTGTCAGCTCAGCAGTAAGCAGTTTGTGTGTGAGCATCAGGAATCACTGCAAATGGGTCAGGAGTGAGAACCAGAGGTATTTTATAAACTAAATATGTCGTTCTGGCTGGGATTTTGATGGTTTTGTGCTCAAAGCAAGCCTAATTTCAACCAATCAGTTACCTCTACTGTCTCTGTCCATTTTTATGTTTGCTTGTGTGCATGCGCAAGAAACATTATGCGGCGGCTTAGGAGAGAAGCGGGCTGTGGAGGTGTGGCAGCCAACGGAGGTACTGCATTTGGGGGCTTGACACTAGTGGACCAATGCAGGTACACTGCTGATGGCATTGATTTCCAAAACTGCCACCAAGTTGAAACGATTTGCCGCTGCAATGAGGGGCCACCTAGTCATTGCAGCATCAGCCATCCCGCTGCAATAAGGGAGCGACTCATCATTGCAGAGCAGTACCTTGCTTAGTGTAACATTTTTTGTAAACATGGTGGCAGCTTGCCGTCACCTCACAGCCCCATGAACACCGATGGGGGTGGCCAATCCCCCTATCAGCATGCCCCTGACCCAGTTCATTTGCTGACCGGGGAGCACCGACAGCATAATGTAACCCCCTTCCCCATTTGTTGTGTGCCGAGGGGGTGCCCAATCCCCCTCGGCATCATGCCTCCCCAAAACAGTCATTCTTTGCCAATGGAGGGCACAGTCCCTGTCGGCTTAATTCCCCCACCCCAAAAAAGGCAGGTGACACACTGGGAGCCCACCCCAGTGCGCTGAAAGCAAGCCTAAAAAAAAAAATCTTCCTGCGACATCTTTTTGTTTTTTATTTTCCTCCCTGAAAGAAAGGAAACTGTCCCACGCCAGTCACCGCCCCTCCGCCAACCCTCACCCAGCCACTGTGCACCCTACCTCCACACCCCCCACCCCATACTTACCTCTGGATCCTGGCACGATGATCTTCAGTGGACCGGAAACACGTCTGCACTCTTAAAAGCCAACCACGAACTGAAGAAATACCAGTAAGCTGTATACTGGCATAAATAGTTTGTTTTTTTTCAACTTTGGTGCATATCTCAGGCATTTTGTGGAATTTTGGTAGCAAATTTTCAACGTGGGGTTATTGGGACCCCTCCTTATGAATTCAGCAACAGTCATGGCATTATTCAGCCCACGAAAGGTGATTTCATGGTCACTGCGCAGAATCACCTTTTGGGACTGAGTAATGAAATGACAGTGCCAGTGTTCATGAGGTGGTCTCACAAAAAGCCTATGTTGCAAATTTGGTGAAAAAAATCCAAAAAATGACTGTCTTACAAATGTGCATTGCGCAGTTTCCACACACGCTCGTAACTTCGCGAATTTGTAATATTTTCACTCCAGATTTTCAACATTGGCATTTTGCCACACTGTCTTATGAACATTATAGCTGTCATTGTTTATATCCTGACCGATATGTGTTTTCGCACTTCCAGGGCAGAATAGCATGGTCGCTGTTGGAAATCAGTGTTTGGGACACATTTAGAAAATCACAGTGACACTGTTCATGAGCAGAGGTCCTAAATGCCTATGTTGAAAATTTGGTGATGTAAGTTCATAAAATGACTGTGTTACGAGCATGCATTGCGCGCAGTTTCTACACACCCTTGTAATTTCGTGCATTTGTAATATTTTCACTCCAGATTTTCAACATTGGCATTATTTCATGCCTCCTTTGAACAGTACAGCTGTCATTTTTCATATCCTGCCCAAAATAAGTGTAACTCCTTTGTTACCCGGGGTTACTAGAATCCCAGTAAGACCTAATGGTAGGCAGGGAAGGCAGCGTGTGAAACTCCAGTTAAATGGGTTTCACACTGTCTCACTCTGTCCTCAGTCACAGCTGAGACTTGAGAGATGACATCATTATAGAACTGTCGCAGCTGCATGAGCCACTTTGGAATCTCCAGCTCAGGGAGTGAAGTTTAGAACTTTGGGAAATTCAAAGTCATTCTTCCATTTGTCCTTAAGCGAGAAGGAAGCATTAGTCTGCAGTTTGATCTCTCACTAAGAAAAACAGAAGTGTTCCTGTATTTAACCTTTTTTTAAAGTGGTGAAGACCGCTCCCCCGGTCTCAGTGCCCCCCTCCCTCTGAGGGGCGGAGGAAAGTTCTCTGTGGGTTCCAGGGACAATCCCCTTCTCCCACCCTGGGAAGGAAGCTGCCTGATTTAATTTCAGTCTGTTCTTGTATAACAGCAAAGGTTACAGTACTTCGCCTGTGGGGCACCTGCAACAAATGGGTGAGTGTTTGGCTCCATTTGAAGGGGCAAACATCTTGTTTTCTTCAGTTGGGAAATAAATGTGGACTGCTATTTGGGAGGACTATGTCAACTAGGACAAACAAATAGAGCAGTCAAACAGCTTAAAGATTTAAATGGATTTAAAGTTCACTGTAGAGGGGGTGCTTCAGGTCATTCACCGTTCAATCTACATTTTAAAGTCTAAAGTTTTCTGTGTGTCCAGAGAAATGGCCGGGTATGGGCTATGGGAGCTGGAGGTGGGAAACTCCCCATCTTTAGTAACCAGGTCCACCTCTACGGATTTCTTCTGTGTTTTTGCTACTTGCCTCATGCACTTGGCCAGTGATGGGGTGGGTACCCAGATGTGGGTCGCAACTTGAAAATCTCTCTAGGAGTCGCAGACTCTAAGTGGTGTGGGGAGCCACAGGATGGGAAAATTACTCCTTGTTGGATGGGAGTCTCCTTGTTTGATGTGAGTTTCGATTAGAAGTACAAAAACAAATCTCTCTAGGAGTCGCAGACTTCAAGTGGTGTGGGAAGCCACAGTTTGGGAGTCTCCTTGTTTGATGGGATGTCTTTCTAAGTAAAGTTTGGGTTCATTCTTCAAGTGGACCATCAGTCAAGTGGCCAGCAGGGGAGCCGGGCCAGTCGGACTATGTATCCAATGTGCATGCAAAGTCCAGGCTGAGTGCCTGGTGGGTCCAAAGCCAGACAATTGTAGTATGTGTTCATTCCTCAAATGGACCACTGTGTTTAACCTCTAATCTGCACATACAGTAACGTAGCCCTTTGGGGGACCATGCAGTGCTTTGTTTATGTTCAGTTAGTTAATAAATAAAGCCACACTGAAAAATCCCAATTCTGGTTCTGGACATTACAGTTACTGCTTCCTGTAGTTGGATTAACTTGGGTGCCCCTGTGCAGAGTAGCCAAACCTAGGTCCCTTGTGCCAGGTCACCTCATCCTTCCCCGAACCCGTAGATATATATATATGTTACATAAGCATTTACACATCTGGCGCAGAATAGCACGGTCGCTGTGGGAAATCAATGTTTGGGAGAGATAAGGAAAATCATAGTGATACTGTTCATGAGCAGAGGTCGCCAAATGTCAATGTTGAAAATTTAGTGAAAACATTCCACTAAATGAATGTGCTACACACATGCGTTATGCAGTTTCCATGCAAACCTGGATATTTGAGTATTTTTAATATTTTCACTACAGATTTTCAACAATGCCATCTTTTTACACCTCCCTATGACTGGTACAGCTGTCATTCTTCACATCCTACCCGATCTGTGTTTTCGTACATCTGGCACAGAATGGCATGGTCGCTGTGGGAACTCAAAGTTCGGGACACATTAACAAAATCACAGTGCCACTGTTCATGAGAAGAGGTCCCAAATGCTTTCATGAGGTGGGGGTCACAGAAAGGCCATGTTGAAAATTTGTAGTGCAAATACCAACAAACACCCAAGGCGTTAGGGTTTCTAACCATAACGTCCCACCTTGCACGGACTGACAGGCATCAGGGGTGTGCCTTTGGATTGCCGACTGTAATGCTCATGCCATTCCAGTCCCACCCCACCACTCTGCAGCCAGCCGACAGGCATCGAGGTGTGCCTTGGACTCTTCGGCCCCAGAGTTTACCCCATTTCCCTACATTGCACTCATTTCAACATATGTCCTTATGGAATTGGGTGACTGTAAAGCCAGACACCACAAGGCACACCTCAACATGTATCGGTGTCAGCAGGATAAGGTGAAGAGAAATGGCATTAACGTTATGGGCAATGACCCAAACGCATACCCCAATGCTTGTTTGTCTCTGCAGGGAGAAAGTGGGGTTTGGCGTGAATTTAAACACTTCACTGCCATTCCTATTCTGCATCTCTCTAACGCCAGCATTTCCAGTGCAAATAACAGCAAGCAAACATTCGGCATTGACAAATGCTTGTATAACACTCCCTTGTGTGTAGTGTACCCCCATCATACTTGTTTTATTACTGACAAGTAACAAACATTCCCTAACCGTAATATCCCCCAGTTTTACTCACTATCCTCTGCAAATGATGGTGTGAGCGGGGGTGGGGGGGGGACAAAATAGGCACCATATCCATACAGACCAAGTGATGGTTGCAGTAGGCAATGGGTGAAACAGTTGACTTAAAAAATAGTGTAACTTCAGCATCAGAATAAGAAAGCAAAGGGACTTGGCAACGTTAGAGGAATGGTCAAATGTATGGCAGCTTAGATTCAATACTAAGAAGTGCAAGGTAATGCACCTGGGAAACAAAAACCCAGGGGAAGAGTACACAATGGGGGTGAGATACTAACAACAACAAAATGGAAAGGGACCTGAGGGTAGTCATATCAGATGACCTAAGGTGGGCAAGCAATGTGAGAGGGACAGCAATGAGGGCTGGGGGATATTGGGATGCATAGGAGAGGCATCACCAGTAAAAACAGGAAGTTATTATCCCTCTGTACAGACAGCTGGTCAGACCCCATCTGAGTACTGCGTGCAGTTCTGGAGACCCAGTCTCGCAAAGACATAGACAGGATGGAAGCTGTCCAGAGGAGGGCAACTAAAATGGTGCAGGGTCTGCACCGAAGACATATGAAGAGAGACTAAAGGAGGTTAATATGTATAGCCTTGAGGAAAGGAGGGAGAAGGGGACATGATAGAAACTTTCAAGTACCTCAAGGAATCAACAAAGTCCAAGAGGTAGCATCTTTCAAAAAAGGGTGTACAAGAACAAGAGGGCACAATTTGAAGATAGAGGCGCTCAGAGGTAATTTAAGGAAGTATTTTTCACAGAGAGGGTTGTGGATGCATGGAACGGCCTTCCGGAGGAGGTCGTGGAGTCAAAAACACTGGTGGATTTCAAGCATGCATGGGACAGTCATAAGGCAATTCTAGGGGGTGGGGGTAGGAAGAAGTAGGCTGCTGGTTAACTAGGATCTGCAGCTTATCCAGTAGGCAGGGAAATGGGCAGGCTGGGTGGGCCAAGCGGTCCTTATCTGCAGTCAAATTCTATGTTTCTATGTTTCATTTTCTCGGAGCACATACAGTAGCAAGTTAATGGGAGACGGTTTTATGTCGCACTTACACAAGAAATGACAAGATAGTTCAAACATCAGCGGTGTGTTTACCACAAGAGAATCATGCTAGCATTAACTGTAGTTGGCAATTTACTTTTTTATTTATATAAATGGGTCATAGGAGGGGAAAGGGGGCTAGACAATACAGCCTAATTTCAGCCCCATGGGGGGGCGGGGAGTACAGTTGCAAGCCAACTGAAATCGAACCACATTTAAGTGCCGTACTATTATAGCGCAATTTCTCAAAAACTGCCATGGGATCTTTAACGACCACCTCAACAACCACCAGAAAGGCAAATGGGACGCCGGGTTCTTATTCGAAGGATAGCACAACACTACAATTCAGTCTCTCTTGTACTGCTCTCTGATACAGGCATTTATGGTACGAGTCCAATCCCCCAAAGGGACTAGAACCCATGACTATTTCCACCAGAGGGTCATGTGTTAACAGAGCCATGCTGACACTTAGAATAGACAATAAGTGGCATTTCCAAAGATCAATTGACCCACTGCAGTCGCAAATGTATTACAAACTTGAAATTGGGTACTCCTGTTGACTTGATAACAAATCCGATGCAGCAGGCCGATCAAATACATTAAATATTGATTCATTTCGTACCATTAATTCCAATGGTAAAATATGTAGCATTTGTTCACCTGGAATATACCTATAGAATTGACGTCTTCCCTAGGTTATATTCATCAAAAATCCAATTTGTTTAGTAATAGATCACTGGGAAGCCTTTTTGGTCGCATGCTCCTACTAACGGAGCCAAAGGGAAATGACAGCCGAGGGGACGGCGGAACATTATTGTGGTTTCCCGCTCTTTTGGTCCCTCTCTGTCACGCGGCGTCTCCCGGTCCAACGGCCGCAGCTGTCACTGCTCTCTCTTCCCGCCCTCTCAGGACACTGGGACACTTCTTATTGGTCCATTGGCATAGGGGACACTTTTAATTGGCGCCGATCTTTTCCCGCTGTAGTCGGCCCGAGACAGAATGCTGGGCACAAACTAACGGATTTAACGGTTTACAAGGCTCAGATAGCAGATTGCGGACTCCCTATCTCAAAAGCTTTACAACTTCGGATCACTGTAAAACATTACTTGTATGCGTTCACTTCTATATGCCGTTTCTGCTCCCTCCCCCTTGTAACACATGGAAACGATCAGCAGCCGGCAGTGTGCCTTCTCCGCTTAGCACATGCGAATGGCTAAACACCAAATAACGTAACATTTTGAACTGTCATTGCTTTGGATTAATGCTGCATGTGTCGGTAATGCCGTCAAATTTTGCATGAAATAAATAATTGACTCCTGTTTCAGTTTTTAGACCCAACCTCCGAGACGTTTTACATGTCAGTAAAACCTTGTATTACAGCTCTTTGAAGAGAATGTGGGCGGCTCTGAAAAGAGCCTTTGGGTTCAACAGTTGAGATGGGGCCATTCTTGCCGGGGTGTCCGTCCGCAATCACTTGGCGCTGCTGTACTTGGTGATGGCTTTCGTGCCCTCCGACACCGCATGCTTGGCCAGCTCTCCTGGCAGTACCAGGCGAACGGCAGCCTGGATGTCCTTGGAAGCGATGGTCTTGCGCTTCCTATATTCAGCCAGGTGCTTGGATTGGGTTGCGATTCGCTGAAAGATGTCGTTCACAAAGGAATTCATGATGCTCATAGCCTTGGAAGAGATGCCGGTGTCAGGATGAACCTGTTTCAGTACTTTGTACACATAGATCGAGTAACTCTCCTTGCGGCTCTTCCTTCCCTTCTTCTTCAGAGCCTTACTGCTAGATGGCGCCTTCGGACCCTTTTTCGAACCCGAAGCTGATTTGGCAGGCATATCGAATAATCAATGTACTTCTGTGAAGTTAGATCAACTAATTATCTCAATTCTCTTTGGTACAGCAGTATATATAGAACGGTGCTCTATATGCAAATTAGCAGGGGAGCCTTTGATTGGCTAGCAAAATTATACCTCAGTCCCCGGGACTTGATTGGCCATTTTAATAGTAATAGGTTCATGTTGAAAACAGAGTGCTAACTTTAGTTCCACTCGATCTCGTGTCAGATTTATTAAGTCCCCTCTGTTTTTATTCAACAATCTTCTTTTTTCTTTTCTCGGTTTTCAACTTGGGCTACTGACTTCAACCCCTCTTTCAACCAGATTGGTGCAATTATTTCTCTTCCAGTGTATTTGCCTGTCCATACCATCCGATGCCCAACACCGTTTTTTATTGTTTCCGATCTTTTCGGTTGAGGCTGGAAGACAATTCAGCACTGGATAAGAAAAGACTCCAATCCTGGAGCACATTTGTAAGTTGGGGTGGGCTCAGGGCAGCGAGACAAGCCGCCAGTACAACACTCTGCGCCACCGCTACTACTGCAGACCACCAGCTCTTATCGATCTTTTCCCGCTCAGGTTCATAGATTCACAGAAGCGTGACGGCAGATGGCGCGAGACCCAGTGGTAGCTAGGAAAAATAACGGATTTAACGGCCAGTTTTGTAAACGATCGGCTGCCTGTTGCTTTTTCAGGGGGTGCTCTTTGCCGCACTATACTGGTCCACGCAATCTCCCGTTAACATTATATTCTACACGTTCTTCATACACTAGAGTCTAATGAAGTACTATTCTTCATTTTGTCGAAAATAAAGACTTTTCAGGAGCATTTACTTATTAAGAAAATGAAAATTCTCCCTGTTTGCTAAAACAATTCTATATGTGCCGGAAGAGAATGTGACACCTGAGTGTATCGCTGCCCTCTACTCCCCAAGTGTATTCCAACCGGGTTCTTTGTGTTTGTCAGATTCTCAAAGCTTGAACTTTTCTAAAATACATTTTGCATAAATTTTTATTAAAATTATTCCACAAAAGATGAAATCTATAAACTATTCCATAATTGAAGGTTATTTCTGATGTATTTATACCAATATGTATGCCCCTTTCTTTTATTCAAACAATAACAAGGTTTAACTACAAAACAAATCTTTGAACTGTAATCCTGTCACGAGTGGCACCACAAAAATCACAAACTCCGCTCACAGTGACTGCAATTGTCGATCTTTGCAGAATCCATGTATATCAGAAATTGTTAATAAATCGAGCATCGAGAGATAGTATAACGCAGTGGTTTAATGCTGTGAGCTGTAAATTTGGTGACATCCACCAAACCAGATCTGTGTCTGAATCCCACAGCTTCCACTTACAAACTATGCGTCCCTAAACAAGTCACTTAACTTCCCTGTGTTCCCAGGTCCCACGTGTAAAAAATCTGCCAGTTTAGTGTGAGAGTCCCGGTTAAACAACTTAAAAAAAAAACTTTATGCATCCATCGTGTCTGGATAAAGGATTTTCGTAATGAAAGTGGAAACATGAAAACGGAATGTATGTAGGCATATCTCTCAACTGTCCCTGATTTTGCCTCGAAATTGTCCTCTTTCCTTCTAAAATTTGTGTTTTTGTGGCAGAACAGTGGGGATTAAAAGCACAAAATGTTGTCACACATTAAAGTTACAGTCATGTTCTTCTTCAGAAAATGCATCTTAACACAAATAGTTTCATTCTACCTACTTTCTGAGTGAATAGTACCAATTTGTAAGATGTGTTCCTCATTTGGGGTCTTTATCCCTGATTTTGTAAGCCTTGTCCCTGATTCATGAGGCAAGAGGTTTGAGAGGTATGTATGTAGGTGTATATCGTCCCTGGTCCAGAGCACCAGCATGGCTGGAGGTAAGAGGTCAGCATCTCAGCCCTCCACACAACTGCACTGGCTAATATTGAACTCTTTAAGATTGTAGCTCCTATTAACAAAAATTGTAAGCATTTTCATGCTTTAGCTCCTTTTAAGGTGGCTCTCAAGAGGCTTTGGGTTCTAAGATCCATTGGGAGTTGCTGCCTGGGTTGTCCTTCTCCTTTTTACCTGGAATTGTTGTACTTGATGATGGCCTTGGAGCCCTCAGACACATCATGCTTGGCCAGTTCCCTTGACACTACCAGGAACCTAGTAAGCTGATGTCTCAGGGAGATATGGTATTGCACCTCCTATAGGTAGCCAGGAGGGGGCTTTGGCTATGATGCACTTGATGTTGTCATTCACAAGTGAGGTCATGATGCACGTGGCCTTGGAAGAGATGTTCCTTTTTGGATTAACCTGTCTGAGCACTCTGTACACATAGATTGAGTAAGTCTCCTTGTGGGGTTTCCTTCCCTTCTTCTGACTCTTTCTAGTGACTGTTGTCTCAGAACTTTTATTCAGAGCTGGAACAGATTTAGCAGAAACAGGCATATAAAAATCTGAATATTCTGTCAAAATTCCTCAATGAAGATAAACAATTAAATGACCATGAAGCACCTAGTACTTGTAGATGTAACTGTGTTGTATTATGACATGTTCCTGTAACTGTATTAGTTAGTCTTGTTATTGCAGTTGTCATACCTGTATTGTTTCTGGTGCCAACTATTGCACTATCAATGTACTGCACTTATCGGGTCATAGGAACATAGAATTTGACGGCAGATAAGGACCGCTTGGCCCACCCAGTCTGCCCATTTCCCTACCTACTGGATAAGCTGCAGATCCTAGTTAACCAGCAGCCTACTTCTTCTTACCCCCAACCCCCAGAATTGCCTTATGACTGTCCCATGCATGCTTGAATTCCACCACTGATTTTGGGTCGCCACTGAAAAAGGGATTGTCTTGTCTCAATGGGCCTACCTGGTTACCAAAATTCAATAAATAAATAAATAAATTGTTAAAGCAGCAGTGCAACGAAAAGTTGTAACTTTGCAGTCACCTGTGATTTTAGTTTAGTAACACACCGCTTGATGTCGGTTTTAAAGCAGCAGTGTAACGAACAGTTGTAATTTTTTGCTCCATTGATTTTAGTTTAGTAGCATGCTGCTTGATGTCCATTTTAAAATAGTCTAAGGATTTCCTTCAGTTATTTATTATTTTGTAATTAGTTCAAGTGACATGTTTGTTTTCTTCATGTGACTTCTCTGGCAGTACATTAAAGCAGCAGTGCAATGAAAGGTTGCAATTCTGCAGTCACCTTTGATTTTAGTTTAGTAACATGCCTCTTGATTTCCGTTTTAAGTCATTCTTAGGGTTTCCTTTGGTTCTTTATTATTTTTTATGTCTTCAATAAAATCTATACTTAATTTGCACAAATTAATGCACTGCCTGGCAAGTCACATGAAGAGAAAAAACATGTTGCATGAATTAATTACAAAATAATAAAGAACCAAAGGAAACCCTTAGAATATCTTAAGACAGACATCAAGCAGCATGTAAAATCACAGATGCAAAAAATTATAACTTTTCATTGCACTGCTGCTTTCATTCATGCAAATTAATTACAGTTTTTATTGAAGTAATGAAGAATAAACAACTAAAGGAGACCCTTAGAATAACTTAAAATGGACATCAAGCAGCATGTTACCAAACTAAAGTCACAGGTGACTGCAAAATTACAACCTTTCATTGCTCTGCTGCTTTAAGTTATTCTAAGGGCTTCCTTTGGTTTATAGATTCATAGATTCATAGAAGTGTGACAGCAGAAAAGGACCGAACAAGGCCCATCAAGTCTGCCCACTTGCCCAGCTATCTGCTAGGGCCTGTACCCCCCCCCAACACTCCCATGTGGTTGTCCCATGCTCTTTTGAATCCCTCCACTGTTTCCTCTCTAACGACTGCCTCTGGGAGTCTGTTCCACTTTTCCACCACTCTCTCTGTGTAATAGTATTTTCTAATGTTACCCCTCAACTGCCCTCCCTCCACCTGCAGGCCATGCCCACGTGTCCTCGGTTTTCCTTTCCTCTTGAAGATGCTCCCCCTGGCACCCTGTTTATACCCTTAAGGTACTTGAAAGTCTCGATTGTGTCCCCCTACTCCCTCCTCTGCTCCAGGGAGTACATGTTCAGATTTCTAAACCTTTCTTCATATGATAGGTGGCCTAACCCTTTTACCATTTTTGTCGCTCTCCTCTGAACCCTCTCTATCCTCCCCACATCCTTCCTGAGGTATGGCCTCCAGAACTGGACTCCATATTCCCAAGTGTGGTCTAACTAAATGGGTGTACAAGGGTACTATGACTTCCCTATTCCTACTGGTGATCCCCCTTCGGATGCATCCCAGCATTCCACTCCCCCTGGCCACTGTCCTCCCGCACTGCCCTTCCATCTTCAGGCCCCCGGATATAATGATGCCTAGGTCCCTTTCTTGTTCTGTCTCCTCCAGATCTCTGCCTCCCATACAGTACCCTGCCTTCTGATTTCTGTAGCCCAGATGCATGATTTTACATTTTTCTGTACTGAATTCTAGCTGCCACCTTTTTGACCATGCCTCAAGTCTCCTCAAGTGTCTCTCCATTTGTTCCACCCCTTCCTCAGTGTCCACCCTATTGTCGATTTTGATATCATCCACAAACATACTCTCAACCCCCTCATGGCCCTCCACAATGTTCCCTATGAATAAGTTGAACAGTAGGGGCCCCTACACCGATCCCTGAGGGAACTCTCTCATGACCTTGCCCTCCTCAGATGCCGCCCCATTTATTATGACACTCTGCCTCCTGTCTCCCAGCCAGCTTCTCACCCATTTGACTACCCTGTGTCCCATTCCCAGTCCTGCTATTTTACACAGCAGCCTGCCATGGGGCACTGAGTCAAACGCCTTTCTGAAATCCAAATAAGCTACATCTACCACTCTATCTTGATTTATTTTCTTGGTGACCCCATCAAGCAACTCTATCAAATTTGTTTGGCAGGCTCTGCCCCTAGTAAACCCATGTTGTCTTGGATTCATCAGGCCGTTTGTCTCCAGGTAGCTGGTGATCCTGACTTGTACTGGCTTCTCCATGAGCTTACCTACCACTGATGTCAAGCTCACAGGCCTGTAACTTTCCACTTCCTCCCTTCCTCCCCGCTTATGCAGAGGGACCACATTTCCCTGCCTCCAGTCCTCAGGCACCACCCCCGTTTCCAGGGACCAATTGAAGAGTGCAGTCAAGTAACACCCTTGGGTGCACCCAATCTGGCCCCATTGCCCTGTCCACCTTCCCGCAGCCCAGTTCTTCCAATATTTCCTCCACGAGAAACTGCCTCATCTCCACCCTTGTCCCCAGCCATTTCATGTCCTGCTCTGCTGCTTTCATCTCCTTCCTCCTCCTCCCTCTTGAACACAGAGCAAAAATAGGTGTTTAGTAGGTCTGCATTTTCTCTGTCTCTTTGAAGTGCCTCCCCCTCTTTTGTTCTTAACCGGAGAATCCCCTGCCTAGTCTTCCTCTTTTCATTTACATATCGAAAGAAAGTCTTATCCCCTTTTATTACCCCTCTCGCTATTCGCTCCTCTGTCTGTGCCTTTGCCCTCCTTACCTCTACCCCTGCTTATCTCTGGCTCGACTGGTATTTTACCCAGTTCACTTCCGTCTGAGTTGCCTTGAACTTCCTAAAGGCTTTCCTTTTTGTCCTTACCTTTTCTGCTACTTCCTTTGTATACCACAAAGGTTTTCTTCTCCTCTTATTTTTACTCTCTCTTGGCACAGATGTCAGTGTCCCCTACAATAGCTTCTTTTATCCTCTCCCACTTTGCCTCCACCTCCATCAACTCCCCCAACCCCTGCAATGCCCTCGCCACTATTTCCCCCTATCTCCTGAAGTCCATCCTCCTGAAATCCAGGACCTTTAACCTAGACTGGTGAACCTCTGCAGTGTTTCTTATTTTAAACCTGACCGTGTTGTGGTCACTTGTACTGAGATGTTCCCCCGCTGATAGCTCTTTCACCCTTTCCCCATTTGTCAGGACTAGATCAAGAGTAGCTTCTGCTCTGGTTGGCTCCCTGACCAGTTGATTTAGGAGGGCCAACTGCAGGAGTCCAATATTTCCCTGCTGCTGGTTGAAGCAGCTGAAAGGGTGTTCCAGTCTACGTTTGGTAGGTTTAGGTCCCCCATCAGCACCACCTCCCCCTTTGCTGCCATTTTCACAAACTCATCAGCCATACTTCTATCTGCAGATTCGTGCTGCACCGGGGGTCTATACACCATCCCCATACTCACTGACTCCCCCTTCCCCACCGCCAATGAGACCCAGAGTCCTTCTGTCTCTCCCCACTTATCCTGCAACTCTGATGCTCTGATACCCTCCTTCACATAGAGTGCACCTCCCCTCCTTTCCCTCCCTGTCCTTTCTGAACAATTTGTTCCCTGGTATCTCCATTTCCCATCCCTGCTCCTGATGGCACCACGTTTCTGTTACCCCCGCTATGTCAAGGCCCTCCTCTGCCATTTTTGCCATTAGATCAGGGATCTTTCTACCCAGACTTCTAGCATTCACACACATAACCCTCCATGCCCCTCTCTCCTCCTTTCCTATATTTTTCCTAAAATGGTGCAGGGTCTGCACCAGAAGACATATGAAGAGAGAGACTAAAGGAGCTTAATGTGCATAGCCTCGAGCAAAGGAGTGAGAGGGGGGACATGACAGAAACTTTCAAGTTCCTCAATGGAATCAACAAAGTCCAAGAGGGTGGCATCTTTCAGGAAAAGAGGTGTGCAAGAACAAGGTGGCACAATTTGAGGATGGGGGGCAGCTCAGAGGTAATGTAAGGAAGTATTTTTTCACACAGAGGGTTGTGAATGCATGGAACGGTCTTCCAGAGAAGGTTGTGGAGTCAAAAACAGTGGTTGAATTCAAGCATGCATGGGACAGTCATAAAGCAATTCTTGGGGGTGGGGGTAGAAAGAAGTCGGCTCCTGGTTAACTAGGATCTGCAGCTTATCCATTAGGTAGGAAAAAGGGCAGACTGGGTGGGCCAAGCGGTCCTATCTGCCATCAAATTCTATGTTTCTGTGTTTCTATTGTCCCTTACCCTCTTGCTGTGTGTAGGGCTTCCTCCCCCCGCCACCTGCCTCCAACAGCCAGGCTTTTCCTGCCCTACCGCCTTGCTTAGTTTAAATGGTAGCGTCCTGTCCACATAATTATCCAGTTTACATTTGAGCAGTGCCTTCCCCTCCCCATTTAGGTGCAGCCTATCCAGGGCATATAGGCTCGTGTCATTCCATGTTGACCCCCAATCTTCTATCACACCATACCACTTCTGGGCACACCAACCCACAAGCCAATCATAGAATTCCTCAATATTTTGCCTTGCTTCCATTCTGGCCCTTGGTACAAGTAGCACCTCCGAGAAGGACAGGGATTTGAATTCTGAATCACTGCAGAACCTTGCCAGTGCCAGAAATCTGGACCACACCTCCATCACGCTGCTCTTTGCATGGTCGTTTGTGCCTAGGTGGAAGATCAGATGCATTTTCTTATCCATTTCCCTCCCCCTAAAGGGGACCCAATGGACAACTTTGGCAGCCGTCATGCCAGGCAGGCACTCCACCCATATTTTTTTCCCCTCTCTCTTCCCTTCTACCCCATGTAACCCCTTTTATAATAGAATCCCCCACTATGAAGCCTCTTTCCCTTTTTCCTCCAGGACACCCCTCACTGCTGCCATTCTCCTCCTCTTTTCCAATTTCTTCTCCTCTATCCCCTTAATTTCTCCTCCCCTGAAACTACCCAAGCCTTCCTCCCATCATCCTCCATCTGTACCCTTCCCAGTGCCCCTTCCTGGTTCTCTGGTTTCTCCATGCTGCCATTTCCCTCCTCTGAAGTTTTTCGATTCTCACTTTCTCTAACCTGCTCTTCTCCCTCACCCAAATCCTGGTTTTCTGGCACTTCTATTGTGCTATCCTTCCTTGTGCTTTCCTCCCTTTGATCTTCCTCCCCCCATGGTTTTCCTTCTACCCTGACCTTTATTGCCGGGACCTGCTCCATTTGCTTTCCTGCCGAAGACTCTTTTCCCGATGTCCCCGCTTCCTGCCTGTTTTTTTCCACCAAACTTCCTCCTTTCCCTTTCTTATCTGTTCATGCTTCTGTGTTCCCAGTCCCTTTTCTGCTGATCCTTGGTCCCCACTCCCCTCTGCTACTCTCTGACCCCTTCCTGTAACACCCATCTCTCTCTCTCTGGTCTCCTATGACCCCCCTCCTCCCCTCACCTGGCGTTATGGGCACTCCTGCCTTCTGGGCTCCTCTTGCCAGGCTTCCCCTGTTCCCCCAGTCAGTGTCTAGTTCCTCCCCTTGTGCTTGAGCTTTCACACCCCTGTGTATGTTTGCAGGCCACCCCATGTCCCTTCCTTTTCTGCTCTGCCAGCTGCCTCCAAAGTCCTTCCACTTCCTCCCCGAGCTTTGCCGGCTGGTGGCATACTGGACAACCTCCAAACTTCCAAGCCCAGTCTAGAACTATGGCTGCCCCCCCCCATGCATCCAACCACCCACCCAAAGATGCCAGTCTAGCAACTTGAGGCCACCTTCCTATTCTGTTTTGTGTCATTGGTCACTCTCCCCTTTTAATAATACTATGCAAGCTCTTCCGCTCCTACAATAGGTAGTTCCCTTTCTCCCAGCCTTTACAAACAACCACACATTATCAAGTTCCATATTAAACTGTCCTTTTGTACTCCTACTTTTTTTTTTTTTTACTCTTACTGCTCTTGAATACAAAACCTCTCTCAATGTCCTTTAAATTCCACTAAAGTCAGGCCACTCCTTCCCCTAGGCTCCACACCCACTTCCTTTTTAATAGAGGTCGGGACCTGGGTGGGTGGTATGGGAAGAAAAATACAGCTCCTCTGCTGTGTGAGTTGCTGGGCCTGCCTTTTAAGCCCAGCCCTGATTCAAAATCTTCGCGCCCTCACTCCCGATTGGCTGCCTCTCCTTAATTCTCCTTGGTCCGCTGCCAACTGCAGCCACCGGGAACTCCCACTTGCCTTGCTCCTGCTGCCAATGCAGCACTGGCATCTCTGTCCCCCAATGCACTCCTGTCCTGTAGCTCTGGCCTGCCCAAATCCAAGCCGCTGGGAAATCTCTGCTCCACACCTCCCGTGAAGATGACTACAGCTCCTTTGCGGCGTCTTAATTATTTTTTATTACTTCAATAAAAACTGTAATTCACAAAAATTAATGTATTGCCCAGCAAGTCACATGATGAAAACAAACATGTCATGTAAATTCATTCCCAAATAATAAAGAACTGAGGGAAACACTTGCAATATCTTAACATGGACATCAAGTAGCATGTTACTAAACTAAAACTCTCAGGAGTTCGACTGCGAGCAGGAGTACAGATGATCTGCTGCAGTCTTACAATCAGGCTGTGGGGGCTGTGCTGGACTTGATTGCTCATGTGCGTGTTCGCCCTCTCTCACTCAGACCTCAGTCCTCCTGGTTCGATGGGTCCTTGAGGGAGATGCGGAGAGAAGGCTGATGGCTGGAGCGTGGTGGGTGGAAGTCCAGCCTGGATGCCGAGAGGCTTAGATTGATGTCCCATTATAGTGACTATTAATCTGAGATCTCCCATTAGAAGGCAGAGTTCCTGTCTGGGGAGATCACGGCTGCTTGGAATTAACTAGCTTAGCTCTTCCGTACTGTGGACAGGCTGGGCAATCCAACTTGTCTGCAAGTACAGACAGCATTGTTGCAAGAGAAGTATGAGGAGTTTGCATGATTCTTTGTGGATAGGATTGCCAACATCAGGTCTGAGATCTGTCTAATTTGCTCCAGTGGGCAGGGAGATGGTCGGTGGGAGGACTCGATGTTACGTTTTGCTGGTCGACCTTTAGCCAGCTGGCTATCATGGATGTCATAAGGGTCATCTAGAGCATGTGGCCGATCTGCTGTAGTTTGGATCTGGGTCCAACTCACCTCCTGGTGGGGTGTGTTGAGGCCATCAGCCCAATCCTGGCAGGGATAGTTCAGTGTTCATTGGAGACTGGTGAGTTTCCGGACTCCCTGAAGGAGGTGGTGGTTACACCTCTCCTTAAGAAATCTTCTTGGGACCCAGACTGTCTTACCAACGATAGATCAGTCTCTAACCTGCCCTTTGTGGGTAAGGTTATTGAGAAGGTGGTTGTGCAGCAGCTGGAGGACCATCTTACCATCCATGACATCTACAATCCTCTCCAGTCAGGTTTCAGGAAGAAACACTGCACTGAGACTACTTTAATCCAGGTGCTCAATGATCTCCTGACAGCGAGAGATTAGAGAAGTCATTACATCTTAGTCCTCCTAGATCTCTCAGTGGCATTTGACATGCTGGATCATGGTGTGTTGCAGGAACACCTGCGAGTCTTTTACAGTCTCTCAGGAAAAGTCCTCAGATGGTTCCATTCATTCCTCTCAGGTAGGTCTCAGAGAGCTGTGTCAGGAATTTATTCCTCTGACACATTCTCCCTACCATGTGGGGTGCCCCAGGGCTCTGTGCTCTCGTTGAGAGGCACTGTAAGGCAGTATGGCTGGAGTTTTCACTGCTATGCAGATGATACTCAGCTCTGCGTGTCCTTTGCACCAGACCAGGATGGAGTGGTCTCTGTGTTTAACAACTGTCTCGCTGAAATCCAGGACTGGATGAATGCCAACTGGCTGATGTTGAATTCGGACAAGACCGAGGTTTTGGTGGTGGACACATGTCGCTGGGCTATGGGACCTTGGCTGGGCAGGCAACTGGGCTCATGTTCGGTGGCCTCCAGCTGTTGGCTTCCAATCAAGTGATGAATCTAAGTGTTATTCTTGATGATGGCTAGAGTCTGAATGCTCAGGTGTCTGCCATCGTCAAGGCCTCATTTTACCATCTGAGGAATATCACCTGGATTAAACATCTGGTTCTGCCCGATGACGTTCCAACATCGGTCCATGCCTCTGTAACCTCCCACCTTGACTATCACAATGCCCTTTACATAGGGTTTCTGGAGGTTGATATCCACTGCTTGCAGCTAGTGCAGAATGCTTTGGCCAAGTTGTTGTTGGGGCTTCCGCGTTCCAGCCACATGACGCCTGTGCTGCTCAGTCTGCACTGGCTGCTGCTTCAGTGGTGAATCACCTTCAATGTGGGCCTGTCGACCTACAAAGCCCTACATGGATCGAGACCGAGTGAGTTATGTGCAAGAGCTCCTGTGCCCGTACCGCCCCATCCGATTGCTACGCTCCACTGATGAGGGATTGCTGGAGGTTCCCAGGTTCCTGTTAAAGTCTTCCGGGGCTTGAACTTGCACTTTTGTAGCTCTGACCCTGTGGAACTCTCTGCCTCATTGGGTTAGAGGTTGCCTGACTGTGGAGAGCTTCAAATCCATTCTTAAAACTTATTTTCTATCGCCTATCCTAAATTTTAATTTGAATTTAATTCTGCTGAATTTTAATTGTTGTGTTTTTAAGATTTTAAGATTATTAAAATTACAGATGCAAAAAAATTGCAACTTTTTTTGCATTGCTGCTTTACTACAAGTAACAGAAATTAGCAAGCAGTCTACGAAAACATTTCCTCACAAAGGTAGCTCTTTTCTGATCGGTTCACTGTATATTCTTTTTACTTCAAGTTCTGAGCTCACATGCGTTTGAGTTTGGGGTAGATGGCTGGGGATTAATTACTTATGTAACCGGGTCACAGTGTACCTTTCAGTTATGACCCCTGCCTTGTTGGCTCAAGCAAGGTTTAGGGGCCTTGGCTCTGTTGTGGATGGAAAGGTTCTTTCCCAAGTAAAGTTGGTTTGCATGTTGCCTCAACCCAGCATTAGAACATAATGTGTCACTTGTATGTTTTGTACAACCCCCTGGAATGCTGTACCTACCCATCTCCCCTTGCAATCACCCCACAGATGGAAAACCAGCTTTGAATGTAACACTTTAAAACACATAGCAATCTCCAATACTATGCTCACTGACAATATTAAAAAATGTTAACTAATAATTTATTTACGGTATGGTTGGAATAGGGAAAGGGAATGAGGGGAGCAGAGGTTAAACACTTTGATGGCTTGGAAAAGCAACAGTATGCAATAATCAATGACCCCCTGGGCCAAGGTAATTGCCTGACCAGGGTAGTCCATCAAAAAATAACAGTCTGAACAATGTCACTGCCCACCCCACCAAACCAGCACATGCAACTGCACAGATTTAAACCAACCCACTCCTCTTTAGTACCGGTTTCCCCAGTTCACTAAAAACAGGGCTCCCCACATTCTATTCCAGGTACCCTGTGCACTAGTTTCTGGCCTGTACTATGAAGCTGGCTGGCCAGCACTGGTGCACTTTTAAACAATTCAAATTAAATTCAAATCCCTTTCTGGACTTATGACAAGTAATTATTTGGCGAACTTGGCAACTTTAGGCCCAGTGGCCCAACTCTGTAACCCTGGGGCAACTATTTTGCAAATTTTCCCCATGCCCAGGACAAGCCCTAATGTTACTCACAGTTCTGCAGAGCAGTCTTTGGGTTGTCAGGCAGTTCTTTCAGGCATTGGCTCTGGGGTGCTTTGCAGGTTTAAGTAGGATGGGTCTCTCTGTGGCTCTTGCAGCTTTAAACAGGATCAGTCCCAAGGACCAGTGCCTCATACCTCACCCATCTATCAAGGCATCCTGCCCTGAGGGCAAGGTGATAGGCAATGCCTAGCTGTGACACTACCCGGCCGATTCCCTGGAGTGTCCTCAAGTCACAGGTCTTCTCTGAGGACCTCAGGAACAAACAATCTCTCGCCCACCCTGCAGGCTGGCAGCAGTGGGTACTTAGCTCAGCAGAAACACAGTCTCTGGAAATGCTACCAGGCTGTAAAACAAATCAGGCTGTCAGCTTCAGGCTCCTAATGCTCAGGCTTTGGAATCAAAACAGTTTTCACCTTCACACAGGTTTCCACATAATGGATATTAATCATTGTGGTTTTCCTGGCTGTTGTATCTGAAAGCACCAGGTAGACCTCCTCTTTCCTCAGAGTTCATAGTACAGCCTCTCGCACTCTGGAAGCCCAGACACACCCCCTGCTCAGTCTAGCCCTCCCCCAGGTTTCAGGGATCGGTCAAAGTCTCAGTTTGTTAATCACTCTGTCAATAAGGCAAATTAGTATTCAGAATGTTCAGTAGATGCCTGATTGGTTGACAGAAAAGGCACTAAGTCACAGTCCTCTCTTACTCATAGGAGTCTCCTTTTTGTAGTCTTTTGTGCCCTTGGCTTTCTCATTGGCTGCCATGCAGGTCAGAGTTTGCAAAGATGGCTGCATGGAAAACAGTGTAAATATTGTCCCTGCTTTAAAGTCTTTTTGCAGAGCTCCTGTATAAACCTTTACTGCCACCAAAGTTTTATATCTGCCCTCTGCCCTGGTCTCCAGTAGCAGAGTGAGGCATTACAGGGACTCCCCTGCCTGTTGTCAGTGCTGTAGCACTGTCCCCCTAGGCAACAGGCAAGCTTTCCATTAATACAGCAGCATCAGCTGCTCTTAAAATGATAGTACTTTTAACACTTAAAGTCTTTATTTCTACAGTTTTTCTTGCCCCCCCCCCTTTTATTGCAGGCTACGAATATCACATTTCATTTCCATCCAATAAGTTTACAATTATATCCTCTCTCCTTTTACTGTACAAGCTCTGAAATACAGGATTAAGCCATTTTTCCCTAAAACCTTTCAAAAGATCACAATGCAATAACAGGTGATCAGTGGTTAAGATCTGTTTATTACATGCACACATTTGTTGTTACTTATTTTATCCCATGGTATTATTTGAGCATGGCAATTCATATGCATGTTAAACCTCATTCTAACAAATATCGTTCCATGTAAATGAGTGTGCTTGGGTTGAGAGTTGTGGCGGGAGAGTGCTGCCAGCTCAGCAGTAAGCAGTTTGCATGTGAGCATCAGGAATCACTGCAAATGGGTCAGGAGTGAGAACCAGAGGTATTTTATAAACTAAATATGTTGTTCTGCCTGGGATTTTGATGGTTTTGTGCTCAAGCAAGCCTAATTTCAACCAATCAGCTACCTCTATTGTCTCTGTCCATTTTTATGTTTACTTGCGTGCATATGCAAGAAACATTATGCGGCGGCTTAGGAGAGAAGCGGGCTGTGGAGGTATGGCAGCAAATGGCGGTACTGCATTTGGGGGCTTGACACTAGTGGACCAATGCAGGCACACTGCTGATGGCATTGATTTCTAAAACTGCCACCAAGTTGAAACAATTTCGCCGCTGCAATGAGGGGCCGCCTCATCATTGCAGCATCAGCCATCCCGCTGCAATACGGGAGCGACTAATCATTGCAGAGCGGTACCTTGCTTAGTGTAACATTTTTTGTAAACATGGTAGCGGCTTGCTGCCGCCTCACAGCCCCAAGAACACCAAGGGGGTGGCCAATCCCCTTCTCAGCATGCCCCTGACCCAGTTCATTTGCTGACCGGGGAGCACCGACGGCATAATGTAACCCCCTCCCCCATTTGTTGTGTGCCAAGGGAGTGCCCAATCCCTCTCAGCATCATGCCTCCCCAAAACAGTCATTCTTTGCCAATGGAGGGCCCAGTCTCTGTCGGCTTAATTCCCCAACCCCAAAAGGCAGGTGACACTCTGGGAGCCCACCCAGTCGCGCTGAAAGCAAGCCTAAAAAATCTTCCTACATCTCTTTTGTTTTTATTTTCTTCCCTGAAAGAAAGGAAAAGGGTCCCACGCGTCACCGTCCTCCCCAGTCTGCACTCAGCCACTGCGCGCCCATACCTCCCCACGCCCCGCCCCATACTTACCTCTGGATCTAGCACGATGATCTTCAGTGGTCGAACACGTAATGCACTCTTCAAAGCAGATCATGAATTGAAGAAATACCAGTAAGCTGTATAATGGCATAAATAGTTTTTTTTTAACTTTGGTGCATATCTCAGGCATTTTGGGGAATTTTGGCACCAAATTTTCAACGTGGGGTTATTGGGCCCCTCCTCATGAATTCAGCCACAGTCATGGCATTATTCGGCCCATGAAGGGTGATTTTATGGTCACTGCACGGAATCGCCTTTTGGGACTGAGTAATGAAATGACAATGCCAGTGTTCATGAGGTGGTCTCACAAAAAGCCTATGTTGCAAATTTGGTGAAAAAAATCCCAAAAAGACTGTCTTACAAATGTGTATTACGCAGTTTCCACACACGCTGATAACTTTGCAAATTTGTAATATTTTCTCTCCAGATTTTCAACATTGGCATTTTGCCACACTGTCTTATGAACAGTATAGCTGTCATTGTTTATATCCTGACCGATATGTGTTTTCGCACTTCCTGTGCAGAATAGCACGGTCGCTGTTGGAAATCATTGTTTGGGTACACATTTAGAAAATCACAGTGACACTGTTCATGAGCAGAGGTCCTAAATGCCTATGTTGAAAATTTGGTGATGTGGTTCATAAATGACTGTGTTACGAGCATGCGCTAAGCAGTTTCCATGCACCCTCGTAATTTCGTGCATTTGTAATATTTTCACTCCAGATTTTCAACACTGGCATTATTTCATGCCTCCTTTGAACAGTACAGCTGTCATTTTTCATATCCTGCCAAAATAAGCATTTACACATCTGGCGCAGAATAGCACAGTCGCTGTGGGAAATCAATGTTCGGGAGGGATTAGGAAAATCATAGTGATACTGTTCATGAGCAGAAGTCACCAAACGTCAGCGCTGAAAATTTGGTGAAAACTATTCCACTAAATATATTTACCTGTCGTTCTGTAATTTCCATGTAAACCTGGAAATTTGGTATTTTAATATTTTCATTACAGATTTTCAACAATGCCATCTCTTCACACCTCCCTATGACTGGTACACTGGTCATTCTTCACATCCTACCCGATCTGTGTTTTCGTACATCTGGCACAGTATGGCACGGTCGCTGTGGGAACTCAAAGTTCGGGACACATTAACAGAATCACAGTGCCACTGTTCAAGAGAAGAGGTCCCAAATGCTCTCATGAGGTGGGGGTCTCAGAGAGGCCATGTTGAAAATTTGTAGTGCAAATACCAACAAAGACCCGGGGCGTTAGGGTTTCTAACCATAACGTCGCACCCTGCACAGACTGACAGGCATCAGGGGTGTGCCTTTGGATTGCCGACTGTAATGCTCATGCCATTCCACCCCCACCCCACCACTCTGCAGCCAGCCGACAGGCACTGAGGTGTGCCTTGGACTCTTCGGCCGAGTTTACCCCATTGCCCTACACTGCACTCATTTCAGCATATGTCCTTATGGAATGGGGTGACTGTAAGCCAGACACCCAAGGCACACCCTCAACATCGTATCTGTGTCTGCAGGATAGGGTGAAGTGAAATGGCATTAACGTTATGGGTGATGACCCAAGCATACCCAATGCTTGTCTGTCTCTTGGGAAGGAGATGCCTGTTGGCATGAATTTTAAACACTTCATGCCATTCCTGTTCTGCTTCTCCCTAACTCCTGCATTTCCAGTGCTAATACTAGCAAGAAAACATTCGGCATTGACAAATGCTTGTATAACACTCCCTTGTGTGTAGTGTACCCCCATCATACTTGTTTTATTACTGACAAGTAGCAAACATTCCCTAACCCTAATATCCCCCCGTTTTACTCACTATACTCTGCAAATGATGGTGGTGGGGGGACAAAATAGGTACCATACCCATACAGACCATGTGATGCTTGCAGTAGGCAATGGGTGAAACAGCTGACTTAAAAAATAATATAACTTCAGCATCAGGATAAGAAAGCATTTTCTCGGAGCACATACAGTAGCAAGGTAATGGGAACGGTTTTATGTTGCACTTACACTAGAAATGTCAAGATAGTTCAAATGTCAGCGGTTGTGTTTACCACAAGAGAATCATGCTATCACATTGTAGTTGGCTATTTACTTTTTATTTATATAACGTGGGTCATGGGAGGAAAGGGCTGAATAATACAGCTTGATTTCAGCCCCATTTGGGGAGGAGGGCATGCTAACCAAACTGAAATCGAACCACATTTAAGTGCCATGTACTGTTGTAGCGCAATTTTCAAAAACTGCCATGGGATCTTCTATGACCACCTCAGCAACCACCAGAAGGCAAATGGGACGCTGGGTTCATATTGAAGACAGCACACCACTACAATTCAGCCTCCTTGTACTGCTGTCTGATACAGGCATTTATGGTATGAGGCCAATCCCCCAAAGGGACTAGAACCCGTGACTATTTCCACCAGAGGTCATGTGTTAGCAGAGCCATGCTGACACTTAGAATAGACAATAGTGGCATTTCCAAAGATCAATTGACCCTGCAGTCGCAGATACATATATTACAAACTTGAAACTAATTACTCCTGTTGACGTGATAACAAATCCGATGCAGCAGGCGATATATACATTAAATATTGATTCATTTCATATTATTATTAATTCCAATGGTAAAATATAAGCATTTGTTCACCTGAAATATACCTATAGAACTGACGTCTTTCCTAGGTTGTATTCATCAAAAATCCAATTTGTTTAGTAATAGATCACTGGAAACTTTTTGGTCGCATGCTCCTACTAACGGAGCCAAAAGGAAATGACTGCCGAGGGACGGCGGAACGTTATTGTGTTTCTCGCTTCTTGGTCCCTCTCTGTCATGGCGTCTCCCGCTCCACAGGCCGCAACTGTCACTGCTCTCTTCCCGCCTTCTCAGCACACTGGAACACTTCCTATTGGTCCATTGGCACAAGGGACACTTTTAATTGGCGCCGATCTTTTCCCGCTCTAGTCGGCCCGAGACAGAATGCTGGGCACAAACTAACGGATTTAACGGTTTTCAAGGATCAGATAGCAGATTGGGGACTCCCTATTTCAAAATCTTTATAACTTCGGATCACTGTAAAACATTACTTGTATGTGTTCACTTCTATATGCCGTTTCTGCCCTCCCCGCATGTAACACATGGAAACGATCAGCAGCCGGCAGTGTCTTCTCCGCTTAGCACATGCGAATGGCTAAACACCAAATACATGCTACATTTTTGAACTGTCATTGCTTTGGATTAATGCTGCATGTGTAATGCTGCTGTCAAATTTTGTATGAAATAAACATTTGACTCCTGTTTCAGTTTTTAGACCCAACCTCCGAGACGTTTTGCATGTCAGTAAACCCCTGTATTATAGCTCTTTGAAGAGAATGTGGCGGCTCTGAAGAGCCTTCGTTCAACAGTCGAGATGGGGTCATTCTTGCCGGGTTGTCCGTCCGCAATCACTTGGCGCTGCTGTACTTGGTGATGGCTTTCGTGCTCTCCGACAGCATGCTTGGCCAGCTCTCCTGGCAGTACCAGGCGAACTGCAGCCTGGATGTCATGGAAGCGATGGTCTTCGCTTCCTATTCAGCCAGGTGCATGGTTGGGTTGCGATGCGCTGAAACATGTCGTTCACAAAGGAATTCATGATGCTCATAGCCTTGGAAGAGATGCCGGTGTCAGGATGAACCTGTTTCAGCACTTTGTACACATAGATCGAGTAACTCTCCTTGCGCCTCTTCCTTCCCTTCTTCTTCAGAGCCTTATTGCTAGCTGGCGCCTTCGGCCCCCTTTTCGAACCCGAAGCTGATTTAGCAGGCATATCGAATTATCAATGTACTTCTGTGAAGTTAGATCAACTAATGAGTTCAACTCTCCTTGTTACAGCAGTATATATAGAATGATGCTCTATATGCAAATTAGCAGGGAGCCTTTGATTGGCTAGCAAAATTATACCTCAGTCCCCGGTACTTGATTGGCCATTTTAATAGTAATAGGTTCATGTAGAAAACACGGGAGTGCTACCTTTAGTTCCACTCGATCTCTGTCAGATTTATTAAGTCCCCTCTTTTTTTATTCTACAATCTTCTTTTTTCTTTTCTCGGTTTTCAACTTCGTCTACTGACTTCAACCCCTCTTTCAACCAGATTGGTGCAATTATTTACGTTTTATTGAACTCAGCTGCTCTCATCCAAGCCGGGACACCAATAATTTAGCATTTTGGTATGTGAAAGAATACTCTATGAAAGCTTTCAGTTCTATCCAAAGGTCCCGTATAATTTTAAATATTGTAGTTGTCTCAAGGCTTAAAATGAGTATCATTTAACTAGTTTCTCTTCCGGTGTGTTGCCTGTCCATACCATCCGATGCCCAACACCGTTTTATTGTTTCCGATCTTTTCTGGTTGAGCTGGAAGACAATTCAGCACTGGATAGAGAAAGACCCAATCCTGGAGCACATTTGTAAGTTGGGTGGGCTCAGGGCAGCGAGACAAACCGCCAGTACAACACTCTGCGCCACCGTACTACTGCAGACCACCAGCTCTTATCGATCTTTTCCGCTCAGGTTCGTAGATTCTCAAGCGTGACGGCAGATGGCGCGAGACCCTGTGGTAGCTAGGAAAATAACGGATTTAACGGCCAGTTTGTAAATGATCGACTGCCTGTTGCTTTTTCAGGGGGTGCTCTTTTGCCGCACTATACTGGTGCAGGCAGTCTCCCGTTAACATTATATTACAGGTCTTCTGTTCTAAAGCTACACGTTCTTCATACACTAGAGTCTAATGAAGTACAATTCTTCATTTTTCCCAAAATCAAGACTTTTCAGGAGCATTTACTTATTTAGAAAATGAAAATTCTTCCTGTTTACTAAAACAATTCTGTATGTGCCGGAAGAGAATGTGACACTTGGAGTGTATCGCTGTCCACTGCTCCGCAAGTGTAACACCGAACGCGTTCGCCCAGCGTATTGTCAGATTCTCAAAACCGAACTTTTTCTAAAATATATTTTGCATACATTTAATTAAAATGAGTTCCACAAAGATGAACAAATCTGTAAAATTGCTCCATAACTGAAGGCTATATCTGATCTTATATAAACCAATATGTATGTGCCTTTCTTTTATTCAAATAATAGCAAGGTTTAACTTCAAAACAAATCTTTGAACTGTAGTCGAGTCACGAGTCTCACCATAAAAATCACAAACACCGCTCACAGTGACTGCAATTGTCGATCTTTGCAGAATCCATGTCTATCAGAAATTGTTAATAAATCCAGACGTGCATAACATGCATCGAGAGACAGTATAGCGCAGTGGTTTAATGCTATGAGCTGCAAATTTAGTGACAGCGACCAAACCTCGGTTTGAATCCCACAGCTTCCACTTGCATACTGTGCAACCCTAAACAAATCACTTAACTTCCCTGTGCTCCCAGGTCGCACCTGTAAAAAAGCTGTCAGCATAGTGTACTACTCCTGGTTAAACAACAAAAAAAAAAAAACTTTATGCATTCAATGTGTGTGGATAAAGGATTTTCGTAATGAAAGTGGAAACATGAAAACTGAATGTATGTAGGCATACCTCTCAAATGTCCCTGATTTTGCCTCGAAATTGTCCTCTTTCCTTCTAAAATTTGTGTTTTTGTGGTAGAACACTGGGGATTAAAAGCACAAAATAGTGTCACACATTAAAGTTACAGACTTGTTCTTCTTCAGAAAATGCATCTTAACACAAATAGTTTCATTCTACCGACTTTCTGAGTGGATAGTACCAATTTTTAAGATGTTTTTCTCATTTTGGGTTTTTATCCCTGATTTTGTAAGCCTTGTCCCTGATTCCTGATGCAAGACGTTTGAGAGGTATTTACGTAGGTGTATATCGTCCCTGGTCAAGATCACCTGCATGGTTAGAGGTAAAGGTCAACATCAGCCCTCCACACGGGTGGACTGGCTAATATTGAACTCTTTAAGGTTGTAGCTCGATTGAAACAAAATTGAGAGCATTTTCATGCTAGCTCCTTTTAAGGTGGCTCACAGGTGCTTTGGGTTTTAAGATCCGTTGGGAGTTGCTGCCTGGGTGTCCTTCACCTTTACCTGAATTGTTGTACTTGATGATGGCCCTGGAGCCCTCAGACACATCATGCTTGGCCAGTTCCATTGACACTACCAGGTGCCAAGCAAGCTGATGTCTCAGGGAGATATGGTCTTGCATCTCCTATAGGTAGTCGGGAGGGAGGCTTCGGGTACGATGCACTTGAAGTTGTCATTCACAAGTGAGGTCATGATGCACGTGGTCTTGGAAGAGATGTTCCTGTTTGGATTAACCTGTCTGAGCACTCTGTACACATAGATTGAGTAACTCTCCTTGTGGGGTTTCCTTCCCTTCTTCTGACTCTTTCTAGTGACTGATGTCTCAGAGCTGGAACAGATTTAGCAGAAACAGGCATATGAAAATCTGAATATTCTGTCAAAATTCCTCAATGAAGATAAACAATTAAATGACCATGAAGCACCTAAGTGCTTGTAGATGTAACTGTAGTTGTACACGACATGTTCCTGTAACTGTATTAGTTGGTCTTGTTATTGCAGTTGTCAAACCTGTCAGGTTTCTGGTGCCAACTATTGCACTATCAATGTACTGCACTTATCGGTTTGCCACTGAAAAGGGACTGTCTTGTCTCAGTGGGCTCCTACGTTACAAAATTCTATAAATAAATAAATATGTTAAAGCAGCAGTGTAACGAAAAGTTGTAACTTTACTGCAGTCAGCTGTGATGAAGGCAATAGCAGCTATTGCAGCGATTAATGTCGGTTTTAAAAGCAGCAGTATAGCGAACAGTTGTAATTTTTTTTGCACCTTTGATTTTAGTTTAGTAGCATGCTGCTTAATGTCTATTTAAAATTGTCTAAGTTTCCTTCAGTTATTTATTATTTTGTAATTGGTTCATATGACATGTTTGTTTTCTTCATGTGACTCGTCTGGCAGTACATTAAAGCAGCAGTGCAATGAAAGGTTGAAATTCTGCAGTCACCTTTGATTCTAGTTTAGTAACATGCCGCTTGATTTCAGTTTTAAGTTATTCTTAAGGTTTCCTTTGGTTCTTTATTATTTTTTATGTCTTCAATAAAATCTATACTTAATTTGCACAGATTAATGCACTGCCCGGCAAGTCACATGGAGAGAAAAATATGTTGCACGAATTAATTACAAAATAATAAAGAACCAGAGGAAACCCTTAGAATATCTTAAGACGGACATCAAGCAGCATGTAAAATCACAGATGCAAACAATTATAACTTTTCATTCGTGCAAATTAATTACAGTTTTTATTGAAGTAATAAAAAATAAACAACTGAAGGAGACCCTTGGAATAACTTAAAATGGACAGCAAGTGGCAAGTTACCAAACTAAAGTCACAGGTGAGTGCAAAATTACAACTTTCATTGCTCTGTTGCTTTATTATTCTAAGGAGCTTCCTTTGGTTTATAGATTCATAAGTGTGATGACGAAAGGGTGAACTAGGCCCACCAAGTCTGCTCATTTGCCCAACTATCTGCTTGGACCTGTGCCTCCCCCAACACTCCCATGTGGTTGTCATGCTCTTTTTGAATCCTCCACTGTTTCTCTCCAATGACTGCCTCTGGGAGTCTGTCTCACTCTTCTACCACTCTCACTGTGCAATAGTATTTTCTAACGTTACCCCTCAACTGCCCTCCTTCCACCTGCAGGCCATGCTCCCTTGTCCTTGGTTTTCCTCTCATCTTGAAGATGCTCCCCTGGCACCCTGTTTATTCCCTTCAGGTACTTGAAAGTCTCGATCATGTTCCCCCTCTCCCTCCTCTGCTCCAGGGAGTACATGTTCAGGTCTCTCAACCTTTCTTCATAGGATAGGTGGCTTAACCATTTTACTATTTTTGTCGCTCTCCTATGAACTCTCTTTATCCTCCCCACATCCTTCCTGAAGTATGGCCTCCAAAACTGGACTCCGTACTCCAAGTGTGGTCTAACTAAATGGGTGCACAAGGGTACTATGACCTCCCTATTCCTATTGGTGATCCCCCTTCCGATGCATCCCAGCATGCCACTCTCCCTGGCCACTGTCCTCCAGCACTGCCCTTCCACCTTCAGGTCCCCGGATATAATGATCCTAGGTCCCCTTCTTGTTCTATCTCCTCCAGATCTTTGCCCCCCATATGGTACCCTGCCTTCTGATTTCTGTAGCCCAGATGCATGATTTCACATTTTCTGTAATAATTCAAGCTGCCATTTTTTGACCATGCTTCAAGTCTCCTCAAGTCTCCTGCATTTGTCCCACCTTCCTTCCTGTCCACCCTATTGTAGATTTTGATATTGTCCGCAAACATACTCACACCCCCTCATGGCCCTCCACGATGTCTCCTATGAATATGTTGAACAGTAGGTGCCCCAACACCGATCCCTGAGGGACCCCGCTCATGACCTTGCCCTCCCCAGATGACACCCCATTTATTATGCATCATTGCATCACTGGTCCAAAGGCACAACTTTCATCAACTAATAACTGAGTGCACGAGAATGACTAACTCACAAACAGGAACGCTATTGGACTGGATCTCACTAACAAGACCAGACCATGTAACCAAAGCAGCTGTCTGAGTGGACTCTCTGATGGACCACCACCACTCACCCGCCACTGCTCCTGCCCGTTGCCTGCCCTCGATCCCGCCTGATCACCTTCACTCTTTGCAGCACTGGATGGACAAGCCTGCTCTGACATTTTCTTTTGGACTGGTCTGAAATCTGTACAGCCTTAGTGCTGGGGCTGCCCCTGGATGTATTCCTCACCAGGTTTGGAGAAGTACAAAGAGGCATGTACCAAAGATAAAGAAGAGGTCAGAGGGCAACAAACAAAGGTGGCTGGACAAAGAACATCTACACAAAGCTCAAAACCAGGGACAAACTCTGGAAACAATACAAAACCATGGCCTACCCAGGATCATCATATATACAAAAGTGACAAAGAGTGACTGCAAAACATATTAGACTTGCTAGAGCAAACATTGCCAGAACCTATTAACCAGCTCCTCAAATGATCCACATAAATTTGGAGTCACATTAAAACCTTCTTGGAACTCCCAATCTGTCACCCTTCGGAAATGATACCTCAAAGGGTCACTGCAATGACTCCCTTACCATAGCCAATGCCTTCAATCAACAATTCTCTGACCTATCTCCTTTTCATCCTCCCAAAATCTCGCTACTAGCCTCAGCAATACTCTACATAATGAGCACTGATCTCAACTAGCTTCAGAAAATCATTTTATTTAAGGCAGTTACTAAATCAAGTTCTCAAACTCCTGAATGTCATATCTGATAACACTAGCCCTGGCTCTGACATTGGAACCACAATTACAAGCAGCTGCTCATTTCATATCCTTCCGATTGCCAGGATCTTCACACTATCCTCTCCACAGGCACTCCCTGAATTTGGAGGCCACTGAATCCTCCCATCTTCAAAAAGGAGCAAAAAATGATATAACGAACTATAGACCTACTGCCACCTTTGGGGTCCTTGTAAAATTCTTGAGAAAATAGTAGCCCGCAATTCCTTGACTCCTCTAATGCACTCTGTGAAGCACAACATGGCTTCAGGAAACACCACTAGTACTGACCGTGCAGCATTCACGGTTTGCATTCCGTGTGTGCTGCGTTTGCATTCCATTTGGTTCCCTTTGGCATTATTTATGCTGTTAACATTACCATTGCATTTCCAATTGCCATACCATGACCGTGTGCATCACGGTTTGCATTCCTGATGTGGTTGCATCTCCCTTTTGCATCACTATTCGGTTTTAGCGTCGCTTTAGCTGCATTTTCTATTAAAGTTTGCTTTACCATTTACGTTTCTGTCACCATGTGTGAAACCGTTAGTACTCATGTTTCCTTGCACTTACCATTACTATGTCAGAAAACATCATGTGGTGGGCCCCATGCTCCCCACCATTACATTCACACTACTTCTACTAGCATTTCACAAAGAAGGGAAATTAGGAGGCAAAAAAAATTGATCCATTTTGCATCAGTTAGGGTTGTTCCACTGCGACAAAAGTGAAATTTGATGTTAGGGTTGAAAATCCCCCTTTACCCACCCCACCCTGCCCCCACGGCATCCAGGGTGTGCGTTGGGTCGTCGATTAACTCTCACCCCATTCTCCTATAGTTCCACCACCTCAGCTTCTTTACACATGTGATGGGTGAGAATAGGGCAGATATCCCCAATGCACACCCGATGCCGACTGGAGGGCAGGGTTGGGGGTGGGTGCAGGGATTCAAGCCTAACATCAAATTTGCTTTGCATCAATGAACAACCCTAACAATGCATTAAACTGAAGGTTTTGCCTCTATATATATATATATATATATATATATATATATATATATATATATATACCGTGCTACCATAGTTAGGGTTGAGGCCATTTACATGTTAAACCAAAATTTGCACCTTAATATCTTTTACAGCCGTTTGATGGATTTACCTGAAATTTGGAATACCACGATCAAGACCATAGGCCTTCGGATCTGCCAAGTTTCATGCTGGTCGGATATATCGGCTGTGGAGTTATTAAGCGTGATCTACGCGCGTTCCTACACTTTTCACCAAATTCTATAGTCGGCGCATACAGGTGCATACGGTTTGTCGATAGCCCAAAATCTTCAGGGAACATCACGTGAGGGTCCCAATATGCCTTTCGAGATTCCAGTGAAAAATATTAAACAGTTCAAAAGTTATTCAAAACAATTTCCCATTATAAGTCAATAGGAAAAGTTAACAAAAACTTCAACAGTGTCGCAAATGCACTTTTACTGTCGCAAATGGCTCTATTACTATGCCAAATCTGCCATTTTGTTTTCAGTTAGTGATCAGAAAATGCTTAGCATTTAAAATTGAGACCCTCCTAGCAACCTAATTCTTTTTATATTCACCTAGATTTGGGCCCTGAGGGATGCTTGCCATATCTTTGTTTTGGGGTAAAACACCCAGAAATCGTTTTCAGATTTCTGAAAAAAGTACTTCCATAAAGTAGTGTCGCACTCACGAGTGTCACAAATTTTAAAGCTTTGCAAATGAGACACTTACTGCGACACTATGCCCTAAAAATAACAGTAATTCTTTGGCACTCCGCTGCAAAGAGCGGTTTGAGTTTGGGCTGAAATTTGGAAGATGCAGCTGACATCTCACAGATGTGCCTTTCAGTGTTTTGTTGAAATACTATTACATGGCAGCAAAGTTACGGTGCTCCCAGAAGTTGATGCTTTTCCCATAGGATAACATTACGGTGATCTGACGCATTACAGCAATCATTTGGCCCTACCGCAACCATGGTTTGGTCTTTTGGAACTGAAATTTGCAGAAGACAGACAACATCCCACAGATGTGCCTTTCATATTACAGGAGAGCAAAGTTATGAGCAGTCCGAACTTCTGTTTTTCCCATTGGATAACATTATGGCGTTCGCAGCGCCTTTCAGGAGCCCGTATCAGCGGTCACGAAAATACAGACTTTTGTCAAAAACATCTTAGCCCCTTCATAGGGGCTAAGTACAAAACTAACAAGGAAAGTGATAATTCATATGACTTTAAAATTTTTTCTGTGTCATACAGTTACTGAGATATAAGCAATTTACTATTCAAGTCTTCATTTTTGTGTTCGAGTCATTATTTTGCATACATTCTTTTGTACTCACTGTCTTTCTCTATACAGCTTTTAGGTAAAACCATCCTGTGAGCTTACATTACTATTACCATTACCGTTTCTGCTTGCAGTTCATTACCGTTCACTTACTGTTCCGTTTACGCCACCATATGCGTTACCGCTGAACGTTTTCATTTGCGGTTGCGTTTGCGTTATTTTAACATTTCTGTCTACAGTACTGTTTCTCTTTCTATTTAAACTGCGTCACCATGTGGATTCGATTTGTGTTTGCGGGCACAATGTTACTATGTGAGAAGACATCACGTGGCAGGGGCGCGGGCCCGTCCCGCCGCTGCATACATTCACTATTTCTCATTATCATTCTCAAAGAAGAAATTAGAGACAAAAACTCCATTTAATGCATCAGTTAGGGTTGTTCCAGGCTACAAAAGTGAGAAATTCGATGTTGGGATTGAAACCCCTTGCACCTACTCAGCCCACCCCCAAATGGAATCAGGTGTGCATTGGGAGTCATTGGTCCCTGTCACCCCATTCTCCCATTCCTCAGCTTCTTTCCACCTTGGTGGGGTGACACTTAGGGACGATAACCCAATGTGCACCAAAATTCCACTTCGGAGATGAGACTGGAAAGAACAAAGGGACAACTGTATGTCAATTTCACCTTGTCACTATGGAACAACCTAACTGATCGTGCTTATCATTTTGCCTCTATCTATATATATATATATATATATATATATATATAGAGAGAGAGAGAGAGAGACCTGAGATATAAGGGCTAGAGTCCATACTATAACAATATAACTCATGTACAAATGAAATAAATGTTTGCACTGTTTGCATATATAAAACACACATTTATCAATGCTGGAGTTTGTCATTGGGATTGGTGGTGGCATGCACCGATTGGCAGGACAATAGTTCCCAGCAGAAAGAACAAGTTATGCCACCAAGTTCACCTTCCTGTCGAAATACAGTGAAGTACATATCTGTTTCCTCAATTCGTGATCTGGCTTTGAAGAGTGATGATGATGTGTCTGTGGTTCGGAAAAGATAAGGGCACAGGATCCCCACCATGGGTGGGGGGGATCTTATGGTTAGAAACCCTAACACCCTGGGCGTTTGTTGGTATTTGCACTACACATTTTCAACATGGCCTTTTGTGATCCCCACCTCCTGAAAGCATTTAGGACCTCTGCTCATAAACAGTGGCACTGTGATTTTGTTAATCTGTCCCGAACTTTGATTTCTCACAGCCGCGGCGCCATTCTGTACCAGATGTGCGAAAACACAGATCTTACTTCGAGAGGACTCTTGCAGTAGGTAATTACATATAGGACTGAAGCCGGCAGGTGTCAGGACCCCATGGAAAAATTTCTAGCTAGCAGTCTCTGGCAGGGACCACCCCCACATCAGGTGACCGGCGTCAGGTGATGTTGGTATAAAGGGGTGGTCCCCCACGCCTGCCTTCCAGTTCTTTCCAGCCATTAGCTTGTGAAAGCACCTCGCGGTTAAGTTCCTACTGCTTCGTCAGTCTGTCGTTAGTTTTATTACCAAATTTTTTCTTGTTTTTCCTAAATTATTCCTTACATTTGCCGTGTATGTCACCCCCTACTCCTTCCGATTCACATAAAAACAAGTGTGACTCGTACGGCGCCCAGCTCCCTTCATAAGGAAGGTCATTCCCTGTGCCTCTTCTGTCAAGGCCTGGAACACCTAGTGGAAAAGTGCCAGCACTTCCAACAATTTAACGCCGCCACCCATAAACAGAGGCAGCAGTCCTTGGAGGCCCACATTTTAAAGAAACAGATGTCCTCCATGGAGAAGGAGCTGAAGAAGCTTCAGAAGGCCTCAACTTCCCCCGAGGGCCACCACAAGAAGAAGGAGAAGCATTGGGACTGGGACTCAACTTCCACGGCCACTACGACTCCAGAGTCGCCGTGTTAAAGGTAACGTTCCTCCTGAGGACGATCCTCGGCAGCTGTCTTGGAGGTTTCCAAGGTGACAGCGGCCCTCCCATCGGGCTTGCACTCGGGCCCATTGGGAGCCTCCGGGACAAAGGAGGTGACTGCTCCCCCAGGAAGGCCACAACCATGTGGCCTTCCGGGTCAAGCAGGTCCATTAAGTTGGACGCTGGTGCCACCGACATCCACTTGGACAAAGCCGCTAACACACCCAACCCTCCGGGGCACTACATGGCCTCAAAAATGCCCGCCAAGGCCACTCCTCCCTCGCGGCCTTTGTCAGGTATCAGAGCCGATAAGTCGGAAGCCGGCTCCTCCAACGCCTGCCCGAATCCCGCCGGTAAGGTGGACATCAGCTCCTCCGATGGACTCATGGTGTTAGAGCCGACGCCAGACCCTGTCGACCAGTCCGCCATCCTCAGCACTCGCCACTGCTGACCAAGGCTCCAGCATCTCCCCTGTTGGACCCCAGGGATTTTAGTCCTCCTTCTCCAGGCAACACAGAGGACGCTGGTATGCTCCCATCAGGGGTCCCTCCCACTGGGCCGGATTCCCTGATGCCAAACCCTTGGACACCGGCTCCGATGCTGGCCTACCCGACGCCGGGTGACATCCCTTTTCCGGACGCCATCCCAATGCCGTACCCGACGCCCGCCGGGCCACCTGTCCCTGGCCCACCCACTGGGCCTCTCCCAGGGCCTTCTGCTCCATCAGAGCCCCTAGTTCCTGGGTATCCGACCCCGTCCTATCTGACGCCATCCTAACCAGGACCGCAGTATCCCGTGCCACAATACCCAGCACCTCAGTACCTGATGCCGGGCTTCCCACTGTCAGGCTACAGATACCCCCAGTATCCATATCCCCCTCCTCCTCCTCCTCCATTGCCCCCTCAGCTGCTGGTGGATTTGAAGGAGACTCTGGCTGCCTGGTGGGCTGAAGCCAAGGCTCAACTCACCAGGGAGGTGGAGAGCCATCTACCAAGAATGGTCCTGGTATCAGATCTCCTTCGCCGGAGATGAGAGACTTGCTCCCCCCCATCCGACACCGGATGTGAACCCTCAGGTGCCAGGGCTGGGGAGGACATGCTTCCCCGAGGACAGCCCAAGGGTCCGTTCCTCCCCTGCATGGGGTGGAGTCTTCTTCTCACACTTCTTCGCAGACCTCCGACTGAGATTCCGGGGGGCGCTCTGATCCTGACAACAAGCCTCGCTCTCCAGACCTTTCCAGGCCAAGAACTCCTCCAAAGTCTCCTCCGGAAGATCCTTCCTTTCTGGAGCTGCTGAGAAAGATCCAGGAGGTCCACCAGTGGCAATCTCTGGAGCCAGATCCACAGCGGAAGAAGCTCGCTGCCCATTTGGATCTGCCTGAATCAGCTCCAACATTGATTCCACCCTGGATCGAGCCTCATGCAGACCTTGTTTCCACTATTTGGAAACAACTGTCCGTGGTAGCCCCCCTTCTGAAGAAGGCAGATAGGCTATACCAGGCTCCCGAGGGTGTGGATTCATTGAATACACACCCGAAGACTGATTCTGTTGTGATTAGCACCGCTCACGGCCGGTCGGCTAACCCAAAGCACCTTAGCTCATCTCCACCGGACAAGGAATCCCGTCTTCCGGACCAGTACGGGAAGAAGGTGTACACTTCTTCCACACTGGGAATCAGGGCCCTGAATTATGTCGCACATATGAGGGATTACCAGAAGGCTATCCTGAGTCAGGTGGAATCCAAATTGGACTCCCTTCCTGAATTGCAAACCAAGCAGGAAGTGGCTGATCCAGTCCGATCTCCTCGTTTGGTCAATAGGCACATGCTCGTGCCACGTACGATGCAGTGGACACTGCTGGTAGGAGTTTGGCTTTCACCATGGGCCTTGGGTGTCATGCCTGGCTCTGGATGTCAGATTGGTCCCTGAAGTGCAATCCGCTATTCAGGATGTGCCCTTCAGGGGTTCAGTGCTGTTCAGTGGAGATGTCAAGGACATCATCACCGACCTGCAAGAGAAGGGCTCTGCACTTAAGTCTGTTGACTCTTTGTACAGGCCCCCCTCAGGAACAGCATCACCCCTTTCGCAGACATTCTCAACCAAAAGCGAAACCTCTGGGCAAGCAGGCCAATAAGCGTCGGGCCCCTATGGCAGCCAAGACTCCACCGCCCAAAAAAGCTGCAGGAGCCTTGGCCGCCACGCTGCCTCACACCTCCTGACTCCTTTCCTCTCCCATAGCCTCTGGACACTCCAGAGGAACTGGTAGGAGGGAGGGTCTCCTTCCATCTGCCTAGCAGAGAGAGGATTACTTCGGATGCTTGGGTGCTCCAGCTGATAGCAAAAGGACACTCAATCGAGTTTCTTCAGAAACCACCAAGAAGACCACCTCCCAAGTCATCTCTTACTCCCAGAGCATCTTCCTCTGGTTCAGGATGAAATATTCTCCCTTCTCTCGAAAGCGGTGATAGAACCAGTCCCCACTCACCTTTGGGGGACCAGGTGCTATTCCCATTTCTTCCTAGTTCCACAGAAAATGGGAGACGTGAGACCTATTCTAGACCTCAGCTCCCTGAACATGTTTGTGGAGTACAAGCGCTTCAGAATGCTCTCCCTGCAGAGCCTTCTGCTGCTACACTTGGCTGGGACTGTGGCTATGTGCTTTGGATATGCAGGATGCCTACCTGCACATCCCCACCTGCCCTTCCCACCACAAATTCCTCCAGTTTTCTTTTCAGGGGGGCCACTACCAATTCAAGGCCCTCCCAACTGGTCTTTCCTCAGCTCCCCAAGTGTTCACCAAATGTCTTTCAGTGGTAGCAGCCCACCTCCGTATCCAGGGGGTACTGGTTTTCCTGTACCTGGACAATTGGCTCCTGGTGGCCTCATCCAGAGAGGAACTCCAGCGCTCCCTTTTCCTTACTCGGCAGGTTTTCACCAGCCTGGGTTTCACCATCAACCAGGCCAAGTCCCATCTAGTCACTTGTCAAAGACTTAAGTTCATTGGGGCAATCCTGGACACAACTATCAGAAAAGCCTTTCTGCCGCCGGACAAGGTGGACACCCTTCAGGTGCAAGCAAGTCTGTTGTCCAGCTGCAGAAGTGTTGGCACCCGGTCAGTCCTTCACTTCCTTGGGCTCATGGTGGCTGCAATTCCGACAGTCCCTTGCACTCGGCTCCATATGAGAATCTCTCAATGGACGCTTCGGTTTCAGTGGGACCAGACTTTGGATGACCTAGACCAGGAGTTTCTGATCTCCGACCCCATGATCTGGGACTTGCATTGGTAGATGGTACAGGAGAACCTTTACCGAGGCGTTCCATTCTGTCTGGAACCTACCTCCCAATCGTTGACGTCAGATGCCTCAGGAGAAGGCTGGAGATCCCACCTGGGACCTCACAGGACTCAAGGCTCTTGGTCCAGTCTCGAGCACACTCTACACATTGATGTGCTCGAGCTCACAGCCATTCAGTATGCTCTTCAAGCTTTCTACTCTTGTATTCTTCTCAGTCATCTAGCAATCCAGATGGACATGTGCGTGGTCTGGTACATCAACAAGCAAGGAGGAACTCGTTCCTACCCTCTATGCAGGGAAGCAATGAGAGTTTGGGGTTGGGCAGCTCAGTACAATCTTCACCTGATGGCAGTGCATGTTCCGGGAGTAGACAGACGCTGGCGGACCACCCCAGTTGGTTGTCAACCGATGGTCACAAATGAGAGCTAGATCAGGAGGTACTAGATGAAGTCTTCCAGCATTGGGGAACCCTCAGTTAGACCTGTTCATGTCTCCTCTAAATGCAAACCTTCCCGCCCTCTGCTTGCTCGCTCCAGGGCAAGGCATTTTTTGTTGGGACACTCTGTGTCTCGATTGGAAGGACAGATTTGTCCATGGTGATTTGCATATGCAGCCCATGATGCTTTGCATTGTGTGGGCATGTGTGATTTTGTATTTTCTTGAAACTTGGCTTCCCAGCCAAATGCCCTTTGGGGTAACTCTTGCCTCAGTGTTTGTGCACAGAGGTTCTTTGTCTTTTAAATAGTTTTTTATTTTAATGGGTTCACCACAACATAACCCAGACAGACCATCTTAAGGTAGCTGGTTCATTCCACTGGGATGTCAAACAGATGAGGCATACTGATGAGTCCTGGTAGGATGAAACATGTGTCTATGTCATCTGTTAGCACCCTTTGCAAACTGTGTGAGAGGCCTTTCGGCACCATGCATTTCTGCTTTAAGTTGAACCAGCATAATATTCTGTGGTGATTTGCATATGCAGCCCATGATGCTTTGCATTGTGGGGGCATGTGTGATTTTGTATTTTCTTGAAACTTGGCTTCCCAGCCAAATGCCCTTTGGGGTAACTCTTGCCTCAGTGTTTGTGCACAGAGGTTCTTTGTCTTTTAAATGTTTTTTTATTTTAATGGGTTCACCACAACATAACCCAGACAGACCATCTTAGGGTAGCTGGTTCATTCCACTGGGATGTCAAACAGATGAGGCATACTGATGAGTCCTGGTAGGACGAAACACGTGTCTATGTCATCTGTTAGCACCCTTTGCAAACTGTGTGAGAGGCCATTCGGCACCATGCATTTCTGCTTAAAGTTGAACCAGCATAACATTCTGTGGTAATTTGCATATGCAGCGGACTCTCTCTTCCAAAAAAAAAAAAAGACTTGTGTCCATCCCCCACCCACCCACCCCAGTGTCTGCTGATGCAGGTCAACCCATTCTTTCTTCCTCCACTGTGAAAACCAAGAAGTAGTTGTTAAAAAAATGTTAGCTTTTCCTTGCTATCCCTCCACAGTGCCCCCTGCTGTCCTGATCCACACTACCCCCCCTTGCCCTTCTCTTTTCACTCACGTACCTGAACAAAGTCTTATCCCCTTTTTTGATCTCCTAGGCAATCCTCTCATTTAAGCCTTTGCTGCCCTAACCCTTCTCCCCACCTCCCTTTATCTAGATATACCAACCTGTTCCTCTCTGTTTGGGTCTCCTTGTATTTCTTAAAAGTTGTCTTTCCCCTTACCACTTTAACCACCTCCTCTGAGAACCATCATGGCCTCCTCCTACTAATCTTATTGCTTATTTCCTTCAAACAGCATGCTGTTGCCTCGGTTATATTCTCCCTTATCCTTTTCCATTTTGCCTCCACTCCCACCTGCCCATGCCCCCTTCAAGTATCTACTCAGGCAGTCACCTGTTTCTTTAAAATCTGCTCTCTTGAAGTCCAGGACCCTCATCCCAGTGTGTTTTTTATCCTGGCCGAGCCATATGCCAACCCGCACTATACAATGTACCCGGGGGCTACCCACTGCGACGTCTGCAACGCAGTCCCTGTTCAAAAGTACCAGATCCAGCAGCATTGCCCTGTTTTACTGGCGTCTGCAACCAGCTGCTGAAGAAGAATGTCCCTTTTAGGAGTCTAAGATGGCCCTGCTTCTAGTTGTAGCTGTGGTTACACTGCCCACCCTACATCCAGCAGATTAAAGTCCCCATAATCAGTACCCCCTTGTCATTCTGCCAATGGCCTCTCCCAAAACCCAGACCAACTCCTCTGTTGGTGGTCTGTACACCACCGCAACATGGACCCAGTCCCAAGCCAATCCAAGGAAACCTCTAGCCTTTAATCATCCACATAGCGTCTGTGGCCTTTGTACCCCCCCTTTTTCTCCCTGCCCTATTCTTACAAAACATTGTATAAACCATTAGGAGTGTTAGAGGCAGTATAGTGCAGTGGTTTAAGGCTCTGAGCTGCAAACCTGGAGACCTGGGTTTGAGTCCCACGGCCCCCACTTGCATACTGTGTGACCCTGAGATAGTCACTTGACTTCTTATGCTCCCAGGTCGCACCTGTAAAACAAGATTCAGCTTAGTGTGTCTCTCTGGTTAACAAAACAAATGGAATGGCACATCCCAGCTGTGGTTGTTGGTGGACCATGATTCTGTTATTACCACTAGATCCAGGTCCACCTCTGAATGAGTTGCCTCAAGGTCACACATTCTGTTTTCTAAGCCCCTTGTGATGGCACACATGGCTGTACTCTGCTCTCCATTCCCTAGTCCATTATTCACCCTTCCTATGTCCCTGGTACTGTCTTCCTGTTTTTTAACCATCATCTGTCCACCCTACCTAATTCCTCTCTCACCCCTAGACCTACCTCCTGACTCTTCCCCCTGCTTGTCCCCATGCTCCTCAACCCCCACCAAAATTTATTTCCCAAGGGCTTATTTCTGATGCTCCACTGGGGTCATTCACTGCCTCCTCATCATTGCTGCTTCCCCTCTTGGCTAGTTTAAATGCCCAAAGAAGTAGCATTTAAACCTTCCACCCAGGACTGCCACTCCCCTCCTGGATGGATGGAGATTATCTTCTCTGTACAGGCCTCAACCTTCCCAGGTAGGATTGAGTCCCCAGTGTAGCCAAACCCCCTCCACCCTGCATCATGCCTTCAACCAGTCACTGAAGACACTGATGTGATGTTCCCTCTCCTCCCTCTGGCCATATATATATATTTTTTTAGTCTTTGGTAACTGGGTAAGGCCCACTAGGCACATGTGCCTGTTTTCAGGGGCGACCTGGGAGCACTGGGTGGTTAAGTGACTTGCTCAGAGTCACACAGTATGCAAGTAGAGGTTGTGAGAATCAGACTCAGGTCTAGTCTGCTGGATGTACCAAGCTCGTTCACACCTCATTCCTCTAACCTCTAGACTTTACAGGTAGCATGTCAGCAAAAGCCATCTGCCTCCTAACTTGGGACCTTCACTCTGGAGGAACCTCACATCCTCCCTTGCCACTAACATGGGTGCCTCCTCTTGACAGTCCCATTCCCCCAGAACAGCGAGAGAGTTGTGTAGAGGTACCAGCTGAGGAATATGTTTCAAATCTTCCACCCCACCCTCCCAGACCTCACCACAATCCAGTCAACCATCCTTCTTGGCACTCTCCGAAGCAACAGTGGTGGACTAAGTAGCCCCTGGGTGGGGAGAAGGTCTCCCAAATCCCAGCCAACTCAATCTACATTCTAGTGACCTCCTCCTTCCACCCAGAGGTGTGCGCAGAAGGGCAGCACCTCAGACTCCAGAAGGTCTCCCTAGAGTCTACTGGCCTCCTCCTTCAACCCAGAGGTGCCCACACAGATGGGGCAGCACCTCAGTCTCCAGAAGGTCTTCCTGCAGTCTAGTGACCTTCTCCTTCTACCCAGAGGTGCACACAGATGGGGCAGTACCTCAGTCTCCAGATGGTCTCCCTGCAGTCTAGTGACCTCCTCCTTCTTCTTCCATCCAGAGGTGCACGCAGATGGGGCAGCTCCTCAGTCTCCAGAAGGTCTCCCTGCAGTCTAGTGACCTCCTTCTTCTACCCAGAGGTGCATGCAGATGGGGAAGCATCTCAGTCTCCAGAAGGTCACCCTGCAGTCTAGTGACCTCCTCCTTCCATCCAGAGGTGCACGCAGATGGGGCAGCACCTCAGTCTCCAGAAGGTCTCCCTGCAGTCTAGTGACCTCCTCCTTGCCAGAGATGCATGCAGATGGGGTAGCACCTCAGACTCCAGATGGTCTCCCTGAAGTATAGAGACCTCCTCCTTCCACCCAGAGGTGCATGCAGATGTGGCAGCACCTCAATCTCCAGAAGGTCTCCCTGAAGACTGCCACTCCACAGCCACTGCACTGCACCTCTCTGATCATTCTCAATACTACTCTCTCTATGCCCTTAAGAATGTATGTCTTTACCTGAGATAGTATTTCCCTTTTCTGATTGGTTGTAGCTATACCCTTGACAGGTTGGTTCTTTTTAACTTTCATGTTGTAAGACTTTACTAGCTTTCCCCTTTAAGTTTAATTTAATCCTTATCATCTGAACCTAGTTAGGGTTTCTCAGGTTTTCATTCTGTCATCCCCTTCTTACCCCTACCCTAGATAGGAAGTTTCCTTTTTGTCCCCCCCCCCGTTATCTTACCCTCTTATCACCTGACCCTAGACAGTGTTTTATAAGTTTTCCTTTGTCACCCTCTTCTTACTCTTACCCCAAGAGAGGGTGTACAAAGATAGGGAGTTCTTACAATACCCTTAACAAGTGCTTACAGTTCCTAAACTAGTATAGTATAGTATAGTATAGTATAGTATAGTATAGTATAGTATAGTATGGTATAGCGTGGTGTAGTATAGTAAATTGTGTGCTACCCAAAACTAGCTGTGTCTTCTGTTCCAAACATATGCTACTGTCAATGCTACCTGCTGATACTTTGTATATACCGTATTATTGTATCTCACTTTATTTGTATTACTACTATTTTCTTGTGTGTTGCATCCCATGTATATTATCCTTTGTTCCTTGTTAAAAAACCCAGGTCCACCTCGAAAATGAGCTTGCTCAATGGTGATCGCCTGGTTTAATAAAGACTTTGACTGATTGATTAATTGATTGAGTATAAACTTCTCTTTTATTTGTTGGTAGTTGATTAGATGTCTCACATAAAACGCCACATGGCCAACGTGCTATTGAAGCGACAATTATAACCTCTAGGTCTAGGCCAGAATTTGCTTCAAACTGTATTGTACCAAGTGGCTCTGAAGCTATGTGTGTTGTATACTGACTTAATAGCACATGACCATACAAGGTTATTGGAGGCATCTAAAATGCCAATAATTAAAAGAAACTTAAATATTTATTTAGAAATAGCGATCCCCATATTATCAGGGCAGGAACATAAATATCAAAGGCTCCTTTTAGAACCAGAAATATGACATATCATAGGCCAAAGAAAGACCCTGTAAACTGTTATACTACTTCTTTAATGGCACTTCAAGCACTTGTAATTGCATGCCCTTCTGTTTTTCTCCCATCTTCCCAAACTACAACAGATCTGCAAGGAAAAATTCCTTCTCTTAGTGCTCCTAGAGTCAGAAATTCTGTAATCCAAATGTCTACCCACAAGGCACAATCTAAATGTTTGCTCACAGGGTACAATCTAAATGTCTACCCACAGTGTACAATCTAAATGTCTTCCCACAGGGTACAATCTAAATGTCTGCCCACAGGGTACAATCTAAATGTCTACCCACAGTATACAATCTAAATGTTTGCTCACAGGGTACAATCTAAATGTCTACCCACAGTGTACAATCTAAATGTCTTCCCACAGGGTACAATCTAAATGTCTGCCCACAGGGTACAATCTAAATGTCTACCCACAGTATACAATCTAAATGTCTGCCCACAGGGTACAATCTAAATGTCTTCCCACAGGGTACAATCTAAATGTCTGCCCACAGGGTACAATCTAAATGTCTACCCACAGTATACAATCTAAATGTCTGCCCACAGGGTACAATTTAAATGTCTGCCCCAGGGTACAATCCAAACACTTCACAATGTGACTCTCTCCCTGTCTCTTCCCCCCACTGTATCTCTCTCCCATCTCTCTCTCTCTCTCCCCAGTCTCACACACACACACTCCAAGTAAGCCATGACTTTGTAACCAGGTACGACCCACGAGGAATATGTGCCTGTTTTCAGGGTGACCGGAGCACTGCAGAGGTTAAGTGACTTGCTCAGAGTTACACACTATGCAAGTGGAGATTGTGGGAATCAAACTCAGGTCTGCTGGATGTACCAAGCTCAGTCACAGCTCATTACTCTAATCTCCAGGCAATACTACCAGCCCAAACTTAAAAATTTATTGGAGGGGAGGTGACATTTTAGGACGTGAGCACTGATTTTGGTTACTCCTACAGTCTGAAATCCACTCCTGCTGGTGTTATGACTGTGCTGTCTTTGAATCAAACATCACATAATGTTAACAAAAAAAAAAAAAAAAGCAAAAGTAATATGGTGTGTACAAGGGGTCTGGGTAACAAATATGGGTATGTATACAACTCGGAGGGACACAAAGAGGCACTAAAGGGCCTTGGCTACATGTTATTTTCTAGCTACACCACTGCAGGCAGGCCGGCACATTCCTAGCTACAGACTGCAGGCAGGCGGGCACATTCCTAGCTACACCACTGCAGGCAGCCGGGCACATTCCTAGCTACACCACTGCAGGCAGGCGGGCACATTCATAGCTACACCACTGCAGGCAGGCGGGCACATTCCTAGCTACACCACTAAAGGCAGGGGGGCGCATTCCTAGTTACACCACTGCAGGCAGGGGGGCACAATCCTAGCTACATCACTGCAGGCAGCCGGGCACATTCCTAGCTACACCACTGCAGGCAGGGGGGCACATTCCTAGTTACACCACTGTAGGCAGGTGGGCACATTCCTAGCTACACCACTACAGGTGGGGGGCCATTCCTAGCTACACCACTGCAGGCAGGTGGGCACATTCCTAGCTACACCACTACAGGCAGGGGCACATTCCTAGTTACACCACTGCAGGCAGGGGGCACATTCTTAGCTACACCACTGCAGGCAGCCGGGCACATTCCTAGCTACACCACTGCAGGCAGGAGGGCACATTCCTAGTTACACCACTGCAGGCAGGCGGGCACATTCCTAGCTACACCACTACAGGCAGGGGGGCACATTCCTAGCTACACCACTGCAGGCAGGTGGGCACATTCCTAGCTACACCACTACAGGCAGGTGGGCACATTCCTAGCTATACCACTACAGGCAGGGGGGCACATTCCTAGCTACACCACTGCAGGCAGGGGGGCACGTTTCTAGCTACACCACTGCAGGCAGGTAGGCACATTCCTAGCCACACCACTGCAGGCAGGCGGGCACATTCCTAGCTACACCACTGCAGGTAGGCAAGCAGAATCAGAAAGTGTCTGGCCAAGGCAAAGCCAGACTCCATCTAGCTAATCAGGCTCAGCATCCCCAACCTCCACCTTGCAATTTCTGTACTGGCTACAGACCTGCTACAAACATAGGGTCTACAGTAGCAGAACAGTGAGCTACAATCACTTCATCAGTCCACTTTCCTGTTTGGTCTGAAGTGCCATGTATTTCTACTTCACACAACAACATCCTTGGGTGTGCAAAGGTGTGTGGCAGCTAAAAATGAAGTATAAGCCAAGGCCTGTAGCATCTAAAATGACGCTTCATGAGATAAACAGTTGATAAAGCATTTGGATAGTTCAAGGAGGAGAATTTGGTTTTACACAGCACTTTTCACACACACAATAAAACTCCAAGAGCTTTATAATGCACTGAGTCAGATAATGGGTGCAGGAATACATATGCCAAGCAAACCATGGTGCCTTATAGTTGATTTTAGAGGGGTGCAACATTCTGGGCCCTAGTCATCAAGTGTTGTTTCTCCCAACTGCCTACTGCCCACCCTACTCATTATGTACCTGTTGTACTCTGTTTGAGTTATACTAGTAGTGCAGTGACTGTATACAAACAAATGGAGCAGCCTTCAAGTGCTCAGTTATATACCAAACACAGTCATCGATAACTGCACTAGAGCATTTTCTTTGTGGCAAATGGGAATGCTGAGTAGGAGTAATCCTCTTGTGTTTTAGCAGATCCCAGTGGATCACTACATTCCATGAAGCACCTAGAAATGAACCTAACAGGCCAGTCTCCTTTCAGTCCAACTGGCTGCTACCTGAGCAACGCAAAATGCTGAATGGGATCTTTACATTCCAGGTAAATGCAGCTCACAGCTACACTTTGCATTGACTTCCATTTAATTTAGGGGTGAAGCAGAAAGCAGAGCAAAGCTTAATTTAATGACTTATCTCTGTCACTCAGGGCAGCACTTGTAGACCTCTACCCTGCCCCACCCCACCCTACTGCACTGCAGTGTCACGCACAACCTTCTGGCCCAGAGGCAGGGTATGGAGTTTTGGGCAGCACTTGTAGACCTCTACCCTGCCCCACCCCACCCTACTGCACTGCAGTGTCACGCACAACCTTCTGGCCCAGAGGCAGGGTATGGAGTTTTGGGCAGCACTTGTAGACCTCTACCCTGCCCCACCTCATCCTACTGCAGTGCAGTGTCACACACAACCGTCTGGCCCAGAGGTGAGTGCATCTCTGAGCCACAGTGACCCACATTGTGGGATTGTCACTTCAATGATGTCTGAAAGAATTACACTGCATATCAGTCTGACAGACTACTCCAGCACTTATGAAGAACATGGGTTTGTAGCCTTGTTCTGTTATTTACCATCTCTGTGTATATACACACACATATGTATACATGCATTATATATAATATATACATATATATTCTCTAGTTAAAGTTAGAGATGGGATGAAAGAAATTCAGGATTATTTCTCTAGTGGATGCTAGAGATGGGGGTGAAAGCCAGATCTGAAAATAAAATCTCAACATTTAGTACATAAAAACTCCTTTTAAAAATGGTTAAAGTAATTCAAAATGCAAATCATCCAGCAACATGTTAATAATAAGTAATCAATAACCCACAGTAGGGTATGGGGTTGTTGGGGATTAATTCACACCCCGGGTACACTGTGAGACACAAGGTCACAGGCATACATACACACACACACACACACACACACACTAGTGCGTTTGAAAAGAGGCTTGATAAGAATGTTACAGGGTTATTTTACTGTTATTTATTTAATTTGAAATTACTTAAATTAGGATAACCCCATGAAGATGTATAATCTCATTTTCATGGGGGTCCCTGGGAGGGTGACAGCTCTCACCAGGGTAACATATTCCAGTAGGAATAGTTACATACAGGTGAAAAATGTTTAGAACCAGAAGGGGTTTGCCCATCACCCATGCCTGGTGCAACTGGACATAAAATGAGTCAGTCAGCATCGCAGCAGACTTCTTATCAATAAGCAGAGAAAATTACAACTGTACATGAAAAAAATCATTTTAGACTGGAAAAAATAACATCCAGTAAAAGGACAGTGGTCTGTGGAACTTCTTCCTGCATTTCTGAGTTCTGGTGAGCCCATGGAATAGAAAAAAAAAAACAAAAAAAAAAGGTGTGTTCTAATGCAGCACTGCAAAAAAGATACACTTTGTTGGAATGATTACTTTTGGCTTCTCCCTATTCCTGAAGTTAGTCCAGGTGGCGAGCTCTGCAATAACACTAAATGTCTCTTTTGTGCTTGGCACCGGATACCTTGCACTGCAGATTCACTGATCAGTTCCCCTATACACAAGGCTAGTGTTGCACTTCAGTTTTTTTCCATTACAACAGAACACCAGCCACCAGCTAACTGCATGCTCACTATTTAGTGAGGGGTTCTATCAAGTCTGTACCAGTTCAAATGCGAATGTTACCAATTTAGTGTAGACCGTGTGAGTGGGTACACTTGCCTGGATTTAAAATAGGCTCAAGTTGGACAGGCAGGATGAAATATTTTTTTGGGGGTGTGGGCAAGATGGAAAAAATGACAACTGTACTGTTCATAAGGAGATGTGCAAACGGGCAATGTTGAAACTTCTGAGTGGAAATTTGTAAAGTTCACGTGTGCCTGGAAACTCTGCAATGCACACTCATAACATAATCATTTATGGACTTTAGTCACAAAATTGTCAACATAAGCATTTTAGGACTTTTGCTCATGAACAGTGTCACTGTAATTTTCTTAAACTGTCCCCAACACTGATTTCCCACAGCGACTGTGCTGTTCTGCGCCGGAAGTGCAAAAACATATTTCGGCCAGGATGTGAAAAATGACAGCTATACTATTCATAAGCAGGTGTGAAAAAATGCCAATGTTGATAATCTGGAGTGAAAATACTACAAACTAGCAAAGTTATGAGTGTGCATGGAAAGTGCGCAACACATGCTCGTAACACAGTCATTTTTGGAATTTTTTCACCAAATTTGCAACATAGGCTTTTAGAGAGCCCACCTTATGAACAGTCACACTGCCATTTTGTTAATAGGTCCCAAAAGGTGATTCCGCACAGTGACCGCAAAATCACCTTTCGGGACCAAATAATGCCATGACAGTGACTGAACTCATGAAGAGGTCCTAAGAACCCCATGTTGAAAATTTGGTGCCAAAAGTTGAAAAATAGCCGAGATAGCCACATAAGTTGAAAAAACATTTATGCCATTATACAGCTTATCAGCATTTCTTCAGTTCGCGGTTGGCTTTGAAGAGTGCAGATGTGTTCCCCGGTCCACGAAGATCATTGCACGGGCTCTGGAGGTCAAGTATGGGGTGGCCAGGGTTGTGGGGAGGATGTGTGCGGGTTGGAGGAGGCACGAGAAACAGTGAGGAACCGTTTTCTATTTTATAGGGTTTTAAAAAAAAGACAAGCAGGAGCTTTTGGCATGCTGGGTGGGCTCCCAGCATGTCACCTGGATGTTTGTTTGGGGAGTGGAGCTGATGGGATTGGGCATCCCCATCAGCCATACAATAGTGCTGTGGGGGCGCATGAGCACACTGGGGTGGGCTCCAGCGTGCTACCTGGGTGTTTGTTGGGGGCACTGGAGCTAAATGGGGATTGGGCACCCCCACTGGCCATAGTGTGTGCTTGGGGGGGACTGTGCATGAGCTGAGGGGGACTGGGCACCCCTTTGGCACACAACAAATGGTGAGGCGCATCAGGCTGATGAGGATTGGGTACCCAGTCAGCTTTAACAGGGACTGGAGGTCACGTGATGCAGTGGTGCTGAGTGGCTGCCTGCTTTGGAGCTCCCGTTTCTCCCCTCTCAAACCTTAATTTTCGCTGAGCCAAAACTACCAATCCACCACCAAACGCTGTCTAAACACCTTTGCTACACCAGGAGTCGACAGTGGAATTAGTTGGGGGTGTATATTGCCTGCTGGAACATCGCGATGACAGATGCAGAAATGAAGGCCTCAGGAGTCAGGCACACCCCACCTACAACACCAGAAAAAGCCTCAAAGAAAGCCAAAAATTCTGGTTCCAATCTCTCTTCAACCAGCAAAACTTCATCTAGTGGAGGTCTTAATGTTGCAGTGGGTACTACTTTAATGGAGGAGCGTTTTTGGAGGAGCTTTCACCATTTAAAGATACCCTGCAAGAGATCTCCAACGAAATTAAATCAATGAGGCAAGATTACGCTGACCTCTCAAGAAGGATGGGTGACTCAGAATCCAGAATAGGGTCAGTGGAAAGATGGCAACAGAGAATAGACCCTGAGATAGTTAAGTCACCAGCAAGTACAAAAAGCTCCAACTGAAATCTGAAGACTTAGAAGGCGCAGTAGATGAAATAATGTCCTAATTTTAGGTCTTCCAGAACTGGAGGAAGGGGGAGACACCATCAAGTTCGTCCAACAATTTCTAAATAAGGTCGTGGGCCCCTCACCTGTCCATCAGCAATACCATGTGGAACGAGCCCACAGATCCCTCAGACCCAGGCCTCCCCCAAGCGCCCCCCAGACCCTTGATCATCAAATTTCTAAGCTACCTGGACAGACAACACGTTCTTGATAAAGTTAAGCAGTTGGAGGCAGTCTTATGGAATGGAACCAAGTTGAGGATAACTCAGGACTTGCCTAGAGAGGTTCGTTTGAAGCGTGCTGCCTCCACCCAATAGTGAGCAAACTGATTGCTGCTGGAAAGTCTTTCCGTATGATCTACCCTGCAAAGCTGTCTGTGCAAGTGGAAAGTGCCTGGCACTCCTATGACACCCTGAGGAAGCGTTAGCTGAATTATCTAAGCTGCTGCCTGACCTGTTCAAAGGACACTCAATAAAATGACTGAAGCTAGTCTTGGGCAGGCATAAACTTGAGCAGATCACTAACTGGTGTAAAGTACTTCCACAAGTTAATTCCCTGGTTTTACAATTTCTGTGCTTGGTTGATTAGATTTTATTACTTACTGTGCAGTCGCGAGGTTTTGCTGGGCCGTGGGTAACCCTGGGGTCGATTGCCTCTGCTTCCAGTGGGGGACTCCTCCTGGGACCCGCGTGGTGATGGATCGGGTAGTGGCCGCGAGGCCTAGTGACGATCTCTATCCCCATCGTGTCCTGGCCTCTCCCGATCCACTAGAGGAACTAGCGCGGAAGGGTGCAGTTTCCGGAGGACCTATTTGTGGTCGGACCGATTGGTCCGTCAGCATTTTCGGTCCCTCCTGACTTCCCCTTCACTTCCAGGTCCCCATTGAATTGGACCGAGAGGACAAGGCCATCGGAGCTGCTCCCAGGTAATACTACCTGCTGCATTTTCTTTTGGGCTGGGGAGTGGTTTCAGCAATTTCTCTTTTAGAGGCAGTGCCTCTTCGTTGAAGGGGGGCAGGGAGGGCTTATAGGCAGGTCAAAGCTGTGCCATGGCTATGACCAGGTAGGGAGTTGTTGGTACCCCCAGATGTTGCACTGTAATGAGTACTGTTTTTAACGATCGGAGTGCTGATGGTGTGGGTTGTAGTCCCTAGTCTCGATGCTTTGGGGATCTTATTCTTATAAGAGACATTCCGGGTACCCTGGGAGGGAGATGTACGGGGTAATCAGAACTGTTTTTGATGCTATGGTAATTGATACGTGGTACTGTGTAGGTAATGTCTACCTTGCAATGTTGTGGGGGTGGGGGATACTGCTCATACTGTTTTTGATGTTTGGATGATGGATACTTGGATTGATGTTTGTAATGTTCATCTTGCAATGTTATGGGGGGTGGGACACTGCTCACAGAGATAATAATTACTTTTTGTGGGTGCTGCCACTTAATTTTGTTGATGGCATTTTATTGGTGTTCAATGCTAAAGTTTGGCAGCCTATTAGTGTCACTTGTTCCGGGCTTTTACCTTTTACCAGAGGAGACATCTTGGGGTGTGTTGGGGAGGGGTTTGAGGGTGTCATCACTGTACGGAGTAAGACGAGATTGCAAAGGTTAATCGGTGTCGTACTATATTATGTCCTAGAATATGGCTAGTCGTACTGTTAAATTGATCAGCTGGAATGTGAGAGGGATTAGAGATGTTAAGAAGAGATCCCGTATTTTTATTAACTACTCGATACTGGGAGCCGACATCTTATGTTTGCAAGAAACCCATATTACAGTAGCTGAAAGTAATATGTTAAAAGTCAGAGGCTTCTCCCAAATTTTTGTGGCTGGTGACTCATCGGAAGCCAGGGAGTAGCTGTCATGATTAAGAAAAATATACCTTTTAACCCGACGAAGGTTACCTGAGACTCAGAAGGTAGATATATATTGGTGTCTGGATCTCTCTATAACTCTCCTATTGTTTTAGGCTCAGTATATGGTCCAGTTGGAGGGAATGTGACCTTTATTATGCAGTTAATTGACAAGCTCAGCTCCCTTTTACCAGCCCCTTTGATCCTAGGAGGGGATTGGAACATAGCCCCAACCCAGGAGCTGGATAAAACCTTTAGACCAGTAAGACCATTGCTTCCGCCACAATTGGCGTTGAATGATATGAATAACATGTTAGGCCTAGACCCCTGAGAACCTCTACCCTCTCAATAAAAGCTACACCTTTTTCTCCCCACTCCATAATTCCTGGTCGCGATTAGACTATTTCTTAATATCCACTTCTTTCATGACTAAAGTCTCCTCGGCAGGTATTGAGCCTATAGTAATTTCGGATCACGCGCTAGTCTGGTTTAAATTTTCTCCCCAGTCCTCAACGCCCCGTGACACGATCTGGAAACTTAATACCCAGTTATTAAAGGAAGAACACTCTCTCACTCAGATTAGATCTCTTATTAGTGATTATCTGGAAACCAATCGGGGCTCAGTGACCAGGATGGATATTCTTTGGTGCTCTTTAAAGTGCTTTCTGAGAGGGGAACTCATCAAAATTTCCTCTAGAAGAAAGAAACTCAGGTCCCAGAATCTCATCTGCCTCTCAAACCAGATTAAAACAGCAGAGAATATATTGGTTACTTCTAACTCGTTGAATAATTTAGAACAACTCCACAAACTTAAAAATGAATATGAAGGACTGATACGGGAAAAGATGGAGTTTGCTTTACTGAGAACCAGGGCTAAATACCTGGATCAAGGAGAAAAACCGAGTAGACTCCTGGCACTGAAACTTAAGGAAGTGGAGAATTCCAGGCTGATTCCTGCCCTGGAAGACCAAGAAGGATCCATCAAAACAGAGCCCAAAGATATTGCAGCAATCTTTAAAGAGTTTTACCAAAATCTATACAGCACCAAAGCATCCCCCTTCTCTCACTCAGGGTTAGAGGAGTTTTTCCGGTCACTGACACTTCCTCGCCTCTCGGAGGACCAAGTGGCCTTCCTCTCCTCACCTCTTTCCCAGGAGGAGGTGGAACAGGCCATTCACAGTCTCTCGTCAGATAAAGCCCCTGGCCCGGATGGGTTTCTGGACAACTTTTATAAGGCCTTCCGCCAGGTCTTGGTCCCCCTGCTCCTGGACTTATATAACTATTTGCTGTCAGCAGATACCCTGGATCCTTCTTTACTGGAGGCTATTATTATCCTGATCCCTAAGCGGCTGAACCTCCGAACCCGCCAATTACAGACCAATCTCGCTGCTCAATTGTGATATTAAAATCCTGTCCAAGATTCTAGCTTCCGTATTAAACAAGTGTGGACCCCATTATTGAGTAGTGAGCAAGTAGGATTTGTACAGGGTAGGTCAGCGATGGATCATATCAGATCGCTCTCTCATGTTTTAGAGCAGCTCAAACTTCTCTGGTCCCTATGGCGTTGGTAGCCCTGGACACGGAGAAAGTGTTCGACCGAGTTAACTGGGAGTTTTATGGTATACTATGTCCAGGTTAAGCTTCCGGGGAGTTCATGGGTTGGATCAAAACTCTATATAGGGCCCCGGCAAAGATCTACTGTAATGGGATCCTCTAGCCTCCATTCAATTACATTGTGGGACCCGACAAGGCTGCCCTTATCCCCGTTCCTATTTAATCTCTATTTGGAACCCTTGCTGCTCAGCCTCAAAGCTGCCCCAGGGATCCAGGGATGCCCCGTCTTCAACCAAACTCCCAAGATCTCAGTGTATGCGGACGATATTCTTTTATAGTTAGCTAACCCGGCTGATTCCCTGCGGGTGGTAATGGAGATAATCACACAATTTGGAGAATTATCCAATTATAAACGTAATCTGGCAAAGACGGAGATCTTCCCACTTAGTGTACATCTCACCCGGGCTTCTGTATCCCACCTGGGCATGAAGTGGACCCCATCCTATTTGAAATATCTTGGCGTTTATCTGACACGGGATTCTTCCCTAACCAAAAAGCTCAACTTAGAGGATTTGTTGGACAGAATTAAGTCTGACTTGCAAAGATGGGGGAAACTGCCATTACCAGTGGGGGCCCGGATCAGCATTATCAAAATGAACATTCTTCCCCGGCTCTTCTACCCCCTAAACCTCCTAGACATCTGGTTACCTAAGTCCTTTTTCAAAAAAATTCATTCGACCTTAACTGATTTTATTTGGAACCATAAATCTCGAGGCGGGCCTTCATAAACTATGCCTTCCCAAAGAAATGGGGGTCTTAGATTACCAATTTTGAATTCTATTACTGGTCTAGTCACCTTGCCAAAGCAGGGAAATGGTTGGGGATTTGAAAAATGCTTATTTTCCCACATGGCTAAATCTGGACCTTGATCTTATCAACGCCATATATAAACCCCACCAGCCTTTTTATTGCTGTTTCACATCTCTTTCCAGAGATCCAAGATTCCCAGTGGGTGTCACAGTTAGAGTACTTAATCAACTTTTTCCTCCGCTAAAGTCAGATATATTAGAGATCCTGGTCAACCACTGATGTGTAATCTAATATCAGGATAGAACAAAATGTTAGTCCCTAAGTGGCTACCCCAAATACAGGGGCTCTCAGTGGAAGATTTTTATGTGCAAGGTAGGCAGAGCTCAATAGCTGATTTATTACTGGTCTTGAACATCCCCACTAATGCCCTGTTCAAGATATATCAATTAAAGCATCTGGTAGACAAAGAGTTTGGAATAGCAGTACCCCCCTCAACTGTTAAACCACTACTAGTGGAGGTTAAGGGCTGTGCGGTTAAACCCCATGGGGTGTCTAAGCTGTACACTTATCTCTTGAAACTTGTTCATCCCATTCCTCTAACTGGTTCCAAATCCTGGGCGTTATCCCCCTCAGGTTCTCCGTTTCCATGGGGTCAAATCTGGAAAGATTTGTACATTTACAACACTTTAGATAGGAGTAGGATGATTCAATATTTTATAATTAATAACATGTATATCACACCAGTGCAGAAATCAAAATTTGACCTCTCTGCTCCCTCAAAATGTTTCAGGTGTGGGACAGAGCAAAGTGACCTCCCTCATATTTTCTGGCACTGTCCTAAAATTGCTCCACTCTGGAGGACAACTGAGGATAATTTAGATCCCATATTAGGTTTGAAAGACCTTTTCACATTAGAGATTTGTATCATAGGGGATTACACAGGTATCAAGGTTAGGAAAGGAAATACCATATAGCACTCATTTCTATGCGGTTAAGAGGCTGGTCCTCGACACTGGACAGATAGTTTGAGATTTCATACCTAGATTGGGTGGAAGAAATGTCCCAATGCTTCAAAGTGGAGAAGTTGATTGCTAATTTTAGATCCTCCCCAATGACCTTTCAGAAGAAATGGGGCAAGCTATATGCTCTGTATCTCCATTGACAGTGATCCCATGACATATAAGGAAACTGAGCGAGGAAGTACACTCCTCCTGTCTTGGAGTTTCCTGGCTCCCCTCTGTTTTCCTTCTACATTAATTTCATAACCTCTCACCTTGTTAGTTTGTAGAAACCAGTTTCCCGGCCAGTATCTTAGGTTAAGAATTCTTATAACACCTAACTACTAGGGTTAGTTTATTATCTCTCTCTCCTTAGTGGTGACGCCCTCATTGGGGGGGGGGGTGGGATAGTTGATTTGGTTTATCCTGTTTACTGTTTTCTAGTTTCTCTTGGTGCCTTCATTCTTCTTTTCTTTCTTTGCCCGGTTACTACAGTATATTCTATTCTGGACTATATTGAATATTTGTATTATGTTCAGATGTTACTGGTTAAATTGATGTAACTACAGTTGGAATTCAATAAAAGAATTTCAAAAAAGCTTTAACAGGGACTGTGACAGGCGGCTGTCCGTTGGCTTCTGTGAGGACTGTGAGAGGCCGATGGAGAAGATATCACCATGTTTATTGAAAGGGACACCAGGCAATGCAGCTTAATTGGCTGCTGCAGTCGAGGACCACCCTGCAAAACAGCTGATTGCTGATGACAGGGTGCTCCCTGATTGCAGTGCCAGTTTGTTTCAAGTTGGTGGCAAGCTACACTACCGCTGTCATGGACAGTATGTTTTCTATTGGTGCCACAGACCAGCCCTAAAATAGGCTGCTAGCATTGACAACACCGACACGCCTCCACAACTTGCTACTGAAGAAAGCTGTGCAAATGTTTCTTGCACATGCGCACAAACATAATTATTATGTGACCATTAATTTTACAGATACCAGCAATACCACATTTCACCATTAGATGGCATCTAATATCAACCATTCTGCTGTTTCTACCAAGATTAATGGTAATGGATTTAGATCAAAGAATAACAGAAATGGAGCCTGACCTCTGAGAGGGAGAGGGGGCCTAACCTGGACTGAACCTGCTTTCCTCCAAACGTTGCTCTCACTGCTGCGAACTTTGCTGCCTCTCTTGGTTCAATGTGTGTGTGCGGCGGTGAGCAAGAATCACTGCTGCCTGTGAGTTTGGCACAACATGCACCTAATTGATACTTTTATTTTATTTATTTTTTTATTTATTAAGATCTAGGATTAAACACCTTTGAGCTGAGAGCTCTTTTACAAAGGTTCCACGTCAGTAGGAGGGAAGACAATATTACAAAGGTTTAAAAAACATAGAGCATAAGACATGTACAATAATTACAATAGTTAGAGTGATTATACAGGCAGTTTATACAGATAAGACAAAACTATGGAAGGTTCGTTACCCTCGGTCCCCAAATAGAGTAAGTTAGAGGAGAGAATAGTTGAAGGCCGTAGGAGGTAGGGACAGAATTAGTACAGAGAGTAGTTAGTGGAGAGAACAGTAGGCAGTAGGTATGAAACGAAAAATGATGATGCGTGTGGAGATGGTAGTGAGAGACTGAGTTGCGCAGTCAAAGATCTTGTCAAGGGGGTGGACAGATGCAGCAGGTGGTCAATCAGAGTTGTGAGTCACCTTGAGTCACTGCGGTAGGGGAGGAAGGAGAAGAGATGGCTCAGACATGTCAGTACTGGGAGCCACAGGGTAGTTCAGAGTCCTATGGCAGGAGACTAGTGGAAGCAGTCACAGGTGCTGGATGCGGAGAGCTGCTGGCATAGTAGTCCCCTGAGGGGCCCAGAGAGGCTGAGTGGTGATGACCTGGCTGAGGGCATTAAATCAGAGGGGTGCTCTGTAGGCAAACAGCACTGACCCTCGTTGTTCAAGATGCAGAACATGAAAGAGGTGAGTGCTAGCACTTCTTGTCTGTTGTGAGTTGCTGCTGTGTGGCTGAAGTAGGTTTGCTGTGCCATGGGGGAAAAGACCTAGTTGCGCCTTTTTTCCAACAAGCAGGTTTGGCAGTGTAGCCTCCCACTGAGTTGGAGCCAGTCCGATTGGGTATAGAGGTCACAGGTACGGGTGAGATGCTCCGCACCTGTGAGCAGCCTGCAGGCCTTGTTCGGTGCAACCGATATTCTGCGGAGGGCGGTGGGGCTAGCGGCACCATAGATGACCAAACTGTAGTCTATGACAGACAGGACACAGCTGTTGATAGCTAGTCTAACAGCGTCCGAAGTGAGACAGTGCTTGTGCCTGTGGAGGAGTCCAATTTTATAGTTGACAGTCCTAGCCACATTGCTGATGTGCTGGTCATAGGCAAGACTGCTGTCAAGGGTGACCCCAAGATATATGAAGTGCTGGGTATGTTCGAGCAGAGTTCCAGATCGTGTGCTAATGTTGAGAGTGTGTGATTTGCACTTGCTTCGAGTGCTGCAGAACATCATGGTTTTGGTTTTTTTGCTGTTTAGGATAAGTTTATGTTTTTGGAACCATTCCTCAACAATCCCGAAGCTATGTTGCAGCTTGCACTCAAGTTCCTCTGGGTCTGGGCAGTTTGAGAAAATTACTGCATCATCTGCATAGAGTAGCATCTGCTGTGGGCAGCGGCATGGTAGATTGTTGAGGAAGATGCTGAAAAGGAGCGGACTCAATATGGAGCCCTGGGGGACCCCAGATTTTACAGGCAGATAATCGGAGAGGACATTGTTGATTTTTACTCTTTGTGTAAGTTGTCCTAGGTAGCTTTTGAACCAGAGGGCTGATTATGCAAAGAGGCCAATGGAGGTTAAATGGTTTAAGTGGAGGGAGTGGTGGACAGTATCGAAGACCTTTGAGAGGTCAATGAATACTGCCCCTGCTAAGGTTCCTTGTTCAAGAGACCAGTGAACAAACCCAGTGAGTTCCAAGTAGTGCTGTGGAGGTACTATGGCTTTTACGGAAGCCATGCTCTTCCGGGCACTGGATTGAGTGTTTTACAAGGTATTCAACCAGCTGGTCAGCCACTATGAGTTCTAGTGCTTTAGAGAGTGGTGGTAGAATACAGATGGGCTGGTAATTTGACAGCAATGCCATTATCCCCATTTTGAATCTGGGGTACAATAGTTGCATTTCCATAGCTGTGGGAATTTCAGGTGGCAGAGTGACATGTTCAGGATCTTGGTTAAGGAAGGAGAACTTCTTCAACAGTGAGGGCAACAAGTTTGAGGTCCAGTGTGTCTGCACTTTGTCATGATTTCCGAGCACTTTGAGTAGGTATTTTCTGACTAGTGCGGGGTAAGTTTCTTGAAGTAAAAGGAGGGCAGACTGCAGGCGGGCATCGGTAGTAGAGGTGTTGGAGTGAGGGTCCTCGAAGAGTCTGGGAGTGTCCCTGAGAGGTCTGAAGCAGCCGTTGAAGCGTTGGCTAAAGTAAGTGGGTCCTGGGTAGGGTTCCTGTATGTTGATTAGGTTCAGTGCCGATTCACATCCTTCCCTAGGACTTCCTTCAAGTTGGTCCAAAAGTTTTTTCCATTGTCCCAGGTGGCAGTAAGCGACTCCTTGTGGTGTTCTGATTTAGCCTGGTGAATAAGTGATGCACATAAAGCTTACGTCAAACTGTGGTGGGGAAGAATGGATACAGGTTGCAGAAGGACATAGCTGGGCAGGGAGGGTAGGAGAGAAAGGCACACAAGGTTAGAGTGTACAGTGTATAGTGTATTTTTTTTTAACATAGTACTGCTGCTTAAAACAGCAGTACTATGTAAAATAAATCTGCACTTTTTTGACACTTTATTCCTTGTGCTCTACTAAGCATGCACCTGGTAATCTTTCCCGCCGGCACTGTACTATCATCCCGTAATTTGCTCAGTTATACTTCAGGTTTGTTTACATTTCTGCCGCCTGCCATATTGAAAGCAGCAGAAATATATGCAGTCACCATATTTAGTGTAGATCTACAATACTGATAACGGATCACTTCCTGATTAGGTAGTACTGCTGCTTTCAGGCAGTGATCTCTAGTGGGTTTGTTCCTGATAAGAACAAAGAGGCATCAGACATAGCCATCACCTCACCTTGCTCACCATCTCTACTATTTTGGACACCAGCTCTCTGTCCAACACTTCTTTTTGGTTTGGGGGTCTGTACACTACCGACAGCCTAAGTTTTCTCCCTTTTACTACCTATCCAGGAAGTGATCCGTGTTCAGTTGTAGCGCCACAATAAATATGGCGGCTGCATATAGTACTGCTGCTTTCAATGTGGCAGGCGGCAGAAATGTAAACAAAAAGAAAGGATAACTGAACAAACTACGGGGTGATAATACAATGCCAGTGGGAAAGTTTATCAGGTAAATGCTCAGCAGTAGTGATGGGCGAAGTGGGCTCATCCGGCTCCATGAGGCGATTCAGCGGGCAAAAAGTTCTTGGTGCTCTGCAGCATAAGCGGATACTCTGCATTATAATGAGGAACAGGAAGTCCATTGGAAGCAATGACTTATACATTTCTGCTCCCTAGGCCACTATCTCCAAGAATTTAAGGTGAAGTGCTTTGGTACAGTGCAATTTCACCTCACTTCGATTTGTTTTTGAGCTCCAATAGCGAATTTTGCAGTGGTTCATAGGATTTCAGGTCACATGGGCTCTATATTGATCTGCACAGCCTCAGTTCAGGGTAGTATGCATAGGAAGGAGAGGAGACAGTGTGCTCTGATAGCTGTCTGATGAAGGAATCTTGTAAAGCTGTTCAAAAGCATTTTTGCTTTTTGGGGATTCAACTCAGTTCATCAATTGTAGGAAACCCTCCTGTGCTCATATCATCGAGCATTTTTGTTTTTGTGTGAATTTTGAATGTTAATTTACAACAGCACTGAGTGTGTGTGGTGAAAGACAGTGAAAGTGTGCTTTGGGAGGGGGGCGTATCTGTGGTGTAGGTAGATTTAAGTTGGAGAAATAGTGATTTCTCTGTTTTTTGGTTATATTTTTGTTATATAACTGACTGTGTTAATGTACACACAGTAATATTGTCAGTAATAATAGAAATTTCCTTGCTGTTTGTTGTGTGGATGTGGTGCAGCAGTTCATAAGTTCAGGTTGTTTACATTACAAATTTACAATACGTAATGTGGCATAGTACTGAACTTTTACATTTGCGATGCATTCCTCATTCAGCATTGCACACAAACTGTTCTGTGTGTGAGTGTGTGTGCAGTGTTGCGTGTATCAAATAATACACCTTTTATTGTGCCACAGACTAGTGTAATTGCAAGCGCAGCAGTGTGAACCTGCTATCCACTGCAGCTGCCTGATTTTGTACTGCAATCGTGGTATCTGTTCTTAGTTTTGCTGCTTGTAATGTCGTAAAAATCAGCACGGTCTGCATTCAGTGCTCCCCCCACCTCCATGTTCAAAAGGTATTTTTTACCAGATTGGATTGTTTTTGTGACCTCATCAGCACCACTGGTTACTGAAGTTGTTTTAATTCCATGATAGTCTCAGAGTAGTCTCTTATCTGCTGCTGAAGCCACAGTTCTTTATTTGGCTTCACATCCAGCATCCCTCCAATCAGAGAGTGAACGTATCAAAATCTGAATTTGGTTATATTTGTGGTTGATCCCCCAAAATGCCTGCAAAGAGACTTGCAAGCAAAGCTGTTTCTCACCATGGCAATGTTGGCAGTAAGATGGTCTGTGGGCATGGTGGTAGTACGCAGACGCAGAACTGCATTGCTGATGTGAGGAAAGTTTTGTTACTGGTGGTGGAGGTAGTATTAGTATTGTTGCCTCAAGTTCTAATTCCAACAAGCGTACCATATCCAAAAATATTGAGTGTGAAGCAGTGCAAGTGAGTGGCAGCGTAGATGATGTCATACTTCCCAGTAAAATCCCAGTAACTGAACCTGAGGATTCTGATGATCATGTCAATGATAGCACACAATGTGATATTCCATCCACCGTGGCACTTAACGTCATGCATTTTCCATGCAGTGATTCACGGTGTGGTGAAAAAATATCAGGTGATGGTGGTGTAGATGCTGATGATGAACGTGATGATTATGATGTTGCTGTTGTTGCAACATGCAGTCCACATGCTAGCATCCAAGCAGAAGATGTGGATGTGTGTGACGTTGATGAATATGATGATGATGTAATTGACCCCAGTTGGGAACCGGAGAAAAAGAAAATAAAAGTGGCTGTGTCTGAGTCTGTTTGCAGGAATCGCCCCCCTCCCGGTAAAAACCAGTGATCTACCGGTTTTAGTTGATGATGATGACCCAGTAATCAGAATGATAGGTAGTCGTGGTGGTCAGTTGCAGTCCAGGTGTGCAGTGCCCGAAACATCACGTGCCCCCCCCCCACTTCAGTGCTTAAAATAATGGACTTAAATAAGCCACATCACGGATATGTTAAAAGCAGAGCATCACAATCCCTTGCTTGGGATTTTTTTGTTCAAGATGCAAATGATGATTCAGTTGCAATCTGCCAGGTTTGCCATGTGCGTGTGAGTCAAGGTAAAAAGGGGAGCCATCTGGGCACAGGAGGACAGCACACACATCTTAAGAATAGGCACTTGGCACTGTGGACCCAGCACAAGCTGGCAGCTAATACCAGACTGGGGCATTCACCTGCATCACCGGCAACCATAGCCATTATGTTATCCCCTTCCATGACTGTTAAGCTCAGTAGGAAATTCAACGTATGCAGTAGTGCGGTAATAAGAGCAGACGATTACTACAGGTATGGTGAGGTGGAGGACCATAATGACTTTGAAATGTTGTCCAGTGCTGGTGAGAGTAGCAGTTTTTGTGGTGGTGAATGCAGTATGTCTAGTGCAAGTGGTACATCAACCCCGGTTGGCAAATCTGGCAAAATAACAGCATTTCTGGGTTTGTCATCATCACCTGTCAACTGTCTTCATTAAATATGTCCACACTCCATGCCCTGCCAATGCCATTTATCACACAGCACAACCATTTGTGATCAACACACCCCATGTAAAACATTTAAGTCAGCCCACATTACAGAGTGTTCAAACAACATGAAGTCTTGCTGTATTCTGACTATATGCAGTTAGCCCCACACGTGAACTGCACCAGAGAGGAAAGAGTTAACTCTATGCCAAGGCATAGAACGTTGAGCTTCGAGCTCAGTTTCAAACCTCTGTCCCAGGTACTCTTCAGTGTACCCATCAGATTCTTACTCCGCCTTAATGTGAAGTCGCTCCGGAGATTCTCTCCTTCACTTCAGTTTGGTTGTGTGGAAATTGTTGGGTTTAATAAACACGCTTATTTTTCAGTCTTTACATCTCTGTCCCTGCACAGTAAGTGTATTAGTAGGTAGTAGTGTGGTTTGTAAAGAAATTGTTTTGTTTTTCGGTTTCTTGCGGTTGGGAACCAAAGTGATTTGTTGTCTGTTTTTCACAAGTGTTTTAGTGTGGTTTTCTGGTATCTATCGGTTCCTGAAAAAATGCTGATTTCTCGGTTCTTTCATCTGACCCATGACACGGTTGGAACCAATAGATTTGGTATCGCCTGGCTTGAATGCTGGTAAGGGTGACTTTGTGTTTAAAGGCATCTGAAACCCAAAAAAACCGGGCCCAATGGGTTCAACACTGCACTGAGTGTGGGAGGCCTTTGCCAAGGCTGATCCCCACCTCATCTGTGAGTATTGTCTGGGGTTTGACCACCTCAAAGAAGACTGCCAAATCTGCAGGAACTTTCCTAAGGCCACTATTGAAAAACGTTTAAGTAGGCTGAAGGAAAGGGAGGCCGAAAATCCACTGACCGGGATGGCCAGCCCGGTTCAGTTCGACCGAACCTGAGGGGTGCCCACTGACCTGGGTGATACCTCCTCAGGCAAAGGAGAGCCGATTCCACGGAATCAGTCCCTGCAAAAAGAAAGCATAAGTCAGCTGGTTCGGATCCCGGTTCCCATGGTCCGCCCGCTGATGAGATAGCCAAAGCGATCGCTATTGTGCAGTTGCTTCACCCGGTTCCGACAGAACTGCTGGTTTGCAGACTACCGCGGAGAATGGAAACAGCAGGTTAAAGCTGAAGGTGATCTTTCTCCATTAAAACCTATGCTGAGGGGCGTGCCCCAGGGCTCTATCCTTGGTCCCCTCCTCTTTGCAGTCTACATTAACAGCATCAATGACCCCATCAAAAATGCCAACATCCACTTATTCGCGGATGACACTGTATTGTACTTGACTCGTCCCATGCCAGAAGCAGTCTGTGAAGACCTCCAAGCTGAATTTAACCTTCTACAATACCAGCTCATAAACAAAAAGCTTTTGCTCAATGCGAAAAAGACAACAGCCATGCTCTTCTCCCCCTCCTTGCATGAGGCAATTCCTGCTGGGGGGGTTACAAAAAACCTTTGCTCAATGCGAAAAAGACAACTCCCCCTCCTTGCATGAGGCAATTCCTGCAGGGGGGGGGGAGTTATCCCACAAATTACCACTGTTCTTGGAGAAACACTAGAGTATGTAGCTAAATTCAAATATCTAGGAGTTTGGCTTGATCATAAACTTTCCTTCGACGACCATCTCTAAGAACTACAGAAGAAACTAAGGCAAAGATTAGGACTATTCTACAGAATTAACCACCTGCTCACAAAGGAGGCCAAGATTCAACTGGTTCAAGCTACCTTCCTATCTTTAACAGATTACGTGGACCTGCTCTACAGCCACTGCACTACCCCTGCATTGGCTAAGTTGGACACCCTCTACCACAGAGCTATCAGGTTCATTACTGGCCTTCTACTTTCCACACACCACTGCTCCCTGTACTCATCGTTAGGCTGGACTTCCCTTCACTATAGAAGGAATAGAAACACCGCCCTACGGGCCTTCAGAGCGGTGACCAACAAGCTCCCCTCATATGTCTCAGATGGTATTCCCCGGAGTGTGTTAGGCACCTACGCTCTAAGGAGCTATTCCCTAATTGCACTCCAAGTTCCAAGGGTCAAAACTCGTTTCGGCAAAGCTGCTCTAAGCCTCTCTTTACCCACATTGTGGAACGGTTTACAAAGGAACTTGAAGGTGAGCTTCCCTGTTAGCCTGAATATCTTGCAAGGCGCTCTATGATCGCTACATGAAAGCACCTTGTAAATGTTTTCCTCACCGCTAGCCCACTAATTCTGCAACTTCCCCTTTCCATCCTGACGCTCACCATGTTTGTACCCCTGGCTCTCACTCTTTCCCTATTAACTCTTCCTGCTGCACCCAACCTTCTCTGTCCACTCCAGCCTGGCTAAAGTCCCACCCCATCCATAGTAGTGTCCCAATTATCTACCCCTCCTCTGTCATTATCATAATAAACAAGTACACGACAGCCATCATCACTTTCTGTGGTTTTAGCTCAATTTTTCCCCCAGTCGTCGGTAATACAGTATGCGCCACTTGTACCGGACTAGTTTGACATGCGCAGTTGTGTCCGGTAGTAGCGGCGTCCGTTACAGCACTTTAAAGTAAAGACTCGTTAACGATAACGGTAACGATAACGATCAGACACATTGACAGACAAACATCAATAGCAACAGGGTGTAGGAAGTGAATACAGCTTTCTTAGTGAGAAATTCCTTATGTCACCCGTGCAATTTTTTAAATCTTTATTAATCTTTTCAAAACAGCAAACCTTCATACTTAAAATTCAGTGGACATCTAATTCAAACCTGGCTGATGTAATCGGTAATTGCAGTCTGCTTTTTATTCTGTGTCGTATATACTCTCCACTCATTCTCCATCTTTGCAAGTAAACACCAATTAGGTGTGATATCAGCTCGTTGCTCTGCTGCTCTCCTCAGCATCAGTAGTGCTTGTCGAACATCTGCAGCTTGAACGGGCACATCCTCTGCCTCCTCGGCTTCCGACTCTGTATCTTTTTCCGCTACTGCTTCCACACCTGCTACAGCTTCAGCGATGTCATCTACTGCTTCGGATTGAGTGTCAGCTCCCAAGTTGCAGAGCTCATCCAAAGCCTCAGTTGACATTCCTGATTCTTCGTCTTCTTCGTAATCCTCTTCTGCAACCACTCCTATAGCGGGATCAGTAGTGAAACCACCCTTCCTAAAACACCACTGGATGTTCTCTGCTGACACGGTCCCCCAAGCTTGCTGCATCAGCCTCACAGCATCAAGCAGACTGATTCTGCGGACACAGGTTGATGCCGTGATAGCTCCATTATCATCAAGAATTTCGAGCAGCCTGCCACGCATTTGTCTAACGTAATGTCTCTTAAAGGAATAGATTATTCCTTGGTCTAGAGCTGCACCAAACAGGTTGTGTTGGGGGGTTAAAACACTAACTTAATGTTTCGTAACCCTGCCACATTTGGGTGGGCGCTACAGTTGTCGAGTAGAAGGGCTATCTTTCTACGACCTAATCTGTGGTCCCAATCATGCAACCATGCCTTAAAAATGCCACCAGTCATCCAGGCTGTTCGATTGCTTCTGTACAACACAGGGAGATTAGCAACACCTCTAAAGCATCGTGGTTGTGCTGACTTCCCTATCACCATCAGTGGTCTTTTGTCAGTGCCTGACATGTTGTATGTCGCCAGGACAGTGACTCGCTCCTTAGCTTTTTTAAGTCCAAGTGGGTTTTCTGATTTAAAAGCTAGTGTGCCATAGCCGACACAACGGAAATACAGCCCAGTCTCATCTGTGTTGTAAATGTTATCAGGGCAGAAACCTTCTAACAGCACAGGTAAAACATCTTTTAACCAACTGGAAGCAGCACTAGCATCGGCGTTTAATTTCTCCCCATGAATCTTTTTGAATCCGATGTTATGTCACTGCTTCCACTAAATTAGCCAACCATCAGTAGCTCGGAATTCATTTTTGCCTAGGGCTTCTGCAATCTTATCTGCCTTTTGAATAAACAGTGGGCCACTAATCAATGCTTCCCTCCCCCTAGCATTGCTAAACCACTGAAGAAGAGCCTCTTCAACATCATTATCTTTACCATCCCTCTTCCTTTTTCTGTCCGGATTTTGGTTTGCATGCCAATCTAGTAAGAGTGCACTTTTGCTTTTTAACAAGTCACTCACTGTGGATTTTGGAATTCCGAGGTGTGAGCTGAGGTCCCTTAGACTTAGCTTACCAAGTCTGTCTATTTGATGAATAAGTTCCACTTTACGTGCTAAGGTCAGACAGGTACATTTACCACTGGTAGATGGCGAAGCTGGAGTAGCTGGTAGAGACTGAGACATGGCGAAAGAAGATCGATGACAGCAGGGTGACACAGAAAACAGAACGTTACTCTACTGCTATTGTTTCCTTTTTTTATTAACATGACATAGTGATAGCACCTGTTAATTGACTCTCATTAATTGTTTAATAGGGTTCACATGTGCTGATAGGCAGCTAGATATTGCACCTATTGCTGCTGAGTAATTGTTTAATTGTGTTTGACAGTTGAAAGACAGTTGCTAACAGGCAGAAAACTGAACGTTAAATACGGAGTGCAACGTCCGCTTAAAGTGCAAGTTTTAACACAGAACCAGATGCTAAATGGCTTTTGGCAAATAGCGATTATGCGTTACATCCGACTGTCCGTTTCAAGCGTGGATGGTACATTTGGCGCATACTGTATATCCCTCCTCCTCTTTACCTCTAACCTGCCACCCCATACCGACCTCTTTCCCTATATGTGTGAGTTGCCAGCTGCCTCACTCAAAAGATCTCTGCTTATAACCCTGTATGCCTATGGTTGATTGTACATCTGCTGACTTCTTCAATTGTAAAATAATGCTGTTTTTTTAATTTATTTCAACCTTGTATTGTACTGTATACACTGTATATACTTTTTCTTCCTTGTATACCTGCTTCTGTACTGTACTTTGATGTATTCATGACCGGGTCCACCTTGCAAATGAGCCTTGCTCAATGGTGCCTGCCTGGATAAATAAAGATTTTGAATGACTGATTGACTGATTGAACCGACACCGACACAGAAACAGTCAGTTCGGTCGAACTTGTCTGCTTCAGTATGACCCTGAAGCATTTTATGAGGCGTGGAAAGAGGCGAAGATGATGAAGATGAGGATTATGAAGACCTAGATGAGCCGATAGAGCCTGACATCTCCCCAGACAGGCCTTCTAATGTGTCTCCTCCCAGGCTTTCTGAGTCCCCTCCACTTCTTGTTTTACAAGAAGGTGGCTGAGACTCTTCAGCTTCCAGTGGAAGAAGCTGAACAGGATCAGGAGGATCCTGACTATGTTGAAATGATGGATATTCCAGAGTCAAAGGGTGTCTATTCCTCTGCACAAGTCCCTGGGAAACAGACCCAAACAATATTACAGTTTCCAACATCCATACCTCCTGTGGATAAGAAAATGGACAGGAGGTATGCTCTGTCAAGCCTGGGTACAGATTTCCTAATTAGCCATTGCAGCAATGTTGGGGTAGTGCAAGCTGCAGCCTGTGACAAGAGCTAATATTCCCCTGGCATCTCACCTCCAGATAAGGATTCCAGGAAAGTGGATGCCATGGCAAAGAAGCAGCACTTGGCATCCTCTTTGGGACTTGGGCAATCCAATTATATGGCACAGTAGCGTAGCAAATTCCCAGAGGGCCTGGGTGCAAGGGTATATTATAGGGCCCCCAGTTTGAATAAACATCAAAATTATGATCTGGGCCCTCAAACTTTGTGGGCCTGGGTGCAACTGCACCCTACACCCTTGTAGCTACGCCCCTGATATGGCATATACAGCCAGATACTAGAAGTCCAGGTCGGATACGGTTCTGGAGCTGGCTAAGAATGCCCCACCCCAGCTGGCCAAGGAGCTGAAGCAGGTGGCTGTGGATGGCATTGAAGCTTCTAAGGTCCAATTTCATGCTGCTGTGGACTCGAATGATGTTCATTCTAGGGTCATGGCTACATCTGTTTCCATGAGGAGATTTGCCTGGCTCAGGTGTACCAATTTATCTCAGGATACCCAGACCAAGGCCATGGATTTTCCTGTCACTGGTAACTCTCTGTTTGGGGAACAGAGATGTACATGAAAAAGATGGATGAATACAGGACCACACACAGGAGTGCTGCAGCCAAAGAAAAGCAGACCACTCCTCAGAGACAGCAATCCAGGGCTGGCAAGGGCAGGCCTTTTCATAGATCTTGCTACCAGGCCCAGGCCTCCTCTTCTTTTTAGCAGAAGGGATTCTTTAGGGGAAGGGGCAGAAGGCGGATGACAAGGGCAGCATCCTCCTCTCAGTCTAAGCCCCCCTGCCAAACAGACACCCTGATGTGTCAGCCAGGGTCGCCTCCCCAATTCCTGTAGAGGCAGACTGGCTCACTTTTTCCAGGCCTGGAAGTCTGTCACTTCAGACAAGTGGGTCCTGGAAGTAGTGAGCCAGGGTCTTGCTCTCAGCTTCAGCAGGTTCCCAATGTTGAGAGCAAAGGCTTTCTGTCCTTCCTTGGCAGAGGAAACACAGGCCTTAGAAACAGAGGTTTCTTCTCTACTACTTCTGCAGGCAGTGGACAGTGTACTCCTCATTCACAGGGGAAAAGGGTTATACTCCAGGTACTTCCTTACTCTAAAAAAGACAGGGGAGTGGCAATCCATCCTGGATCTATGGTACCTAAATAAACACATACTAAAGCCAAAATTCAAGATGGTGACTTTGGGAATTATTCTTCCCTGAGACCAGGAGACTGGCTAGCCTCTCTGGATCTCAAGGATGCCTATTTCCACATACCTATCAGGCAGTCCCACAGAAAGTACCTCCGGTTCAAACTGCCCTCAGGCCATTACCAGTTCAGAACAATGCCTTTCAGCCTCACATCTGCCCAAGAGTATTCATCAAATGCCTAGCAGTAGTGAGCCTTCCTCAGAAGACAAAGGCATCTTACTGTTCCCTTACCTGGACAACTGGCTCTTAGTAGGTCAGTCACCAGACCAAGTCAGATCAGCTCTGGGGTCACTCAAAATCTTCTACACTCCCTAGGATTCAGCCTAAATGTGGAAAAGTCTGTTCTGCAGCCAGTTCAGCTTCTCACATTTATAGGAGTGGAGCTGGACACTGTTCAGGCCAGGGCATTCCTTCCCTATCAAGGGTCCAGTCCTCACCTCTCTGGCTTCCTCTTTTCATCCGCTGGTGTCTCGGCCAGCCAGACATTTCTTGCAGTTACTAGGCCACATGGCAGCCTGCACTGCAGTAGTGCAAGGGCAAGGTTCCAGATGAGGGACATCCAATTTCACCTAAGAGCTTTTGGTCTCAGAAAAAGATTCCCTTTCCAAGTTGGTTCCAGTGTCTCTAACTTTGGTTCAGGCCCTCCAGTGGTGGCTGGAAGGGTACAATTTGAGGCAGGGGTTCCTTTCCTCAGTCAGGCTCCCACAGTGACTCTCACCACAGATGCTCCTCTGTTGGGATGTGGATCCCACATGGATCAGCATACTGCTCAGGGGACTTGGTCCCATCAGGAGTCTCTCCTTCACATAAATCTTCTCAAACTCAGGGCTGTCTTTTTGGCCCTTCAGACATTTTTGACTCTAATTCAGGGGAAAGTGGTGCAGATCAGGACAGACAACACCACAACCATGTGGAACATCAACAAGCGGGGGAGCACTCGTTCCTTGGCCTTGTGCACCGAGGCCATGAAAATATGGTCACTAGCTTATTCCCTGCAGGCTTCCCTGATTGCTGTGCATCTTCCAGGGAAGAACAATGTACTTGCAGATGCTCTCAGCAGGATTTCTCAAAGTCACCACGAATGGTCCCTGAATCCTCTCATCCTTCAGACCATTTTCAAGAGATGGGGCATGCCAGAGATAGATCTCTTTGCAGCCCCGGACAACCATCAGCTCCCTCTATTCTGCTGCAGGCCCCCTCTGCAGGGGTCTCTTCCTCTAGATTCCCTCCTGTTGGATTGGACCAACAGGTTTCTCTATGCTTTTCCTCCCTTTCCTCTGATATTCAGGGTTCTAGTCAAGATCAGGCCCCAACCCTGCACTGTGATTCTGACAGCCCAGGATTGGGCCAGACAGCCTTGGTATCCTCTACTGTTGTCACTATCAGGGACAATTCCCCTGTGCCTCCCCAGACAGTTCAACCTCCTCACCTCTGCTCAGGAGAGGATATTGTACCCCAACCTTCACTCACTCAGGCTCAAGGCTTGGTTCTTGAGGAGCCAGAATATGCAGACTTGCGTCTCTCACAGTCAGCTCTGGATATCCTTAAGGCCAGTAGGAAACCTTCTACTAGGAAAACTTACGATTCTAAATGGTAGAGGTTTGGGTTCTGGTGTTCCCAGAGGCACATCCAGCCACATTCAGCTGATGTCGCCACTGCCCTAGATTATCTGGTATATATTAACAGTTTAGGCCTTCAGCCTACCACTCTCAAGGTGCATTTAGCAGCTATTTCTGCTTTCTCTTTTGGCTGGGAGGGCTCTTCTCTAGCTTCCCACCCAGTTTTCAAGAAATTCTTTAAAGGTTTGGTTCATCAGTCTTCCTTTCAGGGGTCCGACTCCCCTGTGAGACCTGAATATCTGTATTGCACAGCTGATGCAGCCTCCCTTTGAACCCCTTTGCTCAGCTGAGCTCAAGTATCTGACTTGGAAAACTGTATTCCTGGTTGCTATTACCTCTGCCAGGAGAATCAGTGAGTTACAGGCTCTATCAGTGGAACCTGATTTCATCTCATTTCATAGGGATAAGGTGGTCCTTCGTACAAATAGGAAATTCCTCCCTAAAGTGGTATCAGACTTCCATCTGAACCAATCTATGACATTGCCTGTATTTTTCACTGCTCACTTCTCCTCTGCAGAGAGATTACACAGTCTCGATGTCAAGAGGGTTCTAAGTTACTACTTAGAATCCACTAAGCCCCACAGAAATGACAGCTTCCAGCTGTTTCTCAATTATGGGGAGGTGGGTAAAGGCAAGCCTGCCACCAAGAGAACTATTGCTAGGTGGATTGTCTCCTGCATACAGTTGTGTTATTCAAAACTGGGAAAGAGCCACCCTAAGGCCTGATGGCTCACTCCACCAGAGGTACAGCTGCTTTGGTCGCAGCAGCTAGAGACATACCTTAGTGGAAATCTGTAAAGCAGCCACCTGGAAGACTGTTCACACATTCACCAAGCATTACTTCCTGGACATTCAGACTAGAAGTGATGCTAGGTTTGGTACTGCAGTACTGCAGAGTCTGTTCCCAAAATAGGTCCTGTAGTTCCCTCCTCCTTGGGGGTACTGCTTGGTAGTCTGCATATAGCCAGAATACAGCAAGACTTCATGTTGTTTGAAGAAAAAAATTACTCACCTTAGTAATTGTGTTTCTTCTAATGGAGTCTTGCTGTATTCTGACCTTCCTCCCTGCCTCTCTACTGGAACCTATTTGTTTTGGGATGTGGGTGGGTAGGCACAGTGTTGCATTCCAGGGGTATACCTGGTGCCTCTTCTTAATTAAAGATTGTTTCTTGTTCCTTTGTTTTATTACCTACATGGATTCTTTTTGGGGGTCTTGACTTGAGTCTTTGGACCCTAAAATTGATGTCTTTTGCCCTTTGGCTCAGAAGTTTTAAAAACAATTTCTGGGTTGATAGTTGCTTAGTATAGGGCTCGTGAGACTCTGACGGTTACACTGAAGAGTACCTGGGACAGAGGTTTGAAAACCGAGCTCGAGCTCAACATTCTATGCCTTGGCACAGAGTTAATGCTTTCCTCTCTGAAGCAGTTCAAGTGCTGGAGCTAACTGCATATAGTCAGAATATAGCAAGACTCCATTAGAAAAAACACAGTTACTAAGGTGAGTAATTTTCTTTTTGCGCATAAGCTGAAGTGCCCCCCCGAATCATACAGTGTCACGTGAACTCAATGCTGCTGTAGCAGAAATGCTGGCAATTGATCTTTTGCCCTTCTCCTTTGTGGAGAATTCTGGGTTCCAATGGTTTGCTGCACGTGCCTGTCCAAAATGGAAAGTCCCATCCAGGACATACTTTTCTACCCGTGCTGTCCCAGAGTTGTTTTGCACTGTGTCCGACTCAGTAAGACATGCCCTTCAACATTCTTCCTCTCCAATCATCCATTTAAGTATTGATATGTGGACAAGTGGCAAAACAGCGGGGAGTTCATATTTGTGTATAACTGCACACTGGGCGCAGGTGCCAGGGGTTGTTTGTGATGTTGGTAGAGTGAATAATCAGTGCAGTATGGTGGATTGTCATGGTAGCAATCTTCCAGGAATTTGACAGCATGCAGCGGTGCCATGCGCGGTGTGACTTGTTCACACACTGGTGAGCAATGTTGGATGTGGTACTGACTGAAACTGACAGATGGCTAAAACCTCTGCCCCTGAGAGCTGGGTTCTTAGCAGGTGACAATAGGTCAAATGTGGTGAAATGCATCACGAATGGTGTTTTTCATGTTCCATGCATGGCCCACTGTTTAAATCTTGTGGTGCAGGAGTTTCTGCAGCACCCTGATATAAAGAAATGCTGACCATTGCACGTATCTGCACTCTTTCAAGTTCTGGAAAGGCCCATGACCAACTCGGCAGTTGCAGATACAAAACAGCCTGCCTTAGCACCGCTTGAAGCTGGAAGTTGTCACCTGATGGAACTTCACTTTATACATGGCAGAGAGGGTGTATGAACAATACAAAGCCATCTCAGAATATCTTGTTATGCACACTAGCCGTGACAATTCCGGGGCCTCCATGTTTATGACAACTGAACAGTGGCACCTCATGGACTCTGTAATAACAATTTTGCGGCCTTCTGAACATGCCACACAGGCAGTGAGTGGCGAGTCTGCCTCCATTAGACAATCAATTCCACTGCTGCGGGTGCTGAGGCAGACATTGGTGAATGTACAGCATAGCCTTGATGTTGCTGGAGATGGTGGTAGCAGTATGTTGCTGCAACACATGCTGACAGTAGTTGACCAGATTCGTCATGTTGTGAGCATTCAGCGTGGTGACAACTTGCCATAGCAACAATGCTGGACCCACAATACAAGCGTGGAATTGCATCAGTACTGGAGGAGGGCCTGAACAGGTAAAAATATCAGTGATCAACTGGTGCGCTTGGTTCATGGGGCACAGAAGTCACGTGCCAAGGTCAGCAAACCTCAGCAACACAATCCAGCTGAAGGTGTACCTGGAAAACCATCAAGCATATCCTGCAAGGGGAAGGGGACTGCAGTTAGGCGACAGCAACAGGCGGTCTGTCATCAAAGTGACTGGCATCAACCCGCTTTGGGAGCTTTGTCCTAAGTGGGTATTTGCGAAATAAGTGATTCAGAAGAACAGGATGATGCATCAACAACTGGACTTAGTGCAGCACAGAGAATGGTTGAGTCATAGTTGTCTGAAAACAGGCATCTGACAATAACTGAAGATCCTCTTTTGCACTGGAGTGGAAAGGTCAGTGAATGGCCAGAGCTGACTGCAGTGGCACTGAAGTACCTCAAATGCCCATCCTCCAGTGTATGTGTTTGAGAGGGTACTCAGCTCAGCAGGTGCAATAGTCAGGGATCGTCAGACAAACCTGTCTCCTGCAAATGTTAGTTTGCTAACTTTCATTAAAATGAATGAGAGGCACATACCAGCAGCGACTGCAACCTCAATATTCATACCCCGGCCTAGTCATGGTGGTCTTGCTCATGTGGAAATGGAGCATCATGGTGGCACTGGCTGCCTGAAACGGACCACCGCTGACATAGATGATGACACAATGGAGAAAGAATTTCCCAGTGGTCAGAATTCAGACATCGATGACTGTGAGGGCAGCTTTCTTCCGAAGATGATGATGTGGTCAATGTTGGCAGGTTTTAACTGAAGTTTTTAAAGGTGGTGTGCCCTTGGACTACCACCACGGGACTGATGTTAGCCACTGCCACCATGAGTCTGTCTGACCCCGGACCACCACCACCGGGACTGATGTTAGCCACTGCCACCATGAGTCTGTCTGACCCTGGACCACCACCACCATGACTGATGTTAGCTACTGCCACCATGAGTCTGTCTGACCCCTGGACCACCACCACCGGGACTGTTAGCCACTGCCACCATGAGTCTGTCTGACCCCTGGACCACCACCACCAGGACTGATGTTAGCCACTGCCACCATGAGTCTGTCTGACCCCTGGACCACCACCACCAGGACTGATGTTAGCCACTGCCACCATGAGTCTGTCTACCCCCGAACCACCACCACTGGGACTGATGTTAGCCACTACCACGAGTCTGCCTGCCCCCCGAACCACCACCACCAGGACTGATGTTAGCCACTGCCACCACGAGTCTGTCTGACCCCCGGACCACTACCAGCAGGACTGATGTTAGCCACTGCCACCATGAGTCTGTTTGCCCCCAGACCACCACCACCACGGGACTGATGTTAGCCACTGCAAATGTGAGTCTGTCTGCCCCGAACCACCACTAGGACTGATGTTAGCCACTGCCACCATGAGTCTGTATGCCCACCAGACCAGACCACCACTGGGACTGATGTTAGCCACTGCCACGAGTCTGTCTGACCCCCGGACCACCACCACCAGGACTGATGTTAGCCACGGCCACCATGAGTCTGTCTGCCCCCTGGACCACCACCACCGGGACTGATTGTAGCCACTGCCGCCATGAGTCTTTCTGCTCCCTGGACCACCACCACCAGGACTGATGTTAGTCACTGCCACCATGAGTCTGTCTGACCCCCAGTCCACCAGCACTGGGACTGATGTTAGCCACTACCACCATTTATTTATTTAGTTTTGTTGACGGGTAAGGGCACTAGGCAAATCCTGCCTATTTTCAGGCACCACCCAGGGAGGGGATACAGATGAATGCCAACTGACCTTGAACCAGATGAAACTGATGGTGGTATTTTAGTGAATGAGGGAAATTTGGCCAGGACACGGGGAAAATTCCCTACTCTTTTGATCAGTGCCATGGGATCTTTAACATCCACCTGAACTACCACCAATCCAGGCAGATGGGACCTCGGTTTAACGTCTCATCCGAAGGCGGCACCTCAGAAGTGCAGCACCCTCTCATGCTGGCTGCCTGAAACGGACCACCACTGACATAGATGATGACACAATGGAGAAAGAATTTCCCAGTGGTCAGAATTCGAACATCGATGACTGTGAGGGCAGCTTTATTTATGAAGATGATGATGTGGTTAATGTTGGCAGCTTTAACTGAAGTTTTTAAAGGTGGTGTGCCCCTCGGACTACCACCACCAGGACTGATGTTAGCTACTGCCACCATAAGTCTGTCTGACCCCCGGACCACCACCACCAGGACTGATGTTAGCCACTGCCACCATGGTCTGTCTGACCCCGGACCACCACCACGACTGATGTTAGCTACTGCCACCATGAGTCTGTCTGACCCCAGACCACCACCACCGGGACTGTTAGCCACTGCCACCATGAGTCTGTCTGACCCCCGGACCACCACCACCGGGACTGATGTTAGCCACTGCCACCATGAGTCTGTCTGACCCCTGGACCACCACCACCGGGACTGATGTTAGCCATTGCCACCATGAGTCTGTCTACCCCCTGAACCACCATCACTGGGACTGATGTTAGCCATTACCATGAGTCTGCCTGCCCCGAACCACCACCACAGGACTGATGTTAGCCACTGCCACCACGAGTCTGTCTGACCCCCGGACCACTACCAGCAGGAGTGATGTTAGCCACTGCCACCATGAGTCTGTTTGCCCCCCCAGACCACCACCACCGGGACTGATGTTAGCCACTGCAACCGTGAGTCTGTCTGCCCCTGAACCACCAGGACTGTTAGCCACTGCCACCATGAGTCTGTCTGCCCCCGGACCACCACCACCCGTGACTGATGTTAGCCACTGCCATGAGTCTGTCTGACCCCTGGACCACCACCAGGACTGATGTTAGCCACGGCCACCATGAGTCTGTCTGCCCCCGGACCACCACCACCAGGACTGATGTTAGCCACTGCCACCACTGAGCCCGAGTCTGTCCAGACCACCACATCCATCAGCCACAGACACAAAGCTTCTTAATATTTAACCCATAAAGTATGTGTACTCATGTTTGTTATGCTGCTTCACTTCCTTTAGTTGTATGTTTTGTTTTCTGTAGCTTTCAGAGCGCAATGGTAAAACACATACAGTACACTTGTTTTGTTTCTTTACAGGGTAACAAAAAGGCTCCATCGCTAAAACTCGTTGGGAATGATACTGTAGCTGTACCGTACAGAGAGGAAGCGATGTTATTTCCATGTGAAATCCATTCTGGTAAGTATGAAGATTTTATTTAATCCGTTTAATTGTTTTGTAAAGACTGCAGCAAATATTGCACACAGGTTGTGTTAGTTGGGAAGATGTGGGTTTGAAATGTAATTTGACTTTAGGGATTGAGATCTGAGAACCAGGGAGGGACACATAACAATTAAGTTGTAAGAAGTCATTCATTTCTTTTTTAGGAAACTTCCAGATGCTTTGTTGTTCTGTCAAAGTGGACTTATCTAAACAAGTTCTTCAACAACAGGCCCCAGTTTGAGGCACATGTGACACTAATCGTTTCATTAGATGACCATGACATATCATTAACAACCAGACTCAAGAAGGATGCAGATGAAATCTGTGAAGTAACAAAATAAGAAACCATTACAGACAAACCTGCAAATATGCATCCCCCCACCCAAAAAACAAAAAAATACTCACCTTCATGTGTTTGAGAGTTATCCATTGCAAATTTCTACGCAAAAAGTTCTCATCGAGCACTGGAATGTGCACACCAACAGTATCTTTGACCTGTGATACAGAACAATACCATGAGTACATGTCAATGTAAACCCCTCTCACCTACAAAATACAGAAATACATATCTATATATATCAACTCACCAAGGCTTCTATTAGTGTACAGACAAAAGGCACCCTTCCATCCAGTTGAGATGATCACATTGCATTTGCTTGAATTGCAGCACACATTGGACCAGAAACAGTTCACTCACGGTCATCATTTATTCTGGGTTCTACGTGCATGAGTGACTGCACAATAAATTTGGGGACTTTGCATGTGGTGTAACGATCCCATTTACTTCCTTAGTACTTGTCAATTTTCTGGACACAAGGCAGATGCATTTGGGCATGCAGAAACAATCTGGGGACTCGCGTGACCATTGTGCGCATGGGTGACTACGCAATAAATTCTGGGGACTTTGCATGTGGTATGATGATCATTTCACTTCCTTAGCACTTGTCAATTTTCTGGACACAAGGCGGATGCATTTTGGGCATGCATAAAAAAATCTGGGGACTCTGTGTGACCACTGCGTCCATGAGTGACTGCACAATAAATTCTGGGGGACTTTGCATGTGGTGTGACAATCCCATTTCACTTCCTTAGCACTTGTCAATTTTCTGGACATAAGCCGGATGCATTTTGGGAATGCAGAAAAAATCTGGGGACTGTGTGTGACCACTGCGCGCATGAGTGACTGCGCAATAAAATCTGGGGACTTTGTATGTGGTGTGACGATCCCACTTCACTTACTTAGCACTTGTCAATTTTCTGGACACAAGGCGGATGCATTTTGGGCATGCAGAAAAAATCTGGGGACTCTGTGTGACCACTGCGCGCATGAGTGACTGCACAATAAATTCTGGGGACTTTGCATGGTGTGACAATCCCATTTCACTTCCTTAGCACTAGTCAATTTTCTGGACAAGGCGAATGCATTTGGGCATGCAGAAAATCTGGGGACTGTGTGTGACCACTGCGCGCATGAGTGACTGCGCAATAAATTCTGGGGGACTTGCATGTGGTGCGACGATCCCATTTCACTTCCTTAGCACTTGTCAATTTTCTGGACACAAGGTGGATGCATTTTGGGCATGCAGAAAAAATCTCGGGACTCTGTGTGACCACTGCGCGCATGAGTGACTGCACAATAAATTCTGGGGAACTTTGCATGTGGTGTGACAATCCCATTTCACTTCCTTAGCACTTGTCAATTTTCTGGACACAAGGGGGATGCATTTTGGGCATGCAGAAAAAATCTGGGGACTCTGTGTGACCACTGCGAGCATGAGTGACTGCGCTATAAATTCTGGGGGACTTTGCATGTGGTGTGATGATCCCATTTCACTTCCATAGCTCTTGTCAATTTTCTGGACAGAAGTCAGATGCATTTTGTGTGTTGTGATTGTGAGCACATAATGTCATACTTAAATTATAAATTAAAGCAGCATTGCAACAATGTGCTGACAATTTTGACCTATACTTTTTTATGCGATTTTACATTGCCGGCCACTAGTTACCTCCTGACTTGTATGATACCCTTTTTTCCACAATTTGTGCCTGCTTTACTACTTTTTCTCATGTCTGAAAATAAAAAAGGAGCACACCATTTAATATTGTTCTGACCAGGTTCTTATCACTATTTGCAGCTGTTTTTGAACAACTATTGTTCTGTAAGGTCATAAAACACTGCCTGCTGCATAATTGTTAATTTGACAACAGAAGTAATATATAACAACTGATGGAGAAAAACAGCGAAAAATACTGACGAAGACCTGGTTTGCACCATATTAAAAGGAGTGCTCCTTTATTATCTCAGACATGAAAAAATACTAAAGCAGACTTAAATACTGGAAAGAATAGTATCATACAAGTCAGATAAAATAAAAGTAGCAATGTAAAGTAGCATAAAGGTATAGTCAAAATTTTCAACAGATTATTGCACTGCTGCTTTAAAGAGATTCACCAAGTTACATAGTCGTGGATGGTATTGTACCCAATATATCGGTGCCTAGCCTCCAGGGGAATCTTTGTTGCTCCACATGTCCTTAAATAGTGCAACACTTTTCTGGCAAAAACGTTTGTAATTTCAGTAAACCGGGTCCCAGAGGACTTCCCGTTATGAAGAGCCATCCAAGTTCCGCCCCCCGCACTCAGCAACGTTGTGGTGAAACGTGGGCATGTTTCGACTAACAAGAGCCTTGTTAGTGGAAACATGCCCACGTTCATCCCAAACTGACCATTATAACATAAAGAAACATTCAGAAAGCTGCCGGCCATTCACTATAATGGAACGCCCCTGCTCTTCCTGGCATCACGCCATAACATTGCTGAGTGCAGTGATGGAACTTGAGTGGCTCTTCAGAACGGGAAGTCCTCCAGGACCTGGTTTACCAAAATTATGAGCATTTTTGCCAGAAAAGTATTGCAGTATGGAATGTAAGGACATGTGGAGCAAGAAAGATTACCCTGGAGTAAGGCACCCATATAAGGAGCATGTATGACTGTATGTGCATGTATACATTTAAAGGAAGCAGTCAGCAACAGGGCTCCTGCGTCCTGCCAGTGCAAGACTTACCCTCGGTTAAGCCTTTTAAGTATGTTGCAGCATTTTCGTGCATAACATACTTTATTTAATAAAGAAAGGTCAGCGACGCAGAAGGATGGCGAATGCTATGGGTGCCCCATTATGTGTAAAGGAAAGGTGCGGCGGAGATGCACCATGCGCTTCAAATACTTTTGTATTGAAGTGCATGGTGCGTCACCATTGCACCTTTACACATAATGGAGCCCCCATAGCATCTGCCATACTTCCGGGTTGCTGACGTTTCTTTAGTACAATGAAGTAGGTTGTGGCATGAGAAAAATGCCAAATCATACTTAAAAGGCTTAACCAGAGGGTGTTTCCTTTAGGGGCAGGATGCAGGCCCCTGTTGCTGACTGCTTCCCTTTAAACTAATACTGTGGCCTTCCTTCTGTCTGGTATTAAACAAACAAAACAGTACAGCAGTGGGGGGGGGGGAGGTGTGCAGAAAACAAAACCTAATGCTCGATCCTATGATGTTCCAGCAGTAGATGAAGCATCAACACTATTTGTAGCTGCTCTTGCTCGATCCGCTCCATCTGCTGCTGGCAGCACCCATCCTCTGATTGCTTTCCTCCATCGCAGCCCCACAGCAGTGCTATTTCTGCAGGCATTGTGGCGGGGTCCACTGCTGCGGGAGGAAAGCCAGGTAGTGGTGAGGGTGGTGCTGGTGGCAGTAGTGGTGGAGCAGCAGCTGCTGCTGTAGCCCTCCTCCTGCTCTGGTGATGCACAGCAGCAGCACCCGCTACCACTGCCACAGAAGGGCCAGTAGGTGGAGGCCTGGCCCATTTTGTGGCAGCCTGCCACTCCACCTTGTGGTGGTTAAACGTGTGTCCTCTGGCCCCCAGATGTGTTCCCCAGGGGCCACGGCACACCTTGACACCACAAAGCAGTCACACTACAATGCTGTCACCCCGACACAGTTGAAAAACTGCCAGACTATCAATCTGCGGGAGGGACCGGGGCAGATGTATTGCCAGCAGCACTTTCATGCACCTGGGGGGGGCTCCATCTGCTGCTGTGGAGTGGGAGGTGGTGCTGCTGAAGCTCCTGCAGCTGGTACTGGTGGTGGCAGCGGCAGAGTTGCTGGATGTGGTGGTGGCACTGGTGGTGCTGCTGCTTCCGGGGGGGGCAGGACCAAATAATCTGGAGCGGTCCAGCGACACCCGCCCATGCTGACCCCATGTCCGCACTCCCCTCTGGCCACCACAGGGCACAGACTGTCCCTGGTCCATAACTCAACAAAACCTCTCTTTCCCTCTCCACTCAGACGCGTCATGCGATGACGACGACCGACTTCACACACAGTCACAGACAGTCTCACACACGCACACACACTTGCACAAAACAAAACTTATAAAATAAATCAGTCACAAAAAAAGAACTCACAAAACAGTACAATAAAAACTAAAGAATTCGCTTTTAAAAAAGCTGTTGGTTTTTATGAAGTTTAAGAAAGCAACAAATAAACACTCCTCTCCTACACTATCTGCCAGTATGACTCACTTCCTTCCTGCCTGGCAAAGCATGTGATTTACAGTACTGTAAGCCATGTGATGTGTGTGGGAGGCTGCCTAAACTGCCCATTGTTGTCATTCCACCTTACTTTGCGTTAAGGCGGAATAACAATGTGAAGTCGAGTCATAATCACAAGGCGAAGTGAGCACTCCTCTATGGCCACTTTGTGTAGCATTGCACTAATGTGAAGCAGCCACTTCACGTTCACTTTGCCTGCGGATTTTAAATTCACTACATCTCTACTCAGCAAAGCACAGGGAATAAACTGTTGAAAAACGCAGATTTTTTTTTTTTTTTTACATAGTACTGCTACTTTAAATTTCTTATTCAAAACTATTAAAACTAACCCCAAAAAAAAAACAAGAATTCCTCTACCTACGCTTATCATGAGTTGGAGAAAGCAGTTGTGGAGTAAAGCGTTGAGCATGGGGCTAAAGTTTAGCTGCCGCCCCTTTAACTACGAACAGTAATGGGCAGCCAGCTATGGTCACATGTTATGCTAATTAGTGTCCAGCTGGGACTAGGGAAGGGTAAATTCCTTTGTCCTCTGGTCAGTCTAGGATGTTCCCTGTGCTGGTGAGATGTGCCTGTTTAAGCTCCTGAATAAACCTTATCTTGTTCATTATTTTATGTCCGACTCAGTTTGTTCGGTACCTACTGACTCCTGCAGCAGAAGCACCAGATGGGAAGGCAGTATACCAGAGAAGATAAGAGGTCCTTTAGTGGCAGATCAAATACCAAAATGCCACACATGGTGGAGAATGCAGCCCTTCTTCTTCTGCGTTGCTTGGTACTCCAAATTCATTGTCCCAGTATGCCCGCTCAGCTTACATGTTGCTTGCTCCACAGCCTTAGCTTCAGTGAAAAAGCAAAATGACTGATCTCCTACTTGGGCAGCAGCCTGTAGCCCTTCTCTAACACTGTAGGCTGTGAAAAAAAAAATATGTGTGCTGCATATTACAAGCCAGCAAACTGAATGAACTGTAAATTACAATCATGCCAGTCTGAGCACCAGGTGCTGTGGACTGCCTGTTCCTCAACTCTTAAACCAGAGACATATGGCTTTCTGTTATTTTCCACTAAGATGTCTTCCAATACACAGACATTTGTTTTGCCAGTTCTGTCTGAAGAAAGTATTCCATGCTTCTAAACCTTGAAGACAGCAATAAATCTCTCAACACAAATACTTTGGATAACCTGGGAGTCACTCAGCCAAACCAAAGCCTGCCATTTATCTTTTGAACAGACTGCAGAATGATCATTTTGCATTCTTTCTGCTGCCCTGACATAAGCCACTGCCTACAACTACAAAACAGGAAGCAACCTTTCCCCCCTGTTGGCAGCCATATTGGGAATGTCAAATTAGCCAAGAAGCCTATGCTACAGGTCCAGCAGCCATCTTTGTGAGGGCAAAAGACAAGGAACATGCGAGCACCCATACAGCAAACAAAATGGCAGTAGACGGAATATAAATCCCAAAATTTAATATGCAGACCAGCATGAATACAAAACAGTGGCTAAAAGAGCACTAATGTTTCACCTGGTACACTACCAGGCTTCTTCAGAGTAAAAGATCAGCATACAAATGCCTCAGTAAATACACAGTGCAATTAATCATGTGACATGAATTCACCAATACATGCAATACTCCCTTTTAAGTGAATAATAATCAATTAATGGACCCTTGGGGAACTAAATTAGTTCCCTGATATAATGTAATTATCCTATGGTCCCATACTTCTACAAGGTAACACCAATAAAATAAAATAAACTTGGTAACCTCAGATAGAATGTGTCATCTATTGTTATATACTATACATATATTGCATGGAACAAATTCCAAATTTTGATCATGTCGCATATAAATTTCAACATTAATCACAGTCCATACAATTAACTAGTTTAAAACACAGACAAAACTATTAAATGAGGTAACCAGACACTGTCTTATTACAAAGCAGCAGGGGAGAAAACAAGCAATATATCACTTATACTTTTTCAAAAAGGCTGCAAGCTCAATGTTTTCATAAAGGCCCATATATGAACAGGCCCCTAGAGTATAAATCCAATAGCTTTCTCTCTGTCCTATCTTTTTATTTAGGTCACCTCCTCTGGGACCTACAGTGACCAAATCCAGACCCAAAAATGTAAAAATGTGTTTCTGGGGACTATATTTTGAGACATGTTTAGCAATGGCATACGTCATGTCTCCTCTTTCTATTGCCCATACATGTTCTCCTATCCTTACTTTAAATTTTCGTGTGCTACGTCCAAGATAGTATGCCCCACAGTCACAATTTAACAAATATACTACATCAGAACTATTACATGTGATAAAATCATTCAATTCTATATTATTCCCTGCAACTGAATGTTTAAAATCTTTACAGCAGTTAATGTATTTACAATACATACAATTACCACACCTATGTGTACCTTTAGGCCTGGATATTAACAACATTTGTTTGTCCTTTATGTTAGTAGTTACTATATTGGATACAACATAATCCCTTACACTTTTACATTTTCTATAAATAACTTTTGGTCCGTTTTTGGTCACTTCTTTTAATTCAAGTTTGAGCTCTAGAATAGGCCAATTATTAACAGTAAAGAGAATAACTGATAGGCTAGTGTGAGTTACTGGGGAGTATTACCATCGAGAGGTTCTGGACACATAGGAACCTCAAGAGCAAAAGCTCGAGAGGTTCTAGTGTGTCCAGAAACTCGAGATAGGTACAGTCCCAGTAACTCTACTAAGATTATTTTTTTAATATATGGATCCTATTTTGACCATTTTTAAACGTTGGTCAGCCACTGCAGTGAAGGACTCTCTCAGTCCTGACCAACCGCTGTATTGTCTTGCTTCTCCTTGCTCGTTCCTGAAACCCATAAGTTTAGTAGACAGTCCTACCTTTGTCTCTGTTTGGGGAAAGCTGCATGAGGCACATATTTTAATGTTTCCTAGAATTCTGCCCTCAAAAATGTATCTGTGGAGCAAAGAAAAATCCTCAGCATATGACCAGCGGGTTTATCTCCGAAAGCAACAGAGTGAGCCGCCATGTTTTTGAAGTTGAACTGCCCGCCCACTCTGGAAAAGCAGCCAATTGGAAGGCACACTTAGGAAAACGTAGGGGGCTAACTTGCAGTTGCGCTGTTGAGCTTTGATGATAATAGTATCATTCAGGTACAGAATGATGGTATTACCATCTCTGAACGATACTATTATCAGTTGTAAAGTGTAGTATTATTGCTCTTGGAGCGATGGTATTACCGGAAAAAAAAATCACATACTTTACTACCCTATTAAATGGCATATCCATATATTAAAATCTGTTTAACTTCATGAGCTCGACTACAGAAGCTGGTGACAAAGGGCACTCAGTTTTTGATCTATTATTTTGTTGTTTATACAACACTGTTTCTCCCCTATCCAATTGGTCCACTTTCTTAATAGCTGATACAATGCTTTTATTGCTATAACCTCTTTAAAAATCGTTGCACCTGTTCACTTCATTTTGTGTCATATTCTGTACGTTCAGTACAGTTTCTTAAGGTTCTTATTAACTGTCCCTAGGAATATGGAACCTAGTATGGAAGGGATGGCAACTATCAAATCTTAAAGTGTTACTATCAGTATTTTTTGGAACAAAGTAGTGCAAACCCACCTTTGCAGTCTTTATAGATTTTCAAATCAAGAAATGTAACAGCAGTCTGATGAAGTTCATACTTATATGTTCGACTACTACTTGTGGATTCCATCCACTGAATAAATTGTTCAAAATCATCTACTGTGCTTTTCAAATAATGAGTATATCATCAATAAAGTGCATACAAATCCACACTATCAAAGTATGGATTTGTGGCCTTACAAATGATCCAACTCCCACTTCCCCACAAATAAATTTGCATAGCTAGGAGCCATTGTGGTACCCATCACTGCATCCCATAGTTGGTGATATAATTGACCATCAAATAAAATGTATTCATGGTCAAAACCAATTTTGCCAACTGTACCAAAAATGTGTAGGTGTTTTTACTCTGTCTTCCTCTGATCTAGTGTCTAAAAAGAAAGACAGAGTTCTCAATCCCTCATCATGTGGTATTACAGTATATAATGAATTAACATCAACTACAGCAAAATAACAATGCTGTTCAACACACAGCTCCTCAATAATTTGTACTACTTGAGTTGAATCTCTCAGATATGATCTTAAATTCTGTACTATAGGCTGTAAAAAGCTATCAAGATACACTGAAATAGGTTCAGTAAGCCAACCACTTCCCGAAACAATAGGTCTCCCAGGGGGCTGTTTTAAACTTTTGTGAATTTTAGGTAAAGCATAAATGGTTGGAATAACTGGGTATACAACTGTAAGAGTTCTATATTCAATTTCAGAAATACATCCTTTCTAAAAACCTTCATTTAAACACCTACCTCTTTTTTAAAGAGGTCCACAGTTTTATGTGTAATCTTAACATAAAAAGTCTTATCACTAACAAGTCTAGTTACTTCCCCGATATAATCTACAGTATTGAGTACCACAATGGCTCCTCCTTTGTCTGCTGGCTTAATGGTTAAGTGTTGATTTGAATTCAAGCTTTTCAAAGCCTCCCTTTCTTCTCTAGTGCAATTATCAAAATGCTGTTTTCTTTTCCTCTTGCAAATGTTTCAGATCCATCTTACATTTCTCAATGAAAACTGCAACCATGGAGTTTATAGGTGAGGGGCACCAGCTTGTTCTCAACGACCTCACTCCATGGAAAGTAATGTCTACCATGTTTTTGAAGGGCACCCATTAAAATGAATGGACACTGCAACAAATAGCTGCATCTTGCAAAAGAAAAGTTTATTTCAACAACAGACAACACCAAACTAGAGTAGAAGTTGTTTATTAAGATGTCCATTGATGAAACTTTCCTACACATAACTGTATCTCTGTCTATAATTAAAAAAAAAAAGGTTTTTCTCTTGACGATTTATTTCTTTCAAAATGTCCCATTCTCTTCATAACAACCAACCCTTCTCATTCCTACAACCTCCGTCCAGTGACTTGCAGCTCCTCTCCAACCATGAATTCTGAGGCCGCCGCTTCGAGCACTGCAAGCTCTGGGGCTCCACTTTCACCTACCTTGAGAGCATGAGGTCTCAAAATTGAAACTATTTCACAAGGGTATCCAGTCATCTATCTCAGCCCACGGGATGCCCCCTATGCAGGCCATTCAGGATGACCTCACCTCATTAAAGCTATTTCCCACACTCAGCAGTCCACTCCAGCTTGCAGCCAGTACCTTTCTTAGCACTACCTCAGGAAGATGCTGCTCACTGGCTCGAGCAATTTCAGGTCTGGATCTCCTTCAATAGATGAATGGACGAATCCCTTGCAAATTTCCAATGCCATGTTAAACAAGAAGACATTTTAACAAATTTCCAGTTTGGGTTCAGAGAGGGGAGGTCTACGAACACCGCCCTAATTGATTTCAACAACCTGATAACTACATCATTAAATCAGGGTAGGAGCACTGGGGCAGTGTTCATAGATCTCAGTAAGGCTTTTGACCTGGTACAGCATGATTTTTGTTACAAAGGTTGTCTGATATAGGGATACAGCAAGCAGCTCTGCTGTGGTTCAAATCTTATTTGACAGAACGTAGACAATGGGCCGGATATTCAAAAGGGTTGCGCCATGCGCAATAGGGTTGCGCATCCGCAAGTCCGAAAGTCGCGCCATTCTCGATGTTCAGCGGAAACAGCTGTCAACCGAAAACAGGCTGAGCAACAGCACAATGCAAATGAAGGCATGCTGCAATCAAGGGGTGGATCTGCAAAAGAGCGCACGCGATATTCAAAAGGTTACACAATGCGCAATAGCTGAACAGCCGGAAGTTGCGCCACAGCAGAAATTAGCCAAAGTAAAAAGGCTCAAGGAAGAGGCGCAAGAACACTACAGGTATGCCAAGCGAGACAGAGAGAGACAGACAGTGACAGTCCAGAACAGGGCAGGCAAGGGAAGTTGTGTGGGCCATAGGCTGCAGAGGCCAGCGGGGGTACCTGATGCAGTGGAGGTAGCAGTCAGGACAGCGGGGGTAACAGAGCAACATCAGCCGGGGGGGTTCACAAGCCAGGGAGATGGACAGTGCCAGCTTCCACATGGAAGCTGTAATGAGGGGGGTGAGAATGCATGCTGCAGGGGGACGTGGCAGTGGAAGGGCCAGTCGGCGGTACGCCCCCAACAGGCAGTACCGTGCCCGCATCAGCTTTGAGCTGTACACAGATGTAGAGATCGTGGGCCGGTACCACCTGAACAGGGCAATACTGAGACGGCTCTGTGAGCTGTGCAGTGATGTGATGCAGGCACCCTCACAACGGAGTCACGCTCTGTCGGTGCAGACCAAAGTGACAGCCTGCATGTGCCTGCTCGCCACGGGCACCTTCCAGAGGCCGACAGGGCACAGTCGGCCCGTCCGCATCCTCACCCAATTCCTCAGCGCACTGCTGCCACATGCTGCGGAGCACATCCAGTTCCCCAGCACCGCGGCAGAGTGTACAGCCATCATGCAGGAGTTCCACAGGGTAGTACGTATGCCTGGCATGCTAGGGGTCATAGACTGCACCCATGTGGCCATTCGCATGCCACCTGGCCCCGATGGGGCTGCATATAGGAACAGGAAGGGCTATTCCAGTGTCAACTGCCAGGTGGTGTGTGATGCCACTCGGCGCATAATCAATGTCTGTGCCACACACCCTGATGGAGCACATGATGCCTTTATATGGTATCAGTCCGCACTGTGCCATCGATTCAAGAGTGGGGACATCCCCACAGGCCATCTAGTGGGTGAGTACGCATGTAGGAATTGCAAACATGGGGCAAGGGTGAGAATGCCACAGGTGCTATGGTAGTGGCACACAAGGATATTGGCAATATGGACCTGAACATGATACTCATCTCCACCATCTCCACACAGGTGACAGTGGATACCCACTCCGTCCCTGGCTGCTCACACCATACAGCGCCCCAAGACCCCATCGCAGCTAGCACTATAATGGCGCATGCCGCCATGCAACATCATCGAGTGGGTGTTTGGGATGCTCAAGGCACGCTTCCGATGCCTAGACACCTCCGGCGGTGCCCTACAGTACAGCCCCTCAAAGGCCTGTGGGATATTCCTGGCCTGTTGTATCCTGCACAACATGGCCAAAGACTGTGGGATAGCCATTCAGGTCGAGGAGGGGGACAGTGATGGGGACATCAGCGGTGCCGGTGATGAGCAGCCCCCCCTTGGATGGCGGGACCCCCGACTGATCCGGCAGGCCCAGCTGCACCGGGACACCATCACGGAGGAGCATTATGCACGACACAGGTAAGTCAAGGGGCCATGTGCAACCAACACTGTCCTGGCGCAACCCACAGGCACACAGAGTAACACACCAGGGGTGCAGGACAGCAATGGGAGTGGAAGGGACCAGGCACACAAACACACCATCAGGGAGGCGTGAACAGTCATATGGACACACACACACACACACACACACCAGGCACAAAGCATACATGGGCAGGTGCACAGCAGAGCAGGAACAGACATGGCAAACACACAGATCCACAGACCACACCCACCACCTGTACTGTCCAAGTACGTGTGTCAGATGCTGGGCACCCTTGCACCTTGGTGTACAGTACAATGCAGGCATCATCATGCACACGCACCTGTGGACAGCAGTCGGGATGGTGTGCAGGTGGCCTGTATGTCGGCGTGATGTGCAGGGCACCCACCAGTGCATTGCCCACCATGACGCACATTGCACACAGGGCAGCACCAGACAGGGCCCGCACTGGGAGACAGGTCAGTCATGTTGCACTGTTCCACAGCCACCGCGGATGCATGGGCGCCCGCCGTGACCCAACAGCACTGGCAGGCGAGCAGGGCCACATGGGGTGGCACCGATGGACCACCAGGGGTCCCACCGCGTGATCGTGACCTTGTCCGCACTGGGGTCTGTAGTATGCTAAACATACCTGCACCGGGTGCTCGGGATGCCCACAGCAGAACCCAGCGCCAACAGGCTGGGTGTCGCATGACGCTGGGAACGGGAGTGGAGAGCGTACTGTGGGGTGCGTGTGTGGCAGGTTACTGCTTGTGTGCCCAATGCGCACGACAGCGACCAATGCCTGGGTCTGCCTGTCAATGGCGGCGGTCACATCCATCCGCATATGGACCATCTCTGCAAGGATCAGAGCACAGTCCCTGCTGTGCCGCTCCACAGCCCGCACAGTGCCTCCACGGATGTTGCAACCCGCCTTTGCTGCTGTACTGATTCCGCGAGCAGGCAGGTGTGCTCTTCAAATGGGTACTGTGCCACAACGGCATCCTGTCCCCAGGGTATGGAAGGTCCTGATGCTCAACACCCCTTGAGGGTGGGCGCTGTTCACCAGGACCAGGAATGGGCATATCAAAGGGCGGTGGGCATGTGCCACCGCTGGACACTGTACCCCCAGACCTGGTGGGTGACTGCTGCTGCTGCCCCTCCAACCGTTGTGCCCCAGGAACCACTCGTTCCACTGCTGTGGCCGCAACAGTGCCAGACACCTGCACAGCCACCGGTGCTGCCCCACCGTTGCTGACAGGCACAGCCTGGGACTGTGCCGACATGCTGGCACACACGTTGGAACCAGCTAGGCCCAGGGGCACGTGCTGGCCTGCTGTGTGTCCGTCATAGGACACACACGTCACTCCGCATTGCAGTCCTTGCATCATCAATGGTGCAGGTACGTGCTACAGCCACAGTCACAGCGTGCTGGCATGCTTGCATGCCAGACTGCTGAGACACAGGCTGTGCACCCCCCACACCTGACTCACCGACAACAGAGTTGGCAGCCCGGCGTGCATGTTGGCTGGTGACAGAGGTGGATGGACCCTCCTCCAACTCCAGCAGGTCTTCCTCACTGCCTGGACCCACCACCACCGTCCCCTGAAGACAAACAGGATCTGTAACAGAAAGTGAGGACATGTGGGTGCATGTGAACAACCACCCCCCCCAACACCACCACCATGTCATACCGTGCAGTGATGGGCTTCCAACTGTCTGGAATCCACCTCCTGGTACGCCCTCAATAGCACTCCGCTGCATTGATGCAGCCAGTCGGTCCTCAGCCAGGGTCAGCTCCGCTACCACTGGCTGGCCCCCGCCTGTGCCAGCACGTGCCGCCCTGAGGGCTGCCACCTTCTCCTTCACCCTCCTGCGGTCTGTCCCCATCTTCTTTTTGCATTCCTGCACGGAGTGCTGGTGGCTTCCGTGCAGGTTCACTGACCGAGCTACCCCCTCCCATGCAGCCACACGGGCCTGAGGGGTGCCCCGCTGTCCACTCAGTAGTGGCTCCTCCTCCAGGTAGGCCTGGAAGAGGGCCTCTGTCTCCGCCGTGGTGAAGTTGGGCCTCCTCCTCCGCCCACCATCCTCACCCTCACCTTGGCTCTGCTCGGTCATGTCGATCTGTATGGGTGGAAGTGGACACCTGTCACTGTGCAGTCTACAGCGTTATCCCATGACCATTGTCCAGAACATCACACAGCATGCAACCCACCTCTCACCTGCAGTAACCGAATCTGGCCAGCGCAGCCCAATGTCGCACATTTATAGCGCAATGCATGCAAATTAGGAGTGGAGCAACTGTAATGAGATGCAAATCATGCCACTGCACCTTTGAATGGCTGATCAGATGATTTGCATGTGTCCGCTGAATATCGCGCCATTGCGCTTTGTGCAATACAGTTGAGCCGGCTGAGCCAATGGTGCATATCTGTGTCTGTGTGGTACACTGCATTGCGCATGCCCAGGTAGCTTACGCAGGCATCTGCCGTGCTGATGACGTACTGTGCACGATCGGCAATTCAGGCCATGGCCACCATTGTGCCAATGGCGCTACAGCGCTGGTCACATGGCGCAGTGGCAGTACTGCGCAATAGTCCACTGTGGCACTGGCACGCAGGTGTCCGATCGCGCAGGACGTGTGGACGTCCGATGGTGCTGTTCGTGGCCTTGCGCCACTGACCCATGACCTTGTGCACGACCTTTGCCCCTGGCGCTGTCACGCCTGGCATGTGTATATGCTCTATCGCGCTGTTCGGTGACAGCGCGATGTGGACCGACGGCGCTGTCCAAACAGTGCGATAGGCAGTGATGGAGTTGTATTGCGCAACATTTCCACGTGGGGTTGCCGCGCTGCGGAGCACCATATTGCCACTGTACATTTTGAAAATGGCACGGAGGAGAGCACCACAATGGGGGGCTTTGGAGTTAGCCAACCTGGTGGCTGTGGTGGAGCCCCACTATGGCTCACTGTTTGATGGTGTGCCCCTGCAGGTGCCACGCACCCATGTGTGGCAGCAGGTCGCCGCTGCCCTGGAGCAGGCCACTGGGCGGAGGAGGACCCCTGAACAGTGCAGGCACCGCTACGACGACCTGCAGAGGAGGGAGCGTGCTTGCTTGCGCTGCCTCAGGTCCGCACCAGGAGGGGCATTGTGCCCAGGCCAGGTGGGTGTGCTGTGTCTGCACGGTATTGTCTGCATGGGTGACTGTGTAATGTAATCTGCGCATGGGGGTGGGTTGGGCTGTGGTTTGCTGTGAGGGTGTTTGCAGGTGTGTGCTGTTTGGGTCTGGATGTGTGGGCAGGCACACTCAATGGGGCAAGGGGCTGTCTGCTTTGGGATCTCACTGATGTTTTTCTCTTCCTTTGTCTCCCAGGCGTGGAGGGTGGAGGCAGGCACGGGCTGAGGCATGGGATGGCGGTGCCACGGTGGCTGGCGGAGGAGGGGTGCAACAGCCACAGCCACAGCAGCAGCCGCAGCACCTGATGCAGCGGCTTGATGAGGGTGTCATTACATCATGGATGCTATTGCATGCTGTGGGGGGGGCATGGCCACCATCCATGGACAACACTGCCATGCATGCGATGTGTGACAGTCAGCACTGTCCAGTGGCACTGCATGTCTGTGAGTGCGTCACTGGTGGTCCATGCATGCACTGGGCACATGGCTGTGGCACTGACTTCCCACCACATAGCCACGTCACTGGACAGCCTTGGTTGTGCTGTGCTGGTCATGGGCAGTGTGTGTGTGCAGTGGTACACATGGCTGTTGCTGCCTGGTTGGGCATGTCTTGTGCACGGTCACTGTGGGTGGGTGCAGTCCATCACAGGAGGCGGGCGCTGGCTGTATGCCATGCATGATGGGTGGCTTCAGGGATATGGACAGTCACAGCCATTGACTCTGATTCCTTGTCCTGGGTGTCCGGATCCTGCACGCATTGAGAGGTCGATGCAGCGGATGATACAGGTGGCGATGGATTCGCCGCCATCCTGCTGGACCTACAGCAACATGGTCTGAGGTGCAGGAGGAGGCCCCGGGCCCAGCACCAGGTGGCAGGAGAGCAGGCTAGCAGGCAGTAGCTGCCCATCACCTCACCCCACCTTCCCTCTCCCGGTTGTTCACACCTGCCCCTTACCCACCCCTACCTTGTACCCATACCCCCACCCCTGTTTTGTATATTTGTACATAGTTATAGTTGTTGTTCTTCTTATTCTTGTTATATTTGTAATATATATTTTGATATGAATACTGTGGTGGTCTCTGATTTGCAGCTGCTATAGGTGCTCAGTTGCAGTGGTATGCATGGCATCTGGGGTGGTACAGTCATGGGTATGTGTGCGTGGGGATGTGTCTCTGGTGTGGGAGTGGCTTTCAGTCAGTATTGCCATGTGCTGCCACCACTGCTGGGTGCTCATGGTGGCTCTGGCTTGTTGGTTCTGTGGTGCAGAGGTTGCAGTGTGATGGGGGGCCTGGGGATTCCTGCAGTGCTGGTCACTGCTCATGGGTGGTGTCTTGGGGTCACAGTGCAGGGTGTGCTGTGCACACGGGGGGGACTGCTGGACACCGGGTGGTCCGCCCCCTTTGTGTGGCAGTCTCAGCTTGCCAGTGGGTGTGCTGCAGTAACACGGCCAGGATGTGCTTTCTTTGCTTGTCCCCATGGGCCAGTTGATATTCTGTCCCTCCCCCAGTTATGCTGTTCTTGGGGTGTGGGGGTGCATTGTTAGTTCTGCAGTGTGTCCCTGTGCCCATCTGTGGCATGGGTGGTGGGCCTCTGCCTACCTCCCTGGTTGTGCTGTTCCATTGCTATGCTGCTGGGGGTGTCATTGCTTGCCCTATGGGCCTCTGGACTGCTCAGCTGGGCTGGCCTTGTTGAGCTATGGCACATCATATCTGCTCAGCTTCCCCTTCCTGGTTGCGCTATGGTGCATCATTTCTGCTCAGCTTCCCCTCCCTGGTTGTGCTATGGTGCAGTTTGTGCGATATTCAGATGTTGGCTGCTTGCGCAATTGGCCTTGCTCCATGTTTGAATAACAATATCATGACGATTACATGTGCGCAAGTGACCTGGCGCTGTTCCTACTGTTGCGCACTTTTAGGCGCAGTTTGAACATCCGCCCAATGTGTCCAGTGGAGCCACCGTCCCAGGTCTGGTGGATATGGATAGACGGATTCCACAGGGCTCAATTTTGGGCCCTAAGCTATTTAATATCTATGTAAATAATTTAGTAAATCAAATGATGGCTACAGATATCTGGCTTTATGCGGATGACACAGTTCTTGTGACATCTGCAAACAATCCCGAAGACCTGAGACAGTGGCTCCAGACAGATTTTTTTCTGTATGGAGACTTGGATGAGGGACTCTGGCCTGTTAATAAGTTTAAATAAGACTCAGTGTATGATTTTTACTGAAGGTCCTCAAGCAAATAAAAACATCTCAGATTTGCAGATTAGATTCTCAGATGGAACTTTGACTGTGACTTCCTATAAATATTTAGGAGTCCTTGTGGATTCCTGGATGACTTTTTCAGAACATACAGTATAAATTCACAGATTAAGAAAGTTAGTCAGAGGTTGGGATCCCTTAGAAGGATATCAGGTTGTTTGTCTAGTGATACTAGTGCCAGATTGGTAAAACAATTACTCTTGCCTATACTGGAATATGGATCCTTTCTCTATATGTATTCAAACCAGAAATCATTGGCCAAGTTGGACCAAATGTATTATCGAATGGGAAAATACGTAACAAGAAAGGCTCATGGGATCCACCGTTGCCTAGTCTATCAGGATCTTGATTGGCTGCAACCTGCAGCTAGGAGAGGATTACCTGTGGACCTTGGTTTGCCATGGATTGATTTATACTGAAAATTTATTGCACCCATTAAAATATTTGATCCAGTTGGAAGGAGAATCATTGTATACTGCCAAATTGAGAAAAACATCAGTTAAGATACCTACAGACAGAATCATGAATAGAACGGGAGTTATAACACTTCAAAATAGTTTAGCCAAACAGTGGATTAAATTGCCAACTGAACTAATTATGATTGCTGATTTGCACATATTCAAACTTGAATTGCATAACTTTTTGAAAGTTCAATGTAAATGTTTTTAGACATAACTTTGTGGTCCTTTTTTTTGTCTGTATTGCATGTTCTATAATGTTAATTTGTTATCATTATTCTTGTATTGTCTGTAACTTTTAAGAAGATACCACAGGAATTTGTCGTAAGTGGGGTTTCCCCAACAAAATTATCTGTATAAAATAAATCTTTTATCAATCAGTAAATACATGTGCTAACTCCTAAGAGGATGGCCATCTCATGGTTTAATGCCCTTCAGACCAGACAAAAGGGACACTGCCACTCTGTATTCCACCTTCAAGGACCATTTCTTACAAGCTCACCCACCCTGGTTGTTAGAACAGCAACTATGGAGTGCACTATGCAACATCTGAATCATTGGAAGCATTTACAGTGGACATTGAATCATGGTGCAAATGTCTATAAAAATCAGAAAAAGACCAGATTACAGCATTTGTCCGGGGACTGCCTCCACAATTTCGTGCATATATTATCCAGCAAAAGCCAACCACCTGGATGGACACAATCCAAGCTGCATGGTTAGCCCAAGAGTCTATTTCCATGCTTTGGCCTACCACTGTTCAGGACCCACAGCCCTCACAATTGGCTGCACTTGCTACTATCCAACAGCAACAAATAATGATTGACAAGCTCATTTCAACTGTCAACAGCTTACATTCCCTCACTGAGGCTTCCCGTGCAACTCCTGTTAATGCCCTACAGCCACCTCCACAGCGACCTGAGACACCTCCATCTTCACAGGAGCCAGTGACCTGTCAGTGATGCGGGTTCAGGGTCACACTGCTGCAGTCTGCCACAAACTGAAAAACTTTCATAGAAATCAAGACAGCAAAGCATCTGCTGCTGCTCAATCAGCAATATGCTAACAACTAGTCACCAGACCAGGGAAACGAGCACTACTATTCACAGGACCAGGGAACGGCGCTGCCCAACAAACTAGGGGCTCTTGTTGGGCAAGAACATGAAGCAACTGACTGCCCCACTGACTCACATAACATAAACAAACGGCACCCTCCAGCTGCTAAGTCAGGCACAATCTTGCCTAAAGGGTGAACTTTCCTGTCATCAGATCACCCCCTTGCAAACTCGCCCTGATGCTGTTGGCAATTAATCCACGCATGCCTTGGTCGACTCTGGAGCAAAATCTCTGTGATCCACAGAAGTATCCTAGACAATCCAGCTATTCGCCATGTACCTACTGTTGCTCCAGCTGACCTAAAATACATCATCACTGCAAGCACTGCTACACTACCTATCACAGGTGTGGTCCATCTCAAGCTCCACTTTGGCTCACAGCAAGCTACTGTTAAATTCTACTTAGTGCCTGAACTTCAACTAGACATGATCCTTGGCCTGGACTTTCTCAAAGTGCACAAAGCCATCCAGACTTTGCCTCAAACTGTCACTAGATCCCCGGAGGCAACTCGCAGCTACAGACTCAGTCACTGTACCTCCTAAGTCAGAGATGGTTTTCACTGCCAAGATTTGAGGTGACCCCTTCCCCAAGGTGTTATTGGCATCATCACAGGATCCCCAGCTTTGCACTCCTCAGGTCTTCTTCCAGGAACACCTTGCCTTCTGTGCACAGTGGTTCAGTATTCCAAAAGTGCTGCAACTTCATGGACGAACCAGTGATCATCTCCAAGGGTGCCAGTATCAGAAAGTTTGTCTGTCTGTCTTCTGGGGATCAGCTTCAGCTTCTACCTGAACCTCAGCCTGATTCCACTAACAGTCATCCTGTCAGTACCATCACAACCACCCCCACTTCACAAGGAATGCAAATGCCCTTCAGTCAGCATCTCTCTGCCTCAAAACTTCCAGCCTGTCCAACAGAGAAACAGCAACTTCTGGAAACCTACTCAGATGTCTCTGTTGGCCCTGATAACAAGCTCGGATACTGCGATACCCTGCAACACACCACTGAGGTGCAGCCCAACCCAAAGCCAATTCATCAGAGAGCCTACAAAGTGGGATACAAACAAAAGCAAATCCTAGAGAACTTAATCACGGACATGCTCAAAAAGGACATTACTGAGGAATCCACAAGTCCCTGGGGTGCACCTTGCTTGCTGGTAGTCAAGAAGGACAAAGGCTATCGGTTTGTGGTGGACTACAGAAAGCTCAATGCCCTCACGGTACAGGATGCCCATTCCTTACCTACCACAGAGGATGCCTTAGAAAGCCTTGGTGCATCCAGTCCAGCTTACTTCAACTCTCTAGATCTCCAGAGTGGAATCTACCAAGTCGCTATTGATCCAGCTTCATGCCAATACACAGCCTGGTGCTGCCACTTGGGATTTTTCAGTTCAAACATCTGCCTATGGGACTTCAGAAAAGCCCAGCCACTTTCCAACATGTCATGGAAGTGGTGTTATGTGGACTGTCTGGGAAATATTGCCTAGTGTACCTCGCGATGTTATAAGTCTTCAGCAGAACTTTCCAAGAACACCTCGAGCATCTCAAAGGGTGTTCGAACGTCTCAAACAAGCCAACCTCAAACTCCGTCCAGAGAAATGTTGCTTTGCTCAGCATCAAATCCATTACCTGGGACATGTGGTCAGTTTGCACGCCATCTCACCAGACCCAGATAAGCTCTCTGCAGTAAAAGATTATCCAGAACCTACAAACCTCAAGGACCTTACAGCTCTCCTGGGTTTGTCTGGCTACTACAGAAAATTCATTTGCAGCTATGCTAACATTGCAGCTCCATCGTATGCTCTCACAAAAAAGGGATGTGACTACATATGGACTTCCGAATGAAAAGAGGCCTTTAAAACCTTGAAAGACAAACTTATTTCTTTCCCAGTATTGGCCTATCCTTGCTTGACCAGCCATTCAGGCTTTACACAAATCTTGTTCCTTCTCAGTGGGCTCTGTGCTGTGTCAAATCCAAGATGGAATAGAACAAGTTATTTCCTATGCTAGGCGATCTCTTTCTTCAGCTGAGCAAACTACGGCATCACAGAAAAAGAATGCCTAGCCATAGTCTTTGCTGTAAAGAAGTTTGACTGCTACCTTCGCTACTCCTCCTTCACAGCTATCGTGGATCACTCGCCCTCAGATGGTTGTTTGAAATGAAGGAACCAGTAGGAAAGTTCACCCGATGTGTTGCCATACTACAGGCTACAATTCTGAAATCAATACCAACCAGGTCGAGTTCACTTCAATGCTGATGCAGTAAGCTGGAGACTGTATCTCTCTCACAGCAGCCTCTCTGGCCGAAGAAGCCTGCCTACAAGCTCTCCCTTTCTACTGCACAAATGAGCTCCCTGTGGACACTCCTACAGCACCTCAAATCACCTTGCTGCTCCCAAATGCTTCTACAGAGAGAAGCACCAATCCTCACCTATTGCAAACAGCTGAAGAGCTTCTTGCAACCTCCAGCACCGATCTCTCCCTGACCATGATTAAACTTCAACAAAGAACTGATCCTCAGTTTACAGACATCATCGCTTATCCAGAGTATGGAACTTTACTGTAACAAAAGAAACACCGCCAGGATGTACAATTCTTTGCAGCACAGCATTCTCTCAACGACGAGTGCTTTTCACATTTGAACCAAGGAAGGCAAGGGTCATCTATCGACACAACTCCTGTACAGCTCGTTGTGCCAGCCTCGCTAGTCTCTGAAGGTGGACAAAGCAATGGGGCCTGATGGGATTCACCCAAGAACTCTACAAGAACTAAGGGTAGAACTAGTGACACCACTGACTACCCTCTTTAACAAATCATGGCAGGATGGGGTGGTACCCGAGGACTGGAGGAGGGCAGATGTGATTCCCCTTCACAAAAGTGGGAGCAGGACAGAGGCAGGAAACTACAGACCAGTTAGTTTGACCTCAGTGGTAGGGAAAATGATGGAATCACTTCTGAAGGAAAGAATAGTTGAGTACCTAGGGGTCAGTGGGGCACAGGACCCAAGGCAGCATGGATTCACGATGGGAAGGTCATGTCAGACGAATCTAATAGATTTCTTTGACTGGGTGACCAAAGTAGTAGATCAGGGAGGGGCTGTGGACATGGCCTACCTAGATTTTAGCAAGGCATTTGATGCAGTCCCACACAAAAGATTAATACACAAGATAGCCAGCATTGGAATGGGTCCCAAGGTGGTAGCCTGGATAAAAAATTGGCTAGACAACAGGACGCAAAGGGTAGTAGTAAATGGAGTACACAGTGAAGAAAGGAGGGTTACTAGCGGGGTACCACAGGGTTCAGTACTGGGACTGGTCCTTTTTAATGTCTTTATAAGTGACATTGCAGAGGAACTGGAAGGAAAAGTATGTCTCTTTGCAGATGACACAAAGATCTGAAACAGTGTTGATACACAAGATGGAGAGGAAAGGATGAGAAGGGACTTGACAAGGTTGAAGGAATGGTCAAATGTATGGCAGCTCAGATTCAATGCAAAGAAGTGCAAGGTAATGCACAGGGGAAACAAAAACCCAGAGGAAGCGTACACAATGGAGGATGAAATACTGACAACAGTAAAATAGAAAGAACCTGGGGTAATTATATCAGATAACCTAAAGGTGGGCAAGCAATGTGAGAAGGCAGTAAGGAAGGCTGGGGGATACTGTGATGCAAGGAAGAGGCATCAATAGTAGAAAACAGGAAGTTGTTATCCCTCTGTACAGACAGTTGGTGAGACCCCATCTGAGTACTGTGTGCAGTTCTGGAGACCTCATCTCCATAAAGACATAGACAGAGTGGAGGCTGTCCAGAGGAGGGTAACCAAAATGGTGCAGGGTCTGCACCAGAAGACATCGAAGAAAGACTAAAGGAGCTTAATATGTATACTCTTGAGGAAAGAAGGGAGAGAGGGGACATGATAGAAACTTTCAAGTACCTCAAGGGAATTAACAAAGTCCAAGAGGGTAGCATCTTCCAGAAAAAGAGCTGTGCAAGAACAAGGGGGCACAATTTGAAGATAGAGGGGGGACGGCTCAGGGGTAATGTGAGGAAGTATTTTTTCACAGAGAGGGTTGTGGATGCATGGAACAGCCTCCCTGAGGAGGTCGTGGAGTCAAGAACAGTGGTGGACTTCAAGAATGCATGAGACAGGCATAAGGTAGTCCTAGAGGCGGGTAAGAGGAAGTAAGCTGTTGGTTAACTAGGATCTGCAGCTTATCCGTTAGGTAGGAAAATGGGCAGACTAGGTGGGCCAAGCAGTCCTTATCTGCCATCAAATTCTATGTTTCTCTGAAGTTCTTCAAGCCACTCATGTCTCTCCACTTTGTGGAGGTCACATGGGTATCCACAGAACTCTCGAAAAGACAAGGCTCCACTTCTTCTGGTCTCACATGAGCGAGGACATTGTCCATTTTGTCAAATCCTACAGCCCTGTCCCCAAAGCCTCCTTCCAAACCAACCAAGGCACACATCATTCCAATGCCTGTAGCCACAGACCCTTCAAAGAGTCAGCACAGATATTCTTAGCCCCTGCCTACCTGCCCTGACTCCATCAACAAGTACATTCTTGTCTATGTAACTAAATACTTGGAACTGATCCCATTAAAAGTCATTAAAGCTGCTACAGTGGCAAGTGCCTTCCTCAATACAATCATTTGGCGTCACGGTACCCCAGCGCATCCACATTCAGACAGAGGCACAAATTACCTCTCATCCATTGTGCAAGAAACCTGCAAGCTTCTCGACATCAAAAAGACTCGTACAACCAGTCACCACCATCCACAGTGCAATGGACAAAGTGAGAGAATGATGGTGACCATTCTTAACACACTATCCAAATACCTGGATGAGACGTATGACACTTGGGATCATTTTATTCCCTTCGTGCAGTCAACTTACAACTCCAGCCCTTGTGTCGACAGCACAGAGTATACCCCGTTTTTCCTAGTCCATGGACATCACCCTAGAACACCTCTGGACAAAGATCTTGCATTGCTAGAGGTCCCAAAGTCAGCTTCCTCCTTCATCATCCCAATGTTGGAACAGCTTGAACTTGCGAGACAGGTTGCTATTGACACCCTGGGACAGAGAAAGATGGCAATACAAAAATGTCAGCAGCAGGTGTCACGATCCTTCATTTTCTGTGGGAGACATCGTATATTTGTATTGACCTGTCCTTGTTCTGGATGCCACCAGAAAAACTGCTTTGCCCTGGACTGGGCCATTTTATATTGTGGAAAAGCTTCCCCCTGTTCATGTTCACTTGAGCCGAAAGTCAGATGGAAAGCTGATACACAATAAAATTTACATCAACAGGTTGAAGGATAGGTACTTGCATGATTCCCTCCCTGATGATCCCAGTCCCCCAAGTAATGATCCTTCCTTGGAACCTGCAATACTTTCAGAAGCTGAACTTTCTGCTGACAATTTAACAACAGTTTCACCACAACCTCACGGTACTGACGCTCATCAGCCAGATCCCATTCTTCCTGCTGAACCAAATGAACTTTCTGGAACCTCTCAACCTCTTGTGTCTTCTCACGACTCCCTTGTACCCTAGCCAGTGTTTCAGATTGAGAAGATTATGCGCAAAAAGTACATTAATGGATCTTGGTCATACCGTGTTAAATTGCGTGGGTGTGACAGTGCTCAGAACTTTTGGGTCCCCTTTTTTGACTTGACTATATCCAGTCAAGAACTAGTGCAAGCCACCCACTCAGCAATCCCAACTGACCATAAAAGTCGCAGAATCCAGTGAATTTATTATTCGGACTCAGTGTGGTGATTCTGTCAATTCTTTATCTTAACAATCTGCAAATTGCTTGTGAACTCTTGTATGATCTAACATTTTTCCTCCTCTTCTAAATTTTAGCATTCTCAATAACTCAACTAATCGATCATCTAGTAATGTATCAAGCTAATATTCTTCAGGTGAAGCTACCTCTGGTTGGAAGCTGCAATACTGAACTTAAGATCTACAAGAAAGTGAAATGTGGTCACAACAGAAGGAGGTGAACCTTACAATTTACAATTGTCTTTGGTTTGTAGCAGTTCATCAGAAAAGTTAATATTCTTCAGGTGGAGGCTACTTCTAACTGAAAGGTGAAATAAGGAACTAAGAATTATCAGGAAAGACAGTCTTTCAATCAACAGAGGAGGTGGACCTTGCTTTACTTTTGTTACAATTGTTAATATTTTCAGTGCAGGAAGAGTTTAAACCCAGAGGGACTGAATACTTTTATTGTCTGTCCTTTTGCACAGCTGACTTGTATTGATTGACTGTTTGCATTGCAATATTTGTAATACTGTGAGTTATTCACTGGGCTAAGAATTTGGCATAGGTCCTGAAGTGAGTGCAGGTTACAGGCTGTGTATTTGACCCAGACAGTGCCCCAGGGGGTGGAAACTGTTTTTTGTGTTTATCTCTGTGTGCCTTAAAAGGCAGTTTGGGGGCTAACTGCTTTCAGAGCACAAATCACCAGGCTGTTTTGGGGCTGGGGAGGTTTACCTGTGTCTGACTTGGATGTCTGGATTTTTCTGTTTGATTAGCAGGGTATTTTCTCTGTCAAATTGCCGTGTAGGACATCTTGCTGACAGGAAGGCACTCATCGCAGCGGTAGGTCAGAGCTTTTAGCTGATTGTTTTGTGAGGGCACAGTTTAGGCCCAAACCCTTCCCACCCTCACCCCACCCACCCTGGAAATAGTTCCTTTATACCTGAGGGTTCTGACATCATTTCCTCAAGAGGGTAAGGTGCATATCACTGTCATATCCTTTCTAGCACACTGCACTGACAATATAAGCATACACAGTGTATACTATATATAGTTCTATATAACAAACTAATCACATACAGACAAAAAAATTGTAAACAGGATAAACAAGAAGGTAGACAGACGTGGGGAGTAGTGCAATGTAGTGGCTGTGGGGCAGTAGTCTTCTGGGAATCTTTCTGGAGGCTGAGATACTGCCCTATTTGCAGACAACTCTCTGCCCTGAAGGAGGAAGTTGCCCGTCTTCAGGCCACACTGGACAGTAGTAAGGGAACCTCCCCCCAGGCCACACTGGACAGTAGTAAGGGAACCTCCCCCATCCAGGGAGCACCACAGCTACCACCACTACCTCAGAGGTTGCGAAGAAAGCACAGCAGTTGGACCACAGTGGGCTCAGGGAGGGTAAGGGTGGTGGAACAGAGGCACACCCAGTCAGTTGAACCACTCCATAATCCATGCACCATTCTGGGGGACCATAGTTCCTCTATGGAGGCACCCGCAGAGGAGACTAAGGAGGTTGCGGACAACTGTCACAAGGGAGGCCAACAGGAAGGAGGCAGAGGGACACCACAAGGAAAGAAAGCAGCTCCTGGTGGGGACTCAATTATTAGGGATAGAACCGGGGAGCAGGGAAAACTGAAGTAAGGTGCCTGCCTGGTGCCATGCGCGAGAGGACAGGAAGTGCATCCTCAGGATCATGAGAACAGCTGCACAGGAGTCTGAGCTGGATGTCATTGTCCACCTAGGGACAAATGACTTGGCTCATCATGAGATTAGAGCAGTGCAGGAGGACTTGTAGAGTTGGGTAGGGGCCTAAGACAAGTAGCACACACAGTGTCCTTCTCAGAGGTGCTTCCCGTCTATGGCATGGGTGAGGCGAGGGTACTCTGCACCATGCGATTTAATGAATGGTTGAAGAAATGGTGTGGAGCACAGGGATTTGGCTTCACTGGGGACTGGGGTTCCACCTGGAGGGACACCAGCCTATACTGGCAGGATGGTCTGTATCTGTCCAGGAAGGGAACAAGTCTTTTGAGCAATCGGTTTAAATGCTTCATTGGCAAGCTTTTAAACTAGTCAAGGGGGGAGGCACTAATAAGCAGCAGGAAAATCCCAGCCTCTTCCTACAAAACAGGGTACTAAATGAGAAAAAGACCAAGGTAGAAAACACAGTGGGGGATGCTGCTACAAAAGGTAAAGCCCTCAAAAAATGGAGAGCAATGAGTACCAATGCCCGTAGTCTGGGTAACAAGCTTCCTGAATTAGTGGCCTTGATGGAGCAGGAACATTTGGATACCGTGGCAGTCACAGAAACATAGTACACACAGAACCATGACTGGGAGATAAACATGCCAGGATACACTATCTACAGGAGGGACAGGGAGGGTAAAGAGGAGGAAGAATAGCTCTCACATAATGGAAGGAATCAAAGCAACAGAACAAAAGGGTAAACAGGGAGGAGAGAAGCACTGTGGGTCAACTTGGAGACAGGCAATGGCACCACAATCCACAAGGTTGTATACAGACCCCCTCTCAAGGGAGGAAATGGACAAGGAAATGATAGAAAGTGTACTTAGAATGGCAGAAAAAGGGAGATATTGCTGATGGGTGATCTGAATATGCCAGATGTTAACTGGAGGGCAGTTGCAGCAGCCACTTCTAAGAGTGGGTTATTATAGATGCCCTACAGGGCATGCCTTAGACAACTAGTACTGGAACCCACTCAAGAGGAGCAATCTTAGACCTGGTTCTCTCAAATGGAGATGGAGAGAGATCACAGATTTAGAAGTGGGTAGCCATCTGGGAACTAGCGATCATCGAACAGTATGGTTCAACAAACACAGCTGTAGAGTCAAGCCATACAAAGGCAAAAGTACTGGACTTTAGGAGGCTGACTTTACTAAAATGGGTGAGTGCCTAAGGAATGCACTAGCAAATGGGCAGGAAGGAGGTGGAAGAACAATGAGAATAATAAAACTCCATCACAGAGGTAACAAGCCTTTGTGTGAAGCAATAAACAAAACAAAACGATATAAGAAACCACTATGGTTCTCAAAGGAAGTGGCAGTGAAGGTTCAAGAGAAAAGAAAGCATTCAGGAAGTTCAAGGAATCACAGAAGGAGCAGGACAGAGAATTGTATCAGTTAAAGGAAAAGAAGCTGGGAAGGCGGAAGCTGGGAAGGCAGTCAGAACAGCAAAGGCCCAAACCGAGGAAAAGATAGCCAACTCAGTTAAGAAGGGGGATAAAACCTTTTATAGGTACATCAGGGATAGTGAGGCTTAATAAAGGAGAGGGGGTGGGCAGAGGGTGACGGTGAAAAGGCAGAGATACTAAACAAATATTTTTGCTCAGTATTTACAAATGAAGAGGGGGAGGTACCTAAACCAAACAATAGAAACACTCTGGATACAGAAGTTGATACCAGCCCATTTACAGAAGACAGGGTTCTGAAAGAACTCTTAAAACTGAAGGTGGACAAAGCAATGGGGCCTGATGGGATTCATCCCAGAATTCTAAAAGAACTAAGGGTAGAACTAGTGACACCATTGACTACCCTTTTTAACAAATCATGGGAGGATGGGGTGGTACCTGAGGACTGGAGGAGGGCAGATGTGATTCCCCTTCACAAAAGTGGGAGCAAGGCAGAAGCAGGAAACTACAGACCTGTTAGTTTAACCTCAGTGGTAGGAAAATGATGGAATCACTTCTGAAGGAAAGAACTGTCAGTACCTAGAGGCCAGAGGGGCACAGGACCCAAGGCAGCATGGATTCACAGAGGAAGGTCATGCCAGACGAATCTAATAGATTTCTTTGACTGGGTGACCAAAGTAGATGATCAGGAGGGCTGTGGACATGGCCTACATAGACTTTACAAGGCATTTGACACAGTCCACCACGAAAGATTAATATACAAGTTAGCCAGCCTGGGATGGGTCCCAAGATGATAGACTGGGTAAAAATTGGCTGGAGAATAGGACACAGAGGGTAATAGTAAATGGAGTCCACTCTGAAGAAAGGGGGTTACTAGTGGGCAAATTTAGCTGCTCAGTATTAGACTGGTTTCCTCTTCAATGTCTTTATGTTTCCATACTGCAGAGGGACTGAAGGAAAAGTATGTCTCTTTGCAGATGACACAAAGATCTGCAACAGAGCTGATGCACAAGGTGGGTGGAAAGGATGAGAAGGGACTTGGCAAGGTTAGAGGAATGGTCAAATGTATAGCAGCTTAGATTCAATGCTAAGAAGCACAAGGTAATGCACCTGGGAAACAAAAACACAAGGAAGAGTACACAATGGGAAGGGACCTGGGGTAGTCATATCAGATGACCTAAAAGTGGGCAAGCAATGTGAGAGGGCAGTAAGGAGGGCTGGGGGATACTGGGATGAATAGGAGAAGCATCACCAGTAGAAAACAGGAAGATGTTATCCCTCTGTACAGACAGCGGTAGACCCCATCTGGAGTACTGCATGCAGTTCTGGAGACCCAATCTCCACAAAGACAGACAGGATGGAAGCTGTCCAGAGGAGGGCAACTAAAATGGTGCAGGGTCTGCACTGGAAGACATATGAAGAGAACTTAAGGGCTTAATATATATAGCCTCGAGGAAAGGAGGAGAGGGGGGACATGATAGAAACTTTCAAGTACCTCAAGGGAATCAACAAAGTCCAAGAGGGTAGCATCTTTCAAAAAAAGAGGTGTGCAAGAACAAGGGAGCACAATTTGAAGATGGGGGAGCGGGTCAGAGGTAGTGTAAGTATTTTTTCACAGAGAGGGTTGTGGATGCATGGAACGGCCTTCCGGAGGAGGTTGTGGAGTCAAAAACAGTGGTGGAATTCAAGCATGCATCAGTGGCAACACCAGGCTGTTTTTGGGGAGGCTGAAGCCCCCCTAATGTAAGCTCAAGCCCCCCCCAATCATTTTCCCTGTAAAATGTTAAGACTCACAGCTTCACTGCTTGCTGAGGAAATAAAGAAGCCGTGGTTTAGCGTCGGCACTTTATAGCTCTACCACATGGAGCGCAGCTTCCTTTTTCCTTGTCTGGCCCGGGTCCACCGGATCTCACTGCGATTGTTGGTGGTGCTAGTGGTGGAGGTCGGGCAGCTCTGCTCACACCCAATGCTTTGGTTGCCCCTGAACAGTGGCAGGGCAGAACTTTAATGGTTCGGGTACTGGTTTCTGCCCAGACACACTTTGCTGCTGCACCTCAAGGTCCACCTGCCCAAACTTGTCCCCTCTTGGTAAATGTCGCATGCACCTCGATCAGCTGGGTGCCTAGGTCCGCGACTGCAGTGGCACTAATTTACTGTAGAAGGGAGGTGGGGAAGAGAGCTGAGCAAGGGAACTCCACTACCAATGACCACTAAACTGGAGGCCGTCGCTTCATTCGCGGGGGAGGCTACAGAAGAAGGACCACAACTGGGGATCATCTCAGGGGACTGGAGCAAGAAAGGGGTTTGAGGAGTCCACAAAACAGATAAACATAAAAACAAAAAATGGCAAAACTGAAGGCAGAAAATAGAGGCCTCCCAAAAGGGCACCACACCCACAACCAACATGGAAGGCCAGGCAAAGGGATGGGAAGCAACCTGGAGCATCACAAAGGGGAAGAGAAAGAAATTTAACAAAACAAAGAGAAGGAAAAAAAATAACCACTCCGGCAAAGCTGGGCAGGGCAACAGCCTGCCGACCAGCAAGTGGCACTAGAGGCAGTAAACAAAGGGGGAAGGACAGGGCACTGCAATGGCAGCATTATGTATGGCAACACCCAATGTCAGTGCCAGAAAAAAAGCAAAAAACAGCCAGCATACTGGAGAGGGAAGACAGGGGAACTGCAGTGGCAGCCCAAAAACACAAACCATGCCACACTATTCTGCAAAATAACAGGAAGCAAACTAACAGACTTCAAGCCATATTTTTTATTTGAACAAAAGAAACCTGGGTGAGCATTACCCTCATCACTTTGCATCTGAAATGTGATAGCTTCTGCCATGCACTACTAGGCACCCAGAGTCAGGACACCCCAGAAAGCACTAATACAAAAATGAAAATTACGTACCTACCGTAATTATGATCTTTCTGTGTATCTTCACCATTCATCACAAATGGGTATCTGGCCGGTCAGGACCCATGAGGAGCTTTTTTTTTTTTTTTTTAAAGGATGGGCGAACCTGACACACCATCGCGCGCCCTCGAGGCCGACGTACTGCGTGGCGCGCAAGGGTTGGCCTGTTACCAGCATGACTCCGCCTGCCTGCCAGTTCTGAGTCGCTGGAGAGGTAAGAGGAAGGGATGGAGGGTGGGACCAGAGGTCAAGGGACAGAAAAGGAAAGGATGACTGAACTAAAAGGAGAAATAATGACTGAGACAGCAAAGAAGAGAGTTAGACTAAGGGGATTGGGTAAGGGCCCCAATCTCTGGAAGCGAAGAAGGAAGGTAGGGAGGGGAAAGAATTTAGGAGAGAGGGAGGTATTAAGGCATCCAAGACCCTTGTCTATCTCCAGATTGTATAGGAACTGCAAGGGTAGCAAAGCTCTGCCAGAATTCAAGGCACAGAATAACTGGCAAATACCCCAGAAGCAAGACGGCTATTCTGAGGAAGGACAGTGTACAGGGATTTAGTACTCCTCAGGAAAAGATGTTTGCGAAAAAAGGGTTTCTTTTATTTTTTTAGGAGAAATAGTTGGATAGAAACCAGGAGGAGAACAGAAAGAGGGCAACTACCAACTCCCACCTCACTGGGGTGGAGACAAAATAGTAGAGGAGTGCCGCTCGAGCTGTCTACTCTCCATTGGAAAATACCCCCCTGTGTGTCCCTACTTTACCCCACTCCTAAGGAGGAGAGGGGGAGTCACAGAGAGGGAGGGGGACCCAGAGACTGAGGCCCCAGGGGGGTGGTGGGTGAGGTTGTGATGAATGGTGAAGATACACAGAAAGAACATAATTATGGTAGGTATGTAATTTTCATATCTTATCTGTATCAATCTTCACCATTCATCACAGATGGGTGAGTACCAAGCCCCCAAGGGGGTTGTTTCTTTACACCCTAAGGGACAAAGTCTCTTAGCCCTCAGTGGGTGACACAGTAAGGGGGGGGAACCTTCAGGGCCTGGAGAGCCTGAGGTGGGGAGAAAGCAGGGTTCCCCGCAGGGGAAGGAAGTTGCCCGACAAGCGCCATCTCACTCGCGGAGAAAAGGTAGGCTCCTGGTGGGAGACCTAATTACCCTCGCCGGGCCAAGGGTGACAACCGAAAGACGTAAGCCATGCCGATCTCCTAGTCAGATCGCTGTCCCACGACCCTGGTAGCTACCTCTGCTACGCTAAGATGCCCTCGCTTGGTGCCTTGTTAGCTCCAGGCCACGTGCAGAGAGTGCGATGGCTTGTCTGGTTTGCTCCGAGTCAGGCAACGAGGCTAGGAGCTGACCTAGCCTGGACCACAAGAACATGTTGTAGGCTGCATAGTGGGCCTGATGAGCAGAAATAGAGAGGAGTAACCGTGCCGAGTAGAAGGCCCTCCTCCCCCAAAAATCAAAATCCGAGGAGTCCTGGTCTGGGGGCCGGTCACGGTGAAGGGCGTGAAGCCCATCAGGAGTATCCAAGTGTGTCAAACCAGACTTTGGATGAGGCATGGAACCTGGAGACTCTGGGGGAGCGCAATACCTCTGGCTGAGGTCCCTTGGGGCGGGAACTCCGGAGAAGGGCCTCTGCCAGAAATGCAACGACGCCTCCTGAAAGGAAGCTGGCCAGGGCGGCATGACAAGGGTGGCCTCGCCAAAATCGCCTACAAAGGCATGCGCCGCGTGCTTAGGATTGCTGATAGTGGAGGGTGAAAGGTGCAAATCCTCCAACATCCTCACGAGGAAACGCTGATACTCCGAGAGATCAGCAGCCGGAGAGATGTGGACAGAAGGTTCCTCTCCCCCTGAAGAGGGGGATGAGGAGCTGGAGGTCACCATGTGCTCAGAGGGTGGCTGCGCAGGGGGAGGTTGAAAAACCTGGCTGTCCATTGCCCTAACGTAAGCAGGGAACCGGGCAGCCACTGCTCTGAACTGCTCCCAGGTGAGAGGGCCGCTAGGACCGAGGATGCCTGGGAGTGCAGGAGAATGTGGCAGAGGGATTGGGGCAGAGCCGAGAAGAGAAGTCGGCTGACCTCTGCCAGAGCTAGGGAGTGGCCCGTGAGCACCCGACGAAGGTGCCCCAGAAGACCCCACAGCAGACAGCTGTACAACCACATTGGTACTGCCTTGGCTGCGCCCGGAAGAATCCCCCCAGTGAGGCGACCGGGGCCGTAAAGGTCCAGGACGATGGTCCCCTGCCTCAAAAGAACAGGACTCCCTCAAGGAACCCCAGGGGGAAGGGTGGAAATCTGCACTGCGGCTCCATCCAGGGCCTGAGTGGACCCCAGAAAAGGGCCGCCGTGGCGACCCCACAACCCTCGACCCCTCAGAGTCCGAAAGAGTCCTCCTCCTTGAGAGGGCCAGCCTAGGTAGCTGGCATCTCTGGGCAGCCCCTGAAGGGGAGACCCAGGGAGCAGTACCCTCCTCCCTGCAGGCGTCTTGATGGGCCCCAAAGTCAGGCGATCAAGACACACCACTGAAGGGGGTACCACCACCGAGGGATCGATGAAACCCCCAAGACCAGGCTGCAGAGCTATGGTGGCATGCACCACTGCCTGCTGGTCAGCACCACTGACCCTAGTCTCGGGGGCCACCGACCTCTCCTCAGTAGGGGGCTGGCTCCGACTTGTTGACGAGACCACTGTGCTGCCCACGTCCACAGCCAACCCCGAGGGGTGCGACTGCCCGTTCGACTCAGAGCTCGACTCCAACTCCGAAGAGGTTGAGTCCAAAGCTCTGAACCAAACCGAAGGAGGGCGGGCAGAACTAACCTTGCCACCAGGTCCGGAAGCCACTGCTGTGCCTGAGTCGGTGCCAGTGCCCTCCGCAACCCCGCGAGCGGGACCTGCAGGAGGCACGGCGCCAGCCCGAGCCAGAGGTCTAATGCCAGGACCAGTCACGGCACCATCCGATCCACCGGCACCAGGAGCGGTACCAAGGACAGGGACGGCACCGACAACTGCCCCGGTGGCACCCTCGGTGCCGACGTCGATCTCACCGGACCCACGGCTGCAGTGGCACTGAGGACCGTGGAGCACCACTGGCGGCCCCGGCGCGGACCGCGCGCCGAACATGAGTGTGGACGGCACCAACAGAAGGAGTTGAAGGCCCATGGCGCGGGCGGAGACGGCGTGCTCAACCTCGGCACCGTGACATGGCGAGCAGCGATGTTGGATCTGGTCTCAGGCGCGCGAACAGTGTCGGGCGACGCTAACGGCATCGACCGGAGCCCCACGGTGCCGGCGACAAGTCGGCGCTGACAACGGCCCCACCAGGGCCCACGGCGCCGCGAATGGCGCCAAAGGCTCGGCAGTGCTAACTGGCGGCGTCGAGGACAAGCGCCGACCTGAGGCCTCGAGCCACGGGAACACCGGGGGCCTTCACCCCAAAGGCGGTGCCATGGCGGCGCCTCCGCCCGCTCCGCCTCCTGCGCCAGGAGGAGCCTCGGCAATGGCCAGGCTACAAGTAGTCGAGGCTCCCTCCTCCTCGGTCCATATAGAACCGGAGGGACCCGGAGGAAGGCTGAGAGAGCTCAGCAAGCCCGCAGTCTGTAACCCTACTCCCAAGTCGGGCGGAGCTTGCCCCACTTTCAACGCTTGTTCGAGGACCCGCGGTCCATGGAGAAGCAGGCATCGCACGAGTCCATGTCGTGAAGCGGGCCAAGACACGCAAGACACCGGTCGTGCTGGTCGGTGACGGAGAATTTTCGGCCGCATGGGCACCGTCGCATGGGGGGCCGACCCGTCTTCGAAGACTTCTTGCCCTCCGACCGAGACATGACCTACAGAAAAAAACACCAAAACAGACTCGACGTTGCAAATTTCAAATAATAAGGAAAGATCTTACCGGGTGACTTCGGGTGGAGGCAGAAAACAGAACCGGCAGGTAACCGACGGACTTAGCGCTGAAGGCGAAGGATTGAAACAGGCCTAAAATCTTCCTGAAGCTTCCCATGAGGCGATCTCGACGGCGGGAGACGAAGAACTGGCAGGCAGGCGGAGTCAACACAGCCTGGACGTCAACCCTCGGCGCCCGCGCAGTCGTCGGCCTCGAGGGTGGCGCTGGATGGTGTGTCGGCTCTGCCTACCCCTTTAAAAAAAACCCCGCTGGGTCCTGACCTCCAGCCAGATACCCATCTGTGATGAAAGGCAAGACTGACACAGATAAGATCTGCAGACCGAGGGAGCAGACAACTAAAGGAGCTCACTCTATGGAACTGGCTGCTGCTGGCCATCAGAAGGACTGCTGGTCCTTTTTCAGAGCTAAGGTGTAACTGCTGCTGCTGCTGCTGCTACTGCTGGAGACCTCCGAGGACCTCTGGCTATAGAGGAGCAGCCACCCAGGAGCTACAAACCCAAGCTTCAGGTAAGCCTCCAATCATCTGTACTCCTGTGCTCTCTACTCTGTCAGTCACCCAGTCCAGAACTGCCACTGGCTAGCAGGGAAGACCCTTTCCAGCCTAGAGGTGGACCTGGCTTTTGGACAGATGATTGGATATCTGGGGCTAAGATCAACCCATTTGGCTGATTTATGGCCCCTTTAGGCACTGACCGGAGACCTGGCCTGGCCAAGACAAAGGATCCAGCGCCAGAAGGCTCCAGGAGGGGAAGGGGATAGAGACAGGAAATGGTCATCCAACCAGTTTAGTCAATAAGCCAGCTGGCTGTGCATGGGGTGGGTGGGGAGTTAACCCTTTCCCTCCCTGAGTCCTCTTTGGTCTGCTTGCCTGGCAAACTTTGGGGCACTACGCGCGTCCACTCACAAGTCTAAATGGAGAGAAAACAGAAAGTAAGTCTTGTGAGCGAACTGAGTGCACTGGTGGCTGGCGTCTGTATACTGTGCTGTCAAAAAAGAGAACATTGGGACAGGAGTCAGGACATCTCCATGGTAGAGCTCAGAGCTTGTGGCAGGATTTGTCATCATCACTCCCAGGTTACTTGGATCCCAGTCTGACAGGAGCACTGGGGAAGGTTTACAACAAATGTGCTCTGTCTCTGCTAGTCTCTTAGACTCTGTTCAGAAGGTTCAGAAGCATGAGAGGTTTGGCATGCCTTGCCTTGTAGGAAGGAACACCTGGACAGGACTGGGAGCAATTGACATAAGTTGGGATTGGGATTGGTGACCACCTTTTAGTAACTGCCATGCCAACACAGTCAGCATTGCTTGCAGCAGGGTATATTTTCAGACAGGCACAGCTGTGGTACACATCTAAAAGGCTATGCAGCAAGAGTCTTTACACCGTTGTTTGGCAGTTTAGAGATGGAAGATCTGTGCCTGTGGCTTGTGTGAAAAGAACTGTTGATTTATATAGCTCCTTTCATACAGACTGTATTCCTGAGTGCTTTACAATCCAAAGAGGGAGGGAGAGTTTTGCTGCCTCTTTATATAGCAACCTGCATAGACACAATCACACAAATCATCCCCAAACTCCTTAGAATCCAGAAAGGGGAGGAGGAAGGATAGTTTGCAGCACACAGGAGATGCAAAGACTACAGAAATTGACGAGAGAAAAGATAGCATGCAGGAGACTAGGGGCAGGAATGTTGGTGACTTGTTCAGAATTATGCAGCATGGAAGTGGTGGCTGTTTGCTCTGGAGTCCTGTAACCTTCCCAGCAGATCTGCTGGGATAATGGTGTCTGCCTCGTCTCTTACTTGCTCTGGGTCCAGTAACCTTCCCAGCAGATCTGCTGGGATAATGGTGTCTGAATGGTCTCATTTGCTGTGGGGGTCAGGTAACCTTCCCAGCAGATCTGCTGGGATAATGGTGTCTCTCCTTCCGTTGTTCTCAATGGTCCAGTAAATACAGGTTACTCACCTGTAACAGGAGTTCTAGGAATGGTATATGTTATTCATCCACACTGTCTGGCAGGGTCCTTGCTGCTTTAAATCTTGCCGGAAGGTCTTCAAGCTGGCTCCTCCCACCCACCCGGATGGTAAAACTCTCAGCCCCGCCCCATGACTCCAGATCTAGCCCGCTGGAAGCCAGGTTGTGCGCCAAAGCCGGGGGCTGGTAGATGTAGATGAACAACATATACCATTCCTAGAACTCCTGTTACAGGTGAGTAACCTGTATTTCTAGGACATGGATATGTTGTTCATCCACACTGTCTGGCAGACTCCTAGCAGTTCTCTGGGAGGAGGAAGGCAAGGCACACCCCCTACTTAGGAATAAAGACTGGAGAACCGAGGCCCCAAACCAGCATCCGGTGTGACTCAAGGTCGATGTGGTAGTGGGTAATGAAGGTGTATGCTGACTTCCAGGTAGCAGCCCTGCAGATTTCCTGGACAGGGACGTCCCTGAAAGCAGCCACCGATGCAGCAGTATGGTAGGTAGAATGAGCTCTTATACCTCTGGGAGGCTCCATGCCAACCAACCTATAGCAGAGATCTATGCAGGAGGTGACCCAGCTGCCTATCGTCCACTTGGCTGCAGGTCTGCAAGGTGTGGCTTCAGCGTAGGTGACAAACAGCTGGCGAACCTCTCCCCAAACTTCAGCCGTCCGCTCCTTGTAATAAGCAAGTGCTCTTCTAGGGTCCAAAGTATGGAGCCTATATTCGGCCTGTGAGGTGTGATTGGGGTAGAACACCAGCAGAGTCAACACCTGGTTAAGGTGAAACTCCGACACCACCTTTGGAAGGAATTTCGGGTGGGGGCGCAGGACAACCTTGTCCCTGTGGAAGACCAGATAAGGAGACTCGATGGAAAGTGCCTGGAGCTCTCCCATCCTTCTGGCTGATGTGATAGCCACCAAGAAGGCGGTCTCCCACAACAGGTGAGAGATGTCACACCTGTGCATCGGTTCGAATGGCTTGCCCATGAGCTTAGCCAATACCAGCAGTAGATCCTACGGAGGTGGAGGTTCTCGCATCGGAGGGGATATGTGATCAAGGCCTTTGAAAAAGGGCCTGACCATCTTCTCCTGCGCCACCGACTGCTTCCCGGCCCGAGCCCGGTAAGCAGAGATGGCTGCCAGGTGCACCTTAATGGTCGTCAACCAAAGCCCTTGCTGAGAAAGGGACCACAGGTAGTCCAGAATGCTTGCCAAGGAACAGGAGGAAGGGTCCAGGCCCTTGCCCTGACACCAAATGGAAAATCTCTTCCATTTAAAGGCATAGCATTTTCTGGTCAACTCCTTATGGGATGCCTCAACGACATTGAGAACCTCGTTGGAAAGACCCAAGGCCTGGAACTCTAGCCATTCAGGAACCAGGCCGTCAGGTGCAGGGATTGAAGGTCTGGATGGAATACCTTCCCCTGACTGACTGAGATCAGGTCCGGGCAGGCTGGAAGCCGCCTCGGGAGCCTGGAGTTGAGACTGAGGAGATCTGGATACCAGAACTGGTGGGGCCAGTCTGGGGCTACCAGAATCACCTGCGCCTTGTCCCTCCTCACCCTGAGAAGCACCTTGTGGATCAAGGGAAATGGGAGAAAGGCATAGAAGAGGCCTGGGGTCCCCGGCCTCGAGAAGGAATCCCCCTGCAGCGAGCCCTGCTGAGGGGGGTGGGCATGAAACAGTCTCAGCTTCGCATTCTCCCTGGAGGCAAACAGATCCACCTGAGGCATGCCCCAGTGGGAGAACAGATCGTGCTACCTCCGGCAGGAGAGACCACTCGTGGGACGAGCCCCTATCCGGCTTAGGGCATTGGCCAGAATGTTGGAGGCTCCTGCCACATAGATGGCAAGGAGATCCGCCTCCAGGCTGCGCATGAGGGACCAAATGCGGAGAGCTTCCCTGCACAGAGGCATGGAGCGCGTCCCGCCCTGGCGGTTTAGGTAATACATGGTCGTGGTATTGTCTGTCTGGACCTGGACCACTTGACCCCGTACAAATGGAGCGAAGGCGGTGAGGGCTAGATGAACTGCTCGAAGCTCCAGCAGGTTGATGTGGCATCGGGACTCCCGAGGGGACCAGAGGCCATGCATTCTGTGCTCCCCCAGATGGGCACCCCAACCCATCAGAGAGGCATCGGTCGATAGAGAGGCCTTCGGCTCAGGGTGGACAAACGGGATGCCCTCCTGCAGAAGAGCTGGAACGGTCCACCACTGGAGAGCATTCCACATCTCCTCGGTCACTGTCACTAGCTGATCCAAAGGATCGGAGCGCTGTGACCACTGGCTGGCCAGTCCCCAATGTAGGGGACGCAAGTACCAACAGGCCCAATGGACCACGCTGGTGCAGGCAGCCATGAGGCCCAGGAGGTGCAGAAAGTCCCGGGCAGGGCGCAATTGCTCAACCTGAAATGACTGGGCAAAGGAGGAAAGAACCTTGGCCCCTGTCCGCCGGGAGCCGTGCTCTGGCTTGCAGTGAGTCGAGCTCTGCCCCAATGAATTGTATCACCTGCTTTGGCACGAGTTCCGATTGGCCGCGTTGAAAAGGAGGCCAACTTGAGATCCAGATCCCTGGACCGCTCCACCTCCATTCTGGAGGAAGCCACAATCAGCCAGTTGTCCAGGCAGGGGTACCGGGACCCTTGAGCGCCACAGAATGCTGTCACCACTGCCATGCATTTGGTGAAGACCCTGGGAGCTAGAGAAAGGTCGAAGGGCATGGCCCGGAACTCGTAGAGGGACCCCTCTGCCCTGAAGTGGAGGAATCTCTGGTGTGACAGACAGATTGGAACGTGAAAGAACGCGTCCTGGAGGTCCAGAGAACAGAACCACATGCCTCGTTCCAAGGATGGAATGATCTGAGCCAGAGTGACCATCCTAAAGGTTCGAGACTTTAGGAACCTGTTCAGGTTGTGCAGGTCTAGAATGGGGCACCAGCCCCCATCTGTTCGGGACCCGGAGTACCTGGACACAAACCCGGGGCTGGTGGAGGGTCCGCCACCTTCCTGATCACCTCCTTTTAGGAGCAGGGCAGTGTCAGCTCGACAGGCTGACAGGAACTGGACCCTGTAGCTCCCCCACGGGCGGCGTTCGGAAGGGGCGGGGCCTGCTTGAACTCCAGAGGCAGGCCCCTTCCTACCACCTCTAACATCCAGCGGTCCATGGTGATAGCGGACCAGGCAGAAAGGAAGTGGTGGAGCGGTCCCCTGGGGGAGTGACAAGGCTGGGGGGCGACACCCCTCAACCCATCACTGAGCAGACTTGGAGGAAGAAGCAGCCAAGGGACCTCCTGGGCCTTTTTCTCCCTGCTTCCTGTTGGAGGAAGCCGCAAGCTTGGCTTTGGGGTGGCTAGCGCGAGCCTGCTGGCCCTGATGCTGTTGTTGCTGGGCCGGATGTGCTGCAGGAGCAGAAGGGCAAAAGGACTTACGTTGCCGACGATGGCCCTTGTCCTTCTGGGCGGAGGTGACCGAGTCCAGGGTAGCGTTGGACTTTTCGATCTGCTGGAGGTGGCCTTCCACTCCAGGGCCGAACAGGTCAGTCCCTAAAAAGGGGGCGTCTGCCAATTTGTGCTGGGTATCCGCCGTGAAGGTGGATATCCTCAGCCATGCTCTGTGGCGCATGGCCACTGTGGCCGCTACTGATCAGGCACAGGAGTCTCCAATGTCTAGAGCCATTTGGAGCTGCCGTTTCACCACTGCCCTTCCCTGATCCCGCACCTCCTTGACCGTAGTCTGCAGGTCGGCCGGGAGATGAGGGATCACCTCATCCAGGGAGCCCATGAGGGCATGGGAGAAGTGTGCCATTAGCACGGCCAAGCTGGCCCAAACAGAGGCGAGGAGGACACAACATGCGTTAAGCCGGCATAGTCCAGCTTTTTGGACTCCTTGTCGGGGGGCTTATCCACATCCCTAGTGTTCCCGGAGCGCCGGAAAATGCTATCGGTGACCAACCCTTCCGCAGAGGGGTGCTCCAAAAAAATGGACAGAGAGCTGGTAGGGACCGCATACTTCCTGGCCGAAGGCGCAGGACAGGAAGCCAGCCACTGCCAAAGCTCCAAGGCTGGGCCAACAATGGCTTCAGCCACCGGAAAGGCCTCTGTGGGTGAATCCCCTCGGTCCAGTATCTCCGTGAGGGGATACTTGGCCCGCTTGGATACGGGCTCGAGCTGCATCCCGGTGAACTCCGAGATGAGCCGAAGCAGACTCGTGAATGACGATGGGCTCTCGTCCATCGACTGCCCCCCAGAGAATGCCAGGTCAAGGAGCCTGGAAAACAGGGAGGAGTCATCGTCAGACTCCGAGGAGCCTGCGAAGAGCTGCCTAGGGCCTGAGCCACCCTCCACCTGCTGAGGACAGTCGAGAGTGAGGGTGACCGACAACCGGTGGGGCAGACCCTGACCTGACCAAGAGTCCTTGGTTGGCGCCCCGATTTCGGTTGTGGAGGTGGAGTTCCACCACAATCGGTGGGGCAGCTGGTTTCGGCTGAACAACTGGCCCAGAGCTTGGGCACCTCGACTACGCAAGGGGTTGTTTATTTTTGGGTGACCGCCACTTAATGGCGGGGGAGGGTGATGGCGTCGCTTGTTCCCAGACAAAAAGGAGCTGCCATATTAAGTTCTCATAGCGTTGACGCAATTTGCACCGAAGCCTCTCCTCTTCCGAGGAGGAAGACGAGGACAAGCGGCGCCGCCGCTTTCCTCGGTGCTGAGACTGAGACCGCTGATGTCGGCTGGACCGAGACGAGGTCCGAGACCGAGACCCTCGGTGTTTCCGAGGGTGGGTCTGGGAGGGAGCGGGGCACATCTGCTCCTCCCTCGGCTCGGGAGCCTTGACCAGGGACTCCGGCACAGGAGGCGCAGGCAAGTCCTCGGTTTCCACCTGGAGAACCGGTGATGAAGGGTTGTCGGCTTCATCAGTCAACAGCCCGTCCGACGGGTCGAGAAAAATCTTGAGCCGCATCAGCGGGTGTCTTGGCTGGCTGACCGGCGGGGACACCTGAAGCCAGCGGCCTTAGCGCAACCTCGATGGAAGTCGGTGTCGACTGTCTGGGGAAGGGACCTCCTCCGCTCCCAAAATGTCGACAGTGGGACTTACCTTTCGAGTCCTTCTTTCTTGACTGAGAAGAGTGTCCCAATGGCCCTCTCCCTTCGCGTGAAAGGGATTGGCAAAGCTCCTTAAAAGAAGCTGTGTAGGTGATCCCGAGAGAGCAGGATAAATGCCGTGACCGAGGAGGATGAGGATGTGGCCTTGGCCGCCTCCTTGAGGGCGATCATCTGCTCGAGTTGCTCAGCCGAGCCAGCCGCCACCAACACCACTCAACGGGCCTCCTAGACTTCACCGGCAGGTACGCTCTCAGGGTGCCCAAGTTGTAACCGCGGCAGCGGTCTTCAAGGACATTGGCCAAGAACAATCTACACAACTCCCAGGCCTGCGGGTCATGATCAAGGCCGAGGCAGTAGATGCCGTGGAGTCTGGGTCTGTCCTGGACATCTTCTGCCCGCATGGGCACTGCCGAAACCAGGGAGGCCGATTTGTCCATCGGCTACGAGGGAAGAATTTGGACAGAAGTCTTGAGAATTTTAAAACTATTTTCGCGAACCAAGAATTGGGATCCAGTCTATAAGCAGAGTGTTAAGGAGGGAACCTGAGCTTCCAAGCAGTAAGGAAGATCTAGCGTCATTACGGCGACGAGTTTTACCACCGGGTGGGTGGGAGGAGCCAGCTTGAAGACCTTCCGGCAAGATTTAAAGTGGCAAGGAACCTGCCAGACAGTGTGGATGAACAACATATCCATGTACCTAGAACCAAATGTTTGCACATGTACCATTTAATAGGTGTCATTATAACCAGGCTTCTCAAACATAAACTTCACCATTAAAATGCAGGAAAAGCCACCATTTGAAGGTAAAAATGTTATAATTTTCTGGGGGAGCATGCCTCCTGACCCCCCCCCAGCTTTGTTAGGATTTTTACTGAGACAATAGCCCCAACTATACCTCTGGTGACACCCCTGGCATGCATGGGACAGTCATAAGGCAATTCTAGGGGTGGGGTAGGAAAAAGTAGGCTGCTGGTTAACTAGGATCTGCAGCTTATCCATTAGGTGAGAAATGGGCAGACTGGGTGGGCCAAGCGATCCTTATCTGCTGTCAAATTCTATGTTTCTATCCACGATGCTGTCAAATGTTATCTTACTGTTACAAAGCTTTTGCTACATTTTACTGTTGTTCTTGCATAATGATGTCTTTACTTGTTGAGTGGTACTCACATTTACAGTACCCAGGGTGATGTGGAGTACAGAGTTGAGCATGGGGCTAAAGATAAGTTGCCGCCCTTTAACTAGGAACAGTAATGAGCAGCCAGCTATGGTCACATGTTATGCTAATGTCCAGCAGGGGCTAGGAAGGGCAAATTCCTTTGTCCTCTGGTCAGTCTAGGATGTTCCCTGTGCTGATGAGATGTGCCTGTTTAAGCTCCTGAATAAACCTTATCCTGTTCATTATTTTATGTGTCCGACTCAGTTCGTTCGGTACCCACTGACTCCTGCAGCAGAAGCACCAAATGGGAAAGTAGTATACCAGAAAGCGTAAGAGGTCCTTTAGTGACAGACCAAATTCAAAATGCCACACAGTGTGCCACGTGCTTTAATATAGTTTTTACAGACATATTTGTTACATTATATTACTTTTTGGTCATTTACAAACAAGCTAAACTTCACCTCAATACACAGATTCCTTGTGACCCGTTATAAATCTGTCCACAAGAAACAGGGAGGATCGTGGGCATCTCTGTTCTTTACAGAAGAAAACATAATATGAGAATAATAATAACAAGGCAGCAATTGTGAGCATCAGGTGTCTTCACTCTGAAAGCACTGAATATAAAAACATATGCCAGCATTAGTCTCGAACCTGGTGTGTGACTGCTTTCATCTGCACTTCTAACATCTCTCATCTGCCAAAAAGGCAGAAAAAACAGTAGCTCTTGAAAACAGTGTACTGCTATCTTTTATAACATAGCTGCAATCATACCAGTGAGAGGGTCTGGTTTTGTTGCACCCCTCCACCATCCACAATTTAAAACTACTGAATTATTTAGCACATAAATTATGGGAAGATTGTTTTTTAATCTCACAGGCCAATTTAATGTCACAGTAACAACGGTATTTCTACAAGTGCTACTATTTCCCCACACTTCCCCACCTGTGGCAGGAATGAAAAGATCTGCGAAGTGTATTAAAATCACTTAGTTGTCCCATGTGGAGGCTATTCCAAAAGAAGCACTGCAAATAGAGTGCATGATCAGTTTGCACATTGTACTTTTCTAGACAGTTTGGATTTTGAAGGAGAATAAGAAAAAAAAAGACATTAACAACCTTTCTTAGAGCATGATTATTACATTTTTTTTGTTTGAGAATAAATAAAGTAAATAAAATGGAAAATGTATAACTTCTTCGACTTGAGTGGCCACAGTCTCAATTTATTTTTAAATACAATAAAACATAACAATTCTGGACTTTTTTGTTGCTCCAGTAACAAAAAAGTACCTGTTTGTGAGTTAGCCATGCCTAGGATTTATTTAGCAAATAATAATGTAGGTAAGTATGGGTACATTTAAAGTGACAACTCAACAAATAATGATGTGGGTGGGTGGGTGCGGGGACTGTATACAAATATGTATATCATTTTCCTGGTGACCAACACTGCAAAAAAAAAAACAGAGTGATAAGGATGGCTGTAATGGGTTAATGATAAGAACGGTCAGGATTGTTCCCATAAGATATAAAAAAGACATGACAACCACTAGATTGAGCTGCCAGTGAGAGCTGGCCACAGATTACCTGTGTACTCCCTACAGCAAGTTTGTTAATCACAACAGGGCCTCCTTATTCCAGGTACTCGAACATTAAGTTATGCATATGTTATGATAGCTGTCATACTGCCTGTTGTAATAGACATAGTTTTCAGGTATGAAAATGTATTAAGTAAGCAATAAGACATGGCAGGGTGTGCATTATGGTGAAATAATCACACGCCTCAGGTCTGTTAGGCTCAAGGCGCAGCCGAGTGCCATTAAATGCACCTGAGGAGTGCGATTATTTCACCATTATGGCACACCCCTGAAGTGTCTTATTGCTCTTATAAAATGGCATTTGAATACATGACTTAAAATTAATGAAAATAGGAAAAAAGTATTTTAAAATGATAAAAATTGGACTTTTCATTGAAATATGCTTCCATTTTAACTCTGAATATAAAAAATAGTCCCTGGTAACTGTGGGGTTAGCTAAAAACAAAACATAATGAAAACTTTGTGTGGCACACATTTTTATAAGAAAAAATGTTACCTTGCATTTTAAATTAATACAAGTACTGTTTTTTAATGGAAATGTGTTCAAAATTTGAAACCTGCCAGGTTGCCTTTCTGTGGTGTGGAGGTGATAGATTTCACCTGAATATACCCATGTATGATTCAAATGTACATGTATAACCCCTAGGTGGTGCTATCCCAAGGGCTACTACCCCTGCCTGCTTGGCTTGTAGCAGGTTAAGGGGCCTGAGTTCAGAAATGGGTGCCTCCACCCGGAGGTCAGAGTTGGTAGTGGTCAAGCTAACCTGGGCACAGTCCATGGGACACTGTAACCCCCCTCCTTCTCCTCTAGTGGCCTGAACACTGTACAGTAATCACTTTCACAATTCCCCTGGTACACCACACAAGTACCCACACTGTTTGCACTTACTACCAGGGCTGGTTCCTCTGGCTTGACCCTGGGGACCCCCTGTAAAACAAGGTTAAGCACAGCAAATAGCAACAGTACTGTACTTTGAGCACAAACTGGAACCACAGTCAGAATACATGCAGAAAAAGTTAGACCTGATTTATTCAGGGGACTTGAACAAGGGAGAGGCAAAATCAGGTTAATTAGCTTAAAGGTTATATCAATCAAGCAGTTATGCATGCGCTTTGAGTCCCCCCGCACAGTCCACCTCTGGGTACCCAGGTACAGAAGAGATGGGCTAGCCAGGACAGTTGCCCGGGGTTGCAGCTGGTTGGGGCCCTGTGATGGAAAACAACATGCGCAGTACACAATATTTGTAATACAGAGCCAGAGGGCTCAGTTTGTAAAGGAAACGAAACAAGACAATCAGATGACACACTCAGATTAAGCTGTTGTTGTAGGGAGCTACCCTGGTATTTACTCACGATACCCAAGACTGGACACAGGCTGGAAGAAAATTGAGACTGCAGGTGGTTGATCTGGAATGCCAGGAGAAGCAGGACCCACACAGGTCGCAGAGGCATCGTTCCTGTTCAAGTGTGGAGCAGGGGGCTGATCCCCAGGCAGGTCTCTCATCGATGGCTTCTCTGTGCAGTGGGTAGTCTGGCTGGGCCAGTCTGGCAAAGGCCAGACTGCATGGAGACAAGTTCGGAAGCAGTCTGTTTTGGGCTGGATACAGCTTCCAGCAAGCAGAACACAGTTCACACAGTGGGGAGCTAACTCACAACCCACTAGCAGCTCATAGCACATTTACATGTATGAGAATTCTACTGTACCAGGCAAAGTGCTCCCTGGGCACAATCGCATAGTCTCTGCACACACCGGGAGCTTAGGGGTAGCTGGAACTTCTGACAGGCCGATCGCATTCAGCAAAATCTTCGGTCTTCTTCAGGTTGAGCCTGACCCACTTCAGTAGCTTACTTTAGTCACACAATATTTGTAATCTGGAGCCAGAGGGCTCAGTTCATAAAGGAAACGAAACAACAAGACAATCAGATGACACACTCAGATTAAGCCGTTGTAGGGAGCTACCCTGGTATTTCTTCTCATGATACCCAAGACTGGACACAGGCTGGACTAAAATCGAGACTGCAGGTGGTTGATCTGGAATGCCAGGAGAAGCAGGGCTCACATGAGTCACAGAGGAGTCATTCCTGTTCAAGCATGGAGCAGGGGGGTTAATCCCCAGGCAGATCTCTCATCAATGGCTTCTCTGTGCAGTGGGTAGTCTGGCTGGGCCAGACTGCATGGAGACAAATTCGGATGCAATCCATTTTGGGCTGGATACAGCTTCCAGCAAGCAGAACACAGTTCACACAGTGGGGAACTAACTCACAACCCACTAGCAGCTCATAGCACATTTACACGTACCGGAATTCTACTGTACCAGGCAAAGCGCTCCCCAGTCACAATTGCAAAATCTCTGCACACACCGGGAGCTTAGGGGTAGCTGGAACTCCTGACAGGCAGATCGCATTCAGCAAAAATATTCAGTCTTCTTCAGGTTGAGCCTGGCCCACTTCAGTAGCTTACTTTAGTCACACAAACTTGGATTTAGTCCAAAATAATTCTCTTCTCTCCCTCTCAGGAGCAGCACACCGGCATGCAGGCCAAAAACTTAGCCTTTTCAGAGTTCTCCCATGTGAATCCACTCATGATTGCTGCTCAGAAACACTTGAGCTCCTTCTTGCTCAGCTTCCAGCTTAGTTCTAACTGAAAAAACTGCAAGCAGCCTGGGACTTCCCCAAGATCCAAAAGATCTGGTTGGCTGATTTGGCTGTCAGTCAAAACAAGAGCTCCCCCTTCAGTTGCAAAAAAAGGCGCAAAAAAGCTCCAGACTAAAGTTCCTACAGCTCCTGTAGTCTGGCTACATTTTAGGTCCCACCAGTACTGTTTGGTCCAATTTGCGGTCCAGGACCAAGATAGTGGAGACAAACAAAACAGTCCTTGCTACAAAGAAAGCAGGTTAGACAAAGTACATTATCATTATCACTCTAAATGATTTTCAGTAAATAGTTACATCTTTCAACAGAGCTCCTTCTCTTACGCAGTGTCAGTGGCTCAGTAGGTAGCACACTCGCCTCTAAGACCGGGAGATCAGGGGGCAGTGGGGGCTGTGGTTCAGTTCCCACATCTGGCATGAGTTAATATCCAGTACTGACACTGTAGTGCAGCATGAGAGGGTGCTGCACTTGAGGTGCCGTCTTTCGGATGAGACGTTAAACTGAGGTCCCATCTGCCTGGATTGGTGGTAGTTCAGATGGATGTTAAAGATCCCATGGCACTTATCGAAGAGTAGGGGAATTTCCCAGTGTCCTGGCCAAATTTCCCTCATTAAAAAAAAAATACCACCAACAGCTTAATCTTGTTCAAGGTCAGTTGGCATTCATCTGTATCCTCTCCCTGGTCGTGCCTGAAAATAGGCAGGATTTGTCTAGTGCACTTACCCATCAAAAAACTAAATAAGTAATAAAAATAAAATAAGATTACTTAAGCTGCAATTAGGCAGCTCTTAAAGAGACAGTACACAGAGGCTATACAAGCTCTGGTAATCACATTTAAACTGCTAAAGCATGAGGACACCATCCTGGCAGTGAGCATTTAGGCAAGCTCAAGGAAGACTTTTTGGGAACCCCCATTTGTAGGGGGGTTACACATGCTTTTATAAACTTCAGAAATTTACTGTATTTCAGCAGTTTGGATCTGCCGCTCTCTATGTAACTGTGTTCTCCTGCCTTTGCTCTTTGTTTATAAAGTATTCTAGTGTATGGTAGAATGCTGTCGAGCATGGAAATCCATGCGCAGAACAGTGGTGTTGTGCTGCAGCATTTTAAATAATTGATTAGCAGTTTTTTTCTTGGGACTATACTAACTGTACAGAAAGTATTTATATATGTTTTCTAGAAGTGCTGTGTTTGCTAAACACAGTGAGGCAAGAGTTATTCATTTTCACAAAGATTTAGCACTTTTATGAGCAAAACACTAATCAATTTTTAGAGTTAAATAAATCCCTGTGCTGTCTTAACTACATCCACAATGTTATTATGCTGCACTGAGTAAGTCACCAACAGCATAACAACATCGAGCGTAGTCACGCGCGTAGATAAAGGGCTCAGCATTGAGAGGCCATGAGTAAAACCGGCACCGAGCAGAGCGCACAGTAAGGCATTTTAAAATCATTTGGGGACATTGTTTGCCAGGAATGAGTGCTCATACACTATCGATTCTGGCAAAACTACAAAACGTCTTGTCCTCACCCAGCTCTCTCCCTATCTGGACGCTCCTCCTCCTTCTTCCTCCATACCAATCCGGTTTTCGCAAATCGCACTCAACTATCACCTCCCTGCTAAGAATCACCGACGACATACTCACCGGCAAGGACAAGGCCACATCACCTCTGCTATCTTTATAGACTTAGCCAAGGCTTTCGACACCATCTCCCATACTCTGCTCCTCTCTAAACTAAAAGAAGCCGGGCTCTCCAAACCAGCCACCACATGGTTCCACGACTACCTGGTGGGCAGACACCAGGCTGTAAAAGTCACCTCACACATCTCAAACCCTCTACCAGTTACTGCCGGCGTCCCCCAAGGATTAGTCTTGGGCCCACTGCTCTTCTCCATATTCTTAAACGACCTCCCATCAGCCTGTCGTTACTCATCCATACAAATGTATGCGGACGACACAGTACTGTATGCCACGGGCCCCTCCACAAGCGAGGTGGCAAATCTACTACAACAGGATTTCAATGCCATCCAGGAATGGTTCCGGTCAAACCAACTATTCCTAAACCCTAAGAAAACTATGTTGCTAACCTTCGTCTCACAGCAAAGACTCTCCCGCCAAGCCCCCTGCCCCCCTTTCAAAACCCTAGACGGGTCCCTACTGGAACAATGCACCAGCTTCAGATACTTAGGCGTCTGGCTCGATCCGCACCTTGATTTCACCACTCATATTGATTCCACACACAAGAAACTACTCCCTAAACTCTGCACCCTATACAGGAACAAAAGCTGCCTCCCCTCTCCTGCCAGGAAATCTATTGTTCAAAAGATGATCCTCCCAATACTCAACTACGGCGACATAGTCTATTCTATTGCTCCCTCCTCTGCCTTGGCCAGCCTTGACACCATTTTCCACTCTTTTTGTCGCTTTATCCTCGACTGTCCACAGACAGCCCACCACTGTACCTTATATAGCTCCCTAGCCCTGCCGTTCCTCCAAGACCATGAACTAACCCACTGTGCTAGGTCCGCAGCCAAATTTTGGTCCCTCCTTCCCCCCCACCTGGCCTCTATCCTCTCCCCACAACCTCCCCTGCCTCCCTCAGAAGCACAGACCCCAGGCTCCTCCACGTCCCTTCTTGCGCACAACCAAAGGACAGGCAGCTTTCAAATTCCGTATCCCCAGCTATGGAAATGCCCTGCCAGCTGATATAAGACACTCACCTAACCCAGCCACCTCAATCTCCACTCAGCACCCACTTCTCCTCCAGCTGCTCTTACTTTAGCTAGTGCCAACTATGTAATTGTATTTTTGTGCTCTCAGATGTGTTTCTCTGTAATGTTTCCTGTATCTATCAGCCGACTGTCTGTATAGCAGATGGCCATCATTGTGTTGTTTAACTACTGTGTAACCCCAGGGCGCTACCCTTAGGGCTACTACCCTGTCTGCCCCACAGAGGCAGGTTGAGGGCTCAGATCCGTTGACTGGTGCCTCCACCCAGAGGTTGGGGTTAGCACAGTTAAGACTACCTGCAGTTACAGCCCTCTGAGCTACTGCAACCCCTTCGTCCCACTAGTGACTCACACTGGGTACCAACAATTCTGTTCACCAGTACACTTACCCCACGGAAAATATAATCCAGCCCCCTTTGGGGACCCCCTGTAAAGTAAGGCACAGTTATGTTAAAATCACCAAGCAGCAGTTCACCATTAATGTACACAATAGCCAGGATGTAGCTGTACAAAACAATCTGATTTATTCAGGAAACAACAAGAACAGGGGAATCAAGTTAATTAGCTTGTCACTAGACTTATCTACCTAGGGCTCTGTGCAGGCCTATCCCTACAAGTTACTGTCCTGGGTACCCAAGCCCTAGTGGCTAGTCCAACCGTGGCAGCTGGTAGGGGCCCTTTCGCACAGAGAAAAGAAAAAGTTAGTTAAACAGTCAGCAGTACAGTAATTCCATTTGGATCCAATGTGGCAATTCAACAGGAGCTACCCGAATTAGTACTCATGACCTCCAGACAAGATAGGGTCCTTCAACATCAGCAGGGCTACTTCTGAGCTCGAGCCTCCTCACGCATTTATATGGTAAGCAGCAACAGGCAAAGTCCTTTAATGGCAGCAGGATGTAACCGAGCTCCTCGAGCCTCCTCACACATTTATATGGTAAACAGCAACAGGCAAAGTCCTTTAATGGCAGCAGGATTTAACTTGAGCTCCTCGAGCCTCCTCACACATTTATATGGTAAACAGCAACAGAGGAGTACCACACCAGCAGCTGCTTCCAATGCTCCCACAAACTCACAGTCACTGAGATACTGCAACGGCAGCTTCCACTTGTCTTCGGACAGAGCGCGATTCAGCAATTTTCTCCAGTCCTCCTTCAAGTTGAGCCTGGTGGGTAGCTGTACAGAGCACAGCCTCCTCTGACCGCCCGCCAGCGGGTTTCGTCCGCTGGAGCCGAAAACACAAAACGCCCGCTTCAGGCCTGCATGTGCTTCCCGCGCAAACACTCTTCAGCGCAAAAGCACACAGCTCCTCTCCCTTCACCAACCACAACGCATCTGGCTCTCCACAGCTTGGGGCACTCCTCTCACTCGGGTGCGACCCAATCCAATTGGCTGGTTGAGCCTGCCAGTCACTTTCTCGGCCTCTCACTGGGACGAAAAAAGCGCCATGGCCCATAATACCTTTCCCAAAACAAATAGCTCTTCTATTGGTCAGTCAACTCTGTGGGGTTCCAAGGTACTGATTGGCCCAATTCCACAGTTCGGGACCAAAATGAAGGAAGCAATCGAAACTCTCTGTGCTGCAAAGCCAGGCAGGTTAGAACAACCATATTATCATCATCTCTACATGTTATTTCAGGCAACCATTTACATCCCATATCAGGGCTCCCCCCTGCACTACTAGCGGTGGCAGAAAGGAGCGCTTACTCTGCAGCCCGGGCGGGAGCCGAGCATGACAACACTCAAACGCCCTCCCAATTTAACTAATCCCGACTGCAACAGGCAGCCCTTAAAGAGACAGTATACGGAGGCCTAAAAAGCACTCCACGGACCCCCATTCCAGCGGCTTTATGCCGATTACCAACCAGGCATAGGGCACATTAAGAACCCCCATTTGCAAGGGGGTTACACCCTCCCTGGCCTGGAAAAGCTTGGTGTCCGCGCGCCAAGTAATTACCCTTAAGGCAAAATAGGTAAATACCCCAAGTAACACTATATCACATTTCACCTTACATACATAAATATTAGATTTACCGTGCACTATAGTGTATACACATTATACATATAAAATCTTACACTTTTTAGCTCAGGTCATAGGGTCCTACCCGTGACCCCGGGATTGAGGGGCTCCCTCTTCTGTTAGCTACTAACTGGTCCCCCGGGGCAGGGGCGCCACACTCAAAAGGCTTTACTAATAGTCTGGAGTTATCCCCCAAGGCTAACTTAGGTAAAGAACTTGAGGACACATATACCCCTTTGTGAACCACATTTAAGGGCAGGTCGACTGGCGGCTGACCCAGGGATTCATAACTCAACTTGATTACTGGCCGTATCTGTCAGCCAGATCGTTTGGGGGTCTCAGGGGACTCTGATCCTGGCCCTGACTCCATTCCCATGTCAGGGACATTAGCAACGGGAATCCCTTCAAGGGATCAGGCTCGATACTCATAATACTATCAGGAGCTTGACCTTCTATCCTGAACCCACCCCACTGGGCTCATCTAGGGCTGTCTAGTTACTAAAGGGAACCATCAGGGCATTCAAATATTCTTCCGGTTCTGGCATATCACTGGCTTGCTCCCCACCTAACTCTCTTCTTCTGAAAAGTCAGATAACTCAGCCAGGCCAGACAGTTCAACAAGCCTAAGGACTCAGCCCCTTGAGTTTGTCTGTTACCCCATTCATCTTCTGAGGCATTTCCTCCGGGGACAAAGTAGAGGCTCAACCAACACAGATGGGCGGCTTCAGTTCTTGAGTTAATGAGGGATTGCCCGAAACAATTGGCTTAGTTCATAAGAGGATAGTATTCAACATCATCTTTGCTGTCTTCTGACACTGAGTGTTGACCATCTCCTGCTGCGGGGGGCTGACACAGGCTCCTTGGTGGGCTTGTTGAAGGCTCCACGGGCTTGGTTCCTCTCTTAGTAACAGATCTAGTCACGGGCCTGGAAGGAGGGGTAGAGGAAGGTTCAACTTCAATCAAGATCTGCCCAATTGGCAGCATATGATTTCTGTATATGGTTTTCACATCTTTCAATTGTTTTCAGGCCGCACTTTATACACAGGTAGGTCTGCCAGCTGTCCCACAACAATATGAGGAGGTGATGCCATCGGTCGGCAATTTTATGTTTGCCATGCAGTCCCCTCTATCCCTTTTCTCAACTCTACTGTTTTCCTTTTTGTTATATCTCTCCTTGTTAGCCAGCTTTCGTTTGGCAGCCATGGTCTGGGCCAGTTGGTGAGGCATGATTTAATTGGGCCTTTAATTTCTGTACATACTGTAGATGGTTTCTGCTCGCACCCATCAGAGGAAACCCCAAAACACACATCCACTGGTAATCTAGCCTCTCTTCCAAACATCAGTCGATGGGGAGAACCCTGTGGCATCACTTTTGTACAATTGTGAGCGTGAACTAGAGTGCTAATCTGTTGGCTCCATCTCGGTTTAGCTTTGGATTGTAAAGTGCCCAGCATGTCAAGCAATGTGCGATTGAATCTTTCAGGCTGAGGGTCTCCCTGCGGATGGTAGGGGTGGTTCGTGATTGCGTACCCCCCACAAAAGATAGCATCTCTTTAATCAGCGACTCTCCAAAGTCCTTCCTGATCAGAATGAATCCGCTGCGGAGCCCCATAGTGGACGAAAAACTTCTCAACAAGTATCTTAGCCACTGTAGTTGCTTTCTGATCCTTGGTCAGGAAAGCCTGTGCATACCGGGTAAAATGATCAGTGACCACCAATATGTTGCTAACACTTTTCAAATCAGGCTCTAAACTCAGGAAATCAATACAGACCAGTTCCATAGGAGCACTAGTAGTAATGTTGACCAAGGGAGCAGCTCTTGGGGGTAACGCTTTCCTTTGCAAACAACCCACCACAGGTCTTGACATACTGTTCCACGTCCGCACTCATCTTCGGCCAATAGAATCGAGCCCGTACCAAATCAAGTGTTCGATCTATGCCCAAGTGCCCCATCTGATTATGCAATGACCTTAGAACTAGTTCTCTGAAAGCTGAGGGCAGCACCAGTTGTTGTCATTGCACCCGGCCCTCCTTACTCATAGTCTCTCTATATAGTAGTTGGTTGATCAGCTTTAATTTGGGACCTTCTTTGTACAACAAGGTAGTCTGCAAGTCAGTGGAACGCAGTTTGGATACATCCCTTCCAGCCCGCAAAACCTCTACGGCCGTTATCATAGGGTCACAGGATTGAGCCTGTTGGATATCATCATTGTTGAGTTGCGGCAGAGAGCTGGTGTCCAAGGCAGAGAAATGGCAGTAGGGGCAGGTATACAGTTCTCCGGTGGCCCCAAACAATCTACCACACAGTCCACCGTGTCAGGAGGCACCTGTTCTTCCTTATCAAATTTCTGGCACAGGGCTTTTATGTCAGGCTCAGACAACCGGACCCATTCAGTCTGGGACACAGGCCTCCGAGAGAGAGCATCCGATCTATATGGTTTAAGCCCGCCCTGTATTCTACAGCGTAATCGTAGGTGGCCAAGGCAGAGAGCCACCTATGCCCAGTGGCATCCAATTTGGCTGAGGTTTGTACATAGGTCAGAGAATTGTTATCAGTCTTTACTAATATCTTGGCACCATACAAATAGTCATGGAACTGATCAACAATGGCCCACTTCAAAGCCAAAAACTCTAATTTGTGCACGGGGTAATTCTTCTCTGACGGCATCAGACTTCTACTGGCAAATGCTACAGGTCTCAGCCCATTCGCGTGCTCCTGGTACAATACAGCCCCAGTCCTTGCAGACTGGCATCAGTATGAAGAGAGTAAGTCTTGGATGGGTCAGCATAGGCCAACACGGGAGCGTGGGTGAGTTTATATATGATGTCATGGAAAGCTTCCTCACACTCAGCAGTCCATTGATCCCCAAACATATCATTTGGCCGAAAATACTTCTTTTCTATGTCAGTGTGCACACCCTTCTTATACTTTTTGTGAGTAGGCGGATACCCCTGGGTGAAAATAAGGAGGGGGCGAATCACTCGTGAATAGTCTCTGACAAACCGCCTATAGTAACCACAAAACCCCAGGAATTGTTGCAGCTCTTTTAAATTCCTAGGTTGAGGCCAAGTGGTCAACGCCTCCACCTTGCTAGGGTCAGTCTCTATGCCTTCAGTGGACACTATGTGGCCCACATATTTCACGGAAGTCTGGAAGAATTGACACTTGTTGATAGACAACTTAAGGCCGAAATCCTCCAATCGATCCAGGACCTTGAATAATCGTTGCTCATGTTCTTCCAATGATCAGCCAAACACTATAACGTCACCTAAATAGACCAAACACTCGAGTAGGTTCGTGTCCCCCACAGCTCGTTCCATCAAACGCTGAAAAGTGGCTGGGGCCCCCGAAATTCCTTGGGGCATCTGAACAAACTCATAAAAGCCCAAAGGGCAAATGAAAGCAGTCTTCTCCCGGTCATCTGGAGCCATCAGGATCTGATAGTATCCGCTCCGAAGATCCAACACAGAGAACCACTTACTACCATTCAAACAATCCAAGGCGTCTTGTATGCGGGGCATGGTATATTGATCCGGAATAGTCCGCCTATTCAAAGTGCGATAGTCTACACACATCCAAACTGCCCCATTCTTTTTCCTTACTACTACAATGGGGGAGGCATAGGGGCTCCTAGACTCTTGAATTACACCAGCAGCCAACATTTCTTGCAGATGCCGCCGTACATCATCTATGTCAGCAGAAGCCAGACGTCGGGATCTCTCTCTGAAGGGTCTTTCGTCGTGCAATCGAATGTGATGCTCATCCCCTTGTACACATCCTACATCCCACTCCTTCAGGGAAAAAACCTGGTTCCTCTTGGCAAGCCTCTCACTGACCCTGCGCTTCCACTCAGTCAGCAGCGGAGAGTCACCAAAGTCAAACAGATCAGGAGCAACTCTATCACCTGTCCGAGAACTCTTTCTTTTTGGTAGTACAGCAGTATCCGCATACGGAACGCTAGCCAGGGTGCACCCTCTTCTTATCCGAATCTCTTTATCAGACACATTGTGCACTTGAACCATCACCCTCTTAACATAAGCATGGGCTCTAGCTGGCAGAATGCTGGGTCTGAGCAACAACCCCTCAGGTAATCCTCCTCTGCAGGAGCATCCATCATCAACAACTTGTTCTTGACATCTGTTTTAGTCGTATCTCTCCATGCAGAACACATTGCTCATTTGGGGCCAAGTACCACGGGGCCAGATCCTTTTCCATACCACTCCCACAGGGCCTTGAGGTTCCTCCAGACTACCCTTCTCCTGAGTGGCCCTGACCTTTTGAATCTGGCCGGTATGCTCAGCTCGCCCAGTCTAGAATACTCCCTTCTCTGAGCACACTGGGTCAATCATCCAAACATGTGGGCATCTGTTCCAATCAACAAGGGCACCCCATCGTATAGTCCAGTGGGTGGGCAAACTAACACTAAGGTTTCCACTTGCTCATCTATTCCGTTTACAGTTGCAGGGAACGGTAACCAGACATGGATGTACCCCAAATACGGATAAGCCTTGTCGCTCAACCCCCATACATGTAGACCAGTTAACGGCTGCAGGGGCACTTCAGATAAGTGTGCGTGGTACCAGTCCTGAAACATGATGGTCACCTGGGAGCCACTGTCTAATACAGCTCTAGTGGGAATTCCGTTCACCTGCACCCGGGTCTCCATAGACGGCCCGACCACATCAGACCAGTTGGGGGTAGCAACACTGTTAGCCCGGCAGGCATGGGCCTGAGTCACACAACTTTTCTTGGGGGCCCGAGACTGAGTCTGGTGGTATCGAGTGATCAGTCTGCTGTTAACTTTCCTTAAATTCTCCGGCCTCTGGCAGTCAAGCTGGAAATGCCCATCTTCCCCACAGTGATAACAAAAATTAGGGTCCCAGGGATCACTATTCTGAAGGTGGGCCCTGAGGGAGGAGGGCTCTCTAGGGCTAGGGTTCGGGGCTCTACATGACTCAGGGCCCCGGGCAGGTAGGTACACAGTAGACTGCTTTAAGTTCCTCACCAATTCCTGAAAATTCCTGATCTCAGCCCTCAACTCACCCTCCATGTAGGGGTCAGAGGAAACAACCCGCATCCCCACAGTACCTGGGAAATCTGGGGACCCCTCGGACCCTCCAGGCGAGCCAGTCTCCTCAGGGGTATTAGTCTCGGAGTCCCACTAGGATTCAAGGCCCCCACACAGGTTCCCACCTCTTCATCAGTCTCCACTTCCCGAATTTCCCTCATCAGTTGACAATATTCAGGTGGGGTGGCCACCGATCATGCAACTGAGTTTCAGCAGCGACAAGAGAATCTGGCAGACTTTAAAACATGTTCTAACCGAACCTGATTTAGGGCTGTAGCAGTGATTCCCCTTTCTATAAGCCTTCTGCACAGCCCTCTCACTCTAGTAACAAAACGGACAGTTTTTCATTTCTCCATTGCTTAGCAGACCTGAATTTCCATAATAGATCTTCACCAGTCTCTGTACTCCCAAAACCCCTTCCAAAGCAGAGAGATACTCTGCAGCAGTGGCTTCGGACGGGTGGCCGGAAGAATCTAATAGCTTCAAAGGCAGGACCCGCAGACTCTCCATCAGCCTCTTCCGTTTTCCCCTCGAGATTGCCACTCCTGGACCAAGGGGTGGCATAGTCCATCAGGCCTCAGGTCATCTTCCCGGAAGGCACTGGTACCATGCCAGAGAAAAGTTTTAATTTATGGTAGGAATCTAGCTGTATGGAGGGACTGCCAAGGGCAGAGAAGCCAACACTGAACTCTTGGGTGGGCAAGGGATGTGCCGGGGAACCCGAGGGTAGTATCACTGGACAGATCCAAGGCTTGTAGCAACTCCTGGGTAGTCCTCCCTCCACAGCTAACAATTTAAGCAGTTTATCCTTAAAACTGTTCATTTGAGAGACCCCCAGGAGTGACTGACCCGCCGGATATGGATTAGCCTCCACCCTAGGCGCACCCTCCGGGTAAAGTACAGGAGGTACCTTCTCAGGGTCGATGGCCACACTGCATAGGAGTAGCACCTGCAATGTCTGGTCAAGCAAATCAGCCATACGCCCTTTCACTTCAACCTTACCCAAACACTTTACCCGTTCTGCAACAGAGACAATATCAGCAGCTGAGGTACCCAAGGGCACATCTAACAATAATACAATCTTCTGGGAATCTAGCTCTTCGGCTTCACCCCAGCCCATCAGTTTGTGGACCATGGTTTTGATGGGTCCCAGCTTAATTTTTTCCAACATATCCCCTTCCATTTTTTCCATCTTTGGGGTATCTCCTCACTGAGCCACTAGGGGACGCTAATCCCAGCAGTGCCTCCAATTTGTAACCCCGGGGTGCTACTCTTAGGACTACTACCCCTGTCTGCCCCCACGGAGGCAGGTTGAGGGGCCCAGATCCGCTGACGGGTGCCTCCACCCAGAGGTTGGGGTTAGCACAGTTAAGACTACCATGGTTACAGCCCTCTGAGCTACTGCAACCCCTTTCGTCCCACTAGTGACTCACACTGGGTACCAACAATTCTGTTCACCAGTACACTTACCCCACGGAAAATATAATCCAGCCCCCTTTGGGGACCCCCTGTAAAGTAAGGCACAGTTATGTTAAAATCACCAAGCAGCAGTTCACCATTAATGTACACAATAGCCAGGATGTAGCTGTACAAAAACAATCTGATTTATTCAGGGGGAAGCAACAAGGACAGGGGGAATCAAGTTAATTAGCTTGTCACTAGACTTATCTACCTAGGGCTCTGTGCACAGGCCTATCCCTACAAGTTACTGTCCCTGGGTACCCAAGCCCTAGTGGCTAGTCCAAACCATGGCAGCTGGTTGGGGCCCTTTTGCACAGAGAAAAGAAAAAGTTAGTTAAACAGTCAGCAGTACAGTAATTCCATTTGGATCCAATGTGGCAATTCAACAGGGAGCTACCCCGAATTAGTACTCACGACCTCCAGATAAGATAGGGTCCTTCAACATCAGCAGGGCTACTCCTGAGCTCCTTGAGCCTCCTCACGCATTTATATGGTAAACAGCAACAGGCAAAGTCCTTTAATGGCAGCAAGGATTTAACTTGAGCTACACAAACCTCCTCACGCATTTATATGGTAAACAGCAACAGGCAAAGTCCTTTACAGCAGAGATTTAACTTGAGCTCCTCGAGCCTCCTCACACATTTATATGGTAAACAGCAACAGGCAAAGTTCTTTAATGGCAGCAGGATTTAACTGAGCTCCTTGAGCCTCCTCACACATTTATATGGTAAACAGCAACAGGCAAAGTCCTTTAATGGCAGCAGGATTTAACTTGAACTCCTCGAGCCTCTCACACATTTATATGGTAAACAGCAACAGGCAAAGTCCTTTAATGGCAGCAGGATTTAACTTGAGCTCCTCGAGCCTCCTCACACATTTATATAGTAAACAGCAACAGAGATTTACCACCAGGCAGCTGCTTCAATACTCCCACAAACTCACCGTCACTGAGATACTGCAACGGCAGCTTCCACTTGTCTTCGGACAGAGCGCGATTCAGCAATTTTCTCCAGTCCTCCTTCAGGTTGAGCCTGGTGGGTAGCTGTACAGAGCACAGCCTCCTCTGACCGCCCACCGGTGGGTTTCGTCCGCTGGAGCTGAAAACACAAAACGCCCGCTTTAGGCCTTCACGTGCTTCCCGCGCAAACACTCTTCAGCGCAAAAGCATACAGCTCCTCTCCCTTCACCAACCACAACGCATCTGGCTCTCCACAGCTTGGGGCACTCCTCTCCACTCGGGCGCGACCTGATCCAATTGGCTGGTTGAGCCTGCCAGTCACTTCCTCGGCCTCTCACTGGGGCGAAAAAAGCGCCATGGCCCATAATACCTTTCCCAAAACAAACAGCTCTTCTATTGGTCAGTCAACTCTGTGGGGTTCCAAGGTACTGATTGGCCCAATTCCACAGTTCGGGACCAAAATGGAGGAAGCAATCGAAACTCTCTGTGCTGCAAAGCAAGGCAGGTTAGAACTATATTATCATCATCTCTACATGTTATTTCAGGCAACCATTTACATCCCTTATCAGGGCTCCCCTGCACTACTAAGCGGTGGCAGAAAGGAGCACTTACTCTGCAACCAGGCGGAGTCGAGCATGACAACCTCAAATCCTCCCAATTTATCTAATCCCGACTGCAACAGGCAGCCCTTAAAGAGACAGTATATGGAGGCCTAAAAAGCACTCCATGGACCCCCATTCTGGCGGCTTTATGCCGATTACCAACCA